>CM037475.1:9924642-11288642 GCA_021014325.1 Plazaster borealis
GTTTGAGTTGCGCAAGTTCGTTCTGAAATAAAGTCCAAGCTTTATAATGAGAGCCTTACTGGACGACAGTTTTAATCATTTCTGAATAAACAACATCCACAGCTATTGAGATTGATGTTTTCTTTGTTAGATTGTTATTTTATATATTTCCCATGATCATGTGACGTGGATAATGAGCAATGATAAGTTATTGACTCAGTCTTCGATAAGATATACACTTCGGGCTATAACTTGTTGATTTCCTTTATGCATCGCTGCAAATCGCAAATACCATGTTTTTAAATGGCCTTAAAGAGATTGTATACGTTTGGTAATTGGAAACCACTGTTTGTTTCAAACATACACAGTTGTACATATATACCATAAAACTAACCTGTGAAAATTTCATTTCGAAAGGTGGTAGCGTTTTTGAGATATTGCCGAAAATCTGGAGCGGTTGTGTCCATGCAGGAATAATAATCTGCAATTGGAATACACAATCTGAGAAATACTGCGGTAACGCGTCTCAGATTCAAATTTTTTTGGGGGGGGGGGTAAAAACTGATATCTTTTTCCATAACCGCAGTACCTCGAAGTGAAAAGTTTCTCAAAATGCATTATACTATCCAAAATCGCTGTACTTCTACCAAGTAAGTTTTTATTGCCATTAATTTTCAGAGTCGTTACCAAACGTACACAGACCCTTTAAAGGCACGGTGTACTTTTGGTAATTTCTCCACAAGTTAATAACATAACAAATTACTTGGTGAGGAGCACTGGAGAGCTGTTGATATTATAAAACCTTTTTAAGAAACGACCCCGTGAAGTAATGTAGTTTTAGAGAAAGGGGTAATTTTCCACCCCAAAATTTGAATCTGAGAAAGACTTCAGGCATGAAGCCTTGTTTTTTCCTTTCATTATTTTGTTGCAACTTCGATGACCGATTGAGCCCAAATTTTCACAGGTTTGTTATCTTATGCATAGTTTGGGATACACCAAGTGAGGATACTGGTCTTTGACAATAACCAAAAGTGTACACCAAAGTCCACACATCGATTTGTACAAGCGATATTAATAGCCAAGTATACTTCTCACGATACAGGGTGACCCGAATAAAGAGAAACCGATGTTTCAGCTCCTAGTATCTCAGCAACCGAAAAATGTGTTCGGAAGCGGTAAGCACCAACTACTGAACCCCGAGGCCTTATTCTGTCTTTTGACACCAAGAAAGTGTCAGCATCATCGTATACACTAGAGGTCAGAAACACCGAAAAGGCCCACCCAGAGGCAACTTTGTTCACGAAGTACCTGTCTGGATATTCTTAATAAGGGTTTGTGTTTTATATGTCACTGATCAGACATTTCAGAACTTTCTTTAAATTCATATCACTGGCTTACATGAATCGGAACCAAGTAAAACTAAGCAGTTTTAACCACAAAGCAAAGATTGTTCCTCGGCAGAGAAGTTGTTGCACTGCAACAGCAGAGGGACATGATTCCAAATGCCGTGAGTAGGGCAATTAGAACAAGAACAGAAGCATTTATGTGACATAAGGAAACTTAGGCTTCGTTTGGACGGCTGCTTTTATAGCAAAGTTGTGTTTATTGCCAAGCGGAAATGTGAGCAGAGATTGAAAAAGCAGAGGTGTTTTTGGTTTGTTAAAACGAAATTTTTACTATTTAAATTAGCATGAGGTATGATTATCCAGGACAAAACCAATTCTGAAAATGCCATCTTAGATTGTTCCCAAATCAGTCATGCATGACTCTAGCATCATCTTGTTGGTATCAAAGGAAAACAAGACAAAACGAAAGTCCGAATTCCCTTTTTCCATGACACTGTATTTTATCTTTAAACACTCCAAAGTCCTTCATGAATGGAAGAACACATAATCTTGTTTTTAGAGTTTATGTTATATTTATTCCTCCCGAAGTAAAGTTCCATCCAATATGCATATTCCGTGTTGTGACTCATCTTATAGTTTACACTGCTAAAATAAAGGGTAACAATAAGTTATATTCTTCATCCCCGATTATACAATTAACATCTCTACTATATTGTCCCTGTTGTTGTAATTCCTCGGTTTGAAATGTCACTGCACACTCACGTTTGTCGACCCGGTAAATCGAGACCTTCTCATCGTTCTCGATTGGACCTATTTTTTGCGACATCACCATTGATTTTGTACACATAATCATTGATCTTGTACACAAAATCGAACAAAGAACGTCCTTGCTCAAGGTTCTCGGTTTCAACGGGTAGTCACCCCCATATAAGTCACACATCTTCACGGATTGGGTTTGCGGTGCCCTGCATAGTTCAACCTGTTGTCCCTTTTGTAAAGAATTTTCTGTCGTAATATATTTTTCTATTGGGATTGCCTTTGTCCATTGTTCTTTTGTTGGAAGTAACCCCCCCCCCCCAAAAAAAAAAAAAAAAAAAAAAAGAGAGAGAACTAAACAAGTATAATTATAAAAATAAAAATAATAATATTTAAAAAAATTAAGACAATTAAAAAAGTTCTGGTGTGTTAGGGCAAATCTTTACAACCCAGCGTATGGTTTTATGTCATATCAATCTGTAAAACGTTTCGAACCGAAACGGTTTCAACTTTATACAACTGTTGTCTTGCAAGGTAAGAGAAATAAGGATACTCAATATTAAATCGATAATGTGAACATCAAGTCTTTATCATGCTTAACGTTTCTTCAACATTGTTAGTTTGAGTGGTTGCATACTAGAAACCGGTGCTGTGCCAGTTTTCAATTAATTTGGGTCCATCCATGATGCAATGAATATAGGCGAACCGATCTGTAACTGTTCTCGTGTAAAATGAACTAATATGTGCGAATGAACTTTTAAGATGGGAGAAGTCCCCGCGTTGCTACTCATATTGAGATTCTAGAAGTTCCCTGTATAGAAGAGAGATATCGAAGAGCATTGATGGATTTATCAATCAATTGTACTCGGCATGACTTTCTCGTTTAAAATGTTCCCAATTTTATACGTTCCTCACGACTTGATATTTACAATAGATAAAAAGATTATTAGCAAATCTGAAAAACCGTCTTGGAATAATCTGAGCTCGGAGAGCGGATGAGCTGGGGTTTAGGTCGAGAGGCGAGGTAGTTCAATTTATTCCTTGTTTTTTAAGAAGCATGGAGCAAGCTCTAAGATTTTAAGTATTCCTTCCCCTCTAGTGGGTATATGGAGAGACGACATGTGGACAACTCGGGCCCGTCACCTAAGCACTTGACGCTTCACAGACACCCTCAAGGCGAGCGTTATCTCCTTCCAGCTATGACAGTACGACCAGCTTGATTGTTCTACAGGCCCCCCTATGATAATTCAGAACGACAGGCCATCGTGAGGAGCTAATATTGACTCGTCGTGTCATTCCATAAACAGCTACAATGTCGCCTCTAGCCACTCGCTCCTGACTATTTAGCGGCAAATTTTTAATGCATACTTAACGACCGTTTACGGCGTGATCGCTACATGAAACTGCTACGGGACTTTGGTCTAATCCCTTGGTGGGACACGGATACCGGTGATTGGGAAGACCCAACCCCATCAGGGGAAATCATTTCTTTCTGGGGCAGCGTTATTTCTCTCCCTGGTGGTTGTCAAAACAACAGATAGAAAATTCACGTTTATGCCTTGCAGAACTCACAATTTGCAACCTATCAAACATGTAATTTAAATTTTAATATCCCCGGTGAAGAAATAACACCTTCTTCACTGCGCATTTTGGACAAATGAATTTGTCCCCCGTTCAAAAATAACCGTCATCGTCAACGAATAACTCAATTATGCTTCCCTTTTGTATGCGTTTTTACTCCTAATTAAAAGGGTTTCTTTACAACATAATTCAATGGACAATGATATACGTAGAATACACACAAGTAAGGAAGACAGTTTTCATTCCGATAGAATACAGTGTAAAAACACAGTATAATACCATATATGATCAAAAGCGAACGTAGAAAATCAATGAAAAGCTGGAAGTGCACTTTGCTCCACACTTTAGAAACAACCGTCATGTCAATTTTTCATACTAAAAGGGTTTTCTTTTCCCCAGCAGTTTGCACTCCGGCAGAAAGGATGATGATTTCCTTCCATCAAAGTCCATATAGACAACAGTTATGCGACACAAGAGGGGGTGTGGGACTGCTGACAACCCACCCTCTCACAACATGTCTACGGTTTGACACAAAACCCCCCTTTGCTGACGCTTACCGGTTAAGAAATGACGTACGATGTGGAAATATGATGTCAACTCACACAGGGGTATCAGGGAGTAATCCAGACCACAACGTAAGCCACTCTATCGCTTGTTTGTAACACTACTATCCCCAAAAATATTGTACAACCCAATTTCAAAATATGACTTATGTTTATTCGTATTCAACTGGATCGTGTAGTGATACCGATTACATACTTAAGCAATGCAGACAGTAATTTTAGACAGACACATTCCAATAATGTAACACACACCAGCGCAATGTATAGAAACAGCTTCCAGTGTACGCCATGCCACACTATTGTTAGTTATTTCAACTGGACATAATTAATTCGGCCTTTTTCGCCAAATGTTATTCAGCTACTTAGCTTAGTCAAGAGAGTGTAAGTTTTTAAGTTGGCGTGCCCCATTTAGTGTTTGCCTGGAAATCAATACATGTGTATGGTGGACGCACGCGTTTACTATAAGTATTCCTAATGGCGATTTTGGACTGGCTTCGTTTCTGGACTTTGGTAATGTGAGTTCAACAAGATGTTCTGGTCTGATTATGTTATTTGAAGGAGAATTGCGGGTTAGGGGAAACATTTTCGGAAAATCTAGTTGTGGAATTACAAGGTGCGAGTTACATAAGAAGGATAAGTTGGAGTGATTAGAACCGTTTAACAATTTATAAAGATAACAAATTATGAAGTGAAACTTGTATATAGTACAAAGTACAAAGTAGGCATAAACGCTACTACCATAATGATTATACTTGCATGATCACAATAATAAACTTGGTAACTTCACTTTAAACAAAGAACAACAAAATGGTCCTCACTATAATAAAGAACAACGAAATGGTCCTAAATATATGACGATGAATAAATTAAGATTTAGTTTGCATTTGCTTTTTCTAAAAGAAGGGATACACTTGAAAAGCATAAACACGAGTAGAAATGTTTTAAGAAATATTTTCTAATAATCTACATCGGATCTACCTTGTGTGTTTAATTTTGTTGTGTTTATTTTAGTACCATTTCATCTCTGATTGACCAAGGAAAAAATTATAAAATAGAGAATATAAATGATAGCAATTCTGGACAAGATGAATAATAATCTTAAAAATACGTGGATCAAAGGTAACGATCGTTTTTGTGTTTTCAATTGTATACCTTTTTCATTTCATCTGTTTTATTAATGGGAAAATGAGAAGCTGTTGTAAACTGGTTACCATCCAACATTACCACGTTTCGACTCACAGAGTCCGTTTCTCAAAGGCTTAATGACAACACAATACTCACATACTGTTTTATCAAATTACACAAATTACTTTTGACAGATAATAATGCAATTATGAGTCATTTTTGTTGTTATTGCATTTATAAATGCATTGTGCTTATGTAAGCAAAAGGTATACAGCAATTTATAGAATGAAATGCTCAGGTTTCAAGTTGTCACGTTTATAGCAAACCCTTGTTATGTTTTTCTCACTACCTCTTTACATCATGAACTTGTTCAAGTGAATCGAGTTTTGATTATTTGCATCAATGCGAGATGGTTACGTGTGAGCGATTCTCGACTTGTTTGTGTGGATTTGGTCTAATTCACACTCACAAAATGCGATAAAACATCAAAGGCACAAATTGCTCATTTTTTCAATCAAGTTGTAATTTTTCTGGGCTACTTTTTCAATTGAAAGTGCCGTTGCAATCTTGTCCAACAGCGATTGAATTATAAGCACCATGGGGATTCCCCTATAACGTTGCACCACATAATGGTTGATCAATATTAACATTAACGAGAGAGGGCGCTACAATATCCCCAGCAGACAGTTTTCGAATTAACACGTGCACATTTCCGTCTGTTCAAACGAGGGAAATTTTTGTATTTGATCAATTTAAAGTAGAGGTCCGATTTTTGGCTGGTTTGACCCAAAAGTATACATCTAAATCTTAAATAGTATTTTTGTATAGATTCGAGAAAGTTACAAGCTTTCATTTAAGGTAATGCACGAAAGAAAGTCCCATGTTAAGTGGTAGTTAGGCCGAATTAAAAAAGAAGAACGAATTATTGTCAGGATCCCGACATTATCTCACGTCAATCAGTCATGTACAAACAGTTTTGCATGTTACATGTATTTTGTGGCAATTTGATTATTTTTTTTTTCTTCTGTATCATCTCTCAACTTTCGTTCAGAATTTTTTTTCGGAGGAAAACAAATATTATAAATAAATTCGGCAAAAACTGGGTCATGCAACTTTAGGGGTCTTCGTTTTCAGCTGAACTCCTGCTTTCATACTGACTTTGGGGAATAAAATGAGCGACAGGAGTTAGGAGAAGATCATTTTCAACTGAGTTGCATCACGATGGCGAATGGGTAAAAAGTCAAATTTGTCTTCTCCAAAATTTAACATGAAATAAAAATAGATAGATATTGAACATCCATCAAGAGTTACTAAGAATTGAAAAGAAAACCTTGAAATTTATATCGTTCACTTTATTTAGCTCGTTTTCTTTGTTGGTGTGTTGGTTTTTCCTCTATCTCTATTTTTACTTGGTGAAAATGGAAAAGTAACGGTAACAAGTCGATCACATTCTCAATTTAATTTCATTTCATTTCATTTGTTCTGGTTGTGAAGCCAAGGACTCTCAGAAAAGCGAACTTAATCACTGTACTAGTCAAGAACCCAATGGAGAGAAGACAAGGAAGGAAGTTTCAGTTTTAGATGTGGGAGGAAAACCACAGAGAATTATTCTCTGGGAAAACCCACGCAATGATGTAGTGACAGAAAACCCAATCCACATAGTGCCCCGGTGTGATTTGAACCGGGGTCCTAGAGGTGAGGCGAGGAAAGATACCACTACGGCAACCCGACCACCCAATGAAAACATAAAGAAAACTAAAACAAACAGTACAGTTATCACGCTATTAAGTGACTTTGCCAACAATGACTATAGGATGTTAATGATGACAACAACATCACCAATGTTCCGACAGAAAAATGCAATTTCAAACGGTGAGTTTTAGAAATAAAATTAAGTGAATGGCGACATGGAGGTACAAGAAAGTCTTGTATAAGTGGAGAAATCGAGCTAACACACGCATTTCAATTCTCATCACATTATAGACTCTTATAGTTTGCAAAGACAAAATGTCATGGGAGTAGTTCCCTTTAAAGTGGAAATGCTGACTGCTTGACAGGGCTTCAAGTCAACCATTTCATACATGGTCAAGGGACTTCAGCTGAAGTGTGGGTTGGCTGAGGTGACAGGAAATCTGTAATTACATATGATGGATTCTATGCATGTACAATACATCCTCGTGAACGCTCTGGTGACCTCATTCATAATCAACACTCATCAAAGATGATTAGAACACTCTTCGTAAACACAACATGAAAAATTATAATTACTTTATGAACATGTATGAACTTGCTAAGTCTTTTCAAAAGAGATATTGAAGCTTAAATAACAAAGAGCAAATATTATTTATATGTTGTTGGATTTTCTAGTATTACTTGATAGATTACGAATCCTTATTTCAGATGCATTTCATTAAGGTCTTATGACTGTTTGATGAACAAATTAAATTTCATTTGCTTATTTTAGAGACATAGGATTTGGTTATTCGTTGCACACAAAGTGTTTAGATTACAAGTCTGCTATTAATTTGGCTGGAGGGACTTTTTGATTAGTTTAAGTCTATTGAATGCTCAATAGATTGAGTCTTGGCAATTAAAATAACACCTTTACACGTGGCACCATGGATGACGTCAATAAACGGGTTTTTTTTACAGCATCCGCCTTAAATACTTGGTGAAAAAAATCGTCTCCGACCCGAGCCGAGATTTGTTTGTTTGAGATGTGAATTCACGTTCAATTCAGTAACCCCCTGCATTATTGATATTTGATCTGATAATGCACATTCAGATGCGAATGTGCCATTTCTTTTAATCTAGTCCTACCATGCACGGCAGTTTTTCGTGGGTGACATTTGCCCACAGGCCAATGATGCAAACACCTCAACGGTCATATAATATGTCCAGCACAACCCTTACATCTACCACTTGATATGGTGGGTGACGGATAACACAAGCACAAGGGGCGTCTTTTTGTCGGTTAAGGTTAACAAAAGTCAGGAGCTCTTGGCTTTTAATGTATGGGTTAACCGATCGTTGATGTTTTTTTCTGGCGAGAATGTCTTCGCTCACAACAGAAGTTGACATTTGACATTTTGAAGCGTGACTAAGTTAATAAAAACATAACAAGTGAATAAAAACGTGTATACATAATTTGTTTTGATACTCTCCGCTCATGTACTCGTCCCTTTGTTTACTGAAGCTTCTCTTGGATATTTGCTAGCCTTAACTGTTACATACATTCATAGATTGCAAACAGTCCATTTTAAAGGAAGGATTACCAGAAAATAAAATGAAAATTCGTCAACTGTGGTTCCCTATTGGTGTTGTATATTTTTAACCATCGTTCATGTAGCATATTTCATTCACCGATGAGATTATATACAAAATATCTGCCAAAATCTAATCCCAGTTGTATTTAGCAATGAAGATGCCCACTTATTGTTTGCATTTTTTTTAACAGTGTACGTTGCAAGAATCCCAATGTAATAACCGACATAAACTCAATGAGCAAAGATTGACTGCGATGGGAATTATTCTGCCAAATTTAATTCGCAAGACCCGGAGGTATGCACTACTGAAAACTACATAAACGTTATAACTACCACCTGACATTTATGTGCACTCAATTAAAAATCATCAACTTTAATAATGTATGAGTTTTGCCGATCTCAATCGCCCACATTGGAGATTCCTCCAGTTGATGCTATTGCAAATTATATTACATCTAGTCACTGCAACATCAACCAGTGAGACTTCTTTTTATTAAATTGTAGTTAATTCAACTGAAAGATCAAGTATCAACATTAGTCAACTTTGTATTTTCAGTACGGTCAGGGTCGGGGTTTTGAGGTTGTGTTTGTTTGGTTGGCCTGTATTATTGAAGCACCCTCGAGCTTTGTATTTTGCATGATGTCAGTTGCCTTAATGGTAACTCCCTTGAAAAACCTTTTTACGGCTGCGAAATCATCCCTATTTTAAGCTTGCACGTTCGTTTAGTATTTTGTTAAAGATCAGTTTAAGGTTATTGCGCAATGCTGTGAAACGCATTCACATGACATTAAAATAATTATTTAATGGATTTTTAAATTGCTTGAATTGGGATACTCTATTATACAATATAAATCATTCATGAAACTTCCCACGGAAGACTCGCCCGATTTGAGCTGATTTGACGTTAGTAATGGGAAATGAAAAACGAAAATGAATTTATGTTTTTCTTTTGTTGAGTTAAAAACTTGTATTTGAAGCATCGAACGGAAAAACTCAACAACTAGTGTTGCTTCTTAATATTTTTAACACGAATTTTGTATCTGTTTTTATTTTGTTTATTTATTTATTGTTTTGCCAATTATCTGTTTAGTTTGCATCATCAAAGTAAATAAATGAAGTTGTGAGTCTGGTATAACTTATCACGGGAAGTTACACACAGGATCGTAGAGACCCCATCGATGCGTGTATAGGTGAATACAACAATCAAATGAACGAATAAGAGTATGAACAGAGCTTGTTTTAAAAAAAAAAACCTGTATTTATTTAATTGATCATAAACTTTTGCTAGTAGAACTCTACGAAATTCTTGTTTTAGCTTTAAACAACAGACAATGTATCTTTAAGTGTTGCAAGTGTAAAAATACGTGTTTGTCGCATAGCACTGTATCAGATAACGAGTGTTTCTAAACTAATGCGCGTATGTCCTGGCCTTCCTTGTGTACTTTCTAACCTGTTTACCTGAATAGACTACTGTCATGCCCAAAGTCACAAATATTGACGTCATTGTTTGCGAAATGAAGGTCTTGAAATCACTGAGACGTGAGTTAATAAAGATCACGTGTCAGCAGTTATACGACTTGCCCAAGACGCAAAGTTACTGATGTGTAAATTTAGGAGCGTCCACCTGGGGAGTCAAAGTGACGTCAACATTTACGACGTATAGCGCCAAAGTCTTGATATCAACATGGGACAAACTTCAATAATTATTTAAGTCTATGAAGTCGATACAAAGTTAACATCACAAAGCATAATCCAATGCATTCGTTTATGGCATTGTCTAAAAGGACACCTCAAATGTATAGACGTTAAGGGTGAAAGTCTTCAATTATTTGCGATTTCAATCGAATCCTCTCACTTAAAAACAGGTTGTAAGTCCACACGTTCCTTTTTTTGACACTTCTCTCGGTCAGTAAGCAATAATCTCTCATACAGGTATAGGACAAGTGGCGTATGGTCTACTTTTCCAGCCGTACTATATCGACGGCAGCCGACTCCTAATGACACGTAGCTACCGGCTCAAGGGCACTTTTACATGCTTCAATCAGCTGGCTCTCTTTTTCGGTTATATAGAAACTATTGTCTCGGGCTAAAATTTCACGTTCGGTGTCTTACTGAGTGCCCTGTATGCATTTAGGTCTCACCTGCACCTGGTATACCATTGCACTTTGTGTTTACCAATAATATGGCTAGGCAAACGCAGTAGAGTGAGGTGGTAATGCTACAGCCCGCGGCCTTTTACCCGTTATATGATATGGAAAACAGTATCATTTTAACACTTCCGTGAAAATGACTCGTGGCGGATAGTGTGAAGACCCTTGAGGTAGGTCTGCATAAGAAAGCTAACGCTTTCACCTCTTGGTAGTCACAATTATTAATGTAGAAAATACATCAACTGCATCCGCTCTTTTTATCTCCAGGGCAAAAGCACTTAAGTTTTCCGTTTTGACTTTTTCTCTTTTCGTCGGAAAACCTATACTTTCCTGAAAATTCCACTGAAAAGTTTAATTTCATTTAATGTTTGAAAAAAATGTTCTCATTAAATGTCATCAGAATAAAACAAATATGCAGCGAATTGCAAGCCATTTCTGCGGCCACAAGACACAAACTTAAACTGTGTTTAAAGGTGGGTTTAATTCACTTCATAATAGTAAAACAAAAAAGAAACTTGTTTGATCTTATGGGTGGGTCGGTTGGTGCATGATTTTGACCCAACAGACCAAAGCGTCGACCAACCATGCAACTTGAACAATCTCTGATCTTTTGAAAGTTTGTTGCTTCCTGTTCGAATTCAATGTTTAGACAGTTAACCATTACCTTGAAACACATCCGTTATAGTCAAATGTTAAGGACAAAACTTCCAGCAGTCTCATTAATAAATCATTTTCTAAAACTATGACATTCCAAATCAAGGTAAATATGCGCGAGGGTAATTGCATGAATGATATATCATAATTCTACTATCTAATTAGCTCATAACAATGGCATAAGTAGATAATGGTATAGCTCATCACCCCACTGCCCTTGTAATGTCACCCCTTTTTATATGAGTAGCTTTTAAAAATCTTCCTTTCTAAAGTGCTTTTAAACATTTGAATGCACCGACATGCTATGTAATTGTATATTACATTTTGTCATCGAGATAAGAGCCTGGCACTCAACTCAGTACTGTGATTTTATGTTTTGTTTACTGCAGTTTACACCACGCGGGGCTCAGGGGAAACACGAAAATATATTTTTCTTGGTGTATCCCAGCGGCAGACGTGACATCCCCCGGGTGAAGCGGGAAAAATTTGCTTCGCTCTTTAATTTTAATTGGCGGGAACAACAGTGTCATGTTTATTGCTAAGGGACAAAAACGCGTATCCCATCCAGTTTTCAGTTCACGAAATGACCATTGGTACACAATTATATCCGTCCGTGTGTAGTAGAAAATAGTCGTGAATCAAATTGACCTGATTTTTCGTGAAATAAATACTTTTTATAGCGTAGGAATCATGACAAAAATAGACTCATTTGACTTATTAAAGGCCAGTAATCTGTAGTACAATAGTTTATTCTTACACCCATTTATTTAACCGTCATTCTTCCAACTAAATACCGGTAGCTGTATACGGTTATTCTATTTGAATATTGTCACCATTTGGGAACCTCGCCGTCTATGGCAGTTGAATTGTTAATATCTAACGCTCCCGAGAGCCGCGCATTGTCGACACGAACAACACCCAATCTTTCCGAGCACGATCGCATTCTGTTATTGCCAGTGAACAAAATAAGAATAGGTTGAAGGCCATCTGATATGTACATCTTGCAAAGAACACGTAAGTCCTTATTTACCAAATCACGTCGATAATGTACGGAAGTAGAGTCTATTTACAGGTCCACCAGCATCTTAGGTTATACTTGACACACACAAAATTAGATTAAAATAAAGGTCTTTGGCAGTATCATCATCATCATCTGTAACATTTATTTCATTACTGTCAATAATGCACAATGATGATTTATGATATCTTCCCCTTTAAATGTGAGCCACGCTCAATCTTCAATGATGCGACCTGTATTCATAATGAAACCTCAAAATATCAGCAACAAAAAAAAGGCAACAAAGATTAAGAAATATCGATATATCATGCTGTGAATGGCTATAATATGAACAATGTTTGAGTTGGATAAAAGCTTTGTCAGTTAGAGTGAGACTTGTGAATAAAACATATATATAATGCGAAGTGGGGCAGCGTCCTCTCCGATTCCATTAAAGCTCTTTGCAATAATACACAAACCTTTGGAGTTATCAGCCAGAGACTTTTAGCCAGATCCAAGGGCAATGTCGTATTTTTGATTTTAAACTTTATAAAAAAATAAAAATAAACATTTCTTAAAACCACTTCGCTTAAAATCAAGAAAAATCTACTAATTAATTATTGAGGTAAATGTTTGTTGGCTCTAACCTGCAGACATACGTACAAAATTACGACATGGGACTACACAAACACGAGTTTGTGAGCAGGTGTTATTCGACTGGGCAACAAGGAAAAGGGGCCCATAGGTAGTAGGCCTAGTCATTTCTACTTGAGTGGGCACTATTGACTGGTAACTATTGACTGGTAACTATACACAGTCAGTGCCTCGCCTACTCTCTAGTCTTAATAGTCTGCACTGGTTAATTCAGTTATCAGACTTAGCAAGTAAACATTTTCTATCTACTTCACATTGTTACCAAACATGAAAATAAAACGAGATTGTTTGTTTGTTTACTTCGTTATATCACAATCTATAGACAATGTGTCAATACAAGAATTTGATACAAATTGAGACAATTGAGGGCACCAGTAAAAAAGCCAAGGCTTATACAGGCCCTATGGTCCCTTTAGTTAATAAGTGAATAACAATTTAAGAATAACGATGATAATTATTGAACAAGGATAAGGAAAAGTCTAACATGTATATAACAACCAATAGTCCGTTTAGAAAGCAAACAACAACTAGTTATTGCATAAAGTTTCAAAATTAATATAACTACTTTCACCGGTATACAGAATGAATTTATACAAAAACGCTGTAGATTTGCCACCTACTCGAAAGTACGGACGTTCACAGTGACCACCCGTGTTGTGTTTCTGAGCTGATCATCGTACAAAAAAAAACATGGGTAACTTGCAAGTTCTCAAACCGCACAGAAATAATGTTTTTCCCCATTGCTGTATAACTAGTTTCCATGATATATGGCCAAGGGTCTCATAAACCAGATACAGCAAATCAGAAAGACCTATTTGTATCTAATTTTTACGTCTTTCTATATGAACTTATTTAGCTTGGAAACATAGGAACTTGGATGGCACTTCAAGCTCCCTTACATCAGAATTCTTACACAGTCATTAGATTTCTCCGTTGATGTTTGATGTGTACAGGGAGACTGCTTTTCACAACAGCACATCACACTAAGATGCAAACTGTGGGGATGCTTGTGACTCGACTGTGTCTGGCAGCTGATCGATGATGTAGGATGTATAGAGGTACGACAGTCCTCTTATTTGAACATTGTTCTGACTCGAGGTTACTTTGTCAATTATGGTCTTCGGTCTTTAAACTTCAGACAAATTATAAATTACGTAATCTGTCCCATCCAATTGGTGTGGTTTCCATTAAATTTTATGAACTCGATGTGATAACAGTACCTATTCAATTTAAGTCGCTCAAAAATGTTTTTATTATTTAAAATATTATTTCTTTCATTCTCAGGACAAAGTCTACAATCCTTTGTGGGATCCAATTGCTTTAAACTTGACAATAATTGGCAGTACCATGTATACACGAGTGTGGATGAACTTCCACTGAATGACTCAATCGATCATTATGTAAAAACAGTAAGTTTTCCCAGATATTTTAGAGGATTTACCATCATTAACAATATTACACCATGTAATATCATTCAAGCACTCGTTTTTTATGTTTTGGTGAATGTTCATACCAATTCGAGTTTAGGCGACGTGTTTTTTAACTATATACACTACAGATTCATGTATTTTTGCTTTTCCTTGAATCGCGCTTGGGTTTTTTCTGTTTTTAAATCTGCCAATTTGCAAAGGGTTTATCGGCTTTCACATAACCATGGCAACCGCAGAATCTCCGACGACTATGAAGATTTGTGAAAGCTGCACATCAATCATTTACGGGCAATGTTCTTTGGGCCTGTGGGGAGATTCACACACACATACACTGCTCACTCGTTGTACTTAAGACACCGAGGATGTAGTAATGGACAAGCGTCTCCACCACACAGTTCATCAGTGATGAAATTGTCCAAGGCGTTCCTGGAAGGTCCTATCGCAGGGGGACGAACCGTCGCTTGCCGCAATAACGATGGGTCGAAAGGCCATTGGTAATAAATAAACCACACGTGCGGGACTTGGTGTCAGAGCTATGGCGTGCTATATTACATAGTGATACGAACTGGATATGAGACTAGCCATTATGTGTCAGTGACAATGAGAGGATTGGATGAATAGACGAATTCAGAACGTGGTAAAAGGATCAAGTTGACAACAAAGAACACCTCAGAAATGCCTAAAAACCTCATTGATTAAATTAGTGCTGTGTGTGAGGAAATGTGGAACTTCTGTGGTACATGCACGTCAGGTGTGGATTACGCGTATACGGCGTATTGTCAAATGAGAACGTTATCATATATCACAGTGTTATATTGATTCTGTTTTTTTCATTTAGGAATAAAGCATTCACCAAACTATAGTTGCCTGAATTTAATATAAAAAGGTACCCCTGCATTATGACAATAGTCATTGAATGTTTCAATGCTTGGTCTTAAATAACAATGTCAACAAACACACCAAGGTAATGCACTCCTTGAAGTTACAAACGTGACTTTGACCGAGAGTTTTATCGCAAGGAATTCAAAAGAAGTCTACACTCCCAATGACAGCCTTGACAACTTTCTTTAGTTTGACCCGCTACCCTGAACACTAAATATAAATATTTAGTTATAACAACCGACCTTAATAGACCTTATGCATATGATGTCATTTCAGTAGGGCGCCCTCGCTTAGAGGTCAAAAGGCGCATGTTCATTGGCTAATCTTGTGCGCCGCGCGTACAAATCTGTGCGTTTCTATTGTTTCGTCATCGTTTTTCCTCTAAGATGGCGGCTGGATGACGTCAATGCATAAGGTCTATTACAATATTAACGGTCATGTATACATGACAATGTGTCTGAATAATATAAATACATCCTAGAGGTCAGGTTGTATTTAGGGATACATTTAGGTCGGGGGTACACTTTGGTTCAAATTTGAGGGTACATTTAGGTCAAGCTATAGGGCTACATTTAGATCGGGGCTACACTTGGGTTCAAGTTTGAGGCTACATTTTAGGTCAGGCTGTATTTAGGGTTACATTTAGGTTGAGGCTACACTTGGGTTCAAATTTGAGGCTACATTTAGGTCAGGCTATGTTTAGGGCTACATTTAGGTCGAGGCTACACTTGGGTTCAAATTTGAGGCTATATTTAGGTCAGGCTATATTTAGGGCTACATTTAGGTCGGGGCTACACTTGGGTTCAAGTTTAAGGCTACATTTTAGGTCAGGCTATATTTAGGGTTACATTTAGGTCGAGGCTACACTTGGGTTCAAGTTTGAGGCTACATTTATGTCGGGCTATATTTAGGGATACATTTAGGTCGGGGCTACACTGGGGTTCAAGTTCGACTCTACATTTTTTAGTCGTATTCTTACAAAAGTCTGTATTCAAAAGCCATTAAAAAAGTTTGATGCATTGGACTACTTTTGTTAAAATTATTGCATTATAGCAGCTCTCCATAGTGTTCAAAAGTGATGCGGTGCGAGGGAATGGCTTCCTATACAAACAGGGATACCATTTCTCGTGACATAAGTGCGTGGTGTTCTTTTGTGTATTGCACAACACGTGGGCCGGGCCGTCAACTTCATGCCCCCGTGTTTAAGACACTGATCCTGGTGGTTTTAGAGTACCTACGTGCCCAATACTAAAAGAATCCGTACCATGCCATACAATGAAAGCTCTCCACACAATCAATGGCGCTTAAACCTGATCTATCATCTATTTGAGTAGACTGTTTATCTCTGTGATTTAGAGACAGTCAGACTGGTCTCTCCTCAAGCAGTTTCCTTTACACCAGTATGGCCCTCATGTTTGCAATCATGGTCGCCACAAAGGCACATCTCAAGTGCAAGCGCCATTTGGTGGAAACATTCAGCTTGTATAGTCGTCAAGTCATAAAAAGTGTGCAAACCCCAACTTTTTAGTCGATCTTAATGTTGTATTTTAGAGAGTGTGGGGTATTTAACACTGTAAATAAAACTCCCTCATGTAGATCCATCCCGACTAAGCTTAACGGCGGAAAGATATTGTTTCAAAAAACAAATTACCATAATAGTTACATAAACTGTTCATGAAGTGGATGGTATAGTCCGTATATATATCAACTGCAGCAGTATCGTAATTTTGTTGTCAAAATAGTCAGATTGTGAGAGCTGTCTAATAGGCCTCCGGTTCTTAAGTCAAACATTTGCGGACTCACGGATGTTTACAGCATGCCTCTGGAGGTGGGTAAGGATTACAG
The DNA here is from genome assembly GCA_021014325.1 of Plazaster borealis. Classification (NCBI taxonomy): domain Eukaryota; kingdom Metazoa; phylum Echinodermata; class Asteroidea; order Forcipulatida; family Labidiasteridae; genus Plazaster; species Plazaster borealis. The sequence continues at coordinate 9,941,872 of CM037475.1, forward strand.
TTTCATCCCGTAATGCATGTCAGAACTCAGTGTGGGTGTTTTCTCATTTTGCACATCTAAATTTTTATTGGTTCGGGTCGGCAAACTTCCCACCTCGACAAGCCATACGTGTTGCGCCAATTTATCTCATCTGCGTCCATAGATACCAATTTTGGGTAAAAAGTAATAAAGTAAAGCAATTTTTCTTCGTTTTCATTTTATTGAGGCGTGCGTTCAGTTGTATTTGTTTCTTCAAAAGAGACACCACTGTCCAACCCAATTCCCATAAGAAACCGCCTTTCTGGATCAGCTATACTCCATCTCAAACCCTGTCTTAAATTTTCCGGAATAAAGCTATTCGAAAGTTTATAATAAAATAATGAAGTACGGAGCAGTTTATCATCATCAACTATAACTTCCCTTTAATGTGCAGCTTGTTGTTCACACGCTCGCCATTTCAGCAGATTAGTTACAACTCAAGTTATCTGGGCGACAATTTCGGAGTATTAGATTAAACATTATCCGATGTGACCCGAGCGTTGTTTTCCGACCCATTTGAGATAGACGAGAGCACATTGGGCCAGCGTTTACTGTAAAGGACACATAGGCTGCCCTGTTACTCACTATATATTGGATTTATGGGAGGGAATGCACGGATTGACCGTGCCAGCTCACACTGTATTGTTAGATTGATTGCTTCGCTTTCGTAGCGTCAGATCATTTTGTTCGGAGCAAACCGGCAAAAGATTGGATATTTGATAGAAAAGCTGGAAACCCAATATCCTATGATGCGACATGTTGATGATTTGTATGGACTAGTGGCTCCAGTCTACTAGGGATGTCACCGCCGTCACGGCAATTTTCCTATCAGCACGAAACACAACAGGACCTTAGTTAGCTACAAGGCTTCAACGTTAAAGGCACTGAACACGTTTGGTAATTGTCAAAGACCAGTGTTCTCACTTGGTGTATCCCAACATATGCATAAAATAACAAGCCTGTGAAAATTTGGGCTCAATTGGTCATCAAAGTTGCAAGAAAATGATGAAAGAAAAAACACCCTTGTTGTACAAATTTGTGTGCTTTCAGATAGGAATAAAAGGCTTCTTGCAAGAAGTCTTTTACTATTTTAGTGAGAAATTACCTCTTTCTCAAAAACTACGTTACTTCGGAGGGAGTCGTTTCCTACAATGTTTTATACTATCAACAGCTCTCCGTTGCTCGTTACCAAGTCAGTTGTTATGTTAATATATATTTTGAGTAATTACCAAACGTGTACAGTGCCTTTAAATGCTTTTTTCCCTTCTTCATTCATTGAGTTCAGTATCTACCGTTCGTTATGTCTATTTGGATGGAGAGTAGCTATTTGCTGGAAACACAGCAGTTTATATAATTTAACAAAACATAATAAAATGTTAATCGCATCAATCGCCTGTCACTAGCTGGCAACAATGCCGCACACACGTTTACATCACATAGGGTCAGCAAATTTTGTTTATGGATCACAAGAAAATAGTTAACACCTCATTAAATCAGCCAATGTGAAGGGGAAAAACAATCAAGCCTAATGCTTGGTTACTGCATAGTTACAGTTTCGTCACTGCAAAATCGCTTATAAACGAAAAAATGTGTTTACGAGCGCGAAAAAGAAGCAATGCTAAAGGTGTGACGTTATTAAGCCGTAATCCAGACTGACTTAATTATAGATTACGGATTGGAAGTCCACGGAACATACATGGTCCTTGTTTTCTTTCAGGCGCGAGAGATTGTTGAAAACAATGAAATTAGAGAATAGAGGTTGAATTACACACAAACATATACCAGCCGTGCGGCCACAAAGTTATTGGAGTAATAGTGAGCGATATACGCTTTGACTGATCCCAAATGCGTCACGCGACAACCTCTTCCCCCAGCCTGTTGAGTACCATAAATCGACACCTCATTCGACCCTGCAATGACTGGGTGAAGGATGGCAACACCGCACATGATCAACGTGGCTATCCTGTTCGCCATTTTGATCCCAAAATGAAACAGCAGTGGTTTGTGACGTCACTTTAAGGGATCTTTTATGGTGTAGGTGCGCATTTTGTCACGAGGCCAACTGTTTATAAAAGCTAATTATAATACTTACTCTCCATGTTGAATGTGATTTTTTTGCTGTATTGCAAAGAATCTTTATATCTCAAACCTTACTCTGGCGCCACCAACGCCATCTTTTCATCGGCCTTCATATCCAATGTGCAAAAGTCAAGTGTCACCATTATGCCTTTAATCTTTATGATATGATCGGTGTGGCAAAAAGCCATTGCTTGCAGACCAACGTAATTCAACCTCCAACCCGACAGGCAAGATTGAACATGGTTATATATAGTGCGTGTACGTCATGTCATGAATTGTGGATGAGACATGGTCGATGGCAAAATCTTCCCTATCTAATAACAGAGTTACTGGAGCGTAATATCTTATTCCACATTTCACCTTTAAGGGTATATCGTCAGGCAATTTAAGCAAAAGTCATCTGTTCTTTCTTCGATAGCCTAGGTGTGCCATCCATCAATACACGAGGCCGTATACACAGCGATGAAACCGGCTAGCAGCAGGCGGGGCTTTGGCCAAATCTCATTGAGATTATAAGTGCGATATTCTTTGTCAGGGTTCACACAGTTTAAATCTCAACCGTATGATTACCCACAGGGGCAACATCCTTCTTCTGATTTAATACTGTCAAGACCTAGCTTCTTAAAGATTAGTGTTGTGCCTATAAAATCAGTCCTTCATGACAGGTATAGCTTGATATCTTTGGTGGACCAGCCTGTATTATCCATTTACAATAATAATCAGCTTCCACATTTAGGACATCATGCAAGCCTGCCTGCCTTTTAGGTTTACAGGTGAGTGCGTGGGTTTTACCATCTGCAGACTGTACCATTATTGATTAATGATCCAATTATAAGAATTTACGGGGCAAACGGGTAACTGTTGTTTTACTCAACATTATTTTCCTAAAGATTCCAGGGTAGAGTTATCTATCATCTTCAGTAGTTATATGATGTTTCTGCTGGATGGTGGTTAATAAGCAAATAACTCTGTGATTGTGTTCGAATTATATGGGAACTTCTAAAGTGACAATGTCACATAATACACAGTCAATATTATTCTGTTTGAAATACACAAGTTTAACGCGATATAGCGTCTCTTTGGTATTGCATTCCGATTATATTACATTATGGGCCACTTTACGTTATGTTTTAAATTCAATCGCGGTTTTGTTTAGTATTTCATTATTAATAATATACCATGGTTTATATTATACATAATCGTCCTTTATCCAGTCAGGATTGAGTCGATTCCGAATCCCAGTAGAGGCCAACATTATCACATGGTGTGCAGCTGAGAGACCTAGAGTCCTCCTGAGCATACAAAGTCCTCCTGAGCGATATATAGTTCGAGCTGTAGACTCACTTTGTCTAATTATCGACTGTCCCCTCCCATCTTGAGAACTGGATCTAGACAAGTGAGAACCCTTAAAGTACATTTTTATCCGACTGAAAATCAACACCGAAGTCGTCCGGTTTGGTTACAGGTTGCCATTGTATATAGAGCCTGGGTGTCATGTTGTACTTTGACTAGGAAATGGAACCTGTTTACTGTAAGCATGAAAAAACCCTAAACATTATAATTTTGTTAAGATCCTCAGTCCACGTCTGTTGATCTGTCGCGTTTTTGTTGGGACTCTTGAACGCATCAAGTGCCCATGCGCACCAATGAGGAAGCCCCTTATTCCCGTGGTATTTACCAAAATTGTGCAAATATTAAGGGCGAGTTCAACTTTACCGAGTAAGGCACATTGCGTTGATCCGCGTATTAATCAACAGAATTGAGTTAGAGTGATTGTCACCACTGGGAAGGAGACATAACCTTTTCACTTAGAAAATCGAAGAGTAAAAGTAGCCTGTGGAAACGAGGTTGTAATCAAGGTGACGTGGTAAATATGACATGATGGAGGTTTCCTTGATTACAGAAGTACACCCTGGGGTCATATTCACACTGCCGTTATAAATAAGCATAAATATTCCGTTACAATCGTCGAGCTTTTTCTTGTTCCTGGTCATACCTCTTTGCCTTATTACTGACAACATCATCAAGCGGCGAGTGATTGCATGACAGTCTGCATCAACACAATTTGGAATAAATAGATTTGGAGGCCACATCATGCAGAGTAGGCGCTGTGGAGAGGAGGAAGGCCGGAAGATGGGACCACTACGACCCCGCTGGGGCTTTTCCTTGACACGGTCGTTGTTAGCCCATCCAGCCGTAGCTTTCGCTGTGGCGTAGATGGCATAGATAGCTGTTTTTTGTCAGGTGGGCACGGGGGACATGGCTCCTATATTAAGTGCATGAAAGCCGGGCTTTGAATATCAAATGAAGAGAAAGATGCCCCCCAAAATCAGGACTGTTGCAGCTAATGCTTAGAGCGGAGACGACACAATTTACGAGTCACAATATACTGACGGATGGTGTTTACAGTGACCTAGATTTAAGAGTGCTATTCTAGTTGACTACTGCGATAACATCGTCATTAATATTCATACGGTTTTCCCAGGTGGTCAGCTGCAAGTGGTCCATGATTGATTTGCATTTTATGACTCCATAGCATGTTTTTAACTTGAGACAATATTTTATTCCCTCATACACGGATCGTTTACTTTATAATAGCTTCAAATAGTGTGTATACTCGTTGTTTATGTATACCGTTTAATTAACGCTAATGTGACAATTTGAAGTTATCAGTACATAAGTGATTAAATAAATAAAAAATTACAAAAATGTTGGATTCTCAGCTGAAAATGTGTACAAGGATTAATTACCCTTACAAGGTGTACTATTTGGTTTGCTTTAAATTGTTTAAAAATATGAAATTAATAAGTAGAGTCTAATTGTTGTGTGTCAACTCCCGTTTTTGTGTTCTATAGGGAAACATTTGCGATTTATAACTGATGCAATCACAGCTTACATACGTATCTTTGATTTTCATTCTCAGTAATAGAACGATATATAATTACTGTATAAGCTTTAGTAATTTGGTTTTGCTCATCACATCGGGGTAATATGCAACAGTAGTGTATTATTGAGATCGAGGGGGACCACAAGCTCCCCTCCCTCCAGCTTTTGGAATATTTAGTTCTAGTGATCAAATACAATCAATATTTGGCCAATATAGCATTGACTACATTTGTCTTTCAAACCTTTAAACACAGGAGGCATTTACAGCTCCTCTCGTCATCTGACAATACTCTCAGCGGAGCCAGCCCTTCAAGCATAACGCCAGCGATTCTCCAGCCGTTTACATGACGTCATAGAAGTCCTTTTCTAGAGTACCGACTGCTGTTAGCTGTTGGCATTAAGGAAGAAACGCCAGGCGTTATCGCAGGTTATCAGCTCAGTTATTAAATTTTCAGCTGTTATGTTTTTTCCTGACAGTCACGGGGCGATGTTTACCCACTGTACACTTTTACAAAAGAATTGAGTGGTCATTGGCCTTTTTGTGCAGTAAACATGGTTACCGTGCAAACACCTCAAGCAATAAAACTAGACTGACTAAACGCGGGAAAACGATGTGCGCGGGCTTTAGTTATTAAGAATAGGGCCTATTTACGGGGAAAATTAAAAATTGATTGATTTAATTTGGATTGCTATTATTATTATTACAATACAAACCAATTTTTGAATGTACTTTTAACTTATTTGCCGTTTTGTAATATTCATATATGTTTAAATCAAAATTGACTGAATAAGTCTTATTTTCTTATGAGCAATCAGTCTCGGATCGGTTTCATAAACAAGATAATTTCCAATCATATTTAAAACAAATTCTTCAATTTGGATATTGCAAAACAACAATGTTGATAACGTGGAAAAGACAGTTGTAACCATACTCAATATACTGATGTTAAAAATTTAGTACAACAACTTTACTATTAAGGGGGTTCATCATAAGTTAATTAATTGCATGGCAGTTTGCGTAAAGTACTGATCGCAGTTTTAAATGGTTTCACTTTTAGCCTGCTTCTAACAATGAATCGTGACCAATTTGCAAGCAACGTCTGCCCGATTTTTATAAAGTTTAGCCCTATTCGCCTACCATGGATCAGTCCTCAAATCTAACAAAATCCAACAATTTATGGTACCACAACGCCCAAACTGTTGGATTATGGTGCAATGCCTGGCATGATTCCATGTATAAAGCATGATCAGTTTACTAGTGCAGTACTCAGTCCAACACCATTCAGTAACTCAACACCCAAACTGTTGGACTCTGATTATGGTGGTAGGCCTGATCCCATGTAAAGCATGATCAGTTTACTAGTGCTGTTCTCAGTCCAAAACCATTCAGTAACTCAATACCCAAACTGTTGTACTCTGATTAGGCCTAATCCCATGTAAAGCATGACCAGTTTACTAGTACTCAGTCCAACACCATTCAGTAACTCAACACCCAAACTGTTGTACTCTGATTATGGTGGTAGGCCTGATCCCATGTAAATCATGATCAGTTCACTAGTGCGGTCATCAGTCCAACACCATTCAGTAACTCAACACTCAAACTGTTGGACTCTGATTATGGTGGTAGGCCTGGGGTCAATTTCACAAAACTCTTCCTAACTTAGGACTATAGTCCTAGGCAATGCTAAGAGATAGGACTAGTCTTAAGTTAGGACCAGTACTTAAGACTAGTCCTATCTATTAGCATTGCCTAGGACTGGTCCTAAGTTAGGAAGAGTTTTGTGAAATGGACCCCTGATCCCATGTAAATCATGATCAGTTCACTAGTGCAGTCCTCAGTCCAACACAATTCAGTAACTCAACACCCAAACTGTTGGACTCTGATTATGGTGGTAGGCCTGATCCCATGTAAAGCATGATCAGTTTACTAGTGCAGTCCTCAGTCCAACAATAATTCAAAAGTTTGCCAGTTTGCCAGTATTAGAGGATACTGGAGGCAACTGTACTACCGTATATACATAAATGTCTCAAATAACTAAGAGGATCTGAATAAATGCTTATCAACATCCTATGTATAGTATCAAAACATTTTCAAAATTCACATTGATTTTGAGTGAGCCTGTTGTAATTATGAAATCGAATTATTCATCATGAATAGGCCTATTCTAACCAAGAGGGCAAACAAAGTGTCAACTTATTGCATTACGGAAAATCTTGAATTGAATTCAAAGTTCTGAATTATGTTTTAGAGTATACAAAATGTGCAATCCTTAACCTGCTAATCAATATTGCATGGTTAGATGGGAATTGTTGGACGGGAACCAAGCTTGACGTCATGAATCAGACATGGGGGAAAACGACGTAGTTGATAGGGTATAACAATCATGTTTGCGTGGAACATATTACGTATGGTGGCTCAGAAAGGACACCACAAATCGCAAATATTATATGCGCACATAGACTATATGTAACATGTGACAACGCATGTTTACAAAAGGGCTATAGGAGCCTGTATTTCATGCAGGTACGATTTGTACGCGGCTCAAGATAAACACATTTGTAAAACAATTTATCAGCTTTGTAAACGGGATCCGCAAACTCGTCCAGCTGTTTAAGGGATATAGTTGTACATGTATATACAACTAAACTAACCTGTGAAAATTTCTTTTGAAAAGGTGGTGGCGTTTTTTAGATATTGCCGAAAATCTGGGGCGGTTATGTCCACGCAGGAAGAATAATCTACAATTGGAATACACAATCTGAGAAGCGTTACTGCAGTAACGTTTCTCAGATTCAAATTTTGGGGGATAAAAAGTGATATCTTTTTTCATAACCGCACTACTTCGAAGTGAAAAGTTTCTCAAAATGCATTATACTATCCAAAGCTGCTGTACTTCTTACCAAGTAAGTTTTTATTGCCATTAATTTTCAGAGTCATTACCAAACGTAGACAGACCCTTTAATCTTACAGCTTATGTTGTAACTAACGAACAGCAAATGTGAAGTTCCTCATATCAGGTGTAGTATTTTGCCCGCCGGGAAAAGCTCTGCAATTTACAAGGTCACTGTTTCTGTAAACAAAATTTACATGGATTGCGGCGTCATGAAAGTGTGAGTATAGTACATTTGACTTTACGATGTCACACATTTTGTTCTGTACACACACCCACACATTTGCGCTGTCGTACATCGTGAGGCTTGTCGTAAATATCTGCTCATAATGTTTGTACGGGGATGTTTTGGTTCAATCCTGACTTTTTTAGAGCGAAATTTGAAACATCACGTCAGTGGATTTCAACGACTAATGGTGTTTTCATTCCAAGGAGGAATATTTTGTCAGTCAAAATGTCAAATTCAGGGCCGTTTTGATTGAATTATTGAAAGTCAGGAATAAAACAAAACATCCTTGACAATGTACAACAAATGTACAGACCCAGATTTCTCAGAATGGTGTCATCTGATGTTTTGGATGTTGACAAATTTCGCACTGGAAGGGTATCAAATGCAATGGCAATTTTAACGTGAGGTTAGAGACTTGCAATTTTTCCCCTACTCACATGAGGACTCCATCTATTGGAGAATGAGTACATCACAAAATTGAATTTGACATTTCCCTACCTCTTTAACAACGAAATCAAAGACATCACAATGTATGCGCAGATGTTTTGAGATTTGTGACGTCCCCTAAGGGCCACCATATAAACGTGCTCTGAAGTACCCGGTAGACCTACACTAAGACGTGGTTGTTGGATGGTTAAGCGGATTTGTAAGAATAAATTATGGCCTTGACTAAGATTTCACTTCAGTAAACAAATGATTATTGTCTTTAAACTCTATAATCTTATCTTAATTGGCAAATAATACAACCCTACGTCAACTTACTGTATCTGTCATCCGTTTAAAGAAAATAATGTTGCCATGGAAATGCGTGCTGAATGGTCGTCACTGCAAATGAAATCACACAGTCAACAAAGAATTCAATACTTCATGTAGTTTTTATATTTTATTTGTTTATTTATTGACTTTTTGTTTAGTGCAGACAAAACAGTAAATTGTTTCATTGTTTTATTAGGATTACAAGAAATCTTGGCATTAACATAAGATTTGCGGTGACACCATTATATTTCTTTTCTTTGAATAAATGCGGTTCCGAAAAGATATACTCTGTCCGTCGTCAGGAGACGGACAGAGTATAGCGTCCGAAACGTTGAGCCCAAGGTTCTTTTTTCGGAACCACAATTACTCAAAAGAGAGAATCTCACTTTATGCGCGTCACCGCAAATTTCTTATGTATTACCTTTCCACCAATGCAAACCTTAAAGTCTTATTTAAACCTTAAATGCAGCCATTAGAAACTTCTCAACTGTCCGTTTGTAAACAAATTTTGTTTACTCCGCCAAAAAAATTAATACAAATTTTCACAAAACTCCATATTCCCACAATTTCGTAAGGTTTCTTAACCTGGGCTTCCAGGTGGCTTGACGGGTTGGAAATTGTTTTTTTGAGTCCAGAGGCTCCTATCTGATGTTTCAGAGAATTTGAAAAAACAAAGGATTATGTTCACCGAAAACAAGCCAATTATAAAACGGACAGTTGAAAACAGTCCGATAGTGTAAGCGTGTGAGTTTTTTGTTTTGATAGTGTCATGCAGGGTTTTAATGCTTGGCATGCTTGTTGAAAATTAAAATGGTTAGTTTCATTCTGAAAGCTCACCTGATAAAGCTTACCAATCCTCCGAAGAAATATTGCCGCAGAAATACTGTCCGGAAGTGGCATTTCAAGAAACCGCAAATCATAACCGCTGCTAATTTCGGTTAACGCGATTAACGCAATAAAAATATGCCAAATGGGGACGTGCATAAAATCCTGACAAAACAGTAACCACTTTCGTGGTTTTTATTTATTTGTGTTCACTTTTTTCTTTCTTTTCATAGGCCTATGTTATTATGTAATACATGACCACCACCATTTTAACAGGATGTTTGGACGATATTTTGTACTGTAAACAGGATCGGGATATACTTCCATTGTAATTTACATTTAAAATCACTTCATATCTTTGACTGGATCTCAAGGCGAGGTACTAGTAAAAACAGTGGAAAAGAAATGGATGAACTTATCAATAATTTTATGATATTTATCGCAAAATCTAATATGATTCCCTAAAAAAAACTCGTGACCATCATGTAAAAGTGTTTAAATATTTTGTCCTATCGTTGGTGGTTTTGGTTTTTGTTTTTACTGCAATCAATGTAATGAAGTCTGATTGTCTGATTGTATTCTGAGTTTCAAGTCAGTCTTAGGACACGCCAATATTATTATTACCACTTAGGTAGGCCTATATACATATTGACAAGGTGATATGTACGCTTATAAAATGGTCTGTATACGTTTGGTTATGAAAATCAATGGCAATAAAAACTTACTTGGTAAGAAGTAAATAATAATAATAATAGTGGCTTCTTATATAGAGCACATATCCGTCACTCAGTGACGCTCAAGGCGCTTTAACGTTCATTATTTTCCTGCAAGGTATTGTGGAGCTACGTTTTTGAAGTATGAGACCAAGTCCTTTTACATAGCACCATGTAATGGTTTACAAGGTGCTGTGGCGCAATATGCTGCCGATCAAACCAGGAACACCGGGGCGATCCCCTTCTCTTTTCGATAACTGCACTGGGTTCTTTTACGTGCATTACACAACACACGGGACCTACGGCTTAACGTCCCGTCCGAAGGACGAAGCATGTGGTTAGGTGTCTTGCTTAAGGACACAAGTGTCACGGCTGGGATTCGAACCCACACTCTGCTGATCAGAAACACCAGAGCTTGAGTTCGGTGTTCTTATCCGCTCAGCCACGACACGCTACAGTACATCAGCTTTGGATAGTATAACGCATTTTGAGAAACTTTTCACTTCGAAGTACTGCGGTTATGGAAAAAGATATCACTTTTTATCCCAACAAATTGAATCTGAGAAGCGTTACTGACAGTAATGTTTCTTAGATTGTGTATTCCAATTGCAGAATATTCTTCCTGCATGGACATAACCGCTCCAGATTTTCGGCAAAATCTCAAAACCCTACCACCTTTTGAAATGAAATTTTCACAGGTTAGTTTTATGGTATATATCTAAAACTATTAAGGATTGAAAAAATCAGTGGCTTCCAATTACCAAACGTATACAATCCCTTTAAAAGACATGAATTTTTGTAATTCACGAAGTTGTGCTAATTCAGTCTCGCTCAGCATAGTAAAATCTTAAAGGAAGGCAGTAGTAGCCAATGAATACGATGGACGAGTTGGTATCCCAGTGCACAGCTGTGTGTTGTATTACCATATCCCATTCGCCCTTTGCACGGTCAGCCATTTGCGTGTAGAGCCTCGAATTGGGGACAGCAGCGAATAGAAGCATTATATAACTCTCACGGTAATAATGACACTTTCATCCATAACAGATACATAAATACAAAACAAAAACAAATGAAGAATGCTCTACACGCAAATGGCGGATTCATGGAAGTAGCGAATACCCAACCTCGTCCCCATGGTTTACTTTATTTCCGGGAGGGAAGTTCCTTACGTGGACCCTGATTGGACAACGACTGGTGTACAAAAGTCTAACGTAAACATTTTAAGTTGTACTCATTCAGTATTCACCATGTTCACAGCCAGACTATTCTTATTTGCATACGTATCCAAAATTGTGGATATGCAAATGATCCAATACCAGGGTGAGAGAGCGGTCAACCTCGTACTGCTCGACACACCTTGGGGACGAGGTTGGCGAATACCTTATTGTGTCTCAATGATCAACATGTATTGATACAAAGGCACAGGATATTCAGTGATACTATTACTAACGTACCGGGTTACTGACCATTGTTGATGAAAGTGAAATTATACCGTCTTGTTTCAGATTGATAACACGTTATTAATATTCTCCTGCGTCCGGCTTACACCCAAATACTTACGGTCAGCGTGTTCCATTAATCTTCATCTCTCCCTCTCGTAGGAAATACAAGGCCTCGATGTCAAATCACTCTGGATAAAAATAATAATAACCCTGGAGCTATAGAAGTCCGTGGTCTCGTGGTGCTGGGTTAACTCTAATATTCAATATGACACGTCAAATCACTGGAACGTTGTAATCAATTATACATTACAAGCTCCGAAAGTACAATTCCCGAGTGCGTTGCAAACTGATGAAACTTATGGATCAAACTATTTCAGATTTCGTTTTTCGCTATAAGTATACGTAACAGTAATTGACAGCAATGGTGGTAGCCAGAATGAAATCATTCAAATTATATTATCGGGTTATTGTGGTTGATTTGAGCTGTCAGGGTCCATTTGCAATAGTGTAAGCCTACATCTTTAGTATAATTCCTGCCGTAGTTTAAGACGAATGGCTTATATTACCGACACTGACCGAATGTAATGCTGGTTTCTGGACATTTAAAAAATATTGACGTCACTATCGGCGAGAGTATTAACGACTTTGACTCAAAAACGTGAAATTCTACGTCAATGGTTACTACTTTGACTTCTGGTCGCAAATGGAATGTCAATGTTGACGTCAATATTTAAATCTGGCCCTCGAGTCGCGAACTTTTATACTACGTGAAAACCATATCAATTCTTTGAGGATGCCAACAGTCCTAAGGGTTGAGTTGTTTTCATAGACAACGAACGAAGATAAAATCAAGTTATTGAGCCTTTCACAGATGATTGGAGGAATTTGAAATAAAACCTAGAGTTTTCGCCATTGTCACGTAGACAGTGATTATATTAGATGTAATACATATAGGTTGGTTTTGATCATGGTTTAAAGGCAAAGTAGGCCTATACGTTTAGTTTTTGAAACCGTTCGGTTGTTTTAATCCTATGTAAATGCAGATATTACAATAAAAACTAACCCGTGATAATTTCATTTCAAAAGGGGGTAGCGTTTTTGAAACATTGCCGAAAATCTGGAGCGGTTATGTCCACGCAGGAAGAATAATCCGTAATTTGAATACACAATCTGAGAAAAGTTTCAGGCAGAAACGTTTCTCAGATTGAAATGTTTTTTAATCCCTTTCTCTAAAACCACATTCCTTTCAAGGGAAATGTTTCTCAAAATGTTATGTACATTATCAACAGCTGCAGCGCTTCTTACCATACCAAGTAAGTTTGTATGGTCATAACTAATTACCAAATAAGCAAAATAGGCCTAAGCAGTATTTTACAGATCACACTTGCTCATGACAACTCGGGCAAATGCAGGTCAGGTATGTTGCCCGACATTGGATATACCTTAAGTAAATTTACTTGACGTTTCGATTAGAGTGTCATCAGTGGCCGATACTGATCAGTCCGAGACTCTCCGCTCAAAAATGAATATTACGATTGTTTTAAACGGCTACTTGGGTGAAAAAATGTTTAGCGGGAATGCTATTTAAACTTATATGGAAAGATTTGCGGTGACACCATGTACATGTAATAATCTCTCTATGTGAGTTGGGGGGTGGTTCTGAAAAGAACCGTTGGTTTCAACTCGACGTTTCGATCAGTATGCTCTGATCGTCTTCTGGAGAAAGCTGGACTCTGATGCTGCATGCTGCTTAAGTACTGTGGATGGGGACTAGCTTGGTGATGCACGAAGGCGGGAAGTAGAGGCGGGAAATGGAGCTCGGTGATGCGTGGTAAACTTGTTTATAATGTGTTTTTTATCATTTAAATATTTTTTTTATTATTGTAAACTTCTGAATTTTTCGTAATTATCGATCAAACAATTAGGCCCCAACCTCAAGGTTTTGAAAAACTAGAAACACTTCTGCCGTTGACGGTGTGCGTCAAAATAACAATACGTTGACGTCATGTGTGAGATATACCTCCTGCTTTAATATACCTCCAAAACGCGAATCTTTCTGAAAAGCACCGGTCGGGAGAAGGATATTCAAAATGATTTTTTTTACCTAGTTAAAATCTGTTTAATCTCATGTGAACTCAATTTCCTTAGTGATTGAAAACATTTTAAAGGAATATCAACAAAGATCACTTGTTGCCGTTTTCGTTCAAGTTTAGGTCTTTAACTTGAACAACCACGGTCTGTTTGGGGTCGTGGGTTTAACACAAGCCTTGTAGCTTACATAAACAATCAAGATAAGTGTAAGAACAATCCGACTCTTTCTGCCATCCATCCCTTTAGGTGAGCTGGGATTTTTGTGTAATGTTTACTATCTCTCAGAATGCTTCATTCAAATAAATAAAAGAATTGTGATCTTTCAAAGAATACTTCAGGTGATATCAATAATGTATTAAAACAAAATTGGTGCAGCAGTGAGTGCTTCGATCAACAAGACCGTTTATGTTTATTTGTGTTAGGTTATTGTTGAAGGAAAGGATTGCAGTTGTGTACATTTTGAAAAAGCTAAAGTGAATAATGTTTATTGTCAGTGCATGAGATAAGTGCATATCGTTTACTCCGGCCATGCATGAATACATACTTTCTTATCATTGTACTTTACTTTCTAAGTTTTCATCTCAATGTTTAAACCAACATAATACATTAAGGAAACTTTTTCCAGGCCCATCTCTTGTGGGTATATCCATAATGTGTTGTATTAAGACATCTAACAATATCCCGGCACTTTCCAATTGACTGTGGTCCTTTGAGACTTGAGACGGCGTGTCACCCGATCTCATACCGGACCGCTCCTTGATCTTTCCTCACTAGGGGCTTTCCTCGGCTCGATTCCTATTACCCGTCCGTCCCCTCGAGAGATGTCAAATTTTCATCACCATCCATTTTCTGACTGCAGATATTTAATTGGAAATAAAACAATGCATGTAGCAAGCAGAAGTCCAACTGCGACTGCTCTGTGTGGTAATTAGTTACGCTTCCAAAATGACGCATATGTCGGGTTATTATTTTCCTAAGTTCGGCAAGTACGTATTGAAGATAAAGTTAAACCTCTGTTGCCTCTGAATGTCATGTATAGGCCTGTATTTGCGGCTTGTCTCTGTAAATAATGCTAATGTTTTGAGACTCTCACCCGTAAAGCAAAGTTTAGCTTCCGGTGACTATAATGTTTTGACTGTCTATAGTGCCTACACTATATCAATGTGTAACATCTTTCTGTCAACTTTCGATTGTTTTTGTGATCGGAGACAATTCTAAGTTTGTTGATATTTTATCATGATTATAATCACAATGGGTAGCACCACGTGGTATATCATATTCATTAAGCAAAACAAACAACAACAACAACAACAACAACAATATCAACAACTTCAACAACAACATCAGCAGCAACAACAATAACAACAACAACAACAACATTAGCAACAGCAGAAACAACAACAGACAAACAAACAAATTATATTCCCTCTAAAGAAAATTATAATAATGTCTGGCTTGTCTCTGTCTTAGGTCATGTTAAAAAAACGCAATTTTTTGTCGTTAATTTTCGTCAGGCTGCAATTAATTAAAATTAAACTTATAGGTCTTTAATAGTGGGGGAAATTGTAGAGTTAAAAATAAAACATACTGCCAGGTTGGATCCGCCGTTATACAGCGTGGAACAAATAGCCTTATCTACTGCCGTGAAAACTCGCTTAAAATTCATGAATTAAAGGCACTGGACACGTTTGGTAATTGTCAAAGACCAGTATTCTCACTTGGTGTATCCCAACATATGCATAAAATAACAAGCCTGTGAAAATTTGGGCTCAATTGGTCATCGAAGTTGCAAGAAAATGATGAAAGAAAAAAACACCCTTGTTTTACAAATGTGTGTGCTTTCAGATGCCTGAAAAAAGGCTTCTGGCCTGAAGTCTTTTAATATTTTAGTGAGAAATTACCTCTTTCTCAAAAACTACGTTACTTCAGAGGGAGTCGTTTCTCACAATGTTTTAAACTATCAACAGCTCTCCGTTGCTTGTCAACAAGTCAGTTTTTATGCTAATATATTTTGAGTAATTCCCAAACGTGTACAGTGCCTTTAGATAACCAAGAAAACACAATTGTCAGGGTGTTGTTACCAGGTCCTAAATATTGTCCCCAGTGCGGTGATTATGACTGAATTCTTTGCAGGATGAGGCCTTGCCGTTGGGTTGGGTGTTTTGCAAAATATACCGGTAGTGTGAATACATTTCAAAAACCATAAATCACTATTCTGTTAATCACCTTAACGTGTAAACAACTTTAATTGGGATGTTGTTCGTTTCCAGAGGCGTGCACAGCCGGGGAACCCCCGATTGGGCCTGATGTCGTGCAGTGACGAGAGAGGGCGGTATTCATAACAATAATAAGTACTGTGCTGCAGAATTTGATCCCATATCGTTGTAAAAAAAATGGTTAATTGATTCGAAGGAACAATCGTACGAACAAGAATCGGCTGCCCCAAACTATTATAAGTTTCTCCCTTGGGAATGATTTTCACGCAGTCGCTGTAGAGTTACAACAGAATTTACCAAGAACTACATATTATTGCAAAACGTTTCCTAACAATCCTAATTGAACATCGGAAGACATGGCGTCAGAGGACTTTACATTTCACAAGTCAGTGGGTAATAAGAAATCGTTGTGTACCACCCACCTCCTCCGTCCCCATCGTACTGTACTGTAATAATATACTTTAATTTATTGCACCACTGATGGCGTCAATAGTTTCGATAGTGTGGGTAACTTCTGCCCTTTAATGGTAGGTTTATTAGAGTATTCATAAATTGTTATCAACGAATAGGGGGCCTACAAAATTTTATAGACGAAACAATTCCTGCAACTCTGTACTGATTAATATTTTAATCAAACCATAAGTCGCAATTACTTCTTTCCTGTGCGAAGATCAGGTGGGACCCGTTGATTTGATGGGGGACGCTCAGTGTTTTCCTTGCTTCCTTGGGTTTTTGATGAATCGTTTGTGTCTTGCCACTAAAGCGACTAGACACTCTGAACTCTGAAAAATTTTCCCAAAGGACAAAGTATCACTTCATGTGTCAGCAACCTCCCAGTTTCTTGATTTAACAAAAATTGTGAGCATTGACCCCTCGAATTTAACTTATTAAAAGAGATTGTATACGTTTGGTAATTGGAACCACTGTTTGTTTTAATCCTATCCTAGTTGTAGAAATACCATAAAACTAACGCTTCTCAGATGCAATTTTTGGGGGATAGAAAGTGATATCTTTTCCATAACCGCAGGACTTCGAAGTGATTTGTTTTTTAATTGCATTATACTATCCAAAGCTGCTGTACTTCTTACCAAGTAAGTTTGTATTGCCATTAATTTTCAGAGTCATTACCAAACGTATATAGACTAAAGACCTAACTTGAACGAAAAAGGCAACAAGTCATCTTTGCTGAAATTCATTTAAAATGTTTTCAATCAGTAAGGAAATTGAGTTCACATGAGATTAAACAGATTTTAATTGTGTAAAAAAACAATCATTTTGAATATCCTTCTCCAGTCCCGAGAAGCCCTGTTTAATACGTCATCGATCACGTTACATCTTGTGTAGGTGTTTTGTTGCAGCATGGAGGTTTAACAAAGCAACATCCCACAAATGACGTCAGAGTATTGTCATTTTGACGCACGCCGTCAACGGCAGAAGTGTTTCTACTTTTTCAAAACCTTGAGGTTTGGGCCTAATTTTTTGGTCTATAATTACGAAAAATTCAGAACTGTACAAAATATCAAAATCACATTTAAATGATAAACAAACACATTATACAAGTTTTAGTAGCATTCCCATTAAAAGGAAATCGCTCAAGTAGCTGTTTAAAAGGACAAAGGAGATGGCGCATGGAGGCTTCATGGACAAATTAAACGGGAAGATAATTATATTGGGTTTTAATTTGGGGGGATTTGGGGGGGTTGAACAAACACAAATTTACTAGAGCGGGATTTGAACCAACGACCTCCGGTTTAACGTGCCAGCGCTCTACCAAGGGAGCTATCTATAGCCCTATGTTGGCGGTCTCCCTATTTTGTCAATATCTTTGTTTTGTTTTTTCTTGCAACACACTATAGGGAGGGGGTTGACACGGTGACGCAACTTCAATATTTACAGAACGGGTGAAACAATTTGAACGTTGTATGAGTTCGTGCACTCAGTCTGTGTTATGAAAATTTAATCTTCAACGACTGTTTTATTCGTTCTGTGTAATTGCTTTGCCGTTCGGATATTCCGGTTGTTAGTTTAATATTGATGAGTTGATTGTAATCATTTTGCTGGTACAATTTTGAATCATAACTAATTTTACATATTTTTCATGAAAAGCCGTATATTATTATACAAGTAGGGCCTATATATTTATTATTTATTATTTATTCCATCGGGCTAATACAGAAATAGACAAAAGTGCATAATATGCAAACATATTTATGACAGGCATTACATCGACAAAGGAAAGAGTTGTGACCAGCTGGGGCCCAACGGATTGCCTAAAACAAACAAAGTTTCTGTTGAGTAGACTTTCCTCTATAGGCCTAATTGGCAGTTTAAACAGTTGGATATGTCGCTGTGTTCAGAACATCAGCGAAACATAATCCGCCATATTTGTTATCATTTGCAAGTTTGAAACTGGACGGTGATCCATTTCACCAGACGTCACTGTCACCACTTTTGCCATTTCAGGAGTCATAATTCCCCCGCGTGTTACTATAGAAGTGAGCCTTTTAGACCACGCGCGTGTGTTCACACATGCACCATTTGACCGTGTTACAGACAGTAGTCTTGTGTGACGTCAGTGCAAAGAGCCAGTAGTTACGGATTTTATTCTTAATGCAATAAAGCAGTTTTCTCACAGATTTTGCTCAGTATAATATCATGATGAATTTAGTATGTGGATATACTTTTCAATAACAAATGAACCAAGACCCACTTCTTGACAAATTATCCATTGATTACCAAGTAGACTTTTAAAACACTGCTGGTTTCCAAATACTCGGCTTAGTTTCCTTTCTTTTATGCATTCCTGCCTTATTACCAATCTGTGGAGTTATATAATATTCATGTCGTCCCTCTTCAAAACCCCTTCTATCATTGTTGTTATTACCACCTTTGTTTTAGTTTTATTTTCATCAGCTTTATTTCGTCGTTTAACGTATTCCTCTTTAAGTTAAAATGTTAATATTTGTTTGTTTTTTGTTTTTGTTTTGTATTTGTCAGATGGGCATTTCAATACAAGCCTCCTTTTGGCTTCTGAAAATGCCCCCATATTGGTTTAATCCGTATCCATTTTCATTATATTATTTTCAAGTCAATTATTTTCTTGTTTTCATTATTTATTTATTTTTCTCTAAATCAGTTTTTGATTTAAAGCATTGTTCAAATTTGTTTATTGTTCTCCTTTTTCTTTCACCAATATGGAAATAAATGTCGAGTTGAATTGAATAGACGGCATGGCAGTGCACCGTATGAGACACGGGGCCCTTTTTGAAACCACGGCCTCGGCTCAGGCTCTGGCTTATATTCTCCATTGGTTAATTTGAACACATGCTCTTCCTGTATGGGGCTTCAAACAGGCGGACAGAGTCTAAGCCGGAGCCTAAACCGGAGCCCAAACCAAAACCATGGTTTCGAAAATGGCCATACTTTGAGCTACAAGACCACAAGAGGGCGCTATTGGGGATAAAGGTGCAGAGCTGTGTATTGAGAGAGTTGCGACAACTTGCGATTAGAAGCCATGTTGTCTCCAAAAAATGCATTGGCGAATACAGGGTGCCAGACTAGTCTGCCCATTGAGTTGTACTGCATTTTGGAACAAAATGGCGTCCAGCAACCACGTGACCGGAGAAAGCTGGTCCCTCCATGTCGCAACTCTCTCAATATACGGCTCTGTAAAGGTGTGATAAGCAGACTCGGGTTCATTAAAGCAGTCGATGGCGCATTTATGTTTTTGGGTGCTATGGATGTACGTTTTTGAAATGTTTACATCATTTCCCTCCATACAAGTCATTGCTATTGCTCCCTCTAGTGTCTGAGCTTAAAACTTATTTAGAAGGGGGTTTTTTTCTAAAAGACGGTGGGGCCTACAACCCATCTGCTTAGATTATTATGAAGTGTAACTCAGTCGATATCAAATAATAAAATATCTCAACAAGGATTTTGCAAATATTAGCTTTGGTTGGATGTGAATGTTGAATAGTCGGTTTTGTTCACTCACAAACAAGATTAAATGACTTTCACTTCTTTTTACAACAATGTACAATACAACCTGTCTGAAAGAGAAGTCATACTTCGCAAGTTGAGACCAAATCTTTTGTACTATACGCTGTACACCTAATTGAAAACAATGATATCCCTTTAAAGAATTATGTCCAAAAGGTAATCTTTGTACCATGTACTCGAAATGTGAACATTAAAATAGACAACTACAACTATCTACTTGATCTCATCTGCATCAAGGACACTTGGTTTTTTTTAAAGTTATTTATACATCTTTGTTCAATTGACCTTCTCTATACTTACTTGTCTGTACATTTTGCAATATGGAAATAAACGTTGTTGAGTTGAACTGAATTGAAAAAACAACCTTCTCGTACTCTAAGATCAAACGCTGCTACCACACTACAACTGAGAACCATGGAACCATGAAGAACCATGAACACAGTTACATACGACCAGATATCATTCGCATACACAGCTCCCGAACTCTGAACCAACTTCCAACACAATCATGTTGGGAATGCGAACTCACCAGATCTGTTCAAGAGTTCACCTAAAACCCACCTGCTTTAGCATGTGACTTTATAACATTTCCTTTTGTTAATTACTCCAAATATTAATGACCATACAAATTTACTTGGTAAGAAGCACTGCAACTGTTCATAATGTATAACATTTTAAGAAACAATTCCCTTCAAAAGGATGTGGTTATAGAGAGAGGGATTCAAAAACATTTCAAACTGAGAAACGTTTCTGTATGAAACGTTTCTCTAAAGTTAATGAAGAACAAACAAAGTAAACATTGTTAGTGTTCTATCAGATGTTACCAATCATAACTTGCAAACCAGTTCATTGATTACACGATTACATGTTTTCATGAAATCTTTTTTCCCTGCATTTCTCTGTAAAAAAAATCACACTATCAACTGTATCGTCTATTTATTTTGTATCTATTTTAAATATTTAGACATAAAATGAGCAAGATGAATTTAGCAATGAATACAATAATATTGATTATTTTGTGCTGTTGTTTCTATTTTGAGACGAGCGGGAGTTAGATCTACGCACGGTGTTTACTCTGGAGTAGTGTGTATAATCCAAGCTTCAAATAATCATCCACCACGGGACTGCGATCATAATCCTAAGAATGTCAGGTTTATCACACGGCACTTACAACAACATCTCTATTCCCTAATCCATCACCATCAACACAAACTCATAGCAAAAACATCCGCTGTCAAACATAGTGTTTGTCAAGCACCCGATAGAACAGCATTTATAAACAACCTATGTGTTTATCAGGGTTACCATAATCATTATTTGCAAATCAATTAATCAATGATGCAGAGTTGTCAAAATGTGGGATCGGCTCCTGACGGTGGAACTTGTGTCCTTTGGCAAGACACTAATAACTAATGCTCAGTCCATCGGATGTGACACAAAGCCGCAGGTCCTGCGTGTGTTTTGTTTTATATAATACACACCTTTTAATGAGCAACGATTTATCAATGGGCGTCCCAAAGCGCTCTTCATTTTTACATCAGGTATACTAACATCGATATTTTGAATTATGCGACCCATTTACAACATGTATATAGCATCCTGTAAAGTGGTAGAAGGTGATGCGGCACATTTTGTATCCAACACAAGCAAGAAACACAAGGGCAAACCCTTCTCTTACCGTTAAGTGCACTGGTCTTTTATGTACATTACACAACACGCGAGACCTATGGCTTTACGTCCAATCCAAAGGACAGATCAAGTCAAGTGTCTTGCTTTAAGGACATCCTTATAGCAGGACGCTCATGATACCATGTGATACACGAGGCATACGTTTAAAGACCTACTTGAACGAGAACGGCAACAAGTGATCTTTGCTAAAATCCATTTAAAATGTTTTCAATCAATACGGAAATTGAGTTCACATGAGATTAAACAGAATTTAATTGTGTAAAGAACAATTATGTTGAACATCCTTCTCCGGT
Source organism: Plazaster borealis (assembly GCA_021014325.1). NCBI lineage: Eukaryota > Metazoa > Echinodermata > Asteroidea > Forcipulatida > Labidiasteridae > Plazaster > Plazaster borealis. The sequence continues at coordinate 9,963,999 of CM037475.1, forward strand.
GCTTTTCAGAAAGATTCGCAAAAAGCCCTGTTATGTTATCACTCATGCTACGTTATGTGGGAGCTCCGTTTTGTATAGCTGCCGCTTTGTTGCAGCATGGAGGTATAACAAAGCAGCATCCCACACATGACGTCAAAGTCTTGTCATTTCACGCACGCCGTCAACGGCAGAAGTGTTTCTACTTTCTCAAAACCTTGAGGTTGAGGCCTAATTTTTTTTATCGATAATAATATCGAAAAATTCAGAAGTGTATACAAATATCAAAATTACATTTAAACGATAAACAAACACATTAGGAACGAGTTTAAATAGCATCCCGTTAAACAATTTTCGCTCAAATAGCTGTTTAAAGAATGGATATTTGTTAAAGAATCAACGGGTTCGCCCGCGATGATTCTGGCATGTGGCAGCACACCTTGTTAAACCCTTACCTTTGCTATATTTACATGCTTATAACGATTTTTAAATGATAATGCAGTTGTGAGTCAGGGATGTGCAACAAGGAGAATGATTGAGTTGTTTTTCCCAATTATGGTTATTCCCTAAAGTGGTGTTTGTATTCTCCCGTGCTTCGGCCCAAAACACGTCAAGTCTGGTCATGGATATCGTTAATGCTCTCGGTGACGTCATGATGTTGTGTCGTTACTAAGAGAGGAGTGTTTCCCTGTGGATTTGACACAGTAAGTAATTGATATGATTTCATATTATGTTTGTACATTACAAGGTGTTTGTAGTATTTGGAGAGATCGTGTTTGGGACACATTGACGTAAAGAATAAAGGACGTTACAGTCTTTAAGAGTCTGGTGAAGGTCAATGCTTCGGTCGAGTCTGATAAGAGGTCATTAATCTGAGCACGATGCACTCCCCTCACCCGTAGAATGGTGGATGCATCACAGATACAACTTGGGTTGCAGTGAAATTAATAGAGTTACCACAAGAACACGGGTGAACTGACTGACTGACACACTGAATAGGTTGCTGGCTGACTGGCTGGCTGACTTACTGATTGGCTGACTGGGTAGCCGGCTGACTGGCTGGCTGGCTGATTGGCTGGCTGACTTGCTGGCTTACTGACTGACTGACTGACTGACTGACTGACTGGCTGGCGCGCTTGCTGGCGCGCTGGCTGGCTGATTGGTTGGTTGGCTGGCTGGCTAGCTGAATGCCTGACTGGCTGACTGATGGACTGGCTGGCTGGCCACCTGGCTGGCTGGCTGGCTGAAGGCTTGCTTGCTTGCTTTAATTACCTTCCTTTTCTTCTGACAGACTGGCATGTCTGGCCGGTGACTGGCTGGTGACTGGCTGGTTTACCTGTCTTGCCAGCATTCTGGCGTGAGTTAGTCTGGCCGCGCGAGTTGCTTGCTTCCATGTCTTGCTGACAGTCTGGCAGGCTGGCCCGCTAAGAGTTGGCTTGCTGACAGGCCGATTACAAATACGTGCCAAACGTCTCAGTACATGTGCGTATCTCATACATTTAAATGTGTTAAACAATAACCAACTGGGATCCACTTTAGATTATGACGTCGTTTATATGACAGCGAAGGTTTCATATCGCAGGTGCCTGATAACTTTTCCACTCTATGTCTGTCTGAAACGTCAATATATTTACCTTAGTCTAAAGTCTTAAGTGCTTTCAATGTAGATGAGAAATATTGGCCTCATTGAGCGATAGGTGTTCTCGTCCAGCTCGAAGTAACTAGCGCCCTCATGCGAAAATTACTCATTAGTCCTGTGGCGGAGACGAAACCGTGGTTTCGAAACTAAAACAAATGGCACCCAGTCGAGTTCGCTCTAACACACACAGGTGTTCTCATAGTCAAGTTATACATCGTAAGAAACTTGTTTAAACAATTACGAAGATAATAGATTGAAGAAATAGATATATAGAAGAAACACTGATATCCACACTGACAACAACATGCCCTCTTAAAATTCGAAACACAGCAATACTCAACATTGTGTACACAATAAAGCAACACCTAATGAAAATATACTTATTTATATATTAATGTTTAAAGTCGTAGAAAAATAGTGAAGCAAGAAGCTGTACTTTTTCCTATAATTGGACAGACAAAACAAAGAATTACAGACAAGGGCATGTTGGCAGCTATAAGAACCACGAAATCAGTTTATAATGAAACTATAGACATATTTACCAAACAATATGCTAAAAGATTATTGCTGTGTTTTTTAGAAAATGTAAAAACTGATGCAGTTTGCCTCAAATCTGAAGATTTATCGCTATTCAATATACGTCATTACAGAGCGTGTACTATGGGTTCATTCGCTGTATAGACCGGTTAAGTTTTATCTCTAATTTTGTCATTAACGTGCGATAGATGCTTCGAAAGGTAAAATTCCTTTTCAACGACAAAAGAGGGGAGGACACTGAGAATTAAAAGAATGGCAAAGTGCTGCACTTTTGTATTTATACGCAAGAAAACTCCACTTTCAATCGAAGCAACAAACACCCTACCCCCCACTCCCAGTCTCCATGTTACCAGGAGGTTTGAACGTCTGCAACGACATTATATTAACGTATTAATTGGTATCGTGATTATTAGTAGTAGTAGTAGTAGTAGTATTTTAATATAATTTGTTTTACCCTTACTCCGATGTGTATTAAACACTGTATACTCAGTACTTTACCAAGTATTTTCCCAAGTATCTTTCTGAGATATACAGTGCTTAATACACATCGGTGTAAGGGTAAAACAAATTATATTAGTTATTCCCGATGCCAAATTAACATCTATTATATATGATTATTCACCGATTATGTATCCGTAAATAGACATTTTGAAAGAGTTATGTCATGCGTGTAGGCCCTCGTTTTGCCATTCGTACGTTACGGCTACGGCAGTTGGCATACCTATTGCTTTGCCATTGTATACGCACTGCACGTCATATTGGTTACACGGTCTACCACTGTGTGGTGTGTGTTGGTATCCACGCGGTTGTACACTTTATCCAAATAGAGACTCCACCCTCAAATTCAATTCATGACGCAGTCAGAATTTCGGCTGAACCCATATATTGCATTGTTGACAGTAAGTTCCCCCTCTGTACACGTCAGTGCATTGGACCATGCATGCACCTTTGAGGAGCACAATGACAAGTAAAAGCCGATTTACATCTGAATTGATCTGGACGCTTTCTCCACGCTTGATAACGTTTTGCTTGAATGATGGAGACAAGGTTGGGCCCCAACACAGGAACGTTGTTACCCAATGACACATCAGACAGTTCAGTATGTAATATTGTTCAGGCACGTTTCATAACTTGATATTTAAGAAAAGACGCAGCCACCAGTACTTTCATCAGCAGGATCCAAATCTTATGATTGTTGAAGTCCCTCATCATCAAACGATCGTCTACGTGAGGAATAATCGCTGCCAAGCCAGTGTTCCGCTGACACCAATCTTAGGACCGGACCGTATCCGCTGGCGGAAGACGGCCGGAATTTAATATCACCTACTTGTTTATAAGTACAACTCAGCAAACTGGTTCACGATTATGGAATATACAATATGTACGCGTGGTGTTGGAATTGTAGTTTTCTGGGTTTCTCTAGCGCTGGCGCTAATTGGAGTCCATGCACAAGATGGTAAGTGGACCTACTTTGTTAGAATACACAGATAAACTCAAATTGTGTGTTTTTCATCATGTATGTAGAACTGTAGGTTAGACATTGCAAACCCAATATAACTCACATGTATTTTAGTCAGGCAAGCCTGTTGATATACTAATAAAAAATACAAATATTAAACAGTGGAATAATTCTTGTTTGATTCTTCCCGATTCTTTTAATAATTAAATAATTCTTCCGGAAAAATGTCCGTATCCGACTGCCACTTTTTTACTCATTGTTACCTCAAGCAATTTTCTCGTATGAGTAAATGAGATACTATTTTATTTTATATGAAAAAGTGGCAGTCAGATACAGAAACTTTACAATTCTTTCAATTATTATAGTACATGACATTCAAACACAATTCCTAACATAGAATGCTGTGTAAATAGAACAAAAATCCAACCGCCTACATAGGGCTAGATAGCTCAGTTGGTATAGCGCCGACACGTTAATCCGGAGGTCGTTGGTTCAAATCCCGCTCTTGTCAATTTGTCTTTGTTCAACCCCAAATCATTTAAAATTTACCCATTAAGTTTCCCTTGTCGTTTATTATTTAATAAATGAAACTTTGGTTGCTCCATGCGTGGGAAATCATGTATTGATAAAAGGAACACTTATGGTGAAATGTTCGTGATCCACATTTTATTTGATGTTATAAAGAAAATAGAAAGACCACATAAAAATCCACAAATTACACGTAGGTTTATAAGTTATTGGCATTGGTACTTTCAAATCAGGTTGATATTAATTCTTGAGATTCTGGAGAATCCCTTGTCAATTAATGTGTTATCTTTTCAAAGCACAAACGATTGTGACTCATGCGATATCATTCCCCCCGCCAAAAAAAAATAAAATTGTTGAAGTTTGTACCATGCGACACCATCTCTATTTTACCTTCTGCCTCAGTGGTTCTATTATTGTAGATTGATACAACAACATCTGCAAAAGTCGAGTCACACAAACAAAATATTGTCATAAAAGCTGTACTACAGAAAAAATGCCCACGTCTGCTATTGGCAAAAAAACTAACATAGTTGACTTCAAATGCATAACTTAATAAATCCACAACAATGTATCGCGTTAAAAAGATATGGGAGTATTTTGTAACTCACTCCATTGTCTTCTGGTTGGGACCGGTTGGGTTTACATTTAAACTGTTTGTTTTACCAATTTATTTTGAATTTACCTGCACTCATCAGCAAAACTAACTGTGCATGCACGTTAGTATCAATTTGATCCATGATAATTAGACAGAGTAATCTAAGTAATTAAAGATGTGTTAATATTCCACCGGTTATTGTACCATGCTTAATAATGGAACTTTTTAGGGGTCATTCAGATTTTGCTTTCGAAATTGTTTTGATTCACCCAACCACCCCAAATTTCGACTTAAAATATTGAATGGCTTCATATATACATTGAAGAACAAAGTAATGCATCAAATGAACCAGATATATTTAGATCAAAGGTATCCAACATCAGTAGTTTTCAATGTCTTTTCCTGGCTTAACCAAACAACTTTGTAGTTTAATCAGGAATGAAATTGACGATCTTGGCCAGCTGGTTTTTTTTCTTCTTCTTTTTAGTTTGATAATATATGTATATATATATATATGTAATTTGTTTAAACAAAAACTGAATTTCGGTTTTCAGTTATTTGTTCTGACCCATACACCCACAAATCCGAACATTGACTATTCTGAGTGGCCCCTTATCTTGGATGGATTCGGTGCATTTGTCGTCAAATTTGCATTCATATTTTTAAGCAGAATGCCAGACGTTTTCGTACAGATGACTTGTATTATGAACCATAAAACTTGCCACATGCAGGTTTCATTAAGCAGCATGAGAATGAAATCTGGGGCCGATTACACAAATAGCTAGGGTTGATCTTAAAATGTGTGTCAATCTTAATTGCTGTGTCAGTTTCAACAAATGCTGTTGTTGTTGGTTTGGGTTGTTTTTTTTGTAATAAAAAACAAGAAATAAAGGGTACTAACGACGCCAAATTTACTCGTGAATTGATTTAAGGCAAAAAGTACTTATAATTAGAAAAGCAGATGTGTTGAATATGTGTGCTTCAAGCTTTTAAGGGGAAGTTATACATGCGGTGATCACTTTTAAAATTAATGGCAATAAAAACCTACTTGGTTAGAAGTACAGCAGCTTTCGATAGTATAAAGCATTTTAAGAATCATTTCACTTCGAAGTAATGTGGTTATGGAAAAGGATATGAGTTTTTATCCCCAACAATTTGAATCTGAGAAACGTTACTGTCAGATGCATTTCTCAAATTGTGTATTTCAATTACGGATTATTCTTCCTGCGTGGACATAACCGCTCCGGATTTTTGGCGATATCTCAAAAACGCGACCACCTTTTGAAATGAAATTTTCACAGGTTAGTTTTATTGTATATCTACATTAATTTTTGTATAATAAGATTAAAACAATCGAACGGTTCCAAAAACCGAAGGTATACTTTCTCTTTAAGGTTCTTTATAGTTACACCATTAAAAACTATTGTTCAAACTGTCGCAATCAGTTTTGTACAATTATGCTACGAAAAGTGTGATGTCGGTGATATTGACAACTTATATTAAGATTAATCTTAATCATTTGTGCAATCGATCTCTGGTTGACTTTAATCCCTTGAGAAAGGAAGGTAAACATGCAGCTTTATAGTGGACGATTATTTTCTAGATCAAAATACATCAATTTTGATTCCAGTCTGCTTCGGCCTACAGTGTATGCATGTTTTTTTTTAAACTAGACACCTGGGTGGAGATTTACACATTCAAAATATTTGGTAAGAAGAAAATAACTAACACATTATCCGTAGAACCTTTGTTGGGTTACTTCCACCCCGATGGAACTCTTATCGCATAATTTTGAACTATATAATATATTAAAATGTCAGATGCCAAATATTCCGTTTTAATGTGGTGTTTAAATACTCCGATATAATTTCGCTGGAGGAAATTTACGTGGCAATGACTATACTGAATTGCAAATAGTTCTGTTTCTATTTGCATTAAAATGACAATGCATGTCGGTCGTCCCAAAAAAAACACCCAACGGGTATATAAAAATGAATTCAAATTAACGGTAATTGCAGCTGCATCTGGTGTGCCTACTCTATATATACGTTAGTATTTCAGACCCATCCTTGCTACATTATTCAGAGCTTTCCCCGTTGCTAGGTGACCCATCCGCCATTTCGAAGAAATTTGATTGCATTTGCATCTGTCTACCATAGTGATGATAGCCTGGGTAGAGTAGGGCTGGTTGGTAAACATCCATTATGCAGCTACTGTGTGTGGAAAAATACACATACTTACATTTGACATGTTAAATTAAAAAAATAATTACTGTTGAAGTACCGGTACATCATTGGAGTTTATCTGCATGTAAATGCGGTATAGAATGGTAAAATAAGGACACTTCTTATCTAAAATGTTCTACTGACTTAAAGGCACTGAACACGTTTGGAAATTGTCAAAGACCAGTGTTCTCACTTGGTGTATCCCAACATATGCATAAAATAACAAGCCTGTGAAAATTTGGGTTCAATTGGTCATTGAAGTTGCAAGAAAACGATGAAAGAAAAAACACCCTTGTTGTACAAATTTGTGTGCTTTCAGATAGGAATAAAAACTTCTTGCAAGAAGTTTTTATTATTTTAGTGAGAAATTACCTCTTTCTCAAAAACTACGTTACTTCAGAGGGAGTCGTTCTACAATGTTTTATACTATCAACTGCTCTCCGTTCTTGTTACCAAGTAAGTTGTTATGCTAATATTTGTTTTGAGTCATTACCAAACGTGTACGATATAATGTTGTGTTTAGAGGCCTGTCTGGAACCCTTAAAAAAAGCTTGAAGCACACATTCACCTCACCTGCTTTCCTATAAACTATCTATTATTGTGTACCTGTTGCCTTAGTTCATTACACGAGTAAGTTTGTTCAAACTGTTACAATCAGTTTTGAACAATACTGAACCAGGAATACTATAGGTGTTTTTTACTGTGACAAACGAATACAAATTGTGTTCGGGGAGGGCTTAAAAACCCCCATATTTGGAAAACAAAAATCATGTATTTTACGGTTATGAATTCAAGCTATAGAACATGACATGCTTTGATATGTAATGCTTAGTTTCCATCGTGGCTCATGTGGTTTGAATTATGTAGGGGGCCTACGTGGTATAGACTGATTCAATAGTGATAATTTATATCACATGTGACGTATTGTCCACCCAAAAATACTTGAATCGCAGGAAGTTGTCTTGCTTTCAAATGGTTTCATTTTTTCATTGTATATAGACTTCAAGGTTCAAATCACAATATGACATTTTGCATGCCTCAATATAACCACCGCATAGTTTACTGCATACGTCACTAAAGAATTCCCGGTACAGTTATTCTTCAAAAGGCCCATATTTCAGGAATGTTTTGTTTTGTTCTGAAGTTTTGATTTTTATTTGTTATATGGGATGGGCACTGTTGGGCAGTTTAGGTTTTCGCTCTAAAATGTGTAATTTCAAGCCATTGGATTCACTCAACGAATGGTTCTATCAATTCAAATGATTCGTTGTTTAATGTCCCAACGTTTGTGTTCACTGCTATACCGTATTATTTATAGCAGGACCCCACCATCGTGCCGACAATGACCAGGTTATGCTATGATGCGTTTTACTAGAATCCGAATTTGTACTAAAACTTGTTGTTGGATGCACTAGGCCTACGCATCATTAACTTTGTTTTCCATCTTCAACCAACCTTACCCTTCCCTAAAAGTCATTTGACCTAAACAAACAAACAAACAAAATCATCAAATCTTTGTTTTGAAAACACGGTGAAATGTTCGTCAATTTTTTCAATTTTGTTGTCATTATCTTTGATCATCTGTTAGTGCTAGTATGATCAGATAAGGCAATGTGCGATTAAAGTCTTTTCGAATTCATTAAAGTTGCATGGCCCGAAAGAAATTTTGTTTAAAGAATTATTTTCTCTGAACATATTATGACAGTTGATGCATGCTGTTTTAATCCGAAAAACATACATATGTATTCTTTTGCATATGCCACGGACAATGATGCACAAAATACATGTAACGTGACATTGTATGTACATGGCTATTGCGTGAGATAATGTCGAGATCCCGACAATAATTGTTTTTTTCTTTTTTTAATTAACTACCCCCTTATTATCGGCAATACAGCTTCTAAGCTACGATAGCTAGGCCTATATAAAAATAATATAAATCTTTTTTTTCTTCTTTTTTTTCTTTTTTTAAATAATTGGCAAAAAAATCGGACTTTAGAGTCAAAAATCCCGTTTCCATTAGCTCTTTATTCTAATTTGGGGTTGAACAAAGAAACATGGACGACCCCCGGATTGGCATGCCGCGGCCGGCGCTCTCCCACCAACTGAGTTATCTAGCACTGGTTTACTATACTTGAACTTTTTATTCGTTATGATTTATTCATTGTCATGGAACACCATGGTAAAGTGCCTTTCCTGCTTTTCAGACAACCTAATAATTGATATTCAACTTGATTTCATCTTCCTTAGCTTGCCAGAATGATCCCTGCAGTGGGTCAGGAATATGTTTTGAGCGGCCCGGAAATACGCCCGACTACGCCTGTCAGTGCGAAGGGATGCTAATGGGATACGACTGCTCGATAACATCAAGTAAGTAGACTCGCTCTATGTTCATAGACCTATATCTTTCATCGTTTCCTGCTAAAATGAATTGTCAGTTAACTCTATCTCCGGGGAAGGGTTCAATCAGAACCTTTCTCTCTTTCAAAGACTAAAACTCACTCTAATCGATTGAAACTAGGGCAAAATCATCTGCAGCAGTTGTCACTAGTTTCGACCGAATGGAGTGAATTTCAATCTAAAACTTTAAGAGAGTTGGGAGGAAGCACGTGTAGGCCTACTGCAGCTGCAGTAAGAATTACTTTGTTTTGAGGGTTTTTTATTTTTTATTAATGCATAAATTATACTCGGACGATAAAATAAGGAACACATCTAGCCTATAATAGGCAAAATTGAACGTTTTGTTGCAGCTTAAAACCGCTTTTATTTCTAACTCATTTCAACAAGAAAACTCGTCAACGCTCAGCAAAAACTTGTGCTTTTACTTTGCACAGCTTAAAATGTTCATGGAGTTAATTACCGGTATCTCCTTTAGTTAACAGAACTGGTATACCTTACCTATAGTATGCGGAATTAGAACTCAGGCATCCGGGCACGCCTACCCACAGATGCTACTCCAAAACCCGGGCACACATACCCACATAATGCTACCTGGGGTCGATTTCACAAAACTCTTCCTAACTTAGGACTAGTCCTAGGCAATGCTAAGAGATAGGACTAGTCTTAAGTTAGGACCAGTACTTAAGACTAGTCCTATCTCTTAGCATTGCCTAGGACTAGTCCTAAGTTAGGAAGAGTTTTGTGAAATCGACCCCTGGTACTTAACAAAACACGGGCACACATATCCACAGGTGTAAACTATCAGATTTAGAATAATGATTACATTCGGTCTGTGATCTTTTAATCCATGGCTTACCCGCCCATTTACATATTTTTAAAATTATATTTCCTTAAAAACGTTATACTTGACAAACTCTCACCATTAATGTATAAATATTATTGAAGTTATTAGGCTTGCAAATGCTTGCCAACATTCATAAAATGTCCCTGTGTGGAGTTTTTCTACAGGTCTATTTTTTGTTCAATTTGATTAAATTGCCAAATTAATTGCTATAGGCCTAATTGTTTGAGTTTGGCTATAATTATTACACGTATTTCAACAGACCATAAAGAAAACCGTGTGATATGTTGGCTAAAACAATTGGGAGTGGTATTTTCTAAGTTGATCCTTTGAACCATTTGAACTGAATTTAAATGCAATGGAATGGGATTATCTGGAAGGATGGGGGTAAATTTTGTAATTTTTTAGAGAGTTATGCACTTATTTAGTGGTTTTTCTGCGCGACAGTAGTCGTGCTTCACCCTGTGTAATCTTTTAGTTTATAACCATCAACTGATTTTGTTGAAGTGTGTAGTTGGTTAATGGTTTTTCGATTTGCGTTCATTTCTGCGTTAGATTAATGCATGGAGGTAGAACTAATTCTACCTCTATGATTAAAGGCATCGTACACGTTTGGTAATTGAAGCATAGTGTTTGTTTCAAACCTATAGCCTAGTTGTAGATATATACCATAAAACTAACCTGTGAAAATTTCATTTCAAAAGGTGGTAGCGTTTTTGAGATAATTTATTTCCGAAATCTGGAGCGGTTATGTTCACTGCGCAGGAGAAGAATAATCTTCATTGGAATACACACTCTCTGAGCAGCCGTAACGCTGCTCAGATTCAAATGTTTTGGGGATAAAAAGTGATATATTTTGCAGTACTTCGAAGTGAAAAGTTTCTCAAAATGCATTATACTAATCTATCCAAAGCTGCTGTACTTCTTACCAAGTAAGTTTTTATTGTCACTAATTATCAGAGTCATTACGGTACCAAACGTGTACGATGCCTAATGTAACATGATCGCCAACTAAATGAACTTAACAACTTCTCTTTGTTTCTTGTTTCAGATGCTTTAATATTTCACGAGACTCCCAGCCGATGTTTCGACTGGCCAAACACATGTACTACAAATTCCTTCGAATCGCCTAACTATCCCAACTTTTACAATGTACGCTATAATACGTTCTATCAGCTGTACATTCCATCTGCTACCTCCATCACGCTGACGTTCAATAACTTCTTCCAAGTCGAGGAGAACGATAAAGATGATTTGTACATCGGCACGGGGCTTGCTTTCCCAGACAATATCTTTACTCTCAATGGTACAACGGGCGGGTTTCCCAAAAAGTTTGCAGGAATGATGGCTCCGTTACCACAGACACTGGACTCTGATACTATTTGGATGTTGTTTGCTACCGATAAGAACATCCAGTTCGGAGGCTGGAGAGTCACTTGGACGGCAGGTAAGTTTGGTTTGGGAAGGGGTGGATGATAAATAGTAAAGTGTCCTTCGTACATGTGTGTTACTTAAACAGTCTTCTTGCACCTAAGATGCAAAAAGTTATTCAGCCTTGACGCTATAACTATATGATCCTGGTGCGACACTGCATCTCTACGTCGGTAGGTTGAAGCATGGAGTTGAAGACTCTGTCATTGTTGTAGCGCTTTGTTCTTGGCAGAATTTAGGGATTGTCTCTTGGTGGCGCCCTTTTCAGTTAAATGTTTGGCATCCGGAGAGCAGCGGTATTCTCATTCACTCTACCAACCGAGGGAATTTTGAACTTCAACTTGTGCATAATAAGACACCAAACAGCGTAGGAGTTGTAAAGTAGTGTACTATTGTGATGTTATGTTGAGTTCCTATTTTTCCAGACTTATGCAAGCATGGAGCGTTGCGGTCTGTAACTCTTCTATTCCAAATTTTGACACAGTCTGCTCGGAGTCGTACTCCATCGACTGTCCTTTCTCTATGACATGTATGAGTGACTATGAATATGATTATGAACTGACTTTGACAAAACTGAGTACTTGCTGTAGACATAACTACGATGAGGTTCGTTCCGCTATTGTCTCAACGAACACGAAAGCGGAACTAACCTCATAGTTAGTTCTAGGAGTAAGTACTAGCACCCCAGCCAGGCAAACGATTGTGTTGTGTTATTAAAAATATAGATCTTGTGTCAAATGGTAAAATTAAAAAAGAATTACGATCGGAGGAATTCCAGAGTATTGGCACTATTGGGGCTAACTTCATTCATGATATCATTATCAATCATTCTCGACAGTTAAAACAATGTTAGCCATGTATCAGTTTTTCTTCTGCTCGTCCTCGTAGTACTATTTATTATTATTGAAAAGAAAGAAAAACCAATACATGTATATCCTTTGTGCTTTTTACTAACTACTACTATAGTACTGTACTACTCTAGTAGTACTAGGCATGCTAGGTACCTGAAGTTCACATGTCCAAGTTTTTTGTATATTCTTGTCAAGAAAAAAAAGTAAAAGAGGAAGTCAGAATACATTAACTACAGTGTGATGCTAGGCTGCCATTGCGCATATTTGACAAAAGGAAAAATTTCCTGAACCTGAAGAAATGAAAACACAAAAGCGAACCTTCAGTGTCATTCCCATTGCTCAAACTCAAACCTCACAGCAGTACATGCAAATAAATCACCACCACCTTACACAGAAATTGCTTTCTTTACAAATACAAGGTAAAGTCACAATAGCTCTTTCAACCTGAGCCCTTGAGTTCAAATTCCAGCGGAGATTTGTACCTGAGACTGGAATGTTGTTTTGATGCACTTGGTATTTATTTAAGTTTATGCCTTTATAGGGTCTAATCTAATTGGCTGGGCCTTGTAATTTGTGTAGAAAATAAAGATATACCCAGGGCTATGGCACCCACTCCCATTAAAATGACCGCACATTTCAGAACGGTTTTGTGAGAGAAAAGAAAACAGCTTGATGATAAAAATTGCAACTTCTGCGAAAGGCCTACTAATCTTACTTTGAATGAAAATGTAAAACGGTGACTGCTCTTTGTTCCGACACCCCTATGTTCCAACAACCCTGTGTTTCGAAAAAACCCTTGTGGTTTACATGTTAGGGTTAGGTTACGGTTAGGAATAGGAAAACACACTAGGGGTGTCAGAACATAGGGGTGTCAGAGCATAGGTGTCGGAACATAGGTGTGTGACCTGTAAAACAGTATTAACAAAATACAAACTGAAAAGCATCATTTGGAAATTGGTATTGTTGAAAAACACTGTAGTTAAAAACATGTTGAATGTAATTTTACTCATTCTCTTGTAAAATTATGGATTTGTTTGAAAGTTAAACAGGATATTTTTTCTTTTACTTAAAAATTAACAACATTCATCATCGACTACAACTTGCGCTTGCGTCAGGCAAAAATAACAGATCGATTTTTAAAAGACAATAATTTCTCTGGAGAATAACATACGTAATATTTTTTGTAATATTAGTACTTTGGTAAATGGTAGCTATATTCCAAGTAAAATATAACATTAAATGAAAAGTTTCTGTTTTTTCAAACTTTGTTAATGTATCTTGATATCTTTTTTTTATTTTTTATATGCAGCTATTGATCCATGTGGATGGGAGCCTTGTCTAAATGGTGGTTTATGCATTCCAAACTTTGCCTCCAACAGCTACACATGTCAGTGTCAATCTTGTTTCAGAGGGACAAGATGTGACCGATGTAAGTATTAACGTGGCCTTCTGGTTCGTTTAGTGTTGTTCTGTTCATAGAGTTGAAGCACATAACATTGGTAATTGTCAAAGACCAGTATCCACACTTGATGTGACCCAACATATACATGAAATAACAAACCTGTGAAAGTTTACGCTCAATCGGTCATGGGAAAAAAAACTTAAATGTTTTCACTGTTTTCAAACATTGAGTTTTGGGCTTGCAAGATCAAAACCAATTGTTTTACTAATTTCTCAAAAACTAATTGCAAGAAAAAATATTTCAAAAGTAGTTTCCAACTATGATCATCTTTATGCCATGTAAGTTGTTTGTAAATCTGTGAACATTTATATTTTTACACTTGCCAATGTTATCACCAAGAGGTGATAAGATTCAGACTTTCACCTCAGTACACAATTGCACACCAAGAGGCGATAAGATTCAGACTTTCACCTTAGTACACAACATCGGTGGCCAGGATAACTGGATATACTCATGATGAGATTGATTTTAGTGAGGACAGGCCTAGCATTACATACACAGTAGTCCAAAGTCTCAACGACAGTGCCCTTTGCAAAATGAAAATGGCCTTGCCCTGCTTCAGACATAAAAAGGAGAGGAGATTTTGTTGCCGTAATGTTTTGAATTATTTCCCTTTAGTTTAAAGGCCCTGTACACTATTGGTAAGATCGAAAAACACAATGTTTACAGATTCACACATAACTTACATGATTTAAAGTAAGTAATGGTAGAAAGGGTTCCTTAAAATATTTCTGCCTAAAATGCTATCGTTTCTGAAAAATGAGTAAAACAATAGTTTTTATCACGCGCGATAATTTGAAAAAACAGAAAACACATACTGTCAGGTCTCTTTTCACTATTTTCTCGTGACCTCGATGACCAATTGAGCTCAAACTTTCACAGGTTTGTTTGTTCATGCATATATGTTGAATCACACAAAATGTGGACACTGATTTTGAGCTGTTACCAAAAGTGTACAATACCTTTAAAATGAGGGTGAGTACTATGTAAATTGTCCTACCTACAGTGTACTCTAGATTAAAATCTGTATCTAAGCCTGACTAACCAAACTCCTGAATCAAATTCTTGCTAGTCATACAGTAAATCTACTACTGCTAACTCTGGTGTTGGTACATGTATGCCTTCCCTTGAGTCGCACAAATAATAATATTGACTCTTTTATAGCGCAATTCCAAAGAATGATCATTGCGCTTCAAACCTTATTACCCCTGATCACTGTGCCATATTTTATCTCATTTGTCTTTATTGGTGAAGTATACTTTGTAGAATAGAATTGAAGGGTATTTTATCAGACTCAAAGCCAACATTTGAACACCATATTACACAGAGTAAAAAGGTATTACCATTCAATTGAAAAACACAAGACCACCGGACTTGTCTGGTCATGAGTTTACTGGCCCGACATTAAAACTACTGGCTTCGGGCCTGTGGTCCGGTGTAAAATTCGAGCCCTGTAAGCTATAGTGCTATGAGGTTCCCATAATGATTGTATAAGTGTGTGGATGGTGTTGTAACAGTTGGATGTTCTGATTCCTTAATTCTACAGCCTTCGACCTGTGTGAAACTGCTAATCCATGTTCGAATGGTGGGACATGCTTTCAGAGTTCTGACTGTAGATCTACGTTCTGCCTCTGTACAGAATGCTTCCTTGGTGAAACCTGCCAAGAACGTAAGTACACGATTATTTTACGTCAAAGTTTTAGCCAGGAATTGGTAAACGGGTGTCCAAAATTGCTGGAAATTTAAAAACTGGGTGTCCAAATTGTTCACTTACAATACATTTATCCTCCAGTTTCCGGGGTACCATAGCTTTTTTTTTGAATTGATATTACAAGTACAACTTAACGATGGAAGGTTACCTGTCTCCAAATGTAGGTCAAGGGAGAGGAGACTTGATGTTTGGCAAGTAGAAAATGTTAGTTCGTCTCTAGGGGTTGTTTACATCACGCACAGTGACGTGAAACTTAAATGCCTTGATTATGAGGGACACCCCAAATACAGGACCTCCTACGATACATGTAAATGACAGATAAAACAGGGTGTCAAAATTTAAAACAGGGTGCCAAAATTTAAAACAGTGTTAAAAGACACCCAGACACCCCTCTGGCTAACACTATGTTGCCCGTCCATAATCTTAAACTACAAAAGGCTACAGCTTCATTTTGAGATTGAATTGAAACTGTCACTTTTATGAAGTTTTAAGAAAAAGTGTCATTGTTCACAGTTTTTGTTTTTCTCCTAGCATAGTCCACTGTACAAGTCTTGCACGTATTCAGACATTAGGGGGAATCTGGGTTTTCCAAGTACATTGCCTTCAAATTTGAACAAAAGAAAACAGCACTCTTCAAAGTAAAGTGTGGGGACGACATAGTTTATAAAGCAATCTGCTCAATGGCAATACTTTTTGTGTTAAAGACACGTGTATGGAGAGTAAACATTGACATTTCAAGTGAAAATCGAACTCATTGAGAGCAGCCTAATATGCCATTTAGTGTTTACACCAAGCTCAGTTCCCCTACATGTACATGTATACTCAAATTAAAGTACAGCATATGATAACCTCAACAACAGCGCTCTTCGTTAACAGTGTTCCGCTGGCCAAATGCCAGTTAAAACACCTGAGGACCCCTCAACATTCACTCCAAGTGGTCCGGCTGGATAGTTCAGTGTTGAAAACATCCCTAATTAATATCAATCACAAACAAGTGCAAAAGCTTGACGGACCAGTGAAATGAAAAGCTTAACTGGTCCTGCTGGCTTGTCATTGAAAAGGTTCAGAGCAAACCCTGAACAAGTACAGCCATCATTGCACTCGAAATACAGCTTGAGAAATATGCAAACCTCAATTATGTGACCCCCTTAAAAGGTTATTAAGCATATTTAATAAATTCACTGTTGCGGAACTTGTTTGCGCTTATAATCCGATTTTTGGATTATTGCCAGATGGAAAAACAAGTTGATTGAATGTAGATTCTTTTGATAAACATTACTCAGGTATTGGTTCGTGACTTCATAACTGAAGTACAGTCAATTTTTATGGTGAAATGCCTAAACTAAACGCCAGGGGGTAAAATGCTTCATTGTTAACAAAAACCTACGTGGGCGTAAAACTTGATTTAGTTCCGTTCTGCACAGCTCTTCAAAATGTACTAACCTAAATACAGGAAAGGGGAATCGTTAACAACAACTTCAACAAGTGTTGACTTTGTGGAAATATGAAATATGAATTGTATGCTATTTGGTTTGACCCTTACACTGATGATTGATGAACCACAAGAGAGTCTGTGCTTACAGGAAGACTACTCAGGTGGGATTCGAACCCATCATCCCCCCTCCCCCATTTTAGAGTGTGCCCAGTGACGAAGGACAAATTTGTTTGCTGTTTTCGCTGCTAAGTACAGCATTTGAACTTGCCTCTTTTCAGCAGGCACACTTGGTGGTCTTGTGGTTTGTTTGGGGGGAACACTGAGTAGACTGTGCTTATCACACATTGGTGTAGGGTAAAATCAAAGACAAATAATAGTATAGGCCTACTTCCTCCCTGATGCTATTATTTCATCTATTACATTGTAGACTACTTTTGAACAAAGAGCCAGACATTTCATAAGAATCAGAATATAAATTAATGTAAACATTTTCCACTGAGCTTTCTGGCTTCTTAACTGTGTCAGTAAAATTTAGAAAATTATCTACCATAATTATTTTAAAAAATTAATAAAAGGTAATGGTGTATCCACCGGGCTCCATTCTCAGTCTGAATGCAGATACCTATGGGTACTTCTGTATTCATTTTGACTAAGATGCCACTGGCTTTGAACCAAATGTTTACGATTGAAAACTCCGTTTGTATTTCAGGAAAGAACCAGTGCATGAACCCCAGTAATCCCTGTTTGAATGACGGTGTGTGTATCCTACAAGGCACTGGATGTGGTAATGGAGACCTCATCTGTCAATGTACATCGTGCTTCCAAGGACAGATGTGTGATCTACGTAAGTAGTCAAATTACTGATAGAGATCAGTGTGAGGTGCGTTGCATTGGTACCTCAAAAGGCAATGGGTACCTCCTGTAAAAGCAAAGGGTACCTCCAATAAGGCAATGGGTACCTCCTGTAAGGCAGGTAGAAGACAATGGGTACCTCCTATAAGGCAATTGGTACCTTTTATAAGGCAATGGGTACCTCCAAAAAGGCAATGGGTACCTCCTATAAGGCAGGTATAAGGTATTATGTACATGTACCTCCTACAAGGCAATGGGTACCTCCTGTAAAAGCAAAGGGTACCTCCAATAAGGCAATGGGTACCTCCTGTAAGGCAATTGGTACCTTTTATAAGGCAATGGGTACCTCCAAAAAGGCAATGGGTACCTCCTATAAGGCAGGTATAAGGTATTATGTACATGTACCTCCTACAAGGCAATGGGTACCTCCTGTAAAAGCAAAGGGTACCTCCAATAAGGCAATGGGTACCTCCTGTAAGGCAATTGGTACCTTTATAAGGCAATGGGTACCTCCAAAAAGGCAATGGGTACCTCCTATAAGGCAGGTATAAGGTATTATGTACATGTACCTCCTACAAGGCAATGGGTACCTCCTGTAAAAGCAAAGGGTACCTCCAATAAGGCAATGGGTACCTCCTGTAAGGCAGGTAGAAGACAATGGGTACCTCCTCTAAGGCAATGGGTACCTTTTATAAGGCAATGGGTACCTCCAATAAGGCAGGTAGAAGACAATGGGTACCTCCTATAAGGCAATTGGTACCTTTTATAAGGCAATGGGTACCTCCAAAAAGGCAATGGGTACCTCCTATAAGGCAGGTATAAGGTAATATGTACATGTACCTCCTATAAGGCAATGGGTACCTCCTGTAAAAGCAAAGGGTACCTCCAATAAGGCAATGGGTACCTCCTTTAATAATAATAATAATAGTAATAAGACTTGTAATGAGCACATATCCACCCTGCTGGGTGTTCAAGGCACAGGTAAGGTAATATGTACCTCCTATAAGGCAATGGGTACCTCCTATAAGGCAGGTATAAGGCAATGGGTACCTCCTATAAGGTAACGGGTATTGGTTGAAGAATTCTTCTAACTTAGAGACGATGTTGGATGCATAGACCTTTGAAATAGGTAGTTGTGATCTCTTAAAGATAACAAAGAGGTAGTTATTTTTAAGATGTACACTGTACTTGATTTTTTTTCGTACTGCTTGTATATTTAAGCTAACAAAGTGTGTCACTTTCAAGATTTGTAATCCGATCCAAATTTGAATTATTGGGGTTGAGGAGAAGAGAGGAATTTAAATATACCAAATTAAGCCTGTGCCGGTTACTTAGTTAGAAGGTTTACTGACCGATGTCCGATTACAAGGTTACCTGGCCAATCGTCCGGTTACATGATTTACTGACCGATCGTCCTGTTGCATGGTTTTCTGACCGACTGATCGTCCGTTCATACGTTTACAAACAAAACTGTATACGCACAGGATTAAACCAGATAGACTACAATAGTTAGGGTTGTATAATGGCTCATCATCATGTTAAGTAACAACTTTTATGCAGACTTCCTCAAATTCTGCCATCAGGCAACACAGTTATCTGAATTGATGCTATTGATTTGTGTTTGTGTATGACAGCTGTGGATCTCTGCCAGACCAACAACGTATGTGAGAATGGTGCGCAGTGTGTAATGGACTCTGCTTGTTCACAGACGTCTTGTACTTGTGCTGGCTGCTATGCTGGACCAACATGTGGAATATGTGAGTTGAATTTTAATTCGCCGTATTTTTGACCGCGTGAGGGCGCATGTGGACAAATTTTTACAGGAAAGAAAAACAAGTAAACAAACAGGGTTTTTTCATTTTTGTTATTATTATGTTTATGTATTTCGTCATTGATGCAAGAAAACTACAAACAGGCAATTAAAATAAGATGAAACTGTAATTGTGATGCAAGACATTCCCTGAAGAAAACGCCGTCATGCGTTCAAAAATATGACAAATTCTATAATAACGATAAAAACACCAGTGCAATTTGTAATATCAGTATTTATACATAGAAAAGAACAGGCCTGGAATTACACGGAGGCCATGGCCCCTGTTGCCCCTGGTCTTGGCCTTGGTGCCCCTTCAACAGTTTCCCATAGACTTTAAGATTTTTCAATGTAAGTGCCCTTTGAAAAATGCAATTGGCCTTGCCCTCTCAAATATGAAACTCCAGGCCTGAAAGAAGCTCATGTATATTACATGTGATTGTTCTCGCTCAAACTATAAATACTCTCAGAAATATTCTAGTGGTTTCAATTTTGCTAACCTGGGGCACGTTTTGGCGACCCTTGTCAGAATTAGGTTTCTGACATAGAATTCTCCGAACCAAATGCCTTTATAGAGCAAAGTGAAAACTTGTCTTTAACCAGAAACAAATGCCCTGTATTTGAAGACTTATGTTCTCAAAATATACAGAGCTCCGTTATTTTATTTTCATGATATGGAATGCACTCTTATCAACATTACTGGATTGTTGAGCGTAGCAGAGGTCATTTTGTATTCAATTCCATTTAAAATGTAGGTTATTTTTGTAAAATCTGTCCTTTTGAATCCAAACCTAATGCTCGATTGCAGTTTGGTCAGAAAATAATTACGTCGTCGTAGCACAACCAAAATAAAAAAAAACCTAACCAATGACTGAAATGCAAAAGTCTCAGGTCATTGTCACCAAAATGCATCCCAGAATACTGTAAACACTTTCTTCATCATCATCCAGTGAAGAATTTTGACATATTTTTCAAGGCATATTTCTATTCACCCTTAATGCACAGCGTTCTTGTTGGAGGATGGTTGTCAAATATTTGCTCAAGTTTACTTTGGTTAAGCACGAAACCACACACATTATTAGGGTATTTCCTAAGAGCTCAAAATGACTGTGTTTGTGAAGACTAAAGTATAAGTCTTTGTGGTGAAATCTGTGAAGGCCAGGTTCTTTTTCTAGTGCATTACAATAATGGCAAAGCATTTCATTGTTTGACCTCTCGGTGTTTTGAGACTTGAGAGAGTGTTTTCTTACAAGCTGTATTGTGTGTGCAATGCAGTTCCTTATTGAAATGTTGAACCAAAGTAAACAGGTTTATCACAATGACACTCTAACAGACTAAGGTGAAATTAAAAAAAATCATGTTAAGCGTCCCCGCCTGCTTCCTTTTTAGAGGCCGCCTGTTTTGGGGCGTTTTTTTTGCTCTTTTTTTTATGAAAAAAACCTGATAAATTTTAACGCTCTTATTATTTTGGTCTAATTTTTGTTTGCAACTTGCCCATAAAAAGCCAATATGTCATTTCCTGAGTCCAAGTGGTGGCCATTTTGAAAAATGCTGGGAACCATCTTGAAAAATAGCCCGGCTGGTTGTCTGTAAAAATGTGTCGGGCGGCTATTTTTGATAAAAGAAAAGATTTAAAAAGGCCCTCCTCCTTCCTTTTTTGAAAAAGGCAGAACGCTAAACATGTTTTTAGTTTTATTTTGCCTAACAATGATAAGAATTGCACCATTCTGTACCCCCAGTTCAAGATGCGTGTGTGAGTTTTCCTTGTGTGAATGGTGGAGTCTGCAATGCTGTACAAGGGTCATGTACTGACTACACCTGCGATTGTCAAGGATGCTTTGCTGGCGGTAACTGTGAAATAAGTAAGTTTACAGAACTTCAGCATTTAAGGTTTTTTAAAACTTTTTATGAGAGCGTGTTTTTTAAGAATTTGTTTTTAATTTTTGTATACGCTTGTTTGCTACTTTTTGTTCTTTGCTTATCTGTATGTATTTTCTTAGAATTGTTATTTGAAGTTATTGTAAGGGGCATTTGATCATTTTTAAATATGGAAAATGCGCGGTTTAAGTAACGTTATTATTATTAATATTATAAAATGGACACAAACTGATTAGTTCTGTTTGAAAAGAAATTCAAGCAATAGAAAATAGAGCCGGTCAATTGAAGGGAAATGTTGGTAGGGTTAGTCTTGGTATGGTTTATGTTGTAAATGCATATTGAGAGCCGACTTTAAGAATATTCCAACACTTGTAAAATAATTTAGACAAAAAGCAAATATTTGTATGCATACAGCAAATAGAATAATTATGATGATAATCATTTATTATTGTGCATTGCTTATCAAAATTCTGCTAAACAAAAACTAGCAGGAAACCAGCCGCACAGATGGTGCATGTGCTATGGTATTTTAGCTGGTAACTTTATTCTTTTAAGCAAAATAGTTTGTTCTTAGCTCCTTTTTGTGCATAAACAGCTCCATGAATTTGGGCCAAGGGCCCAATTTCATAGAGCTGCTTAAGCAGAACAGTTTGCTTAAGCATTTTCTGCTTAGCAAAAATAAGCAGGATACCAGTCAAAGAGTGTACATGTGACATGGTACTTTGGCTGGTAACCTGATTCTGGTAAACATAATTTTGTTGTGCTTAGCTACTTTTTGTGCATAAGCAGCTCCATGAATTTGGGTCCAGGTCATACATTTACTTGTGTTTACCATTAGGTCTGAATCCATGTAACCCTGATCGATGTGTGAATGGATTTTGTATATCGTCTCCTGCTGATCCATGTAATCAATATGAGTGTGTCTGCGACTTCTGCTATGAGGGAACCAACTGTGACGTCGGTAAGTTTACCATATCAACCCTTTCTTTTGAGCTTAATCATTATCTAATAGATGTTAATTTTGCATCAGGGATAAAGAATATCATTTGGTTTTACTCTTACACCGATGTGTGTAAAGCACTGTATACACAGTACTTTCCCGAGCTCTGTGAAAACAAAACCACAGGCATATATCACTCGGGTGGGATTCTAACCCATGATGACCTTTGGCATACTAGAGCAGATGTCTTACCACTAGACCACCAATTAGCTTGGTGGGTAGAGGCAGTTCGAATCCTATATTTTTAACAGTGGGTAACGCCATGATTTAGTTAATTTTTTTCACCAAGCTCGGGGAAAGTTATACAGTGCTTAATAGAGTATTAAGTATACAGAGTATACAGTGCTTAATACACATTGGTGCATGGGCAAAACCAAATGATATTAATGACTATCATTCTTTCCCATTGTGTTTCTCTTCTGTACAAAATGAAACTAATGCTTTGTGGGGAAAAAGAGAGTTATATAAGAACTTGAGGGAGTACTCGCTATTTCTTGTACTACAAATTTATACAAAGTGAAACAAGTCAGTATAATGTTCAGTAGGGCCAACAGCTGTTGTTTTATAAATCTGATTGTCACACAATATGTTGCTACAATGCCTGGGGTTTTTACCAATCATTTATCCTTTAAAATAAAGATAGTGTTCACATTCTAAACACCATTTACTTGTATTTGATTCAACAGCCAGGAACCCCTGCAATGCGAATCCATGTGACAATGGTGGGCAGTGTATACAGGATCTTAACTTCTGTTTGAGTTACACTTGTTCATGTCCCGCTTGCTACCAAGGTGTCAACTGTGAATTCAGTAAGTAGTCAGGCCTGTGAAATCTCCGCTTTAAAGCGGATATCCGCTTTTTCCTTTTTTTTGCCGATTTTTTATTTCCGCTTTTTTGTTTTCGTTTTTGTTTTTGTTTTGTTTTCGGGGTTTTTTTCTTCTTCACTTTTTGGCCTTATATATGCTTGGCAACAATAATGTAGAACAACAATAACGTGAAATAAGCCTAGTTACTGGATCAATGGGGTGCTTCAATTCGACCAGCGTAAATGCGTGACGCGCGCTCACTTGACATTCCATGATCATTCTTACATCATGTAGTGTTTCAGCTCTTTTTTTAAGGGTCCACTAGTGTAACCTTCTTTTATTTGATTTGGGGGTTGAACAAAGAAAAATTGACTAGAGCGGGATTTGAACCAACGACCTTCGATTTAACGTGCCGGCACTCTACCAACTGAGCTATCTTGCCCTTCTTCGTTTGACTATAGCAAATCATGCAAGAACACTGTATTGACTCAAGCTCTGGTGTTTAAATAATCAAACATGATAACAACTTGTTTTTGCAACAAAATTCATGTTTATCTTTGCCACACGAATACTTTTAGGGAAACGTTAATAACAATAAACTAAAATTTTATAAATTTGTATACATTGTAATAAGGACCTCACTGTAACGTTGGATGAAAATGATGTATGGATTTTCCATTCCTAGAAGCAAGCACAGTTGGCGTGACCGCACCTTTTCTGTCGCGGCCCCCAGGATCTGGAACAGTCTTCCTTACAACATCAGGCAATCAGCTACATGTACAATACTGACTTTCAAGACGTCACTCAAATCTCACCTGTTTAAAAGAGCTTACTGTACCGCGCCATGAGCAATGACCGTTGGAATATGGCGGCATATTACAATTGATTGATTGATTGTTTGATTTTTCAAATTATCTAGTAAATGTTGCTTTGAAGTTCCCTTTGAGTTTGTTCTTTAAACAATACTGTTCCCTCTTTAGAGATATTTTTGATTAATCTTTGTGTGTTATTTGTGCAGGAGTCGACCAGTGCGGTACCAGTCCCTGTCTGAATGGGGGTCTTTGTGTTGCTGATGCTAATATATGCACAGATTATACGTGTGATTGTCCAGAGTGTTACTTTGGAGACAACTGCCAAACTCGTAAGTACCCAATCATTACACGTTGACACTTCGACATGATTAAACTCAACTCGACCTCAAGCTCTGGTGTTTCTGGTCAGCAGAGTGTGGGTTCGAGTCCCGGTCGTGACACTTGTGTCCTTAAGTGAGACACTTAACCATTATTGCTTCGTCCTTTGGATGGGACGTAAAGCTGTAGGTCCAGTGTGTTGTGTAATGCACGCAAAAGAACCCAGTTACACTTATGGGTATTAAGAGAAAGGTTTGCCCTGGTGTTTCTGGCCGTGGCTGCTGAATGCGCCACAGCACCTTAATCCTTATAAGGTGCTTCATGAATTGGTCTCATAATTCATAATAACTTCAAAAAATCTGTCTTAAAAAAAGTGTCTATCTTGTTCCTTGAGCACCATATTGGTGGATACGTGCGGCATATAAGCCTACATTATTATTATTATTATTAATATTATTATTAATGTGTGCTACCATGCAGTAGCACTGTTGGTTGTACAGCTGTCTTTTTGTAATGACAGGATCATGCTGCATGTTTCAACAATTGTGTCTACTCAAATTAAGGATCTGTAGAAGTTGTGAAAGTATTTGGTAATAGTAATTTATTTGTCACTTTTGTGGTTAATATTTCAGGTGTCAACCAGTGTTTGCCTAATCCATGTAATAACAATGGTTTCTGCTCACCAGTGGCAAATTCATGTACTGATTACCAGTGCACATGTATTAACTGTTACACAGGACCTACTTGTGATATACGTAAGTACAATTGACACATCTCGCTATCACTTATTTGGTCCAAAAATTTGTGTGCTGCATATGGGACCACAAGGGGACCTTTTCTTGGACTTGTCCTAAGTATTATAGTTTAACACCGTGAAGCACTCAAATTTTATAAATACTTACACAAAATCTAGAGTTTGTTACATCTTCTGAAAATGATTAAATTAATTAAAATTTATCCTGGGCAAGTGGGTTTAGAAAGGGAGGAAGTACGGTTTGGTAAACCGACTGTACTGTTGTGAAAACCTTTTTTAATTTAAATGATATTGAAATTTTTTTTTAGTGCAAGATCCATGCGATAATAATCCATGTATGAATGGAGGAAGTTGTACTGGGCTATCCTGTACGGATTATAGCTGTACATGCGCTGGATGCTATGTGGGACAAAACTGCCAACAATGTAAGTATTATAATGTTATCAAATTAAGAGTGTTATACCCTACACTACATAGAATTAGAGCAAGTTGTACCGCTTACCAAAGTGAACTATAGCCAATGATATAACATGACTGGAAGTTACAATACCTACTACATAGAATTAGAACAAGTTGTACTGCTAACCAAAGTGAACTATAGCCAATGATATAACATGACTGGAAGTTACAATACATACTACATAGAATTAGAGCAAGTTGTAGTGCTATCCAAAGTGAACTAGATATAACATGACTGGAAGTTACAATACCTACTGCATAGAATTAGAGCAAGTTGTACTGCTATAAAGCGAAGTGAACTATAGCCAATGATATAACATGACTGGAAGTTACAATACCTACTACATATAATTAGAGCAAGTTGTACTGCTATAAAGCGAAGTGAACTATAGCCAATGATATAACATGACTGGAAGTTACAATACCTACTACATAGAATTAAAGCAAGTTGTACTTCTAACCAAAGTGAACCATAGCCAATGATAAAATGACTGGAAGTTACAATAAACATATCATGCTCTTCAACTATTTAGGAGGTTTTATATGTAATACTCCAAACTGAAGTTGGAATATTTTGGGTGGCGGCTAAAAATTGCTTCAGCTGTTCTTGCTATGAGTATGATGTAGAAGTAAACATAAGTTGCAGTATTGATTGTAAATGTTGGTGTTGTGTATGTGAGTATGTGTTTGATTGTTTGATGTATTTTTGTCTTCACAGTGATGGATCCCTGCGCACCCACCCCATGTCTAAATAATGGTGTATGTCAACAAGTGCCAGGAAGCTGTGACCTCTCTACCTGTGACTGTCAGGGCTGCTTTGAAGGAGAACTCTGTCAAACATGTGAGTAGTCTGTAATAGTATTACTCCTAATTTTGTGAAAAATTCAGTTTTGACCAATTTAGTTTTGTGATGCACTCATTTTCCCAATAAATAGAGTCCTTATAAAAATGGAAAACAAAATTAGAAGTCTTTAAAGGTATCATACACGTTTGGTAATGACTCAAAACAAATGTTAGCATAAAAACTTAATTGGTAACAAGCAACGGAGAGCTGTTGATAGAAAACGACTCCCTCTGAAGTAACGTAGTTTTTGAGAAAGAGGTAATTTCTCACTAAAATAATAAAAACTTCTTGCAGAAGTTTTTATTCCTATCTGAAAGCACACACATTTGTACAACAAGGGTGTTTTTTCTTTCATCATTTTCTTGCAACTTCGATGACCAATTGAGCCCAAATGTTCACAGGCTTGTTATTTTATGCATATGTTGGGATACACCAAGTGAGAACACTGGTCTTTGACAATTTCCAAATGTGTACGATGTGGAAACTATTCTTTTGACAATGGTTGTTGGTTTGTTTTACTCTTAGTATTTGTGGATATTTACGCTTGTGAATATTGAGATCTTTTCCTGTGTTTATATAATGCTCTTTTTTATTTCAAAATATATCTAATTTGAATTTAACTCTTTCAGTGCTCGCTTTTTTTTGCGTTTTGAACCTAACTTGACCAGCTTTTTGAGCTTTTTCAAAATTCTGTATTGGTACATCCAAAAGTCAATAGTATTTCTTGAGTGATATTGCCCTTTCATGATAACATGTATATTATGGGTTGTACAAGTAGGATTGATGACACTTTTTGAGTACATACAAAAGACTGTACATGTACGATAATGGCGCTTTCGGAATACATAAAATAGATCGTGTACGATATTGGCACTGAAAGAGTTAAGAAGCAAAATAAAGTACTTTTATGATTCCAGAAGTAAACTATGTATATTGCCAGGAAAGTATGTATTCATTCTGATTTATAGAGCTGAAATATTTTGAAATAAAAATAACGGTTACACAGAATAACCTCAAAACTGAGTCAGCGAGGCATCAAACAAGAGAAAGTTCTGCTGAATAAAAAGAAAAGGATCAGACAACCGAAACGGAATGTGTCCGTGAATTTTTTTTTTTTTTTCTTCCTTCCCACTAGTAATCGACCCCTGCAGTCCCAACCCGTGTAGTTTTGGAGGAACGTGTACAAGAGATCCAGTCAACTGTAATGAGTTCACATGTGCTTGTACTGGATGTAATGCTGGTGCTACCTGTGGTACAGGTATGTGGTGATATTGGAAGTTACCCTTTAACTAGTAAACTTCCGGGTACAACCAGGACAGTACGCAACATTGTTTCTCTGGAAACTTTCAAAATAGAACTGAAGACACTCCTCTTTACACAAGCATACTGTGTCTAGTTTCTTAGAAATATTTGAGTTTTTGCATCTATTTTTATCTATTGTTGTAGCGCCATGAGTAATGTTGTGTGATATAGAGAGTAACTATTAACTAGTAAACTTGCGGGTACAACCAGGACAGTACGCTACGGTGACCAGGCTTTCTCACACATTGGACCTGTTCTATGGAATAAACTACCCGATTCCATCCGGAACATTATTTCTGTGGAAACTTTCAAACTAGAACTGAAGACACTCCTCTTTACACAAGAATACTGTGTCTAGTTTCTTAGAATTTTTTGAGTTTTTGCGTCTGTTTTCATCTATTGTTGTAGCGCCATGAGTAATGTATTTTAGAATGAGCGCTTTATAAATCCATATAGTATTATTATTATTATTATTATTATTATCATTGGCTAAGAGTTTGTGCCTCCACGCTTGAACGTTTCCATTATTTGACCTCCGCGATGGCGGCCAATGCAAGGGGGGTGTATTGGGGCATTACATGTACTGCAATACAAATCATATTTTCAAAATATTGAATCTAAATAAAGGGAGATTTTTTCAGCTTTGTATTATGGAACATTGTAACTAATTTCTGCTTGTGATTTTTGTCTATGTAGTTTTGGATCCTTGTTCTAGCAGTCCATGTGACAATGGAGGTGTCTGTAGCCCTGACTCCTGCAGTGATTATTCCTGTAGCTGCCCAGCATGTTTTGTAGGCACAACGTGTGACATCAGTAAGTACCAGCCATACCCTGATACAGAAAGAAGAAGAATCATGCGTATCCAAACAATTCAAGTACTTTGGCCTCCCACGTACATTGCTTTAAATGTGTGAAGGAAATAAAACAACACACTTTAATGTTCAATAACGCACAAGATTTGCAGTCTATTATGCTGAGTCAAATTGATTTCATAAAACCTTTACTTCAATTCAAGTATAATCTTTAAAGCGTGTGCACAGCATTGGTAAGATTGAAAATATGAACGTTCACAGATTTACATATACCGGTAACTTATACGATATAAAGATGGTCATGGTGGCTTGAAATGCTACAGATTTTGAGAAATGAGTAAAACAATTAGTTTTGATCTTGCGGGTCCAAACCCTGATGTTTGAAAGCAGTGAAAACATGTAATGGGGTTTTTTCACTACTTTCTTGTGACTCTGATAACCGGTTGAGCTAAAACTTTCACAGGTTTGTTATTTTATGTAGGGTCAAATAAAGTGCGGATACCAAGTCTTTGACAATTTACCAATGTTGTCTCTGCTTTCACAATGAATATAATAATCAAATAAGGTTCATGGAAAGGAGTTAAGAACTAAACGGGTGATTTACAAACATAAAGGTTCCACTAAAAGATTTCATAACAGCCCTTTCCCGTATCTAACTGGATTTAAATGACATGCTTAAATATTGATTTCTCAATCTCTTTCTATAAATGCTTGTGCTATTTTTGTGTCCTGTTTTTAAAGTTTTTTCTTTTACCGTTTTCTTTTGCGTTTTTAAAGTTTATATTGACTATGTGTAACTTTTGCTGTAACTGTGCAATTCAGCCTCCTGGCTGCTTTAATGGTGAGAATAAACCAACAATAACAATAATAGTAATACTAATAATAATTGTTATTATTGACTTTCAGGAATTGACCCATGTGCATCCAATCCATGTGAGAATCTAGGAGTATGTACATCAGTTCAAGGTTCTTGCACCATCTTCCAATGTGAATGCAATGGCTGCTACACTGGAGCTACCTGTGACATCTGTAAGTCAGCATCCGTGTCTGACGTTGTCCAATGTTTATTTCCATTTCCAATTGTGTCTTTTTCTTTATCCAAATCAAAATAGATCTCCAAAAAATGTAACTAATTTTATTCATTGTATTGTGTATAGACTGTGAAAGTCTCAAGCATGTCGAAAGCGAGAAAACAACTCGAACGAAGACTAGATTTTTCTTTGAAATCAAATCTTCTTTTTAAATTATATTTATGCAAAATTCTTGAAAATAAAAATACCCATTGCAAGTTGTTATAAATAAATTTTCAATTTTTGTATAATACCAATAATTTGTTGGTAATAAAAACTTGGCACGAGGATGCTTATTGTTAGAAACCCCATTTGCCGATCACGCCTGAATGTGTGCGTCTATCACATGACAACATGACTGTCAGTTGGGCAAAATTCTGAACTTTTTACAAGTAACTGAAAAAAGGAGGTCAAGTCTTATTCTCAGGTTTTCTTTTTTATTTTGTTGAATTAATTTCACTTTCATATTGTTAATTACTTACATAGTATTACATTCCCAACAACATGTGTAATTTTCATATCCATAAACTACATTAAAACTAAAATAATTATCAAAACAAAATCCCGCCATTGTAAAACTCCATATGGTTTGGACCACAATGGTCCCTGAAGTTCAAATATGTGCGAGACTTGCACAGTCATTTAGAAAATGCAATGAATTGATATGTTCAGGTCTGTCTTCATTTAATTTTTGATCATTAAGGAAATATCTCTTTTTTTTTAAGCTCAGACAAAAGTTTATGTTATTGAATGTTTGCTATCATTGTAAAGTTTGATTTTAATCTGTAGCAGTGTTCTACAAAATCTAAGAATGATAAATGATATGCATGGGCTTAGATTGTAACATGCTCTGTGTTGCTATTTTTGTTTACAGTGCAAAATCCTTGCAATAACCACGCCTGTCAGAACAATGCAGCATGTGTACCCTCTGGTACATCATGCTCCGAGTATACTTGTGCCTGTAATGGCTGCTTCACTGGACATTTCTGCGAGACTCGTGAGTATTGTACTACTACCAATCAATTGCAAAGAATTCTTTGTGTGTATATGGTCAGACGGTAGGAGGGACGACTGTGTACTGTGTTGATGCATTCACCACATGATACCAGGCCGACACCATAGTGTTAGCCAGAGAGGAGTCTGGGTGTCTTTTGGACACCCTGTTTTATCTGTCATTTACATGTAAATATATTGTAAGTGAACAATTTGGACACCCAGTTTTTAGATTTCCAGTAAATTTGGACACCCTTTTACCAAATCCTGGCTAAAACCTCGGCCGACACTGTGATTTTGTAACTGACTGTAGAACAACGAATGTTTCCAATTGTTCATTAGTCGTGTTAATGGTATAGTTTAAACATATGTCGGTATAATACAAGTGTTAAGTTTGTAAAGTAGAGTCCAAAATGTGATTTGTATTCTTACTGTAAGGAATTGTATGACCTGGGCCTAATTTCATAGAGCTGCTTAATAGAACATTGCTTAACAATTGTCTGCTAAGCAGAAATGAGCAGGATACCATTCACAAATTGTACATGTGACATAGCAGTTTGGCTGGTAACCTTAATCTTGTAAGCATATTTTTTTTGTGCTTAGGCAGCTTTATGAAATTGGGCCCTGACTGTAACCAGTGCACTTAATGACATACTAATGATTGTTTGTATTCTTGCAGTGACTGATCCATGTAGGAGTTTCCCATGTGAGTTTGGAGGTCAATGCATCAGAGACCCCAATGATTGTAATGCATTTACTTGCTCATGTCAAGGTTGCTTCTCTGGTGCTACATGCAGTATGGGTAAGTACATTGTATAAAAAGTCTTGTCAGGAATACTTTTATTTTAATATTTTCAATGGTTTAAAACTTTCCTTTTTTTTAAACCCAAACCCATCGAAATCCAATTGCATGTTTTGTTTGATTCTGTTGGACTGAGGTCTGCGCTAGTAAACTGATCATGCTTTACATGGGATCGGGCCTACCACCATAATCAGAGTCCAATATTTTCGGTCTTGAGTTACCATATGGTGTTGTGTTTTGTTAGAGTGAGAAAGGATCTTAGTCAATCACTCCAGGGACTCGGGGTTAAAGCCCTTTTTTTTTGAAGGATTCAAAATATCTTCTACTACTTTGAGACGTATCCAAGCTTCTCGTAAACTTCCTCAAGTCTGACAACAACCTTCTACTTTTGTTTACCTGGTTGTTCTGAACATTGATCTGATAGTGTTGATTATGATATTAACCATCCCGATGTCTATTTGATCTTGATACAGATAATGATCCATGCAGTCCTAATCAATGCCAGAATAGTGCCTTCTGCTCGCCAGTCACATGTACTGAATATTCATGTACTTGTGTTGGCTGCTACAATGGAACCAACTGCGAGAATGGTAAGTTAATATAAAACAGAATCAATTTCTTACATCTTTATACTGGCGTGTCGTGGCCGAGCGGATAAGAACACCGAACTCAAGCTCTGGTGTTTCTGATCAGCAGAGTGTGGGTTCGAATCCCAGTCGTGACACTTGTGTCCTTAAGCAAGACACTTAACCACATGCTTCGTCCTTCAGATGGGACGTTAAGCCGTAGGTCCCGTGTGTTGTGTAATGCACATAAAAGAACCCAGTGCACTTATCGAAAAGAGAAGGGGTTCGCCCCAGTGTTCCTGGTTTGATCGGCAGCATATTGCGCCACAGCACCTTGTAAACCATTACATGGTGCTATGTAAAGGACTTGGTCTCATACTTCAAAAACGTAGCTCCACAATACCTTGCAGGAAAAGAATGAACGCTAAAAGCGCCTTGAGCGTCACTGAGTGACGGATATGTGCGCTATATAAGAAGCCACTATTATTATTATTATTTAACTGCTAGGTGTTCAAATCTCTTTCTCTGAAACCACATTCCTTAGAAGGGAATCATTTCTCAAAATGGTATACATTATCAACAGCTGCAGTGCTTCTTACCAAGTAAGTTTTTATGGTCATTAATTTTGGGAGTAATTACCAAAGGTGTGCCCTCCCTTTAAAATTGTTTGTTTTTTAAATTTTACATACAGTCAGTATGCCATTTTACCAGATTATCAGTTAATAATCCATTTTCACTGGCGGTTTTATATTCACTTGACCCATCTTGCCCTTCCTATAGGTCAGCTTTCATAGTATAATACATGTATTCAAACTTGTCCAGGAGCCAACAAGGTCAAAGTGAAACCAATAGAATGGATTGGTACAATAAGGACTCAATTTCACAGAGCTGCTTAAGCACAAAAAGTAGCTAAGCACAAAATAATTATTCTTACCAGAATAAGGTTACCAGCCAAAATAGCATGCCGCATGTACAATTTATGACTGGTATCCTGCTCCTTTTTGCTTAGCAGAAAATTGTTAAGCAATATTTCCTGCTTTAGCAGCTCTATGAAATTGGGCCCAGTTAGTAATTGGAATGACAGTAATCTAAGTTCACATTGTTTTCTGTATTCTACAGTGATCGACCAATGTCAGCCGAACCCATGTGAAAATCAAGGCCTCTGCAGTAAAGTGCAAGGTTCATGCTCAGCGTTTACCTGTCAGTGTCAAGGATGCTGGGCTGGACTCAGATGTCAAATCCGTAAGTACCACACTCTTAACTTAAAGTCTATCCCACACTTTTGCTAATTTGGACTGTGTCGTTTCATTGTCAGTAATTGCTTTTGAAGATTTCTATGTCAGTAATTGCTTTTGAAGATTTCTATTGTATGTTCCTGTATCCTGTTTACTTTACCACTTCACAGCGGTTTTAGCAATTTTCACTATGCTTCTGTGTGGTATTATATTTTTTGGAACTTCCATTGTTGAGAATATCATCTTCACAATGAAACCTTGACCAGGCAAAGTAAAGACAACAAACATTTTCATGAAATGCACCCGGTTAGAGTAAATATGGAATTTCTTCATGGTAAACTGCCCGATCCCTTGATCAAAAGCCACGATTGATTCACCTTATACCAAAACAAAAAGGTTCTGTGTGTGTACAAAAACAGGTTAATCAGTTATCAATTTTCAGCTCCAAAAACATTGTTCATATGTATCCATGTCTTCCGGTGTTAACTAGTTAACTCTTTCCCTTCAGAAAAATAGTTGTAAAATGAAAAATAAAGATCCCACAGTTACACAGATTTCAGAATGGGAAAGAGGA
Source organism: Plazaster borealis (assembly GCA_021014325.1). Taxonomy (NCBI): domain Eukaryota; kingdom Metazoa; phylum Echinodermata; class Asteroidea; order Forcipulatida; family Labidiasteridae; genus Plazaster; species Plazaster borealis. The sequence goes on from CM037475.1 coordinate 9,997,976, forward strand.
CTCTTGATGTGCTATTGTGACTTGTTTTTGGGGGGTCGCCATTTGTAAAAATTTAGTAAACAATTAATTTTTCCCTTTGATCAATTTATCACTAAAAATAAATGGTGCATGAAAGGGTTAACTGTGCATTTTTCATTTCTAAAGGTAACTGGAATTATTACAAGTTACATGAATGAACTGTAGATTGAAAGCTTTGTGTGTTTTGTTTTGTCCATGCAGCTCTTGATCAGTGCGAGCCTAATCCATGTTCCAACAATGGACAGTGTATTCCTGGCGTCAACTCATGCACAGATTTCTCCTGTCAATGTGATACATGTCATACTGGACGCTACTGTCAAACTGGTAAGTCCTGACAGACAAAATACAGATGAAGCATTGAGTGATCATACTTTGCAGTGTTCTTTAGATTGAAAAGCATGTCGTGGCTGAGTGGTTTAGTGCATCGGACTCAAGTTCTGGTTGCTGAGTCATCAGGGTGTGGGTTCGAATCCCGGTCATGACACTTGTGTCCTTGAGCAAGACACTTAACTATAATTGCTTCTCATCACCCAGGGGTAAATGGGTACCTGTGATGGCAGGAGATGGTTCTTGTGGGTGGTTTAGCTTGGTTGGCTTCATACTTGGCAGCACAGGCTGTATATTTTCCAGGGAGCTGAGATGGTTTAAGGAATAAAATAAATGGCCCAGTGATAACCAGGGGTAATAACGTTTGAAGCGCAATGATCATTCTTTTGAATTGCGCTATATAAGAGTCAATATTATTATTGACAGGAAGAGAACAATACCCAGTATCTGAGGGCTGTTAGCTATGAAAATTCATATTTTCATTATGTATTTGATTGACAGCTGTTGATCCCTGTCAGAGTTCACCGTGTATGGCAGGAGGTGTATGCACAATATCTAGCGACTGTTTGACCTATGAGTGTTCTTGTGAAGGTTGCTTCGCTGGAGACATGTGCGAGATCGGTAAGTGTGTGTAACCCCTTCACCTCAATAATAATAATAATAATAATACCAAACATTTGTAAAGCGCAAAAACAAAAGGTCACTATGCGCTGTACAAAATTAATAGATAAACCAAAAGCAAGAATAAAAGAGCAAAAAAAAACGCCAATAGTCCAGCCAAAGGCAAGGAAAACACCACTAAAAATAAAATACAAGTAAAAGCAGTAAGCAGCGTAAACAAAACGATTACAAGAGTAAACAGAAAAACAGTTTATATACAACCAACAGACAGCCACAAAATAAAAAAGTACTGTAATTGTACGAACAGCAGAATAGCATTAAAGGAGAGGCTACAGGAAAATATCAAAGTAAGCAGAGGAAGTATATACAACAATCTTAAAACTGCAATAAAAAAAAGCACTGGAATTGTTCAAAAAGCTAAATGGCAATCAAAGATTGGCGCACAGTTAAATACCATAAGCTGATTTAAAAAGGTGAGTCTTAAAGGCACTGTACACGTTTGGTAATTACTCAAAATATATATTAGCATAAAAACTGACTTGGTAACGAGCAACGGAGAGCTGTTGATAGTATAAAACATTGTGAGAAACGACTCCCTCTGAAGTTATGTAGTTTTTGAGAAAGAGGTAATTTCTCACTAAAATAATAAAAACTTCTTGCAGAGGTTTTTATTCCTATATGAAAGCACACAAGTTTGTACAACAAGGGTGTTTTTTCTTTCATCATTTTCTTGCAACTTCGATGACCAATTGAGCCCAAATTTTCACAGGCTTGTTATTTTATGCATATGTTGGGATACACCAACAGCGAACACTGGTCTTTGACAATTACCAAATGTGTACGATGCCTTTAAGGCGCGACTGGAATTGTGCAATCGTAGAAGAGTTTCTGATGGCATACGGTAGCGAGTTCCATATCTGAGGAGCTATGACAGAGAAACTCCTTCCGTAGGTTGAAGTCTTGCAACCATGGAGGTCAAAAGACAAAGAGACCTAATGGGAGGCCGATCAATGGTTTAATTAAAGTTTCTCTTGTTGTATCTGTATTATACACAATCCTAAACAAATTATTGATGACACATTAATTAATCAAAACTTTTGTTTTACAGTGTTAGACCCGTGTAATCCAACACCATGTCAGAACAACGGTGTTTGTTCTAAACTGGGCGGAACATCTTGCACGGAAGCAGTCTGTATTTGTCAAGCCTGCTTTATGGGTGACAACTGTGAAATAGGTACGTCAAGTTTAATGCGCTGATTTAGTATCGAATGATAATGTACAGAAAATGTTGCATGTTTAAAGTATCATATCAAATGAGGTACCCCATGTCAAAGTCGGGCAGTTCTTAGAAAAGCGAAATGGCATTCATCGTGAAGACCACCGAAAACATTCAGGGCTCGAATTTTAAACTGGACTGCAGGCCCGAGGCCAGTGATTTTAGCATCAGGCCAGTAAACTCATGACCGGACAAGGCCGACGTTCTCGTGTTTGTGTGCTCAAATGTTGACTTTCAGTCTCATAAATATAATTCTGTTGATTATTGAAGAATACTTACCCATAGTACAAATGATCTTATTTTTAGTGCTTTTTCAAATTCAAACAGTTGTTAAACTGTGTAGGCATTTTTTCTTCTTATTTTAATTCTGGTCTTGTACACAAAATTCTGGTCCAGTAAATATTTTGAGCTGCAAGCCATGCGGTCTTGTGGGTTTTCCCGCCAAATTCGAGCACTGACATTGTTCTTGATATCAATGTGATGTGATGTCTTAAACATTCTATATGGTGAGAAATACTTGCCTTATAGGCCTGAGTCATTGGAAAGCCTGTATTCTCATTTATTTGATGAGCAAAGATACTCAGTTTGAGTTTTGTCAGGAAGTGTCTGGTTTTAGCATGGAGCATCACAAATACAATAAAACGTGAATTACTTTTATTGAAGAAATGACACTGTAGTTGTAAAAATGGTAAAATAGTTGTTTCCATGTACACGTGTAACCTGCACTTTTGTAATCCTGAGCTCAAGTTGGTTTTGTTGGTGGCATATTTTTTATTTATAAACTTAATAAAAACAGAAAGGATATGGAATTGAATTATATACTAATCTAATAGTTTTTGAAATGTATTGAGGTATTAATTCTTATGATAATTCCATATGATCTGAGGACGTGTAGTAATTATTGAGCTTTTTTCTCATTGTTTCTTCAGTTCTTGATGCTTGTATCGATAGCGGCAACCCATGTTTGAATAGCGGAATCTGTAGTCTGATTCCGGGATCCTGCTCTCAATTTACATGCGCCTGTGATGGTTGCTACACGGGATCCAGATGTGCCACATGTAAGATGGATTGATGAGTATAGTATCAATTATAACTGCCATTTCTTGTTAGGACCTTTTCTGAGAGTCCTTGGCTTCACAACCAGAATAAATGAAATGAAATGAAATGAAATTGTTGAGAGATTTCTCCTTATACACAATCCTAGAGATACATCAAGTTTTTGTTTTTTGTTTGTTTTTTATCCCTGCAGTGCTGGATCCATGTGCAGGGAACCCTTGTTTGAATGGTGGTCAATGCCAAGCTACATCATGTACAACATTTCAATGTCAATGCAGTGGTTGCTGGATGGGCAATAGATGTAATGAATGTAAGTATAACTGTATGTTTGTTTTTGAACTTTCAGCACTCCTAACAAATTATGAACAATGTAAACACTGTGTTCAGAATAAAATCAAATGTGTATACTCCAGTCAACCTTATCACTGTGACCCTTTGTTTTAACCAACCTTTGATTGACTATGAATTATAAATTTGCGTTGTATACAGACATGCTATTCTACCCGTGTTAACCCTTTAGAGACCATATAGTGGCCGCAAGTGTCTTGTATAAAAATGCCGATAGTAGCCACAAATGGCTGCAAGATTTTACCTGCTTCCACTTAACCGGAAAGGTCAAAGTAAAGGTCATGCCCTGAATTGACAACTGAGGGAAGTGTCTCTCATGCGTTTACAAGCTCACCATGGCCCAATTTCATAGAGCTGCTTAAGCACAAAAAGAAGCTAAGCAAAATAAAATGTTGCTTACCAGAATTAGGTTACCAGCCAAACTACCATGTCACATGTACAATTTTCGACTGGAACAATAAGACTCCCGAACAGCAGACCTTGGGCAGACACTGTTTTTACATGCGATTAATGTTTAAGATCACTAGAGATAAATGGTTTATAAATGGTTTCTCATTCCGACACAAGGACATTAGTCAGACAAACACATCTTGATTAAATCTGTGGAAGTTTGGATTTCCCTTCAGTATTGAGCCTTTCATCATTTTCAATTCAATTTATTTATTCATCATGTGAAAGCAAGTGAAATTTGTTATCCATTGTACAGCATTTTAAAAAATATACATAAAAAACCTACACAAAAGTACATCACAATTTGACAATTATTTACGCAATGTAAAAGAGAGAGTCATAAAAACAGGACGAGTAAATAGGTTAACCCTTAAGCACTTTCGCGCAAATTGATCGTAAGTCATTTACACGGACAAACCAATACACTATGCATTACATTTCTGACCTTTGAACCTTTGGAAGTCGGTTACTCAATTTTTTCCATTGGTGACCTCGCGATTGTTTTGGTCTTCTGAAGTCTTTAGATCACGCTCTTTCAACGGCTGTTTGGTTCGACCCGCTAGCATGTGTAAAACCCAAGATACAAAGTGTTTTCTTATCTTGGGCGGTTTCTGGCGGTCCAGTGAGTAAACGGCCGGGCGGTTTTCGGGCGTTACAGTGACTTAAAGGGTTAAAAAACAAGTTATCTGATAAAATTACTTTTAAAACCATAGATTGCACTGGGTAGGAAGGAATTTTTAAACCTGTTTGTTTTAAGGCCTAGTTGTCGAATCCTACCTGATCTATTGGTTGACAATCAATAAGTGTAGAGGATGTGTGCTGTCGGACATAATACAATTAATTTGTTGTGGATTCTTTGTTTGCAGTCATCAGTCAATGCGAGCCCAATCCATGCAGTAATAATGGCTTTTGTCAGTCAATCGCTGGTTCTTGCACGGAGTACACCTGTAACTGTGCCTTGTGCTTCCAAGGGGCGACCTGTGATATACGTAAGTCATCTCAGCTAATAATGTAGTCATGCTAAAAAATTTCCTTAAAAACATTCATGGTGCTTTAAAGGGATTGTATACATTTGGTAATTGCAACCCACTGTTTGTTTCAATCCTTTATAGTTGTAGATATATACCATAAAACTAACCAGTGGAAATTTCATTTCTAAAGGTGGTCGCGTTTTTGAGATATTGTCGAAAATCTGGAGCGGTTATGTCCACTCAGGAAGAATAATCTGCAATTGGAATACACAATCTGAGAAAAAATTTCCTTAAAAAAAATATCCTTAAAAACATTCATGGTGCTTTAAAGGGATTGTATACGTTTGGTAATTGCAACCCACTGTTTGTTTCAATCCTTTATAGTTGTAGATATATACCATAAAACTAACCAGTGGAAATTTCATTTCTAAAGGTGGTCGCGTTTTTGAGATATTGTCGAAAATCTGGAGCGGTTATGTCCACGCAGGAAGAATAATCTGCAATTGGAATACACAATCTGAGAAACGTTACTGACTCAGATTCAAATTTTGGGGGATAAACACTATTTTCTTTTTCCATAACCACATTACTTCGAGGTGAAATGATTCTTAAAATGCTTTATACTACCGAAAGCTGCTGTACTTCTAATCAAGAAGGTTTTTATTGCCATCAATTTTAAGAGTGATTACCAAACGTATACCTTCCTTTTAAAAACACTCAAGGTCAGAATTTAACAGTTGTTGAACTTTTATTATGTGTTGGTTTGGATCTTTTTCAGCGGTGGATCCATGCATCAGTAATCCATGTCAGAATTTAGGAACATGTAGTCAAGCTCCTAACTCCTGCACTCAGTACATCTGCACCTGCCCTAGTTGCTACAGAGGAACCAACTGTGAGATATGTAAGTACATAATAATAATAATAATAATAATAATACGCAGTTCTTATATAGCGCTTTATACTCCCGATGGGTGTCTCAAAGCGCTCAGTACTTTTCCTACAAGGTATAAGTGGAGTTACGTGTTGAAGTATGAGACTTATTCCTTTGCATAGCACCATGTAATGGTTTACAAGGTGCTGTGGCGCAATATTGCAGCCAATCAAATCAGGAACACTGGGGCGAACCCCTTCTCTTTTCGATAAGTGCACTGGGTTCTTTTACGTGCATTACACAACACACGGGACCTACGGCTTATTGTCCCATCCGAAGGACAAAGTGGTTAAGTGTCTTGCTGGGATTCGAACCCACACTCTGCTGATCAGAAACACCAGAGCTTGAGTTCGGTGTTCTTATTCGCTCGGCCACGACACGCCAAGTACAGATTAGACGGCTGCGCTGTGTCATAATTGTCGTAATATTTCAGTGAGTTAGGGACCTTGTCAAAATTAGTCCAGGACAACCAGCGGATAAGTACTGTCCAGGACAAGGTTTTTTACCCGCCGTTAATTCACCTTGTTTGAAATTGGGTGTCGGAGAAAACTTTGGAAAAGTTCAAAGTGCCTTGGGTTACATTTCTAATGCAAACCACAGAGACTTATCAGATTGCTATCTACTGGAAAACAAGCAGGGGTTCTCTTTACGTGTCTCACTAAATGACCTCCGAACCTTCCAGATTGCTCCAAAACCGCAAGTTGGTTTATACTACATTTAATCAACCAGTCAAACCGCAGAGCGCTCAGCAGGGTGCATTGTCATTGGGCATATCTTTAGTGCATCGGAGGATTGTGTGCCTTTCAGCGAGTAAAACCATGTCTCTCATAGAAATACGGTCCAGAAAATTGACATCGGAGAATTGTTTTCCAACTACCTTTCCTGGATTAATTTTGACAAGACCCCTTAGTTAAATAAATGCATAGCGTTGATTATGATCAGTACTTGGATGGGAGAACATCCTTGTATTGTATCAGATAGCTAGTCTGGGGACATCACATTGTGATAGATTAAGCTGGATATAAACTGAAATACTAGTATTATTATTACGTCGCGTGTCGTGGCCAAACGGTAAAGAGCACCGGACTCGAGCTCTGGTGTTTCTGATCAGCAGAGTGTGGGTTTGAGTCCCAGTCATGACACTTGTATCTTTGAGCAAGATAATTTACCATAATTGCTTTGTCCTTCGGATGGGACATTAAGCCGTAGGTCCCATGTACTAGCATTTTTAGTGCACGTAAAAGAACCCAGAACACTTATCGTGGAAGAGTAGGGTGTTTATGGTGCATATAGCAAGCACCCTTGTTTACAGGTTTCCTTAGGCTTGCGAGCTACAGTGATTAAGTTCACTTATGAGGCATCCTTGATTTCATTACCAGAAATATATATAATAATACGAATAATTAACACACTTATTGTAAATACTTATATTTTGTATCTAGATCAAGATGCGTGTGACACTCATCAATGCCAAAATGGTGGTTCATGCCAGCCAAGTCCCAATGCGTGTGAGGTTTACACATGTGTCTGCCCCGATTGCTACGCTGGTGAATTCTGTGAAACATGTAAGCATGAATCGATGCATCAAACTGCTATCACTGTGACATATTTGTGATGTTTGCAAAAACGTACAGAGCTATGTATTTGAAATGTGACGTCATTAGATGTTTTTGGGTGTCGCACAGGAAGGGTATTAAATACAATGGTATTTTACATTGTTTTAACGTGAGGTCAGAGACTTGTAATTTTCTGTCTACTTTCATGAGGACTCTATCCATTGGAAAATGAGTGCATCACAAAATATTAATTGACCTTGGAGTCCCTCTTAGACTAAATAATGGTGAACAAATACTGCATGAGCTTTCCTAGCAACTACTTCACCATCGCTCTGAAACCTCATGCAGAGCATGCTGCTCGAAACGCCGAGTTGTTTACACCACCAGTTCTTTTCAGAACCACCACAAATCATGAAGAGATTTATGTGCATGGGGCTACCGCAAACCTTAACACTTTGACTGCTACCCATAGTAGATGCTATGCCCGAGATTTCTCGGGCTGGTAGTACAATATTGTGCTGCCCTCTGTAGGTCAAGAATTGAAATATTTTTCCGGTATAAATTGTAATGATATGCATTAGGGGACACAATGGAGTAAATTTCTATGGTTTTTAGCCGTTTGGCCTAGGGAGGGACGGTGTAAAAAATTGCAGCATTCAAAGTGTTAATAGATAATAGTACGTGTGAGTTAAAAATCAAAGGTGGGTAAAAGGAAAACAAGTTATCAGTCAATATTAAGATAGAACTTTAAAGGTCTTTTCTACAGATAGGTTCATAACGTTATTCTTTATATATGCCCTCGCCCTTTTTATATTCAGTAACTTTGTAATTAATTCTAATGTTAATTCTTGTTGTCTATTGCTTTTTTATGCCTTTACTTGTATTTACTCTCCTTAGCCTATACACATAGGGAAGACAAATTTCATGCTTTTTATCGTGACAATAAATGTCTTGAATCTTGAATCTATATGTTGTGATCTTCAGATCTGGATCCATGTGTGAGTTTTCCTTGCCGTTCAGGAGGTACCTGTAATCAAGTGGCTAACACCTGCACAGCGTATACATGTTCCTGTCAAGACTGCTATCAAGGAACCAATTGTGAAACATGTAAGAATATAACTCGGGAAAAAATAGAATTAGCTGTTGCAAGAATATAACTCAGAAAATAGAATTAGCTATTGCAAACTGCTTACCAACCAAAAGGACCTATGGTATAAATGCAAAAAAAATAGTAGTTAATGGCCTGATGTTTCGACCCTAGCAGAGTGTTTCTCGAAGGCTAAAAGACAATACAATACACACAACGGGGTTTACAAGTGTAACAGAAGCAGACAAGTGAAATCCATGAATAGAGAGAGAGGAGGCAGAAAGCACATAGAAAGAATACTTATTGTGGAAGGGTAGGGGGTTAACCCGGGTGTTTCTGGTTTACATAGCAAGCACCCTTGTTTACATGTTTCCTCAGGCTTGCAAGCTACAGTGATTAAGTTCACTTATGAGGCATCCTTGGTTTCATTAATGGTTTGTTTTCTTTCCCTTTATATCAGTTGTCGACCAGTGCAGTCCCAATCCTTGTCAGAATAATGGATTCTGTAATGCAGTAGGCGGGACCTGCGATCAGTTTACATGTCAGTGTCAACCATGCTACACAGGAGATAACTGCCAAACCAGTAAGTCATTGTTCAAGTCGTCTTGCAAGTGACTATCGCTGAATCACTCGTATAAGCTACGTACAGATATTTAATTTATTTCATACATTGCTACTGACATAAACCTCCAGGGCCCAATTTCACAGAGCTGCTGTAAGCAGAAAATATTGCTTAACAATTGTCTGCTATAAGCAGAAATGAGCAGGGTACCAGTCACAAATTGTAGATGTGACATAGTAGTTTGGCTGGTAACCATATTCTTGTAAGCATAATTGTGTTGTGCTTAGCTACTTTTTGTGCTTAAGCAGCTCTATGAAATTGGGCCCTGTGCATTTAGTAAAGTCTCTGCACATGAAGCATATCATGTTTGTTTATTCTGTATTTAAAAGAATGATAAATTTCTACCTTTCAATAAAATAAAATAAAAAAATTATTTCGGTAACCAATTCTTTTAACCCTAGCAGTACTTTGTACTAAATAAGTGTAAATTGTTTTCAGAAATTGCAAATAACAAATCTGAAAACATTGACTGCAGTCAAGGCATACACAAGTTCAAAGCTGATTTCCCAAACTTTATTTTTGTCACAGCTTGAACTTTCCGGTCATTGTAGGGTCGCTTTGTGTGTTGTAACCAACACAAGTTATAAAAGTGCATTAAAAATATTGCTGGTTTAATCGGCCCTGCCAAAAAAAAACACAGACTGAAAATTAAGTCTGTTTAATCGGCCCTAGACACTGCTAGGATGCGTGTATCTGCTTCATTCTCAATCTCTCTATAAATAGCCAATATGCATTTCCCAATGCGCATGATCTGTGCACAAAGGATTCTGGGTGAATTCCGAGTTCAAGCAACACCGTCAACCATCATGGTGTGCTGATTTTAAAGCAATGCGGTACACAACTATAAAACCTGGCATAATTACTATGTAAACTACAGCATGGCGCCCATATTGGCAGCTTGATTGATTTGTTAACTGTACTCGGTTTCCCAAGATGCATTGCAGTATATTTTTAAGATGGCGCTTGTGCATATGACCATAGTGTTAGCCAGAGGGGAGTCTGGGTGTCTTTTGGACACCATGTTTTCTATTCAGACACCCTATTTTAAATTTGGACACCCTGTTTTAAATTTGGACACCCAGTTTTATCTGTCATCTACATGTAAATGTATTGTAATTGAACAATTTGGACACCCAGTTTTATCTGTCATCTACATGTAAATGTATTGTAATTGAACAATTTGGACACCCTGTTTTATCTGTCATCTACATGTAAATGTATTGTAATTGAACAATTTGGACACCCAGTTTTAAAATTTCCAGCAAATTTGCATATGGCCTATTGCTACATCATGATTACCAGTGATTCTTTGCCTCAGTATCTTAAAGGTATCGTACACGTTTGGTAATGACTCAAAACAAATATTAGCATAAAAACTTACTTGGTAACTTGGTTGATAGTATAAAACATTGTAGGAAACGACTCCCTCTGAAGTAACGTAGTTTTTGAGAAAGAGGTATAATTTCTCACTAAAATAATAAAAACTTCTTGCAAGAATTTTTTATTCCTATCTGAAAGCACACAAATTTTTACAAGGGTGTTTTTTCTTTCATCATTTTCTTGCAACTTTGATGATCAATTGAGCCCAAATTTTCACAGGCTTGTTATTTTATGCATATGTTGGGATACACCAAGTGAGAACACTGGTCTTTGACAATTTCCAAATGTGTTCAGTGCCTTTAACTGTGTGTGTGATTATTTTCTAATGTAGGGAAGGATCAATGTTCTCCTAGTCCATGTCAGAATCAAGGGGTTTGTCAGCCAGTAGGATCAGTGTGTGAAGATTTCATCTGTCAATGTCCATCGTGTTATATCGGTCAACAATGTGAGACACGTAAGTACACAACATGGAAACACTCCTTAGATCTCCAAGTTCATCTAGATCATTGGAATTATCATTTGTGGCATGAATGTTTTGTGGAGCGTTGTGACCGAGCGGTCTGGTGCACCGAATTCAAGTTCTGTCGTTCATAGAGTGTGGGTTCAAATCCTGGCTTGGCTGGTCACGATGCTTGTGTCCTTTAGCAAAATACTTTAACCATAATTGCTTTGTCCTTCTGATGGGACATAAAGCTGTAGGTCCCGTGTACTAGGATTGGTAGTGCATGTAAAAGAACCCAGAACACTTATCGGTGAAGAGTAGGGGTTAACCCTGGTGTTTCTGGTTCATAGCAAGCACCCTTGGCTACATGTTTCGTCAGGCTTGCGAGCTACAGTATTCAAGTTCGCTTTTGATGCATCCTCGGTTTCATTACCAGAAATTACTAGTAAGAGTAAATGAAAACTATGAAATTGGGCGGACAATTATTTCACTCGTTAACATCAAGTAATCTTCATATATGAAGCTGATGTGTAACAGATTTTTCTATGATGCAAACATTTTTGTTTTTCTGAAAAGAGATGGCTTTTTATGCAGAATTGTTTTATTATTATTGTTATTTTTTATTCGGCCAAAACATTCAAAATACAAACATGTACATGCAAAGTAAGAAATGTCATACATCAACGACATTCAAGATGAAAGATAAATTGTATAACAAATGCCAATCAACAGAATAGATGTATAGGGGTACAGTAGGTAAGAATGAGATGGGGAAGAGATGGGGGTGGGGATGAGGAATGTGTAGAAGGGAGCGGATTGGGGAAGAGGGGGAAGTGGGAGGGAGTTCAACAAGTAGAGTAAAGACAATCCAATCTAAGATGACCAGGATGAACAAAAGTGAAAACACTGTGACTCAAAAGCCTGTTCATCCAATCCGAGGTTGGCAACATGAAATAATTTTATATAATTTTCTCAAGTTTGAATGTGGGATTTTTGATATTCGTGTAAATTTGTTTTGGTTGTAGGTGTTGATCAGTGCGCAACTAATCCATGTCGTAATGGAGGTATGTGTGTACCGGATCCTGGTTCCTGTACAACCTTTACATGTACTTGCTCTGGATGTTACGTTGGATCATTCTGTGAAATCTGTAAGTATACATGGATTATGAGGTTCATTTTATTAAGAATCCAAATAAATGTAGATATTATTTACATATTATTTTAAATATCAAGTTGTAAACCACAAGGGAAACTGACGTGGTAAATTTGAAATAATTTGGGGTTGAACAAAGAAAAATTGACTAGAGCGAGATTTGAAACCAACGACCTCCGGTTTAACAGGCCGGCATATTATTTTAGTTACGTTTCACTCCTAAGCTGGGAGCTTTGTCAGACTGGCAACCATGTCCAATGCTCAACTGCCTTTTATACCCTTTCTTGGTCGTCATAGAGGGCGTTGTAGGTGTGTTCTGCCGCAGAGTGAGTTCTGTTAGTGGATCGTGGGGACTTCTAGTTTTTAACTTCACTGCCGCGGAGTGAGTTCTTTTAGTGGATCGAGGGGACTTATCGTGATTAACTTCACTGCCGCGGAGTGAGTTCTTTTACTGGATCGAGGGGACTTCTCGTTATTAACTTTACTGCCGCGGAGTGAGTTCTTAATAATTTGCTCATTTTATGTTTATTTGTGGTCATTCAGTACAAGATCCCTGTGCTATACAACCCTGCTTGAATGGAGGTGCCTGTTCCAGACTAGGAGGTACGTCGTGTACTCAGTTTGAATGCAGCTGTCCAACGTGTTTCAGAGGAGATGTATGCGAAGAAGGTAAGTGATACACATTGGCCAAGCATGTTGATTCTGGGTTAATAATCAAAAACTTTCTCAGGTGTAAAAATGTGATGCTTTTTGTTACACAAATCTGTTGATCTTTTTAAACTTTGTGATTGTTGTTGAAGGGTTACCCTATTTAAGATTTCTTGCAGTTTTTGTGTGTGTGAATTATGGAATATTTCTTGATTTGTGCTTCTTTTTATGTAAAGCACTCGGAGGCCTTCTGGTATTGGGCGCTATATTAAAAAAAAATTGACTCAAAGTCAACAGTTGAACACCAATTTTTCTTTTATTACACAGTGAGGTATTATTATTCATTTGAAATTCAAAAAAAAGCAAGAACCACTGGAATTGTTCAGTCATGGGTTTACTGGCCCGACACTAAAATCACTGGCCTCGGGCCTGTGGTCTGCCAATGCACAAGACCACGATATGCCACACTTAAGGACCCTGTTTGATACAAAGAGTGCATCTATTTGATTGTTGTCATGATTTTTCTCTCTACAGCTATCAATGCATGTGAGCAGTCAGCGTGTCAGAACAATGCTCAATGTGTTAACTCCAATCAGATTGGTAACTGTGTTGACTACACATGCTCCTGCAGAGGTTGCTTCGCTGGCACATTCTGTGATATACGTAAGTCAACATTGCTCAGTAGCAGGGTTTTGTTTTGGGGTTGTTTTTCCACTATAATAATAATAATAATAACACAGCATTTGTAAAGGCGCACTTTAATCTGATAGAAAACCATACAAAGGCGTCGGTCAAGATGGAAAAGAGGGAATTCTCAAATGGTAGGGAAAGCAAGTGTGAACAGGTGTGTCTTCAGTTGCTGCTGAAAAAGGGAGATGTTGTGTATTTCCCTGAGGTTCTCAGGAAGTGAATTTCAGAGCCTGGGTGCATGCTGAAATAAACCCCAAGACTGGCTATAATCGTCAGTCCTATCATTACACTGATTCTTAGTATCCACTGGTTATTGACATATCTTTGAGTGTTATTCAACTACACCAAGATACCCTAGCTAATGCAAGTGCTGGGATTTGAAGTATTTTTTCCAATGCACAAATATTTGTGAAGTAAGCATTTTTATATTTTTTTGCTTGTCAAATACTTCATTTAATAAATACATAATTTCAAATGAGTGCAATATTCACATATGACTGCATCAACATCATGGTGGTTGACCAACTTGAAGTTTCCTAATGAGGGATGCAGCATCACACAACCAAGACAACAAGATTTGTCATGGATTAAAACCAGCGGAGACGGTTTTAAACAACCACAAAATTGAATGAAAAGTTGAGCAAATGTTTTATTTTGCAATAAGAAACAATTGTAAGTAAAGTAAATTCTGCCCCGAGCCAATATGGCTCATCAGGCCGGTGTTTATATCCGGTTTCCTTGGCATTAAACAACTGAGAATATTTCTATTCCCCCTGGACAGGATGCCAGTCCATCGCAGGTTACTCCCCAGCTCTCGCTGGTACCCATTTGTACTCCTGGATGAAGAGAAGAAATAATGGTTAAGTGTCTTGCTAAAGGACACAAGTGTCATGACCGGGACTCGAACCCACACCCTGTTGATCAGAAACACCAAAGCTTGAGTCCGGTGCTCTTATCCGCTCGGCCACGACACGCCAAGCAAGAAACAATTGTAGCACACATGATTTGCCATTTTCTCTAACCTTGGTCCCTTGTTTTGCTTTTTATTTCATAGCTACGGATCCATGTTTGACTGCACCTTGTGCGAACGGTGGAATATGTTCCCTGGTAGCCGGCTCTTGCTCACAGTACACATGTGACTGTCCAGGCTGCTATTTTGGCAACCGGTGTCAAGTCTGTAAGTAATTCAGTATAAAGAATGCAACTATAAAACTGGTTTTAGCAGTATTTGTCAACAATTTTTTTTTGTAAAAAATGTTATGAGTTTAGAGCAATATTACATCATAAGTATCAAGTAGCTATAATAATTCAAATTCAAATTCAAATCAGCTTTTATTTTGTCAAGTGCCCGAAAGAAGGGCGCAAGGCTCTATGCCCTTCCTCCAGGCACACAAAGTACTTTTTTCCAGTAACAAAAGGCTGAAACCAATAAAATGGGCTCCTGAACAAAAAAAAGTGGCATTGCTGTTACATTTTTGTTGCTAGAATTACCCCCAAAGAGATGTTTTCCCATTCCCATGCAGAATTTAACCTTCCTAAGAGATGACTAACGAATGGCAGAAAACCGATCAAACTTTCACACTCAGTTTTCTTGAAACACAATTTTGCACATAATTAACTGCATATGGCCATTCTCCGGTAACTTTGTCATTACTTCCTCTTTCCACACACACACGGCAATTTCATACTGCTCTTTTCAACCCATACTGCTCTTTTCAAAATAAAACATATATGTACAAAAGATTATCTCAATAATTAATGGTTTTTAGCTTGAATAATTTGTTTCCAATGTCACCCCTTTCTACAGTGTTGAACCCATGTGAGACCAACCGTTGTGCTAACGGTGGTGCGTGTGTCTCCACTGGATGTACTACGTTCAACTGTCAATGTACTGATTGCTACACAGGAATCAGCTGTCAAACAAGTAAGTCTATTGCATGTCAGTACAACGGTAGATTAGAAATATTTCTTGGATTTTCCCAATGGTAAAATGTTGGCTACATTTGGTGATAGGGCTTTTTTTGTGGCTAACCTTTGGAATGCGCTACCGTTGCATATACGTAGCGAACGGAAACTCGCCTTATTTAAATGTAACATACAAACCCATTTTTGTAATGACCTTTTCAAACTATTCAGTACCGAAGCAAATCAATATTATGTTGTGTAGTTGTTAATATGATCCGTTTTTTCCCCTGTTTATTGTAGGGAAGAACCAGTGTGAACCGAACCCTTGTACTAACGGTGGTTTTTGTGTACCTGACGCAAACTCCTGCGAGGCCTACACATGCCAGTGTACAGGCTGCTTCACTGGTGACCTCTGCCAGACCAGTAAGTTTTATATTGACTTTCTCAAACTTTGTCTTCTAGTTTACGTCTGCCAATTCCTGATGTATTATAATCATGTATATACAAAATACAGAGAAACTGATAACCCACACGGAGCCAAACTCATTCTCTTACGATAAGTGTGCTGGTTTATTTTACGTGCATTATGCAATACATGTGACACACAGCTTTATGTCCTATCTAAAGGATGAAGCAGTTATGGTTAAGTTTCTTGCTCAAAGGCAAAGTATACCTTTGGATTTTCGAACCGTTCGATTTTTTTAATCCTATATAAATGTAGATATGTACAATAAAACTAACCTGTGAAAATTTCATTTCAAAAAGTGGTAGCGTTTTTGAGATATCGCTGAAAATCTTGTACGGGTATGTCCATGCAGGAAGATTAATCCGTGATTGAAATACACAGAACGCTGGAATATTTCTGAGAAACGTTTCATGCATAACAGGTTTCTCAGATTGCAGGTTTTTTTTAATCCCTTTCTCTAAAACCACATTCCTTAGAAGGGAATCATTTCTCAAAATGTTTCACATTACCAACAGCTGCAGTGTTTCTTAACCAAGTAAGTTTTTATGGTCATTCATTTTTGGAGTGACTACCAAAGGTATACCCTCCCTCCCTTTAAGGACACAAATGTCAAGACCTGGGCCCAATTTCATAAAGCTGTTTAGCAGAAAATTCTGCTAGGCAAATTTCTTTGCTAAGCAAGAAATGAGTGGGGTACCAGTTGCATAGATGGTAACTGTGTGGTATTTTTGGCTGGTAACCTTATTCCTTAGCAAGAGTTTTTTGTGCTTAGCAATTTATTTTGTGCTTGCATGCTTTATGAAATTAGACCCTTGGCTCAATTTCATAGAGCTGCTTAAGCATAAAAAGTTGCTAAGCACAACAAAATTATGCTTACCAGAATAAGGTTACCAGCTATAATACAACTTTACATGTACAAAATTTAACTGGTATCCTGCTAAGTTGTGCTTAGCAGAAAAATGTTAAGCAATATTTTCTACTTGAGTAGCTCTATGAAATTGGGCCTGGACCCAAACTCACACTCTGATGACAACACCAGAACTTGAGTCCCTTGCATAAGACTGCTCCGGTCATGAGACATCATACTAATGCAGTATATGGATGTTTTTGTAAATTGACAGATATTGATCCGTGTCTGAACAACCCATGCTTAGCTGGCGGGGCTTGTACTCCATTGAGTGGAGATTGCTCCAGATATTCTTGTGATTGTCCTACGTGCTTTCAGGGCTCCAATTGTCAAGACAGTAAGTAGGAGTTTTATTTTCAATTCAAATAATTTCTACTATTTGCTTCATTCTTATTATCCCCTCTGCCGGTTGATCTTGGTGAACAATACTTTACTGCTGTGCAGTAGGCCTACGTCCTTGTCTTATTTAATTGTCCTTAAAGTTATACCTGTTTTCCCTTGTCATTTATTTGATATTACAGCGACTTACGAGCACAACAACATCTCTTAAAGGCACTGAACACGTTTGGTAATCGTCAAAGACCAGTGTTCTCTCTTGGTGTATCCCAACATAATATGCATAAAATAACAAGCCTGTGAAAATTTGGGCTCAATTGGTCATCGAGTTGCAAGAAAATGATGAAAGAAAAAACACCCTTGTTGTACAAATTTGTGTGCTTTCAGATAGGAATAAAAACTTCTTGCAAGAAGTTGTTATTATTTTAGTGAGAAATTACCTCTTTCTCAAAAACTACGTTACTTCAGAGGGAGTCGTTTCCTACAATGTTTTATACCATAAACAGCTCTCCGCTGCTTGTTACCAAGTAAGTTTTTATGCTAATATTTGTTTTGAGTCATCAAACGTGTACGATACCTTTAATGGTTTGCAATTTTTGATGTTTTGTTATTGTTAATGTTTTGCATTTGTTATCATTAATGTTTTGCATTTTGTGTATTTTTCTTAGGGGTTGATTTATGCCAGACATCCAACTTCTGTCTGAATGGAGCGGAGTGTAATCAGCAGACTGACTGTAATGGTATTACATGTACATGCTCACCATGTCATTCTGGAGTCTTCTGTGAACAGCGTAAGATACTTAAAATATCACAATCATTGTTTGTTTCTGTCTGTGGAATCTCTGCCTGTTCAGTAGGTTGAAACACTATTACCACACAGGGAAAGCAAACCCATATACTGCATTACAATGGACATGTTACTGCAGTTTCTTACCAATAAAGGCATCCTCTTATTGTGTCAAAATGCCTTTTGATTTTCATGAAATGAATTATTCAACAATTTGACCAGTATTCTCTGATCATCTTCAGGAGCATACTGATCGAAACGTTGTGTTGTCAAACCACTGGTTCTTCTCAGAACCACCAGTACTCATAAAGAGATTTTTTACACATGGTGTCACCGACAAACCTCACTTAATTGTACTCCCATCGTGCAAAGTTTCAAATTCTACTTATCGATAGGAGTACTATATTGTGACTCGCCCTTAGTGCAGCCTACACAGAGCTGCCAACTCTCCCCGACTCTGCCGAAAGTTCCCTGAAAATCAACCGATCTTTCCATGTTCTGATGGAACAAATTTTAAAAAATCTCCCTGATTATGTAAACTTTGTCCCTATTAATATGTTGAATGTAATTCTAAAGATCTCCCACAGTCTCCTGACGATGACTAGAGCAAGCTAGTCGAAACGTTGAGACCTATTTAGACTCACTCCACGGCAGTGTACTTATTAGAAGTCCCCCGATCCACATAGCGAAAGTAGAAGTCCCGCCCGATTTCCTACCTCCCGCCCAGGTAGTAGTTAATAAGCAGGACAGTTCTTTTCAGAACTGATGAGAAGTCTCCCGAATTCCGAATATTCTACTCTGCGGCAGTAGAATAAAAAGCAAGACAAGTTCTCAAAGAACAAAATCTACCTAGCAAGTAGATATACACATGGTGTTACCGCAAACCAAATATATATTGATACCTCACCATGCAATGCCTCAAATCCTATATATCTCCCTGATTGTTGTACAAAATTTCCCTGATTGCAAGATGTGAATGTTGGCAGCTCTGCATACATCTACTATAAGCGTGTTAACTCAAGAGACTGACTTTGTCATTACAGGTATTAACTACTGCTCTAATAATCCTTGCATGAATGGTGGTGTTTGTTTGAATGGTTGTCCTGGCTTCACCTGTCAATGTAGCACATGCTGGACTGGTTCAGACTGCTCTATACGTAAGTATAATTAAAGCTGTCTATGGTTCATGAGGATAGAGACAATTCGCCGTATTTCTGACCGCTTAAAGGCACTGAACACGTTTGGAAAGTGTCAAAGACCAGTGTTCTCACTTGGTGTATCCCAACATATGCATAAAATAACAAGCCTGTGAAAATTTGGGCTCAATTGGTCACCGAAGTTGCAAGAAAATGATGAAAGAAAAAACAGATAGGAATAAAAACTTCTTGCAAGAAGTTTTTATTATTTTAGTGAGAAATTACCTCTTTCTCAAAAACTACGTTACTTCAGAGGGAGTCGTTTCTCACAATGTTTTTTACTATCAACAGCTCTCTGTTACTTGTTACCAAGTAAATTTTTATGTTAATATTTGTTGTGAGTCATTATCAAACGTGTAAAATACCTATAAGGGCGCATGTGGACCAATTTCATGTGATGAAAAACAAGTAAACAAACAGGGGTTTTTTTTCATTGTTGTTATTATTATGTTTATGTATTTCGTCATTGATGCAAGAAAACTACAAACAGGCAATTAAAATAAGATGAAACTGTAATTGGGATGCAAGACATTCCCTGAAGAAAGCACCCTCATGCGGTCAAAAATATGGTCAATTGTATTTGTTTTAACAAGTTTTTTAATTTGTATATTTAAATTTTGCAGTATTTTGTTATTGTAGAGTGCTAGTGTACATCATGTTTGGGGTAGGACTGTGACAAGTAAAACTACAGCCCTTTTGTTTGCATATTTAGTTCAATGAATGCAACACCCCTGTGAGAAAAACTGCACAAGGAAAAAAGAAATTTCACTGATTCAAACAAGTAGTTTCCAAGAGAGAGTTATATTCAAATCATGTTGCAGAAGTTGTTAATGGCCTCATGTTATAATAAACCCTAGCTGAATCTTTTTCTTTAGCTTTTGAGAAAGACTCTGATAGTGTCGAAACATGTTAGGCCATTAATAATTGTCACATATAAACCAGCGGTCTTTTGGGTCGGGGAGCAGTTTGCAATCAAGCAAAATCCCTTCTTTTTCTTTTCCTTCCTTTTTTAAAATAGTGTCTTATTTACATGATAATTTGATTGGAGTTTTGCTTTTCTTGTAGCTGTTGAGGCTTGTGACACACTGGCTTGTCTAAATGGTGGTGTTTGTGATGAGTACTGCGAATTTGCAACGTGTTCCTGCCCTAAATGCTACGTAGGAGTCACCTGTGAAATAAGTAAGTTGGTCTGTGTAATGTGTTTACCAAATATATTCAGTTAGATTTTATTCAAAAAAATGGTCTACAATATATTTCCAGACTGCTCTGTGTGATAAGATTAATGTGTAACTGGTGAATACATGTAATAGTTGTATTAATTTGTTTGTCCGCTAATGGCGTCACTTTTCAACCCTTGCAGAGGACTTCTCAAAGGCTAAATGACCGTTACTTAGCCATTGAAAAAGACTCTGCTTGGGTCAAAACGTGATGCCATTAACCCTTTAGAGACCATTCATTTCTTTATAACCATCACAAAACGCCCAGACATTGCTAATATTGTTCATTTCTTCAATCAAATTTTGTCAGTAAAAATGTCAACAGACATAACATGAAACAGAAAAGTTAGTTTTGTGACGCCATTAACCCTTTAGAGACCATTCATTTCTGTATAATCATAACAAAATGCCCAGACGTTGCTAATATTGTTCATTTCTTTAATCAAATTTTGTCAGTAAAATGTCAACGGACATAACATGAAACAAAAAATGTAGTTTTGTGTTAAGAAATTGGGATACTATAGTAACATACTACATTGGAAAATTTCATATCCGGACATGACCTTTACTTTGACCTCTCAATGTGAATGGAAGTAGGTCAAACCATGGAGCAATAAACTAAACCTTGCGGCTGCTATGGGCACTTTGGTACAGGCCGCTTATGGCCGCTTTTGTCTCTAAAGGGTTAAAGGTATCGTACACGTTTAGTAATGACTCAAAACAAATATTAGCATAAAAACTTACTTGGTAACAAGCAACGGAGAGCTGTTGATGGTATAAAACATTGTTGAAAACGACTCCCTCTGAAGTAACGTAGTTTTTGAGAAAGAGCAAATTTCTCACTAAAATAATTTAAAAAAATTCTTGCAAGAAGTTTTTATTCCTATCTGAAAGCACACAAATTTGTACAGAAGGGTGTTTTTTCTTTCATCATTTTCTTGCAACTTCGATGACCAATTGAGCCCAATATTTCACAGGCTTGTTATTTTATGCATATGTTGGGATACACCAAGTGAGAACACTGGTCTTTGACAATTTCCAAACGTGTTCAGTGCCTTCAAACATTGCTTGCATTTATACTATAAGTCATTTTGGTTGGTAAGCAATTTGCAACAGCTAGTTTTATTTCTCACTTGTATTGATTGTAACATGTTATTTGACCTTGTATCTATTCTCTAAGGATTGAATGCTTGCGCTGGTAACCCGTGTATCAACGGAGGACAATGCGTTGAATCAGATGATTGTTTTACATATACCTGCCAGTGCTCAAACTGTATTGAAGGAAACAATTGTGAAATAGGTAAGTCTGACAATCCAAAATATAACCTTTAGCGTACCACACACACAAATCCTTGTCATTTGATTGGTTGAACACGCGTCACATGTCATCCATTATTTAGCCATGTATTTACTGCCACGCGTCACATGTCATCCATTATTTAGCCATGTATTTACTGCCACGATGCTCCAAAAGCACCCGTCCAATATGGTGAATATTGGATGCTTCACAGGATATGGTGAATATTGGATGCTTCACAGAATCGTTTTGAAAATTGTCGTTCTTTGGTCAAGGTTGTGACACAGCAGACAAGGTTGGTGTCTACATGGCGTCGTCAACGTTGTTTAGAAGAGCTTTTTGGGGGGTTTTCTGAGCGTGGAGAATTTTTTGGGTGTGTTTGTAAAGTATACTTGCTGGTTTTTTTGGTATACCTAGAGGAAATTTTAACAATAAATAATGGGACACTAGGTGGCAGCAGACTTACCAGGTTAATCCATTGTTCTAGGAAATGTGCGCATGATCAGAACTACATAAACAATGGAAATTTACTACGTACATCTGCTGCCACCTTGCTTCCGTATTACATTGATGTTGATGATGGTTTCATGTGAACCACTCTCTGTTGATTCTAATGAGATGCCTGATTCTTCTCCATTTTAGTCTTGAATCCGTGCAACACTCGTCCCTGTGAGAACAGTGCGATCTGTATACCTGATGCCAACGTCTGCACACTCTATACATGTCAATGTCAAGGATGCTGGCAGGGGAATCTATGTCAGCAAGGTAAAACTTATTAATATCTAAATTTGAATTTTATTAAAATTGACACACTTCGTGACCCGAAGGTCAAATTACAGAGTCATTATAATAATTGAAAATAGATATGGCATAAAAATATAAAGTGTGTACATTGTACATGTTCAAATCTTAGTTCAGCCTCCCTACCATGGGCAGCACGCTGTATCGATACCTCTCGTCACTAACCCCTGGAAGGAGAGCACTGAAAATCAACGCTGATTGGCTCACCCAAAGTTACTGCTTTGCGCACATGCTTGTTAAAAACATTCAAGCGCTTGTAAGGCGCTTGTCGGGCGCTTAGTTCGCGTGTGTCAAAATGCACATGGTGCTATATGGTCACCCTAAACTGCATACAGTTAGACAAATTACAAGATTGAAAAAGAATGAGAGGGGGCCAGTTGCTCTATGACTTGATGTGTCTTATTGACAGCGCGCTCTGCGTAGTCTCTTAAGAGTAAGAGGGGACCAGCTGCTCTATCACCTGATGCTTCTGTTGACAGCGCGCTCTGCATAGTCTTTTACACAGAATGGATCAAACACAGGACTAATTAAAGAAAACCAATATATTTGGATATATTTCAAAGTCACACTTTCAGGGGTTATGATCGAGCAAGGCATTCTGGGAAAGAAAGAAAAATGGCGAGATCGTACACCACTGGGAATGAGGTTGATCCTACATAACTTTTTAGCTGTGGCAATCTTAGTTGTCTTCAGTTTTGCTTCTAGTGATATGATACCTTAATGTGACATAACTAATGATGGCAATACAAGTCAATCTTAACGTTAGTCTTTGTTTTATTATAACAGAGATTAACGCATGTCAACCTAACCGATGTCTGAATGGTGGCCAGTGTCTACGCAGTCAAGACTCCTGTACTGAATTTGCTTGTGTGTGTAGTGGTTGTTACCAAGGAGAGCAATGCGAACAGTGTAAGTAATTTACTGGAATTCACATTTATGTATGACATAATAAAGGTATAGACCCATTGCATATGACGTCACACTCTCAAAAAGGAGGCAGATCATTGGACGATAGCTGTTCTCTGTGCGTAAAAACGTGCGCGTGACCTCAGCGTATCTTTAGCGTTTCGCGTTATGCAAGGGGGACCTATTGATTTATATAGACCCCGGAATGCACCTCCGACAATGCGCGTCATTTTGGGTGTCAAAACTCTCTTTTGTGCATGTTTGTATATGATTTTGACACCCAAAATGACACCCAGGATAGGCGCAGTGAGTGCGTTGTGCAATGGGTCTATACTAGCATTTTGAATGACATGAATGATTTGAGTGATTTGAGTAATTTGAATGATTTGAGTCTCCATTGATGTTCAGTCTCAAGTTCAAGTTCCACTGATATGAACAAGCTTTGTTGTCAGGAGGCATTTAGATTTGTTTCAAAGAAACCTGACCAAGGTTTTGCATTGTTTTAATTGTTTACCATTTTACATACAATATTTCTTTTGATGAACAGATGCATTGAGTTATAACAAAGATGTAGAAAAATAGTGAGACCACCAACATATAGGGCTAGATAGCTCAGTTGGTAGAGCACCGGCACGTAAACCCGGAGGTCGCAGGTTCAAACCCCGCTCTAGTCATTTTTTTCATTGTCCAAAAGTGTTAAAGATCTTCTCCGTTTTGTCAAGATGTGTTCATAATTGACATGTATTTTTTCTTCTCTGTTCTCTTGATACAGTGATTGACCCTTGTTTGTCTAGTCCCTGTCAGAATGGTGGGTTGTGTAACAGACAGACAGGTAGCTGTCATCTGCACACTTGTGCATGTCCTGCTTGCCACCAGGGCTTCAACTGCCAAACATGTAAGTTTCATTTTCAGCTTCACTTTCTTCAAACCTTTCTTTTACAAAACTAGTCAAGGCCAAAACAAATATATTGTTTGTTTGTCCTCGTCTGACAGACCGTCATTTGTGTGGCGACCGAAAAAGGTGGGTTTTTTTTCAAAAACTTGATTTGATTTTGAATTTGTTTTCTCATTAAAAATCTCTAAAAAGTTGGTCGTAAAATTGTGAAACAGAAAGAAGCTATAAAATATTACTAGTTGAACAGTTGTTAGTATTAAAATACCATTCAAAGACATTTAATAAAATAGTTCAATACACTGAAAGTGTTGTGTTTTGTGTTTGGACTTAATATTTTAATACCAAAAGAGTTTATATTCCCAAATACAATATCCATATTTAATAAAAAATTAAAATAAAAAAATTGACCTACTGACCCTACCTTTTGAGGACCCTTTATGGAAAAAAATAAATACAAAAATTGGCTTTATAGTTGGTTGGCGATACCTGCCATAAACAAAGCACTGGTAATAAAACCAACCTGCGATAGTTTCAGGTTATAAAGTGTTTTTTTCATGAGAAAAAAAAATTGCATCTGCATGCTGATTGCTTTTATTCAGTCATATCCCAAATTTGGAATACAGAAAAATGCAGTGCTTCTGCTTCCATATGTAACAAGGCTGATAGCTGAGTTCCGTGTCGTGGCCGAGCGGTCTAGTTCACTGGACCGGACCCAAGCTCTGGTGTTGTCAGCAGCAGAGAGTGGGTTTGAATCCTGGTCATGACACTTGTGCCCTTGAGCAAGGCACTTAATCATAATAGAATTGTGTGCTTTCAGGTGCCTGAGAAAGGCTTCATGCCTGAAGCCTTTCTCATATTCAGATTTTGGGGTTAAAAACTGCCTCTTTCTCTAAACCTATAATACTTCAAAGGGGGTCATTTCGAACAATGTTTTATGATATCAACAGCTCTCCAGTGCTCTTTACCAAGTAAGTTTTTATGGTCATTAACTTGTGGAGTAATTACCAAAAGTACACCCTGCCTTTAAGGTAAGTCTCTGGGACTGCTGTGCCGATAAACATTGACAGTTACTTGCACTGCAGTAGGTGCGTTCATGTTGGTATTGCAGTCAGTAACCCAGGATGCAATTTAGGAACGGGCTATAAGATTATAGCAGCTATTGACCAATCAGAAGCATGGGTTCTAGCTTACTAGAGGTTAATATTTCATATCTGCTATCCATAATCAGCTATACAGTAATTGTTCTTAAGAAATAACTATAAATAAATAGTAAACTTGCGGGTACAACCATGTGTAAATCTCTTTGTGGGAGTGTTGGCTCTGAAAAGAGCCGGTGTGGTCTCGACGTTTCGAACAGTATACTCTGCTCGTCTTCAGGAGAAAACCACACCGGCTCTTTTCAGAGCCAACACTCCCACAAAGAGATTTACACATGGTTGTACCCACAAGTTTACTATTTATTTAAAGTCATTTCTTATTTCTCCACACCATGCAAAGCTTCAAACAACACTTAGTAATTGTTCTTGTTATTAATTCAATTCATTGACTCCGTTATCCACAGTGATCGATCCATGTGCTAACAGTCCCTGTCAGAATGGTGCTGCCTGCCAGCGAGTTGCTAATTCTTGTACTGAGTTTACCTGTTTGTGTACTGAATGCTTCTCAGGACTACAGTGTCAACAGCGTAAGTGAAATCAATCAAAACATCAACACATTAATGTTTGTCTCTCTCTCTAGGTTTGATTCTTTCCAAATGTCCACAATGTATTAAAGGCACTGAACACATTTGGAAATTGTCAAAGACCAGTGTTCTCACTTGGTGTATCCCAACATATGCATAAAATAACAAGCCTGTGAAAATTTGGGCTCAATTGGTCATCAAAGTTGCAAGAAAATAATGAAAGAAAAACCACCCTTGTTGTACAAATTTGTGTGCTTTCAGATAGGAATAAAAACTTCTTGCAAGAAGTTTTTGCTATTTTAGTGAGAAATTACCTCTTTCTCAAAAACTACGTTACTTCAGAGGGAGTCGTTTCCTACAATGTTTTATACTATCAACAGCTCTCCGTTGCTTGTTACCAAGTAAGTTTTTAAGCTAATATTTGTTTTGAGTCATTACCAAACGTGTACGATACCTTTAAGCAATGTTTGTTGTGGTACACCCGCTGCTGAGATATAGGATTCGAACTGCCTCTGGCTACCGGGCAATCTCGGTGGTCTAGTGGTAAGACATCTACTCTAGAATGGCAACAGTTGTGGGTTCGAATCCCACCCGAATAATATGCATGTGGACTTTTTTCAAAGGACTCGGGGGAGGGGGGGGGGGAAGTACTGATTATATGGTGCTTTACACACATCGGTGTATGGGTAAAACCAAATAGTATAATGTTCAAGCAATTTCCTGTTTACAAATTGCATTGAAACTGTCATCAGCAGGCATGATATTCTTCCTACTTTAATCTGATTTTTCTATTTCTTTGCCCTCAGAAGAATCTGAAGACATTGTTCTTAAATTAGCCTTGAAAGTCTATTAAAGCCTGTACCATATGCACATGCTGGCCAGCCCTTGTACTCAATAAAATTGTCACACTTTTTTCCAAGGGCAGTATATCATGCCTACATCAGTAAAGGGGATCAGGTTGGCTCAGTGGTTTCTTTCCCTGCCATTCACCTCTGTGGACCCTGGTTCGAATCCCACCTCAGACTGGAGGCTTCCATGTGGATTGGGTTTTCAGTCCCTACCTGATTGCGTGGGTTTTCCCCATTGGGGTTTTCCTCCCACATCTAAAACTGAGCATTTCTTCTCATTTCCTATTCATCCTGTTATTGGCGCTAATTGTGCTGTTGGATGTGTAATCAAATAAATAAATAAATAAATAAATGTGATGTAAAGAATGTCACACATTTTGAAAGGTTTAAACTACATTGATAATAAAGTTGTTTTGTGAATTGTCTAAATGCAGGTATCAATCCATGCTCTAGCTTCCCATGTAATAATGGAGGAACTTGTATTCAATCTGCCTCATCCTGCCTGGATTATACGTGCGTCTGTGTGGGCTGCTTTACTGGAGATACATGTGATCAATGTAAGTATAGTAAGAAATGCTACCTCATCAAGACACAAGGAATATTCCCACCATCATTGTGTAGAGAGTCTTTGGAATGCTTTTATAAAAAATTTGTTTTCGTTGTTTCACGTTTGCTTATAATTTCTGAAAGCGGATACCGGATTGTCTGTTTTTCCCTTTTTTTTTTTTTCCCTTGATATGTATTTTTTTGCGTGTGTTGTTTTGTTTTGTGTTAACTTGAGCAATGCTAATAAATAAAAATTAAATATAACAAAAAGTGGGTTATCGTTTCAAAGATT
The DNA here is from genome assembly GCA_021014325.1 of Plazaster borealis. NCBI lineage: Eukaryota > Metazoa > Echinodermata > Asteroidea > Forcipulatida > Labidiasteridae > Plazaster > Plazaster borealis. The sequence continues at coordinate 10,025,632 of CM037475.1, forward strand.
GGTCATACTTCTTGCATATTTATTTTTAATTTATTTTCTCAAAATCACTTATTGTGGCACATGCCAGCTGCTGCAAAACTGAGGGTATTGTCTTCTTGTTAACATGGTTTTTTGTTGTTGCACGGTTGTTGACTTATACTTTATGTTTTTAATTTGGGATTGAACAAAGAATAACTGACTAGAAATTTGAACCAACGACTTCTGGATTAAAGTGCCAGCGCTCTGCCAACTGAGCTATCTAGCCCTATGTTGGCGGTCTCCCTATTTTGTCAAAATCTTTATATTTGTATGCGTATTGATGTTTTCTAAAGCTCGTTTTGTAGATTTTTAAATAGTAAACTATGTACATTTGAATAGTGTCAATCTTTTGGTTGGTTTGTGATTCAAATGAATAAACCATACAAGAAATATATTCCTTTTATCGTTCATTTATGAATGATAAAATGCCTTATGCTGAGTGATGAACATAGTGGTTGGCTATGCCATGCGGTTGTTGCTTGCTCACATTTGCCAAGTGGGGTTGACCTTTTGTTTTATAGGTCAGGCTCACACGTACGCAGGCTTGACATGAGGAAAGTAAAATTGCTGCTGTATTACTTTATTGATTTTTACATATTAGGTTTATACAATTTATAAAAATTATACTTGTAGCCAATCATGTCTCTTGCTTTATCCTCTGCAGTTTTATTTGGCAGGATAGCTGTCACTTATGTTACAATTTTCACATTATCTTTTTATGATTCTTGTATGTGTTTTATTTATTGTTCTTGTAAGATTTCCTTGGAGATTGTCAAAGAAATACCAACAAAGACATAAACAAACAATCAACTAACGCTTAAGTCTATGTTTGTGGCCGAGCAGTTTAGAGCATCGAATTCAAGTTCTGGTGGTTAAGTCATCAGGGTGTGGGTTCAAATCCCGGTCATGACACTTGGGTCATTGAGCAAGACACTAAACTATAATTTCTTCTCTTCACCCAGGGGTATAAATGGTTACCTGCAAGGGTAGAGGTTGATATTGTGTTTAAAAAAGCCTTCAGTGCGCCACGGCAGCCCAGGGCTGTATACTCCCCAGGGAGCTGAGAAAGATTAAAGGAATGTTGTTGGCCCAATGACCAGGGCACTAATTTAAAGGCTCATTGAGACGTTATTGTAAAATGCGCTATATAAGAACTTGTTATTGTTATTATTATTATTATTATTCACATTACAGATGTCCATGTATGTGACAGTAGGCCCTGTCAGAATGGTGGCTTCTGTCTGCGTCAAGCTGGATCATGCTCTGAGTATATCTGTACCTGCAGTGGATGCTACTCTGGAACCAACTGCCTAACATGTGAGTTTCATCTGATTATCAGTGCTTATTGGTTGATTGATATTGGACAAAAAGGGGTTTTTATAACACCTCTTGCTGGTTCTGTATTCTGGTTGGCTGAAACACGGTCATGTGGGGGTTCAGTAAAATAGGCCAGTGCATGACTGTGCATTTGTGCCATCGTGATGATGTACATGTGCATCAAGAAATCAGTACTTTGCAGAAAATACACAAACCGGGCGATAGTTTAGACTGGTTACCAGCACCCTCTCATGATGTGAACAGTGAACAGCGAACAGCAACTTTTAAAAATGAAGTGGGAAATTTAAAAGCATTCGTTCAATTCTTGAATTGCTCATGAAGTAATTGTCAAATAAAAACAGTTCTTTGGGGTATTTTTCTCCATATTTCTGACAGGTGTGTTCTAAACAACATCTGGACTGGCAGAATTCGGTCACTAGAGCATCTCTATATTCCCACATTAGTGCATGTCTATCTTCCCCCGGGCCTGTGAGGGACCAGGGGCCGATTTTACAAAGCGATAAGACTAGTCTTATCTGAAGTTAGGACCAGTTACTGGTCCTATCTTTTAGCATTGTCTAGGACTAGTCCTAAGTTAGGAAGAGTTTTGTAAAATCGACCCCAGGGTTCCTATTTCCCGAGACCGAAGGAAGTAGGACCCTCTTCTGGGCCCAATTTCATAGAGCTGCTTAAGCAGAAAATATCGCTTAAAAATTGTCTGCTAAGCACAAATGAGCAGGATACCAGTCACAAATTGTACACGTGACATGGTAGTTTGGCTGGTAACCTTATTCTGGTAAGCATAATTTTGTTGCGCTTAACTACTTTTTGTGCTTAAGCAGCTCTATGAAATTGGGCCCAGGTCACTCACAGTCCATAGATGACACTAGTGACCTCATTGCCAGTCCATATGTGTATAATATTGGCTGTATAATAGACCCCCTTGCATTGGCCGCAATCTTTGAGGTCAAACTATGGATAACTCTCGGCCATTGAGTGGTCTTCCTTTGACCTCAATGAGGGCGCTGTTTGAGCTTGCGACGATGCCAAATACAAGGGGTCTGTTTGGAAGAGCATCGATAACATTTCAGAGATTTGAATCATTTCAAAAGAAAAATAACTCCAACTTGATGTAGCTGTTACAAGTAAAATAGCTCCCATAGTTAGACTGTATGGTAAGTAAATCATGCAATCCCGGTGCTGTTTTTTTTCCCCAGTGGTTGATCCATGTAGCAATAACCCATGTCGATACAACGGCGTATGTCTGCAAGAGAGTTGTACTGATTACACATGTTCCTGTCCGTCATGTAGAACTGGTGTCAATTGTGAAGTGGGTAAGTTATATACAGAGTGTGGAGTGGCACTGCATCGTTAAACCCTTAAGAGACCATTCATTTCTGTATAATCATCACCATACGCCCAGGTATGGTTTTTATTGTTGATTTTTTGAAACAATGTTTTCTTGTAAAAATGTCTGAAAACAAAATCTGAAACAGAATTTTTTATTTTTTTTACACTGCTTGTTTTGTTTTACACTGTTAAAAATAGTATTCATAAATTAAGAGAAAATCTTACTTCAAGACAAAAATTCTTGTGTCACTCCCTAGACAATTTTTTCTAATAAGATTTTTGGGAGTGACACAAGAAAACTTTCTTGAAATAAGAATTTTTCTTATTTTCAAGAATACCATTTTTAGCAGTGTAGGAACATAGATACTATGTTGACATGGGAAACATTGGAAGATGTCAATTGGGGTCATGAGCTTTACCTTGACCCTTGTTGGTTGAGTGGGAGTAGGTCAGATGTTGCAGCCCTTTGCGGCCGCTATGGTCTCTAAAGGGGTTAATGCATACCTATTGACTGATAATGCAGTGGGTATTTAGTGATAAACGTACCATGTAAGACAGTAAGAATTGGATATGTAAGGGGCCGTTCAGAATAAGCAAAATGTTTAAAAATGCAGTTTTTAATTGAAATAATACATCAAAACATTTTTAGGGGGGGGCGGCCTCTTCCAGATTGTCTGTCATGTTTGTCATCTGTTCCATTGTTATCATGTGTCAATCAACCTTGTTTTGATAACCAACCTCCACTTTATGGGGAGTTGGCATGAATCTGCTCAAAATTTCAACTAAGTTGCAAGCTGGAAGCTAGGAAAAGCCATTGAAAAACCTGAGCTGAGAGGGCATTGATCTAAAATATCTGCTTCATTTGAGGCATCACTTTGTTCTTCAGTGTATAGGGTATAAAGTCTGTCAATATTTTTAAAAAAAAAAAATTGGGATGGGTTGGCAAGTCAAAGCAATCTTGAAAAAAACATCGAAATTCGTAAACATTGATTTTTCTGGGTTGTCAGTCATGTTTTCAATTGACGGCTCAATCAGCTTTGAAGTGGTCTTGCCGCTAACCCAAGCTGCTCTTGTAGAGCAAACAACCAGGCAGCCAGCCAGCCAGCCAGCCACATCATCAATGAATGCAGTCTCTTGTAATGCGCTGGTAGCCTAAAAAGACCCCTGACAAAGCTGCTACAGACCGGCTCCAAAGTTCAGCCTTCTTATACCGAGTCTGTGCTGCCGGACTGAAAAATCACATGAATAAACGACTGAGTTTATATGAAGATGTTGACGTTTGATGACTTAAGTGTTTATTTATTATTACTTTTTTGCAGCGGTTAATCTATGCCAAACACAAAACTACTGTCTGAATGGAGCAGTGTGCTTTCAACAGAATGACTGTACTAGTATCACATGTGTATGTGACAGCTGCCATATTGGACAAGCATGCCAAGAACGTGAGTAACACCTTCATATGATGATCATGTTTAAAGGGAAAGTATACCTTTGGTTTTTGGAACCGTTTGATTGTTTTAATCCTATATAAATGTATATAAATATAATAAAACTAACTTTTGAAAATTTCATTTCAAAAGTTGGTCACGTTTTTGAGACATCGCCGAAAATCCGGAGCGAATATGTCAACGCAGGAAGAATAATCCATAATTGGAATACACAATCTGAGAAACGTTACTGACAGTAACGCTTCTCAGATTCAAATTTTGGGGGATAAAAACTGATATCTTTTTCCATAACCACATTACTTCGAAGTGAAATGTTTCTAAAAATGCTTTATACTATCGAAAGCTATTGTACTTTTAACCGAGTAGGTTTTTATTGCCATTAATTTTAAGAGTGAGTACCAAACGTATACCTTCCATTTAAATCTAAATAAAAGAAACATAAAGACTGAATCTAATTATTTTACAAAGACTTCTGTTTTTAGACAACAATAAACGATGGTTTTTGAATGGATGTAAAATTTGCATCAGGGACAAATAATATTATTTGTTTTTTCACCCAAACACCGATGGTGTGTTAAGTACTGAGTATACAGTGCTTAAAACACATCAGTGTATTGGTAAAAGATCAAATAATAATGGATTGTTTGTTGCATATTTCATTTCATTTGTAAAATTGTTAAACTTTTTTGGAGTCACTGCACTACTTCAAGCTATTGACACTATAATAATTGATGTGTGATGAATGTTTTGTTATTTTATATTTGTGTTTTCTCACTGTATTTCAGGAATTGACGTATGTCAACAGTTGAACAATCCATGTCGGAATGGCGGAGTCTGCACCAGTAACTGTCCTGAATATACCTGTACATGTCCATCGTGCTGGACAGGACAAAACTGTAATATCCGTAAGTCAACCATACTCTGCGTGATATCAACCATGGGCAATTGAATACATCATGGACTAATAATAATAATAATAATAATAATACGTAGTTCTTATATAACGCTTTATCGCATCCGATGGGCGTCTCAAAGCGCTCAGTAGTTTTTTCCTGCGAGGTATGCGGAGCTACGTTTTGAAGTATGAGACCTGTTCCTTTACATAGCACCATGTAATGGTTTACAGAGCTTTTATTTTACTAGAGCTTTTGTTTTATTTATTTCTTGTTTATCCTGGGTAATCCATTCAGTGAGAACAAACTCACTGATCAAAAATGGAATTAATATAGGATGAATAAAAGTGAAATGGAAAAATTACACAAGTCTGCTTTAAGTCTGTTTAAAAATTGATTCCTCAAATGACTGTTTACTTCATGGTCTGCATAAAACACACCATGCATGCCACTTGCAGTTTAAAACACTTTGTTAACATTGTTAAGTTGTTAAGTTTGTCTTTATTTCCCATTCATTACATTTACTTGACTAACTCCCTCTGTTTCATAATAACAGCTGTTGACCTATGTGTGAGTAACCCTTGCCGGAATGGAGGACAGTGTGTTAACTACTGCTCATATTACATCTGTGAATGCCCCTCCTGCTGGAGTGGAGATACGTGCCAGTTGGGTGAGTAGAAAGTAATTTACTCCAAACAATCAAAATACACTCCCACCTCAGAGTGGAAACCTTGCGTGTGGATCGGCTAAGCAAAACAAAATTATGCTGACCAGAATATGGTTACCAGCCAAAATACTATTCTACATGCACAATATGTGACTGGTATCCTGCCTTTTTTGCTTAGCAGAAACATTTCCTCGCCTTCCACCTCTAGGACCCCGGTTCGAATCCCACCGGGGGCACTATGTGGATTGGGTTTTCAGTCCCTACCTGACTGCGTGGGCTTTCCCTGGAGTATTTCTCTGGGGTTTTCCTCCCACATCTAAAACTGAATTGTCCTTCTTTGTCTTCTCTCCATGGGTTTTTGGCTAGTATAGTGATTAAGTTCGCTTTTCTGAGAGTCCTTGGCTTCACAACCAGAATTAATAAATGGAATGAAATGAAGTGAAATGTTTCTTCAACATCTCTCTACACTGGTATCTTCAAGCCTACGGGACACAGTGCATGGCACTTTTGAGTGTCCCTTGGTTTCATTATCAGACAGATCTTATAACAATTATTTGTATTTGTTTGTAGCTGTTGATCCATGTTTCAACCAGCCCTGCCTGAACGGTGGACAGTGTCGGACGTCTTCAGACTGCTTGTCATATTCTTGTGTATGTTCAAACTGCTTTGCAGGCTCCAACTGCCAAACATGTAAGTACAGTTATTGTATTATTTGGTTTTATCCATACACCGATGCGTATAAAGCACCGTATACTTAGTACTTTCCCCGAGTCCTGTGAAAAAAGTCCACAGGGCATATTACCTGGGTGGGATTCGAACCCACAACCTTTGCCATCCTAGAGTAGATGTCTTACCACTAGACCACCGAGATTACCCGGTTGCTAGAGGCAGTTCGAATCCTATATTTTTAGCAGCAGGTACCGCAACAATTTGATAGATGTTAAATTTGCATCGGGGATAAAGAATATTATTTGGTTTTGCCCGTACACAGATGCGTGTAAAGCACTGTATACTCAGTACTTTCCCAATGCAAATTTAGAGAGTCTTCCAAGTGGTCCATTCAGTATTAGCACTGCCAGGGAGACTCTCTGTCGCTGGAATCTTGAAGTCCGATGTGTTGTTTGGGACATCAAGGTGTTCTTGCCTGAGTTGGGTTCAGGTGTTGGTTGCACTATCTTCATCACAATCCTCGAGTTTTCATTAATCTTTACCCTCCCAAAATCCTTCTATATTATTCTCTTTGCCAAAATGAAAGATTCAGAAGGACTGAGGGCTGTAGGCCTAAATAACAATTGCTTATCACTGGGTCAGGCATTCCAATCTTATCTGAAGTCCAAACACTTTGGTGTGGAGCGACACAGGAGGGCAGGGTATTGGAGGATTGAGGGTCACCTGGTGCAAGTGGACCAATGAAATATGGGTTAATACTATGTAGTGGGGAAAGTACATCTTATGTTTCTTTAGTTTGTAATTGCTATATAATTTATATGAATCTAGTTCTAACGATGTGATTATATTCTACAGATGATGATCCATGTATTCCAAGCCCATGTCAGAATAACGGAGTATGTGCCCAGGATCAAAACTCCTGTTCAAATACCATCTGTTTGTGCTCTGGTTGTTACTCCGGAGAACGCTGTGAATTACGTAAGAACAATCTTGAATTCAATTCTTATCACAATTAATATTAACGACCATGAAAGCTCAAGTTCGAATACTTTTCTATTTTTTTTCTTTCTAATGAATCGTCAAGACGACCGTACCCTGATAAAAGTCTATACAAACAAGAGAGAGTGGTTGTATTGTCCTTGACTTTATTGTGAACTCAACAATGTGCACTTAAAGGCACTGAACACGTTTGGTAATTGTCAAAGACACGTGTTCTCACTTGGTGTATCCCAACATATGAATAAAATAACAAGCCTGTGAAAATTCGGGCTCAATTGGTCATCGAAGTTGCAAGAAAATACACCCTTGTTGTACAAATTTGTGTGCTTTCAGATAGGAATAAAAACTTCTTGCAAGAAGTTGTTATTATTTTAGTGAGAAATTACCTCTTTCTCAAAAACTACGTTACTTCAGAGGGAGTCGTTTCCTACAATGTTTTATACTATCAACAGCTCTCCGTTGCTTGTTTGTTACTAAGTCAGTTTTTATGCTAATATATATTTTGAGTCATTACCAAACGTGTACGATACCCTTAACAATCTGCACTTTATTCAGTCATCTATTAATAAAAACACGAACTGCCGTAGATGTATGATTCACTCTCTGGTGTGTGTGTTATACTCTCCTACTCCCTTACATGCTATTTCCCAGCATGCATCTGTCCGTGTTGCATTAAATAACGCACTCCAGGCCATTACAGTGGTTTAACTCTGTTCAACACATTGTATTCCTACAGGTATGGATCCCTGTGCATCCAACCCCTGTGGTAGTCAAGGTGTGTGCAGTGAGGTATCATGCTTTGATATCACCTGTACCTGCCTAGGATGCTCTACTGGACCGTACTGCGAGACAGGTAATAATTGATAACGCCTTCTTCTGTTGTATGTTGTTTATTTATTTAGTTATTTATTTATTATTTCAACTGGGTGGCCCATTCAGTGGTAACCACTGGTCTCCCCATGGGTCCCAGCATTACAGAGACACATTAAAAACTAAACAATAAGAAAGGATACAAACTTATTTTTTTTCATGTTTTTCTTTTTTAGTTGAATAATAGTTGGTTTGTATGAAAAGCCATTAACTCAAGTAGCATCACCCAGAGCTGTATATTGAGAGAGTTGCGCAACTTCGATAAAAAGCCATTCTGTGTCCAAAAAACGTATGGGCGAATACAGGGTGCCAGACTAGTCTGCCCATTGGGTTGTGCTGCACTTGGACCAAAAATGGCGGTACAGCAACCACTTGACCAAAGAAAACTGGTCCCTCTATGTCGCAACTCCGTCAATACACAGCTCTGGCGTCACCTACTGTTCTGTTGGGAGCCTGGTGGACTGGGCAGTTGTCTGCTGTTTGCTCCAGTCACATGCCAGGCCCCACCTCCAAAAGTTCGGGGGAGTATCACTACACATTAAAACACTGTCACTGTTGAGTCTGTGGACAACCTGCAATAAGAACGGTTATAGTTTTGAACAAAACATAGTAATGGACCCTGCGCATTGATGTCATATAGAGGTAAACCATTGATGAAACAATGGAAATGAACAGATTTGTACGCGCGGCAGACAGGATTGGCCAATGAGCAACTTCTTTTTGACCAGGAGGGCGCCCTAGTCAAGTGCATAAGGTCTATGATGCAAAGTATTTTGAAATAAATGTTCTTTTCCGGGGAATTTGTTTTGTGCAATGTAGTATCTTTCTTGATTATATTTATAAGACAAATATCTCGACCAATAAGGCTTTGTACATTGTGTCCGGTATTTGTGACTGTCATTTCATTAATGTACCGATGATGGTGTATGTATCTTTCTATTTCAGTGATCAATCCGTGCCTTAACAACCCATGTGAGAATAACGGTGTCTGCTACAAGGGCACATCTTCATGTGAAAGCTTTCTTTGTAGATGCCCTGATTGTTACACAGGCACATTCTGTGAACAGCGTAAGTAGAAATCTTTCCTGTGTCAGACTCGGGTCATGACAGACCTATTCGCACTATGCCTGACTCCTCTAACCAACAATGCAGCGTTCTCGCTTAACAGTGGTCCGCTGGCCAAATGCCAGTTAAAACATCGGAGGACCACTCAGAATTCTCTCCAAGTGGTCCGGCTGGATAGTTCAGTGTTGAACCAGTGTTCACTCCTTTGATTGTGCAATTTCTTTTTTAAGTATGTTTGCTGGCGAATAAAATGAAATGAAATTGAAAAGCATCCCTATTATTTAATATGAATTATGGACAAGTGCAAAAACTGACGGACCAGTGAAATGAAAAGCTGACTGGTCCTGCTGGCTAGTCGCTGAAAAGTGTAAGGGCACACCCTGTAATGAATGGGATCCATTCATGTGTTCTTAAAGTGTTTTGGAAGTGATCAACAACCAGTGAGCGTTGAGCGAGTAATTATCCATGCTACTCAGTTGTGAGACCACTTCATGGATGTGTGCGTGGCTGTTTTTATTACACTGACTTTTTACGTGTGTCTGGGAAAAAAACGATATCACGTGACACTCGTGTGTGACAAAATTTGCCACAAAGATACTAGGTCATATAGATCAACCATTCGAAAACATAGGAAATGCTCAATGTGTGTTGCCAATTTGCCATACTAGCGTGTCACATGGTATTGTACAATTTATAAAAATCTTTTGTTAACTTTCAAAGCTCAAATATGCCAATCTCCTGCTTATTTATCTGAACTTGTTCACCATTATTCCCCTACTCGGACTTTACGTTCATCTCAACAGTCATTGTTTACCACAACTACAAGAGCTTCTTCCATTTTTTATCGTCAAAGATCATTTTCTTACGCTGCTCCATTTCTTTGGAATAGTCTTCCTGTGCATATTCGCCAGGCTAGTTTTTTACACTGTTTTAAGTCTCTGTTAAAACTCATTTGTTTGAATCTGCTTATTTGTAATCTGCTTACTTGTGATGTATCTTTCACTCATTGTATATTTTATTGTTCTCTTTATGCGCTTATAGGGGCTTTTGCATTAGGGGCTTTACAAATGTCTTTATTGTTATTATTATTATTACTATTATTATTATTATTATTATTGATACGCTGCATCCACAGCAGGACACTGAGTGCTGTAGAGTTCAGCGTTCAAGTTCGATTGCTCTTGTTACCTTGTACTTGAATGACTTCATGCACCATGGTGGCTAATGAATATTCATGTTCCTGTTGCTTGTAGGTATCGATCAATGCAGCTCTCCTAATCCATGTCAGAACAACGGTATCTGTTACCCGTTTTTAAACAGCTGTGAGACTTACCTGTGCGGCTGTGTGGGTTGCTTCACTGGACTTGACTGTAGCATTGGTAAGATAATTTGACTTCTAATAGCACTAGGGTGTCCAGGGTAGAGTGTCGGAACTGTGATTTGACATGAGATGGAAATACAGTAATAATAATAATATGCAGTTCTTATATAGCGCTTTATACTCCCGATGGGTGTCTCAAAGCGCTCAGTATTTTTCCTACAAGGTAAGTGGAGTTACGTGTTGAAGTATGAGACCTATTCCTTTGCATAGCACCATGTAATGGTTTACAAGGTGCTGTGGCGCAATATGCAGCCAATCAAACCAGGCAAACCCCTTCTCTTTCTGATAAGTGAACTGGGTTCTTTTACGTGCATTACACAACACACAGGACCTACGGCTTAAAGTCCCATCCGAAGGACGAAGCATGTGGTTAAGTGTCTTGCTTAAGGACACAAGTGTCACAACTGGGATTCGAACCCTCACTCTGCTGATCAGAAACACCAGAGCTTGAGTTTGGTGTTCTTATCCGCTCGGCCACGACACGCCACAGTAGGGTTGTCTTCGTTGACTGAGCTGGGTGAGACACTCGAAACAAAATTGACCGTTAACCCTTTAGAGATCATTCATTTCTGTGTAATCGTCACTCACCATATGCCCAGACGTTGTTGAATTTTTGACACAATTTGTTGTTGTACAAGATTCAGAACAAAAATAATATGAAACAGAAATTCGGTTTTGTTTTTAGAAACATAGATGCTATGTTAACATGGAAAACATTTGAAAATGTCAATTTAGGTTATGACCTTTTAGTTTGACCTTTTTGGTTGTGTGGAAGAAGGTCAGATCTTGCAGCCGTTTGCGGCCGTTATAGGCATTTTTGTACAAGCCCTTCACGGTCGCTATGGTCTCTTAAGGGTTAAAGCAAAAGTTAAACGACACATGTTTGTTTAGATTCCAAAAGAAGAATAAAAAAGAAAAGATTACAATTGTAAACAGGCCCTGTAAACTGGAACAGTCTCCATGGAACAGTCTTCCTGTATCACTTTCCCTGTAAACTGGAACAGTCTCCATGGAACAGTCTTCCTGTATCACTTTGTGAATGTAAACCACTCGCTCTTTTTAAACACAAACTTAAATCTTCTTTAATCCACCAGCTGTTTCAGTAAACTCTTTTTAACCTACTTCACTGTTACTGGTCCCCCCAACCTCGTCCCCATGGTTTACTTTATTTCCAACCATGTTTACAATAGTAAACCCTGGGAGGGAAACTCCTTACTTGGATCCTGATTGGACAACGACTGGTGTACAAAAGTGTATTCAGTATTCACCATGTTCACAGCCAGACTATTCTAATTTGCATACCTATCCAAAAATTGTGGATATGCAAATGATCCAATACCAGGGTGAGAGAGCGGTCAACCTCGTACACCTTGTACTGCTCGACACACCCTGGGGACGAGGCTGGTCCCCCCTCCCCTATTGAATTATATCTCATCTTACTACTGTTGCTAGTCTTCATACACGTAAACACACACTGTTATTGTTACTTGTTGTAGGTGTTATTTTGTTTATTCGTCTGTTGTAAAGCTGTTGTTTTGTTTTGTTTTTGTAGGCTGTTCCTTGACAAGCCCCGCTTTTTTGGAATGTGCCTCCACATTTATTTATATTGACTGTATTTTTGTTTTCTTGATGATGATATGTGGAAATAAATGTTGCTTTGAATAGAATTGAATTGATCTTCTTCATCAACATCAACACAGAACCTAGTTGTGTGTTATTGAGTTGTAAGTTTTCAGTGACAGAGCAGATGTGTTGCGTATACCTCTAGATACACATTTACTGGTGAAAAACAAGTTCTTATATTTGCCTATTTTTTGTTCCTTAATCTGTGCAGCTATTAATCCATGCGATACCAATCCATGTAAGAATGGTGCCTTCTGCCAACCAGCATTAACGAACTGTCAGAATTACCAGTGCTTCTGTAATGGGTGTTGGTCTGGAACTAACTGTGAGGACTGTAAGTATGCTACCACAAAAAATAACATGAAACAGAAACATTTGTTTTGGTTTTAGAAATTGGGATGCTATGTTACCATAGGAAACCTAGGAAAATTTCAAATCCGGACATGACCTTTACTTTGACCTCTTTGTGTGAATGGAAGTAGGTCAAATCTTGCGGCCGGCCGCTATGGGCATGTCGGTACAAGCCGCTTGTGGCCGCTATGGTCTCTAAAGGATTAAGCAAGTATATGTTCACAGTCACAAAGTATTGCTGCCACTTAGAGAATGTTAAGTTAAGTGTACAAACAAAATCCTTGAAAAAATGCTCAATCCATTTTGGTATAAACAAAAATAAAAAATGAAGTAAAAAACAAAAGTGAAAAATATTCATCATATAGTCTCATCGGCACAAACAAAAGTTGTATCCCAATTTTTGTAATAATCTTGTATCTGGCCTGAGAGAGACGCTTTATGCTAAACATTTGTTTCTTGCAGAAGAGATGCAGAACAGAGCTGCCAACTCTCCCTGATTCTGCAGAAAGTTCCTTGAAAAAAAAAATTATTTCATGTTCTGATGAACAAATTTGAAAATTTCCCTGATTATGGAAACTTTTTCCCTATTATGTTGAATGTAATTCTAAATATCTCCCTGATTTTTGTACAAAATTCCCTGACGCAAATGTTGGCAGCTTTGAGAGAGATACTTTGTGCAGCAAGATTGTATCTCAGCACCTATAGGTTTTGTTTGTACATCAGGAATATTTTAAGTGGTACTTTCAAACTGTTGTTTTAGGAGATCAAACTTGTTTGCACTGACACGACAGTATGGCATAGTAGGCAGTACGCCATGCCGACCGTGCTCATACCCAAACAATTTGGAATTAGGGGAACTGTTTAGTTTAATATACGTTACTTGAACCTGTGAAGGAAACCAAATTATGGTCTTCGGCGGTTCTCAATTTGTCAATATGTGATAAACTTCCAGAGTGTTTTATACCAACATAGACTGAGATCGACCTCACTAAACTGCCCGACTTTAAGCTGAATTTTCTCTCTGATTATTTGTGATGTCAAAATTTATGCTATTAACCCTTGCAGTGCCAGCAGCGTTTTTGTAATTCTGTATCCACAGGCCGGCCATTAAAAAATAAAATTTAGAACGTAAGGGAGCGTTAGCGGCCTGTCGATGGATATCCAGTTTGACGTTTCAGAATGTTGGCGGCACTCGAAGGGTAGAACGTAAGGTAGTCTGGACATCTGACGTCACACTTCAGTAACGTGTATTTATCCCTGCAGATAAAAACAGGGGACCAGTCTATAAACTTAAGGGAACGTTGGCGGCCTGTGGATGGATATTCAGCACGACGTTTCAAAACGTTGGCGGCGCTCGAAGGGGTTAATGTGAAGTAGTGACAAATACCGACATCGTCTAATTTTGTTGTTGGTTTTTTGTTTATATGCAGTGATTGATCCATGTGCTAGTAATCCATGTAACAGCGGTGGAACTTGTACTCCAACATCTTGTACTGAGTTTCAATGTGAATGCCCATCCTGTAGCCGTGGACCAACATGTGCAGAAAGTAAGTAATCATTCTTTGAAAATGGGAAAGGTGGAATGTCATGACTGAGCAGTGTAGTACATTGGATTTAAAGGCAACGTACACGCTTGGTTATGACTCTGATAATTAATGGCAATAAAAACTTACTTGGTAAGAAGTACAGCTACTTTGAACAGTATAATGCATTTTGAGAAACTTTTCACTTTGAAGTACTGCGGTTATGGAAAAATATATCACTTTTTATCCCCAAAACATTTGAATCTGAGAAGCGTTACTCTCAGAGTGTGTATTCCAATGCAGATTATTCTTCCTGCGTGGACAATCGCTCCAGATTTTCGGCAATATCTCAAATACGCTACCACCTTTTGAAATGAAATTTCCACAGGCTAGTTTTATGGTATATATCTACAATTAGATAGGTTTGAAACCAAAAAAAAGGCTCCAATTACCAAACGTGTACGATGCCTTTAAGGGATTGTATACGTTTGGTAATTGGAACCCACTGTTTGTTTCAATCCTATATAGTTGTAGATATATACCATAAAACTAACCTGTGAAAATTTCATTTCAAAAGGTGATAGCGTTTTTGAGATATTGCCGAAAATCTGGAGTGGTTATGTCCACGCAGGAAGAATAATCTGCAATTGGAATCACAATCTGAGAAGCGTTACTGTCAGTAGCGCTTCTCAGATTCAAATTTTGTGTATTTATTGTAAAAACTAAAACTGATTTTATAAACATGTAATGAGTATTTTTGTTGTTCAGATTTTGTCATGTGATATAATTTAAAACAAAAATTTGATTTCAGATTTTCTTCGTTTGACGTGTTTTCTCGTTCCGATACGTGCGAGACTTGCACAGTCTGTTGCTTTGTCCTTCAAATGGGATGTAAATTCATAGGTTTTGTGTCATTGAAAGATAGAATGTTCCATTCATCTCGGCTTCGCCTCATTGAACGTAAAGCATTCTAATATTTCAACTCTTGAAAATATTCTCACTATTGCACTCACAAACATTCAGTATTTGAATACAATCAGTATAACAATAACCTTTAATTCATCTATGTCCAAAAAAAACCTGACTGTCATGAAAGTAAATTTTCTTGGTTGTTGTATTTGATATTTTTAGGTGTGGATGTATGTGCTCCGGATGTAAACCCATGTAGTAGCAGTGGTGTATGTTTACAGAATAGCGATTGTACATCCGTATTCTGTTTGTGTGAGGATTGTTTCAGGGGAATGTTCTGTGATGTTGGTAAGTAACAACCTATCTCAATTCCTAACAGGGCCCAATTTCATAGCAAAAATTAGCAGGATACCAGTCACAAATGATACATGTGAAATGGTATTTTGGCCGGTAACCTTATTCTACTTAGCATGATTTTGTTGTGCTTAAGCAGCTCTATGAAATTGAGCCCAGATGTAAAAATATTGAGCGCTTTGAGACGCCCGCATATAAAGGGCTATATTTAAAGGTATCGTACACGTTTGGAAATGACTCAAAACAAATATTAGCATAAAAACTTACTTGGTAACAAGCAACGGACAGCTGTTGATAGTATAAAACATTGTAGGAAACGACTCCCTCTGAAGTAACGTAGTTTTTGAGAAAGAGCTAATTTCTCACTGAAATAATAAAAACTTCTTGCAAGAAGTTTTTATTCTTATCTGAAAGCACACAAATTTGTACAACAAGGGTGTTTTTCTTTCATCATTTTCTTGCAACTTCGATGACCAATTGAGCTCAAATTTTCACAGGCTTGTTATTTTATGCATATGTTGGGATACACAAAGTGAGAACACTGGTCTTTGACAATTTTCAAACGTGTTCGGTGCCTTTAAACTGAGTATTATTTTTATTTTTTAAATGATTATGATAAAGAATGCTGTTGATGCTTGTTTGTTAAATAGCTGTTGACTACTGTGAGAATCATCAATGTATGAATGGTGGTATATGCAATAATGGATGCCCAACGTATAGCTGTACATGCCCTGTGTGCTTCACTGGAGACTTGTGTCAAATACGTAAGTATACAATAAATAACAACAAGAAGATTATTGCAATTTGTAAAGTACCTTTTGTAGAAACAACCCCAAAGCACTGAGCAAAATGTAGTATTTTAAATTAAATTCACACACAAAGACACTAACAACTATATTTGTGTTTGTATTAAGTAAAATGTACCGGAAAAAGCCAGTATAGCAAATCGACACTAGATATTTCCTGCTGTTTGGTTTAACATACTACTGTTTGTTGTACATAAACCATAATAAATGTAACTTAGGATATCAACACAACAATTCTAAAAAGTACCACCCAATACTAAAAAGTGTCACGTTAACATTACTACATAAAGAATAAAACATAAAAAGAATAAAAACAATTGTCTTTCCTTATGTATTGAACTCAACTACCAATCAAACATTCTGGATGAACTTTAAAATGCCAATATTCTTTGACAAAATGACGGGTTCATTCTTTTCATCTTCAGCTCTTGTTGAAATCTTCAAGTTTCCATTGGTTTTACTTTTCTCATGGGTGGATGGCAGTTTGACATCACAAAACAAGACCTAGAAAAATTCATAGATTCCTTGCATACCTCAACCATCGCTAAGTACAGACTATGGAAACGCACACTTGTTTATGCGCCATGACAACTATCAGAAACAAGAGTTTTTCCTTTGACCTTAGTGAGGGCGCTGTTTGACCTTGTGACATCATACGCATCTATGCACAGTGCTTTCTTTGTTTCCTCTTTGTGTTTGTAACTTGATAAATAATTATGTTTTTATTGTTAACTCTGTGGGGTTTTGTTTTTTTAGCTGTTGATTTATGTATCAGCTCACCCTGTTTTAACGGAGGTTCATGTGTCAACCACTGTAACAATTACAACTGCCAGTGTCCGCCTTGCTTCCTTGGATTCAACTGTGAACGATGTAAGTTTTGTCACTCTTTGTATCAAATATGTCTTTCCTTAATTGTAAAGCTACTTTGTTTGCAATATTCATTTCAGTAAGTGCGTGTACTTTGAAGTACATAATTGCAATACATGTGAATACAAAACTTTTACTTAAACGCATGTTTAAAGTACTCGTGTGATTTACAACTGCAGCAGACTACAATTTTATTTTGCACATGAGTTCGTACTTTTGTCTGTTTGTAAATGCTATGACATAAATAGATATTTGGTGTTTGGCGGTGCCTAAAATTTTTGTTGTTCCTCCATTTTTGTCAACATTTTAATGTGTGTTTCTTAAGGTATTTTTAGATTGTCTATTTGTGTAGCTTAAGATTTTTTATGTTTCTTAACAGCGCTTTGATGCCGCTGCTTTTTGCGCTTTATAAATGGTGGCTATTATTATTATTATTATAGTTAATAATGAAAAGTCCCCTCAATCCACTAAGCGAAATTAGTAGTCCTGGCCGATTTCCTACCTTCCGCCCAGGTAGTAGTTAAGAAGCAGGACAGTTTTTCTCAGAACTTGGTAGTCTCCCTAATTCTGAAATCTACTCTGCGGCAGTAAAATATTCTCCTGAATTCCGAAAACTACTCTGCGGCAGTAGAATAAATAGCAAGACAACTTCTCAAAGAACAAAATCTACACAGCAAAGTAGATACATATGGTGTTACTGCAAACCAAATATACATTGATACCTCACCATGCAATGCCTCAAATCTTATATAAATAGTTCTGCTGTGAAAATTTTGGATCAATTGGTCATCGAAGTTGCAAGAAATTAATGAAAGAAAAGACACCCTTGTTGCATAGAATCGTGTGCTTTCAGATGCCTGAGAAAGGCTTCATGCCTGAACCCTTTCTCAGAGTCAGATTTTGGGGTGAAAAAATTACCTTTTTCTCTAAAACTACATTACTCATCAAAGGGGGTCGTTTTTAACAATAGTTTAAAATATCAGGAGCTCTCCGGTGCTCTCAAGTTAGTATTCTGGTCATTAACTTGTGGAGTAATGCCCAAAAGTACACCCTGCCTTTAAAGGCACTGAACACGTTTGGTAATTGTCAAAGACCAGTGTTCTCACTTGGTGTATCCCAACATATGCATAAAATAACAAGCCTGTGAAAATTTGGGCTCAATTGGTCATCGAAGTTGCAAGAAAATGATGAAAGAAAAAACACCCTTGTTGTACAAATTTGTGTGCTTTCAGATAGGAATAAAAACTTCTTGCAAAAAGTTTTTATTATTTTAGTGAGAAATTACCTCCTTCTCAAAAACTACATTACTTCAGAGGGAGTCGTTTCCTACAATGTTTTATACTATCAACAGCTCTCCATTGCTTGTTACCAAGTAAGTTTTATGCTAATATTTGTTTTGAGTCATTACCAAACGTGTACGATACCTTTAAAGCCCATGGTTATCAGTCTGCATCCAATCTTATCTGTTGTTTTATCGATTGTTTAGATCAAGGAGGATGTACCATCAACCCATGTGAGAATGGTGGTGTATGTTCTGAGGATCCCTTTGCATGTAATCAGCATACATGTGCATGTCCAGATTGCTGGACAGGACCAACATGCTCACAGCGTAAGTCAATTCTTTCTATCTTCTTCATAGTCAATTTACCAACTCAAATATCTAGTGTCAATTTTGTTCACACTGCCTGTGTGTTTTTTGTTACATTCTTACAATCAATTTGCACGCACAGATGCAAAATAAACAACTCTTGTTATTTTGTAAAACATTCTTTTATTTTCTTTAAGGTAATATGACTTACTATACAAATATTGGATGCTTGTGAGTGCATTTTGGTAGAACATAAGCACGAGGTGAAATCTGAACTAAATTCAGTTTCAACAGGGGAAGCCGAATGAAATGGAAAAGCCAGATTTCATTGTGTGTTTATATTCTGCAACATTGCAGGAAGGAAATGCTTTCAATATTTGTTTTAAATAACTCACACATAGCTCCTTGTTATTTCAAGGTTTCAAGGTTTTTTTTACAATAAACATAAAATAAACACAGACACTTGTTCGCCCCGCACTCTGAAAATTCTAAAGACTCCCCCTTCTAAAAAGCGTGGACGACTCCATGTAGACAACCAACTTTGTCCGCCGTGACACGACCTTGCCTCATTTCGACAAATGGGCGGGGAACAATTAATTGGAAACAACGCTACAAAGCGGTCAATAGCTATCCATATTGGACTCCAGTATTAAATTTCGGAGCACCACTGCAGTGTTCATGGCAAAATTAGGATGACACGTGATGCATGTTCCATCAATCAAATTACAAAGATCTGTGGGTGTGGTATATTATTTGTAGATATGTACATTTATGTAGTTTGTTATGTTGTTTATAAATACCTGGATTGTAGGTTTCCACAGTTGTTTACATTGATGCGTTATTAAAGGAAAGAGATGTACCTTTATATTTGTCCGATTGTCTATGTAGGTAAGAATCCATGTTCTCAAAGCCCATGTGCCAATGGGGGTCTATGCTTAGCTAGTGGTGTGTCTTGTGAGAGGTTTATCTGCGATTGTAACGGATGCTGGACCGGAGATGCTTGCCAAGTCTGTAAGTAATTGTCATAACTACATCAGGGATTCAAATAGGATTCCAACTTTGTCATTCAGTGGTCTAGTGGTTAAGACATCTGCTTTAAAGTGGGAAGGTGGTGGGTTCACATCCTGCCTGAGTAGATGGTGGGTTCACATCCTGCCTGAGTAGATGGTGGATTTTGTTTTCCCGCAGGACTCAGGAAAGCACTAGTGATTATCACACATCAGTGTAGGGTATAACCCAAAAAGTATTCTATCAGCCAAACAAAAATGGCCTGTCATAAAAAAATTGAAAAACACAACAAACATCTTCTTATAATTTGTTTTTACCCTTACACCGATGTGTATTAAGCACTGTATACTCAGTACTTTCCCGAGTTCTGTGAACAAAATCCACAGGCAAATCACTTGGGTGGGATTCGAGCCCACAACCATTGCATTGCTAGAGCAGATGTCTCACCACTAGACCACCGACCACTTCATATTGATGCATTAATCACCTGAAAGTCTTTCTTTGAAACTTATTGTCTGACATCTTGTCATTTTCCGAAGGATACGTTGTCTGTAAAGAAGAGGATCTGACATTTCTATTTTTTTGAGAGTTGGGAGTTGTCTGTTGCAAGTAATATATCCATATGTAGAAATTACCACACTTTGTATAGACCCATTGCATATGACGTCACACTCTCAAAAAGGAGGCAGATCATTGGTCGATAGCTGTTCTCTGTGCGTAAAAACATGCGGTGACCTCAGCGTATCTGTAGCATTTCGTGTTATGCAAGGGGAATCTATTCTATAGACCCCTTACACAACGCGGAACGCGCCTCTGAACAATGCGCGTAATTTTGGGTGTCAACTCTCTTTTGTGCATGTTTGTATATGATTTTGACACCCAAAATGACACCCAGGATAGGTGCATGTGAGTACGCTGCGCGTTGTGCAAGGGGTCTATAAAGATGTTTATAAGAAATGATGAATCTGTGATTTTAATACTTATTGTTATATTGACTATTACAGATAACAATCCATGTCAGAGTACACCTTGTAAGAATGGTGGTGCGTGCTCAACTGATAGTATGTGCTCTGCATATTCCTGTGTATGCGATGGCTGCTATACCGGTCTTCAGTGTGAAACACGTAAGTATTTATACCACAGGCATGTGAGACTTCCGCGTTTACGCGGAAATCCGCATTTTTTTATTTTCCAATTCTGCGTTTTTCTTACGGGCTCCACTTTTTTCCCGTCTCCGCTTTTGATGTCCCAAGCCTGTTCTTGCTCATTGTAATTGCATCGTCAATGTCATTTTCCATGTACAAAAGTTTTTTGTAAGTCATTGTCGTCATGTGCCCAGAAGAAGCGTAAGGTTCTACGCCCTTCCTCCAGGCGCACAAAGTACTTTTTTTCCAGTAACAAAAGGCCGTAAGCAATAAAATGGTTCCCGACAAAAAAATATGGCAATACATTTTTGTTGCTAGAATTACCCCCAAAGACATGTTATCCAATTACCACGCAGAATTAAACCCTCCTGTAATGACTCATGAATGTCAGAAAACCAATCAAACTTTCACACTCGGTTTTCTTGAAATACAATTTTACACATTAATTGCTAAGGCCTTTTCTCTGGTAACTTTTTGTAACGTCCTTCTTCAGGGCACACAACGTTGTAACGATTCCTGTAGGCGCCTTTGGCACTCTATCGGTGGATATGTTCGAGTTATAAGTTTTGCTTTTATTATTTTTACTTTTTTTGTTATATCCTAGTAAGGTTACATACCATTTCAGTTTCGTTTTTCTTTGATGTATTTATTGTTTTTTCTTTGCACACAATGCACCGTGCTATGAGTTAGATTATTTTATTTACCCAATCCACCGTCCTGCTCTTGATGTGTATTTCATTTACAGGTATCAACCCTTGTAAAGTAAACCCATGTTTGAATGGTGGACTATGTTACCAAGGCTCTGTGACATGTAATGCCTACATCTGTGGATGTCCAGGCTGTTATACCGGGACAAATTGTGACACTTGTGAGTATACCCAGCCCCCCATTGTCTGTACGATGATTTCAAACTAAATAACAATGCACATATGGAGTAGCAGGAAAATTGGTCATTGAATTGTACATAGTATACATGGCGTGTCGTGGCCGAGCGGATAAGAACACCGGACTCAAGCTCTGGTGTTTTTTGATCAGCAGAGTGTGGGTTCGAGTCCCGGGCGTGACACTTGTGTCCTTAAGCAAGACACTTAACCATTATTGCTGCGTCCTTCGGATGGGACGTAAAGCCAAAGGTCAAGTGTGTTGTGTAATGCATGTAAAATAACCCAGTGCACACATATTGCGCCACAGCATCTTGTAAACATTTACATGGTGCTATGTAAAGGAATAGGTCCCATACTTCAAAACATAGCTCCGCATACCTCGCAGGAAAAAAGTACTGAGCGCTTTGATTCGCCCAGCAGGTGTGATAAAGCGTTGTATAAGAACTCAGTAATATTATTATTATAATTAGCATACATTTTTGGTGTTATGTGTTTAAGCATTATCATCACTGTCGTCTCCCAAAACCTCCTCAAACTTTGATCCTCCAGAATCATCTGTCAAAATCTCTCCTAGTCCATGGAAACAGTCCTTTGTTTAAAGTGATATAGTGACATGGTAAAACTATGAAAATATAAAAAAAAAGGTATATATAAAAATGTTTGGGATTTTGTTTGTAAAATTACTTCTATATGTCGAAGTATGCAAAAAGAACTGATGGATGGATGCTTGGGGTCAAAAGAAGCCCAGAATGTATTCACAAGAAATAGACACTTTTACTGGGTGCAAATATGTGCCCATAGCAGTGAGGCTATGAACGGTGTGGGAGCAAAGTTTTGTTGCATTTCTTAAATACCAACAAATCAGTGCTCTCCCCAGGGGTTTTTTTCAAAACCGTTTGGCATTCTGGACCCAATTTTTTAGATGTTTGGCCGAATCATGCTGAATTGAAACAAGTTCTTTGGAATGTTTTCTACTTGGTGTTTATCTTGGTTCTAAAAGCCCTACTGTGCAATCGGGAGCATTCTATATGATTTTCTGTTGATTTTCATTGTGGGGAAAAAAAAAAAAGTTTTGTTGTTTTTTGCTGTTTTGTTTTTTTGCGTATCGGCCGAAATATGCGCATATCGGCACCGAATCACGCGAACGGCCCGATACGCTAGCTTGTTCATGGGGAGAACCCTGCAACTTAGGCCATGTCCGACTTCGTGGCTGCTGCTGCTGCTGCTGCTGCTGCTGCTGCTGCTGCGGCTTGATCATCACATCATCATGTGATCTTGCATTGAAGCTTAGGAGGCCCTTAGTAAACAGCCATAGCCGCCAATTCCGACAGGCCTAAATTTATTTGAATTGAATGACACTGACTATCATTGTTGATGAATTATTTTCAGTGTTGGATCCGTGTGTTGGTGACCCATGTCAGAATGGTGGTAATTGTATTGCATTGGATTGTACTCAATTCACTTGCAGCTGCAGTGGGTGCTGGAGTGGGCCGTTCTGTTCTCAGTGTAAGTCACCATGTAGTTTATATCATAATCTAACCATGTTACATGTAACGAATGCAACAGATTAATGCTTCAATTAAAGGGAGGGTTTACCTTTGGTAATTACTCCAAAAAATCATGATTATAAAAACTTACCTGGTAAAGAGCACTAGAAAGCTTTTAATATTGTTAGAAACAAGACCCTTTGAAGTAATGTAGTTTAAGAGAAAGAGGTAATTTTTCACCAACCAATTTAATCTGAGAAAGGCTTGAAGCCTTTCTCGGGCATCTGAAACACACAATTCTATGGAACAAGGATGGCTTTTTCTTTCATTATTTTCTTTCAACTTCGATGACCAAATGATCCCAAATTTTCACAGGTTTGTTATTGTTTATGCATATGTTGGGATACACCAACTGAGGATACCGGTCTTTAACAATTACCAAAAGTATACCCTGCCTTGAAGGAGGTAGCACCGAAGTGAATTCAGATTGTGTTCATTATTCGTATTTTGTCAACGAGGATTGTTCATGTGATTTAGCCCACCACGTGTCTTTCAGGGGATACCCTTAATTTGCTCATTTTCAACCCCCTCCCCTGTTAAAATGGTCATAGATATGTACAATTGGATTTTCCTTCATAACCATGTGCAGTAGAGTCGAAGGGAAAAGTTTATTTGGACTGCAAAAACTCAAAACGTTTGTAGTGTGCAGCTGTTGGGTTGAGAAAACGCTGTCAGAAAGAACAATTCCCTTCTAGCATAAAATAACCCTCATACGTGTTTGATTAGGTTGATTTGCTCTAATAGGAAAAAAATAACAACTTTCAATATGGTGGTTATGATACATACATGTAATTGGAAAGTTATATTTATTGTTATTAGCTAAATTGTTTCAATACCTTGGTTGTCTTTTTTTGGCTGATATTGGCATATTATAAATGATTTTTAATATACTAACTGTTTGTTTGTTTGTTTGTTTTTTCAGTGGTGAACCCTTGTGCATCTGATCCCTGCTTCAATGGAGGTTTATGCCAGCCGGTTGCTGGTTCATGTGATGGCCATACGTGTCAATGTAGTGGTTGTTGGACTGGAGACAACTGTGTCGTGCGTAAGTTCAGCCACTCCACTTGTTATTAATTTACCGAGATAATCATTTCTATCTGATCTATCAAATGCCATTCACTCAAACCTCCAATGGGTTCAGCGTTAGCATCTACCACATAATGTTCTGCCGTCCTCTTCTGTTTTGCACCAGTCTGCTAGCCACTACAATAGACCCCAGCATTGGCCGCCATCTTTCATGACAAACATTGGAAACGTGCACGCAAGTACGCGCTGCACACGACTCTCGGCCAATGATAGCTCTTCACGCGTGCACGTTTCATCAACGATTGGGGCCAATGCAAGAGGGTCTACAGAGATGACGTATGGTTTGAGACAGTTGGCTTTTTACGCAGTCTGTCTTTTAGGTAGTCATCGTCATGGTCACTTTTCCATAACCCTTGCATACTTGTTTGAGAAAAGCAGGTTAAATGCATTAATTAGGGTAACAACAGTGTGGGGACCCGGTCTTTGTTGCGTGCTAATGACCGGGGTGGAGGCTGGCCGCTATTAATGAACCAATGGACTTAGATGAAGGGGGGACACTCTTCGTTTGGTGTGTATGTCATTATTTGAGTTTATATTTGCTTGTATTTCCAGCTATTGATCCCTGCCTAGCCAACCCATGTGATAACGGCGCTACTTGTCGTACCGTCCCTCAACAAGGTCGATGCTATACCTACATATGTGAATGTGATTCTTGCTTCAGTGGTGCTAATTGCAATCAAGGTAAGCTTAGAATTATCACTTAAAGTAGTTGAATCTAGGGACCAATTTCATAGAGCTGCTTAAGCGCAAAAATAAGCTAAGCACAACAACATTATGCTTACCAGAATCTGTTTACCAGCCAAAATACCATGTCCAATGTATCAATGTTGTTATAACTTTTATTATTTTATTACAGTGCTGCATTATGCCAACTAAAGTTCCTGACATATGAATGTTGGAAGCTTTGGAATTAATATATACTACTTGAATGAAATGATATGTAATACCTGAATGATTTTGTTATTGTCTTGTCCTCACAGTTACCAATCCGTGTTCCAGTAATCCGTGTCAAAATGGTGGATTTTGTGAAGCTGGTAATGTTCTTGGTGATATTTGTCCAGTACATACATGTGCCTGTACCTCATGCTGGACAGGTTCTGACTGCTCGCAACGTAAGTCATATCAATTATATTCTAAATCAATAGATTGATATTAAAGGCACTGAACACGTTTGGAAATTGTCAAAGACCACTGTTCTCACTGCATAAAATAACAAGCCTGTGAAAATTTGGGCTCAATTGGTCATCGAAGTTGCTAGAAAATAATGAAAGAAAAAAACACCCTTGTTGTACAGATTTGTGTGCTTTCAGATAGGAATAAAAACTTCTTGCAAGAAGTTTTTATTATTTTAGTGAGAAATTACCTCTTTCTCATAAAAACTACGTTACTTCAGAGGGAGTCGTTTCCTACAATGTTTTATACTATCAACAGCTCTCCGTTGCTTGTTACCAAGTAAGTTTTTATGCTAATATTTGTTTTGAGTCATTACCAAACGTGTACGGTACCTTTAATTCACTTATTAACTAAAGGGACCAGGGGCCGATTTCACAAAGAGATAAGACTAGTCTTATCTGAAGTTAGGACCAGTAACTGGTCTAAACTTAAGACTAGTCCTATCTCTTAGCATTGCCTAGGACTAGTCCTAAGTTAGGAAGAGTTTTGTGAAATCGACCCCAGGGCTTGTGTAAGCCTTGGCTTTTTCCTGGTGCCCTCCATTGTCTGCATTTTGTATCAAATTATTGTATTGACAGATTGTCTAGCTGGGATATATGGAAACAAACAAACAAACAAACACTGCATTCCTGTAACTTTGGTACATTCAAAATGTCAATGTGATACATGTCATTTAACTCCATGCAGTAAAATTATAGAATTATTTACCTACAATTCCTTTATGTGATGAATTGTTATTTGTTTGAAATCTGTCTGGTAATGCAAACAAGAGATCTTGAATAGCGACTAACACTGTAACCACACCGTAGGCTATATCTATCAGATATAGTGTGAATTAAAGAGCCTTTCTGAAATTTACATTCCCGCTCCGATTTTCAGTCTTTTGCATTCTAAGAAGCAAACACAATTGAAGACATTCTCGCAAGTTTTACCACTGCACTAAGGATGTAGAATCGATAACCGGTGTAGAGAATACAATGAAGAAATGTTTGAGCTTAAATATTTGACGTTACATGCAAAAGCTCCTCTCAAAAGATTCAAATGTTTATTTGGGTTTGTGTTATTTGATAAATGAAAACTCTAGATTTGGTAAGGGGAAGTTATTATGTTTGAAATAACTATAAATAAATAGTAAACTTGTGGGTACAACCATTTGTAAATCTCTTGCTGATAGTTTTTGGGTTTGCGCCTTGATCAAGAGATTTACACATGGTTGTACCCGCAAGTTTACTATTTATTTATAGTTATTTCTTATTTCTCCACACCATGCAAAGCTTCAGACAACACTTATTATGTTTGCTTTAAATAAAGATTGTTAGATGTAGTCTTCCTATGGGACATTGGTATTTCTGGATCATTCTTTCTTCCAGTTGTTAGTAAAAACAGATAATACCAAGCGCTAACTTGTAAATGACTGTTTATATTTCTAACTTTACAGCCATCAATCCCTGTACCAACAATCCATGCTCTAACGCCGGTCAATGCACAGAGGTCTTCAGTACAACGCCAGGCCAATGTAACTCCTATACATGCCAGTGTAGTACATGTTTTACTGGATTCAACTGCCTGGAATGTAAGTAAATAAACACTCTAGAATTGGTGAACGCTAATCTTGCGTTTTGTTTGTAAGATAGGCTGATGGAGCTCCGTAGTATCTCTATTAACTCATCTCACTCGAACAATCTGGGCCCAATTTCATGGCACTGCTTACCGTGGAATTCTGCGCTTACACCCTGCTGCGTCCCATAGAAATACACACGTTACAGTGCGCATAAGCACAGAATTATTTGGTAAGCAGTGCAATGAAATTGTGCCCAGGATGGGTTTTAAAGGGACACGTTGGTCTATAAAAAGCATTTGTAACCGTTTGTTATAAAATGCATATGGTTAGAAAGACGTTATAAAAGTAGAATACAATGATCCACACAAATATGTCTTGAAATTGCGTGGTTTTCCTTTTACTTTGCGAACAAACACGATGGCCCATTTTTTTGAGTCAAAAATTTGACTCCACAAAATGACCTACAACTTCATATTATGTTAGCTCAACCAAGATTTAGAACCTCTCGCTATGTTCAGCGTGCCTTTGCCAATGCTGCACCTGTCGTTTGGAACGAGCTCCCTGCCACACTCCGTCAAACAACATTTTTGAACATCTTCAAGAGGGAATTGAAATCCCATTTGTTTCGCTCATAGTTTTGGGGTTTGCGCCTTGATTGGTTTTCCGGAGATGTGAACATTATAGGTCCATATTATTATAATTATTAGCTTGATAGCTGTCTGACAACGATGTTGATAGTCTGAAGGAAATATTTCCCATTGTACCTATATTGACCTCTTGTGCCAATGTTACTCGCTGCTAATGTCTGCCCATGGCAATGGTCTGCCATTTTGGGAGTCAAATTGCATTATTGAAGACACGGTGAGTGTGTAAACGCACTCATGTTGCTTAAAATGTTCACTATAACACACGGGTAAACTGGCTCCTAGAATAGCGCAACCAAGATTTATTATGGATGATAACGTCAGTTGAATTGGGTCAATACCCAAACAAAGTAATCTTACTTATTATAATGTGAGCAAATCTTTAAAAGATCCAACCTACTGTTTTGTTTTGTTTTCGACCCCTGGCACCAACATCACAAGTGGCTACCGTCCGCCACACTGGCCATTTTGGGGGTCAAATTGCACGTACAAATGCTGCATAGCGTAAAATGTGCACTACACTGTATGATACACAGGAAAATTCCGAACATTGACGCCCAAAGTGGCACAACCAAGATTATTGTGATGATGACATCAGGTGAATTGGGTTAAAAATTGAGAAAAAATATTAAGGTTTGATGTTTTGCTTATGATGTTCTAATGCCAAGCATAAACCACAAGGGAAACTGACTGGGTAAAATTTAAATAATTTTGGGTTGAACAAAGAAAAATTGGCTAGATTGGGACTTGAACCTCCGACCTCCAGATTAGCGGCACTCTACTAACTGAGCTATCTAGCCCTATGTTGGCGGTCTCCCTATTTTGTCAATATCTTTGTTCGGGGGTGCCAGTCAGAAGGCATACAACCTGTTACTGCCATGTAGGCAGGGATCACACCCAAGTTTATGATACAACCCGGGAATCGGCAGCCAAGGGATCACCTTAAGGGGATGCAACTTCTCATTTCAAACATCAAGTAACAAACCACAAGGGAAACTGACTGGGTAAATGTTCTAATGTAATTGTTATTTCAGATGTGAATCCATGCCGCAATAATCCATGTGTTAATGGAG
This sequence comes from Plazaster borealis, assembly GCA_021014325.1. Classification (NCBI taxonomy): domain Eukaryota; kingdom Metazoa; phylum Echinodermata; class Asteroidea; order Forcipulatida; family Labidiasteridae; genus Plazaster; species Plazaster borealis. The sequence continues at coordinate 10,054,451 of CM037475.1, forward strand.
GTACATGCGCACAGCTGTCTGGTGACTGTACTCGTTACATATGTCTTTGCCCAACCTGTCTGACTGGAGCTAATTGTGAACAGTGTAAGTTGACATGATCATTAGGACCGGTTTGAAAACAAACTATTATTCCCAGATATCCTATTTAATGTTGCAGGCGCGGATCCACGCCCCCCCCCCCTTTTTCATATAAAAAAAAAAAAAAAAGAGGGAGAAAAGAAAAAAAGAGGGAGAGAGAGAGAAGGGGAGGGAGAAATGGGGCAACAAACTTCATTTATAATTTTGCTGCTTGGTATATTTTCACGCCCCCCCCCCCCGTTTAGAAAATCCTGGATCCGCCCCTGTGTTGTATGATATACCTTCATCTGAGACTATGCATACTTTGGGAGTACTAAAATGGACAATATTAAAAGGTCAACAAGAATTCTTTATGGAGTTAGGCAAGAACATGGACAGCTGTGACTCTAATTGGAGACTTTGGAACACTAGGTGGCAGCATGCATATCGGGTAAATTTTCATTGTTCACGCAGTACTTGGCATGCGCACATTTCCTAGAGCAATGGATTTACCTGGTAAGTCTGCTGCCACCTATAAACCACAAAAGTCTCCCATTAGACTAAACCTAGCTTTATAAGAGTTTTGTTAAAATATGAATAATTCATTGTACGCATGAAGAGTCCCTTTTCAATCGTAAAGCTAGTTATGTATGTCAGTTTTGTAGTTGGAAAATATAGAAAAGAGTACCCCCCCCTACACCTTAAAGGGTGTGTAAAACATTGGTCAGACTGAAAATAGAAATGTTCACAGATTTGCACATAACTTACATGGTATAAAGATGGCCATGGTAGAAGACTTCCCTTGAAATAGTTTTACTTGAAATGCCATAGTTGTCAGGAAATTAGTAATAAAACAATAGTCTTTATCCTGCAGGATAAAATCCGATGTTTGAAAAAAAAAATTAAACATAAAATGGGGTTTTTCAATGTTTTCTCATGACTCCGAAGACCGATTTAGCTGAACTTTCACGGGTTTGTTTGTTGATGTGTATGTTGGGTCACATTAAGTTTGGATACAGGTCTTTGGCAACTACCAATGTTGTACACACCCTTTAAACCAATGCCTGTGTGGAAGTCATATGAAATTAGAAACTTAGTTACATATCTTGGGTAATTGCAATTATATTTTGAAGATTTGTTGTATTTGGTAAAATGTTTGCTCTTCCAGTTTATATTGTGTCTTTACATTTATCATTTTCTCGAAGGAGTCGGGTCGGGTAAGGTTATCACAATTAGTCTTTTTTGAGATATAGTGGACACTATAGGAGTGCACTGTTTGGATTGGGTGTATACAGACAAATTTACCCCAAACTAAATAGCGCCCTAGTAAATGTGTCCACCATACCTCAAAATGATTGATCTATGTAGCGTAAAAACTACAATAATATTCTTTATCCCTGATGTAATTATGACATCTGTGAATGTGTTTATTTTACAGCCATTAATCCTTGTACAACCCAACCATGTTTTAATGGAGGGACGTCCCTGATGTAATTATGACATCCATGAATGTGTTTATTTTACAGCCATTAATCCTTGTACAACCCAACCATGCTTTAATGGAGGGACGTGTTTCATCAACGGCAACTCCTGTACATCCCGTCTGTGTCAATGCTCAGAATGTTTCACTGGAGAGGACTGTACTGTTGGTATGTACTCGTATTCAGTACCTTATGGAGACTGAGGACAAAACAGAAAAGGGAAATAAATAATAATAATAAATAATAATATAGTCTTATATAGCGCACGTATCTACCAATAAGGTACTCAAGGCGCTTGAACAGACAGACAGTAAGTTTTTTCCTGCAAGGTATGCGGGGCTACGTTTTTGAAGTATGAGACCTATTTCTTTACATAGCACCATGTAATGGTTTACAAGGTGCTGTGGTGCAACATGCTGCCGATCAGACCAGGAACACCGGGGCGAACCCCTTCTGCACTGGGTTCTTTTACGTGCATTACACAACACAAGGGACCTACGGCTTAACGTCCCATCCGAAGGACGAAGCATGTGGTTAAGTGTCTTGCTTAAGGACACAAGTGTCACGACTGGGATTCGAACCCACACTCTGCTGTTCAGAAACACCAGAGCTTGAGGTTGGTGTTCGGTGTTCTTATCCGCTCGGCCACAGCACGCCAACAATGAAAGCCTGTACATGTCTGCACTAGGGGATTTTATGTGGTGTTGTATTTTTCATAACCTGTCGACATTGTCTCTTTTGATTTGGCAGCTATTAATCCATGCAGCCCGAACCCATGCCAGAATGGTGGTTTTTGCTCAAGACAAGGTGGATCTTGTCTGGATTATCAGTGTCAATGTTCTGATTGCTACGAGGGACCAGATTGCTCTATACGTAAGTCACTCTCATAAATACAACTGGTTTAATTATAAATGAGATCAACTAACCTGTTCCAGTTGGACAGTTTGTTTGATGCAAGGTGATTTACTTCATCACTTGTTCTTACTTCAGTTTTATATCAAAGTTATTGTTCTTTCAATATAATTTCCATACGGTTCATATAAGTTTTGTATACAAATCAAAAAATTTATTTGAGAAAATTAATCAATATGATTTGATGTATGAAATTTCTCACGGTTGCTATAAATTTTGGTTACAATACATGTTATTTGTTTTGTTGTTCGCAGCCAAGAATCCCTGCGCTGGTAACCCGTGTCAGAACGGTGGCCAGTGTTCACCAGCTCTCACTGGTTCCCAGCAGGACTGTACCGAGTTTACCTGCAGATGTGAGGGATGTTGGGTCGGTACTCTATGCACACAAGGTAAAAGCTTGACTAACTTTGACAACTTCACTTTCACCAACTTATGTATGTTTATTGTATTGCTCCGTTATCGTTGTGACTATAGATAGTTCCCACTTGACGTCACACAGTGTAAAGTCGGCCATCTTTGAGCGCAATGATAAATTATTTTTTGAACACAAAACTATGTCAGAGCTGCCAACGCTCCCTGATTCTGCAGAAAGTTCCCTGAAAATCAAACAATCTTTCCATGTTCTGATGAACAAATTTGAAAATCTCCCTGATGATGGACAAGTTTTTCCTATCATGTTGAATGTAATTCTAAACATCTCCCTGACTGTTGTACAAAATCTCGATCCACTAAGCGAAAGTAGTAGTCCCGGCCGATTTCCTACCTTACGCCCAGGTAGTAGAACTTAGTAGTCTCCCGAATTCCAAAATCTACACTGCGGCAGTAGAATAGTCTCTCGAATTCCGAAATCTACTCCGCAGCTGTAGAATAAAAAGCAAGACAAGTTCTCAAAGAACAAAATCTACACAGCAAAGTAGATACACACATGGTGCTACTTCAAACTGAATATACATACATGATTAATGATGGCGTGTGTCTTGTGTTATTAATAATGATGATCTGTTGTTATTATCAACAGAGTATGAGCCCTGCGCCGTCAATCCGTGCCAGAATGGAGGTCAATGTCTGACTGTTGCTAATAGTTGCTTCTCATTCGATTGTGTATGTTCTGGATGTTGGATTGGGGCTACATGTACTGCAGGTAAGTAGTATTCTCCTGGGCTCAATTTCATAGAGCTGCTTAAGCAGAAAATATTGCTTAAAAAGTTTCTGCTAAGCAAACATTTGCAGGATACTAGTCACATATTGTACATGAGAAATGGCATTTTGGCTGGTAACCATATTTTGGTAAGCATAATTTTGTTGTGTATAGCTACTTTTTGTGCTTAGGCAGCTCTATAAAATTGGGCCCTTGTCTAGAGCAAACAAGCTTTCTTTAAACCACACCAAGACAAATTTTCATCTTCTTCAGCAAATCTACTCGTCCAGCAATTGCCTCCTGTTAAAATTGACTCTATTCTCATCAATAGAGTGTTCTCTACAAAGTTTCTTGGAGGAATTGTTGACAATAAACTTTCTTGGACTGAGCACATTTCCTCTATTACCAAAATTACCTCGCGTAATACTGGAGTTCTTTCCAAATTATGTAGCATTACAATAGCTAGCTTCTTCATCATGGACTACTTCCCTAAATTCTGGACTCCTTGTGTACATAAATGGTTAGGTAATGGGCTGTAATGGATTCTAATCTAAATATGCTATTAGCCTTTAAGAATTAAAACTCTACTTGGGTAGAAATGTTTGTGTGGTATAATCCAGTTTGAGTATATTTTGTAATTGCTTGTTGTTGTTGTTGTTGGTTTTTTTTAGAGCTGAATGTATGTGATCCTAATCCATGCGCAAATAATGGCCAATGTTCCCTGGTACCTGGAAGCTGTTCCCTGTATTCCTGCCAATGTTTGGGATGCTACACTGGACTCAACTGTGAGATCGGTAAGACGATATTATTATTGATTCTATCTGCTGAACAAGCCAACAAGATGAAACACTTTCAGGGCCCAATTTCATATAGCTGCTAAGCACAACAATTTGCTTGGCATGAAATTTCTTCCTTGATAAAAACAGGATTACCAACCAAATTTCCACGTGATTTTCAGGATAAGCAAACAACAGCTGAATACCAGTAACAAGCAATATGCAACACATGGTAATTTGGTTGGTAATCCTGTTTTTATCAAGGAAGAAATTTCATGCTAAGCAAATTGTTGTGCTTAGCAGCTCTATGAAATTGGGCCCAGATCACCTGTACCGGGTACCAGTGTATTCCGCCATCACAGGCATCTGTGACTAAATGATATTGACGTAACTATACAAAATACCAGCATGACGAAGTTAACAAACTTGGAGATAACGTGAGCATACACATGCTTCCCTAGTAATGGCGGATAAAAGTTGGTTCAGGCTTAGGGCAAATGACCCAAAATGGTTTGGTTCATAGCAGTTGGATTTTTCAAATCATGTGAATGAGATATCAGGGCATTGGGTTGGCGTAGTGGTATCTTTCTTCGCCTTCCACTTCTAGGACCCAGGTTCGAATCCCGCCAGGGGCACTGCATGGATTGGGTTTTCAGTCCCTACCTGACTATGTGGGCTTTCCCTGTAATAATTCTCTGGGGTTTTCCATCCCATTTCTAAAACTGAAACTTCCTTCTTTGTCTTCTCCCCCATTGGGTTCTTGGCTAGTACAGTGATTAAGTTCACTTTTCTGAGAGTCCTTGGCTTCACAACCAGAATAAATTGAATTAAATCAAATTAAATGAGATGAGATATATTACATGGCTTCCATGACTTTGTTATGGGATTATGTTCTTCTAATTCCAACCAATCTGAAAACGGCTATAGTTCTTGAAAGTCTACATTGGTTGGAGTTGTTTTTCCCTAAAGGTAAGACAATTGTTACGGATTATTAATACAATTTGGATATTTAAGATATGAGTGGATTTTTGTTAAATTATTTATTTTTTGTTTTGGTACACAGAAAGCAATGGTTGTAGTGGTAACCCATGTGAGAATGGTGGTACATGTACACCTAGTATGGATGACTGTAGTGGATACACATGTGCATGTGAACCATGTTATAACCAACCAGCATGCGCTACACGTGAGTATTACATTACATCAGTTTGTGTTATCAAAGAGGGAACAAAAACCCAAGTGTTTATTTTTTGCTAGATTGAAATGGACATGTTTGAGAGTGGTGCCCCATCAGAGAGTTTGCTATTCTGTACGGTTTTCATCTGTCTATTACCCAATCTTGACAATCCGTAAGGTTTTGTCAGGTCTATCTTTTTGGGGCATTTAGGTTGGCTCAGTGGTCTTGTCCCTGCCTCTGTAGGACCCCGGTTCAAATCCCGCTTCAGACCGGGGCCTTGCATGTGGATTGGGTTTTCAGTCCCTATCTGGTTGCATGGGTTTCCCCCCAGTTGGGGTTTTGCCTCCCTTATCTAAAACTATACTTTTCGTCATCATCTTGTCTACACAGGGCCCAATTTCATAGAGCTGCTAAACAGCAAATATATTGCTTAACAATTTTCTGCTTAGCTAAAATGAGCAGGATACCAGTCACAAATTGAACATGTGATATTTTATTTTGGCTGATAGCCTTATTCTCGTGAGCATACTTTTGTTTTGCTCAGCTACTTTTTGTGCTTAAGCAGCTCTATAAAATTGGACCCCATTATCTTCAGGCCTAAGAGTCACAGTGCTAGTCACTTTTGAGGGACACTTGGTTGCATTACCAGAGAGATATAATGATAGTAAAATAATCAACTAATATAATAACGGAACTGTAAAAAAACGGAAAAGTTCTTAATAATCTGAAAGTATTGCTTCATATGGCACAGATAGTCTCCAACCCATGCAAACCTGACCATTCATTTGGGATACACACTTAACCACAATAGCACTTATCATGTAAACTGTGCCATCACCTGGACCCAATTTCATAGAGCTGCTTAACAGTCGATTTTGTGCTTACTGCGCAAGTTTCCATTTCATAGCGCTGCTAACCGTATACACACGAAAAGGCAAGCTAACCTTCCAGTGCTTACTGTATGAAAATGAATGACGTAACATTGCAAATCCATGGTGAACACGCAAGCCGGCCGCCTAATTTTCTTGCTAACCTGTGATATAGGCTTACGTCTAAGCAAATTTGTCTGCTATAGTTAGCACGAAAATTTGCTGACTGTTAGGCAGCGCTATAAAATTGGCCCCTGATGGTAACCACATCACACATAGCTCAAATAGACAGACTGTTTTTTAACCTCTTGCTCTACTGAGATCAACCTATGTGTTATCCTAGTCATTGTCTCTTGTTGCAGGTTTTGACCCATGTCAGACCACTGAGTTATGTAACGGCAATGGTCACTGTATACCAGATAGCATCAGTTGCTACCAGTTCTCATGCCTGTGTGATGAGTGCAAGGAAGGTCCACAGTGTCAGAATTGTAAGTTCATTTCATTCATCATAGTCATTTTATTACAGCGTTTTTTAAGAAAGCAATAAGATGTAAGATGTATTTCTGGTAAGGTTTTAATGGTTCAAAATGTCAGACTAGTGCACCAAGTTTTCTTGGGGTTTTTTAATTGAATTGAATGACATTATTTTATATTTAATTATTGAGATTTGTTTTGACTATTCAACCCGTAGCTATTGATGCATGTGACTCTAATCCGTGTAGTAATGAAGGTGTATGTAGTCACATTCCTGGTGATTGTAGCAACTACATCTGCTCATGTTCAAACTGCAGGACTGGTGATAACTGTGAAATCCGTAAGTACTTATGAAATGATTGTATGTCAATAATGGTTCAAACCGTTGATAGAGGATCCAATGAAAATTCTACCAGGTTTTTTGTGTGTGAAATTTTTACTGATTAATATTTTTATTTATATTATGACAATGGTTGCCTGTTGATAAATATAACTATGACAAAATTACCTTTGTGTAAGAAGTTGTCATCCAAAACAAGATGGCCTTGTATAAAGTATAGTTGCTGTGATCCAGCGGTCAGGTTGGTGTAGAGGTATCTTTCCTTACCTTTCACCTTTAGGACCCCGGTTCGAATCCCGCCGGGGGCACTATGTGGATTGGGTTTTCACTCCCTACCTGATTGCATAGGTTTCCCCTGGGATACTTCTCAGGGGTTTTCCTCCCACATCTAAAACTGAAACTTCCTTCCTTGTCTTCTCCCCCATTGGGTTCTTGGCTAATATAGTAATTTTCTTAGAATCCTTGGCTAGAATAAATGAAATGAAATGAAATGTTTGCAGCAGCTAGTTTGCCAAGGAGAATTCCAAAGCACAATGTGTGGATGTTTCATTGAATTTGTCATATTTTTGAACGCATGAGGGCGCTTTCTTCAACGAATGTCTTGCATCACAATTACAGTTTCATCTTATTTTAATTGCCTGTTTGTAGTTTTCTTGCACCAATGACGAAATACATAAACATAATAATAACAAAAAAGGAAAAAACCCTGTTCGCTTACTTGTTTTTCATCACGTAAAAATTGGTCCACATGCGCCCTCACGCGGTCAAAAATACAGCGAATTACCAAATTATCCAGTCTTTCTACATTTGTGGCCACACTTCTCTTCTTTTATGGTTTGCTTTGAATGACATAAGCCTATGGTAGTCACATGGATACTATGGATTGCTGGGAGTGCCATCCTTTAAATGTATCGTACACATTTGGTAATGACTCAAAACAAATATTAGCATAAAAACTTACTTGGTAACAAGCAACAGAGAGCTGTTGATAGTATAAAACATTGTGAGAAACGACTACCTCTGAAGTAACGTAGTTTTTGAGAAAGAGGTAATTTCTCACTAAAATAATAAAAACTTCTTGCAAGAAGTTTTTATTCCTATCTGAAAGCACACAAATTTGTACAACAAGGGTGTTTTTTCTTTCATCATTTTCTTGCAACTTCGATGACCAATTGAGCCCAAATTTTCACAGGCTTGTGATTTTATGCATATGTTGGGATACACCAAGTGAGAACACTGGTCTTTGACAATTTCCAAACGTGTTCATTGCCTTTAAGATACTTAGATAATTACCCCATGGTGAAGATGTGGAGACATCCTACCTGCTGCAATCATAAGATAAATATCTAGGCATGTCACCATACCGAGAACAATAAGTTTCTGTTTTTGCTTGTTTCAACCTGCATTATCCTGAGTTAAATTATCCCAGGAAGTCACCATCCTATTTCCAAGATGTCGGCATTATTGATTAGGTTTTATGTGAAGTCACCATTCTATTTATCAAGAGCTTGTTATTATGATATATATTTCTGGTAATGAAACCAAGGATGCCTCATAAGTGAACTTAGTCACTCTAGCTTGCAAGTCTGAGGAATCCTGTGAACAAGGGTGCTTGCTATGTGAACCAGAAACACCGGGGTTAACCCTTACTCTTCCACGATGAGTGTTCTGGGTTCTTTTCATGCACTACCAATCCTAGTACATGGGACCTACGGCTTAATGTCCCATCCGTAGGACAAAGCAAATATGGTAAAGCATCTTGCTCAAGGACACAAGGGACTCGAACCCACACTCTGCTGATCAGAAACACCAGAGCTTGAGTTCGGTGTTCTTATCCACTCGGCCACGACACGCCTTTGTCATCATGGGATAATAATATCCGGGTCTCAATAAGTCAGATGGCACTTCCAGTCTGTAGAATAAGCATCATGGGCTAGAAACAAAATTTATTGCTTCCTGTAAAGTGCATTAACGAAAAAGCAACATTGGGGTTTGCAGCTAGAAACGCTGATTGGGAATCGTCTGTTAAAACAACATTAAAAGTTAGTTTCAATGATAACCAGAATGAACATTATGTCTGTACATGATTCTAGACCCATGGTGCATCAATGAGGAATAACTTGGGTTATTTTTTATATCCTTGCAGAGCAAGACATATGTACCATCAACCCTTGTGCGAATGGAGGTGTATGCACATCAGATGTTAATGATTGTACAGCGTTTACGTGTCGATGCTCTGGCTGCTGGGCCGGACCTACATGCACAGATTGTAAGTCATAACCTAAGCTCCTCCTAAAGAGAGGGTCTACTTTTGGTAATTACTCCAGAAATTTATTATCATAAAAACTAACTTGGTAAAGAGCACTGGAGAGCTGTTGGTATTATAAAACATTGTTAGAAACAACACCCTTTGAAGTTTTGTAGTTTTAGAGAAAGAGGTAATTTTTCATCCACAAACTTGAATCTGAGAAAGGCTTCTGGCATACACACCAGTGCAAAACACCCTCGTAATGGATTCCAGAATACAATCTACTACATTTTGATATGATGTTATCCTCCAAATTAAATGACAAAGTTCTACATGGATGATATATTAAACAAATAATTAATGCTTTGCATTCGAGCAATGTAGAGAATATTTTCATCCATTGAAAGATTGAGTTTGCTCCACTCAACTAAGCTGTGCCTCATTGAATGGGACATTCCATACTTCAACTCAAGAGAATATTCTCACCATTGCACTCATTGTTTGTTATACTTTTTAGGCACCTTTTCATCTTGTGTACACCTGGATGAAGAGAAGCAAATTATGGTTAGGTGTCTCGCTCAAGGATACATTATTAAACTCTATATACCTCAGCTACCATAGCTTGAATCTAGTATATTATAGCTGTGACTTACCACTGAAAAATAACTTGATTATTTACACTGTACTTGTCCCCCGCTGCTTTTGAAGATCATTAATTAAGAACCCCAAAAATATGGAGTTCTGATCATAAAATGAAACACAATTGCCTACAAATCAAGAGTGATCGTGAATCTTGTGTGTGTGTGTTTTATTTTGTTTTTTTAGCATTTGCAGCTTGTGACCAAGCCAATCCGTGTCTGCAAGGGGGTACCTGCCTAACCAGTGGAACTAACTGCTATGACTTAAGTTGTGAATGCCCAGACTGTTATAATGGAACGATATGTGAAACAGGTAACCAGACTTAAGTCTGTCTCCGTAAACATGATAAAAAATGAGAATCGTTAAGTTCTATGAAATGCTACAGTAGAAGTTTTCAAACCATTAATGAGCAAGTCTCCGTTTAAAGGTATCGTACACGTTTGGTAATGAGTCAAAACAAATATTAGCATAAAAACTTACTTGGTAACAAGCAATGGAGAGCTGTTGATAGTATAAAACATTGTAGGAAACGACTCCTTCTGAAGTAACGTAGTTTTTGAGAAAGAGGTAATTTCTCACTAAAATAATAAGCACTTCTTGCAGAAGTTTTTATTCCTATCTGAAAGCACACAAATTTGTACAACAAGGGTGTTTTTTCTTTCATCATTTTCTTGCAACTTCGATGACCAATTGAGCCCAAATTTTCACAGGCTTGTTATTTTATGCATATGTTGGGATACACCAAGTGAGAACACTGGTCTTTGACAATTTCCAAACGTGTTCAGTGCCTTTAAAAGAGACTTACAACTTGATTTTGAAATAATGCAACGAAACAAGACCCAATGACTTTAGCCCATATCACTGTAAAAGAGCCAAGTGTTTAACATTGTATGCCTTATATCTAATGGATCTATAGTCAGAAATCCATTTCAATGTTGATACCGTGCCTTTTTCTGGGTGGCTAGTGCGTAAAGCGCTCGCCTCTCACCAATGTGGCCATGGTTCGATTCCCGGCTAAGGCCATACATGAGTTGTGCGTTGGTTCTCTCCTATTCCACAAGGGTTTCTCTCCGGGCCCTTCGGTTTTCCTCCCTCCGGAAAATTCAAACACTTTCGATCTCTGGCTGTGCTCCGTGGTCATATATGGGTTGATGTGGAAGGTTGTCAGAGGGCGCCCTTAAATGCCTGCAGCTCAAACACGCTGTAGCTGCGTCCTTCGCAATTCAGCTTCTCAGCTGCAAGTAAGGATGATGAGCCTCCCAAATTATAATAATTATTATTATTTATATTAAATATTGCAGGAAAAATGAGACAGTAACTTTTTGGGAAGTTTGTCACTCATAAAAGTTTGACTCATAAATATTCTTCTTCTTTTTTTTCAGTTAAAGATGTTTGCGCACTGGAGACCAATCGATGTAACAATCGTGGTCTGTGCATCAATGAATGTCCCGATGTGTACACATATCGCTGTGCATGCAATTCTTGCTGGACAGGTCCGGACTGCTTAACACGTAAGTGTTTGATTATAGTCACCTACTCATCTTTAAATAAGTCTGCTTTTAACTTGAGAGAAATAGAATTAGCTGTATTGCAAACTCCTCACCAATTGAAAGGACCTATGGTATAACAGGGTTCTCCCCAGCATTGTTCAAAACTGTGGGGCATTCTGGACCCAAAGTTTGGGATGTTTAGCCGAAGCACGCTGAATTAGAACAAGGTCTTTGGAATGTTTTCTACTTGGTGTTTATCTTGGTTTTGAAAGCCCTACTGTGCAATTTGGAGCATTCTATATGGTTTTCTCTTGATGTATTATGTGTATAAAAAAATTTGTTTAACAAAATTGCATGTTATTTTCTTTTGCAGCCATTGATAAGTGTACATCCAACCCATGTCAAAATAATGGAATTTGTCAGAATCTTTGCACATCTTACACGTGTAGCTGTTTGGACGGTTATTCAGGGGATGACTGTGAGCAAGGTATGGAACAAGTCAACATCTAGTTGTGTAAGAAATAACTATAAATAAATAGTAAACTTGCGGGTACAACCATGTGTAAATCTCTTTGTGGGAGTGTTGGCTCTGAAAAGAACCAGTGTGGTCTCGACTTTTCGAACAGTATACTCTGCTCGTCTCCTGAAGACGAGCAGAGTATTCTGTTCGAAATGTTGAGACCACACCGGCTCTTTCCAGAGCCAACACTCCCACAAAGAGATTCACACATGGTTGTACCCGCAAGTTTACTATATATTTATTATTATTTCTTATTTCTCCACACAATGCAAAGCTTCAAAACACTTATCTAGTTGTGTGTTTGTTATTTACTGAAGACATTCGTTTTGTTCCGTTGAGATCAATGATTATTGCCCCCTCCTCGTTACACATGGCGAATGTCACCAAGCCGAAATCACGAAGCTCAGCATTTGATTGGCTATCAGGGCTCGAATTTTACACTTGACCACCGACCCGAGGCCAGTGATTTCAGTGTCGGGCCAGTAAACTCAAGACAGGATAAGTCCGGTGGTCTTGTTTTCTTTTCAATTCAACATCTTTTTCTCAAAAGAATGATGTTCAAATGTTGAGTTTGAGTCTCACAAATATCTTTCAATCCTGCTGAGTATCACCCATAAAACAAAAAAAGATAAATCTTCTCTTAGTGTTTTTTCAAATAAAACAGTTTAGATGAAAAAAACTGTGCTCTCATTTTGATTCTAGTCTCTTCTCATTTTGAGTCTTGTAACTAAAATCCCGGTCCAGTAGAGATTCTGAGCTACAAGTCCTGCGGTCTTGTGGATTTTCCCCCCAAATGTGAGCCCTGGGCTACCAAAGTCTACAATAACTTTACTGCAGAATGTAACATGCAGTTGAAGTCAATGACTGTAATACACCATGCATTTAACATGAACTGCACGTTTACCAATTAAACCACGTAAAAACAAATCTCGCATAATTTTGGCATCATTTGGGGCTGCAAAAGCCGCCACACTTGAAAATATAATTTCACAGATTATCTGTTGCAGCGAATGAGACTCTTTCATATAATAATAATAATAATAATAATAATAATAATAATAATAATAATAATAATAATAATAATGATCAATATGCAAATTAGGTCTCCGATGTTTACCAAATCTTGTGTGCAATACTCGGTAAAGTTACCAGAAAGATGCCAGAATGTATGAAACAAATGTAAATATAATAAAATCATAAACAATTTTGAAAAACCAAATGTGATATTTATCTCCACACTATCCCATTAAAGGTAGTACTTTAAAGGTATCGTACAAATTTGGTAATGACTCAAAACAAATATTAGCATAAAAACTTACTTGGTAACAAGCAACGGAGAGCTGTTGATAGTATAAAACATTGTAGGAAACGACTCCCTCTGAAGTAACGTAGTTTTTGAGAAAGAGGTAATTTGTCACTAAAATAATAAAAACTTCTTGCAAGAAGTTTTTATTCCTATCTGAAAGCACACAATTGTACAACAAGGGTGTTTTTTCTTTCATCATTTTCTTGCAACTGCGATGACCACCAAGTGAGAACACTAGTCTTTGACAGTTTCCAAACGTGTTCAGTGCCTTTAAATGAATAAAATGATTTGTTTTACATTTGTATATTTTGACAGATATATGCAGTCCTGATCCATGTAGTAATAGTGGAACATGTGTCCGGTTATCTTCTGGCTTCAGATGTGAATGTGACCAGTGTCATGCTGGATTATCCTGTCAGATTGGTGAGTATACAGAACATAAGCCTATGCTGGTCGAATCGGGTTTCTTTCGGGACATCGCTTATTATAAATAGATATGCTGGAAATTGGCGTGTCATGGCCGAGCGGTCTAGTTTACCAGACCCAAGCTCTGGTGTTGTCAGCAGCAAAGTGTGGGTTCGAATATCCGTCATGACACTTGCGCCCTTGAGCAATGCACTTAACCATAATTGCTTCGTAAAAAGTTGGGAAGGTATTGCATTCTGCTCTACCAGCCAGGCTCCTAGTGGATGATACCCATGCCTACATCTTTATGGACTGTGAAGGGGGTAACCCTATTTCAGCCCCAGGAGTAGGTGGCAATGTGCCCCTGGTGGCAGATGATTTTGGTCGACAGCCCAAATCGGTTAAGTGTAGCCCTCGCCTTGAAGTGGCTGTCTGGCCTTGTGATGTTAGGCGATCTCTCATAAAAAAATAAAACAAATTGTTTCATTTCAGAATAATATTTTTGTTATACCCTTGCACTGGTGTGTGTGATAAGCACTGTATACTCAGTGCTGTAAAAAGAAATCCACAGGCAAACTACTCAGGTGGCAATCGAACCCACAACCTTTGCCATTCTAGAGCAGATGTCTTTACCACTAGACCACAGAGCTTGCTCGGTGACCAGGGGCCAGTTCAAATTCTGTATTAGCAGCGGGTACCACAACTATTTAATAGATGTAATCATTTCATAAGTAATATAAAGAATATTAATTTTGATTTACCCTAATTTTACTCTTTCATGATTTTACTTTGAACACACATTTTTATTTCCAAAACAAACTTCAAAAATTCAGATTTGTTAATAATAATAATAATAATACAACACTTGTATAGTGCAACATATCCACCTAACAAGTAGGCACTCATACAAGGCGCGACAATAAAGACAAATTTACAGAAAATCAAAACAAAACAAGACATATAAATTAAACTGTGGCGTTGTAGGCAATTACCATGAGGTGGGTTTTGAGGGAAGTTTTGAAGGGGTTGAGGGTCAAAATAGTCTGTGAATGTTGTGGGGAAGGCTGTTCCAAAGACGAGGGGCAGCAGTACGGAAAGATCTATCTCTCCAGGAGCGATAATTTCTCGGTTCAGTCAGAAGATGTTGACTTGCTGAACGAGCACCAGCTCGACTGGAGTTATAAGGCCTGATGAGCTTACCATTTCCAATCTATCTGTTTATTTAAAGGCCCTGTACACTATTGGTAAGATCAAAAAACACAAATGTTCACAGATTCACACACAACTTACATGATTTAAAGTAAGTTATGGTTGAAAGGGTTCCTTAAAATATTTTTGCCTAAAATGCTATCCTTTCTGAGAAATGAGTAAAACTATATTTTTTATCACGCACAATATTTTGAAAAAACAGATAAGGTCTCTTTTCACTATTTTCTCATGACCTCGATGACCAATTGAGCTCAAACTTTCACAGGTTTGTTTGTTCATGCATATGTTGAATCACAAAAAATGTGGACACTGATTTTGAGCTGTTACCAAAAGTGTACAATACCTTTAAGTGTCAATGTGTCTTTACCAAACATACATTAGATTGTTTTTTAGAATTGATGTGATCATTTGCAAGGAGACCTAGCTGCTGTGACTCATACTAAAAGAATTGTTATTTTAATTTATTTCTTTTTTGTAGATGTGGATCTATGCAGCAGTTTTCCATGTCGGAATGGTGGTACATGTCAAAACATGTGTTCACACTATACCTGTGACTGCCAGCCAGGCTATGAGGGAGATGATTGTAGTATACGTAAGTCATTTTAGAATTCACTTCAGTCCTCGTATCATGGTTTTTAATTGTAAGCAGATTAATAGTAATAATAATAATACTGAGTTCTTATACAGCGCTTTATCACACCCGATGGGTGTATCAAAGTGCTCAGTATTTTTTTCCTGCAAGGTATGCTGAGCTACATTTTTGAAGTATGAGACCTGTTCCTTTGCATAGCACCATGTAATGATTTACAAGGTGCTGTGGCACAATATGCAGCCAATCAAACCAGGAACACCGGGGCGAAACCCTTCTCTCTATGATAAGTGCACTGGGTTCTTTTACGTGCATTACACAAAATACGGGACCAACGACAAACGATGTATACTCGGTACTTTCAAAATTAACATCTATTATTATTATTATTTATAAATATGACTATGAATTCTTGATCTATAGGTATCAACTACTGTCTGAGTGGCCCATGTATGAATGGTGGGAGATGTATCAACGATATTGGTTCTTTCACATGCTCCTGTCCTGCAGGCTTCACTGGTACTACGTGTGAAACAGGTAAATTATATCACTAGAGTGGTAACACAGTGTCCAAATGAACACTGGTATTTTGTGTGAAACGGGTAAATGATATCACTAGCAGGGTTCTCCCCAGGTTTTTTCAAAACTGTGGGGCATTCTGGGCAATCTGTGCGGCAAATTTGGGAAGTTTGTCCAAAGCGTGCTGAATTGAAACAAGGTCTTTGGAATGTTTTCTACTTGGTGTTTATCTTGGTTATAAAAGCCCTACTGTGCAATCTGGAGCATTCTATATGGTTTTCTCTCAATGTTTTTTGTGAAATTATTATTGTTATTGTTTATTATTATTATTTATTTATTTTTGCGAATCCCCCAAAATTTGCACGTATCAACACGCAAACCGCACGTATCGGCCCAATACACTAGCTTGCGCCCGGGGAGAACCCTCACTAGAGTGGTGACACTGTGTCCAAATCAAGTGACTTTGGCTAAGGCTTATGCCATTTGCTGCTGCGACAACATTGAAGAATAGGCCTTTTCAGCAAGCTAGCCATAGCCACTGCAGAAGCCATTAATTCAGACACAGATATCCGCTCTCTTTTTTCCAGCTCTCTTTCTCTATATCCACGTATTTTGCAAAACACAAATAGAAATGCATTGAATTATTGATTGTGTTCTATGAACTATTGATTATTATTTGTTTTCAAAGAATTATTCAAATGATGCAAAAACATATTGAACATTTTTTGGTAAAACTTTTTATGTAGAGTATCTTTTTTTTTAAGCGTCTTAAAAGGACCAGATGGCAATTTTTCCTTTTGGTGCGCAATGAATACATTCTGTTCCAAGCGAACTGGTACTTAATCAAATTTCATTTGCGTCAAATTTTAACAAAACGAGTGACTATTGAAAGACAATTGTCTTGTTTATGTTGTAGATGTCAATGAGTGTGAATTGAAACCCTGTCTGAATGGAGGCACATGTCAACAGCTTCCTACCAGCGGATACCTCTGCAGTTGTATCAAAGATTTCATCGGTACTAACTGTGAAACATGTAAGTCACTAACAACACCAGTAATTATTGGGTTCCCGGAACATCGTAATTGTTTTTAAGGTATACACCATGTGACATTTGTTTATCCATTACGTGAATCACCCATTAAAAGCAGACCCGAGTTTGTCTATTTGTTTTGCTTTTTGATTCAGTTGTAAACTGTCCATTCAAAAGGGGCCAATTTCATAGAGCTGTTTAAGCACAAAAATTTGCTAAGCACAACAAAATTATGCTTACCAGACTAAGGTTACCAGCCAAAATACCATGTCACATGCACCATTTGTGACTGGTGTCCTGCAAATTTTTTGCTAAGCACAAAATTTGTAAGCAAAATTATCTGCTTAAGTAGCTCTATGAAAGTGGGCCCAGATGTTTTTCGTGATGAAAATTACATTTGTAGTGAAAGAAAACTGATTTGTTTTTGTTTCAGCCATTGGATGTGTCGTCAACTACACTCTCCCCAATGATGGTCTAATTACAATCTCCTCACCAAACTACCCTGAGAACTACGACAATGATCTCAACTGTCGTTGGATCGTGGATATCTCTCTCGGTCGTCGTCTACGCGTCATCTTCATTAATTTCACTTCGGAGCTTAGTTATGATTGGCTAGAGGCTGGCAACGGTCGAGATCCCACTAATGTAGAGACTCGTATCATCAGGCACTCTGGAGTAGTTGTTCCTAGTAACTTCATCACACAAAGTAATCAACTCTGGATCACGTTCACTACCGATAATAGCAAGACGGTTGCTGGCTTCCAGATTGAGATCAAAGATAATGATTTACTATGTAAGTATCCTCAAGAACTAGAGTATGACATTGGTTGTCTCGCCTAAGCTTTCTTATAATATTTAAGATACTCTTCCTAAAATGAGCATTATTAGTCACTTACTTTGCATTACTTAACCACTTCTCGGGTCGGTGTTTCAAAAAAGTTTCTGTGTCTCTTACACAGTATTATTTTTCGGGGCTACTGGAGTAATCAGTTTCCTTTTTAAATATCGTTGTCACAATGAAACCCCGACTTGACAACAAAGACAATAAAGGTTCTTACAATATAAGCACCGAGATTTGTTGTTCTCTTGTGAGAAAATATGAGACACGTTCATCGTGAATCGCCATGGTATCTGCCACAGGGCTCGAATTCGGGGGGCTGAGGGGAATCCACATGACCACAGGGCTTGTTGCTCAAAATGTTTACTGGACCAGAATTGTTTTTTACAAGACCAGAATCAAAATGAGAAAAATACTTCCTGACACAGCTTAACCTGCATTTAACTGTTTTTATTTGAGCATGCACTAAGACGAAGATTTATCGCATTTGTCTTTATGAGTATTAAATATACTTCAGTACTGTATAGAATTGAAAGGTAAATTTTATCAGACTCAAAGTCAACATTCAAACACAATATTACACAGTGAGGTATTATTATTTAATTGAAAAACACAAGACCGCCGGACTTGAGTTTACAGGCCCGACACTAAAACTAATGCCCTCGGGCCTGCGGTCCAGTGTAAAAGCTGAAAGCTGGAATCTCTTGAGTTACTTGATTATCTCTTGTGCTTGTGAATTACAGCTGATGAACCCTGTGCCAGTGATCCCTGCATGAATGGAGGTACTTGTCAAGATACTATTGAAAGCTTTGTATGCGTTTGTCCATTCGGATGGGGAGGTCCACTCTGTGAGAAGCAAAGTAAGTATATAACCTTCACCTCTTCTTAGAATAATGATAATTCGTGGCGTGTCATGGCCGAGCGGTCTAGTTCACCGAACCCAAGCTTTGGTGTTGTCAGCAGCAGAGTGTGGGTTCAAATCCCGGTCATGACACTTGTGCCCTTGAGCAAGGCACTTAACCATAATTGCTTCGTAAAAAGTTGGGAAGGTAGTGCATTCTGCTCTACCAGCCAGGTTCTTAGTGGATGATACCCACGCCTGCATCCTTACGGTCTGTGAAGGGGGTTACCCTGTTTCAGCCCTAGGAGTAGGTGGCAACGTGCCCCAGGTGACAGTTGATTTGGGTCAACAGCCCTTATCAGTTAAGTGTAGCCCTCACCCTGAAGTGGCCATCCGGTCTTGTGAGTAAGGCAATATCTCATAAAAAAAATAATGATGTCTTGTATAGCGCCGGTATCCACAAAAGTGCTCATGGCGCTTGCTCCAATAATAAAGTTCCTCTGTGGATGTCTTCCAATGGTGCACATGCAAGAAAAACAGCAGCAGAATAATCAGTAATCCCAATCTCTATGGAATTAAGAAAAAAATTCAGTAAAAAGATGTGTTTTCAAGGCTGTTTTGAAAAAGTCTGTTGTCTGGATGGCTCTGATGGAATGTGGGAGACCGGTTCCAGACCTTCCCTGCAGCTACCAGAGAAGAACGGGATCCCCATGTTAGCCACCTTGTGCCCTAGGCTCATCCTCAACTCACACCTGTCTTATTCATTTTGTATGGCTTTTGTAGCCTATGTCATTTCAGTGATGTAGGCTGCAGCAGAGCTATGTATTGAGTTGCGACAACTTGCGATAAGAAGCCATTTTCAGTCCCCAAACAAATTGTATTGCTAACATTCGGCCGTCCATGCCAACCAGCATGATTTGTTTTTTCAATAATAGAAAGATCTATAAGATAACGTTTTCTCTCTATAATAGTTGACAGCAGTTTGATATTGTGTGTTTGTATTTTTGTGTTTTTTAGGTTTCTGTAATCCCAACCCGTGTCTAAATGGTGGCACCTGTAGCCAGTTATCTGATGGTACAATCTCATGTATGTGCGCGACCAACTTTATCGGGGAACGATGTGAAACACGTAAGTATCATATTTGTTATCAAACATTCTTGCCCTACATCTATATTATGCTTGTTTTGATATCATTTGATTGTTTATGACATTTAAATTATCAATATATTGTAAATAATAATTTGTTGTTGACAAATCTGGGGGCCCAATTTCATGTGGGTGGCATGGTTGGCTTGTGCGTAAAAGCGCTCGTCTCTCACCAAGGTGACCCAGGTTCGATACCCGGCCAGGGCCATATGTGAGTTGAGTTCTGCTGTGCCACGAGGGTATTCCAGACCATCCGGTTTTCCTCCCTCAAAAAAAATCGAACACTTTCGATCTCTGGCTGTGCTCCGTGGTCATAATGGGTTGATGTGGCTGGCTGCCAAAGGCGCCCTTGCATGCCTGCTTCTCGAACACGTTGTAGCCACGTCCTTCGCAATTCAGCTCTTAGCTACCAGTAAGGATGATTAGCCTCCCAAATTATTATTATTATTTTTATTATAGAGCTGCTTAAAGCACAAAAAGAAGCTATAAGCACAACAAAATTATGCTTACCAGAATAAGGTTACCAGCTAAATTACCATGTCGTATGCACCATCCTTGACTGGTATCCTGTTTATGTTTGCTTAGCAGAAGCCTATTTTTTAAAAGTGAAATTGTCTGCTTATTAAGCAGCTCTATGAATTTGGGCCCTGGCGATTATAAAGGAAGCAAGCCATAGTTTAGTTTAACAGAGCTCTGATATATGATTGATGTTTTCACACAGTGGGTACCGACGTGTGCAGTGATGATACATGCTTCAATGGAGGACAGTGTCCGACTATGGGAGGTAACATCCCATGTATCTGTACTAGTGGTTATACGGGAACACTGTGTGAATCTGGTAAGTATGTCAAGATTGTTAGAGAGAGAAAGCTTTGCAGAAGTACCATGTAAAAGCCTGGTTCATGAATTGCAAAAGCAGGGATCAAATTTTACACTGGAACACAGGCCCGAGGCCAGTAGTTTTAGTGTCAGGCCAGTAAAGTCATGACAGGACAAGTCCGTCGGTCTTGTGTTTTTCAATACCTCACTTTGTGTAATATCTTGAACAAAAACAAATTATGATCAAATCTTGACTTTGAGTCTGATAAAATACCTTTCAATTCTATACAGTACTGAAGTATATTAGATACTCATAAAGACAAATGAAGTAAATCTTCCCTTACATGTCTTAGTGCTTCCTCAAATAAAAACAGTCAAATGCATGTTAAGCTGTGTCAGGAAGTATTTTTCTTATTTTGATTCTGGCCTTGTAAAAACAATTCTGGTCCAGTAAACATTTTAAGCTGCAAGCCCTGTGGTCTTGTGGATTTTCCCCCAAAATTCGAGCCCTGAAAAGCCAAACCAATTCTACATACTCAACCCTTCCAGGCAGATGTTGCAGCAAATTGTCAACCCAGAAAACGAAAAAACACTTGATTCACATGCATTTTTGTTCAACTTCCTTTGAACCTTCGTGGAGCCTCAACTAATGAAACAATCAGATTGTAGTATAAGCTATCACTTGAGGGCGCACTTCAGAGCCGTATATAGACCGTTATCATGCTGCCACCATCTTGGTCATGTGCCCTTAATCCAAAAGCAGTAATGATGATAATATTCACCAAACAAAAAGGAACCAGACTATTTGCCCTTCCAGCCTCGGTTTCGGTTACATTGATTTGAATGGGAGAAAATCAAGATGGCCGCACAATGATAAAGGTCTATTGAAAGAGTTTCGACAACTTGCGATTAGAAGCCATTTTGTGTAAAAAAAAAATGCATGGGCGAACACAGGGTTACAGACTAGACTGCGCATTGGGTTGTGCTGCATTTGGACCGAAAATGGCGTCCAGGAACCACATGACCAAGGAAAACGGGTCCCCCTATGTCGCAACTCTCTCAATACACAGCTCTGGGCCCCTTCAATCAATATGATTTATTTCACAGTGTACATTATTAAAGGTTATTATTAAAAACATATCTCATAAAATGATACCAAATGAAAATAGAAAGAAATTTGCAGTTTGCAGGCATTTAACTTTTTAGCTGATCAGCTGATTTCCTTATCTTTGGTTTCTCAGCTGTGCCATTGAAATTTGAAAAAACAGCGCTAAGTCTTGCTAAGAACATTGCTTAAAGGTATCGTACCTGTTTGGTAATGACTCAAAACAAATATTTGCATAAAAACTTACTTGGTAACAAGCAACGGAGAGCTGTTGATAGTATAAAACATTGTGAGAAACGACTCCATCTGAAGTAACGTAGTTTTTGAGAAAGAGGTAATTTCTCACTAAAATTATAAAAACTTCTTGCAAGAAGTTTTTATTCCTAATCAAGCACACAAGTTTGTACAAAAAGGGGTAATTTTTCTTTCATCATTTTCTTGCAACTTCGATGACCAATTGAGCCCAAATTTTCACAGGCTTGTTATTTTATGCAAATGTTGGGATACACCAAGTGAGAACACTGGTCTTTGACAATTACCAAACGTGTTCAGTGCCTTTAATAAGGACATATTGAAGTGGAGATATATATATTTCATTTGTTATTTTCTCGTATTACAGATGTAGACGAGTGTGCATCGAATCCCTGCTTGAATGATGGTGTATGTATTAATGGTATCAACCAGTTCTACTGTAGCTGTCCTAATGCATTCGCCGGAGACATATGTGAAACACTTGGTAAGTCATCATAAGGCGCCGTCATGCCCCAAATTTACACAACTAACCTCATGAATAATTCATGACCCACGTAACAGAGCTGCCAACTCTCCCTGATTCTGCAATTCCTGAATCCTTAAAAATATACCAATCTTTCCATTTTCTGATGAACAAATTTGAAAATCTGCCTGATTATGGAAACTTTTTCCCTATTATGTCGAATGTAGTTCAAAATATCTCCCTGGTTGTTGTACAAAATCTCCCTTATTGCCGTACAAAATCTCCCTTATTGCAAGGTGCAAATGTTGGCAGCTCTGCATGTAAATATAAGACTCCTTTTAATTTCATCTGCTTCAATTTTGATGCCTAAACAGATCAAACTTCAATAGCCAGTGGTTAAGGAAAGTTGAATTTGTTTAGGAACATTAGGGAAAAACAGTCAAATCACCCCGGGAATCTGTCTTGGAATTGAAAAAAAAGTAAATAAACCAATGTACAATTGGGTGTTTTGCCTGAGGTCTAATACTGCAATGCCGACTACTAATTCGCTTAGTGTGCATCACATAGAGAATGCTACATCCACAATGTACATGAGATACTTTGTATTACTCTGACCGTCTCGTATGACTATTTTTTACTTGATGTAGTTGCCTGTGTGGACAAACCCTGTTTTCATGGCGGTGTGTGTATACCGTTGGATGATGGTACCTTTGTATGTCAGTGTGTGCCGGGGTATGTTGGAGTTCAATGTGAAACAGGTAAGCACTCTACGATCATTTGGAGATTCTAGATTCTTTCCAAATTCGGTCTGACTGAAGGAATTACAAGGAGACAAACCAACATTTTTTTTTTCTGTCAATGTTAATGCATTAATTTAATGTAATTTGAATCTTGCATATAGTGATCAAACCATGCAATAGACCTTATACTTTGACATCATCAGGCTGCCATCTTAGAGGTAAACTGATAATGAAACAATGGAACTGCGCAGATTTATACGCGCAGTGCACAGGATTGGCCTATGAACAACCTCTTTTTGAACTCTAGGCGAGGGCGCCCTACTCAAATGACGTTATGTATATAAGGTCTATACAATGTGTTAATGATGAAACACATGGGTTAATATACAAAACTTCCAGATGCATTAACAAAGAAGTTAGTAAACAAATAATGAATGTTTGTAAGTGCAATGGTAAGAATATTTGTATGAGTTGAAAGATGTTCCATGCAACGACACAAAGCTAGTTGAATGGAACATTCCATCTTTCTATTATTTCTATTCCATTATTTGTTTTATATATCATCCAAGTAGATCCTTGTTATTTGATTGAAGGATAAAACTATAAGAATAAACAAACTGTACAAGATTGTATTCTGGCACCCACTGTGAGGGCGTTTTGTACTGCTGTGTATAACACATGGTGTGGTCTAGCATGCAGTAGATAAAATGGGATGGGACACAAATGCATGGTGTAGTACCAAACTGCACGATGAATGATGTAGGCCGTGTAATGGTTTGAATAATGAAAGACATGTGACCTACATTCCTCCAATTAAATGACAAGGATCTTCTTGGGTGTTGTATAACTTGTTAAATCCTGCTTTCTGTAGTTCGATGGTTAATTCTATTTTCATGACGACAAATGAACGGGAGACTTTTGGGGACTGTAGGCGGCAGCAGACTTACCAGGTAAATCCATTGTTCTCGGTAATGTGCGTATGCTCAGAAGAACATAAACAATGGAAATTCACCTGGTAAGTCTGCTGCCACCTAGCATTCAAAAGTCTCCCATTGAATGATTAGGATTCGTAATAACGATTGTTGTTTTTATTCTGATTTGACAGACCAGAATGAATGTGCAAGCTCACCATGTATCAACAAAGGCACATGTATTGATAATCTAAATGGGTATGAATGTTTATGTGAAGATGACTTCATGGGAAACAACTGTCAATTCAGTAAGTTATAAATCATGACTCTCTCATACACCCCTATCAAATAATGGCATCACCCAATAATTTCATGGGAAACAACTGTCAATTCAGTAAGTTATATCTGGACTCTCTCATACACCCCTATCAAATAATGGCATCACCCAAGAATTTCATGGGAAACAACTGTCAATTCAGTAAGGTATATCTGGACTCTCTCATACACCCCTATCAAATAATGGCATCACCCAAGAATTTCATGGGAAACAACTGTCAATTCAGTAAGTTATATCAGGACTCTCTCATACACCCCTATCAAATAATGGCATCACCCAAGAATTTCATGGGAAACCACTGTCAATTCAGTAAGTTATATCATGACTCTCTCATACACCCCTATCAAATAATGGCATCACCCAAGATTTTCATGGGAAACAACTGTCAATTCAGTAAGTTATATCATGACTCTCTCAAACACCCCTATCAAATAATGGCATCACCCATTATGAGTTTCAGGGGAAACAACTGTCAATTCAGTGAGTTATAAATCATGACTCTCATACGCCCCTATCAAATAATCAGGTATCATGCCTGTTAAGAAGAAGAAACCCATGCACCCAATGCTAGCCTGGAAGGTATGGTACTTTGTGGCAGTCTGTGGTACCAGTGTCAGCTGTACAAACAGAAGAAACCCATGGTACTTTGTGGCAGTCTGTGGTACCAGTGTCAGCTGTACAAACAGAAGAAACCCATGCACCCAATGCTAGCCTAGAAGGTATGGTACTTTGTGGCAGTCTGTGGTACCAGTGTCAGCTGTACAAACAGAAGAAACCCATGCACCCAATGCTAGCCTAGAAGGTGTGGTACTTTGTGGTAGTCTGTGGTACCAGTGTCAGCTGTACAAACAGAAGAAACCCATGCACCCAATGCTAGCCTAGAAGGTATGGTACTTTGTGGCAGTCTAGGGTACCAGTGTCAGCTGTACAAACAGAAGAAACCCATGCACCCAATGCTAGCCTAGAAGGTATGGTACTTTGTGGCAGTCTGTGGTACCAGTGTCAGCTGTGCAAACAGAAGAAACCCATGTACCAAATGCTAGCCTAGAAGGTATGGTACTTTGTGGCAGTCTGTGGTACCAGTGTCAGCTGTGCAAACAGAAGAAACCTATGCACCCAATTTTAGCCTAGAAGGTATGGTACTTTGTGGCAGTCTGTGGTACCAGTGTCAGCTGTACAAACAGAAGAAACCCATGCACCAAATGCTAGCCTAGAAGGTATGGTGCTTTGTGGCAGTCTATGGTACCAGTGTCAGCTGTACAAACAGAAGAAACCCATGTACCAAATGCTAGCCTAGAAGGTATGGTACTTTGTGGCAGTCTGTGGTACCAGTGTCAGCTGTGCAAACAGAAGAAACCCATGTACCAAATGCTAGCCTAGAAGGTATGGTACTTTGTGGCAGTCTGTGGTACCAGTGTCAGCTGTGCAAACAGAAGAAACCCATGCACCCAATGCTAGCCTGGAAGGTGTGGTACTTTGTGGCAGTCTGTGGTACCAGTGTCAGCTGTACAAACAGAAGAAACCCATGCACCAAATGCTAGCCTAGAAGGTATGGTACTTTGTGGCAGTCTGTGGTACCAGTGTCAGCTGTACAAACAGAAGAAACCCATGTACCAAATGCTAGCCTAGAAGGTATGGTACTTTGTGGCAGTCTGTGGTACCAGTGTCAGCTGTGCAAACAGAAGAAACCCATGTACCAAATGCTAGCCTAGAAGGTATGGTACTTTGTGGCAGTCTGTGGTACCAGTGTCAGCTGTGCAAACAGAAGAAACCTATGCACCCAATTCTAGCCTAGAAGGTATGGTACTTTGTGGCAGTCTGTGGTACCAGTGTCAGCTGTACAAACAGAAGAAACCCATGTACCAAATGCTAGCCTAGAAGGTATGGTACTTTGTGGCAGTCTGTGGTACCAGTGTCAGCTGTGCAAACAGAAGAAACCCATGTACCAAATGCTAGCCTAGAAGGTATGGTACTTTGTGGCAGTCTGTGGTACCAGTGTCAGCTGTGCAAACAGAAGAAACCTATGCACCCAATTCTAGCCTAGAAGGTATGGTACTTTGTGGCAGTCTGTGGTACCAGTGTCAGCTGTACAAACAGAAGAAACCCATGTACCAAATGCTAGCCTAGAAGGTATGGTACTTTTTGGCAGTCTGTGGTACCAGTGTCAGCTGTGCAAACAGAAGAAACCCATGCACCCAATTCTAGCCTAGAAGGTATGGTACTTTGTGGCAGTCTGTGGTACCAGTGTCAGCTGTGCAAACAGAAGAAACCCATGCACCCAATGGTGGTCTGTGGTACCAGTGTCAGCTGTACAAACAGAAGAAACCCATGCACCCAATGCTAGCCTAGAAGGTGTGGTACTTTGTGGCAGTCTGTGGTACGTGTATGGGAGTGCTGGTTGTAGAGATCTAACTGAAACACACTAATCCATTGTGCTTTTTATTGCTTGATAGGACCTGGACAAGGTTGTACATCCAACCCATGTAAGAATGGAGCAACCTGTAATGATACAGGAGTTGGTGACTATACATGTACATGTACACCAGGCTACTCAGGAATCACATGTGATATTAGTAAGTACCTACAGTCTTTAGACCTAATACTTTCCAATCCTTGCATGCTTGCTTACAAACTCTTCCAATGGACCAACATTGGTGTTTTGTTTTTGCTGATGATATAATCAGGCATAATATTTGTCCTACCTAAGTCTGATTCACCATTTGTTAGGCCCTCGGAAAAATTTGCTAAATTTTTCTTAAATAGCCTGGAAAGTCCAATAAAGCCTATACCATTTCCTACATATAGGTCAGCCCTTGTAATTGATGAAGTTGTCCTACTTGTTTCCAAGGGCCAAATATCATGCCTGCATAATTCCTTTTTGTTTCGTTTCACTCATTAGATTCTTTGTAGTATTTTAAACCATTATCGTTTTCAAAGTTATATAAATCAGTTAATTTAAATTCATAATGTGAGGGGGAATTATTCCACAATCCCATGATAACTTTTGTATGTAAATATGAAATTGTGTATTCTTCTTTTTTGTGGTAATTACGTATTGCTCTTGCTGTAAATTTGTAACTTTTTATTATGGAGCTGCCCAATCTTTTGTAAATTGCCTATTATAGGATGAATACGTTTTTTGAATTGAATTGTTGAATTGATACTTGTTAGAACAAGATTTGAGATTTAAATTGCTGAACGGAAGGTTCACTTCTGGACCTCGCTGGTCTCGGAATCATGCGGTTTTTATGAAGTGCATTGATAGGTTTTAGTCATACATAGGTTCCAAGCAAAATAAATTGTAAATTATCCACAACTTATTCAGGCAAGTTTATATGTACTTTACGTTACCAAATGGTTTATGATAATGACAATGATTTGCCGCTAATGTGTGCTTTTGATTTTGACTTCGATTGAGTGGTTCACCACGCCTGGAATTACACGGAGGCTACAGAGGCCATAGTCTTAGCCTTGGTGCCCCTTTAAATGTTTCCCACAGACTTTAATAAATGAAAATGGCCTTGCCCTCTAAGATGAAATTCCAGGCCTGGTTCACGATAGTAACAACTACTTAATAATTTTTACTATTATTATTATTATTATTATTATTATTTAGACAAACAAAACAAACATTACAAGGAAGCAAGTACAAGAATATGAATAAAGAAGTAATCCAAACAAAAAACAAAAATTAAACAATAGAAAATAAGTTAATAAGTAGGCCCTAGAAAACAAATTAATAAAAAGTGGGGCAAATAATTAATAATTAAGTACATAAATAAATAAATACAAATTTAACAATAGCAATAATGAAATATTTGACTTGTATTTGTAGATGTGAACGAATGTCAGAGTAACCCATGTAAGAATGGAGGATCCTGTACTGATCAACTGGGTGGTTTCCAATGTGCCTGCCAATCTGGATACACGGGATTTGACTGCAGTTTAGGTTGGTATTTTATTCATTAACACTGACACTTAGGTTGGTATTTTATTCATTAACACTGACACTTAGGTTGGTATTTTATTCATTAACACTGACATGAACTACACTCTTTAATATTAAAGTATGTGAACCTAATTCAGCGTTCTCCCTTAACAGTGGTCCGCTGGCCAAATGCCAGTTAAAACACCCGAGGACCAGTCAAAATTCTCTCCAAGTGGTCCTGCTGGCTAGTTCAGAAAGCATCCCTATTTCATTTGAAAGATGGACTTGTGAAAAAGCTGGTGGACTAGTGAAATGACGAGTTAACTTGTCCTGCTGGCTAGTCACTGAAAAAGGTTAAGGGCAAACCCTGTAATTGTATTACTCGACAATCATCCAAATAAAATGCCATTACTAAAGAACAATTATGTAGATAAACTGTGGGGAAACGCCCTCCATGGATAAACAAAACAACATCAGCTGTTTGTATTTTTATGGACTGAAGTCAACAAAAAGCTTCAAGTTGCGTAATCTTGGTCTCTGTAAATGACTTGATTAATCACAAGTGCACACTCACATTGGAGTCCCCAGACTAAAGACAGTGTTACTATGTCACATGATTCAGGGCAAGCATTTGTATAGCAACCTCCAGATGGGCAAAGCCTGATGCCATTGTACTATGCACATTCATTTAGAGTTGTGTAC
Source organism: Plazaster borealis (assembly GCA_021014325.1). Taxonomy (NCBI): domain Eukaryota; kingdom Metazoa; phylum Echinodermata; class Asteroidea; order Forcipulatida; family Labidiasteridae; genus Plazaster; species Plazaster borealis. Next base: position 10,083,712 of record CM037475.1, read on the forward strand.
GGGTGTTCGCCGTCTCTTGCAAAACTACGCAAAAGCTTGCCCCGAACCGTGCGACATAGCAACTGTCTCTAGTCGGAGGAATTCAAATTGAACAGGTTGCTTGCAACTAAAGCAAGTCATGGTACCAGACATTATTCAAATCTATCTCCCTCGATGTCGAACTAAATCATTCATTAAAATTAATAGGCTCTCGAGTCACAGTGATCAGGTTCGCTTTTATTAATCCTGGCCATCTTATTCTTAGAATGAATTGTTTGTTTTGTCATGTTTCTTTCTTGCCTTTACGAATAATGTTGCCTTTAATTATTAGCCTGTGTTCAATTGCTGCTTTCAATTGCTTGACTTTCAATTTTTGCTCTCTACACCCACTTACCCATTCTTTTCTCTCCCATCCCCGGCCCCTTACTCCTGCTTTTTAAATCCATTTATTAATTTCAGTCTGTTCATTTATAAACTAGACATCCTGTAACCTATCCAATTCTATATTGAATTATCAGTTCACTCTCATGTATGTCTGTATGATTGTTGCATATTTTGGCCGAATAAATAATAATAATTATGTCTTCTTGGCTTGTCCAATGTTTCCACACATGACTGTCTTTGTCAAATTTAACTTTCTAATACTCTCTCCGTTTGACCTGATAGATATTAATGAATGTGTGAGCAGCCCGTGCTTGAACTCTGGAGTATGTTCTAATAATATTGACTATTATAAGTGCATCTGCAAGACTGGATACTCGGGAACAAACTGTGAAAATGGTAAGTAATGGCTTCATCATGATGCAGTATTATAGCAGACCTACCTTACATGCTTATATAGTCCCATTTTAACCCCTTTAGAGACCATAGCGGCCGGAAACGGCTTGTACCAAAATGCCCAAAGCGGCCACAAATGGCTGCAAGATCTGACCTACTTTCACTCAACCCAAAAAAGGCCAAAGTAAAGGTCACGTCCTGAACATTGTTAGAAACGACCGTCTTTGAAGTATTGTAGTTTTAGAGAAAGAGGTAATTTTCACCCACAAATTTGAATCTGAGAAAGGCTTCAGGCATGAAGCCTTTTTCAGGCATCTCAAAGCACAAAATTATATGCAACAAGGGTGTTTTTTTCTTTTGTTATTTTCTTGCAACTTCAATGACCAATTGAGCCCAAATTTTCACAGGTTTGTTATTTTATGCAAATGTTGGGATACACCAAGTGAGACGACAATTACCAAAAGTATACCCTGCCTTTAAAATCATCAAGTCACAAAAATAAACTTGTTTTTCATAATTTGTCCGCCCGTACCGATTTGCTTAAATTTTCCATCCCCTGCAATTTTTCTCGCGGCTGAAGTACCTTGCCTATGACCTTTGTAATAATTTCATATGTGCCCCCTTACCAGAATTTGTATGTAAGCTTAAGAACTATTTTGATGCCTAGGGTAGCTTTTTTAAAGACACTCTTTAATGTTTCACTGTGTTCTTCTTTCTGTTTTGTTAGGCCTTTTTATCTGTTGTGATTTTGTAATGATCTTTAGTGTTGTTTTTTTGTATGACTATTCCCTGTCTTTCCTTAATCTTCCTTGCTTTTCCTGGGAATTGTGAGATATGCGCCTTTTGGCGACAGTTAATTTTTTAACTTGTATGCTCTCCTTGGCATCCCACTGTTGTTTAATGTTAGTTTTTTTAATATATTTTAATGTTTGTACATTGTGAAGTTTTTGCCCGAATAAATATTATTATTATTATTATTATTATTATTACAACACTCAATATGGACTTGAAGACTTGGTCCCATTATTTAAATCTAATAATCAATTGTTTATGGGTTGATTTTTTTTCTTTTCAGAACCCAATAATAACCCCAATCTGCCTGATGAAGGAGGCTTGAACACAATTCAACTGGAGCCATGGTGGATTGGAGTCATATGCGCCCTGGTCATTCTCATCATAATCTTCATCGTTATTCTCTTATGCACCTACAGAAGGAATAAGAAGCCATTTGAAACGGTGTATACCAAGCCACCACCCCCTCCAAAGTCCAAATTCGTCTCGCCCTACAAGAGATGAGACCCTCAAAGTACTAAGATTTCTTTATAGATGACAACCAAGACACTGTTTATAATACAATAACTGATTCTGATTCAAAGTCACCCAGAATACGACTCTGTTTTTGTTTTGCTTTTAATATTAGCAATTTTCATGTTTTGGTTTTTTTACAATTACATGTATATTCATGGTTTTGTAAAACCTTTTAATTTGCAAAAATATCTGCAAGTTACTTTTACTTGTCACTTTATTGTACATTTTCATTATAATTTTGTATTTTAAATGGTTTGAGAGTATATCTTGTGATTTTCTACTGCCTCTACAAACTCGGAAGTCAACCAATGTACTAGACCCTTAGCAACTATTGTATTTGTGTACTTGTTTGTGGTGTACTTGTTTGATATATTATTCCCAGCAGGTTTCTTGAATTGTGCAGAAAACTGTGTACATGGACAAGGTGTTGTTAAACTACACTACTAGCCTTCCCCCTTATGCATGCAGAGCTGCCAACATTTGCATCTTGCAATCAGGGAGATGTTTAGAAAATACATTACACATAATAATAGGGGAAACATTTCCATAATCAGGGAGATTTTCAAATTTGTTCATTGGAACATGGAAAGATTGGCTTTATTTTCAGGGAACTTTCTGCAGAATCAGGGAGAGTTGACAGCTCTGGTGCATGTTAGTTTCCCAAGAGGAGTCCGAGGGTGAGAAAGGGGGAATGCTCCAGCTCCAGGGATCAGTCCAGGAAGCGCGTTTGATTTAACTGCTCAAAGTCAAAGTAGTTCATTTTGTTTAACGATAGTTCCCACTTGACGTCACAAAGTGTTAAACTCGGCCATCTTTACGGGCAATGAGTTTGATCAATTTCTTGCATGATTGGTCTGTGATCCACTTGGCTGCATAGACAAATCTGAACGCTTGACGCAGTTCAAAGCCAAAGTTGGCTTGTATCGGGAACCATCCGATGTATATTTTTGATCGTTAATGTATTACCTTCAAACTGATTATGTATACATTATACACGCTTAGAAGCTTTACTATTGTGTATACTTATCTACATGGGTTGATTTATTAAGGCAGTTTGAACTTTAACCATGATTTTGTTATTAATGTTATTTAACACTTTAGAGACCATAGCGGCCGGAAACGGCTTGTACCAAAATCCCCATAGCAGCCGCAAACGGCTGCAAGATTTGACCTACTTCCACACAACCAAAAGGTCAAAGTAAAGGTCATGACCTGAATTGACATTTTCCAGTGTTTCCTATGTTAACAATAGTATCTATGTATCTGAAACAAAACCAAATTTCTGTTTCATATTATTTTTATTTCAGACACTTTTACAAGAAACAAATTATTTCAAAAAATCAACAACAAAACCATGTCTGGGCGTATGGTAATGATTGTACAGAAATGAACGGTCTCTAAAGGGTTAAAGCAATTAATTTGCTTTATAATGTTGTGACCGAAACGGACCTTTTGTCCAACGATGCATTTTTACAAATATAGAATGATTCACAGAAGATTTCAATGAAATCCATAAATAGCTTGAAGTGTTCTTTAGCTTGTAGTAATGCTTTGAAATGTTTTGAGGCTTTGAGCACAGTAGCCCAGTATACGCAGCAACGAACAGAACTTTGGACTTTGGTTTGAAGCAAATAGCAAGGTTTGTGAGACACACGCAATGTCTAATTACCGAAGACGCTGGTTCGAGCAGTTTGCCATGTTTGTAAGAGAAAGGCAATCTGCCAATATCTCAAATTTTAATGTAAACACTGTCAGCACTAGTGCTGGGCAACTAGTGAAATTCTCTTCATTTAGTCGCAACTTCGACACTAGCCACACTAGTCGCCCAGGCCTAGTCAGGACTATCTAAACCTTAATGCCACAGCCATGTCACGTCAATGATCACACATTTCAAAATATACACTTGTTCCACTCCAGCAAATGAACACTCATTATACAATCAAATAACAAATGCATATATGTAGGCTGAACACCAGTATTTTATTCCGAAATATACATGAAATTTGTATTCTGTCATAGGAATGGAGACAATGTGTTGAAGTGCTAACGAAGAACATGAAGTATTACACTAGAACAACAAAATATTATGTCAATAATAGAGACTTTTGAAACCAAATATTTTAATGCACAGGAACTGCTGTTTTGAGGTTATATAGTAGTGTACTTTTCCATGTATGTGTTTAATGAGGAAAGACAGTTGAACTTAACACACATTTTAAAATTTCAGTGATGTACCTCCACTTCAATGTTTTGACCAAATGAAATTTAAATTATTGACTTTTACCAACAGCTCCAGTGCCTTTACAAACTTCCATAATGAAATCCTTACAGTCAGTTAGTTTTATATTTTATTGTAGTATAAAAGTTATTGTAAAGAAAGTTTTAAAGTAAGTGTTTTATATCAAGTAATGGGTATGTATTAAACAGTACTACCTTGTACATGTACATTCTGCAGGTATATTGCATGTAAGATTAGAGAATAATTTACCACCTAGCTTTATTATTAGTCTCATATTGCTTATTTGATCGACCAAAGCTCTTTTGACATACAATCTTTTTCACCAGTGTCTTTCAACTAAGAGACGTCACAAGCTCCACTAGCGCCCTCGGGGTCCAAAGGCTTACAGTTAAGCGAGGGCGCTTAACACACATTTCCATTGTTTGACTCTAATAATAATAATAATAATAGTGGCTTCTTATGTAGCGCACATATCCGTCACTCAGTGACGCTCAAGGCACTTTTAACGTTCATTATTTTGCTGCAAGGTATTGTGGAGCTACGTTTTGAAGTATGAGACCAAGTCCTTTACATAGCACCATGTAATGGTTTACAAGGTGCTGTGGCGCAATATGCTGCCGATCAAACCGGGGCGAATCCCTTCCCTTTTTGATAAGTGCACTGGGTTCTTTAACGTGCATTACACAACACACGGGACCTACGGCTTAACGTCCCATCCGAAGGACAAAGCATGTGGTTAAGTATCTTGCTTAAGGACACAAGTGTCACGACTGGGATTCGAACCCACACTCTGCTGATCAGAAACACCAGAGCTTGAGTTCGGTGTTCTAGTGAATGCAGCATACAAATACACAGAGTCTTAGTAAGGTTTCCAATATTACAGATTTGCAACGTAGTTTAGAAACCGAAGTAGCAAGCAAGCCTGTACTTATTACGGTACCTATTTTTAGTTTGGCTCCTTCTGTTTGGAAATTTCTGACAGAAAACTTGTTTAACCCTTTTATTCTTTAAACTGGTGATTTGAAATAAGAAATAAATTAATTTTACTTTTACCTGTATAAGCTTAAATTATTTTATACTTACAGTTTTATATGTATTTGCAAACTGTCAGTGCACAGTAAAAAGCATTTATCCACCAATAAAACGCAACTTCATTTGATACGAAATTGACAGCTGTTACGTGTACTTATTAATGTCTAAGATGTTACTCATCAATGTGAATCTTCAAACATTTGAGCCCATTATAGTGCATGATTTTGTTTCATTCACAAGTTAAAGCAATGACATAAAAACTCAAGATTCCCCAAAAATAAGTTGAGTACATGCAAGACTTGCACAGTCTATATTCAATAGTTTGTCATCAATATTAGTAGACCACTTCCCATGAATAAAGTAAATTGCACATCATGCATGCGCACTAACACTAATGGTTGGCATAATCGGGAAATATCACGCCCTTTTGTATGGGGCTGATGGTGGTGTGACGCACACGCGTTTTTGCCTCTACCAAGTGCCCAACTCTATGGCGTTCGCCAACCAATAGCGTCTATACATATGCGTGAATGTAATTAGCATGTTTATAGGGAAGGCCTAATTCGCATGTCGTAGGAATGGCTAACTAGCATTTCATGGGAAGGGCACATTGCAAAGCATAAATTACCATTCATAAATACCCCAGACAGTTTCGCTACTCCTATTGGTGGAGAACGCGTCACGTGGGGGTGTTTAAACGGTTGATAAAGACACAGCTGAAGCTGTTTAAGACCGGCTGGCTTCGCGTGTTGGGCGCGCAAGCTCATGTACATCAATTTAAATTACGCAGAACGCAATTCATAGGTATTAGTAACAGCGCGTAATATGTGTGTACATGCGCGTATACACACCGACCGACGCGCACAAAACATTTTTACAAAAGTTTTTGGAAATTTGCAAACTTCGAAAAATTCGCAAAAGAAACAGTGTGGCATTGTCTATAATTGTGATATTTGCTTTTTAACATAAGGGCATTTATGAATGGGAATAAAAGAGTAGTGACTCGTTCTTAAACGGCCGTTTAAAACCCTGCAGGGTCGTGGCCGTGCGATAAAGGCCCGAGCCGAAGGCGAGGGCCTTTATCACACGGCCACGACCCTGCCGGTTTTAAACGGCCGTTTAAGAACTCGTCGCCTACTCTTTTATTCCCTTATTAGCAACTTCTTCTATGAAAGTCCTCCCTGCTGTGCACAACATGAGATATTGCTACCTGGAATGCATTCTTACAATCTTAATGGCTTTTTTATTCACTTATCAATGTGATATACAGTTTAATTACATATACTTGTAAAAATATTCATTCAACAATAATTGATTTAGCTAAAATAGTCTACATGTTATAAAGCCATAATGTAGAATGCAATGCAAATTACAATCGCAGCCAAAATGTGAGCCAATTTTGGATTCTGTAATCTCCACACATCCTCAATTAGCTTTCCATGAGAGAATTAAAGGATAAGGCACTTGAATAAGAATAAATTCCCCCCCCCAAATCACAGCAGCTCCTCCAGCTGCGGTGTGAATAACAAAGATACACACATGTAGGGCTTGACCATTACTTAGTGATAAACAATCTAGTGAAGTTTGTGGTAAAACTCTCCAGAAAACAACCGGTGGTGAAATAAACTCGGCGATCGGTATGCTTGCAGATTACTTTGATGATGAAGTGTTGGATTTGCTTGTGACTGAAACAAACAGGGGTCAAGTTCTCCCATTGGAACCTATTGGAAAATTCACCAATTGTGTTTTGGCAACTTTTTCCAATTGGACAAAATAACCAATTGGTCTAAAGAACCCATTGGACAAAATAGCCAATTAATTTTTGTTTACATCTACGGCTTCAAGTACCCGCCATGGGTCTCGTTTAAAGACATCTCATCAGTAACCAAGATGATTCGGGAGAAAAATTTAGTCAATCATTGGTAAACAACGAGCTAGGTATGTGCAAAGATCCAGTCATGCTAAAAACAATCATATGTTACTTCCACAAGCTTTGTTTCTTTACTTTCTACCCTTGGTGTGTAATTTTGAACAAAATTTGTTTCAATTGAACTACCTATTCATTGCTATAAACTTTACACACATTTAAGTGTAAACTACTGTGCAGGAAAGGCTGATTTACCTACAATGGTTTTGAATAAACGTTGAGTTTTATATTTGTGCATAATTAATTAGATCCTGCCATTTTCATTCTAAATTTTGACATTACTTTTTCCAATTGATGAAAGGACAAAATAACCAGTTGGACAAGATAACCAATATTGTTTGTTTGCTTTTGCCTACATCTACCTTTCAATGCCAAGTGTAGAATCAAACAAACAAAATTACATTGCTTTACATAAATCTCACTATTACAGTCATCAGCTATCGAATTGGAAATTAATTTTCTCAGAAAATTAATATAATCCAGTTGAAAATTTGATGAAAAACAATTTGACTGAATAAAAACCGTTTGCTTCAACTGAATTAACACTGGAATCATGCATGGTTTATGCACATTTCAGAATTCTTAAGAAATGTTGGTTTAGAAAGAGTTTAAAATAACCAACTGGAGGTAAGGTTTTATTGGAATTGCGTCTAGATGCATACCTGCAGTCTATAAAAGATGAAGAGGCAAAGAGAATGAGGGATCTTCTCACAACCATGGCTGCAGACTTCCCGATACCGGACTATCATAAACATATGGACAGTGATGAGTTTCATCAGCTGACGTCAGCCTATCAGCAATTTATAGAAGCCGGAAACAAAAAGGAGACCTTTAGATATTGGTCCACATACATCGACATGGTTCAAATCCTTCTACTCTTCATCAGACTCATCAGAGAGGCCAACTGGAATCTACACCTTGCAAGTGTTAGGGCAGTGCTGCCATGGATATTGGCATATGACCACATCAACTACGCCCAATATCTTCCTGTATATATTGGCTCAAAATGGCCAATGTAACAACAACCCATTCAGCCATTAAGTTTTATAGAAGGAGATTTCACAGCACAGAGCCTTTGACACCAAAATAGAATTCTACCTGACATTAGTATATATTATTACTTGCAAGTACATGTAGGTCTAATGCTTTAATTGAGTGTTCACAATTGTGTTGAAATAATGTTAATACAGCACAACCTGTAGATAAGCAAAATTGTTGATTATATTGTCCTTAATTACACGGTTTCCGTAACATTAAAACGAATTATAGAGCGCAAAGGCCGAATGCACTGCGATATTTATTGTATGAATATTGCCATATTGAATGCATTATGCGTAATGCGAAACACTCGGAAGGATTTCAACTTCAGCCGACTTCAACAGAGATGCTTGATGCCATGCTGGGTCTTTGCTTCATGGTATTAGTGATTTTGGACACATCTTAACACTGCTACTAGCAACCCAAATAATGGGATACCTGAAGACCCTTTAGTGTGAGGCTGCAAAAAAACCATCGTTAGACATTGGCTCTGCTGTGAAGATGGTTGAAATAATTCAAGAAAGTCTTCAAGAGGTTTGTTTCTTTATATGAAACCTGCCAGAATCTTTCTCGGACGAAAGCATGCTTCGATTCAAAGGAGAGCTGAGTTATGTTCAGTATATGCCAAAAAGCCTGTGAAGTGGGCTATGAAGGCATTTTCCCTCAATGAATCTGCAACTGAGTATGCTGGTAAATGGAAACTGTACACTGGACGTGAAGATCACCCTGCAGTTGATGCTATTCCTGATGTAGACCCACAGTTTAACCACCCTCCAAACTTGTACGTCAGTGGACATGTCTCATGATGCCTCATCACACCATACTAGAGAAACTCTCTTGCAATTTCAACATACGAGGTCAACCTTGGATCTGGTTGAAATCTTTTTTTGACAGGGCACTAGATGGCCATTTACTTTTGCTGGGACAAAATTACTTTTTTTTTAAATAAAAAATTACGAATATATATTTTTTGGACAAAGCGAGACCCACACAGTGCTTTTCAGTTGGAGAACTCGACGAATGCAAGTTGACAGACACACCGACATGTCCATCGAACCTATCCTTCCACGGAGTGACAACCTCACCACTGTCACATGGCACCATCTACCCGAATTATACACCAATGATGAATACCCCCCCCCCCACCAGATGGCGGCGGCCCAACCCATCCCGCAACAGAATTCATTTGGCTTAGCCAACTTTGACTCACCATCGCTACCATCTCCAAAGCCATCCCAGCCATCCACATACACAGCACACCAGACCATGGATGTGCAAACCTTCAGCGGGTCAACGAAACATGGGCCCAGAGTAGAAGATTGGGTGCGAGACATGCGCTATCTTCTGGAAGTAAAGGGACCACAGCCAGACAACGTCAAGTTCTCTTCAGTGGATCGACAAAACATGGGCCCAGGGTAGGAGATTGGGTGCGAGATATGCGCTATCTTCTGGAAGTAAAGGGACCACAGCCAGACGTCAAGTTCTCTGAAGTCGTACGCCACACCAAGGGTGAAGCCCGAGATGTGGTGCTCAACCTAAAGAGTCGTGGACCAGTAACAGCGGAAGAGGCAATCGTGGAACTCCTGGATGAATTTGGTGAAGGCTGTGCTGTGACAACCCCCATCTCTGTTTTTTTCTCGAGGAAGCAACACCCCGATGAATCGGCAATAGAATATGCAATTGCACTAGAGGCCCTCCTCCGAAAAAATCAAAGATGTTCATGTAAGGGAGTGAAATTCTGCTGTCTTATTATAGTGCGAGTTCCCCCTTAGAGAATTGATGTGCCTAGGGTGTCATGGCCTAGTGGTTAAAAACACCGGATTCAAGCTCTGGTGTTTGATCAGCAAAGTGTGGGTTCAAGTCCTGGTCCAAGTAGGTGGCAACGACCCCTGGAAAAATAAACGATTGTAGCCCACAACTTGAGGTAGCCTTCAGGCCTTGTGTGTCTGGCGACTTGCATACAAAAAATTAAAAAAATTGAATCACTTTGTGCTAAACCTTTGCACTGAACAAAAACTCTGACAAAATTTGCCTCTTGGGAGACCTGGACAAAAGTTAATCATAGGTGTTGTGCATGCCAAATTTAAGACTTCATAATTTTGGATTATCCTTTCAGAATACAACAATCCCAAAGGCTCCAAAAGCCAAGAAGCAGAAAACGGAGACTGCAAAAGTGAAGGTTGCTGAAAGGGCCGCTCAGGAAATGATGGTGGACGAAATGTTGAGGGAACGATTTCCCACAGAAGAAGCTCCAGGTCCTTCAACATCAACGGCAGTAAGCAGAACTGACATGCCAGTGTCGGCAGTTTATGGATATCACATGAACACATTATTAGATTTAGATGCCGAGATGCGTGACACATGGGAACCTCACACAGAAGAAAGGAATGACGCTCTCCGGGAAACTCTAGACGAACAGATTGTTATCAACCAAGAGCTCAGAAGCAAGCTAAGAGCGAAAGATGTGATTATTCAGCAACTTAGACAGCAGCAAACAACAATTTGTAACTGTGCTGAACTTGAGCAACTGCTCTCGGCTCCATTAACCAGACAGTTGATGATTTTTGTACCTTCTTGTGCTGGGGCTACAGCCCATACCCCAGTGGCAGCCCCTGCTCCAGCACCTGCTCCAGTTCCTGCTCCAGTTCCTGCTCCAGTTCCTGCTCCAGCCCCTGCTCCAGTTCCTGCTCCAGTTCCTGCTCCAGTTCCTGCTCCAGTTCCTGCTCCAGTTCCTGCTCCAGTTCCTGCTCCAGCCCCTGCTCCAGTAGCTCCTCCAGCCGCTGATCCAGCTCCAGCCCCTGCTTCAACCCTTACTCGAGCTCCTACTCCAGCTCCAGCCAGCGAGCATGAAATGGTTGATGTAGGAGGTATACTAATGAAAAAATCAACTCGGGATGCCTGTATCACATCCGCAAAGGGAGCGCCTGCCAAGCTTGTAAGAAATTTGCTGCTAGCTTTTTTCTTGGAAGAAAAGCTGGCCAACAGTTGTGCTGATGGCAACAGGGATTGACCTGGTCTCCCTGCACACAATTTGAAAGCCATCAAAGGTAAGAATTTATTGAGCATGTACACAATTTACTGAGCATGTTCCTTTTGCTTCAAAGTTGCAACATTTCATTATTTGCTTGGTTGTTTAAATGGCATGTAGTCAAGTTGTGATTGTGTGACACAATGCAAAAGTGAAGAAATGCAAACATGAAAAGGGACCTGAGATTTCAAAATTTTATGTAAATGAGATGCGCCCTCAAGGGTTAAATGTTTTAGAGTAAATGATTAAGAGAAAAGAAAATAACTTCACGTTTCAAATGCAATCATTACAAATCAGTGTGACATTGATGACTAGGTCTGGGCGACTAGTGCGACTTGTGTCATAGGCGCAAATATTGATTGCTTAGTCCAGTCTCGACTACCATTTTTCAACTAATTGATTAATCGTGCCGCCAGGACTACTACAATAATAGTCGTGACTACCTGTTTGGTGAACCAATTGAGTCGCTCACAACAACATAATTCAAGTGTTTTCCATTTGATCAATTATTCAAGGATTATCTTTTTCTCTTACAATACATTTGCTTATTTCCATTCTGTGATTCTCTAAACAAAACCACAATTGGATGCACAGCTGCAATGCGAAATTATGATGTTTCGCATTCAAAATTGTAATGTAATTCCACCGTCAATTTATTGACATATTTTTTCATTCAATGCGTCATCTAAAACCCAATAATATTTTCCAGATTTTCTTACCAAAATTAATCTTGTACAGGGGATACGAAAAATCAAATTAATCCCTGTGTCTGATTAAGAATGGCAGTGAAAAGGTAATAATTAAAAAATTTGGAAAATGTTGCCAAAGCATGTGCAGTAAACCATTAAATTAAATTTTAGAAAATATAATAACTTCAAGTATACTCCTTTTTTTTCTTCAGTATTTGTGAAGTTGCTTGTTTGCATTGTACACATTTTAATTACATTTGCCGATCATTGTTGTAATTCAGGCTTGTCATCATGACTGTTAATAATTTATGTCAATCAATTTTATTATTTGTTTAGATCAGAAGTACTTTTTACTACTTTAATGATAAAGTATGCCAAAGATACCTTTTTCAGTATTTGTGAAGTTGCTTGTTTGCATTGTACACATTTTAATTACATTTGCCGATCATTGTTGTAATTCAGGCTTGTCATCTTGACTGTCAATAATTTATGTCAATTATTTTTATTATTTCTTTACATCAGAAGTATTTTTTACAATTCTAATGATAAATAATGCCAAAGATGAGGTGAGTAAAGAAAATCTAAGTGTTTAACTGGAGATGAGACTTTGTTGGCAGGCCATAACTAATGATAATTGTAAACAATTTGTTTTTATACATTGGTATATTGTCTTACCTTATAAAATTCTTATAAGATTCTTAGAACAGTCTTATAAGACTGTTTTTATTAGCAGTTCAATACAGGTTCTTATAAGATTCTTATAAGATTCTTATAAGATTCTTGTAAGATTCTTATAAGTTTCTTGTGAGAGTATTTCGTAGGGGAAGGAGTGGCACCCCTGTCTAGTACCCAAAGTTCACTGTACATGTGTGTATATATATAATTGTATAAGAGCACCAGACCATTTTATTTGTCCTGGCACTAACCATGTGCTTGGCTAGTCAGTGAGCAGATGAGCAGCGAACAAAACACACCTATACTGGACAGCTGCTTTCTCCCATTCCCATACCGCTTAATCGTTCTAGTAGATGTTTGATTGTCTGTAAATTATATTTCACTTTAGTGCTGTGTTGGTTTACGTTAGGTGATATTTAATTTTTTTTTTAAGTTTGTTATTCTTATCTGGATCTCATCAGAAGGTTTGTTTGAGAAATTAAATAAGTCATTTTGTCTTTGAAGGTAAAACAATTTTCTTCTTTGTCCCAATTTGTTTAAGAATAGTTCGCGACCTTTTCATAACGATCCCGGTTTCTCTTATTTTTAGTAAGCGAGTTCCCCAACACTAAGCGTTTTTCTTATTTATTATTCATTTATTCAACTGTGCCATTTTTCCGGGTTACATTTTTTTGGTGCAGAATCCGGGCAGGAAAAAAAATTCTTTTTTAGCCAACTGTTTTTGTCTTTATTCATTTGGGACAGAGTTTTGTTTATTTCATAGATAATTAAAATTTTAAAAAACAAAAAACAAAAACAAAAAACCAACGCAGTGCTTTAAGTTGAAAGACGTTTACAGTACCTGATGACGGAAACCCCGAGTCCACCCAACCTAACCTTCCATGGGCAGAGTAAACCTTTTCAGCCACATCCAACAACCATGACAGCGATGCAGGGTACAACACCAAGCCCTTACCACCAGACAATTCCATGTGGCGCTCAGCAAAACCTCCACCAGCCTACATGTAGTCACTATCCAAGCACCATACAGATGGCAGATTTTGACCCTCTTTCCAAGTCAACTCTCAGCCACCAGACACCAGGGACCTACACCGCTCACCAGTTGAAGGACGTCCCCACATTTAGCGGTTCTAGTTCGAAGAAGCATGGACTTCGAGTAGAAGACTGGGCACATACTTATGAGGTTTCTTTTAGAAGTAAAAGGATCCCAACCAGAGCGAGTCAAATTCCAGGAAGTCGTCCGACATACGAAAGCTGACGCTCGTGATGTGGTGCTGAACTTAGAGAGCCACGGGACCACCACCGCAGAGGAGGCCATCTCAGAACTCCTAGAGGAATTTGGAGAAGGAAGTGCTGCGTCTACCCCCATAGCGACATTTTTCTCTAGGCGACAGCGGTCAGAGGAGACTGCTATCGAGTATGCCATTGCTCTCGAGACCTTACTGAGAAACGTAGAGGCCATCCAAAGGCGGCAAGGGAGGCAAAGTTCCCTCGGTGAAGATCGTGATGTACTCCTGACAAGACAATTCATGTCTGGTCTCCGTGACAACGCAGTCCGGCAACGTCTTGCGCCAATGCAGCCTCGCTGTATGAGCTTCAAAACACTGAGAAAGGAGTTGCGAGTAATCAATGAGGAATTCTCTCAAAAACGAGAAACAAGGCGCTACCAGTACTCCATCCATCAACAGACTACAGAGGCTAACAGCTCAACATCCCAACACCAACAGATGATGACAAATCAACCGGAGATGAAGCTGCAGTATCACATAATCAAGTCGTCCCAGATGTCAACAAACAATTGGAGGAACTGACGAATATGATGAAGAATCATATGTCTACATTGGATCAAGTCGTAGATGGCCAACTGTGCCATTCACAAAAGGCAGGGAAGACCGTGCTACTTTGTAGAAGACCGAGAAGCATTCTTGACGACCCAGTTCATGTCAGGTCTCCATGATGACCGTGTGAAACAACGACTTGCCCCCATGCAACCAAGGGAGATGTCATTTAAGTCACTCAGGTCTGAGCTCCGGGTGGTTGCTGAGGAGGTAAGACATGCCCGGGAGAACAGGAGACCCCGGTTCGAAGTCCATCAGCAGACTTAGGCTACACTCCCGGCCCCCATCACAGACAAGAACTATCACTGGTGGAATGAACATTGCACACGGCATGGACCGGAGGGCTCACTTGAGGGACTACTGGAGCAAAAAAACCATGGCTCAGAACCCCACGTATAGACAATTTTTTGCTGTGAACGAATATATGCAAATTCATCGGTACATGCATTGTTGTAATAACAACAATTACGATCAAAGGGATGAGAACCGTGACAAACTTTTTAAGGTGCGGTACATAATCGATAAGCTTTCCACACATTTTAAAGAAGCGTATGTACCAGGCATGCACATTTCTGTTGATGAGCAGATTAAAGTGGTGGAAGAGAATGTTTTGGCGACTGCTAGAATTAGCTATAGTCAATTCATACATCCTCTTCAAAGAAGCTACTGGGAAGCCAGCACTGAAGCAGATGGATTTCCATGAAGCCCTTGTCCTCCAACTTACAGAGCCTAACCGAGAACAGCGAGCCAACAGGGATAATGCCAATGTAGGAGGGAGAGCTGGTCGAAGACGTTCTTCTCCATTGCCACTGACAGTGATGTCCCGTGTGACTGGTCGCCATCCATCTACAACTTCACAAGATGGGGGGGATTAGACACACATGTTGCATCATTTCTACCAATCTGAATAATGAAAAGGCTACTATTGACAAAGATACATGTGGATGATTTTCTCCAAATTTTCCTCATTTGTTTACATTATACATGTGACCAGGCACCTTTAGTGCATTGTCCCTTTAATTATGAGATTTAGTTGTGCGACCCTTTAAGCACTGCTGTTGACGAATTTGGAGGTGTCCAGCACCCAGTGCCCAGCACTAAGGGGCACTTTTACACATTTCCACTCACTCCAATATGAGGTGGACATGACCTGCTGTTAGCACTGAGTTGATTGTTTTCGAATGGAGAGTAAATCAATTGCTACTGAGATGGTTTTCCATTGATGGTTGCTATGTTTCACCACCTGTAAATCGTCCTCTGTATCAACCCTTTTTTTAGAATATTCTTGATTATCTTCGTTGCATTAAAATCTCTAGTAAAAGAATTGACTGTGCCACATACATATATATGTTTTTCTGGATTTGTTTCGTCGGTTGGTCAGGTTTCTTCACTTGAACTTTCAGTTAATATCGTGTGGATCGGAGTCGCGTCGCGTGACGTTCGGTGGATTTCATCTACTTACTCCTTTAAACTGAGAGTTTTCAGACACGCTAAGTTTATTTACCTTTTATTACTTTCATTGTATTAATTCTTTTCCTATGTGAACTCTTATATTTTATTTGAATTGGATTTGGGCTATTATTTCTTCTTGAATGCATCTTACTTTGTTGTTTGCCGATACTATTTGGAGGTTTGGTTTTGGTGAATAAATTAAAATTGGACTGTCATTCATCGACCTCACTTCGTTATTGAAACATATTTATTTAATTTTGTCGTACCATTGAACTGGTTATATATTACTGGATCCTAAATTCCAGGCAATACCCGTGACAGAATTTGGAGGCACCACCCCGAGTAAAGGTCGAGTCACTTTTTAACAGTTGTTGTACCAGTGACACACAGTAAAAAAAAACCAAGAAGTATTCAATTCATTATATGTTGATCACTTTATCTATTATTGTATATTTTCTGTATTTATTATTCCTTGTATTCATTATTTGACCATGTCTGACTCAGAGGGTGAAGCAATATGCTTCAACTGTGGCCAAGTTGGACAAATGATGGGTGGCTGCACTAATAAGACCTACGCCAACCTGGTCCAACGGCAGATGGCATCTAGATGTAAGATGAGTAACACCCTCCCCAGGTCGGGAAACGACGGTGGCTGCCAGTAGGGGACAACCGGCAGCCAATGTGGAACAAGATCCCAGAAGAGTGAAAAATGTCGGCATCATGCATGAGAGTGTTGGATGCCTCAGTCAGGACGGTACCCCCCTCCAAGGGCTACCCCGTGATCTCGTCGGAGATCCGTCTATTGTCATGGCTGAGGTTGATGGACATCCGTGTAGATGCCTACTAGACACCGGCTCACAGGTGACGTGTTTAGCTGAAGAGTTCTACCAACAGAAGTTGTCTCATTGTCCTTTGCTGCCCCTACACAGCCTTCAAATTGTTGGAGCCAGTGGGAATACAGTCCCGTACATTGGTTATGTGGAGACGACTTTGAGATTTCTGGCAAACACTGCAGGTCATCGCCTCAATAGTCGGACCATCGGAGACCAGTATACAATGCCAAAGATAGAGGAGGCACTCCATGCCCTAAATGGTGCGCAGGTTTTTAATACTTGTTTGCACCTCAAATCTGGCTACTACCAGATTGCGTTGGAGGAGTCAGACAAGGTAAAGACGGCATTTTGGTGCCCTCTAGGATTCTATGAATTTAACAGAATGCCGCAGGGTATCACAAATGCCCCTGCCACTTTTCAACGGCTGATGGAGAGGTGCACGGGCGATCTCAACCTGATGGAGATTTTGCTGAGAACTACAGCTTTTTGGTGCAAGATGCTATCCAGAGCTACTGGGACAACAGTCAAGCCACGCTGCACCCACTCGCCAAGAATGTGAACTGAAATGCACGAGTGTTGTCATAATTTCAGACTGTATGAAGCATGATACAATAACTGTTCATGCCTTCACATCAACGCTTATTTCTTTTATCAAGAAGCAGCTTCCAAGCAAATGCAAGTTAGTGTATTTCAGTGATGGGGCAGCCACCCAATACAAAAATCACAAGAACTTATCAAACCTTTGCTACCATGAATCTGACCATGGACTTGAAACCGAATGGCATTTTTTTGCCACCAGCCATGGGGAGAGTCCATGTGATGGGTTGGGTGGCACCACAAAGAGGCTGGTGGCAAGAGCCAGCTTGCAGGCTACCACGAATGAACAGATTCTGACACCACTGCAGATGTTTACATGGGCCGATAAAAACATCAATGGCATCAAGTTCTTTTATGTCAGTAATGATGATGCCAAAGCTAATGAAGAAAAGTACAAGTTAGCTGATCGATTCTCCTCATCAAAGACTATAACAGGTACTCAATCACATCATAGTTTTGTACCTGAGGGTGATGGAAAGATGAAAATTAATATGCAGCGACTCTCTGACGACAACGTTTATACGATTGTTTCTATTGGAGATCATGCAGATTCTGATCAAAGTACTGACGCAACACAGTACCAACCAGGCCAATACATTGCTTGCATGTATGATAATGAATGGTACATTGGCACAATTGTTGAGAGGTCAGAAGAACAAAATGATGTCTATGTGAAGTTCATGGGAAGGTCAAAGAGCTCAAACACACTGTCCTGGCCACACGACTCCCGCAATGAGTGTTGCATACCATTTCAGGATGTGATATGTACCATCAGTGCTCCAGAACTGCAGGGACAAGGGGGTCGTCAATACAAGTTATCTAAAACAGACCTCAATATCATTCAAGCCAAACTACCAGCATTTATCAAGTAAACTACTGCAACTGAGTATTCTGGAAGCTAGTCCCTGGAGTACAGTGTAACTGCATGTTCATTTTGTTAAATGCCCATCAAAGTCAAATTTAGGTCACCAAACATGTGCAAAATTGTGTAATTTTCAAAATGCAACCTGACCATGAAAGAAATGAGTACCAAAGCTGAAACTTGGTATATAGGTAGACCTAATGTACATGTTCAGCTAATTAAAAAAAAAAAAATTCTCACCTGAACCCAACTTTGGTGGAGTGCCAATCCTATATCAATAGTTTATTTCGCTCAGATTTGATTTTGGAGATAGATATGCACCTATAGATGATTTATGTGAGATTTTTGATCCGTGTGACCCCTGATGTGGTCACAGGGTGACCCCGAAAATCTTCAAAAGTCACTCTTGGTTGAATAAAGTGCCTACTTTGGGGGTAATTAACTTAAAAGTTAGAGGGGATTTCTTTTATTTCAGTCCTATAGCTGGTATCGTTTTCAAATTATTTGCTCTTTAAGTTGGAAAAATAGCGCGGCGACGCAGCACGTGGGCAGAGTTAAAAAAAGGGGAGGTTTGAGCAAATTTCACGAGGCCGTATCTCGGAAACGATATGGAGTTTGAAATTAATTTTTGGTGTGTGTTCATTTTTGCATAGTGGAACAGTTTGACAAAGTTTCATGAAAATCTGAGAGGGTCAGTTGGGAACTTTTCTGAAATTTGGTTGATTTGACATGGAATGACCCATACATGTGCATGATTTTCTTCAAATTTTCCACATTTGTTTACATTATACATATATATGTACAGTAAGGTCAAATAATCTGTTGCCATGGAAACCACTTTTTTTTAAATTCTGAAAGGTCATGTATTTAGCTGAAACTTATTCCACTTGACCACACATATATCTCCACTAGATAGAACTCTACAAGCTTGTTGCCTCTTTTGTTTACCAAGTAAATAACAACAACTAAATTAAGGAATATTCTGAAAGAGTATCCACCTGGCTAAAACTTATTCCACAGGACCGTATCTGTATCTCAATCGGGTAAAGCCCCAAGTTGAAATTTTTAAAAGCATTTCATTCTCCCTGTTAATTGGCAACTAAAACAATATAATCAATCTGTGCATCAAAGGGTTAAGCCTTGAAACTGTCTTTTGTGGGCAACTAGAAATAATCATTGGCAAGATCAAGGTTTCGCTTCTACAGAAATGCGACATTCAAAAATCAATAGACTTTATCCAAGAAACTTAGGAACCACTGGCAGAAAGAAAAAGAAAGATCAAGATAGCCGACTCAAGCAAAGCCGGCTGAGCCACTATTCAGCACATGGAGAAGGAAGGTCGCCAAGGCATATCTCCAGAGTTAAACAAAATCGTCTTGGTAGCAGAAGAAGCTGTAATAAAGGAGATAGAGGCCCGGGGACGCCAAAGACGAGCAACCTCAGATCGACAAGGGCAAGATACTTACAAAATGGCTCCTGCTGAACGTACTCCTTTTCGAGGTAAAGAAACCATTACTCCCCCCAAAAAAAATATTTGTGTTGGTTCATACCTGCCACTAATTGGTACTTTCCCATGCTTAAGATTAATAAAAATCTTCGGAAATATTATTATTGTGTTGTCTATCAGAAGGAAAATGTTTTTCATGCATATGAGCAAAGCGAAGTAGCATGAAAATATACATAATGTGTTTGTGTATACTAGATATATGAAAGTGGTGAATTATGAAGGTTCTTTATTCATTTTAACTTTATCAACAGACGAGTGCGAAGAAGAAGCAGAGAAACAATTTCAAACAGAGACGTGCTGCCCCTTCAAGAGTAGAAATAATTAAGTTTTTGACAGTTCACTGCTCCAACTGTTTGAGAAGTGCAGTTGGTGTTGCTCCTCCAAAGTTGAGCTGACAAAGAGAACTGTAGGTTCCTTCTTGAAAATCGAGCAGCAATTGTTACAAGTGCCATCAACAGTACTTCTGGGAATCCAACCTTGCAGCAATGCCAGCAGGAATTGCTTTTACTGTCTGAACGAGGGAGAAACCGTAACGAAGAAGATGAAAGAGGGGATGAGGGGAGACTGCCGGGGAAGAGACCGGGGACTGGAGAGGATATTTCCATCGAGCCGATTCCTGGACCATCCACACGATCACAGCCGAAGAACAGAAGCACCCCCAAAAAGAAATGCAAGAGAGCTGCTGTTCCAGACTCTGATAATGATCCAGACCCTACATCAGCATACCAAGAAGATTATGCCCCAGATGAAGCGGGATGGACCAGAAGCTTAGAGGACATGACCGTACAAGCTTTCAGAGGGAAGAAGCAGCATGGCTTTTTCAAGAAAAGAGTCGCCTCTGAAAAACTTTTTAAAGTTTTTTCCCATTGGCTCTGCTCTTGTTAATTGTTACATGGACCAACAAGAACCTGAAAAAAGGACGACAGTGCCTGACATGCTTGCAAGGTTGGAGAGATCCCCACACAGGCATAGTGGTGCATAAAGTGGCCAACACAGATGGCCGGCTGAGAAAGAAGTTCATACCTGCCCCGCCCCACCCCAAGCGGTTGACTACATCAAAAACATGGGAGGTGTCGACAAGGGTGATCAACTAAGATCGTATCACACTTGCTCACGCAAGTCCCAATTTTGGTGACACGGTATCTTTTACTTCCTGCTGGATGTTGCCAGGGTCAATGCCTGGCTGTGCTACAAGCAGCACCACACTCCAGCCAACGAGAGCTCAAGTGGCAACGACAGTTGCAGTGATGAAGACAGTGACGACCGTCAGCGTACCCACTCCAAGTTTGTACTCGCAATAGCCATCGAGCTTTTCGATGGGTTCGCAACTGGAGACGTACCAAGACAACCTGATACTTGTCCTGTCCTTGCAAGCAATAGTTCAGGTCACTTCTCGGTGAAGATGCCGAGCCGGCATGCTAGGTGGTGTAGGTGGTGCCGAGAGAAAAAAACCTCACAAAGTCGGGACAGCCCAAGTCTACACGCCGAGGTTGCAATGTGTGTGGAGTGAACTTACGCCCAGGGAAATGCTTCTTAGAGTTCCATGCAGTCAACACAAGAGAAGCCGACTCCACTACTACAACCACCACCCACTAGCTAACTCCACTACTACAACCACCATCGACTAGCTCACTCCACTAGAACCAACACTGATTAGCCAGTACCAACACTGACCGCCCCTCCCCCCCCCCCAAAAAAAAAAGGGAGGGAAAAGAAAAAAAGGAAGGATGAAAAATAATAAATAGAAAAAAAACAAAATAAAAAGGGCAATGATGATCTATGGAGCCAACAGTATGACAGCGAGAAACCCAAGTTGTGCTTCAAATGAACTGGATACAACATGACAGCTCGTGAAGCAAGATTGCTACAGCAGAATTTGAGAAGTGAGGAAGTGGCTGGGTTTGTAGAGGCCATGATGGGTGAGAAGAAAACGGAGAGACAGCGCAGGAATGAGGATGAAGGAGTGGTCAAGGGAAAGAAAGGAGGAGGAAAGGGGAGAGCCAAGGGGAAAGGAAAGGGCAAGAGCAAGGCTCGTCGACCAAGAGAGACCGAGAAAGCTAAATTGGATGACTGTACAAGGAGGAAATGGCTCGGCTTTGACAAGCAATTCGAGAGAGTGTGAAGAGCGGTGGCATGACGATGTCTAGAGGAAGGTATTGAGCCCTAGCTGAAACATGCCTTGCTGCAATCTGCAACGAGAAAGAACTTGCTCAAGGTATGTGCTGTGGCCGAAATCGTGGGTGAGGGCAAGACAACCCATGCCCTCCTCCACCAAGTCTGGAGGCATCTCTGTAGTGATGAAGTCGAGGCGAGTGAAGATGAAGGCCTTTCAGTTTTGCAGCAGATGGTGAAAATTCTGAAAGCAACCCCTAACCCTGATCCTACAGAGACGCCCTCCAACAGCCAGTAGAGTGCATCAATGACCACAACAGATGTGACAACTGGACCAATCTTTTGGCGAGAATTTAAGATCTTCGGACAAATCGGAGATCTGGGGCAGAAAGACAAAATTATCTTTTTGTCTCTGATGCACCAGATTGAGGCCGGTTTAGCTAAGGGCTACAAGGACAGAGAGGTGGTTGAAGCATCAATCCGTGCGATAAACCCAGCATCACGCCTGAGGAGCTACCTTGAAGGAATTCCAAGCTGTTTGAAATTATCTATTTTTGAGACAGTTTTTTATTGTTTAGACAACATTTAAATTTGCGAGGGAGTATGTAGTGCCCCTCCCAGAGATTACAAAAGGAGTAAGCAAATATCCCCCCACAAAAAAATACAAGTTCCCATTTCCTAGAAAGAGTGGACATGTGGAAACCCTCTAATACTGTCCATGTGCTATCTAGTAGCCTACATAGCTGATTGGCTGGGTGTGATCTGAAGTACTATGGTCATCGCCTTCTGATTGGTTAAGGCACCCACTAGGAAATGCAACTCCAACCCAGTGGTTCTCCTTGCTGCTCATTCTTATGCGAGCAGTGAGAGAATAAACCAAGTTCTTCAGCCAACACATAATGGTATACTGTTCTTCCTTTTGCTCCTTTTTCTAATCAGATTTAACCCAACCTCGTCCCCATGGTGTGTTGAGCAGTACGAGGTTGACCGCTCTCTCACCCTGGTATTGGATCATTTGCATATCAAAAATTGTTGGATACGTATGCAAATTAGAATAGTCTGGCTGTGAACATGGTGAATACTGAATGAGTACATCTTAACATGTTTACGTTAGACTTTTTGTACACCAGTCGTTGTCCAATCAGGGTCCAAGTAAGGAGTGTCCCTCCCAGGGTTTACTATTGTAAACATGATTGGAAATAAAGTAAACCATGGGGACGAGGTTGGATCTAACCCACTTCGGGACTGGACTTACACAATCTACCTCAGCTACACCCAACTACAATTCATGCAATATTCTGACAAGAGAAACTGCAGTTTCACAAAAAGTTTTGGCAAGTCAGTTTGTAAAAATAGTATAACTTTTGAAAAGTTTGCTGAAGGCCTTGGGTTCAACTACATCCCAAGCATGGATGTAGAGAAGAGATCAATATTGTAATTCTAAGCATTAATAATGCTACTTTAATACTGTAGAATCAGATATGTAAAAACAACTGTTTCCATACTGCAAGCAGCATTACTTCCTGAAGGCGATCAGTGCATGCTGATCGAAACATCGAGTTGTTACACCACCGGTTCTTTTCAGATCCTCAACAACTCATAGAGAGAGAATTATGTACATGGTTTTACCACAAACCTTTCAAACATTATAGCTACATAAAATGCAATGTGCAAACCAAATATTGAAACCATTTTATGATTTTGTTTTGTCATAAGAGCTGATATTTTTGAGAAAGTTGGAGAAGCTTAACCCTTGCAGTGCCCCGATTATAAATACCTTTAATGCCATGCATTTGAGCTGTAAACTTTTTCAGAGATTGAAAATCAAGTTTGCTTTGATCACAACTTGAACTTTCACAAAGGTCATTTTAAGGTCATGTGGTTTGTTAGTAACCAATAAAAGCGCATTATAAACAGCCCTGCCATTACAAAGTCTGAAAATTTGGCCAATTTGGTTAACATATAGCCAGATGAGGGGCTCCATCAGGGATTGAGGTATCCTACACTCATTGAGCAATATGGAAAAGCTCAAATATACATAAAACAATACCCTAATTAAATACATATCATTGCTCTTTTTCCTTAAACAAGTGAACCAACACAAAGTTTGCTAAAAATAAACTATGAACTTTCCCAAATATACAGTAACAAATATCCTTGAATTTAGAGAATTTAAATCTTATGCCATCACCACAGAGTGATTGAATCAGTGCAATGATTAAACACATCGCGCAATCAGTTTGCATGAATATTCATGAATCAAGGTAGACAATAACTCATTACTTATTACATCAGTGCAATGATTCAACATATTGCGCAATCAGTTCGCATGAATATTCATGAATCAGGGTACCTCATTACTTATTATCCCAATGTACACAAGTACATCACCATACATCGTGTATTATAGCATTGCAGTACCGGCTCCATGATCATCACCCATTGGCTACCCCATCCTTCATGACTTGTGTTGTTTAGGGTGCTCAATTGCCTTGGTCTTGTCGCATGTGAATGATACAGTAATAGCATACCTTTGCCCTTTGCTAATTTTCTCTACAAAATGTGTATTCTCGGAGCCAGAGGTGAAGAATGATAGTCTCCCTGTAAGAGAATAGACCAAAGGGAAAAATCAAATGTGATTTTGCTTTTGAAGAAACATTGACTCCTTTTTTATTAAAGTAATTATCCCTAGGGTGCCTTCTGGCTACTGCTCATTGGTCATTCATTATTGCCCTCCACTGGAGGGCCACATGCCAGGAGGCCAAGTGGCCAGAAGGACACTTAAACTAAGTGCTGCAGTTGCAATTTTTAGAACATTGCTTTGCAAGCTTTTTGGTGCGAGGAGCTCATAACCATTCCAATCTAGGCAGCACCTCTGCACCATTAGTATGGCCCTTTTGTTTAGGTCTGCTCAAAATGGCCTGCCAATTATAGTACTAAATTATGGTTCTCCAAAACTGCTTGACAATTATGTTTTATTCTTTCATTTATAGTCTGTGTTTCTTTAAACATTGAATACAGACATTCAATCCGCATCTTGTACTAAGAAAAACAGACCCACAGTATTGTCAGATGGCGCCATGTTGCATGGTGTGAATAAGGAGTAATTATTTCTTGTCATTCTTGCAGGTACAACCAATATGTAAATCTCTTTTGATAGAAGTTTTGTCTCATGGTTGAACCTGCAGCAATGACAATCCTATCACTTCCAAACTAATCTTGTGTCAAAATGGCTTCAGGGCTTGATGTTTACACTGGATACAGGCCAGAGGCCATTGATTTTAGCGTCGGTCCAGTAAACTCATGACTGGACAAGTCCTGCGGTCCTGTGTTTTTCAATTGAATAATAATACCTCACTGTTCTTTTCAGTCACTCAGATTCTGGTCTTGTAAAATAAATTCTGGTCCAGTAAAGATTTTAAGCTAAAGGCCCTGCAGTCTTGTGGAATTTTGCCCCAATTTCAGGTCCTAAGCTTTAAATAAATTACCCCAGTACCATGATCAACTTAAAATAGCACATATCGTCTGCTCAGGACTATAAGGTCATTAGTGCAATTTTTATGGATTTCATAAAATTGGTTTTGCATTATTTTGGAGTTCCTGCAATGGGGATTATTGATCAAGAGTGGTCTTCAGAGTATTTGTTTAGCAAAAAGAAACATTCTTTTTTTAAGTAAAACATTTATTTGTTGATTTTGATTAAAAAAAATTCAAATTTATACGCATTTTTCATTTAATGACATTTTGATCATTACGAGTATGAAGTTGCAATTAATTACCTTTATAGCACTTAGCCGACGATATGTACTAAGAGAAACTATCAGCTTGTCAGTGCAAAAAAAACATTGTATGCATCTTGATTTTGAAATAACGTCATATCTAATCTTGCAGGAGAGGCTCCATGCAAAAGCGTCATATCTTGGCGAGTGTAAATTTGTAGATACAACCATTTTGTACTAACATAAACCATATGACATTTGTTATTTGTAACTTGTATATATACCTAGCTTAGGTTCCACCGTCATGTTAGTACTCTTATCAGTAAAGATAAAGCGCCCTCCTTCAAAGTCAGTCCCGTAATCAGCCAGGTACAGTAGGGATGTGTAGTCAAATGTCTCATATGTTTCCTGATATAACATTCATCAAGCAAAGGAATTTACAAATTGTAAGTATACTTCAATTCATTTCAGCTTACTGCAGACAGGGGGAAGGGGGGGATAGATTTTTCCCCTTCACCCACACCCTTATTCTTGGAGCATTGACCTTACCAACTACCCTACCCCATCCCACACACACCCAAGTGTGTAAACACCTGCAATCAGGCTCCTCCTATTGTACCTCTTTTGTTTGTAATTTGACTTTTGGCAACAGCTCCCATTGGTTTTGTACACACTTTCCAACTCTGGGGACTTTCACCCAACCAGGAACCCTGTTGCCCTCTTTTTGTTATCGGTCCCCGGTTTGAAGGTGTATACCTACCCACACACAAGTGTGTAAACACCGGCAACCGTGCACCCTCCTTTGTTCAACTCTTTGTGATAGCAACCGTGGACCACAATGCTTTCCTTTGTGATAGCAACTGTGTACCTATTGTCCCTTTTGTTATAGATCCACGGTTTGAATGTAGATACCTACCCACACACACACAACCTCATGGATCGGGTTTGTGGGGTCATGCTATTGTTGTTCCATTATTCCCTTTTCTACATAATTCCCTTGTGGGGTCCAGGTTGAACAAAGAATTCCCTCGTCGGGTCCTTTGTTCCATTGTGTAAAAGACCCCACAAGGGCCCTACCGTAAGCCCACACAAGTGTGTAATGACCTCCAATCATGGACCTTCCGTTGCTCAACTGTTTGTCCTGACAAACGTTGACCCTATTGTTTTCCTTTCTAATAGCAATTGTGGACCTATTGTCTCTTTTGTTACAAGTCCTCGGTTTGAATGCCAGTACAAGTACACACACACACACAGTACTGTGTTGCAGTCACTCTGTGGACTTTCCTTTGTTCTGTAAACTTAAAGAAAATCCTATTCTTCAACACTGTAAAAAACACTGTGTGGACATGTGAAAGTCAACATAGTGTTTCAAGTCCCTACATTATATGGGCCTCTTTTTTTCTCAGTTCCACACTGTTTATGTAGCCTTAAAACACAGTGTGGACGTGTGTAAGTCCACATAGTGTTTCAAGTCCCTACATTGTTATTCTTCTGTTCTCAGGTCCACACTTCAAATGTAACGCTTTAACATATTAGCTCATTTCTTAAAGTGAATCATCATAACATTTGCATGTGCTGGACATAAAATAAAATCGCCAGGAATGTTGTTAAATTTCAACAAGTGTCAAAATCATGGTGTGACTGGTACCTTGTCAACATGTGCATGCCAATATTCATCGTGCATTGTCTTAGCTGGTTTACTGGTCATCCGTGAAAAGAACGTCGGATTGGTTAAATACAGCTTGTTTGGTTGGATGTTAAACTCCCTAGCGATGGCATGCTTGATTTTTGTAGCTACTGAACTGTGGGAAAGAAATTATTATCATTAGAAACAAGGTACACATGTAATGAACAATGTATGTGACAATGATTTCAATTTTTACCTTCTTTTAAAAATGTAGCACGGTCATTATCACATTTTTTTCAATACGTTTCAGCAGTCAAATTTAAGTTCGTTTAACAACAACAATCATACAGCCATTACTTTTTCAGCAATGATAGAGATAACTGTGTTAGTCTGATTCATAAAACAACAGGCGTGTCGTGGCCGAGCGGTCTAGTTCACCGGATCCAAGCTCTGGTGTTGTCAGCAAGCAGAGTGTGGGTTCGAATCCCGGTCATGACACTTGTGCCCTTGAGCAAGGCACTTAACCATAATTGCTACCTAAAAAGTTGGGAAGGTAGTGCATTCTGCTCTACCAGCCAGGCTCCTAGTGACCAACAGTCTTCCATTGTTGGCTAGTTTTATAAAGAGGACATTTTCTAAGAGGGCTGTCAACATACCAAAATGTAAAACGTCAAATGTGAAAGCGATACATTTTGCAAAAACATTAAGACTTTTCAGACGAACCATTGGTGGCACACTAGTGTAAATTGAATTGCCCGACGAATTCAAAAATTAACATTTAAGTTTGAATTTATACATTTTAAGTAAGCATGAAACAAAAAGGCTGGGTCACAAATGAAGCACGCTGTTCATTTACTACTTAATTCATGGTCAATACAAATGTACTGGTATACCTGTAGAGTTTGAAGTCGCCATCATGAAAGACGCTGCCTAAATCCTCCGTTTCTAAATACCTGTTCAAGGAAGAATTCAATAAGAATCATCACTTTGAATTATGCAACGCTCACTAGCATACATTCAACCAGAGTTTGTAAAACAGTTTTGCAATATGTTAAACTGCAAAAGAGAAAAAGAGAAAACTGCAATTGACTTCAAAACAATTTCACAGGTTAAAAATAGCAAAGAATTAAAAGAGTAATAAAAATTGCAGAATGTACTAATTTTTTTCGGCATCTGTGTATGTATCAGTGGATCTTCTTTTACATGTTTTAGTGTAAATGTTGATAAATCATTTCATTTTGTTCAAGCTTTTCTAAATTTCGGCGAAGCAGTTTACATTAACAATGAAGAAAAGCTTACACCCAGTTTAAACCAAATTATTGAATTAAGTACATGAAAAGCTTGACGTCTAAAACAGTTAGGAGTGACTGGATGCGCTGAAAGTCGAAAGATCGACTGTTGCAGTCGCTCGGAACGACCCTTCGGCCGATGGGGAGAAATCACAATTTGCAATCTTAGGATTACCTTAAGCAACTTTTGAACGACTCTGGAGCGTTTTGGTTTCTTACGTCGATTTTGTCATGAGCCGAACCTAATGTTAAGTTCGCCTGTCTGAAACCAAAATTGATTTGGGTCGACCTAGAGTCGCTCAGAGCCCCTTTTTGAACTGGGTGTTACCTGAAAGAGTTAACACTCATTTTGAGCTTGCATTGTGATCACAATAATGAAATTATCTCAAAATCAATTATTTCCTAAGCTTGTCAAGACTGACTTTAATCTACACTAACCTCTAGTCTTAACATAAGTTATTCATACTCACTTATAAATATTGATAAAGGAGTCGCCTTTAGAGAGTGCACCCGAGTGTAGATCAAGAATAGACGCCTAAAAATAATCACAACAACACTGAGTTAATAGATATTAATTTTGCATCAGGGATAAAGAATATAATTTGTTTCTTCACCCTTTCACAGAACTTGGGAAAAACTTTGTTGTGGACGTATCGGCCGAAATGTGCGCATATCGGCACGCAAATCGCGCGTATCGGCCCAATACGCTACCTTGTGCATGGGGAGAACCCAGGTTATCTTGAGACAGAGTTGCTTGTTTTCCAGTAGATAGCGATCTAAGTCTCTTCGTTCGTAAACAAATGTAACCCCAGGCACTATGAACTTCTCCAATGTTTTCTCCGACACCCAATTTCAAACAAGGTGAATTAACGGCGGGTAAAAAACCTTGTCCTTGACGGTACTTATTCGCTGGTTGTCCTTGACTAATTTTGACAAAGTCTCTTATATTCATAATGTACCATAAGCAATGATATGTACGGCATGGTTTCTACTCACCCCACCATTTGAGCCTCCTAATTTCAGTCCATTTATTGCAATTCTGTAAAGAAAAAAATGGATTCAAAACAAATGCAATAAGTTCACTTACATTATACGCCCTAGAAGGATTCGAATGGTGTCCTATTTCATTCTAATAAAATCCAACACCTCATGGTTACTAAAACTGTTGGACTCTGATTATGGTGGTATGCCTAATTCCATGTAAGGGCCAAACAAACAAAATTCTGGTTAGGGTTACTCGAATGACCCTAATTTTACGCTCCGACCCTAAACTTTTTATTCGGCTTAAAAAAACAAATACAAAAACAAAAACAAACAAGAAAATATTTGCTCTCTTTCACCATATCACAGACATGGTGCGTAAATGTACATTCCTTGAGTTACTGCAAACCTCTTGTATTTCATCTACATCAACACGCCATGGGAGGTCCATTCAGGGTCCAGATTTGGCGTAAAATTCCACAAGACCTTGTAGCTCAAAATGTTCACTGTACCAGAATTTATTTACAAGACCAGAATCTTCATAAAAAACAGTTTAACATGTAAATTGTTTTTATTTCAACAAGCACTAAGAGAAGATTTATCTCATTTGTGTTATGGGTTTATAGTATATTTTGATACTCAACGGAATTGTATTACCAGACTCAAAGTCAACATTTGAACATCACTTCTTTCTGTTAAAGATATTACACAGTGAGGTATTAATATTCAATTGAAAAACACAAGACTGCTTGACTTGTTAGGTTATGAGTTTACTGGCCTGGGGCTAAAATCACTGGCCTCGGGGCCTGGGATCCAATGTAAAATTCGAGCCCTGTACATACAGCTGTAGTAGCCATAGAGTTCTAACACACAAAGATGGAACTCCACATTCCTACAAGATTGAGATGTTAGCTTTTAGTCTTACTGTCTTAGTTGTCTTGCCTCACTCTTTGATATAAGTCCATCCATGACAACTCTTGCACATTGAGTTGGTGCACAACCTGCAATATAAGCAAAGACACAACTCTGTATCCTTCATTCACAAAAGATAACACAACTCAAAGTGTGGCTGATGTGCAACTGACTCTGTTTGTGTAATATACCAATGGGAGACTTAAAGGCAGGGTGTACTTTTGGTAATTACTCCACAAGTTGATGACCATAAAGACTTACTTGGTAAAGAGCACTGGAGAGCTGTGGATATTATAAAACATTGTTAGAAACGATCCCCTGTGAAGTACTGTAGTTTTAGAGAAAGAGGTAATTGTTCACCCACAATTTGAATCTGAGAAAGGCTTCAGGCATGAAGCCTTTCTGAGGCATCTGAAAGCACACAATTCTATGCGACATGGGTGTTTTTTCGTTCATTATTTTCGTGCAGCTTCGATGACCAATTGAGCCCAAATTTTCCCAGGTTTGTTATTTTTAAGCATGTTGGGATACACCAAGTGAGGATACTGGTCTTTGACAATTACCGCAAGTATACCCTGTCTTTCAGAGGCACTAGGTATCCTTGTAAATACACCCTGATGTATAATGTGCAAAGCATAGTCGGACCCACTGAAAAGTTATTCTGCATGTGTCACTTGAAGTCAGATACTCTCTTAAGGATCTAGATGCTTTTCAGGCAACTGTGTTTTTCCAACAATATACAAATAACAGGCAAGCATTTACACTGAGGCCATAGTCTCTGTTGCCCTGGTCTTGGCCTTGGTGCCCCTTCAAAACTTTCTCATAGTTTGTAAGATTTTCCAAAGGAGGTGCCCTTTATGGCCTTGATGCCCAAGGATGAAATTCCAGGCCTGCAACAAAATATTTTTAAGTACCTAGTAGACATTATTGTAACAAATTGGCAACAAATGAATTGTTTTAATTCAATTCTACAAAATTTACAAACTATGGAAATTACCCTTGAATTTCTTCAAGTCGTTTTTAAAATCCGAGGAACAAGTGACATTGAAACGTCGCAGAGGAATGGAATCTAACTGTTTAGCAAATGTCTTGAGATCGTCTTCCTTGGAATACCAGCTGACCACACCAATGAAGATGAAGATGACAATCATACGAACTGCCAAAGATTTGAAGGTCACTCTATGTCTGGGTATATCCTCATTCCTGCATTAAAAGAGCATGACAAGAGAGATTTAAATTAATCAGTATTAATATTTTGGGAACAACAGTGTGATGACCAGGTCTTCACTGGGTGGTAATGACCGGGTTGGTGGCTGGCCGGCCGCTGTTAATGGACAATAACTGCGGCCATGCCACCAAGGTCATTACCACAACTGTTATTCCCATTAATAAATACCTTTAACCCTAAAAAAAAAAAAACAGTAAAAATCATCAGAATTTGTGATTTTTCTTTCACCGATATTTTTAGAAATGTTCTACTCCTAAAGTTCATGGGCCCTTCCTTAGGCTGTTAAATTTTTTTGTGGAACCTAACTCTCTTAGTCTTACACATAATTAATTATATTATTTGTGCATATTTTCAATAAACCAGACCTATACACCCACATAAGGAGACTCAATGTTCAGCGATTAGAAAATGTTACTTCGTCTCCAGGGGTTGTTTACATCATGTGCAGTGATGTTAATAAACCATGAAACTGAGTTCAACGATTACACAACCCTCCACGATTATTATTAATTAGACTTTTTATAAGCTTTGGCCAGGGTAATTCCTATATCGACGGTGAAACTTTATTCTCAATACAATATGTTGGCTAGATAATGTCAAAATTCGAGAAAAAAAACGAGTACAGCACCCCAGTTACTGGGTCTATTGGCTAGAGTACTGTGTGGCACGTGTGGCGAAGGATGAACTTTACCACACTTTCTCCTGAAGACGAGCAGAGTATAGACGATGTGACCTGTGACATCACATGTTTACAAAAGAGCCACAGAGCCTGGACTTCCTGCAGGCACGATTTGTACACAGACATGACAGACTCACTAATGGAATAAAACATAAAATCTTATATTTTATGGAGATTGCACTGTCTAATTCCTATCAACTTTTGATATGATGAAAGGGGGCACATCTCAAAACTTGTCCAGCTTTTACTTTCATTATTCTTGGATTTATGTGGAAATTATGACACAAAATGTCAACTTTCCGATAGGACCTGTGTAGTATCTTGCCTGCCAGAATACCCAAAGAATGCACAAGGTCACACTTATTGTAAACAAAGTTCACATGGTCAATACTGTTTGAAACGTTGAGACCCCACCGGCTCTTTTCAGAGCCAACACTACCACAAAAGAGTTTTTACACATGGTTCTGGTTGTGTGTACCCGGCCCGCAAGTTTACTATTTATTTTAGTTCAAACTTAGTCTTACTCTTATTCGTGGGTCTAGATTTTTATTATAAACAAACCCTTCTAATCTGGACCCAACACCTTGAAATTTAAGTTAAATAATAAACTTACAATTCTTGCTTTCCTTCATTTTTGTCAGACTCAGCAGTTCGACTTGCCTCGGCAGAAACAGGTTTTCTCTTACGAGGTGCCATTGCATTTAGAATGTAACTTGAGCAAGCTTGATTTAGCGATCAGCTAGCTAGTGTGCTAGAGTGGACGGTGTGAAGTTGGTAACTTGTTTGAATGAAGTTAGACATCATTCGATCAAACGAGTATCAGTTACTGGTTTGACATTCAGATGTACGCACAAAAACAGTATGTATTATTTCAAAATGTCCAGACGTCGAGCCGTGTACGAATTACCAGCTACGGCTACGGCTGGATTACCGCTTCATCGTGTGTTTAAGTATAGGACGTCCTTAGCAACACCCTTAGCAACAATCGTAGCCGTAGCTGTAGCCCTTATTTGGACACGGCCTAGTCTTGGTTTGCATCGTTCCTGTATCCTTTATTCACAATACATTGCCAACAGAGGGCGCTATCAAAAATAAAGAACATAGGCGCATCCAATAACACGCATCTTCTCGACATTTCACAACTGTTATACGTAACAGACCGCGGAGGTTCCCCCATAAATATTTAGTTTTATTTGGCAGAGAGACTTTTGTGCTTTGCGATTATATAACTCCCTTATCCTTTGCCTTATATTATACACCAATTCATTCACTCACTATTATTCTTGCCTTCTGAGGAATGTTCAAACATTCTTCTTGAGCAGGCGTAAAAGAATCTCCTCTTTGTTCACTCACTTGAGGCTCTCGCATGCATGCTGTATGCTCATCTCCTCAATATCATTTTAAGAGTACCTGTAACCTTTCCCGCCCGCCCCTCCCATTTTAGATTTATTTCTGGATTATCTTACTTTTTTTGCCGTTGTAGTCTTTATTTGCACTGTTGCTTTCTACACGCTTGTCGGGCTTCCACTGCTGCTACTCATGTGGTATGCAAGGACATTGAACCAGAAACTGCCCCTACAATGCCGGCACATCGAGATCAAGACACCACTCCCATCAACTTGCAGAAGGCCCTGGCAAGCTCTCTGCCTCATCGAACCCTCATGCCCTTGATCGTCGCCACACCCACAGAAATGACCAAAGACTCTGGACGTCCAACCACACAGCAGTGATCATTGCCACGGTAATACTGATACATTTAGCGATAATCAAGGTACCTTACAATTTTCAAAATAAGTCACTGACACTAAAGATAATAGGACAATGTAAAAGGAAGATTAAAGTTACACAGTGAACTCTGGCGTTACACGTCATTGGCGATCAGGGCATTATTTATCGACAATAAACGAAGGTTACCGAATAAGGTTAAAATACACGTTGCCACCATTTTGTCTTGTCCCCTGTCAGCACTATATCAATCATGACTACTTATTTTTAAAATGCAAAAAGGGACCTGACTATTTTTTTTCAGCCTCGGTTTGGTGACATTGGCTCGAGAGTTAAATAAGATGGCTGCACCATGATATCCCGCCATCTTTGATTTTCACAAAATGTTTACGTGACGTCATTCCGCCTTTGTCACGTTACCGGTTGTAGAATTACTTTCATCCAACAGAATAAAAGAAGTTGAATCACTTTCTTAATGTAAATTGATGTGTATCAATCTTAAGTGCTAAGCAAAGTGTGACGTCACAATACAAACTACTATGGTGATATTGGCAACTTATCTTAAAGGCATCGTACACGTTTGGTAATTGTCAAAGACCAGTGTTCTCACTTGGTGTATCCCAACATGCATAAAATAACAAGCCTGTTAAAATTTGGGCTCAATATTGGTCATCGAAGTTGCAATTAAATGATGGAAGAAAAAACACCCTTGTTGTACAAATCTGTGTGCTTTCAGATAGGAATAAAAACTTCTTGCAAGAAGTTTTTATTATTTCAGTGAGAAATTACCTCTTTCTCAAAAACTAGTACGTTACTTCAGAGGGAGTCGTTTCTCAAAATGTTTTATACTATCAACAGCTCTCCGTTGCTCGTTACCAAGTAAGTTTTTATGCTAATAGATATTTTGAGTAATTACCAAACGTGTACAGTGCCTTTAAGATGAATCTTAGTGCTTCGTGAAATTGAGGGGAAAATTTCCGTATCATCCCACCTTGTTCTAAGGCCGGAGATTTATTAGATTTTTTTAATGGATGTTAGACTTCATTTCCCTTTTTTAAATATTCCTCGTGAGGAAATGGTAGCTAAAACGCTACATTTTGACCTTTAAAAATGAAAATTCAAGCACACATTTCATAGCGCGGACTGAACTTTTGCGCACTCGTGCCCAAAGAAACTAAAACGGAGTGTAAGCAA
This sequence comes from Plazaster borealis, assembly GCA_021014325.1. Classification (NCBI taxonomy): domain Eukaryota; kingdom Metazoa; phylum Echinodermata; class Asteroidea; order Forcipulatida; family Labidiasteridae; genus Plazaster; species Plazaster borealis. The sequence goes on from CM037475.1 coordinate 10,118,959, forward strand.
GCAGCGTTGTGAAGGCGTGGTAGCATACTGCGGAAAATTATCCAAATTGAGCCCTGGCCCCTTTCGGTGGTTTGCCAAAGTAGGCCTACCACTATAAGAAGCGTTTGCTTTTAGATTTAGTCAGTTTAACAAAATGTGTAGAGAGAAGGATCACTTCAAACTTGAAGAGTGGAATATGGTTTAACAGTTTTGGGATTCGAATTCTCTTTTGTTTTCCTTTGAAAATCTGGGTATCACTATGTGGATATTGCACCACTACGTATATCGGATTTTCTTGGTGTTTTGATTGTTTGCAAACTAAAGGCACTTTGAGTTTACATCAGTTATCCCCTTCAGCCTTACTTTTGCACCATTTATTTTCACGAAAATGCTGAAGCCTATGGTCACACACTGGCGTTCCTGTGGGGTTTTTTTTTTTTTGCTCTGTACTTAGGATGATGGACTTATAGTTGTTCCTCTTGCCAATTTTTCTCAAGACAATCGATATAGAACTATACCACAGAAGTTTCCGCACATGTAGATTTGATCTATTTGAACGCGGGATTTCTACAACATAAAAAAAAGTTAGGGACGAAGTAATTGTGGCTTCAAAAATAATCAATTTCAACTCTTCAGGTCTCAATTTCATGGCCTTCAATAATTAAACAAACAAAACATTACAGACCGGTTTGCTGTCGTATCAATTTTGTGTAAATGGAAGTGCTTTTCAAAATCAGTGGAAAATCTTGCATGTTCAACTGTAACCACATGCACGACGCGAAACGCACCTCCGAATAATGCGCGTCTACCATTTCCGCCATTTTGGGAGTCAATCTGTTTGCGTACATAGTAATAACATTAACATACCTAACAAACAAATAATTAAACAAATAATGTTTGTTTAATCATAAACATAACAAATAAACATAATAAATAAACAGATAAATAAATAATAAATAAATAAAAATATCATAAATAAAATAAATAAACAGATAAATAAATAAATAAATGAATAGGCCTACAAACAGATTAAAAATAACGGATTCTGAAATTTGGGGAATGTCCTCGTTCAGGGGCCATCCATCTTCAAGCATTAGTCCGAGGCCCAACCATATCACCTTTTAACCAAATAAGCCATTTATGAAATTTGTGTCCATAATAGCATGGGACAAAAGTTCCGGAAGTAGGAAACTATCCTCCATGGTCCATCAAGAATTGCGTAAGGAACAGCATTAAACCGCAGATCGGCTGCAGCTACGGCTACGACTGTTGCTGAGGGTGTTGCTTAGGACGTCCTATACTTCAATGTACGATGCTGCAGCGATCAAGCCGTAGCCATTAGCCGTAGTCGCTAATTCGGACACGGCCAGACAATTTGAATCCAGGGTCCACCCAAAAACACAAAAGCCATTTGCTATTGATATGCAGATTCGGTCTTGGAAACAACCAGCAACCAGACTCTGTATAGAGAAAGTATACGGAACTGTGTGCACTGAAGTAATGACTGAGAATTCAAGATGGAGCGACGGTATTCTATGCTAGGACCATGCCGTATCTGACTGCCACTTTCCTGGGGTTTGTTTTTTAGCGTTTTGAATGGATGAAGGTTTATATAATTCTCTTTTTAAAATACTCCTGGCAAGGAATTGGTATCTAAAACGCTGAGTACTGACAGTTTGAAAAGAGAATTCAAGCGTACATTTCGTCGCATGGTCGGACTCTCCTTCACTCTCGCCCCGAAGGAACAAACAATGGCGTAGCAAATAGAGTCGTAAGACCAATAATGGCTTATTTTACATGGCTTGGACACTTTTTAAACGTTCAAAGTGTCTTTTTATAGATTCTTTCAACCTTTTCGGATATTTAAGAATGTTATTTGACCTAAGGGAGATAAAGAGGCAGTCAGACGGTGGGGAACTGGGACACAATAACGATAGTAGTTTACACAAGCTACTCATTGCCGTCGCTTTTAGTTTCAGCAAAAGACTTCGCTTCAGTTGACAGCTGCGGCTGAATGAGGATATAACTCCATTCCCACATCACTGTATCCTTTTGAAAAATTTATTTGCGACATATGTGCTTATTATTGAATGATTTTGGAAGTTTTACTGTGCTTGTTGATGTTCTGAAACTAATATTTTTCATTTCAGAAAAACCACTATAGGTTTATTGTTGGTAGTAGTACATATTGTCATTGTTTTTACGAAGTGGCAAATGTGTCAAAAATCATAAAATTTAGCACATTTTTTTTGTGTAAATTATTGATTTGTTCAATGCTGTTAACATTTTAACAAAGTTTCAGGACCTAATACGGTATATTTTCGTAATTACACTAATTAGAATAATCGACGAATAATGAATTTTACATATTTTGTTTTTACGAAGTCACAAATCAAAATTCGCCACTGAAGTCCATTGAACTACATAGCGCGGGCACGGTGCCAAAATAGGCGTGGTTTAACGTTTGGGTTTTTACGAAGGGACAAAACATTTCATTGCGGTTTTTACGAAGTGACAAACCTAAATACGCATTGTTTTGTACACAGCGCTCTGCGGGCAGGTCTGTTTTGGGGGTTTTACGAAGTGACAAATGTGTTTAGGAATTAATTACTCATCACTACAGTCGCAGAATTGAAAAATGCTAACAGTTCTGAATGAATGAAGTATTCAGCTCTTTTTTGATAGTAAACTTTCAAAGAAAAAATATTAAGTAGTGTCCTAAACAATAGTTTTGAAAATAGTTCAACTTCAAAAGCGATTTTCTAAAAACCTGTATTTCTTGCTGCAGGGCTAAATCGTCGCTTCGTAAAAACGGTGACGATATATGTATTTAGTGTTTTAATGGATTTGCCTCCGTTAGGGTTGAAACTATCTCGAGCTACCGAGCAGGCTCGGTGGTCTAGGCAGTTAAGACAGCTGCACTAGAATGGGAAAGGTTGTGGATTCGAATCACAGCCAAGTAATATGCCTGTGGATTTTGTCACAGTGTCATCAATCATTATGTTCTATGTTTTAGGCAAGGATTGTAACCATTTCATTTTCCCCATAAATTCTTTTTAATGGCCTCTATATTATTACTAGTTATTTAAAAGATGTTTTCTCAACACAACATACATATGACAATTAAAACCATGAGCTAGTTTTGTTTGGTTTGTGGTTTGGTTTGGTTTATTTTGTATCATATTCTCAAGAACAGATTAACAATGCATATTTAAAGAATAACAGAAATGAAACGAGGGATGCAGGTAAAAAGCATTTAGCTTAATACAAGACCCAGAACCCTGTAATTATAAATTTAGTTATTGAATTAATACATATACACACCATGTCGAATGTTATAAAGTAAAAACCAATTGGGTTGAAAGAAAAATAATAATAATAAAAGAGGCACTTACATTCATATAAATATTCACATATATTTTTACATCAATAAATTACAAAAGAAATAAATTACAATCATACGGGGAAGGGACAAGAAGGGACAACAATTGGCCAAAGAATTATAAGTGATGACACTAAAGTTAGGTATATATTTGGTACTTAATTATCAGTATAGTTCGTCAACAGCAATGTTTTAAGGTAGTTTTTAAAATGCTTCACTGATCTAAAGATAGGCAGTGGTTTGAGGTGGTTCCACAGTACAGGTCCTTGATTTCTGACTGTAGATAAGTGTAATGATGGGATGAAATTGTAGGCCCCCTTTTTTTTTGCTTAAGGCAATGCCTACATTCAGTGCAGCCTGCCTAGGTGTCTTATCTTCATTGAAGGACTTTTTGAAGATGTCCCTCAATTTCCTCGGCTCACTTCAGTCCATGCAACCCTATTTTTACACTGTTTTTTACACAAAGCTTGAACCTCCGTGGGTGAAGTGTTGTCTGAAGATGAATCTACTGTGCTGGACATAGTTGATTCTGTCACAGAGTCTGCCAACTGATTGTTCAAAATTTCTTCAACTGGAATGTCCTCCAGCTTCTTTCTTCCCATGAAACTTGGATACAAGATTTAGGTCTTGAATGAGTAGAATTTTGGCAATCTGCACTCGCTCCAAAACATCAGACAATGTTCTATAATATTGTCAATGGACATTCAATGAGTGCCCCAGGTGTTCACATACCCAGTCCATTTGAATACTTGATATGTCGAATGACTTCCCATGGATTTTAACAAGTTCTTGGGTTTCTATCAGTCTTTGCTCAAAGCTTGTGCATCATTTCTGCTTCTGTCTCACCAATGCAAGTCTTTCGATCCGCAAAATTCCTCATTAGCATGGCTTGCAGCTCGCCACACCGTCTCCTGTAGTAAGTGATGAGCTTTGTCTCTATCAGTCTTGCTGCACGACGGTAGTTCCTAAAGGAGTGGTCCTCTATGTTAAACCTCTCAATCGCTTCAGCAATGTATTCCGACAAGTTCTTTTGGTAGTGGTAATGGGTTCTTTGCTTGCTTTGCTAGTAACTCTTTGAGTAATAACACTTGACTGTGTTTTCAGTGACCTGGCTGTCGTACTAAGAGAGGCTTTCTTTGCCCGACAATTCTGCTGGTGTCTTTTCAAAACAGAAATTTTTACCATTCTTGGCTGTTTGGGCAAGGACCATATTTGCTTACATCAAATGTACCCTGAGGTCTACGTCCAACAATAAATTCTCCCTTCTTTTCCTCCAACACTTTCAAATTATGCTGGTGGTCTCCTTTAATGCGCAATAAGTCCAGCATTGTCTTTCTGTTCCTTAACTTTTTCCTCCATTTAGCAGGAGTGTCATCCCCGCCTGGAAACTTTATCTTGTGAATTTGTTTGACTTCTGGGCACTTCTTGTGTACAAAAAGAAGATGCTGTGATATGCCAACGAAAAGCTTTTTGCAGAACAAACAACTGTGCCGCAAGTTGTAGACTCTCATGGTTTTTCTTTTTGCCAAGTTTTGTTGTTCCTGAAACAAGAATTTTGCGGAAAAAATCTCCCTGTGGTGAATATTCCGTACTATTTCCCGTTTAGTGAGATTGTCCATGCTGTCATCAGTAGATATTTCATAGTCACTCTGTCTGCCATCATCAGAACTGGGTTCATAATCACTCTGTCCATCAACCTCAGAAATGGCTTCATAATCACTCTGTCCATCACCCTCAAAAATGGCTTCATAATCACTCTGTCCATCACTCTCAAAAATGGCTTCAAAATCACTCTGTCCGGCATCCTCAGAAATGGCTCCATAATCACTCTGTCCGGCATCCTCAGAACTGACTTCATAATCACTCTGTCTGCCATCATCAGAAATGGCTTGATAATCACTCTGTGTTTTAAAAGCATGGTCTATTATCTGAGTCATAAGAAATTAGTGAAAGTGTCCTCACATGTTTTCAATGTTTTTAAACATCGAGTTTTGCACTCACAAGATCAAAAATAATTTTTTTGCTCATTTTTTCAAAATGTTAATTTCAAGCAATAATAATCCAAGGGAAGTTGTTGACCGTTACCATCTTTATAACATCTAAGTCATGTTTAAATCTGTAAACATTTGTGGACTCGGATACTATTTAAAAACATACATTTGCATGTTCAGGATAACTAGTTGTATATAAGGCAAATAACTTGATTTAAAGACACTGGACACCTTTGGTAATTGTCAAAGACCAGTCTTCTCACTTGGTGTATCTCAACATATGCACAAAATAACAAACCTGTGAAAATTTGAACTCAATTGGTCATCGAAGTTGCGAGATAATAATGGAAGAAAAAACACCCTTGTCACACGAAGTTGTGTGCTTTCAGATGCTTGATTTCGAGACCTCACGCGTGAGGTCTCGAAATGAATTCAAATATTTTACTGAGAAATTACTTTTTTCTCAAAAACGACGTTACTTCAGAGGGAGCCATTTCTCACAATGTTTTATACTATCAACAGCTCTCCATTGATCGTTACCAAGTAAGTTTTTATGCTAACAATTATGTTGAGTAATTACCAATAGTGTCCAGTGCCTTTAAGTTATTAAATTTTAATCAAATTTTTTTGTTGATCAAGCAAAACATGTTCTTTTGAGGGTTGGTAAAAATCATCACCACGCTGAGAATAACCACACCAACAATGAGGTTGATTTTGGTTTCAAGTATTGTTTATACATGCCTATTTATACAGTGGGATACAGTAGGCCAAATAGAAACTGACAATTTAGACATTGTTCTTTAAATTGAAATACTAACTTGGGGGGGGGGACTCAACTCCTAACATTTACTGGCTATCACCACACTATAGAGATTGCGATTGGAAAAGTGTTTCCATTACAGAAATAGCACAGAATTGAATACATACTGCAGGATGTGTTCAATCGGTAGTGTCATTAGGGTTTTTTGATGAAAGGGAAAAATATAGCAGCGTGAAAAATTAAGTTTGGCTGAATAAATGTATTTACTTGTGACACCACCAGCCCCCCACGTACATTGATGTACAATTTAAAAATGAAAAGGAACTCTTGTGACTTTACAATTCATGGTAACAATTTTATGGCAGATTCTCAGTCCACGTCGCCCCTCTTACCTTGGGGACGTGAGTTCACAAACCTTGACCCAAACATTAAGGTCCCATTTTTACCTTTTGACTGGACCAGATTAGATTCCAATTATCCTCATTACTGTCAAACTTCTCATCAACTTCAATGGAGACACTTTGTAGAAGCAGGTTCCTATGATAAATTCAAACCTTGCATGTACATCATTGTTAAGAAACTCACTTCAAAGTTAAACTCTCATTTTACATTTGTTACCTAGGTATCTTGGATATTTAAAAGGAGCATTGTGTTTAATAGATAGCATCAACGAATACATTGGAGTGCTCACATAATATTAACTACAATAGGGTTAGCATTAGGATTAGGAAATTACACTTGGAGGGGTGTGGGAACATAGTGATGTCGGAACAAGGTCTGTAACCATAAAAACTAAGTATTGAGCCACTTTCATCATTTAAGTGTCAGACTCAACTAGTCCGACCTGCAGGACTATAGATAGTTCCCACTTGACGTCACTCAGTGTAAAATTTGCCAGCTTATTAGATGCAGCTCAACGCCATCCAAAGTTGCACGTAAAGATGGTGACTATTTGGGAACTATATCATATACATTGAACTTGTTGAGGGTGTGTGTATATATACCCACACTTGAAACTCTCTGTTGTTTTTTAGACTACAATTCGCAGCGGGCAGCAGCAGCTTCTTATAATGAATTTTCTTGTGATTCGGAACACGCTACTGTTACATAATGATAAGTTTCGCATTAAGGTCGGAATTAATACTTTGGTTCTTCTAGGCAGATCTGCATTTGCAAGATATGAATATGTAATGATGCTCCTGAGGTCAGGATATACTATTATAAGGACCCTTTTGACTTCCGTTGGTCAGACCATGTTTCTGACCCAACCAGATTGGTTTTAAGATTTGCCCTCGATATGGACATCGCGTGCCGGACCAACGGGTCTGGCAAACGGCTTTAGTAGCATTTTACCATGGGTGTGGCAGGCGTCATTTTAACAATCACAATGATTTTCCATTGGGATTACTTTTAATAAGGATTGGACCGAACCAGAGAAATTAACCTAAAAAGGAAGAGGGAAATAACGTGACTGTGTGAATGGCATGTAGCACTATGTTGATTTTTTTTTTAAATTGGAAAATTGAATATTTAGACTGACCATGTTTTGTTCACACTGTTAATATATTGAGTATCAAATGATGTTTTTTGAGTAGCCACTGATTCATTTTGTGTAGCATTTTGCAAAATCGTTCACTGATTAAAGCGCATTTTGATATCAATATTGTATTTGTTACATTGCGAAGTAATTGAGGGAATGTGAGACATTGTTTTTCAGATCATAACTTTGCAAACATGTTGGATGACAGAACAATAAAGTTTACAAATATTGAAATGGAAAAGCCAGATTTCACTGCGCGATTTTATTTTGCGACAAACAATGCTTGAATGATTTGTTAAACTCACTCACTGATCCTTGTCATTGGTTACAAATAAACAGAGAACTTGTCCACCCCACTCTCTGAAAGTTCTAAAAGATGTGGACGACTCCGTCAACCATGACACAACCTTTTCTCGTTAGGATGATTATTTTGGACATGAGGCTTTGAATCTATGAGGCTTTGAACTATCCTATAATTATCCTTTCAGGACTCCTATATTAAATTGTGGAGCATTGAGGCAGTATACATTGCTAGATAAAGGATGGCACATCAATCAATTACACATTGACCATCAATTGACAAAGATCTGTGTGTGCGATATATACTATAGGTTTTCCCAGCCAATTTCAACAAAAATCCATTCATTTTAACACCCAGCTCATTCAATTTCGTTTGAAAATGAATGCCCCGTTGCATTAGCATTCAACAGTGAAACGGAGTATACACCAGTTTAGCATTCCATGGTCAAATAAGATCATTAAATTTCATCAGGCCGCAAGACTCATTCAATTTCGTAAAAGCCAACAGCAAGAGCTGGTCAACCATTCAATTTCATCAAGTGTAAATAGGTAGTAGAAAGTTAACTTAAGAATGGTCAAAGTGTAGTCTTGAATGCCTATAAATGAAATAGAATGACTGAACTGAGTCTGAATGAGGAAAACAAAATCATGTGTGCACGAAAATGAAAATGTATGTATTAATAGCTAAAAAGAAACCCTTGTATGAGTGAATTAGGGGAAAATACGTGAATTTGAATGCGTGTTAATGAAATTGAATGAGTTTTTGCTGAAATTTGCTGGGAAAACCTATAATAAGTTTTGTCCATAATAAAAATGTGAAACTGTGTAGATAGTGTTCTTCTCATTTTGATGCCGGTCTTGTAACAAATTCTTTGGTCCAGTAAAAGTTCTGAGCTACAAGCCCTGCAGTCTTTTAGATTTTCCCCCCAAATTTGAGCCCTGTAATGTGTCATATACATGTCATTCAGCATTGTAAATTACATACTATATATAGAGCAAGGATGCAGGTAGCTGCTGGCAGTTCAGACCAATTCACTCCAAAGGGTAAACAGCCCTAGATTTTAGTGACTATGTCCCATCAATAAGTTTTGGGGTGTATTTCTGTATAGTAACTATTGTCTATGTTTCCAATGTTAACACACTTTTCAACCAGTTTTTTAACTAGTTCCTATTTGGTTGTATTTTTTCCCCTTTTTTATGAGAGTAAATCACAAACATTGCCAGGAATTTATACAATACTGCAGGTTGGAAAAACAGGCATGATATTCTTCCTACTTTAGTCTGATTTTGGATTTTTGTTTGCCCCTCGCATTTCAAATCGTAGCTCCGCATACCTTGCGGGAAACAATACTGAGCGCTTTGAGACGTCCATCAGGTGTGATAAAGTGCTATATAAGAGCCACATATTATTATTATCAGACTAAGGTTACCATCCAAAATACCATGTCGCATTTACCATCTGTAACTGGTGTGTGAACATTTTTGCTATTGCAAAAAATTGTTTGGCAATATTTCATGCTTAAGCAGCTCTATGAAATTGGGCCCTGTTTAATAATCTTGTTAGGTTTATTATTGATTGTAGTGAGTTTTTATCGAAGAGAAAATCAAAAAGTGTAAAACTACATGAAAGTATCACTTCTACATGAATGATGTGAATTTCAAACTGTACAAAAACTTTGTATCATGTTTATTGACACCCTCGTAATTGCAAATTACAAATGCAAATCTATTTTTGCTGTATTTACCAAATTTACCGAACAAACCAACAATACAATCTGTTCAATTTTTAACAAGTTTATCTGGTTGCAGTTAGGCCACATAAAAAAAAAATGGTGATGGCCCCGCCCGACCCTACGAAACCCCGACTCCATTTTATTTTATTTTTTTCATAAACAATGGTCCCTCAATGCTCTTTTCAGTCAAATTTGGCAAAAACAAGAACAAGTCTTTAAATATTTACTTAGGCTACACTGCGTTTTAGTTTTTTGAAAATGTTTACAGAAAATGTCATCTAGGAGTTAAATGCGTTTATCAAAACAATTAAAAAACATCAAAATCACACAAACCCTCTGTTTTATAGTGTTGTTATGATTTCTTTATTCTTTATTTCATATTTTGCCATGTCAAAAAAAAAAAATGCCCTCCCACCCATTTGTTTTTTTATGTGGCCGTATACTTACTATCATGATTGTCTTATAGGGTAAATTTTTCATAAGCCTGTAAGCACAAAAACTTGCTAAGCATAGAAAAATCTTGCTTAGCAGAAACAGTTTACATGTATGTAGATACAACTACTGCAACACTCATATTTTACTTCGAAAGTTAAGCCATGTTTTCTTCTTGGCGGCTTTATGAAATTGGCAGTGGTGCTTCTGTGGTTTTTATCAGCAATTTGCAAGATCTTGAGATGGGTAACCATGAGGCAGTAGAGTGAAACTTCCTGTCTGAAAAGAGTTAATTGTAGATGTTCATAACTGTAAATGGTCAAGTTATCTTGGCTCAAGTTCTGATGGCAGAGTCATAGAATGTGGGTCCAGATCCATTGTCATAGTTAGGCTGTGATTCACTTTAATGACAGAATTCTTAAAAGCGTTGATTGTAAATGGCCAAGTTATCTTAACACTGGACTCAAGTTCTGATGGCCGAGTCATAGAATGTGGGTCCAGATCCATTATCATAGTTAAGCCTGGTTCAAACTTCATGCGAAAGGGAATGCAAAGCGAATTTTGATGACGTCAATATGCGCATTTTTTCCAATTGTGATGCAAGAAAATTTTCTTTGCTTTCGCTTCCGGGTGAAGTATGAACCAGGCTTTAGGCTGTGATGAACTTTATGACAAAATTCTTAAAAGCGTTGATTTTAAATGGCCAAGTTATCTTGGCACTGGACTCAAGTCATCTTGGCACTGGACTCAAGTTTGAGTCATAGAATGTGGGTCCAGATCCAATGTCATAGTTAGTCCTGTGGTGAACTTTAATGACAGAATTCTTAAAAGCATTGATTGTAATTGGCCAAGTTATCTTAACACTGGACTCAAGTTCTGATGGCCGAGTCATAGAATGTGGGTCCAGTTCCCTTGTCATAGTTAAGCCCGGTTCATACTTCATGCGAAAGCGAATGCGAAGCGATTTTTGATGACGCAATAATGAATACGCGCCTTTTTTCCAATTGACATCTGCTTTGCTTTCGCAGGAAGTATGAACCGGGCTTTAGGCTGTGGTGAACTTTAATGACAGAATTCTTAAAAGTGTTGATTGTAAATGGCCAAATTATCTTATCCTGGACTCAAGTTCTGATGGCCGAGTCATAGAATGTAGGTCCAGATCCATTGTCATAATTAAACCTGATTCAAACTTCATGCGAAAGTGAATGTGAAGCGAATTTTGATGACGCAATAATGAATACGCGTCTTTTTTCCAATTGTGATGCAAGAAAATTCGCTTCGCTTTCGCTTTCCATCGAAGTATGAACTGGGCTTTAAGCTGTGATGAACTTTAATGACAGATTTCTTAAAAGCGTTGATTGTAAATGGCCAAGTTATCTTAGCACTGGACTCGATTCATACTTCATGCAAAAGAATGCGAAGCGAATTTTGATGACGCCAATACGCGCCTTTTTTCCAATTGTGATTCAAGAAAATTTGCTTTGCTTTCGCGTGAAGTATGAACTGGGCTTTAGGCTGTGATGAACTATAATGACAGAATTCTTAAAATTGTTGATTGTAAATGGCCAAGTTATCTTAGCACTGGACTCAATTTCTGATGGCTGAGTCTTAGAATGTCGGTCCAGATCCATAGTCATAGTTAGGCTGTGGTGAACTTTAATGACAGAATTCTTAAAAGCGTTGATTGTAAATGGCCAAGTTATCTTAGTACTGGACTCAAGTTGTGATGGCTGAGTCATAGAATGTGGGTCCAGATCCATTGTCATAGTTAAGCCCGGTTCATTCTTCATGCTAAAGTGAATGCGAGGCGAATTTTGATGACGCAACAATGAAAACGCACCTTTTTTCCAACTGTGATGCAAGAAAATTCGCCTGCTTTCACTTTCGCGTGAAGTATAAACCGGGCTTTAAGCTGTGATGAACTTTAATGACAGAATTCTTACAAGCGTTGAATGCAAATGGCTAAGTTATCTTAGAACTGGACCCAAGTTCTGATGGCCGAGTCATAGAATGTGGGTCCAGATCCATTGTCATAGTTAGGCCTGTGGTGGACTTTAATTACAGAATTATTAAAAGCGTTGATTGTAAATGGCCAAGTTATCTTGGCACTGGACTCAGTTGTGATGGCTGAGTCATAGAATGTGGGTCCAGATCCATTGTCATAGTTAAGCCCGGTTCATTCTTCATGCTAAAGTGAATGCGAGGCGAATTTTGATGACGCAACAATGAAAACGCACCTTTTTTCCAACTGTGATGCAAGAAAATTCGCCTGCTTTCACTTTCGCGTGAAGTATGAACTGGGCTTTAGGCTGTGATGAACTTTTATGACAGAATTCCTAAAAGCATTGATTGTAAATGGCCAAGTTATCCTAGCACTGGACTCAAGTTCTGATGGCTGAGTCATAGAATGTGGGTCCAGATCCATTGTCATAGTTAAGCCCGGTTCATTCTTCATGTGAAAGTGAATGGGAAGCGAATTTTGATGACGCAATAAGAATACACGCCTTTTTTCATTTGTGATGCAAGAAAATTCGCTTCGCTTAGGCTTTTGCGTGAAGTATGAACCGGGCTTTAGGCTGTGATGAACTTTAATGACAGTTTTCTTAAAAGCGTTGATTGTAAATGGCCAAGTTATCTTAGCACTGGACCCAAGTTCTGATGGCCGAGTCATAGAATGTGGGTCCAGATCCATTGTCATAGTTAGGCCTGTGGTGGACTTTAATTACAGAATTATTAAAAGCGTTGATTGTAAATGGCCAAGTTATCTTGGCACTGGACTCAAGTTCTGATGGCTGAGTCATAGAATGTGGGTCCAGATCCATAGTCATAGTTAGAGTCGACTCATTCTTCATGCGAAAGTGAATGCGAAGCGAATTTTGATGACGCAATAATGAATACGCGCCTTTTTTCCATTTGTGATGCAAGAAAATTCGCTGCGCTTTCGCTTTCGCGTGAAGTATGAACTGGGCTTTAGGCTGTGATGAACTTTTATGACAGAATTCCTAAAAGCGTTGATTGTAAATGGCCAAGTTATCCTAGCACTGGACTCAAGTTCTGATGGCTGAGTCATAGAATGTGGGTCCAGATCCATAGTCATAGTTAGAGTCGGTTCATTCTTCATGCGAAAGTGAATGCGAAGCGAATTTTGATGACGCAATAATGAATACGCGCCTTTTTTCCATTTGTGATGCAAGAAAATTCGCTGCGCTTTCGCTTTCGCGTGAAGTATGAACTGGGCTTTAGGCTGTGATGAACTTTTATGACAGAATTCCTAAAAGCGTTGATTGTAAATGGCCAAGTTATCCTAGCACTGGACTCAAGTTCTGATGGCTGAGTCATAGAATGTGGGTCCAGATCCATGTCATAGTTAAGCCTGGTTCATTCTTCATGTGAAAGTGAATGGGAAGCGAATTTTGATGACGCAATAAGAATACACGCCTTTTTTCATTTGTGATGCAAGAAAATTCGCTTCGCTTAGGCTTTTGCGTGAAGTATAAACCGGGCTTTAAGCTGTGATGAACTTTAATGACAGAATTCTTACAAGCGTTGAATGCAAATGGCTAAGTTATCTTAGAACTGGACCCAAGTTCTGATGGCCGAGTCATAGAATGTGGGTCCAGATCCATTGTCATAGTTAGGCCTGTGGTGGACTTTAATTACAGAATTATTAAAAGCGTTGATTGTAAATGGCCAAGTTATCTTGGCACTGGACTCAAGTTCTGATGGCTGAGTCATAGAATGTGGGTCCAGATCCATAGTCATAGTTAGGCCTGTGGTGAACTTTAAGGTGTGCAGCCTATGTTCCAAATCAAGCAATTTTGTTTTGTTTTGTTAATTAAAAACCAAAAAAAATTGTGGTGGGTGGCTGGGTTGTGTTGGTAAAGGTTATGACCAATATCTCAAAATAAAACTAAGATTTTGAAATTTTGTGACGTGGCACCATCCTCTTATCTTGCCCCAAGGCGCCATAAACCCTAGCTACTCCACTGGATGCATAGTTATAGCTATGATCAACTTGTACGAAGACAAAATTTAAAAAGTTTCAGTTATAAATGACAAATTTGTTATATTTCTCGAGCAGTTAAAGCAGGCTGTTAACTTGCTTTTCGTTAAGTTGATGTACAAAAGTATTAGGTGTTTTTGGTATTGTTTTGGAGATGCCTTTATTAAGGAAATAAACATAAAGTTAGAACCTGCAATTTACGGTTTTACAACTGCCTAATCGCCCTGTAGGGAACTTTTATGAATATTGCTTGCTACCTTGGACTTCATGTGTATGTAAGGCCACAGGTCATGCTTAAAGGCAGGTTTATTGGTAGGGCAATGATATTCATCAAATGCTGATCATCACCACCATCTTCAGCGACTAGCCACTGATGCCTCAGCGATAACTATAAACTGTGGATTTTTTTTGTGATGGAGTGTCACGTGACCATCGCATGACCGATTTCAAATCAGCCTTAAAATACATTCCATTACCTGAGTCGGATTCCAAACACCATTTCCTGGGTGCTGTTGAACACATGGATCATGGGGAAGTTCAACTTGGACTCTCAGATGAGAAACGTCTATCTTCAGTCGACTATTATTATCAAAACTTCAGAGGACAACATTGACGTATGAGCTTCTTCATCTGAGGAGACTTGAATGGGGCAATGGTGCTTGTGAATCAATACTCACTGTGTGGGGAAACAGCACTGCCTCTGCCAAGCTTCTCTATTGGACTGGATCACTGCTCATAAGATGCTACCTCTTTCTTCTGATGAGGCTACCTCTGATAAGATGCTACCTCTTTCTCTTCACGATCATGATCATGTTGCATGTGCAATGGTGCTTGTGAATCAGTATTCACTGTGTGGGGAAACAGCACTGTCTCTATTGGACTGGATCTCTGCTCATAAGATGCTACCTTTTTCTGATGATGACGAGGCTACCTCTGATAAGATGCTACCTCGTTCTCTTCATGATCATGATCATGTTGCTTGTGCAGTGGTGCATGCTTGTGAATCAGTATTCACTGTTTGGGGAAACAGCTCTTTTGTTAATTGTTGGAAAGTTAACTATAGCTGAACCTGAAAAAAACATTAAGTTTACACAGTTTACACAACAGCAGGTTGGTAAAGTCCTGAATCCTCCAATATCCTCCAGATAGTCAACTGGGGAGTATAGTATCAGAAGGGAGTGAGGGCATGATGGTTTATCATTTTTTGTAGATACGTTAATTTCAGGACAAGAGAGAGTTAGGCAAAAACGCCGTGTGTCCGTCATTCACAATACAGATACATGAAATTATATGCGTTTTTTGGTGTGTACTTTCATTTTTATGCATTGTGCACTACGCATTGCACACAACGCATGACGACACATGCATGTCCTACCTTTAATTATCATTACAATATTTTGTGCTCATAAATTTGTTTTAAATGCCTTAAATTTGGAAATACTCTCAATCCTCCAAAATCCTCCACTAAAAGCAACAAGGAAATTGGAAGATTTGGGAGGCTGAGAGTATTTAAATTAATAAAGCTATAATGTCTTCCAACTTATAATGTTATAATGCCATTCATGCTGTTCAAGTATTTCATGGGTATTTTTTTCTTTTTGCAAAATGTTGTTTTTGAGATTTCAAGATTATCTTTTTGTGAAGAAGCCTTTCTTCCGTGGTAAAATGCTGTTCATCAGTCCATGTCCATATTGAGTGTCGTAAAAATAGATCTTCGCCGCCGCCGTCGTCGTCGTTATGCTCGGTATTCGTGCCAATTCGTATTAGCCGGGTCTTCGTTCATATTTGGTGCCAGGTCATCTATTCACTGTTGCGCTTCAATGTTCTTGCACTTTCTTTATATAGGTTGTCGTGATGTCTACTTTGCATCATCAATATACCCAGCTAACACAATACGTTGTTACAACGTTGCACAACGTTGTGATAAGGTTGCAATTTGGTTGGTGGGCGGGATGACAACGTTTTGACTACGTTGCAAGAACGTCAGATCTTAACATGATCTTCAACCAACGTTACCGAAAGACTTGATATGTAATGTGTTCACAACATTGTATTTTGGTATTATTACAGGTTGTATTTTGGTAACATTAAAACGTAGTGATTAGGTTGTGACGAGCACGTTGTCTACACGTTGTATTTTGGTAACATTAAAATATAGTAATAAGGTTGTGACGAGCACGTTGTCTGCACGTTGTATTTTGGTTTTATCAAAACGTGATATTTAAATCGCGGCGGTCACGTTGTCTTCACGTTGTGTTTTGGTATTGCAAAGAAAAAAGAAGCCTACTATTCAAGTTGTGACAGCTACGTTGTCTCAACCTTCCATCGTATATTGTAACCAGCACGCTGTGGCCTTGTAGTTTTATCACAGCGTAGTATCTTTGTTTTTACCATCACGTTGTGACATTAGTTTAATTTCAACGTACAAATATAGTATGTATGTTTTGACCATGACATCATATGCGGCGTTGTATTTGAGTTTGTATTGGCGATGTTTAGACCATGTGTTGAATAGTTCAAGCAGCTCGTTTGGTTTTGGAAGACATTTATTAGCTAACAACTATTGGTAGGCCTAATGTTTGACCTTGCAAACAATGTTTGTTCTCAATTTAGTTTTTTATATTGGTTGTCATAAATAAAATAGGCACTTGAGGAGCGGCGTTGCTATCACAATGGCATTTAATGATCAATCTGAATAGTACCAATCAATAGTTGCATTTAATTGAGCTTATTGTGTCAAGCAGCAGTGCGTCGGTGTGGGAGAAATTCGATTCTACCCCCCCCCCCCCCACCCCCTGTACAGTGGCATTCCAAGCTGTAGATAGAATCTTCTAGAGAAACATTTACACTTGATAGGATTTTCTATCCTCACTTAGGCTGTTTTGTCCCCGCTAAAAACTTCCTCTAAAACCAAAATTTGCTCCTTAAATTCAAGACACTCAAAGTTTGTAGTACTTTTGGGTAGGCCTACCACTAATGTCTTTTGTTTCAGTTTTGAAGAACAAATTAAAGACCTACGTTTCCGCTCAGGTACGCTCAACTTGCCGCATTAACCAGCGTGCGGAATGCTGCATGTCTATTACAAATTAATATGACAACGTCATGACAACGTAAATATCACATATGCAAATTAGTAGATTGGGCTTAGAAGTTGTACAATTCCTACAAAATATTTTACGAAATTTACCAAATTTATGAACTAGGTGTACTGGTTTCTTCTTGTAATTGTCTAAACTATCAGAGGATCATATTGACAAATAAAATTCAGTAACTAAACATGTAATTTTATATTCAGAAATAATATTAAAATGGAAAAATTTGAAAACAATTACACCCAAAGTCTGGAAATCGGGTTGTATATATTGTACATGCCGTACGATGTATAGTATACAGGTGCAGTGAAGTCAGGTAACGGCAACGTGTAGTAGGGACCTAACCATGGTAAGTTTGTATATAAGTAATTCATTGATCATGTTGACATATCAATTAACAATATTCATGCAACTATTGTATAATTAACTGATGATAGCAAACAATAACTTAATATTGGGCTGACGTTGTGACAACGTTCAGGGTACTAGAAAAAATACGTTGTTGCAACATTCTTTTTAAATGATTATTTACAACAAGACAACGTTGTGTGTACGTGCCAACAACGTCATCGTTTCGTTGCATCATTACGTTCTAAAGACGTACAGGGGAGTCGACAAAGATTCGTTGCTACAACGTTACTTAGATAATGTTATAACAACCAAACAAACACGCTCTGGGAACGTTGTTGCAACGTTGTATAAGTTGTCATGAGGTCACTGGAAACGTGTCTTAAACGTACCAACAACGTGGTTGTTACGTTGCGTTATTACGTTCGGAAGACGTATAGGGGAGTCGACAAAGTTCCGTAGTCACAACGTTATATTCATAACGTTACTTACACCAAAGTCTGACTTCATTACAACGTTGTGAGAACGTCAAATTGTTAGCTGGGTACCAGCTACCAAAAGAGGTTTTGCGTCTTGATGCAAAATTAGGCAAACGATTAGTTCTTTAAAACTAGTTTTACATTTGTAAATCCCTGCAGTAGAACCAATTGATTTTCTTGCCGTCAATATGCATGTTCTCAAGCTGAGACTGCTGCCTCGCAACACTGCTGCTTGTACATAGTGTGGGGTGGGAACACAAGCCACATTTATTTATGATTTGTACTTTTGTGTTCATCAACTGTGATTTTCAGTAGTGGTATAGATATGCTGTTACAAGAAGTCATGTTAAAACCTCGCTTCTTCCCCCATGTTCAATTTGTTCTCATTGTTTGATAATGTGCATATTGTATAGTCTTCATTTAATATTAGTAGAAGTAGCCTGCTGCAGCAATGCATGCAGTTATTATGCATTAATGCAAGGGATACTTAATAGGCATGGCTTTTAATCATCTATCAATGGTCACCAAACTATGGGACGTGACCCAAAAGTGGGTCGCAAACTAACATTCTGGTGTGTCGACAAACTTTGGCCGATACTTTTGATCATTCCATCAGCAACAAAGATTGCCACTCAATCGATCCATCATAAAAAAACCTTAATATTTATCGATAAAAACAAACTGCTTCAATAAACAATTCACTTCTGTTAAGATTAGCCTGTGTACATACATGTATGTTAACTCTGCAGCAGGGTGTTCATTTTGAACTTTTTGGCCCAAATTGTTTTGCGGTAGTCGTTGATCCGTATCATAGTTGTTGTTATCTTTTATGTATTAATGTAATTCATCTGTCAAATTGGATGAATGACAAATCATCACCCAACCATTTATGATTAATAAGAGAGAATACATTTCAGACATAATTTATTCTCAAATCAAACTAAATATTTTTTTCTTCAAATTTGTCCATGCTCTTGAACCCTTAACTGTGAAAATTCCTTGAGAAAAATATTTTTTGTATTGTCTTAAAGGCAGCTGTAACGGTTACACATCTTTGGAGTTGCTTTTATATTAATGTGAACTTCTTCTTGAAGAAAAGCCTGTTTCTAGTCTTGCAAGATTAAAGAAATAAGATTCAAATACTAAATTTATAACACAATCAACAACATCTCCAATAGAACTATTGATCAGGACTATTGTTGACAACCTAGATAGATTTACTAGGTAAATTTTTACAATCAGATATGGAAGTTTTGATAAGAATCGTTAGAAGTTTTATTATCACAAGTCATGAAATCAAGAAAACAAGAATTTAAATTTTTTGAAAGTTAGTCTTTTTTGAGGCAAGAAATATTTTTAAACGCATTGTACATTGGACATTCAGAAAGTTTTGTTCTAGCTGTGTTCAATTTAGTAAGGTTTTCAGGAGACAAAAAAAGAGGCATTTATTATAAGGGCTTTTAATATTAGTATCAAATCACCTGATACTATTACTACCCCTGTTATGTTGATGTCCTCTAGGCTGGCTGTACTCTCCTGGTGGAAATTAAAATACAACAATGTTTCTCATAGCTATGGATGGATGGTTACACTATTGACCGTAACTTCAGGTCTCTTTTTTGTACACTAGATGTTTGTTGTTGTAAACTCTATGTGAGTTTTGGGGCCGTAGTTCGTAAACTCAGATTGTAGAGAGGCCATGCAAAATTATCAAAACAAATTATTTTATTTTTTTATTTTTTACAAATTAAAGGCTTCCAGCATTTCCTATGTACAGTGTATTTTACGTACCTCCATATCTGCTATATAGTATAAATGCCACTGCCTTGGTAAAGCCTTTTACTTGCTGCAATACCCTCTCGTCAAGTACAGGAAGACAAACCGCGCAGCACTCGCCATTCCTTAATGATTGTGGAGGCTGCCCGGTTTCATCTGCTGTTGTTTGAAGCTTTGTCCTCCATTCCACCGTGTCACAAACAAATGCCATGAAGGGCCTTGGAATTCCCTGCTTGAAGTTGCATCCTGAAGATAAACATTATATTTAAAATTATCATCACTCAGTGTATTGAGTCACATAAAGTTATAGCAGTGACAGGTGAGACTTGTCTATATACGTGCACATACCCATCAATTGTTGTTTGAGTAGAATTTGAAAACTTGCAAAGTGAGAAACAATTTTCAAGGAATTTGAAGTAGGCCTACACCATAAAAATAATATTGTTAAATTACCAGGGTTTTCAGTGCCACTAGAATTTGTTGATATTATTGTACACAAACTTCATTTCTCTAAAAAATCAACTTACTTGACTGACGTTCTGTTGGAAAGCTACAAAGAAGTTCCTGCCACTCTTTTGTATCAGACTCCTCAAAGAAGGGCCTTGCTTTGATGAGGTCTCGCTGCAGTTTGTGTATTTGGAGAGGCTCAAAGTCAGGTTGAATTGGTTTGGGATGACCTGGTGGGTGCTGGATGAGAAGGTATGGGTCAACATCTGCAGCGTATGCACATTGAAGCCAGGACTCTCCAGTGCTGCCCCCGCCCTTAGTGTGCATGACTGACCTTCCTATGACAGGAAAAAAACACAAAAATCAAAAGGTCTTTGCAAAGTAACATGAAACACTAAATTCAAGTTATACAGTCAACTCTCGTTGTGAAGAGCACTTTTATAAGGAGGTTCTTCTTATAAAGAGCAAATTCTGAGGTCCAAACTCTTAATTTCTCTTTGTGTTTCTTTGTTTCGCTGTCCTTTAACAACATTCCTGTTATAAAAAGGTAATTTGGCCGGTCCCACTGATCTTGTTGTAATGAGAGTTGACTATTTATTTTGTAGGAATAAATCAACATCATGAGTTTCATGCAATGATGCAACTTGTAACCCTTATCTTTTTTTTAGCATAGCCCAAGTACATGTAAATGACTTTAAAAATGATTGATAAATGATGGCGCTGTCCAATTCAGAGACACTCCAATACTAGGGAAGGGCGTAGTTGATTCGTAGTATGGATTAGATTCTTGAAATTGTCAAGAGTACTGTCATAGATGACGAGAATATCGTCTCTATAACACCACCAGGTTAGGATGTGATCAGCTTGTTGGAGAATTTGTTTTTCCAGATCATGTAGTGTATGATATCAAATATTTCTGGGCTTGCAGTTGAGCCCATGGCGCATCCGATTTTTTGCAAAAAGTATTTGTCACCGAATTGGAAGCAATTTCTTCCTAATATCAGTTCCAAGAGTTTGCGTATGTATTCGGAGGGTGGTTTTGTGATAGGGTATGGACGGAGGTTGCGGTTGAGAGCATTACAAACACTGTTGATTGATTCATTTTGACGGACAATTGTGTACATAGAAACAACATCTATACTCGTAATCAGGACTTTCTGTGGGAATTTTGAGTTTTCCAATTTGCGCAGTATGTCCGCAGTGTCGCGTACATGTGGGTTGTGCAGTTACTATTGGAAGGATAAAATAGTTCACGAGTTCTGATTTTTTGGCTGTGGGGCTTGAGCATCTGTTAATGATGGGTCACACTACAAATGGAGTTCCTTCGGGTGGTGTCTTGTGTATCTTCGGGAGAAAATACATTGTTGGACAGTCACACTGTTGGGAGAGTGGGTCGAGATAAACCAGTTGATTTGTTTACGTAGTTGTTTCGAAACATGTCAATGAGTAGGTTACGAACCATTGTTATGGTTTGTGGTGTAATATCTTGGTCCGGCTCTATATAGTGCTCAGATTCAAGATGGCGATAACCTACTTCTGCGGTTTAATATACAAATGCCTCTCCCTTAATCGTATGGTTTAATTACAATGTCTGGGTTGGTTTTGAGGTTGGTTAACTGATAGCTCTTTCTTTGTCATAGTTTCGTTTCTGATTTCTGAAAAGTATTTTGCCCCTGTTTTTTATGCCTGCGGTTATCGTTTATGAGTGACTGTAAAGTGACAGCTTTCCATTTGAGTTTCATGAACCTTTTTGTTTTAAAATATTTAACAAGAAAGTCAATTAGCACTTATACCAAACTTATCTATGATCCAATAGTTAAAACACACAGATAAAAATGAATAAAGTCACATACATTACGTCAAATCTGCTTTGTAAACAGATAATTAGGCCTACACATCATTTCAAATACATAATAATAACATAATTCCTCATGAGACAAAACATCTGTATTATGTTACAGCCTGCTGGCTACCATGAGCAGATTTTAATAAATCAGTAACAATATTAATAATAATTAATCCACACATGTCACTTTATAGAATAAAAACAGTTAATTTCTGTTTACAATTTTTATGTTACACCCTGTATAAATTCTGCACATAAAGAGATTAAACAGCCCAGCTAAATAACTCCATCCTGATAATAAACCATCCACACATGTCACTGTATAGAATAAAAACAGTGACAATTTTTCTACAATTTTTTATGTTACACCCTGTATAATTTCTGCAAATAAAGAGATTAAACAGCCCAGCTAAAAAAGTCCATCTTGATACAAAAGCCCTATGTTTTGTTATAATGCCGTATTGACTCTTGATACAAGTTTATCAAAATTCTAATTTGTTTATTACAATGTTGAAACCTATATAGCATGGATGCAGTGGTGTCTTGGTTGGTTAAGTGTATTACTTCTGTTTGCATTTATTTGACCACACAGGACCCCCCGCAATGCGCAGCCGGCGCATGTGCAGTCCTGCTCTCAACTCGCAAACTAGTCTATACCGCTGTTCCGTCACAATATATTATGATGTACATTTTGGAAAGGGAATTACACAAGGAATTTTATGACTTTTTTGCTAACAAGAGTGTTTTTTAGCAGGGCTTAAATTTAATCTTTTAGCAAGTGGTCCGCTTTTTCAACCTTACAACTTGCCTGAGGCATTTACAACTAGTTTTGTCCAACGAGTGCTAAATTTAAGACCTTTTTTTAAAGCTCTTTTGGCAAATGGCAAATATTTTATATGTATCTAGATAATTTTAGCAAATTTTGGAAGCTATTTGTAAATTAATAAATTTTGTATGCTTTATTCGAGAAAACTGTATCAAAAAAACCTTTAAAAAAAAGCACAACAGCTGATTTTGGTTGCTACAACCAAAATTCAAGTTAAAGTGTTCACATGCTGTATATAATGCTTGTTAACAAAATTGTTGTCAAAAACAAAACAAAAAAGGTTGAACTTAATTGGAGTCTATGGTGGTCCAGTTTAAACCTCGTCTGTGAGTACACACTTTATACATTCCACCATACTCTTAAAACCTGGAACATTTATCGGCGTCCTCCTCCAGAAAGGAAGAAGAAGGAACGGTAATCGCAAATTTCTACCTCTGATTTGTCTGGGTTGTATGCAACTGAGGCCAAAAATGCCCTAGTCGCGTTAATTTGCAGTCGAAATATGGGACCCGATTGATAGGGTAATCGCCCAAGGAATTCTATGGCAAAATCTTCCAGATTTGTAAGATGACCACTTTTAACTGATATGATTAGTAAGATTTGAAACTTTGCATGGTGGGAATACGATATGGAAAGGTTTGCGGTGACACCATGTACATGTAATAATCTCTCTATATGAGTTGGGGGTGGTTCTGAAAAGAACCGTTGGTTTCAACTCGACGTTTCGATCAGTATGCTCTGGGATGGGGATTAGCTTGGTGATGCAGAGCGGGAAGTAGAGGGGGAAATGGAGCTCGGTGATGCGTGGTAAAACTGGATCCTGCACTGGAGCCTTGGACTGGTGTGGGGAGTGTGTCCTCACAGAACTGAGTCAGTAGGAACACGCACAGGGGATGCTGAGGTTGTGGGGCCTAGGGGACTGAGTAAATGATGGAGTGGGGCCTAGGGGACTGAGGGTATAGATGACCCAAAGCAGTCAAAGGGGGGTGGGTAACCGAGGGGGGGGGCAGTTAGAGACTAAGTTAGGGGTTGGTGCCTAGGGGAGTGACCGTGGATATAGAAGATCCATTGGTCGGGAGGAGGGGGAGCCAGATGTCACTGATGTGGAAGCCGATGTCTTGGGGTACAGTGTCATGTTTGTGGATCTCGATGGCCTCTCTGATGCGTCTTGGGTGCCATGCCTGGATCGGAGCGATGATTTCTGCTGCTTCCCAGTCAACTCGGTGGTCTGTGATGTGGGAATGTTTGACGATGGCTGATTTTTCGAAGTCTCCCCTCCTTCCGTGTGCTCGGTGTTCTTTAAGTCTGGTGGGAAGGTTTCGTCCGGTTTCCTCGACGTAAACCTTACCACATTCACATGGAATGCGGTAGACTCCTGCACGGGTGGAGGGATCGTTCTTGTCCTTGTGTGATTGGAGAGAGCGGTGGAGTTTCTTGGGAGCGGAGTGATACACCTTGATTCCCGCTTGCTTGAAGATGAGTTGGAGGCGATGAGAGGGGGGACCTAGGTATGGTAAACTAACTGTGGGTGTGTGAGTTTGACCTTAGGAGACCCTTTGGTCGGGGGGGACGGGCTTACTAGTCTTGACTTGCTTGGCATTGTATCCGTTCCGCTGTAGAGAAGTGGTGATGTGTTGTAACTCGTGCTGGAGGCTGTCCGTGTCACATATGGTGTAAGCACGCTGAACTAGCGCACGGTTGACTGATGACTTGATGGCTGGGTGATGGAAGGACCGCTGGTGCAGGTAACGATCGGTGTGGGTGGGTTTCTGGTAAATGCTGTGGTGGAGTGTGCCGTCTGGGTTTCTGGTAATAAGAACATCCAGAAAGGGTATCTTTCCGGAATGTTCCTGCTCCATGGTGAACTTGATACTTGGGTGTTGTTGGTTGAGGTACTACAGAAATTCATGGAGAGAGTCCTCACCGTGGGGCCACACGACGAAGGTGTCGTCAACATAGCGGAGCCACAGACTGGGTCGGAGGTCAGCGGTGAGAAGGGACGATGACTCAAACTCTTCCATGAATATGTTAGCTAGGACCGGGGATATAGGAGATCCCATGGAGGTCCCAGCCGTCTGCTCGTAATACTTGCCCTGAAATTGAAAAGAACTGGAAGAAACACATGTACAAAGTAAATCATGAATTTGGTCAGGAGAAAGACCAGTCAATCCGGGAGGGCTTCATCTGTGGGGACGTTGGTGAAGAGAGATTCCACATCAAAACTTACCAAGATGTCAGTGGGTTGTGGAATTGGAAACATGGTGTTCTGTGAGACCCACCAGGGGACGAAGTACTTTTTCTAGGTACTTGGCAGTGTCATAGGTGGGGGAACTCTCGAGGCAACTATGGGGCGGAGGGGGACTTCCGGCTTGTGGATCTTGGGATTGCCGAAGAACCTGGGGCAGGTGGAGCTAGATGGGCGGAGTCTACGGTAGAGTGGGACAGAGAGAGCTCCGGACCGGTGGAGAGATAGGAGTTTGCTGGCAACCCTCTTCTCGATGCTGGGGGTGGGGTTCTTAGGGAGGGGGCGGTACGAACCAGAGGATAAAATTTTGCTTACCTTCTCGGTGTACTCCGTGCGGTCCATGATGACGGTAGCGTTCCCCTTGTCAGCAGGCAGGATGTGGATGGATTCGTCCCGTCGCAGCTCTCGGAG
This sequence comes from Plazaster borealis, assembly GCA_021014325.1. Classification (NCBI taxonomy): domain Eukaryota; kingdom Metazoa; phylum Echinodermata; class Asteroidea; order Forcipulatida; family Labidiasteridae; genus Plazaster; species Plazaster borealis. The sequence goes on from CM037475.1 coordinate 10,144,549, forward strand.
GGCTGCCTGCTCAACCTTGGAAAGGTTGGACTTGGCTGGTTTCGCTTTCCGCAGAACTTCGTTGATCTTGATCCGGACATCGTCCTTCTCTGTCTTGCTAAGGTGCTTGAGGGCTTGCTCGGTGGACTGGATGATTTCCTCCGTGGGGATAAACTTGGGGGGCTGGGCAAAGTTCATACCTAGGGACAGGACGCTGGTCTCGGTATCCGTGAAGTTCCGGTTGCTAAGGTTGACAAATTACTGTGTGTTTCTGGAAAGCACGTTGACTACGAAGGTGAGCTGGTGGCCGTAAGGATATAGAAGATCCTGTAGGTCGCCCGGGGACGCGGTTGAATAGAGATATAGGAGATCTCGTCTTCTCGGAGGGTGCGCGATTGAAGTGAGATATAGAAGATCTCTGCTTCTGGTGGTATAACTTGTGGAACTTCGCTATCTGCTTCCTGCGGGCGGTCGCGAAGGCGTGCTGGCTGGATGAACTGGAGAGGGCGCTAATCTTGGAGAAATCCCGCGGGTGTAGGGAGGCTTGTAGTTCCCGCTCGGTGTAAGTGATATCATGATCTAGACGGGCTAGAAATGATCTGGTTGATGATATCCGCTCCCTGAGAAGGGCGGAACTAGCAGCTAGAAGGATGTACGATGAGCGGTGGTTGCGAACTGGATCTTGAAGGCGGAGTCCTTGTGGCATCAGGTTAGAGTCTCGGCAACGTTTAAGGAAGGCTAGGTTATTTATGAGTTGAGAACGTTGTACCGACATCCGTTTATATAACCTAACTGCCTTAAGGATAAGCTCCCCGTAGAGCTTGTGAGCTTGTTCACTTTGTGTCTCTCTTCCGCTTCTGTCCCCTGGTCGGTGGTCTGGGGCGGATGAAGAAGCCGAAGAGCTGGACTGCGTCCGGAGTTCTTGCCCGCTGAAATGAGCCACGAGTTTAGTCCTTCCCTCTTTCTTGGCTGTCTGTAGCTTGATGTCGATTTCGGCCCCAATGCGGTGCTAGGCTGAGTTTGGCGAAGAGGAGTGCCGCCTTGCTGTTGAGTCTGTTCCAGTCGGTTGTGAAATCCGAGCTGAAACTGAACTCTCGGTGTGGGTGAGGCGGCTTGACTGCACTCTTCAGGAAAGGTGGAGGTTGGTTGGTCGAGATAGCTTTTGAAAGAATCGAGATCTGGTGGGTGATGTGTCCTTTAGCGGCCGTTAACTTTGTAACTGGCTCAGCCAAGGATTTCACCAATTTGAAATCTGAATCAATCAAACGAATGTGTGCTGTTGGTGTCTCGTTAGCAAACTCCTCCCGAACCTCCAATGATGTTTTGAGCGAGTCCTCTAGCTGGTTAATGAGAGGGATCTGCCCGCATGGATGTCCGAGGTTTCCGACAGTGTGGGTGATTCAGCTCTAGAGATTGAAGGTTTTGGACTCGAGGTCTTGAGGTGACTGCGTTTCTTGAACTTTAAACTCATTTTGGAAGACATGATGTCAGATGACTTGAATGTAGTCAGGCTGTAGTCAGTTTTTTGGCGGGATAATAAATGTTGGTGCTATTCCATCCAGTGACGCTGTATCTGTTGACTTGTTGTAATTTGAAAAATATATTTGTGATAATACAATCCCAAATACGTTAACTGTGCTGGACTATTTCCACTTGTGTTTTTATATACTGGTAGTGGTGGGGAAATAGTTCAACCGAAATGATGTTGACCTGTTTTGATATTGTGGGTCTGTAATGAATAGTTTGTTTTTTTCGAGATAAAGGATATTTTTGCAGATCCTTTGGGTAGGAATAGCTAGCTTTCGGAAGTCATGTTCGCTTCCTCATCAGTTACATGTGGGTCGATTCAGGGAAGCGGGTAAATCTCATCAAACATCTTATTTTTTTAGAGGTTGCAACCAAGGTATGGGAGGGGAAAAAACCCCCCAAAACATAGCCATGGGTATGTTTGTGGATAGGAGTGACAGGGCGTTTATCCGTTGTTGGGTTGTCATTGGAAAGCAGATCAGATCCTGAAGTGTTTCTTGTAATTCATATGAATTATTTTCGGGAGAATGGTAGTCGAGGTTGTTTTCAGACTCAGTTGGGTCTGGTGGCAACTTTTCTCAGACGATCATTTCCCGTATATTTTTGTCTTTTTTGAAAGCAAGGAACGGTGGTTTCGGAAATATTTCCGAAAGTGTTTCCGCTCTGAATTTGAGTCAAAAATTAGGTGATTGCCCGTGATATATCCTTGTTGAATAGTGCCGGGTTGTAGGTTGTTGTGGAGACGAGAGGTGTTTTTGAAATTTGTTGTGCTTCCAGTTTTATTAACTTTCAGCCAGCCAATTAAAAAATCAAACTTACAGACTCACATACAGATCATATACATTTTTGGGAGTGAGGCCTCACGTCCACTGTAAACTTACAAATAATTGCATGTCCCTTTTACCGTCACATGCGACCGACCATAAACCTGCCTTATAACATTTACCTGTCTCATCTAGTGTAAATTTAAGCACATGTGCCTTGCTGTGATTAGGGCCTTCATTTTTGAAAAGCTGGGCTTCATTATTTAGAGAATTGTTTTGGCAATATGACACAAACTTTCTGAATTTGTAAGCTTTATTTTCCCAGAAGTGGAAACGGCTTCCCCCCCAACACCCCATCGTCTGTGCCAATGCTACACCAATGCTCTCATATTCATATAAAAATATTATGCTGTACCTTCAAAGCTTTTGTTTATCTGGAAGAACCTTGTCTTGGTTATCCATGAACATCTCTCCATGCTGTACAGCAGACCCGCACAGTACCAATAAGATATATGTACTCGGTACACCCATCTCTCTGCTGGTGATAGAAGTAACCCAGTAGCCACTGTCTCTGTGCCTGTCCTGAACGGGTGCAAAATGATGAGCGTGCTGTAGTTGCTGCTGCTATAGCAACTCGGCTCACACATTTCTTACTACAACACCGCCGTACCATCACTGTTGCCACAGGGAATGATTCATGATGTACTTAAAACCATTTAAAAAGAGAAAATAAACAAATGATATTTTACAATTCATTCACAAACGTAAAAGAAATGTTGTTCAACAGGGGTGGGACTAGGTGAAATTAGTTGCATGTTTTTCCAGCATCAATTTGCTGGCAATACATTTCAATGAAATCAAATAAATAAATAAATAACTTAGTTAAAAATATAACTTAAATTTAAAAACAAGTAAATACAAAACAAGTAAAGTTAATAACCATCTTATCACAGATATTGTATGGGCACAGAACAAAAGTACAAAAGTACAAAAATTGATGAAAATGTAAGTAATCACCAAAACAATTTAATTCAATTTAAAACAAGATAATACAAAACAATTAAATAAGGTAAATAACAAACCTATCACCCCAATAAAGTAAAGTAATAAAATAAAAAAAGTAGCTTTTGAAGTTTAAGACAATTGAACGGATATTCTTCAAGAAAAAAATGTCACCTAAGCTGGCTAGTTGCTCATATGACAATGAAACCATGAGATGCAGGTTTCACACTGAATAACATTGGATCGGCACTCCTTACCGCACACCCCACAAGGCGACTTGCTGCCTCGTACTGATTGTTTTTCCTTGGGGAAAATATCTTTTCTGTTTGTAAATATTTAATTATTGAAACCTACTTGCAAGGGCTTGTAATGACCATTGTAAAGAATTAATATTGTGTAGTGAAAAATGAGCTTAGATTTTGAAGATTGATTATTTTTTTAAGAAAATTTAATAGCGCCCCCATTTGACTTGGCCTCGGGACGACCAAGTACCTATGTGAAATTGAAATTGTGTACCGATATGCACCAGTATTTCGTTCGCAACTTGTGGGAACGTCTTACATTGCAGCGGTCACACTAAAAGCCGACAACTGCCGACAACAAATTTTAAATGCAATTTAAAATAACATTTGAACATAAATAAACCATTAAATGTATGTAAAAGCCATATGTATAACTAATTCACTTTCAATCTGTTGAAAAAGTTGTATTTTTAGTAACAAATTTGTTATTGTGGAATTGTTAATATTATCTTTTCCCAAACAAAATGACAGAATTCAAGAGATATAGTTGCATGGTAACTATCAAAAAGCAGAAAATGTTTATTTACTCTCACTCGGCACTTGGTTGGTTTAGATACACATAGAGCAAGGATGTTCATAATCGTTCAATCATATATTGAAGTATAGGCCCCAATAACATCACAAATTATGTGTTTTAAAATACAATTACAAATCATGAATATAAAATAATTCAATGAAAAAAAATGCTGGTTTCAAGAAAAGCAAACTACATCCATGAACCATGCAATTCAAAATATGACAAGTCAAACTTATTCAAAAGATTCTGGTTTCAAGAAAAGCAAACTTCATCAAACATGACACATGTGAAGTATTTTTAAATTTATAAAATCAATTCAATAAAAGTATTGTTCATCACTCAAAAGAGTGCTGGTTTCAAGAAAACAAACTACATCCATGAAATATGCATTTCAGAACGATGACAAGCCAAAATTATTCAAAAGATGCTGGTTTCAAGAAAAGCAAACTTCATCAAACATGATACATGACTGTGAAGTATTTTTAAATTAATAAGATCAATTAAAATATAATTGAAATATAATTCACCACTCAAAAGAGATACTGGTTTAAAGAAAAGCAAACTATATCCATGAAAAATGCATTTCAAAATGATTACAAGTCAAAAATTATTCAAAAGATGGTTTCAATTAAGAAAAGCTAAAGTAGTAATCATCTCTCAAAAGAACCGCAAAGTTTATCAACAAATCTATTTCAAAATACAAACTAGCTTAAGTTTTTTTCTAATTATTTTCCAATGTAGGCCACAAATGTTCTATCGATCTAATGAAATGGTCTTGGCTTGTCGTATTCGTTTTCTTTGGTCTGGTTTTTTAGCAGTTTGCGGTGTACTTGGAATTTTAAGTTTGTCATCTGATGAAAATACAAAAGGTTCCTGATTAGGCCTAAGCTTCCATGATACAAATTTGTTGAAGTGGTTATTTTTCTCTGTAAATGTTTTTACTGCCCATAGTTGAGGATTAACTTTAAACTTGTGAGCAACCCACGGTGCAAGATGGTAGTTCCCCTGGCCATACAAGGAACATTTGCATATCTAGATATTAAAGTTTGACAATGTCATGTAAATTATTAATAAAGTCGGGTAATTTTGATGGTCCTCCAATTGAATGTTAATTTCATAATGTGATTCATGGCCTCACATGAGTTGTTCTCCCAGTTCAAAGGAATTGATTTTTTTGCATTCATGGTGCAAATACATGAGATCTTAGCAATGGTACTAATTTATTTCTATAGTTCCAACAAAATGTGGTATACCGGCTTGATAAGTTTCACCGAAATGAACAATACCAGATTCAAAGACTACAATGTCTTCTGCATGAAGGGGTACATCCTGTCCAAATATATCATTTAATACTTTTGCACTAATCTTGTAACTGTTCCAACTTTGTGTCTTAAAAACTTCCCAACATTTTCTTTCAAGTGCCTTGTACACAATAATGTGGATTCATGAAAACATTTCTGGACAGCTTTTGTTAGAGCATTTTCCTCATCAGTACCAATAATTAAATCATTCCCATGAGTTTCATTATACTTTCAAATCTAACAAACCTTGAATATGTGAAAGAAATCTATGGTATGTATTGTAACTACCATCCCATTGTATGTAAACTGGACCTAAAAATATGGGCTGTGACTGGGTTGAAGTTCTAATCAAATTTCTGTGTTGGGAAAACAAATGAAGTTTCAAAACAAGCTCCCAAATTACATGTGCGATCAATGCCTATATTGCTCCTTGACGTACCATCAGAATAAATATTAATCATATCTTTCAGTTGTTCCTGTGTGTACAAAATAATTCCTGGTGGTTTCCCTTTAGTCTGTATTATTTCTTGTATAAATTCAATATCATGTTAAGCACACTTTGAACATCATCTGCTGTATTATTTCTATTTTGGCCAGGTCTATTTGTCCTACTTACATTATATTTAACATTTTGACGTTGCTTAATGTCCCTATCGGTGCATCTTGTACATTAGTTATGACCATGTTTGCATATAACTTCCTAGACTGATTATCTTTTACCCTTAATAATATTTCATCCCTTGTTCCTTTGCTTGTTCGAACACATTCACAGCTACTTTGTTTCCTATAACAATGGCTACTACTTACTACCCTCCTTTGCGCATTTACCTGCATACTCTACAATTGCAACATTAAGTAGTGACATATTTTGTTTAGGAATTTTCTCAAACCAGGTTACTCGCTTCTTAAAACCAATCTCTCTTTTAAGTGAAGAATAATACCTCTGCATTACACAAATCACATCCACTGCTGGTTGTGGGGAAATTTCCTCCATTTTACCCTTAACTGACTTTTTGTGGAAGTTAGCTTCTTATCCCAAACTCCACAATTATCAGAAAAATCACTTTTTCCCAGCTTTTCTTCGTTCAACATTTGCACTATTGTCTATTACAAAATATACGTTATCCTTAACATTGTATCGGCACTCCTTAACGCACACCCCACCATATTGAGTTGAGCGTCTCATTTCCTAAACGTGACTGAGCAACAGAGGGCGCCAATACTTTGCGCGATAGCCAATCAGATCACGCGATATGATCTGTGTGCCGCGATTTCCTTGAGTACAACCTGAATTAATGACAAACTTCACAGGCATAAGTACGTACACAAAATTTGAATAATTATTGTAATTTATCATGGAATATGAATGAGGAATATATATATATTAATGATTCAAGTGAACAAGTTGCCCACAAGCAGTTGTTTGGCCATAGAATGCAATTCAAAAACGTGTTGTTTACGGGCTTTTTCAATGCCATTGATTAAGCGTGGGGATCGCGAAAACGCATATCGTTTACTAAATCGATAAAAGTACGTACATGAATTTGTCGTGAATTGACGTGGTTTTTTGGAGAGATAAACTTGAATAGATGTAGAATCATATACTAAGTGAACAAATTGTTCAGACTATTCCCTCTCGTCACTCTTTATCTCGCAATGTCGGGATGATGATTGTGCCTATTCAATTGTGCACGCCTCTCCTACTCCTGCCGATAGGTGGCGCTCTAATGAGACATTTCAACTCAATATGAAGGCCAGTTGCTGCCTCGTACTCTCTGGCTCTGAAGGGATATAGCAGCCATGAAACCTGGAGCTTTGAAAAGAAAAAACAAAGCAATTGCACATTAATTTAAATAAGAATTAAATAAATTAAGTTCCTAAGTAGTTCATAGGCAGGGTATAGTTTTGGTCATCAAAGTTCATAATAATGAAAGAAGAAAAAACCCCACCTTGTTGCATAGAATTGTGTGCTTTCATTCTCATATTCAGATGGGTGAAAAATTACATTATTTGAAAGGGAGTGGTTTCTAACAATGTTTTTATTAATATCAACAGCTCTCCAGTGCTCTTTTACCAAGTACCAAGTTTTTTGTGGTCATTAACTTGTGGAGTTAAATAAGCATCTAGTCGATCAACTAGTTAAATCTATTTAATAATAAGCCACAAGGGAAACTGACTTGGTAAAGTTAATTCATTTTTACGTGAACAAAGAAAAATTGACTAGAACGGAATATTTAACCCTGTGTGTTTGTTGAGCAGATGACAGGATAAAAGATAGATGAAATAAAGTTGGCACATTGTTTCTAGTTTCATTTTCTCTACTTTGGTGTAATTATCTCACTGCTGAGATAAATTAATATCATATTGATTAAAAACCTACAGTTTTCATCAAGTTGCTCATTAACTGTGAAATAACTCGCAAATAAAGTCCAAAAAAAGAAAGATAAAATACGGTTGAATTTTGAAAAATAAAGTACAACCATTTTTAGATTCCCCCTTCCTCCTGCCTTGCCGTTCAGTCTGTTTTGCCAACCTATAGCAATGAAAAAAGACAAGAAGAAAAAAAAACATGATCGTTTGGTAAATTTTTGTAAAGATTTTTATTTCGTGTCAGTATATTGTATTCGCAATGTTCGTCATTGTGACGGGGAATGTGTTCGGGAAAAGGACCGGTTGTTTTGTTTGTTTGAAGCTCTACTTCTGGTCTCTCTTTGTGCCCTTGGTTGGTTGTTGCTTGGGACGTACGAAGAAATCAAAGAGATGTGTCGCTGTCCTGAGCTCCGTCCCTTCAAAGTGGTCCACAATCTTTACCCTTTCCTCCTTCTTGAGTCGTTCCAATCTCGAGTCCGCCTTCGTCTCCTGATGCTTGTACTCCTTGAGGGCAAGTTTAGTGAACAACAGTGAAGCCTTGTTTCCTAACCTGTCCCAGTTCTCCATGAAGGAGGGCTGGAAGGTTAGTCCCCGGTGTGGATGGGGAGGCCTCATCGTGTTCGCCAGGTATAGTGGGGGGGGTAGAGTTCGTTGAGATGACCTTTTCGAAGGCCACAATCTGTTTAGTGATATGCTGTTTAGCGGATGTCAGCTTTGTGACGGGATCCGCTAAAAGTTTCACAAGATTGAAATTGGCCTCCGAAAGGATTACTCTTGAAGACGGTGTCTCGTTTTTGAACTCCTCTCGGAACTCGAGGGATGTAATCAGCGACTCCTCCAGTTGGTTGATGAGGGGGGCTTGGCTGCAAGGGATGTCGCTTGACGTTGTAGAGGATGACGGAGACGGTGGCTCTGTTGGCTTGGTAGTTGGAGGCGGAACTTATTGATTGGTCCCCTTTTTGTAATCCTTGATTTCCAAACATTTACTAACGTGTAAAGGAGGACCTGCCCTTTTTTCTGTAAGAAGGTTAGGGTTCACTTTCTTTGCCATGCCCTTTCTTATCTTACTGGCATCACAATACCTGATATTAAATTCCTCTGTCATATCCTTGGCCGTTTTTATGTGGCCATTGCTGAGCAATTTGGCCAAGTGTTCAAGTGGACATTGTCGATTCCTGTAATAACAATGTTGTTCCACAGTGGAATGCACTCAGCTTCTTAGCGATGGTAAATAAATGATTTTATAATTTTTGAAGACAATGGTTAGCATTGATCGAATATGCGTAATGTTTTGGTCGAAATGTTTAGTCATGAAAACCTATACTTACCTTTGATGTCATTGTTTGTTCTCACGCTCTGTAAGAACACCGTCCGGTGCTTGGGCTTCCAAACTCCTGTCCTCTATGTTTGGTCAACATATTCGAACAACTGCAAAATTTCAAAAAGACAACTGTTATGGACATGTTTTATATAAACATTTTAATTAGATTAGATTAGTTTTCCCTCTCGTGTCTCTACATATACCCTGTTAAAAAGGAGCTTGAAAACACAAGTCAACTTACCTCTTGAAGCATTGGCGTCATTGCTCGCTCCTTAAGTTTTTCAAACATCTGAGGAATTACCTCAGCCGGCAGGAAGGAGAGTGCCATAAGCTCCTTCAGCAACTTGTAGTGCTCGCCTTCTCTTGGTACGTTCTTTGCAGCCCGACTGACTGGACATGACGCCAGATTGCCTGTTTCCTATGGAATCCGCATCCCATACACTTTACCTGCAATGAATGAAATACGAATAAATATTTGTACATACCATCCGCCGAATCATCTCCTAATTGCTACATGGCCACCCCTGTTCAGTGATAAGCCACAATACAAGGGAAACTGACTTGGTAAATAAGTAAGATTTGAAACTTTGCATGGTGGGAATACAATATGGAAAGGTTTGCGGTGACACCATGTACATGTAATAATCTCTCTATATGAGTTGGGGGTGGTTCTGAAAAGAACCGTTGGTTTCAACTCGACGTTTCGATCAGTATGCTCTGATCGTCTTCTGGAGAAAGCTGGACTCTGATGCTGCATGCTGCTTAAGTACTGTGGATGGGGATTCTTGGTGATGCACGAAGGCGGGAAGTAGAGGCGGGAAATGGAGCTCGGTGATGCGTGGTAAAACTGGATCCTGCACTGGAGCCTTGGACTGGTGTGTGGGGAGTGTGTGCTCACTGAACTGTGTCAGTAGGAACAAGCACAGGGGATGGTGAGGGTGTGGGGCCTAGGGGACTGAGGGTATAGAAGACCCAAAGCAGTCTGAAGGGGTGGTATGGGGCCTATGTGGACTGAGGGTGTAGGGGACCCAAAGCAGTCTAAATAAAATAAGTCTAAATGATGGAGTGGGGCCTAGGGGACTGAGGGTATAGATGACCCAAAGCAGTCAAAGGGGGGTGGGTAACCGAGGGGGGGGGGCAGTTAGAGACTAAGTTAGGGGTTGGTGCCTAGGGGAGTGACCGTGGATATAGAAGATCCATTGGTCGGGAGGAGGGGGAGCCAGATGTCACTGATGTGGAAGCCGATGTCTTGGGGTACAGTGTCATGTTTGTGGATCTCGATGGCCTCTCTGATGCGTCTATGGTGCCATGCCTGGATCGGAGCGATGATTTCTGCTGCTTCCCAGTCAACTCGGTGGTCTGTGATGTGGGAATGTTTGACGATGGCTGATTTATCGAAGTCTCCCCTCCTTCCGTGTGCTCGGTGTTCTTTAAGTCTGGTGGGAAGGTTTCGTCCGGTTTCCCCGACGTAAACCTTACCACATTCACATGGAATGCGGTAGACTCCTGCACGGGTGGAGGGATCGTTCTTGTCCTTGTGTGATTGGAGAGAGCGGTGGAGTTTCTTCGGAGCGGAGTGATACACCTTGATTCCCGCTTGCTTGAAGATGAGTTGGAGGCGATAAGAGGGGGGACCTAGGTATGGTAAACTAACCGTGGGTGTGTGAGTTTGACCTTGGGTATAGGAGACCCTTTGGTCGGGGGGGGGGGAAGGGCTTACTAGTCTTGACTTGCTTGGCGTTGTATCCGTTTCGCTGTAGAGAAGTGGTGATGTGTTGTAACTCGTGCTGGAGGCTGTCCGTGTCACATATGGTGTAAGCACGCTGAACTAGCGCACGGTTGACTGATGACTTGATGGCTGGGTGATGGAAGGACCGCTGGTGCAGGTAACGATCGGTGTGGGTGGGTTTCCGGTAAATGCTGTGGTGGAGTGTGCCGTCTGGGTTTCTGGTAATAAGAACATCCAGAAAGGGTATCTTTCCGGAATGTTCCTGCTCCATGGTGAACTTGATACTTGGGTGTTGTTGGTTGAGGTACTGCAGAAATTCATGGAGAGAGTCCTCACCGTGGGGCCACACGACGAAGGTGTCGTCGACATAGCGGAGCCACAGACTGGGTCGGAGGTCAGCGGTGAGAAGGGACGATGACTCGAACTCTTCCATGAATATGTCAGCTAGGACCGGGGATATAGGAGATCCCATGGAGGTCCCAGCCGTCTGCTCGTAATACTTGCCCTGAAATTGAAAAGAACTAGAAGAAACACATGTACAAAGTAAATCATGAATTTGGTCAGGAGAAAGACCAGTGCGATCCGGGAGGGAGGGGTCATGCGATAATCTCTCCTTGGCTAAGAGGCAAGCTTCATCTGTGGGGACGTTGGTGAAGAGAGATTCCGCATCAAAACTTACCAAGATGTCAGTGGGTTGTAGGGTTAGACTGCGGGTAATGTCAACGAACTGGGTGGAATTGGAAACATGGTGTTCTGTGAGACCCACCAGGGGACGAAGTACTTTTTCTAGGTACTTGGCAGTGTCGTAGGTGGGGGCACCTCTCGAGGCAACTATGGGGCGGAGGGGGACTTCCGGCTTGTGGATCTTAGGATTGCCGAAGAACCTGGGGCAGGTGGAGCTAGATGGGCGGAGTCTACGGTAGAGTGGGACAGAGAGAGCTCCGGACCGGTGGAGAGATAGGAGTTTGCTGGCAACCCTCTTCTCGATGCTGGGGGTGGGGTTCTTAGGGAGGGGGCGGTACGAACCAGAGGATAAAATTTTGCTTACCTTCTCGGTGTACTCCGTGCGGTCCATGATGACGGTAGCGTTCCCCTTGTCAGCAGGCAGGATGTGGATGGATTCGTCCCGTCACAGATCTCAGAGGGCTGCCTGCTCAACCTTGGAAAGGTTGGACTTGGCTGGTTTCGCCTTCCGCAGAACTTCGTTGATCTTGATCCGGACATCGTCCTTCTCTGTCTTGCTGAGGTGCTTGAGGGCTTGCTCGGTGGACTGGATGATTTCCTCGGTGGGGATAGACTTGGGGGGCTGGGCAAAGTTCATACCTAGGGACAGGACGCTGGTCTCGGTATCCGTGATGTTCCGGTTGCTAAGGTTGACAACTGTGTGTTTCTGGAAAGCACGTTGACTACGAAGGTGAGCTGGTGGCCGTAAGGATATAGAAGATCCTGTAGGTCGCCCAGGGACGCGGTTGAATAGAGATATAGGAGATCTCGTCTTCTCGGAGGGTGCGCGATTGAAGTGAGATATAGATCTCTGCTTCTGGTGGTATAACTTGTGGAACTTGGCTATCTGCTTCCTGCGGGCGGTCGCGAAGGCGTGCTGGCTGGATGAACTGGAGAGGGCGCTAATCTTGGAGAAATTCCGCGGGTGTAGGGAGGCTTGTAGTTCCCGCTCGGTGTAAGTGATATCATGATCTAGACGGGCTAGAAATGATCTGGTTGATGATATCCGCTCCCTGAGAAGGGCGGAACATTAATTCATTTTTACGTGAACAAAGAAAAATTGACTAGAACGGGATATTTAACCCTGTGTGTTTGTTGAGAAGATGACAGGATTAACAGAAAAGATAGATGAAACAAAGTTGGCACATTGTTTCTAGTTTCATTTTCTCTACTTTGGTGTAATTATCTCACTGCTGAGATAAATTAATATCATATTGATTAAAAGCCTACAGTTATCATCAAGTTGCTCATTAACTGTGAAGTAACTCGCAAATAAAGTCCAACAAAAACAAAGATAAAATACGGTTGAATTTTGAAAAATAAAGGTCAATTTTTTTTTAGATTCCCCCTTCCTCCTGCCTTGCCGTTCAGTCTGTTGTGCCAACCTATAACAATGAAAAAAGACAAGAAGAAAAAAAAACATGATCGTTTGGTAAATTTTTGTAAAGATTTTTATTTCGTGTCAGTATCGGGCATGAGAATCTTCCAAATTTTTCCGGATTTCCGGATTTTTCACTTCAAAATATGTGGTCTCCGAGTTCAATGTGAATTTGATATAAAATTTGGGGGGTAGGGTGTTGGGATATGCATTTATATTTCGCTAATCTCTCGTCTTTAAATCAAAAATTGTAAATTTACCTTTGTAAAATCATACCGCGGATCGACACACCGTTCGTGAAAAACGGCACGTAAACAATTGCCGCCCGGCTTCCATGTGCATCGCGTATGCAGCGGGATCAATAGATATGTGTAGACTTCTTTCATTCCTCGCTTCAATCACGGTGCGGTTTATTCATTTTTGACCGTAATATGTTTACTGCTACAGCAAAGGAACATGTGTGGAGACTTTGGGAAGTCTACTGACAACAATGCGCGGTGTATGGATGCGCGCGCATTGTTAGACTTTTTTACGCACGTGTGTGAGAATCGTCGACGTCTGCATAAACCGTTAAAAGTCTCACATTTTTTGTGAGCTTTTTGAGATAAGATACGCCGAGCATTTTTTATGATTTCATTATTGTTTTTTGAGTATTTTCCTCCTACTAACTCGACCCATGGAGGTAGGATATGCATGGTTCAACCACTGAGTGCGGCGCCGACGCTTGGTGACGTTGCCCAATTTCCGGACATTGCCCAAAATCCGGACATGCATTTTTAGTGTTAGATTTTTTCCGGATTTTTTTTCCGGATTTTTCATCATCGCCCATTCTCATGCCTGCAGTATATTGGATTCACAATGTTTGTCATTGTGACAGGGAATGTGTTCGGGAAAAGGACCGGTTGTTTTGTTTGTTTGAAGCTCTACTTCTGGTCTCTTTTTGTGCCCTTGGTTGGTTTTTGCTTGGGACATACGAAGAAATTGAAGAGATGTGTCGCTGTCCTGAGCTCCGTCCCTTCAAAGTGGTCCACAATCTTTACCCTTTCCTCCTTCTTGAGTCGTTCCAATCTTGAGTCCGCCTTCGTCTCCTGATGCTTGTACTCCTTGAGGGCAAGTTTAGTGAACAACAGTGAAGCCTTGTTTCCTAAAACCTGTCCCAGTTCTCCATGAAGGAGGGCTGGAAGGTAAGTCCCCGGTGTGGATGGGGAGGCCTCACCGTGTTCGCCAGGTATGGTGGGGGGGGGAGTTCGTTGAGATGGCCTTTTCGAAGCCCACAATCTGTTTAGTGATATGCTGTTTAGCGGATGTCAACTTTGTGACGGGATCCGCTAAAAGTTTCACAAGATTGAAATTGGCGTCCGGAAGGGTTACTCTTGGAGACGGTGTCTCGTTTTTGAACTCCCCCCGGACCTCAAGGGATTTAATCAGCGACTCCTCCAGTTGGTTGATGAGGGGGGCTTGGCCGCAAGGGATGTCGCCTGACGTTGTAGAGAATGACGGAGACGGTGGCTCAGTTGGCTTGGTAGTTGGAGGCAGAACATATTGATTGGTCCCCTTTTTGTAATCCTTGATTTCCAAACATTTACTAACGTGTAAAGGAGGACCTGCCCTGTTTTCTATAAGAAGGTTAGGGTTCACTTTCTTTGCCATGCCCTTTCTTATCTCATCACAATACCTGATACTAAATTCCTCTGTCATATCCTTGGCCGTTTTTATGTTGCCATTGCTGAGCAATTTGGCCAAGTGTGTAAACATCTCTACTTCTAAGAACGTTCCTATTCGAGTGGACATTGACGATTCCTGTAATAATAATGTTGTTCCACAGTGGAATGCACTCAGCTTCTTAGCGTTGGTAAATAAATGATGGCGCTGTCCAATATATTTAGACATAGATTTTATAATTTTCAAAGACAATGGTTAGCATCGATCGAATATGCGTAACGATTTGGTCAAAACGTTTAGTCAGGAAAACCTATACTAACCTTTGACGTTAATGTTTGTTCTCACGCTCTGTAAGAACACCGTCCAGTGCTTGGGCTTCCAAACGCTCGTCATCCATGTTTGGTCGACATATTCGAACAACTGCAAAATTTTAAAAAGATAATTGTTATGAACATGTGTTATATAAACATTTTAATTAGATTAGATTAGTCTTCCCTCTCGTGTCTCTACATATACCCTGTTAAAAAGGAGCTTGACAACACAAGTCAACTTACCTCTTAAAGCATTGACGTCATTGCTCGCTCCTTTAGTTCTTCGAACATCTGATGATTTACCTCAGCCGGCAGGAAGGAGAGTGCCATAAGCTCCTTCAGCAACTTGTAGTGCTCACCTTTTCTTGGTACGCTCTTTGCAGCCCGACTGACTGGACATGACGCCAGATTGCCTGCTTCCAATGGAATCCGCATCCCATACACTTTACCTGCAATGAATTAAATGCTAGTAAATATTTGTACATACCATCCGCCGGATCATCTCCTAATTGCTACTTGGCCACCCTTTATTTATGTTCAAAGCAAAAAACGCTAAGCATTCAAACACACGTCCTTAAAAATTGTTTGACTTACATTTGGAAAAAACAAATTCCATCGCCCTCCAAAGGCCAACCTCGAAGTCCAGCGTGACTTCCTGTAACTGGGCTGCAGGTATGGCAGCCTTCAAGGCCTTGAAAACTGCCTTGTAATCTGGAGTCCGCTTACCCGACGTCAAAACAAAACACAATGGGACCTGCTTAACCATCCTGTCCTTCTTGACGAAGCAGTGCACAGACAGCAGCTGGTAGAATGGACTTTTGACAAACTTGAAGGTGCCATCAATGTACCACCTCTTGGCTGTCTCCAGGAATGACAGCTGATCCTCACGTGCAAAAATTAAATGACGGCGACCATTGTGTCTGGTGATGTCCTTCACTCGAGAACCCTACAAACAAAATTAGATATAAAGATGCATCACTCAAATCAGAATTTTCAAAAGGCTATTTTGATTTGGATGTATTTGGATGTTAAGTCTTACCAACTAGATCTAATGTGATTGTAACTAAACAATCACAGAGCTGTTCCGGTACGTTGACCACAGAAGATCATCTCTGTAGCCACAAATATAAAATGGATTGTTTTTTGTGTAAACCTTAGGTAACATAAAACAAGTCTTTAACTGAAAAAAGGTTTGAGGGTCGGATGTATACTTCTTGACGTATGATGAAATATTCTTATCGCTGTCATTTCAATAACTAATTAAGAATTTTGAATAGTAAGTCAATAAGGTTTGGGGAAAAGAAAGAACAGTAATAATAATAATAATTTAAAAAATATATAAAAAAATCTTGAAAGAAACTGTATACTGTTCCGCGTAACATCTAAAAACCAAAGACTTTCCCCAGAAGTCTTTTCGGAAAAAAAAAGGAACCGAAAAAAGGCAAAAAACAACAACCACCAAACAACAAACAAGGGAGGGAATTGCCCCGATTGTCTTGCCTTCAGGAATGAAGTCGTAAACAAGATCAAACTCCAAGTCCTGAGGATGATGAGGCCTCTGTGCCTGTCGCACCCTGTTGGCTGTCCGCACCAGATTTGTCAGCTTCGGCATGAATGCCATTGGCTGGTTCTGTTCCACTCCTCGGACCAGGACGCCCTCCACAATCCCAGCAGCAGAAGTAAAAACATTCGAAGCTGCCCTTTCCTTAATCTTTTGAACAACCTGAAGTACAATCTCTTCGTCTGGGCATCCCGGGTGATTATGCGGTGTCAGCAACGCAGCAATAGTCCTCTTCAGTGCAGCAGGCAAGGAAACTCCTAAACTATCATAAACTCTTACTTTGTTGGGTGCATCTACTCCTATGTTGGACAGAGTGACCACGTGGGAATCATTGACGTTAACAATTTGAATGAATGGGCCATCATTGGTCAACACATAACCTCCGGCACTACCTGCATGAAGGGTCACAGCACTCTGAAAGCCCTGAATATCTGGAAATTGAATAGAAAGATAAGATTGAGCAAAATCGATATGTTTGTCACTTAGCCATGATCCTTTGGTGACGTCATCTGAGCTGGCATCTTTCGGGGCATTCTTGATCCGTTTCGGTGGCTGCGGAATCCAGTCGTTGGGGGCTCTTCTCTTCTCTGGACATAAATGAGAAACAAAACATACAAATTTAAAATTGTTATTTAACTTAATACCACTCCTTTCCCAGAGATGAGAAGATGATCCTCTTACCAACTTCAACACAGGTTTCAACATCATCTTCATTAGCACCTTCGCCCTGCGTCGCTGGGTTACCTGTTGTGGAGGATAAGGGAAATCGGTACAAATATAATTACTTTTAACTGAACATCAATTACATTTCACATGTGCTTTAACTTCTCAATTTTAAACTTACCATCACTGAGGTGGTGTTCCGATTCCTTTTCCATTATTCTCTCAGCAGATGGTTCACAGTCTGAAATGATGAGATAAATTGATATAAAAATTTTGAAGTTCACTCTTATCAATGATTTTGTCCCTTGTTTCAATCAGAGTGAATTTCAGTGTAAAAATTTAAGAGAGAAGGTGCATTCTAACTAATTTTTACTTACCACTTGCATTGTCACACGTTATATAGGGCTTCAGGTGTTCATACTGAACCTTGCTTTTCAGCTCCACTTTGTCAGCCACAGTCTGGAGGGTGATCACATTATTGTCGCTGATTTTGCAGATTCTGTACACAATTTCAAAACAATAATTATTTAGCCATGATTTTAATTTTTTATTAGAATAATACTCTCATGAAAATTACAGAGAGTGAAGATTTCTCAAAAGTGAATTGTACAAGAAAATCACAACAAATTATATACCTGTATGGTCCAATCCAATTTGGTTCCAGCTTGCTACCCTTGCGTCCTATTTTCCGGTAGTTTCTCTTCAAAACAAGCATGCCCTCTTCAAGTTGAAAGACCTTCACATTCTTCCCTTTTCTCTTTGCGTACGACTTCTTGTCTTTCTCTTGTGCTACACCTATGTTTTCCTGTACCTTTAATTAAAAAAACCTCAGAATTCTATAATTTCTTGAGAATCTTATATTTAGATTACAAAATCAAATCTGAATTAGCAAATAAACAAACCTCACATGGCAATCTGGCTTCCCTATTGTACATCAAGAAGAATGGAGTGAACTTTGTTGTGACATGTACGGATGTTCGATAGGCAAACAGCACAGGATCTGTACAAACAAAATTAAATACAGTTTTTTAATACAGCCATGGCAGCTTAGACCGTCCCTGGTACATGTACTTAAAAGCACTGGACACTTTTGGCAATTACTCAAAATAATTGTTAGCATAAAAACTTACTTGGTAACGAGGAATGGAGAGCTGTTGATAGTATAAAACATTGTGAGAAACAGCTCCCTCTGAAGTAACGTAGTTTTTGAGAAAGAAGTAAATTCTCACTAAAATATTTGAATTGATTTTGAGACCTCAGCTGAGGTCTCAAATTCAAGGCACCTGAAAGCACACAACGGATGGTTTGCCGAGCTGACCCGGTGACGAACACCCCAGTTCTTGTACAACTCTTCAGAAAGCTTTAAGGAAAAAAAATGTAATTTTTAGCACAGATTCAGATTAACATATGTTTAATTGCAACTTTAAAATGAGTAGGGTAGATGGCCTTAGCTTTCGGAAAGGATATGATTAGAGAGCAAGCTGCATCAGGATGCAACTAACAATGGGCAATTATTTTATAAAGAGATTGGTCAAGCAATGTACAGGAACATTTGACAACAGTTGTTTATTTCAGATTATTTGTGTACATTTACAGTGTTATTTTACCTTGTTACAGAACCCTCTCCCTTGATCCGAGAGGCAGTCTTTTGGTGCACCATGCCTGTAACAAGAATAAATTAGCTAATCTTGAATAAAAAAATTAAAAACTTTAAGGTTTTAGTTAAAACCCACATCTTATTATAAAAAATGTATGATTATTTGATTGAGTACAAGGGTTGACCTAATACTTGTACAAGTGTTCACTTTAGTCAACTTTTGAGGTTACGTTTTCACAATTAATTTTCTCTTTTGCAAAGACAAAAAACAGGCTAAGTAGGTAAAATATCAGGCTTGCATCTTGGAATGAACCTACGTGCAAAATAGCATTGCAAGGCACTTTGCAACACTTTCAGCATCCTTTCGTGGGATCGGCATTGCCTCGGGCCACTTGGTGTAGTAGTCCGTAACAGTGAGGACATAGCGATTTCCAGCCGACGACTCCTTGAACGGTCCAATTAGGTCGATCCCAATCATCACCCAGGGACCTACTACAGGGATGGGTTGAAGCTCCGGATCAGCAGTTTTAATCTTCTCCACTCCCTGACATTTGATGCACTGGTGAGTCTACAACATGGAAAAATGATTTATTTGGATACAAATTCTACATTTTAATTCTGACAACTGACAAGTACAAACATTCATCCTGTACGAAGAAAATAAGACAGCACAATGCTTTCGTTTGATAAGATTTGCCTTTTTTGGCGAGCTGCTTTAGCAGAATGCGAGCCTATGTAATACCGATTTTTGTCTGTCTGTCCGTCCGCCTATCTGTACGTCCGTCCGTCCGCCCGTCCGCATTGAGACTTTTTGTTAAAGTTTTTGCCTTAGATAATTTGTGGTGATATGTAATTGTTTTTGTGTGAATAGATTCACTAGGTGAAAATGGAAATTGTGGTCAAGTTTTTCTATTGTTTAAATATATGTTAAAGTTTTCAGGGTTCATTATTACCCTCTGGAAATTAAACAGCTTCTGTCCAGCCATCCGCATCAAGACTTTTTGTTAATGTTTTTGCCTCATGGTGTTAGATAGTTTGTTTTGTAAAATAATTGTTTTTACTCTCAATTGCAGTTCATTTGTCTTACAGCCAAAATGTGGTTGGATCCACAGTGTGCAAATGGAAATTGTTTAAAAATGTTAAAGTTTTCAGGGTACATTATTACCCTCTGGAAATTAAACAGCTCTGTCTGGCCATCGGCATTGCCTCTTTCCCACATGTCCAACCAGGCAGGCAATGGTCAACTACATACTTGTTAATTGTCCCCACCTCTTTGAACATCAGTTGATCAAACGATTGTTTTTCTATTATTCATTGTTTCTCTATCGGGCGTTCGGCAGCTCGCCTTGGCAGCTTCTGCTGTTCTAGTTTGGCATTAAATTCAAAGTTACATTGCCATGTTACTTACCCACTGATTCACATCTTTCACTACTGTCCGCCAGTAGAACCGCGCTTCAATCTTCAGTAGGGTTTTCCTCTGCCTGTAATGACCCCCGAAAGCCGAGTCGTGGCACTCGCAGAAGATCTCCTTCCGTCTTTCCTCATCAAAAATGACGAGCCGCCTCTGTGCTCCCTTTGCACAGTAGTAAAGCTCGTTGCCTGCAATCAGAATGTACATTTTCAATTTTTAATTTATCGGTTCAAAACTGATTGTAAACTTTCTTCTTATACCATGCGAAGGTTACATTAGGTGTAAATTTGTCACGTAAAGTTAACACTTTCATACACGTCATGTCTCAACTCGTGCACAGGGCGACTTGAGTGTAAAGGGTTTAAATTTATCTTTTGAGGGAAGAATTCTTCCAAAATGTTTTCTTTCTAGAAAAAGAATTTACTACACCATGCATTCTGCACTGGGTAGTTGTAAAATTGTGTCTGAAAAAAAATTGTTGTTTATAATTAAGAAAAATAAGATTAACAATTCATGGCATCATACCTTCTACTCTGAAGCTGCTCGCAAATCTTCGAACACTTCGCTGCTGATTTCCACTCATTCCTACAGGATAACCTCCTTCTGAAAGAAACTTAAAAACTCCAACGAAAGGTTAGATTTGTTAGTTTGATCAACACTTCCTTCTGCCATAATAAACCACAAGTCAGCTAACACAAGTCAAGTTTAAAAAATATATCAAACAGACGAACAACACCTAATCTCAAAAGTATGTCAAGATTAGTATTTTACTAAAGTAAAAAAAGTGCAGGTTTAAAAAGTACGAATTGTGAAAGTGCTGAATGTTACGAATTATTTATAATCAAATACAACCAAGAAAGCAATGATGATGTACGCTACCGCGGACACTATTTAGCAAGCTTCCGTAAGCAAAGTGACGTCATAGACGCATGACCAATCAGAACGCAATATGCTAATGAGCGGACACTATTAGTCTGCGGACACTTTTTGTCATGACACCTGAGTGGAAGGCGTAGTGACCACACCTGCTGACAGACGTGTACTTTCGGCATTTGGCGGATAAACCTTTTCAGAAACAAATAAACAGGCGACTTATAAGATTCACACTGAATACTCCGTTCCCCTTTATATCACATGATAATATACCCCATGTGACCAGTCTTCGACCAATCAAAGTACATGAAATCTCCGAGGTGTTTATTAATTAATTATAAATCTACCCAAGTAAAAATTACTATTGGGAAACAATTTAATAATCTTCCATAATTTATAACTTTGCAATCCTAACCCTCGATCATTCCGACATTCACACAGGTCTTAGGTCTGAACTTGAGCAAGAGGCAAGAGCTACTATTATCGCAGCTAAATTTGCTTCTAGTAATACTTCCATGAAAATGAACTAAGAAATCTATTTTTAACTCATCAGCATGGGGTGATACTAGCGTTGAGGTTTTTTTTATGACTACATGTATTCTTGACTACACAACTGGCGCATCTACAGGAATGAATTAGCACCCTCTCAGCGAGCGGTTCAATAGGTGATCAGTAAGGTTTTTTCATGACTACATACATATTCATGTGCATTTTATGAGAACATTTGTCTGCTTTACTATTTTAAGTCAGGGTTTCATTGTGAAAAGGATGTTCTCAACAATTAAATTACCAGGAGCTTGAAAAAGTGCAGGGGAAAAATACAGCACAGAGTCACGGTAAAGATTTTCTAAGTGGGTAATACCAGTGACATTGTGCATTTTAATCTACATTGTATACTATATGCTTTTCTTTTTTGCATTTTATTATCTTGAAACTAGAAAAGCATCAGTCAGAGCAACACTTTCAACAAGAAAGATGACACAGGCGCTCAAAACCTTCCCTCGTTTAATGAGAAATATGAGCTGAGGAAACCCATCGCACATCGTCAGAGGTCCCTCTCAGGTGGGAGTGAGGGTAGTGAATTCTTCGATGATATACCATCTCCAGAGAGGAAGCCTCCTACATTTTGCAGGTAGTGGAGTTTTCCCACATTTTCGAATTTCTGCTAAGCAAAACTAAGCAGGATACCAGTCACAGAAAAAAAAAGTTACAAGGTGTTTTGGCTGGTAACCTTATTCTGGTTTAAAGGCATTGAACACCTTTGGAAATTGTCAAAGACCAGTGTTCTCACTTGGTGTATCCCAACATATGCATCAAATAACAAGCCTGTGAAAATTTGGGCTCAGTCATCGAATTTGCAAGAAAATTATGACAGAAAAAACACCCGTGTTGTACAAATTTGTGTGCTTTCACATAGGAATAAAAACTTCTTGCAAGAAGTTTTTATTATTTTAGTGAGAAATTACCTCTTTCTCAAAAACTACGTTACTTCAGAGGGAGTCGTTTCCTGCAATGTTTTTTACTATCAACAGCTCTCCGTTGCTTGTTACCAAGTAAGTTTTTATGCTAATATTTGTTTTGAGTCATCACCAAACGTGTACGATACCTTTAAGCATATTTTGGTTGTACTTAACTACTTTTTGTGCTTAAAGGCATCGCACACGTTTGGTAATTGTCAAAGACCAGTGTTCTCATTTGGTGTATCCCAACATATGCATAAAATAACAAGCCTGTGAAAATTTGGGCTCAAGTGGTCATCGAAGTTGCAAGAAAATGATGAAAGAAAAAACACCCTTGTTGTACAAATTTGTGTGCTTTCAGATGAATAAAAACTTCTTGCAAGAATTTTTTATTATTTTAATGAGAAATTACCTCTTTCTCAAAAAGAGGGAGTCGTTTCTCACAATGTTTTATACTATCAACAGCTCTCTGTTGCTCGTTACCAAGTCAGTTTTTATGCTAATATATTTTGAGTAATTACCAAACTTGTACGATGCCTTTAAGCAGCTCTGGGAAATCGGGCCCTGGTTTTTATGTGTCAAAAAGAGGATTAGAAGCAACGTTCTTGCCGCAGTTAACCTGGTCCCAGTTTCATAAAGTTCTTTAACGGTAAGCGCATTTTTGTGTTTTTTATATCAAAAATATGGGTAAGCTAAAGTTTATTTCAGAAACCAATGACAAGATTTGACAGTACATGTGCACGTTCACAATGGATTTGCATTGTTGCATCACTCATCTGCTTACAAGAACTGCCGGCAAGTTAGCGTGCCTTTTGCTTTGCTTACCGCTTTGCTTAGCAGTGTTTATGAAATAAATCTTCTTCTAATGTTCCAGAAGCATAATGGCTACAAATAGCTTCAACCAAAATGCCCATTGCTGCTTTAAATAGCTTCTACTAAAATGCCCATAGCTGCTATAAATAACTTCTACTAAAATGCCCATAGCGGCTACAAATAGCTTCTAACAAAATGGCTACAAATGGCTGTATGACCAAAGCGGCTACAAATAGCTTGTACCAAAATGCCCATAATGGCTACAAATAGCTTCTGACAAAATGGCTACAAATGGCTGTATGACCATAGTTGCTACAAATAGCTTTACCAAAATGCCCATAATGGCTACAAATGGCTCTACCAAAATGCCCATAGTGGCTATAGCTTAAGATTTTCAGTGAATTTAGTTCAAAATATTTAATAAATTATTATGTCTTGACTTATTTCTTATTATAGGTTTTCTCGGGCAATTTTCAGCAAAAAACTCGATCAATTTTTCACCCAGCTCATTGAATTTCTTTTGAAAATGAATGCTTAGTCGCATCAGCATTCAATCAACAGTCAAAGGAGTAGGTAGTTCAGTACAAACCGTTCATTGGTCAAATACATGCAAGACCATTGAAATTCATTTGATTAAAAAGACCATTGAATTTCGTAAAAGACAGCTGCAAGAAGCTGGTCAACCATTAAATTTCAATTTTTGCTGAAATTTACCCGGAATATTTTTATTTTGATCGTACTCTTTTTATGATAAGCAAAATCTATTAATTCCATTTTTCTTGTTATTTACTTAAAGCTTGAAGTCAAAAAGAGAAAGTCCTCAACAGTCACCCCCCAAAGCGCCACCGCTGAAAGCAAGTGGGTTGTCCTCCTTGCTCAATGCTCCATCGCTCACAGGAAGTGGGATGGGTTCTCTGGCAGGGACTCTGCCATTACCAGGGAAGGGTGGGTTAAAGGAAAGTAATATTGCAGAGTACAAAAGTTAGTAAGGGATTGAATTTGGGGGGAAAAACCACAAGACCAAAGGGCTTGTAGCTCAAAATGTTTACAGAATTTCAATTTGTTTACAAAACCAGAATCAACATAAGAAGAAAAGTTGAAACGCTCACAAAGTTTAACATTTGAACTGTTTTAAATTGAACCTTGCTCGATCAACCCCTAGAATTGTGACTTTAAAATATCCAATTTATTGGAAATTTGAATTTGTCCTGTAGTTGATCCATTCTGTGTTAGATGCAGAGCGCGCTGTCAAAAGAGGCATCATCAAGTCATAGAGTAACTGGTCCCCTCATTCTCCTTTGATCTTGTGACATTTCTAACTGTATGCAGTTTTGGGTGACCGTATAAAAACGTGATTCATTTGAAATGTATTGTGTTGAAATACTTGCATTTTGACTTGTGCGTACTAAGCGCCCGACATGCGCCCTACAAGCGCTCAATTTTTTTAAACAAGCATGTGCTTAGAGCAGTCACTTTTGGTGAGCCGATCAGCATTGGTTTTTCAGCATTTCCCTTCCAAGGGCTAGTGACGAGAGGTATCGATTCGGCGTGCTGCCCATGGTAGCGAGGCTGTTGAAGAAGCTATGGGCAAACCCTGTAAAAGCTAATAATGTAACATCATTGTAATTTGCATAAATAGATCATCTGTGAAGGTGGAATTGAATTGCCTGATGTGTGACAATAAATTATTTTTATTTTAATTTTATATCATTCAAACACAAGCTGGTAAGTCCTCTGTCTGACGTCATGTTGCAGCATTTGGTTTTGAGGCAGTTGGGTTGGGTCATCAGTGACTGAACAGTCAAAAACACTGATTATTCTATTTTTACCCACTCAGTTTCCTTTGTGGTTTATTACATGTACATGATATTCAAAGAAAAGGTTGCACGGTGTTCCCCTTACAATGCTGCTTCCCAGGACGTATCCTTAACTGGGCATGATCCCTGCATGGCTATACATCTATTTGACTTCTGACTGGCAACCTTGGTCCTTGGAAAAAAGTAGTAACTTGGATTTGATAAACTTTTCAGGCTGTTTGATCGCAGTCTTTCTGTTTTTCCCAAGAGCAAAACAATTTGAAATTCTAGACTAAAGTAGGGAGAATACATGTTTGTAATCCTACAGGCTGTGACACCAGGCAATTTACAGGCAACCAGTTCCAGGCAATCTCCAAGAAGAAAATTCATTCACATTTCAGTTTTCTCATTATTTTCTTGGGGATAGCGAGTTACGGCTAGAAGAATGTCTCTTGTGCTGCCAAAGTGTCATCGTGCATACAGTGCAGTTGGTTGCCTCCAAGTTACCTGAAAAAATTGCCCTGTGTGACAAGGCCTTAACGCTGATTGGTTTGACTAGCTAGTCCAACTGGATCAACCTAGCCCTGGAGCAATGTTTCTCCAGGCAAATTTGCGAGCTACTTCACAGTTAATTAGCAACTTGATGATAACTGTAGGTTTTTAATCAATACGATAATAATTTATCTTTGCAGTGAGATAATCACACTAAAGTAGAGAAAATGAAACTAGAAACAATGTGCCAACTTTGTTTCATCTATCTTTTCTGTTAATCCTGTCATCTGCTCAACAAAATACACAGGGTTAAATATCCCGTTGTAGTAAACTTTTCTTTGTTCAACAAACAAATTGAATTAACTTTACAAAGTCAGTTTCCCTTGTGCTTTATTACTAAATAGATTTAACTATAGTTGATCGACTAGATGCTTATTTAACTCCACAAGTTAATGACCATACAAACTTGGGTACTTGGTAAAAGAGCACTGGAGAGCTGTTGATATTATAAAACATTTTTAGAAACCATTTTCTTTGAAATAATGTAGTTTAAGAGAAAGAGGTAATTTTTTTTCTTTCATTATTATCAACTTTGATGACCAAAAGTATACCCTGCCTCTAAGAGTAAAAAATAAACTGCTTAGGAACTTCATTTATTTTAATTTCATTTTAATTAATGTACAATTGCTTTGGTTTTTTTATTTTCAGAGCTCCAGGTTTCATGGCTGCGATAGCCCTTCAGAGCCAGAGAGTACGAGGCAGCAAGTGGCCTTGTGGGATGTACAGTAAGGAGTGCCGATACAATGTTATCCAGTGTGCAACCTGCATCCCATGGTTTCATTGTCGCTGTGAGCAACGCACATTATGAGCAACAAGCCAGCTTAGGTGACATGACCCTCGACTGCACATGTCTGGGGTGCACGATGTCTATATGCATCCAGTTGATCCTGAACTTTCTCTTCGGCGGCGACTGTAAGTGTCCAGTTTTAAAGACCTGAAGGCTGCTGTTCACTGTGAAAGCATCCTTATGCGTGATGCACCATACCTGATGGCTTCAAAGGTGACCATGCATCCTGTACGCCTACTGGAGCCTACTGGTTGCTGCATTTTGGGATGGCAATTGTTTGTGTAACTTCCTATTAACTGCCATCAAAGGAGATGAATCACTAAGTTCAGAACTGCGTCTCCGTACATGTATGGAGATGGTGAGCAGAGCTGTACATCGACATGCATCACCAAACTGGACTTCAAGCTGTCAGCCCTTCATACAAGGAATTGAAGCTTGTCAAAGTTGTTCAACTTGTTGGTGGATATTCATTTGCATGGACAATCCAAGCAGCAGCATAGGTCATTGGTGCACCAGTCATCTCTGTCTATCCGCCAGTCAATGGGATGACATATATATGTGTGCTCATCTAAAATACAACATTCAATCCCAGAGTGGTTCGCACAAAGGCCCCGGTCTATATTAGGCACCTGGACACCAAATCACTTTGTTCCCCTGCTGCGGAACTTGTAAAAGGTAAATATTGTAAGTCAGTTAAGGGTAAAATGGAGGAAATTTCCCAACAACCAGCAGTGGATGTGATTTGTGTAATGCGGAGGTATTATTCTTCACCTAAAAGAGAGACTGGTTTTAAGAAGCGTGTAACCTGGTTTGAGAAAATTCCTAAACAAAATATGTCACTACTTAATGTTGCAATTGTAGAGTATGCAGGTAAATGCGCAAAGGAGGGTAGTAAGTAGTAGCCATTGTTATAGGAAACAAAGTAGCTGTGAATGTGTTCGAACAAGCAAAGGAACAAGGGATGAAATATTATTAAGGGTAAAAGATAATCAGTCTAGGAAGTCATATGCAAACATGGTCATAACTAATGTACAAGATGCACCGATAGGGACATTAAGCAATGTCAAAATATTAAATCTAATGTAAGTAAGACAAATAGACCCGGCCAAAATAGAAATACTACAGCAGATGATGTTCAAAGTGTGCTTAACATGATATTGAATTTATACAAGAAATAATACAGACTAAAGGGAAACCACCAGGAATTATTTTGTACACACAGGAACAACTGAAATATATGATTAATATTTGTTCTGATGGTGCGTCAAGGAGCAATATAGGCATTGATCGCACATGTAATTTGGGAGCTTGTTTTGTAACTTTATTTGTTTTCCCAACACAGAAATTTGATTAGAACTTCAACCCAGTCACAGCCCATATTTGTATGGTCCAGTTTACTTACACTGGGAATGGTAGTTACAATACATGCCATAGATTTCTTTCACATATTCAAGGTTTGTTAGATTTGAAAGTATAATGAAACTCATGGGAATGATTTAATTATTGGTACTGATGAGGAAAATGCTCTAACAAAAGCTGTCCAGAAATGTTTTCATGAATCCACATTATTGTTGTGTACAAGCACTTGAAAGAAAATGTTGGGAGGTTTTTAAAGGTATCGTACACGTTTGGTAATTACTCAAAACAAATATTAGCATAAAAACTTACTTGATATAACAAGCAACGGAGAGCTGTTGATAGTATAAAACATTGTAGGAAACGACTCCCTCTGAAGTAACGTAGTTTTTGAGAAAGAGGTAATTTCTCACTCAACTAATAAAAACTTCTTGCAAGAAGTTTTTAATCCTATCTGAAAGCACACAAATGTACAACAAGGGTGTTTTTTTCTTTCATCATTTTCTTGCAACTTCGATGACCAATTGAGCCCAAATTTTCACAGGTTTGTGAAATATGTTGGGATACACCAGGTGAGAACACTGGTCTTTTACAATTTCCAAACGTGTTCAGTGCCTTTAAGACACAAAGTTGGAACAAATGACAAGATTAGCGCACAAGTATTACATGGTATATTTGGACACAGGATAGACCCCCATGCAGAAGACATCGTGGACCTTGCATCTGATATTACTCATTTAGGTGAAACTTATCAAGCGGATATACCAGATTTTGTGAACTACTTTAGAAATAAATTAGTGCCATTGCTAAGATCAATTTCTTTGAACTGGGAGGCCATGAAATTAACATCCAATTGGAGGCTATCAAAATTACCTGACTTTATTAATAATGTACATGACATTGTCAAACTTCAATATCTAGATATGCAACGTTCATTGTATGGCCAGGGGAACTACCATCTTGCACCATGGGTTGCTCACAAGTTTAAAGTTACTCCTCAACTATGGGCAGTAAAAACATTTACCAAGAAAAAATAACCACTTCAAAAAATTTGTATCATGGAAGCATTAGGCCTAATCGGGAACCTTTTGTATTTTCATCAGATGGAAAACTTAAAATTCAAAGTAGGCCTACACTGCAAACTGCTAAAAAAAAACGGCCAAAGAAAACGAATACGACAAGCCAAGACCATTTCATTAGATGGATAGAACATTTGTGGCATCACATGGGTTGTTCTTCAGTACTTTTACTATGAATTTGAATAGAAAACAATTTAAGCTAGTTTGTATTTTGAAATAGATTTGTTGATAAACTTTGCGGTTCTTTTGAGAGATGAATACTACTGCATTGAATTTATCTTATAAATTTGAGTAATATAGTTGTAGCTTTTCTTGAAACCAGCATCTTTTGAATAATTTTGACTTGTCATCATTTTGAAATGCATTTTTCATAGATGCAGTTTGTTTTCTTGAAACCAGCATCTCTTTTGAGTGATGAATTATATTTAATCGAAGTGATCTTATTAAGTGATCTTATTCATGTTTGATGAAGTTTGCTTTTCTCGAAACCAGCATCTTTTGAATAATTTTGACTTGTCATCATTCTGAAATGTTTATTTCATGGATGTAGTTTGTTTTCTTGAAACCAGCACTCTTTTGAGGGATGAATAATACTTTAATTTAATTGATTTTATAAGTTTAAAAATACTTCACATGTATCATGTTTGATGAAGTTTGCTTTTCTTGAAACCAGCATCTTTTGAATAATTTTGACTTGTCATATTTTGAAATGCATGGTTATGATAAAAGATAACATTAAAAATTCCAACAATAACACTTGTTGTTACCAATTCGGGGTATCACACATTTTTCTTACAGTTAAAAATACAAATTTTCAACAGATGGTGATTTAGATACATGGCTCTTTTACATATATTTAATGGTTTATTTATGCTCAAACGACATTTTGAAGGGGAATTAAAATTCTTTTGTAGCTTACGTTCCCGCAAGTTGTGTAAAACAAAGACAGGTGCTCATCGGTGCATAATTCAATTTAACTCACATAGTCGTCTAGGTACTTGGTCGTCCTGGGGCCATGGCAATTTATTATTATTATTGTGTGGTTTGGGGTTTCCTTCGAATGGACAAGTTTGCACTTTCATTTCTTAAAGGGAATTTATGATTATCTGGCGCCGCCCTCCACTAATTGCCGGCTGCCTGCGTATGAAGTTACCCCGTCACTATACAACTTTTTAAAAAGAGGTGAAATTAAAGAGACAAATAATATACGGCTACACTCCATTTCCTTTTTATGCGATGCCGTGTCCGGTAAGTATACTGGTAGTATGGGATTTCTAATGACGATAACATATTTTTTTCCGAAAGCAATTTATTTGAAGATTATTTCCGATTTCAACGATGATGAAAAATAATATCTCACAATTAAATTATTTCATTTTACAATAATAAAAACCAATAGGATTATAGTGTTCATGTGGAGATGGGGTCTTTCGTTTGATTCAATGTCGCATACATTAATAGTTACAATCTGAAAACTCATCAATTTAAATGCTCAGACACCTATAACATTTCTCAAAGACTGAAATAATAACTATTAACACTTTCGGAATTGACTGTTATTTTTTTTTTTCAAATTTATTTATTGTCGCAAATAAGCACAATGTGAACAAATCCCTGTGTTTTAATTTTATTTATTGATTTGATGTATTTTTCATCCCAAAACAAATTATGTTAAAAACAAAAATCGAACGAGCACAACAAATTAAGCCCTGCCAATATAATGACAAACAATAGTTTTGTTGCCCAGTCTCGCTAAAGCGCGAACACCTTTTTGGTTATAATTATTTGCACAACGTTAATTAATGGGGTGATTATTGAAAGCAATGGGCATCGGGAAGAAATCTTGTCTTCCATTTTCAAACGATTTTGCAAACATGGGGTCTGTAGTTGATGATTTCAATCTGGGCACATTCGTTCATGCCACTACCAATCTGGCACTAGAGACTCCGTCTGAAAGAACTGTCAAAATTTTGAAAAATTGCATTCTAAGAATCGAAGAGCCAAAAATCACCATTGCTTGTTTCGAAATTGCCGTAATCGCAATTAAAGGCATACACCTGTACACATTTGGTAATGACTCTGGTAATTAATGGCAATAAAAACTATTTGGTAAGAAGTAGGCCTACAGCAGCTTTGGATAGTAAATGCATTTTGAGAAACTGTTCACTTCGAAGTACCGCGGTTATGGAAAAGATATCACTTTTATCCCCAAAACATTTGAATCTGAGTAGCGTTTATACGCGTAACGGTGTATTCCAATGCAGAATTATTCTTCCTGCCATATTTTGTACAATATCTCAAAAACGCTACCACCTTTTAAAATGAAATTTTCACAGGTTAGTTTTATGTTATAATATCTACAACTATATAGGTTTGAAGCAATTCTCCGTGGTAGGAACCAACAGGTACAAAGCTCGCAAAGGTTTACATTGTTCAACTTACTTTGGTCTGACCTCACCAAGATGCAGGAATGGGAACACTGAGATCTGGAAAGAAACCGCCGAAGGAGCTGAGGATGCCCGCTGATAACAAGAAGCAGTTGATTAAAGTGAAGAAGGACTGATTGCAACTGTAGGATGTTTCTACTACTACAGTGGCTGCTGTGGCAGAATGCAGTAAACATACATGCATACACGTGCACAACCGACAAAACACAAACCGCTCTCATCAGAGTTTCATAAAACGGGATCATCTGTATTTTTATGGCGACATTTTTACAGGTTGGAAAGTTTTGTTTATTGAAAATTAGAGGAGATAAATGAATTTACTCTTCCAACACGAGTGATGAATATTGTACCTTAAATGATGTTTGCAATATATTTATAAAGAACAAGAATATAAATGTCCTCTATATTTTTTCAGATCATGTAATGCAAAAGTCTGCGTATACAACACCTTTAGCCGCTACTTGAATAGCGCCACCATTCGGATTCTTCTAAAAATGTTTCTAGTTTTTGAAATTCCAATTTGCATGTCCTCACAACGATAAAAAAGGAATTATTCTGTTCTGAAACAAAATGGATCAAAATATTGCATTTTATTTGCGTGTAAATAATAATGATTATCTTTAACAGGTTTACAAGTTTTCATGGTCTGCACTGTCACAGCGCACACAGGTGTTTGGTCTGGTGGTGGTGTTCGAGAACTTTAAAAATAATGAATATTCATCACACAGCGGGCACCGGTTTTCAGGAACCAGTGAAACCTATTGGGCGAATCCTGTAACAAAAAATAACGTAATTGATGCGTGTGCGTGCCGTCGTCGTGTGTGTGTGTGTGTGGTTTGATTGCAGACGGTATTTTTTGTCAAAAATAACTGATGCATGAGTCGGAAACGTACATGAAACTCTGAATAAAACTCAACTCTTACTTAGGCGATGAAGAGCTAGACGTTTTGCTGCGAAGTGTCGTGAGTTTTCAGTTAAATGTTATTACCAGTTGATGAAAGTAGACTATGTAGTTGAAAGGAATCTCTGTGATTCTTTATACCACGGACTGTTGTATCATAGGTTGTATGAAGAACAGAATTCGCAGAGCAGTGGTCGACGCTCATTTCGGCAACGGGTGATGTTGAACGAATTCACGGTATCCCACTTGTCACCCTTCACGGTCACTTCGTTCGTTGGTTGTTGAATCAATCAAACATACATTGTACATTGTGCAATTTCGCAACGCATGTTTACATATCTACACCAGTTTGTGATGAATATCTTTTTATAGAAGGAACATGTTTCCTGTAAAACATCAACTTTTGTCTGGCACTGGCAGTAAGCCTTCACTACTGAAAATGGCAAGTGATGATAGGAGAAACTGTATTCGGAGAACTAATAAAAACTTCCTCTGCAAGAAACTCGACTTGAATGCAAGGATTTACAGCAGTAGTAACTTGTGGTCGTGGATGCTCGCTGCTTGGTTTTTACACAGTTGCATTTGGATTTCTTCATGTGGTAAGTATTGACAGTCAAACTTACTTGTCAAGTCGACTTCACCACTAACAACATCGTCAGGGTATTTTTATTATGATAAAAAATCTATTGCATCCTGTGCATAGTATTGTATATTTCCTGTACAAAGTAGTAATTCTAAAGTAGTTTATTAAATAGTTAAATGTAAGTTAGTGCTTGTAGCTATTACACATTGATAACCCTTTTAGTTTAAATAATTGTTTGACTAATTTATAATTTGTTTTTAACTAGGTGCAGACTGTAGCTTTAGTTGTGATGCACCCCTCGGTCCTCCCGACGGTTGTTACGTTAGACCAATATTAGGTGAAGATTGTGCAAATAGTTGTTGCCCTTTTTTCAACACGTTAAATGTACCCTTGAAGTTAGTACATTTAAAATGTTAAAAAATAAACGTCATAAAAATTTGCCCGAATAAAATACATGGTCTCTCGAAGCTTTAGGCTAAAAGGCGTGACTAAGAGCTACGATTATCGTAGCTCTTGGTCACATCCCTTTGTCAAAGCAATATAAAAAGTAGACCCAGTAACTGGGGCGTTGTACTCCTTTAAAAATATATTTGCAGCTGCGTACGCAGATGTCAACATTTGTTAAAAAGGAGTACAGTGTCCCGGTTACTGGGTCTATAAAAAGGAGTCTAACTGTTCAGGTTATGATCAAGTCAGAGTATGATTATTGCAGCCAGTAGTATTTAGTAGTATTGCCGTAGCTGCGATAATCGTAGCTCTTAGTCACAACCCTTAGACCTAAGGCTACGACCGACGGCCCCGGTCTGGAACCGTCTGGAGGATCGAGGCAAGGGTTACAATTATTGCAACTGGTATTGCCGATGTTGATGGGAAAGGGGGGGGGGTAGTGGTCAAGGTTTATTCAAAAACTTTAGGTTCCCATGTTCATGTCATTGCAATGTTAAAAGGGTTATTGCCTAATGTTTAAAGGGTCTGTACAGTATAGGTTTGGTAATGACTCTGGAAATAAATGGCAATAAAAACTTACTTGGTAAGAAGTACAGCAGCTTCAAATAGTATTATGCATTTTGAGAAACTGTTCACTTCGAAGTACTGCGGTTATGGAAAAAGATATCACTTTTTATCAACACAAAATCTGAGAAGCGTTACAGACAGGAATGTTTCTCAGACAGAGTGTGTATTCGAATTGCAGATTATTCTTTCTGGCGTGGACATAACCGCTCCAGATTTTTGGCAATATCTCAAAAATGCTACCACCTTT
Organism: Plazaster borealis; assembly: GCA_021014325.1. Classification (NCBI taxonomy): domain Eukaryota; kingdom Metazoa; phylum Echinodermata; class Asteroidea; order Forcipulatida; family Labidiasteridae; genus Plazaster; species Plazaster borealis. The sequence goes on from CM037475.1 coordinate 10,178,575, forward strand.
TGAAATGAAACTTTCGCAGGTTAGTTTTATCAGCAAACAAGTTTATGTTGCTTTTTGGAGTGAATTAAAACTTCTGTAAAATAATCCATTCCCACTTAAAAATAATTTTCTCATATTAATTGATGATAAGGAATAAAACAATTGAATAAACTAAAAAGGAAGCAAATTTTATAAGTTGGTTTTGAATTGTTACCTCTTGATCAAATTAAAATAATTTAGAAAATTTACTGTTATTCTTCGAGGCACTTAAGCTAGATACATACAAGGTCAAGCTGAACTAATTATTACTTAGTAAATACATTGAATTTCTTTCAATGACACAGAGGCTTGTTTACACTGAACATTTGAAGGTCTGCCAGTGCAAAAATTTGTGATGACAACTTTGACCTTGAGTAAACATTTGTGGCATTGTAGTTAGCAACATGATTAAGAACCAGATTAAAAATCTGTACATTATTGGTCGATGCATTCGAAACAAAGTACACATGTAGCACTCAGTACAATGTATATTTAATTCATTGTGTTATTTTGTGTCAGGGCAGCGAAATTTCAAACTTGTATCTGAATTCAGACCTTTTAAGTCAGCCCGGTGAACAAAATCAGCCATAATTTGTTCACTTAAAGAAATCCTGCCCTTTGATACTTCTCTAGTGTTGAGGACAGTGTTCCTAAAAGCTTGCAGTGAAATCTAAATCTAAAGGCTAATGTTCAGTAAAGTAATGATGCAATATTGTTATGTTTTACTGTAGATCTTGCCTAACAGAGAGTGAGGTTCGAGGCTACCTGCAGTTGTACACATCTGTAGTGCTATAAAATGTAGCTTGTTGTTTTAAAAACCGCCACTGCCTGCATACGTAGGGATCAGACATTGTTATGCAGCATTGTATGAATTATTACATTTATAAATTTATAGTATTGTGTTGCTAGGAATGCATGCTTAATACTACTACAGCCAGTCGTCAACTGTGGACAAGAGTTCAAGTTCTGTTCAGGGCACCAATAGAGTCTTTCTGTCAACAAATTAGAAAAAGAATGCGCGGTGTATATTTTAGTTTAGGAGTTGCTATGCCGTGTGCAGACTGTATTTGATTCATAAAGAAGAACCTTGTTTATTTGATGGAATTTTCGGGGTGACATTATGGAGTGACCAACTATTGCTGTACTTGTACAGAATTTGATTTTATAATCAACTAAGTTTTTAACTACAATGTAGTATTAGACCTTTATCGCCATTTTATTTTGTAATTTGCTTGTTTTTTGTTTTCTTGGAATAGAAGTTAGTGTTTCGTAAAATTGTGATGTGGATTGTAAAAGTTTCTAAGATTGTTAGGAAACTGTAAGTATGCACAGCTTGAATCAATTCTTAGGTAGTGCCATATTGTGCGTACAATTTACAAGTATGTAGTGTACATTTGTTTCCCTTATAAAACAAATTCTTGTTATTTTTGGGGGGTATACATTTGAACAAATCATATCAGGGCAATTTACAAGTACAATTTACAAGTATGTAGTGTACATTTGTTTTCCTTATAAAACAAATTCTTGTTATTTTTGGGGGGTATAAATTTGAACAAATCATATCCAAATTTGGGCATTGTGTGTACCAAGGTATTAAAAAAATAACTTGAACACAAATTTCTTGGCCCTTGTTCAAGTTTTCCCGTGTCCATGCTTTGTATAATGTCGGACAGCAGGCATGGTCCAATGCCACACAACGTTGTCGGACAAAGGGATTGCTTCTTGCTATAGCTGAATGCAAGTAGAACTCCCAGTGAGCATCTCGGTTGCCACGGCAGCACATATTTCCCTCAGTGGGTTGGGTGTGACAGCAGTCGCCTTGTCCGTGTAAGATGAAACGTGCGTTGTGGAAAGCATGATTGATTCAGATTTGATTTGTTGACCAGAAGACGTCCTCCTCGGATGATCAATACAGATATTTTTTGTTGTTGCAAGATGTGGGACGGTCTTGTGGTTTTTGATCAAAGTGTGTGTCGTTGCTAATCATAATGTACTCTTCACATAGGGATGAAGGGAGTTGCCTTGTGTTGTGTGTGTCAACCTGTATGACTCATTCCTAACGGGGCTCTTCTATTAAATGCATCTCTGACGGTCCTTTCTGTGTTTATGAGTGTACCCGGAAAAAAGATATGTCTGCTGGTACATTATAAATTCTCAAAACAGGATTTTCATGTCATGGCAGCTTACATAAACTGACCTACAATATTTTATTTCCTTTTTTAATTTATGCCAATATTTAGTGGAGATGTTTATTACTGGAACAATATGCTTCAATTTTTGAACCTGTAATTTCAATTTGTCCCATCTCATTCTGAGTGGTTGGCATGTGGGTTAAGATTGGTTTGCAAAACTGCATGAATTGACTCAGAAGTACAAACAAACAGAAAATCATGAATTTGTTTTAAAAAGCTCGAGGAATTGTACAATGTGCTTTACATTTATATCAAGATTTTGCAGATTAGGGTTTTCTGTTTAACTTTAATAGAGGACTTACATCATGGAAACTATGTAGGCTACATACGTGTGTAGGTGGCACTGCCCGTGGCAGAAGACTTGTAATCGAAATTCTTTATTCTTGTCAATGTGAACACGTACAGAATTGCATGTTTGTAATTGTTGAAAGGTTACCCATGGGCGACTGCCGCCTAGCGTGACAAAGTCTGTATATTGTTGATACTGCATCAGAATATAAATTTGTTCACCAAATCATTCAAATCATCAATTGTTTTAATTCATTAAATGTTACTCTCTGTAGTCTACAAAAGCTGAAGCGTGCAAGTTCATGAACAACTCATCATTAGCACATAGTTTTTCCCACATGTAGACAGACAGCATTTCAATTGATTTCCATTCAGTTTCACGGCATGATGAGCATCGTTGATCGCATCTGATGTACATCTCGGCGCCTAATTGCAAAAACCACCCCGAGCATAGTTGATGGCCACATCCAACATCATGTTGATATTGATTTTTATGAAGTGATAAACTAATTTAACACGTCATGTGTGTGCCTAATGGATACTTTGTTTGACAGCATCGTTCATTAAGATATTTGTCGACGCAATCGACGGTTATCTTTCAAGTTTGTTGAAACGTACACGTAAATTGGAAAATTTACAATAACACTCCAAATTAAGTTAAAACGAATCATACTTCTTGCCTTTAGAAAGAAAAAACATGGTTTTGTCATGGTCTCTGCTCTTGCTATTTTTTTCAATCTCCTTTGTGTACACAGCCTGTACATAATCATTGCATACACCCACGTAGTTGTAATGTAGACTGATGTACAATTTTGTTTGTGTGTCATTTCCAAATTCACCGTAATATCAATATGACAAGCCAACAAAACGCTGCCCTGGAAATAATAGAACATAACATCAGGACAACAATGCATACTTTCCCAGTGGGAGGGGCTACATGATCATACATTGTACAAAGTAATAATGTTTCATCTATGATCCAAACCATAAATTGAACTGTGTTGTTATAAAGTTCATTAGATGTGCCGGGCAGAAACAACTCAAAAGTTCTCTAAATTTGTTTTGAGACTTTTTACATTCTTTGTAGATGATGTATGATACATTGTACATTGTACAAAATTATTATTTATGTATGGACCCCTTGCATAGGCGTAACGCACCTCTGCAAAATGCGTGTCTACCTTTTCCACTTTTACATGTAGGGGGGTCAATTTTTGGTGTACATTTGACACCCAAAATGGGGGACACACTTACTAAGTGCGCAGCGTGTCAGACAAGGGGTCAATATACAGTTAGTGCAACCATTGGCATACATGTATTGTATACGGCCTAGTACATCATTGATAATATACCAAACAATAACCTACATCATGGTACACACATCATGTATTAACAAGTACATAGCATCTTCAGACCCCCAAAAATTGAGAGGAAAACAAAAGCACCAGCACATTAAGGTCATTGACTTCAGTCTATACATTGTACACGTGTACAGGTGCATCCGAGTAACATAATACATACACTGTACCTACAAAGTCCTGAAGCTGTTAATGTCAGAGGAAACTGAAATCGAAAACTATCAGTCGTAGTTTAGCCACAGAGGCATTGGGTTATTACAGTGGGAGGCCCACATGGAGAAATCTTAAGAGTGTGATGGTCCAAGGTGAAACCCAATGACTTCAAGGGAATACCAGGGTTATTATTTTTTGGGGGGTCATCTTTCATAGGTTATCAAGGGTCAGCTATATCAGTCAGGAGGGAGATTATGTAGCTTTGACGGGGGAAATAAAAGCGGGGGAAATAAAAGCGTTAGTGATAAAGAACAGTCTGGGAAATCAAATTGCTGTATTCTGTTACATACATGGCTTTTTTTAAAACAACAAGGTACAATCTAATCATGTATCCGTACAATGCATGCATTTTATGAAATCAATAACTTTAAGATGGATACTGTTTCGCTGTGATGTTGATTACAACTGTCATATGTGAAAAGACAAGAAGAATTAGGCTGTAGATTTGATTTGTGGGGGTGTATGTGTTTTATGAAAATATTTTTTTTCCTGAAATCAATTTGGACCCTGTTAGTGTCACTGATATCGATTGCAAACCTGTCAATTGCAAAAATTATGTATTTATTTAAAAAAATTGCACCATAAATTTTATTTGTAGTGATTGATGAGTGTATGGGTTAGACTGGTGTGTTGTGGATACAAGATACAAAGTATAGGAAAAAATACTGAGCGCTTTAAGACGCCCATCCGGTGTGATATATATAAAGCGCTATAAGTACTGCGTATTGTTATTATAATGATCAGTTTTGGGGTTATGACTCCAGGGTAGTGTTAAATGCGCGTATTTTTAATTGCAGAGATTCATTGTTTCATTTCAGCCTATGTGTGGGGAACTTGCCGCCCAAATGTAACGTGTAAATAAGTAACTAGTCTCTCAGACAAGTTGTGGATTAGGGTTCTCCCCATGCACAATCTAGTGTGTCGGGCTGATACGTGCGATTTGCAGGGGATGTTTTTCACTTCAGATCAAATTCACTTTAAATCATTAAAATAAAACGGTTTAGAATGCCCCAGGTTTCACAGTAGGGCTTTTAAAACCAAAGATAAACACCAAGTTAAAAAAAAGTCAGAGGACTTCGTTTCAATTCAGTGTGCTCCTGGAGGCTAAACTTCCAAAATTTGGGTCCAGAATGCCCACAAGTTTGGAAAAATCCAGGGGAAGAACCCTGTGGATGCCAAAACTCATGTTAGACTTGGAGAAATAAAAAAATGTAGCCTTCTGAATACTTTCATTCATGGAATTAGACCCTGGCCGGATACCAATTCCATTTTCATTCTGAAAAGTTAGGCACTTTATTTTTGTAAAGTGTAGCAGATGTCAAGGAAGATAACCGGTGTGCACATGGTTCCGAAGTCTCATTTGTTCCAGGCCGTCCGACCCAGAAGAGAGAAAATGCTACCTGACAGTGCTCCCCATCTTTCTATCATTAATGTCTTAGAACAAACTTGGGTTCCAAGAGGAAATCATAACCATATTCCTGTCATGGTAATAGGGTTATGAATTGATGGTTTCCTGGGGATGGTTTAGTTTACTCTGCACCTGTTTCACATCTCTTAACCCAGGGACTCCGCTTTTATATGATGCATGGGATGGATGATCTTGAGTCTCAACCAGAAATGCATACCATGGGAAATGATGTACAAGATGGATTTGATTGTGGAATTTGTGAAATCTGTTCACAAGATACAATGTAGGCCTACTATTTGTTACACATGCATTTCAAGGGTAACAGTAATAAGTAGTACATTTTCTCACATACACTGTGTTTATTTTCATTGTTAACAGATTTGTTGGTGGCAAGCATTTCAGTATTAATACACTTTACATACTTTCATTGATTTATTGTTGAATGCACAAATTATAGGCCTAGGGTTGGTCGACCTTGGAGGAAACATCACTGTTCTAGGAAAAATACAATGTTCTTTGTTTGATTCTGAATGTGTGTTTGTAATGAAATATTGTATTGGTGAGATTCACCCATAAGTATACAGTACATGCACATTAATTGTACACTGTTGGTCTTTAAAACTTTGCCAGTAACAATGTTAGTTACCTACTGTACATGTATCTCACAAGCGTGAGTGAAATAGGGACAAATATAGTGCTCCAGTGTCCCAAGTTGGATATGAAACGCAGATGCGCTATATTTTACTGTTTTCCACAAGTCGGTGTGTGATAACAAATTTATCTTCAAGCAAACGTGATGCACAGCATAGCTCAATATGTTGAGTTAGAACAATGCCATACGAGTGTGTGATATGGACCGTGAAATATGGGTCAATATCACATTGTTGTTGCCATGGATCGACCAATCACAATCGAGGATTCAAGTTTACTTGAAGATAAAGACACATTCAACTGCACTGTACAAGTACAGTTCGTTATGAATACTTTAAAACAGTTTCTTATGAAGTTCATGTAGTGTGTACGCCCTTTAAAAAAAAGCACATACATTGTACATGTAAAGTACATACATGTACATTTTTCTTTCAACATGAAACCACACCAGATCACAATACATGTATTGTACAGATGTAGGCTAGACAGTCACTTTTTCACCCCATGGACTCCTGGAGGACTGACCTAATGACAGACCAGAGAGACTGTGAATTTCTGTCAACAAATACATGCACTAAATAGTGGTAGAACCTCACCCTTGGCCAGCCACCAGAGCCCTTTGTGGTTTTGGGAAAAAATTAATGTATGAAAACATATGGACTGGAAACACAAAAGCCCCTTTTGTTTTACTCTCTCGTATCCATAAATCATAGGCTCTCCCTTGGGACACTAAGTATTTTCATTCTCAGTAACCTCAATAATTTAGTCGAAGGTAATTGGTCAACAAATTTGATGGAGAAATTAATTTGTTTTTGAAAAGAATCTAGATTCTCATTTTCTTCTCATGTGCAATTGTGTTATTCCCCTTGTATTCATATTTTGGTTTTATCCTTTTCAAAGTTCCCCCCAAAGTTATCAAAATCCCACACATTGGCACATAAAGAAACATGAATAGCAGAATTACCTGTCATGACAAGAGGCAGCAGGCGTGTAGCAAGGTGTTTAAATGTGGGGTGGCCATTTAGTTAGCATCCCTGTGAGCAGTGGCACTAATCTATGTAAAAATCTTGACAACAGTATCCATCAACCATGGCAGTGGTTGGGGAGGGGTGCATTACCCCTTCCCAGGAAAAAAAAAAATGTTTTTGACAATATTAGCTCAACTGGTTGGTATGAGTATCGTGTCCAGTGCAGGTGCCGTGTAATAATAATAATAATGCGCTGCGCTTTATACTCCCGATGGGTGTCTCAAATCGCTCAGTATTTTTCCTACAAGGTAAGTGGAGTTACGTGTTGAAGTATGAGACCTCTTTCCTTTACATAGCACCATGCAATGGTTTACAAGGTGCTGTGGCGCAATATGCAGCCAATCAAACCAGGAACACCGGGGTGAACCCCTTCTCTTGACGATAAGTGCACTGGGTTCTTTTACGTGCATTACACAACACAACACCTACGGCTTAACGTCCCATCCGAAGGACGAAGCATGTGGTTAGTGTCTTGCTTAAGGACACAAGTGTCACGACTGGGATTCAAATCCACACTCTGCTGATCAGAAACACCAGAGCTTGAGTTCGGTGTTCTTATCCGCTCGGCCACGACACGCCACATGCAGCATAAGACATGCAGCATAAGAATTCCACTATAGGCCTACGAAACTAATGAAATTTTCCATCTTTACCTACGTTTCTTGTGAGATCTCACAGGCTAAAATATACTCTTAAAGAAGACTTAAGATGTTCCAGACTCACCACTTTCACTTGGTTTGGGTTATTTTAGTTTAAAATTTTCATTATTTTTGAATTCTTGAATCTGCCAAACACGAGCAAAGAGTGGGGCGGCCATGGCCAGCTGGCCACCCCCGTTGCTTTGCACCTGAGAGGCAATAATGTATATTGTACATTGTACATTATGTGTATGGAAGATCCATATTATCCAGTTGTAAATGAACCATTTAAGACCAGTTTATTTTGTTTAATTAAGAGCAGATGGGACTTCGTCTTTAAAGTGTGGCAATTAAGCACCAGCTGCTTTTTCCGCCTGAATGCGTAAAGTCTGGGGAGTAGAAATAATGAAAATCACTTTTTGAAAACGCTTTGTCCCTCCGGTTGTGAAGTTTAAATTCCATTTTCCCACAATTGCACTGAATCCCCACATCATAACTTAATGATTTGGACTAAATTTGGTGTATTATTGTATTGAATTAAGTTACATACATGTAGTTGGCAGAACCATAAAAAATCATGATGAAACCAGTAGGGATTAATTAAAGTCAGTGTGCATGTGTGTGTGAACAGTGCTTTTAAAACTACTGTTGTGACATCGTTGCCTTCTGGGCCCAATTTCATAGAGCTGCTTAAGTACTAAAGGTAGCTAAGCACAGCAAATTTATGTTTACCAGAATAAGGTTACCAGCTAAACTGCCATGTCACATGTACTATTTGTGACTGGTATCCTGCTCATTTCTGGTAAGCAGAAAATTGTTAAGCAACATTTTCTGCTGAAGCAGCTCTGTGAAATTGTGCCCTGGACTGACTGTGTTCTGTGGCTGTAGCCAATGATTTGATTTTTTTTCCTTGTTTTATAAACTATCCTTAAAATAATCCAGAGCATTGTAGTTGTACATAGTACGTTTAAAACTACTCGGTCAATTAACTTCTTAATTTGTACATGGGTGATACTTGTACATTGGAAAAAATATATATAAACTGCTTTATTACTCTCTTTGTATATGTTATATATCAATGCAAAGCTGAAGTGTTCCTCTTTAAAATGATACCACATGATTACATGTTGCTGAATTTGGCTACATGAATGACAATGAGGCAAAGTCACAAATCAAATGTGCCAAAATTACCGCTTGTTTGAATTACAGTGTCAATTTGTTTGTTCACACAGTAACACAAAATTGCTAATTTTGGCACATTTGATTTGTGACTTTGTCTCATTCTGATAAATGTGGCCAAGTCCAGCAACATGTCATCATTGCACATTTGGTATCATTTTAAAGAAAAACACTTCAGCTTTTTATTGATATGCAACATAATACAAGAGGGTAATAAATGATAAAAATATACATGATTAAAAAAAGTTTCCTAACTTTATGTGAGCAGTTTATATTATATATAGTACAATCTTAAGGCAAATTATATATAGGATTTGTCATTAAAAAAACTCAAAACATCTGAAAAAGAAAGCGCACTGAAAGTTCATATGAGTACCAATCTACTGGAGAAATATAAGTTTTTCTGTCTGAAGTACTGAGTGAAGATGAGGAAATACCATGGAGCTACATGTATACCTAGCATTTGAAAACCCATAAATCACTTTTGCCTATTTTGATTGTCACAATCAAATAAGCCTGGCAGTATGAAAGTGTACAAATCCCTGACAAATACTAAACCTTTTTTTTGTCTTCTTCTTATTTTCCCCACTCAAACTTGACCACCAAATTCATAGGGGAAATTTCACAGGGGTCTGTTGTGTTGCGTTCTTTCATTTTTTCAGTGTAGAAAACTAGAGGATGGGAATTCATTTACATGGTACTCTTTGGAAAAAAAACCACCACCAACCCAACCCCCCAACCCCCCCCCCCAATACAAGGATCACTGGTGTATTTTCCTGTCCATGCAACCTACATGTACATGTACATGATGTAGTAAATGGTTCAATGATGCACAAACACCCATACAGTACATTAATCAGTGTTTGTTTCAGATGTTTTATAATATAAGTGCTTTGTAGGATAGGTCAACAGTCTCTGTTCAGTGTCCCCCAGACAAAGGGAAGATTACACTGCATCATGGCACATTGAAACATGAATAATGTACTTTTGGTGTTTGTTCACCCAGAGGTAATCAGATTAGACCATCGTCATATGTTCATTCAATACATTGTACTATTGTTCTGTTAATTGTTAAACATAGAAAGGTTAAATGTGTCTAGATCATACAGCTGTCCCATCTAGAAAAAGCCATTTTTTGTCATCTGTTGACTCACCAGTGGGGAATGTTGAATATGGATGATAAATCCCTCTGTCAAACAAAATGTGATGAATCTGTTCATTGATGAGGAGGGGGGACACCTAGATGAGAGTCTTTGGTACAAGGTTGAGGGTTAGGGAAAAAGTGTTCCTTTCTCTGTGGTTGAACCCAAAGGGGTTACCACCATTGAGCTCTCATACCTCTATATAAACACCAGGGGGTTGAACCACTGAGTCTAGACCCTTCATTGAACCATGGACCACAAATCAAAAATGTCGGCAGGAATATAGATCAGGCAAGCCCTACTGCATGTACTGTCATACTGAGTTAAGAAGCTCAGTTTTGACTTGAGACATAAAATTATCTCTTTCCAATTTCGGACATTGTATTCGTTTTGAAAGGTTTTTTATTTTTAATATATATATACATATATTTTTTGTTAATAAACCCATGCATGCCAGGAATCGTCAACAGTGCCTGTGATACCACTACAGATAACAAAGACCACAGACAAAGACCAGAAAGTCAGAGGAAACCATGTGTACACTTTTAAGAATTTAAAAAACACAAATTTGCTCATCCTCTCAATGTCTTCCTACTCCTACAATACTAAGGACTAAATCAGAGGGCTCTGAAGCCTTCTCACACACTGCTCCCAACATTGGGGAACATTCTTGGGCCTGGAAATAAACGGAGGCCATAGTCTCTAGTGCCCTGGCTGGCTGGCCTGTGATGCCCCTTCATTGGACTTCAAGGTTTTTCAGTGGAAGTACCCTTTGCAAAGTGAAAATAGCATTGCCCTCTCAAAACTGAAATTCCAGGCCTGCAAACCCTCCCGCACTCGCTCCGATCAACTGCCTCTCTTCATAGCTTTAAATCTAAACTCAAATCTGGCTTGATTCACAATGCTTACGACATAGGCTTGACCTTCTTACTAAATTTAGCCTCTTTTGGTTGTTCACTCTCTGTCTAGCGCATCAAAATTTCCTACAGTTATGTTGCGCTCTTAATAAGGTTTGGCTTTGTATTATTTCTTTTACATACAATTTGTATCAGGACCCAATTCCTACATGGAACGGTGACATTTCCTAAAATTAGATCACAACCGTGAAGGAAGGTAATAACATAAAATGCACTGTTGCACAAAAATGCACCCATAAAGATATTTTCCTTTTATAGACAAGTAAACATCTGAAGGAATTTAATTCAATCCATTGCATGGATAGATGAAAACCTTTCAAGCACTAAACCAGGGTTATTCAAACTTGAATGCACATGAAGTGGAGGGAGGACGTTGAATTGCTTTTAAGGCCCTTCTCTAAGGAGACCGGATATAACGAAATAACCTTCTGTTCGAAGCCAAAACCTAAATGTTGACTTCATTACGGTTGGCTACTTTTTTTTTTTCACAACACCAAGATTAATTCAACAGATGTGGTAGTTTACAAAATGCTGGAGACTTAAACTAAAAGAATCGTATGTATGAGGATCCATACACAAGTTTAACACCAGGAATCAAGTTAAAAATAGAAAGGGCATGTAAGGCCTACATCAGCAGGTTATTGTGGTGTTTACTACAAATTATTTCCTCTTAGGCACTAATATTTATTTTTACCAAAATTGATAGACAGACATTTTCTACACGTGAGAATGACTAGATGTTTCCTTTTGGCTTTCCATTCATTTTCTTTTTAGACCGTTTGTTTCTGCTTCATCATGTCATTTCCTTTTTGAAATTAAAAGATAGAAACTCTATATTGTTTCCGTGTATCATAAACAATGCATTTACAGACAGAGGGTTTCGTTGACTATACTGGTAGTACTCCAAAACGTCTGGATGTTTACCAATACATGGACAAAGGTATAGATTATTGGGGGGTTTTCTTCTCCCCCCCTTCTTTTCGCAATGACAAAAAGGCCAGTTCAGCAACTACTGGCCTGTTGAAGAAGGTTCATATTATGTGAACAGAGCAGTACATTTATGACTTTGTTACAGTGATTTAATATTCAATTTATGATTCAATTAAAAATGGAGAGTCCGTCGGACTGGAGTAAGTCTACCTTTTACACTTCAAAGAAACCATGTGTCTTTCAGTTCCATTGAGCTGAGGTGTAAGGTGTATTTTCATTGCCTATGGGAGGTTTCATATATCTAAATGTCTGTGACTTGTTCATTTGATCTAGGGTTAAGTTCAGTTCCTGCGCCTTCGGGGCCTTGGGTCAGATTTGGGTCCAGAAAGCACATACAGTACCTGATACTTCCATTCACAGTGCTCAACTTAAAAGCATGCATGCGTTTGTTTGTTTGTTTGGGGAGGGGGAGGTTTGTTGTTGTTGGGTTTTTTGGGTTTTTTTTTTGGGGGGGGGGGTGAACCACTGTAATCTTAGATGTAAACTTGTATTTTTATGAATGATTAAGGCTTGAAGAACATTCATATATATATATATCAAAGAGCAAACTTGTGTTTTTTATGAATGATTAAGGCTTGAAGAACATTCATATATATATCCATGTATATCATATAGCACCAACACAGTGCATTACTTTGTATCACCTTGAGAAACTATTACTCTGTGAAACATATTTGAAACTGCACACATTTTAAACCAGGCTCTCAAAATGCACATGTGGATGATTTGATGCACTTTTTTAAATGTCACACTCCATATGGGTTCTAGGTTACATTATTTCAGCAGCCACTACTTTGGCTGTGGACCACAGCTTAAAACAACACTTGTCCATTCATGCGCGTGCCCAAGTCTGCTGAAGAAACATATCTGCAACACGGAGATGGTTTACTGTAAATAATGATGCCACTATACAGTGTATATTTAAAGGTATATGCAGGATTGGTAGAGCTGACAAAATAGTCGCAGACAGTGTTCATGTTTTGTGTGATCATCCATTATACATGAAATAGCAAACCTCTGAAAATAATTTGGGCTTAATCCATTGTGTGAGTCAGGAGAAAATAATAAAAATTCATGAACAATTTTCAGCATTGTAAACACATTGTTCTTAATTTTGGTTGGAATAACCGAAGTTAGCTGTTGCATTTTTTTTAGGTTTTCAGATATTTGTGACTTCATTTCAGAGGGAAATATTTCACAGAAAAAAATGGTTCTAGTATGAACTTCATAATCAGTAAGCTGTCAGACTAAAATTAAAACAATTATGTTTTTTATCCTAACCAATCCTGTATATTGTCTTGGAGCTCATGAAAGAGGGAAGAATAAGTGGAAAAGTAAAGCCTGGTTCATACTTCCTGCGAATATGCGAATGCGAGGCGAATTTGATATCACAAATTTGCAACGAACAATTCGCAAGAGTTGAGCTGTGCTCAATTCTTGCAAACCATTTGAAGCGTATAAACAGAGTTGTGACGTCAAATTCGCTTGAACCGGGCTTGAAGTATGAACCGGGCTTAATGAGCGGATGACATTACAAGTACTTGGGATTGGCAGTAGACAGGAAATAACGAATGAAACATGAAAAGGTTGTAGTGATAGACACAGCCTGAATGATGCTGATTGATTACATGTACATGTATGATGAAGATGAGGAGGATACACAAAACGCAATTGATACAAACCGTTCTAATTACTTTTGTTCCTCCAACTACTTGGCCTGACATTTGCGAAATACACGCAAAAGACCAATTATTGTTTTACCATTCAACTGCCTGATTTGTGTGGAACATAAAAGAGACACATTTGTTGGGGAAACAACATTCTCTCGGAGTGGTCCGCTGCCCAAATGTTAGATGAGGACCAGTCAAAATGCCCTCCAAGTGGTCAAGCTTGAGAGTTCAGTGTTAAAAATGCGCCCTTATAATAGGGATGAGAAAATTCAGACTTTCTTCTGAATTCAGACTTGTTAAAGTCTGCCTGGTCAAAAATGCTGTATTTCTGCTCCAAATTAAATAAGTCGGGCTCTTTGATCTACTTTTCTAGTGCTGAGGATACTGTTCCCAAAGCTCCTTGGAATCTGTAACTCCAGGGGTTATCTAAAGGTGGAGATGCCATCATTTCAATGTACCCCCTAAGATCTGGATCCCAGTTTCAGATCAGACTTTTCTGTCAGCAATGACTCCCACCCCTGCCTGAAGTATTATGAAAGATTGACTTGTGAAAAAGCTGGCGGACAAGTGTCATGACAAGCTAACTGGTCCTGCTGGCTAGTCACTGAAAGTTAAGGGCAAACCCTAGGAACTAGTGAAAGAAAAATTGGCTGTGAATCACACAGTGTGTGGCAAATTGGCTTTTTAATGGAAGCCTGATTTTGTTCAGCAATTTTATGTGCTTGGCAGCTCTATTTGAAACGAACCTCCTGATCTTTCATCTTCTTGAAAGATGCACTGTACAATAAGAACAATTCCTCGCACCTCCCACTCCATACATTCTAGCGCAAGATACTGGTACTTGGTAACAAGCTCATTAGATTCTGAACTCTCTTGATACTGCGCTGTTATTGGCTTTCACCTTGCTGGTTCAGTCTTGTATGGAGACACCAGGCTTGGCTGATTCTGTTGTTTCGCGCATTGACTCCTAATGTATTGCACCTCAGGCAGGCACTCAATTTGCATAATTATTTTACGCCAAAGAATACTGAGCCAGAATCCATCACATTCCAGTTCCATATGAAGGCCTCGGCATGATGTACTTTTGTATTGATCTTTGTTTCTACTGTCAATGTTACTAATTTACACTGCCCCAGGACTTGGCTCATCTCCTTACATGTATCTCTTTCGGTTGGCATCCCCATTTTTTACGCCTTGCTTGTTGCGCTCCATCTGGTGGCCGAGTGATATGCCTGGCCTAGTTCCATTTTCTTTCTATAAATGTCATTGTATTGTACTTTGATGAATGTACTCTCATAAATTCCACTTGTAAACGTATTATATGTACACAATGCCTGTTAGTGTTAACACAATATTCCACACACATCAACACCTTCCTGAGAATATCAACAAAATTTGTCAGCCCCTTTTGCTCACCATGTCCAGCAATTTTTATTACTGTTTCAGAATTGCCTTGTTGTGTTTTTGAAAACACCAGAAATGACCTCACATCACATGATACGTAATAAAAATAATATCCAGCTGAGGAGTACCACCTGAGAATGTTCAGTGCTATGATGACTTGTATGTCGTGCCGATGGAAAACTGCCTGGAAATTGTGGTTTGGGGATGGCTCATGGTAATTAACAAACATGTGCTTGGGCAACCACATGTATAAAGAATTTCTACCTGCTGTGAGTGTGTTTTTGGCTCTTTTAAAGGCATCGTACACAATTGGTAATGACTCTGATAATTAAGGGCAATAAAAACTTACTTGGTAAGAAGTACAGCAGCTTTGGATAGTATAATGCATTTTGAGAAACGTTTCACTTTGAAGTATTGCAGTTATGGAAAAATATATAACTTTTTATCCCCCAAAACATTTGAATCTGAGAAGCATTACGCGTGTGTGTATTCCAATGCAGATTATCCTTCCTGCGTGGACACATAACCGCTCGAGATTTTCAGCAATATCTCAAAAACGCTACCACCTTTTGAAATGAAATTTTCACAGGTTAGTTTTATGGTGTATATCTACAACTACAATTTCACAACTATATATGTTTGAAACAAACAATAGGCTTCAATTACCAAACGTGTACGATGCCTTTAAAGATGCACATATATATTTATAGTACGTACATGTACCTTGTACTGTGTATGTAAATGTTTACTAAAAAAGACATGGCAATACTGTTTATGCAGACCTTCAAGCTACATGTGTGTTCCCATCACAAATTTGTTATCATGCATTTAAATTGCTGTTATTCTGTTTTTCAATTTTCTGTTTCTGCTGTATGCAGAGACAAATTAAATGTTCACAAGTCAGTGTTTTGAAATTAAGACATACCATTGTACATGAATATATACATAACCTTTTAAAAAACTTTTATTTTTTATATTTTTTTTATATCAAACAATACACAGCCGTACGCACCGAAAGATTTCCCTTGAATAATTTACTACAAAATACTACACAAAATGTATCAGTTGCAACTCAAATTCATCATTTGCTACTCATTATTAGCGTTCAGTGTCCACAATGTTCAGTCTAATTACTCAAAAATTCATGGGTGAAATTATCAATTACAAGTCAAACATTCAACATGTTCAATGCGAAACTTTTGAGACGATAGAAGGCGTCCCACTCACCGGTCCTGTTCCATTGATCTCAGCGACAAGAACAATAGAAAGGAGCAGTTGAGTGGGACACCTGCTATCGTCTCAAAGTCTCTAAATACCAGATTTAGTTTTATGAGTTTTCTCGTACCCTACACAGTTTGAGTGAGTTTAGTCGTCCAAAACAACTATACTGTACCATCCCTTTAAACTCATTGCATTTTATACTGGACCACAGATGTTCAGAATGAGATATTTCAGCTTGATTTACAGATCCAACCTGGAGCTCACATGAATAGACTTCTTGTATCCTAAGAGTCCAACCCAACCCATACATATCCCCAAGTGAATTGAAAAATGGAAGACAGATTTTTGGGGTTTGTGGCTTTTGTAATCTCATGGGAGTGGAACCCTTTGGCGTGATAAATAATAATAATCATGTGATATCATTTAGGTTTTTGAGATCTGTGTAACGAAGGGGGCATTTGGAATATTTTACTCTCAACAAATATTGTCTCAAATGAGTTCGATCTGATTTACTGGGAGTCCCACTTGAGGAAATGATTTGTTGTTCATTTTTTAATGTATTTGTTTTGTGTGTATAGAGTGTATGATGGATGGATTCAGAGAGTTTGCAATTAATAAGAAATGTGTGAGGAACTATCAGTGATCAGTGATATAGATTAGCATTGCTGTTGCCAATGGGTGTTGACAGTTGTGTCCAGGATTGATTTCTCTTTTAGTAATCCTTTTTCATGGGTTACCTCGATGCAATGACCAAAAGTTCCGCTTTACTTGTATATGAATAAGTATAGGCCCATTCAGTTCATTTGTGTCACTTGGCTTCAGGGAACATATACATGTACATGAAGTATAATTTCAGATTTAAAACCTGTATAAGGCTAAGTAATTTTCCCGCATAATTTGAAACGATTTCGGATCAGATTTTATCTCAAATTGGATGAATATTAAAACAGAAAGAATACATTGTTTAAAAAAAGTAACGGTAATTACTAACTACTCACAGTGAAATTTTCTTAACTAATCAGGTATATGATAATAATAATAATAATAATAATAATAATAACATATTTATAGAGCGCCTTACATGTATGCGAGGTCCTCAAGGCACTTCGCAGATAAAAAACAAAATTAAAAAGTAAGTGAAAAGTAAGCCAAAATACAAGGCACAAGGCACAAGAAACAAGTAAGTAAAAACTAATTTAAAGTAAAAAGTACTATTAGTTATCACACAAGCACGAGTGGAATACGAAAAATATAGCGCTTCTGCATCCCATATCCAACAAGGTCGAAGGCACTTCGCTGCATGGACAAGTTTGAACGCTTGATGCTGCTCAAAGCCATAACCCAAAGATTGGGGTATATTAGGAACTATCTATAATTTTCCTGTACAGAGAAAGGACTTTGGTCTTGGGCGGGTGTCAGTTTGTGTGGAAACATTCAAGCAAAACAGATCATTCACACCAATCCCTGTTGATTTATGTGACCTAATTATTCTTCAGATCACATGAAGGACACTATGAATGATAAATTAAAGTAAACAGAGTATGATCTCTAACACCTTGGATTCAGACCAGACAATGATGCTCAGGGAAAAATGAGTCTGTATTAATAACACTCAGTGAGGTCTCTTAAGACCCTATTAATACAGTGTTTACATGGCTCTAACCTCCCCTGAAGCATAGTGGAAATCACCCTTCATTGTGAAGTACAGGGAATCTCTTCTGAATCATCCAGGTAGAGGGCCACTGACTGAATAGGATTAACCCCCTCCCCTTCTTGGGAATTCCTTTGTGTCTACCCACTGGCTCACCAAAGCAGGGATCCTACATACATACCAATCAAAGGCAATTCCAGCAATTGAATTATTCTGGGTGATGCTTGTGGTTTGCTTCTGTTTTTGTGGTAGACCTCTTCCTGAACTACAGGTCCGCACTTGTAGTTGTAACATGGTACCTAGTGCTGTATAGTGTATTAAGCCATTTGCGAGCGAGATTTTTGAATAATGTTTTGTACGTTAAGGTGCACCTTGATGTAGGTATACATCAAGGCAATTCCAGCAATTGGTTTGTTTTTTGGGTGGTATTTGGGGTTTGCCTCTGTTTTTGTGGTAGACCTCTCCCCTGAACTATGTAGGTCTGCAGACTCTGTACTTGTGGTTGTAACATAGTACCCAGGCCTGTACTGTAATGAGCCATTTGTGAGTGAGATTTTGAAAAATGTCTGGTACAATGACTTGATTGGTCATAAGTGAACATTCAAATTTGATTCCCCTGACTAAAGACAATGTTGCTGCATGGTTCTGAGCAAGTACTTTTAGATTGGCAAAGCCTGGTACCATTGTGCCACACTCATTCACTCAGAAAGTGTATCAGGGTTCGCCGTTTCTTTTGCAAAACTAAGCAAAAGCTTGCCCCGAACCATGTGACGTAGCAACTGTCTGTAGTCTGAGGAATTCAAATTTAAAATTTGTGACCAAGAGCTAGTCATAGTACCAGACACTATTTAAATCTAACTCGCAAACAAAATGGCTTATTCACCATGTCATGCTGTGTTAGTTTGCTTTCACACGTGTATGTACAATGTATGGTTTGTCTTTTGGATTTCATGCAGTTTGATTGCTTTGCTTGTTATGCTGAAACCACAGTTCTTTATACACTGGCTTACTGTGGATAACATTTTGAATTTCCATATTGTGTTGTGGATGAGTGGTCTCGCACATTGAACTCAAGTTTTGATTGCTGAGTCATCAGAGTGTGGTTTCAAATCCCAGTTGTGACACTTGTGTCACATTGAGTAAGACACTTAAAGGAACACGTTGCCTTAAAATCTCAAGAAATTTTGCTGTTTGGAAGTGTTCCATATCCTTATTAAGAGTTGTTCATGCAATAACATGCCTTTAATGTGTTATAATTAGTGAATGGTGATTAAAAAAAACAAACATTGCCCTCTGACTCCGAGATCTGCCCCGCGAAACGTATACGTATTTCCAGCCGTAAATACCACCGTCCATGTAGGCCTAATGGGCAAAATGCGCGACGAACAGTCGTTACGCTAGTGCCGTAGTCAGTGGCCTGGTAAACCAGTCAGATCTCCTTGCTCTATGGTCAGATGAAAACCGGGTAATAATTTCATTTTCTACCTTGCTCGCAACTTGTAAACCGAGCTAAAGCTAGCTCAGTATTGGGTCCGAAATATCCAGCCGCGTATTTGCGGAACGGCCAGCCGCATATTCAGAATATTAGAACACATGCAGTACAGGGAGGAGAGAAACTATCACATTTGGTTCACCTCCCTGTACTGCATGTGTTCTAATCGCCGGCTGGCTATATCGGGCCCAATACTGTGCTAGATTCAGCTCGGTGTTGGATATTTTTTGGAATACAATAAACATATGGTAATCGTAACATTTTTAATAAAATAATTGCTCAGTCGTAGTTCAACAGCTGCGACTGGAAATAAAACTAATAGAATTTGTCCGCCATTTATGGGAGTCAAAATCTTAACTCCCATAAATGGCGGAGCGTTTTGTTTCGCGAAAGTGAGCAAAAGCGAAGCATTTCTAAGGCACGTTTGTGAGGATAATTATATTCTACTTTTTAAACATCTTTCCGACCGTGCTCATTATACATCAAACGCTTGTTATAGCCCAAAAGCGCCCAACAGCGCCCAACCCGAAGGCAACGTGTCCCTTTAACTTTAAATACTTAATGATAATAATAATAATAATAATAATAGGCCTAATAGTAATAATAAACAGTGCTTATATAGCGCTATTCCAAAAGAGGCACTTCATAGCACTTTACATTATGAAAACATAAAGAAAATATATATGAATAAACATCATTAACGAAAAAGGTGTGTCTTTAACTGGCATTTGAAAGTTATGACGTTATTGCAAGACCTATGGTTGGTGGCAAATCATTCCATAATTTGGGGCCATAAATCGCCTAGGAGTAAATGGGTACCTGTGAAGGTAGAGATGGTTGATTAGCAGTCTGGGTGCCAATTTGGCTGCCGGTGCTGCATACTCCTAAGTAGTTCAGGAATGCTAAGGGCCCAATAAACAGGGATAATAATTTTGTAACTTGTAATCTACTTTGTCTGAAAAAGCACAAAATAAATACACAATGTAATCATAATTATAATTTTTGTAAAAGTGGACATTAATTTTTTTCTATCTATCTATATGATAGAAATAATGCTACTTAGTCAACAAATTATGATTTATAGAAACACGATTTAACAACACTTGTGTTTTAAGAAACATGTCTGTAACTCAATATGAACACTTGTCACATTGTATTTGTATAGTACTTGACCTTAAAAAATTGTAAACGTGGACAGAAATACTGCTTTTAATTGAAAAAAATTGATGTTTGAATCCATTGTGTGGTTTTGCAAAACATGATTGGAGCAGAACTTGACACTGAAATCATAAAACTGACCATAAAATATTACAGCAAATAGAAAACAACATGCCTTTTCATTTATGATATTTCCCATCACTAATAAACTTGTCATCGGTGTGGCATACGTCTGGCCCCATTTCTCCTGATTGAAAAAGCCACTCTGAATTTTCTGGTAATTACCAGCTCTCAGCCGTAAAGACAGTGCGAGAGCCGTAAAGACAGTGCGTGTTGGGTATCCACTATCGGCCTGGTATTGCTTTCTTCTTGCCTGATCTGATTAGTACACTGTCTCCATACAAGAAGAAGGCTGCAATAAATGCTCTCCTTCTTCCTCTGCTGTCGTCTGTCCTCGGGCCCAGGCTCTGGGTCTCCACTGTGAAAAAATATGGGGGAAATTACAGTTTGAGGAATGTATCAAGTGAAGTTGGGGGATTTGGCATCAGTATTTTTCTTAAACTTAAAGGTACAATGTACATTGTGACATACAAACAAAGTTTCGAGGGGAAGGGACAGTTTCTATCTTTTATTACTTGGAAATTGGAGAGAGGTAGTGACATTTACTAAGGAAACATGCCTCAATCGATACAGTGAAAAGGTATAAATTAACGACACAAGAAAACAATCATAGACATGCAAAAGATGCAAAAATAGAAGTTATTCTTTTGAAAGAGGTTTGGGTTTTGTAAATCAGTTGACTTTTTTATAGAATTTCTTTGTTAACTGAGGCTAAGAGACAGTACCACTCTGAAACAGAAATGTTTCAAGAAAGGCCAGGTGCCCAAAGTAATTTTAAAATAGTTTGAGCAGTAGCACTGTATTTCATCAACTTGAAGGTTTTCCATCAGCAGTGTAGCCTTTATGTACCCCTACTGCCCCATTAGGCTTTGTGTTTACTCTGTGAGTTACCTGCATTTTTCTTGGTATAGAATTTGGCAACTGTGGTGTTCTACACAAACCTATGAAAGGAGGACACAGTAGGTGATGCATTAAAGAAACTGCATGGTTCAAGCCTGGAGTGGAAGGATCTACAGTTCAAGTAGGCCAAGAACTGCATGAGATCAATGATGAAGCAACAACTCTTTATATATAGCTCATCTAATTGATCAGAATAGTGGAAGAAAGTGAAATTTAGCTCATGCTGAGCTGCTCTGAAACATCAGGGATTTAAAATGGGTAGTTTTATTGGCCTTTACTGAACCAAAATCATCTTCAACATTTTTTTGGACAAAGACAAAGACAATGCCACGACAGGGCAGGAAGGAGCACAAAGACCGGCAGATCAGTTAGGACCAGGGTTTTCCCAATATGTCAAACCATATTTAGCCTGGTCCTTGCTCTGTGGTGCGTCAAGCCAATTCACAAAGATGTTTGGCGAAGCAATGACATATTGGATTAACGTAAAAATTGATTCAATTCATCATTAGATTGTCCAGCAGAGCTTTCAAAAACAATTTATCAAACCGAATGAAGTAATTTCATTAGAACTTTTTACACTCGATCCAGAAAGGTTGAGCAGACCCGGATCTGATCCTGCAATGTGGATTAACAGCTAGTGTAAACACAAAAAAGCAGGATTAGACCCGGTTCAAGATCCTGCAATTTTAATCCACCTTTTGAGGAGGGTTGAACCCTGCAATTGGTGGATCAGTTAGGCAAAGAAACAAGTGTAAATGCAAAGGTGGATCAGACACCACAATTCAATGTGGTCTTTTCCGGTTTTGCTAGGAATGGTGGGATTTTTTGCTAGTGTTTTTGTGTGACAGCTGTGATCAAAAGTGGGATTAGAGCTGGATCAGGCACTGGTGTAAACGCGACACTAGATCTTGATATGTGGTCATGAAAAAAAATGCTGGATCTCAATCCGATTGAGTGTAAACGCGGTATTAGAAGGCACCATGATAGAGAAGAACTTTAATTGTGTACCCTTTGGCTCCCCTTTGGTTTTGAAACAAATAGGGGAGAAACCTATCCGGGGGATGTTTCATGTACTGTTGTGGACTGGTAGTCTCTAGGGGTCTGCATGGTAGTATGAGTTGTGCACATCTTAGATCATTAATTATTGATTGTATACTATACATTGCAGCATTGCAGGATGTACTGTAAGTACATGGGTGCTTCAGGGCAGTGTGCAGTGAGCTGAACTAAATTTGTTTGTTTCAATTCTCCTTATCATCCTACCCACTCAAGATAAAGCCAGCAACAGTCTCTTCTGTTTGGGTCAGGCTGGACTGAGGATGACCTCAAACCAAGGTCAATCTAGTAGCGCATTATACAAGGTGTAGCCTACAATACATGGTATTAATCGGAAGCTAATTAATAAAACCAATTAATAGACTGTGAAAGTATTCAAACATTTGTCTCAGTTAAATTTTGTTGAAGCAAATGTATGTGGCAACCCATAGTTCCAAGAAATTTCGCGAGTACGCAGGAGATTTGCAGGGTCTAGGCCTGTACAGTTGAGAGAGAATATAATTCTTTATTGCCTACTGGCTTGTGTTCAGTAAGTTTTTAGATAAAGTTTGCTTAAACCCAGTAAATATATATGCCATGCAAATGAAAGACAAATTTTGATATCAAAATTTGCCATATGCAGCGCATGATTCACAAGAATTAATTTTATTTTAATTTGAGCAAATTGTTCAATGCAAATTTAGGATGTCAAATTTTGCTTCGCATGAAGTATGAACTGGGTTTTACTCCCAATAATTTTAAATGACAGTTCATCACATAATCTTTGAAAAATTCCAGTTCCTTTATGAAAATTGTTGTTATAAAACGCAGACACCCAGTTTTTAATTCATCAATTGATGTCTTTTCGGGTAAAAGCATTTAAATGCAGAATTTATGGGGTAGGAAAAACAATTGCTGGCATCCAAAATATTGTGTTTACACTGTACCACTAGCACTTGGCACCGTTGGAATAACCCTGTCCACTAGTCACACACAAAGCCCATTTATCTTGCTCAGTAAATATTTACCAGTTAACTTTCCACCGGTGAGATATTGCATCCTTTGTTGCCAATTGATGACCCAATATTTCAGAATTGTTTTAACCCAGATAATGTTTTATAAGTACCAGGAAGGGAGTGTTTACAGAAAGATTCATCGCACTAAATTAAGCAGTCAAGCAAAGTTTTATTGCCTGTGGTGTTGTACTTCTACTAAAATTTTGAACGAAAGTTCCATTTGTTGTGATTTCAGTAGACTATGTAAATGACAATCAGCGATTTTGGAATGCTTAGTGGCAGTAAAATTACCAGGTAAATTTACCAGGTAAATTTCTATTGTTATTTGAGCATTCGCTAATTTTCGAGAACAATGGATTTACCTGTTAAAGGCATCGTACACGTTTGGTAATGACTCTGATAATTAGTGGCAATAAAAACTTACTTGGTAAGAAGTACAGCAGCTTTGGATAGTATAATGCATTTTGAGAAACTTTTCACTTCAAGTACTGCAGTTATGGAAAAACATATCACTTTTTCCCCCAAAAACATTTGAATCTGAGACAGAGTGTGTATTCCAATGCAGATTATTCTTCCTGCGTGGACATAACTCATTTGAAATGAAATTTCCACAGGTTAAGTTTTATGGTATACTACAACTACATTGTATGTAGGTTTGAAACAAACAATAGGCTCCAATTACCAAACATGAACAATGCCTTTAAGTCCGATGCCACCTACAGTAGTGTCCGCAAAAATCTCATATTGAACCGTCTGAATTGAGACTGGCTCTACAGTTCCCGATCATATGTTACAGTAAACTTCAGCACATGTGGGAACAATTGATTAACATGTAGGCCTATTATTAATATTTCTTTTTTAATATGAGTATTCCATTATTTATGGACTGTCTCCAATAAATCTACTGGCAGTTTGTTCCCCATGGACTTATTCACAGACAAATTTGATGGATCGGTTAGGGATCTGGTAGGGATCATGTTGTTTTTATTCTTTTTGAAACACTATCTTGGTATCACATGAGAACAGGTGTTCAACTTCAATGTGTATTTAAAAGTATTACACAGGTTTAGTGAGGATACAAAACATCATTGTTTAGTTACTGATTATAAAGTTCATACTAGTAACAATTTTTCTATGAAATATTTCCCTCTGAAATGAAGTCATATTTGAGGAAACTATATCTGAAAACCTAAAAAAGCGCAACAGCTGTTTTCTGATGAGGCTGATAAGGACTATGTGTTTACAACGTACATGTGCATGTTTTTTCCCCCTACTTTCTCCTCCGACTCACACAACGGATTTTCACAGGTTTGTAATTTCATGTTTATGGTTGATCACATAAAACATGAACGCTGTCTGCAACCAATTTTGTCAGCTCTACCAATCATGTATAATACCTTCAACTAACGATTCAAAACTGTGAATTATTTTGTTCGTACAGTAATTGCCATAAATAACACACACCCCTTTATTCCACATAATTACTGCCTTTGAACGGTGTGTCATGACACAAGGGTTTTACATGTGTATATTCGTAACAGAAAAAATTCAAAACCGCAACCATTTTTTCAGAAGTAATACTATAATATTTAGTACATGGTGAGTGAACCAAAACCATTAAGACCCTTCCCTCTATAAACCCTTATTCACAAATCCATTTATTTATGAGACAATTATTTTCCAATCAGTCGCTTTCAAATTGGACACCGAACCCACCCAAATTAAGTTACAGGGAAACCTGACCATCGCCCTAAATGTGTCGGCAAGATGGCAAATCTTATTAGCGCAAAATTAGCAGCTTGGAAATTTGTTAACTGCGTCAAATACTTCTGTGCTATCTCAGACCAAGCGGTAAATTATGATACAGCGCGTTAGATTGGGCACTTGAAAAATGCCGCCCCCAGCCATTGAACAGGAAAATTTTCATAAATTCTCTAGTGTCAGGTTAGCAGGCCAAGTGCTTAGGCTGGATATACCACTGTTCTTTTGTCACTCCAGCTTAGCCTGGTATCATGCGTTGATAACATGAAAACGCCCGTTCAGGTGTGTTTTTCACAAGTCCAAGCTAGATTCTTGTCTGTCTTTTGTGCTCGCTACATGTTGAAAGATGGATCGACCTTGGGCTTAGGGGACGTGTAGCGGGTATCGCTCCTAACCCAACCATGGGTTATTATTCTTGTCCTGCCGGTTTTTTTTTTATTAAATAACTTGTGTTGATCAGTATGTGATAAATAGTTCATTTTGTGTACATGCCGGTAATGGAATAATAGAGATTTGTGTGAGTTATGTCCGCAGTATGTACACTAATCCAGAATTTAGCAGGTTGTTGAGAGTCATTCAGTTCTTGAATAAAGGAATGCCAAAGTACTTCTCTTTCCAAACTTTATGGGGTTTTTTCTGTTTCTTTGACGCAATGTTTGAACACGAGTGGGTACTTTGATACACACATTGTGGGTCTCAGTGGTACAGGTAGGGGTCCATATCTTTATTGTACTGTGGCCTGTACAGAGTAGCAGCGGGAATGCCAGACATAAACGTGGAAGTGGCAAATATTATTACAACATGCCGTCCTATTAGGGGGATTTTGTTTATTACAAAATTTGAATCCTCTGCATGGGAAATCCTCTATCATATTGATCAATGCTGTTTGTCATATTAGATGGAGCTACTTGAATAGATTACATACCGCTGTTGGGGTGTTTGAGTTGATTAGGCACATGTAGTGTTGATTATTTCACCAAGTTAGTTTGTGGATGATATAAAAGAAATAAATGGGGATTTCCAATGGTATGCATGTCGTATAGGCCTACATCCATAAAAAGGTTCATTTATTTATGTTTTGACTACATGTATGTTTACGTTCAAATCATGACACAAATATTTGCATACAAATAAGCCTATATGGATTTAAATGAGAAAAAATAATTAGCCGATTGCAAACTGCTTACCAACCAAAAAGACCTTTGGTGTAAATGTAAAAAATAGTTAATGGCCTAACATTTGGACCCTATCAGAGTCTTTCTCAAAGGCTAAACTTGAATAGCGTTGAGGCCATTAACTATTTTTTGTGCACATGTATGTGGTTTTAAACGGAGAATCGTCCACCTCGCGGCCCTGGGTTACGCCAATTCTGCCACCACCACACACTGTGGACACAATAAGAAGATCGGAGAATGATCCATGTGTAATCCTAGTTTAATTAATGCTTGAATAATTCAGTTGGTTGCTTAACAGTGCCCACACCCTCCCTGTTAATGGATCCAACCTAGAAATTTCATAACACTTTTGATTCAGTGCACATCTGCTTCCATAAATTAAAATATGATATTTGTACACGTTTGCTGTGGACAGTTGTTACACCACTTTACATTGAGAAAATTATGCTGTATTTTCATCTTTATTGGTACATGACGGACAATTTAAGGATGTAAACAAAAAACATTTAAACAAATTAAAAAACGTTTACACAGTACTAGACAAATTTAAGAGCAAATGCTGGTTTACCCTATTAAATTTCAAAAAGCTGAATGTAATAAAATAATTTATAATAACAATAATAATACTGGAGTCTTTGATAGCACACGTATCAGGTACTCAAGGCGCTTGAACAAAAAGATACATTTAAGATACATTTATGTAGCACATTATAAGGGTTTAACAAGGTGCTACGGTGCACTCAGCAGCCACTGTCAGCAACACCGGGGCAAACCCCTTCTCTTAGTTTAATTGGGTTCTTTTTATGCACATTATACAACACACAGGAACTACGGCTTTGCAGTACAGTACGTCCCATTCAAAGGATGAAGCAACAATATTGAAGTGTCTTGCTTAAGGACACAAGTGTCAATACTGGGTTTCAAACCCACACTCTGCTCATCAGAAACACCAAAGCTTGAGTCCAGTGCACTTGACCGCTCAGCCACGTGAAGATAAAAAAGACAGCATATTTTTCTCATTTGTTTTAAGGTGCTCTTTTAGTGGTCTAGCTAATAATTATTTAGCTTCCAATTTACCTCCAAATGGTGCCCTCTTTTGGGAGGGAACATACATGGTAGAGGGCATGTCTTTTTGCCAGTTCCTCCATCTGGCAGAGCAAAGATTGATTACATCACATTGGTCCAACTTTACAACTGTCTATTTCTTTTTGAACCCTAGCTGTCCAGCCATACATCACAGAGCACCCAGAGGGTGACACAACAGTGGAGAACAATCAGGAATCTCTTAAATGCCGAGCCCTCGGGGACCCTCTTCTGGAGTACCAGTGGCTGAAGGATGACCTCCCCCTTGGTGCTTATGATTCCGAGATGAGGACACTCATTCTGACCAACATTCGGAGGACGAACGCAGGGGAGTACAGGTGCCTGGTCAGGAACCCAGTGGGAACCATCATGAGTCGGAGTGCTGATCTTCATGTCGCATGTAAGTAGATAAAGCCAACCACAACGTTATCTCTTGATGTGTCACAACAAAAAACATCAATTCGCCGTATTTTTGACCGCGTGAGGGGGTTATGTGGACCAATTTCACGTGATGAAAAAACAAGTAAACAAACTGTTGGTTTTTTCAATTTTTGTTGTTATTATGTTTATGTATTTTGTCATTGCTGCAAAAAACTACATACAGGCAATTAAAATTCACATTCCCTGATGAAAACACCCTCAAGCCGTCAAAAATATGGCCAATTGCGTTTTACGAGAGCTGTTTCAAAGCAAAAAATGCTTTACACAAATATTTGCCATGTAAATATTAGCAAAAAATCACCCATAGGCAAATTGCATCAGGCCTGGAATTAAATGGAGGCCATGGAGGCCATGCCCTCTGTTGCCCCTGGTCTTGGCCTTGGTGCCCCTTCAAAGTTTCCCACAGACTTTAAGTTTGTCTTAAAAAGTACCTTTTGCAAAGTGAAAATGGCCTTGCCCCTCTCAAAGACGAAATTCAAGGCCTGTTGCATGGTTGGTTTGTTTGGGATGGTATAAACTAGCCCAAAACAATTGACGTCAGATACACCAGAAACTGGCCTTTCAATCAGAGAGATGCTCATTTAGACTGTTTGTTTGCAGGAAACAGCCACTTTCAAAATGATACATTTCACATGGGTGCCTGTGTGCCTGAATGTAAATTCACCAACACTTACCATGTTTGATGGAATAGGCCAAAATTATGCAAATAAAATAACAATTTGAAATTGATTCAACCTGTATTTTACATTTGTTAGCTGAAAAATAAAAGTATTGTAAAATATCAAGTAATAAAGCACAAAGGAAACAAAGAAAAATTGAATTGAACTGGATTTGAACCTCTGACCTTCGGGTTTTCATACCAGTGCTCTACTAACTAAGCTATCTATTACAGTATTTTGGCAGTTTCCCTATTCTATTTTACCCTGTAGATCTGGAAAGTTTTGCTGGAGGTCCTTCCACAGAGACGGCTACAGCAGGCCAGGCCACACTTCTGTCTTGCCCTAGTATAGGTAAGCCACAACAACACAATGCTTATTGTTTGTTGGTTTGTTTTTGTCCATTTGTTTATTGTTTGTCTTGAGCATTTGAACCAATTTAACTGACGTCATCATCACAATAATCTTGGTTGTGCCATTTTGGGAGTCAGTGTCCCCGTGTGTTATACAGTGTAGTGTGCATCTTTGGCCATGCGATGTTAATGCACTTACCACATGTTTATGAGCAATTTGACTACCAAAATCCTGAGCAAGGCAGATACAGCCGTGTGATTTCTATGGTTTTTTTTTTTATGATTTCATAATTTTATCAAAATCTCCTTGAGCCTTAAAAATTTTCTTTAAAGAAGCAAAGCAGTCACAAAGGGAGAAAGAACAGTCTACATTGTGTCCAGACCTGTCGTCTTTGTAGTTCTGGTGATGCACAGAGTCTGTAAACCTCCTGATTTTTTAACATCTGGTAGGTTCTGGGTCTAGAATAAGGGGGAATCCAGGCCCGCGAGTCATTTTCAGGATTTTTACATTCGTCAAATCTCAACCCTGCAGACAGTAGTGTGATTTTGGTGCAAGGGGTCATTCATAAGGCCCTTCCTCACTTCCTTTTCACCTTGTACAGAACTGTTGAGTTTGCGTGGAGATTCTCTTAGCCTATGCTTTATCCCGAGTCTGAAGATTTTGAGTTTGTCCTTTAAACTTGTGCTGTAGAATTGTTATTGATACACTGTACACGAAGGATTGCTTCCTCTCTAAATGCCTTGGCATAAGGTTTTAATCTAACGTAGTGTTTATAAAAGTTGTCATCTCTTATTTTCTGCCCCCTTTTTGCAAAACAGAAAGTTATCCTTCACCCACCGTCACGTGGCGCAAAGGCGGTGTGGAAATCTTTAGCGACGCCAACAAGAAAACGACAATAGACAACCGGCTGGTCATCTTGGATTCTTCCACTTCAGACGAGGGGGTGTACACCTGTAGAGCCGAGATCATAGACACAGGAGAATTCCAGATCAGCCTGGACATTACTCTCACAGTCCAAGGTACGGTGGTGAAATACAGGCCCCTTGGCCAGTTACTGTTTCTGGTCTACACAAGCTTGACCATAGCTTGTACACAAGCTTGACCATAGCTTGCACACAAGCTTGACCATAGCTTGCACACAAGCTTGACCATAGCTTGTACACAAGCTTGACCATAGCTTGTACACAAGCTGGACCATAGCTTGTACACAAGCTTGACCATAGCTTGTACACAAGCTTGACCATAGCTTGTACACAAGCTTGACCATAGCTTGTACACAAGCTTGACCATAGCTTGTACACAAGCTTGACCATAGCTTGTACACAAGCTTGACCATAGCTTGTACACAAGCTTGACCATAGCTTGTACACAAGCTTGACCATAGCTTGTACACAAGCTTGACCATAGCTTGTACACAAGCTTGACCATAGCTTGTACACAAGCTGGACCATAGCTTGTACACAAGCTTGACCATAGCTTGTACACAAGCTTGACCATAGCTTGTACACAAGCTTGACCATAGCTTGTACGCAAGTAGTGTGGTGTGAACTCTGCCTTAGCCCCTACCTTAGCACCAAGAGGCTGGCTTATCAATCAGGATAATAACCACTGCCCAATTTCTTGGAGCTGCTTAGTAGCTGAGCACAAAACAACTTTGCTTACCAGATTAAGGTTACCAACCAAAATGCCATGTCACCTGTACCATCTGTGACTGGTGTCCTGCTCATTTGTGCTGAGCATAAAATTGTTAAGCAATAATTTCTGCCTTAAGCAGCTCTATGAAAGTGGTCCCTGGGGCATACTGATTCAAAGCCACCATAACTCCTAAAATGTTCTTATTTCCATCATGCTGCTTTACACCTTCAGCTAGGGCCAAGTTCGCACAAGGACCATTTGTTGACTAGAGGTCGATATTGCCTGGTACCCAATGCATGCTTTTGAGCTTGAGTACCAGTTAGCATCATCTGCTGGTCGACAAATGGTCATGTTGTGAACTTGGCCCAGATTGTACTATCAACATGAAAAGTTATTGACATTTTTTTTTTTTTTTGGAGTTGTTATTGATTCCCCTTTAAAGTATCGTCAGATTCTTTGTTGAACTTTTTTTGCCAGGATCCGTTGGTCGACAAATGGTCATTGTGCGAACTTGGCCCAGATGAAAAGTTGCTGACATATTGTTTTCTTTTTTGAGTTGTTATTGATTCCCCTAAGTTAACGTCAGATTCTTTGTTGAACTTATTTTTGCCAGGATCGACTCCAGCAACTGTTGCCCCTACGATTGTGGTACCACCGAGCAACATCATAGTCACCCAAGGGGAAACGATCGCTAAGATGGAGTGTATAGTCAATGCAAGGTTTGTTGTTCAAAATGGAATGATCATTAATACGGACAATCTGGAATCTGCTTATTTCCGGCAAAATAGGTTTATATCTCAACCAAGCATCAATCAAAATGGAACTATGGTATTCTTCGTGCACTAGAAAAATGTACAATTAAAACATTACTGCCATAATCCCAGTGGGTATTTTGTAGTTTTTGGCCCCCATTGAGTAAGGTCTGAGGGCAGTTTAAATTATACAATGCATGTACATTGTTGGAGTTGATAAAAGTTTTTAATAGTGTTTAGATAAATCATTCCACAGTGAAGAAGTAAAGTGAAGCAACAGCCAGGATTTGTCCTGCTTCAGGATTTTCTCAAAATCTCCTTGAGCCTTTAAATTTTCTTGAAAGAAGTAGAGCAGTTCCAGAGGGAGAAAGAAATAGTCCACATTGTGTCCCAACCTGTAGTTTTGTATTTTTAGTGGTGTACAGAGTCTGCAAACCTCCTGATAATGTAACATCTGGGAGGTTCTGGGTCTAGACAAAAGGGGGAACCCAGGCCCAGAAGATTTCTTCAAGAATTTTCAGATTCGTCAAATCTCATCCCCCAAGAGCCTTTTACAGTAATGACACTTAGGAACCCATTGTATCCTGTGGGCCGGAACAAACCTGCGAAGAGTAGACAATAAAGAAATTTATGTTCAGTGTTAGATGTGGGAGGAAAACCCATTAGCCTTTGAGATATGGTGGACACTAAAGGAGTGCACTGTTTGGTTTGGGTGAATACAGACACATTTACCCAAACCAGATAGTGCCTTAGTATAAATATGTCTCTCAAAATGGCTAAGACTATAAGGGTCAGGACTGAAAATTCAATCCACACACAAGGCTCTGGGTCCAAGGTAGGATTCAAACCAGGTCCATAGTGGTGAAGGGAAGGGAAAGATGCGTGTACCACAAATGGGGGTCTTGTTCAGGAATGAAAAAGTAGCTGTCCACAATTTAACCCCCTGAAAGGTCTGTGGTAAGTCAATGTCCAGTGGGAAATCCAAAGCCACCCAACCAGCCGTAAAAAAGTCCTTCCTAGGCCGTATGGCTGGACGGCTCGCTAGATGAGCCATTGACCACAGCATATAAAACTGTATATTATTAATGACAATAACATCTTTATTGTGTGACCAGGCCACTCGCTGACCTTCAGATGACCTGGAAGCACAACGGTTTGGTACTAAGCACAGGCGGTAGTGAACTGTTTGAGCTACTCATCAGAAGTCCATCACAGAGCGACGAGGGGATATATGATTGTGAAGGCAGTCTTCCAGGTTACCAGACCATTAGTGCCTCAGCTAATCTCACACTATACAGTAAGTGCTTCTGGGTTACCAGACCATAAGTGCCTCGGCTAATCTCACACTATACAGTAAGTCCAGAAAGGGTTCTATTCGGGCATGTGAGGTCTTGTCTTATAATAGCTTGGATTAGGCCTCGTTAGAAAGGTTTTTTTTTCCACACTCAAGTAGTACTCACTTGCTGATGTGGTTCCATCTGCCAGGATGAAAGTGTACGGAGGTAGAAGTTTTTCACTTGCAGCGTCCCACCTATGGCACAAATTGCCAATGACTCTTCCAACACAATCTGACGTCGCTTCCTTCCGATCACATCTCAAAACTTTTCTTTTCAATCAGGCGTATCATTCATTTTCCCGAGGTCTTTGAGAGAAACATTTCACTTTTAAGTATTGTGGTTATGGTAAAAGATATCAGTTTTTATAAAAAAAAAATTGAATCTGAGAAGCGTTTCTGTCAGTAACATCTCTCAGATTGTGTATTCCAATTGCAGATTATTCTCCCTGCGTGGACATAACTGCTCCAGTTTTTCGGCAATATCTCAAAAACACTACCACCTTTTGAAATGAAATTTTCACAGGTTAGTTTTATGGTATATATCTACAACTGAAAAGGATTGAAACAAACAGTGGGTTCCAATTACCACACGTCCCTTTAAGTTCACAATTCATGTAAGTGTTTTAGACAGGTATAATCAATAGTGTAAATGTACCTTTAACGTTATGATTGCTCTTTCTTGACGCTTTCACCCTTCCCTACCCCCGGCTGTGCTCACATATTTTTTGCTTGCATGTAACGCAACCCATCGCCGCATGCACTTCATGCTCTTCAGATCCCGGTAAGTGGCCGTCCTGCCAAACCTTGTGTGACCTGCTGTTCAAATTGTTTTTTCCGCAATTTCTGTGTGTGTTTAATTTGTGAGCCCGTGTGTTTGTGTGTGTTTGAACGCATCACTGTTTTTAAAAGTTTTTATTTATTTATTTATAGATTTATCACATTGCAGTGTGATGGTCAAATTGCACTTTGCATGCACATTGTTCGTTGGCCTGGAATCTAGTTGTGAAGAAGCAAGGCCGCATATTGTAGGAATATTCTAACAAAATTCTGGCGGAAGATTTGTTAAAGGGCATCCTGGGCACAATTTCATAGAGCTGCTTAAGCAGACAATATTGCTTAGAAAGTTTTCTGCTGAGCAAGCATAAGCAGGGTACCAATCACAAATGGCACATGTGACATGGTATTTTGGCTGGTAAACCTTATTCTGGTAAGCATAATTTTCTTGTGCTTAGCTACATTTCTGCTCAAGCAGCTCCATGAAATTGGGCCCTGGTGAGGAATGCCAGGCCCGTGTTCGTTCTGGCTTAACTTTGTATTTATGAAGGATAACATGTAGCATTGGTGATTTGGGGTGTTCACTATTTCTCATGGTGTATTTTCTTGGCTAACTGGCTGAGGGAAGTTAATATAAGTTCCCACAAGCTGCCCTAGTGTGATAAAGGGAGTCAATGTTGGTCATTGTGCTTGAGAAATGGTCAGCCTCAAAAAGAGAAACTAGCTCAATACATTTCCCATGGGCTTCTATTAAACTGTCGGAGTTGGACTTTGTGAAGTGGGCGTGGTTTGTGAAGGAATGCTATCGTACTTGCCAACACGATTTTATTGTTCTACCCTTTAGTGCACATGTTTGTTGCCAGTTTCGATATATACAAAGCACACAACAGCATCGATATGTTCATTAAAGTGTTAATGTTGAGTTGTTTTTATTTTTAACCTGAGAGTTGTTAAGAGATACTAAAGACATATCTGAATCTCGTTGACATGCATGTCAACATGATAAGCAAGGCTTAATTTTATAGCACTGCTGTCAATCAAAAGGGGAACCGGTGAATAACCATACACTTAAGGCTGAATTTCATAGTGCTGCTGTCAATCAGAAGGGAACCAGTGAATAACCATACACTTAATGTGTCATCCTTGCCGATTATCAATTAAGTCCCAAGCATAGCCTTCATGTGCCCAGTTGATTAATGATTAGAAGTGTTATGAAATTATCCCCAGACTGTCATTAAAAACAACTCAAGTCTTAATATGGTAAGAAAAGTAACATGGAGTGTGGTATTGTTTTGAAGTAACACAACCTTCCAATACATTTCCCAAATACGAGGTGAATTGCTTCCCCCCCCCCAACGCATGAATTTGTTTGTTGTATGAGTCATCCCCAACCCATCAAAATCCAATGCATGTTTTGTTTGATCCTGTTGGACCGAGGACTGCACAAGTGAACCGATTATGCTGACATGAGATCAGGCATACCACCACTCCAATAACTTGGGATGTTGAATCACCAGATGGTGTTGAATTTTGTTTGAGGAGAAAAGATCCTAGTAAATCACGCAAGGGAGTTAGGATTGATAAACCATGATGAACAAAATTTGTTACAATGGTGTTTGTAACAAATGCTTTCAAGAATTTTTCAACAGTCTTTCCAACTAAACTGTTTCTAGATGACAATCAGTATTCACAATTGTTGTTGATGTTTGTGTTGATAATACTCTTGTTTGCTTCTTTTGGATCCATTGTTACAGTTCTCATTACCACCCATTTTTCACCATCAGTTTGCATTTCCTACTGTTGTTTTTGGTTTGTTGTTGTGTTTTGTTGAATTTGAAGGATGCATTTTCGATTGATGATGTATACTTTCACGACAGCATTTATTAGAAATCAAGATTGGAACTTCTTTCTCTGATCAATACGCTATATTGAAGGCTTAGAAGTAGTACCTTTCTCACTGTCTCGATGCCATTTAATAAGGTCGATGCAATTATTACATCAATTCAATTTATGAGATAGTCTCGTGTGGAGAATTCTACAATTGTTCAACTAGTAGACAGTATTTGTTGAAACAGATCAACCCAACAAATCAAACAAAAAAGCAAATCGGTACCGGCTGCTAAACTACATAGGATTCAAAGTGCCTCTAGCTACCGGGCAAGCTCGGTGGTCTGGTGGTAAGACATATGCTCTAGAATGGCAAAGGTCGTGGGTTTGAATCCCACTTGGGTAATATGGCTGTGGCTTTTTTTTTCACAGGACTTGGGGGGGGGGGGGGTTACTGAGTAATCGGTGCTTATCAATCAGCCTGTAGTGTAAAACACAAAAAATACAACTTGTATAGTCATGCAAATGATAGTGAAAGTAGAAATATTACTACTATGGCTGAATAGCAATATTTGTCATTATGTCCACGTCAGATAGATTTGACTTTCATACTGGTGTGTGTATCTTGATTTACAGTTCCCCCAACATTCGTCACGTCGTTTGATGATATCACCATCAGTTCAGTCGGCAGTGATGTCACAATACCCTGCTCAGCAACAGGAAACCCCCGTCCAACAGTCACATGGTTTCGCAATGCCGTGGATGTTACCGCCCTCGGTGACAATAGGTTCCAGGTACAGGCTTTCATTTCTTGATTCCAAGTTTATATTTTGCAGAGAACGATACATACACATTTTATTAAATAACGATTAATACGTGAAAACGCTTGCGCTACGATAATCTTCAAAATCGATAAATAAACAATGTACCAGTGTAAATATGTACGAACATAAACTAATACTAAAAAAATAAATAAAAAAAAAACTAAAAAATAAAAACTATAAAAATGCCGCGTTGCTAAAGCTTATGACGCCGCGATGCGATGGCGCGTTTGGTGCTTATTTTGGTGCTTATTTTTAGGTACCCAATCCATAAACTGAAAGGCACGCACCCGCACAACCACCACACACAGCACACACACACACAGCAACACACTTTGCCGCAAGGCTACAACATACATTCTACAGCGCTTGTTTTGTAGAGACTGTTTCTTTTTTTTTTTTACTTGCTGTTACGACTGTGCGGCAAACAGACCCTGTGCTTGATTTTATCTATCTGAAATGCAATTCGCAAGTTCACATTAGAGTTTGTTTTTACATCGCGATTCGCGAAAATCGCAGTAACTAAAAAAAATAAAGGTGAAAAATAAGAAAATAAATCATCGATGTGCCAAGATCTGATGAAAACTGAATGGAAGTTGGTTGGATGGAAAATTGGTTGGACAGCATTGAAACTGAAACTGCTCTTGCTGAAGTTGCTGCGACTGTTGACCTGCTGCTGGCTGGCTGTGGTGGTGTATTGTTTTTTATTACTTTTATTATTATTTTGAAACGTGAATATTATTCATTAAACATTTGAATAAACAATGGGACAGAAACTATTTTGTTGTTGAATTGGAAAAGGTGTTCTCTTCATGTAATGGCAAGTGCGTCGAAGACAAAAAAAATCAAATTTTTTTTTTTTTTTTTTTTTTTTTTTTTTTTTTTTATGAGAATACAAATCATAATTAGTAGAACCTCTACTGCAGCAGCAGCAATAAGTGATTTTCGCTTTAAATTATAGTTTATATATATAATAAAAATAATTTTTTTCTTCTTTTTACTCCGGTGAGTTTTGCCTGACTTACAACTTGTTTTTTTTTAAGTGCGGTGCTACTCTTTTTGGGAATTCAATGTTGGCATCTCTGTATTTTGTTTCATTTCAGCTTCATCATCATTTCCTAAATTATTATTTATTTGATTATTTCTGGTAATGAAACCAAGGATGCCTCATAAGTGAACTTAATCACTGTAATTTGCAAGCCTGAGGAAATGTGTAAACAAGGGTGCTTGCTATGTGAACCAGAAACACCGGGGTTAACCCTTACTGCTCCACGATAAGTGATCTAGGTTGTTTTATGTGCACTACCAATCCTTGTAAAGGGGACCAATGGCTTAATGTCCCATCCAAACGACAAAGCAATTATGATAGAGTATCTTGCTCAAGAACACAAGTGCCACGATCGAGACCCGAACCCACACTATCAGAAACACCAGAGCTTGAGTCAAGTGCGTTTAACCGCTCGGCCACGACACGCACTGACTGTTTGTGGTACCAACCGCTAATCATATGAATCCAACTGGCCTCTAGTTACCGGTCGAGATCTAATAATAATAATAATAATAATAATAATAATAATTTTATTTCTATAGCGCACATCTCCTCTTCTCATGGCGCTTTATAAGTATACCAATAGGCCTAAATTAGGAATAAAATTATGCAAGCAATTTACAATACTATTATTACAAACAATTAAATAAGTAGTACAGTATATAAAAGATAAAGATAAACAATTGGCACTAGACAAAATAAAAATATTTACTAAGAATGAAAAAACAAATGAATAACAGAACTTGTTTTATCAAGGAAATTGAAAAGCAATAAGAAATTACTTAAATAGGTGGGTCTTAAGCCCCCCCCCTTTAAAAACTGACTATGGAGCTTTATTTTTAAAAAAATTCAATAAGCACTAGTTAAAAATACATATAGACAAATGGCACTGGATAAAAATTAAAAATATTCAGAGTCTAGCAGTTAAAGATGGGCTCCAAGGTCAAACCCAGATTTGTTTTGAGCTCATTTTCCAATAGATAGAGTCCTTATGATTGTGGGAGAAAAAATGAAAAGTCTCGAACCGCACATTAAAATGGTGTAAAATGTCATTGTATTTGATACTCTTTCAGAGCAAAATTTGAAACATGACGTTATTTATTACTTTTTTTATAAACATTAAATGGGTTTGTGCACTCCAACGAGGAGTTTGCATCAGTTAAAAGGTCAAATTAAATGCCTTTTTGATTGAAAATCATAAAACATTCAGGGATGAACCAAAAGTTTTCCTGTACAAAAGTGTACAGACCCATGTATTTGAAATGTGTCGTGATTGGATGTTTTTAAAATGTTGACAAAATTTACACTGGAAGAGTAGAAAATACAGTGGCATTTTACACTGTTCTAAAATTAGGTTAGAGACTTGTAATTTGTTTTTCCACTTTCATAAGGACACTATCTATTGAAAGATAAGTGCATTATATAATTGAATTTGACCTTGGAGCCCCACTTTAAGTCATCCACTCTAGAATGTGGAAGGCCAAGGGTTCAAATCTCACCCGAGGTGCTTAATTTTCTTTCCTGCTGGACTCAAAAACACTGAATTTAACCTTAACCTTTGTAAATACAGAGCTTTCAGTCCAAAGATTTGGGTCAATTCAACTATAACAATTAATTAACAAATTTGAGAAAAATTGTAGGGCGAAACCCTAAATCATATTTGAAAAGGTTTGGATTTTGGAAAATGACATTTCTCCGCCAGGTCTTACCAAGCGGTACCCTGGAGATCCGAAGCACTGAGGCAGTAGATGCAGGCATGTACCAGTGCATGGTTAACAACGAGGCAGGGGAAGACATCATAGATACATGGTTGCAGGTCAGAGGTGAGGGAAATCAAACGTGACCTAGGGTTATTTCAGAAAAGTCATATTAAAGAAGCAGTGGTTGAAGAAAGCAGCCACACTGCTAGTGTACGTGTAATAAAAGAAGGGGACCCCACTGACTTATGCCAATGTTGACAATAATTCAGGCAT
Source organism: Plazaster borealis (assembly GCA_021014325.1). Classification (NCBI taxonomy): domain Eukaryota; kingdom Metazoa; phylum Echinodermata; class Asteroidea; order Forcipulatida; family Labidiasteridae; genus Plazaster; species Plazaster borealis. The sequence goes on from CM037475.1 coordinate 10,217,900, forward strand.
GATATTCTTCCTACTTTAGTCTGTTTTCCGATGTTTTTGCGTCTGGAAAAATCAGAAGAATTGTTATTAATAAGGCCTGAAAAGTCTATTACAGCCTACACCATGTGTACATATAGGTCCACCCTTGTATGTGATAAAATTTTCCTACTTTTTTTCCAAGGTCCAAATATCATGTCTGATAATTACAGAAATGGTAATTTTGGGCGACGTTCTTTCAACATTTTTTTAAACCTCGCCATAACCCTACTCCTTCTCTTCCCCACTTAAATGTTTAAATACAGTGTTTTTAGCCCAAAGATTTTGATAGTTTCGACCATAAAAGTTAGTAGAGAACTGGGAGAGAAAACAAATGAGACAGACGATAAAATGTCTCCCTCATGTCTTATGTCTCTCTAACTTATATTTTAAGGAAATAAAAAGTGTCTCCGTAAATTGTGGAATGGAAACGATTATAATAATTATGGTTATAATTATGATCATGATCATGATTGAAATTACGATTATGATTATGACAGGCACGTTATTCTTCCTACTTAAGTCTGTTTTCAAATTTGTTGGTCCTCAGAAAAATTAGCAAAATTGTTATTAAATAGCCTTTGAAAGTCTATAAAAGCCCATACCATGTGTACATGTAGGCCAGCCCTTGTACTCAATAAAATGTTCCTACTTCTTTCCGAGGGCCAGGTATAATGCATGTTATGATTATGATTATAATTATGATAATTCTAATCAATATCGTTTTTTATTCTGAAGAAATTGCTCCAACGTTCACCAGCCAGCCCAACGACACCACTGTGATTGAAGGCCAGCCGGCCACCATTCAGTGTCAGGCCACCGGAGCGCCCAAACCAACCATCTCATGGTTAAGAGGTAAGCTTATAATGTAGGGACTGAAAACTGTAAAGCTTATCAGGAATAATGTATTAAAGGTAGGGTCGTAGATTGGTTTTTGTCAACATAATGCTGATTTATAGGGGGAATTATAAAGAAAGATAAAAATAAAAGTCGAGTGTGAAAGGTTCAGCTGAAAACAGTTTCTACTTGCTGAGAAAACAGCAAAAAACTGTCACGGTATTTTCACAAGAAAGTCAAATCCATCCACATTTAGCGATGTGACAGCGGGTACCAACCGTATCTCTGGCCACAGCATTCACGACCCTCAGAAATTTGAGTCTGAGAAACGATACATGCATGAATTGTTTCTCAAAAATTATCCAAATCATATTACCTCGAAGAGAATCCTTTCTCGAAATGGTTTGTACTATCATCACCTGCAGTGATTCTCACCAAGTTTTTATGGTCATTGACTTTTAGAGTACTGACCAATCTATGTCCCTACTTTTAAATCTTGCACTGATTTATACAGAAGGTCCTGGGTTCGAATCCTGCAAAAGGTTCTTTCAGAGTTTGTTCCCCATAGGAGTCGGGGATAGCGCTGAGTATTGAACCCATTTACCTGGGTCCAATGTCATGGCACCTACCAGGGTCTTACCCCGATATTCTGTGCCTACAGACCACAAAATAACATGCTTTACAGGGTGGCGTAAGCACAGAATACCGTGGTAAGCAGCGCCATGACATGGGAGTACCATAACATAATCAAAATAATCTTGGTCGCGCCATTTTGGGAGTCGGTGTCCCCGTGTGTAGTGCGCATTTTAGGCGATGCAGCGTTTACTCACTTACCATAATTTGTACATGTACGTTCAATTTGACTTCCAAAATGGCCGTGTGTGATGTTGGTGCAGGGGTCAATGCACTGCTTCCTCGTACATCAATGATAGACAAAAGCCTATTTCCTATTGTAATGAACATTTTTTAGGTGGAGATGTGGAGGAGGGCAAGTAAGACACAAAAAGGGGTACACTTTTGTGAAATACTAAATATCATTTTATTAACTGATTGAGTGGTTCTTAGCTGTCAAACTTGTGTATCATTGCCTATCAATGCGATGTTAATAATATTACAGGGTGTTTATATGGTGCTCTACAAAGAATTAAACAAAACGAAAAGAAGAGAATACATTAAAGCAAACAGATCATAAGCTGGGAAATAGGTGAGTTTTGAGTTAGCGCTTGAAGGTGGCAGTAGATGACGCTTCCCTGATGGCACACGGCAACTTGTTCCTCAATTTAGGGGCAACAACAAAGAATGAACTGTCCCCAGCCTTCCTTTTGGAGGACGGAACAATCAGCCGGGTGACATCAGAAGAGGGGGGAGGCCCCCTGCAACCTCCATGTCCATCTGTATTGTACAAGGTTCAGATGTGAACACCAATAACGTGCAATTATATTCAACTGGTCCTTCTCATTGTTTACAGATGGCTCTCTGCCGGTACCAGATGACTACATACAGGAGTCTGGTGATCTGGTGTTCACTCAGACACAGGCAAGCGACACGGGGGACTATACTTGTATAGCAGACAATGGTGTGGGTACCATCAATGCAACTGTGCGACTCACTGTATACTGTAAGTTGGTCGATTAGTCTCCTTCAATCAGTCAAAATGTGCGATCTTTATTTGCTCTCACGGCACTCCTCATAAAAAATGCAGAGTTCGCCTTGATTTAAATTCTCAAATAATCAACCACAAGGGAAACTGACTGACTAAAGTTTTTATAATTTTTAAAAATCTCAAATCTCAAGTTTTTAAAATCTCAAATATCACAATTACACAATTTAATGCAAGGCTTTTCTTGTCCAATTCCAGTGCCGACTTTCATCCAAACACGCCCGCAGGACACTGAGGTCCAGCTCAGCCTCCCGACAATCATGGACTGTGTCGTGCACCGCGACCCCGCGGTAACTGTCCACGTTGTATGGTACCACAACTCTGTCCCTATTGATCCCGACACCACCAATAGAGTCAACCTCCTGCCGTCTGGCTCCTTGGAGATCACCCAGGCAAGGCGGAGTGATAAGGGAGCTTATGAGTGCGAGGTCACTTCAGTGGCTGGTGACGATTCAGCAAGTGCTACACTGACGATCCTTGGTGAGGATTTGACTGTATATTTCCTGCAAAAAAAAAGTGGTTTTGTTTTTTGTTTGTTAACATCTTTAACCCAGTCGTGTATCCTGCTTTTAAAGGGATTGTATACAATTGGTAATTGTAACCCACTGTTTGTTTCAATCCTACATAGTTGTAGATATATACCATAAAACCTGGAAAATCTGGAGCGGTTATGTTCATGCAGGAAGAATAATCTGCAATTGGAGTACACTATCTGAGAAGCGTTACTGCAGTAAAGCTTCTCAGATTCAAATCTTTGGGGATAAAAAAAAGATATATTTTTCCATAACCGCAGTACTTTGAAGTGAAAAGTTTCTCAAGGGGCTTTTGCAACTTTCGAAATTCGACCTTAAGCCACTCAAGTGCTCATAAATCCGCCAAACATCATCGTAGTGCAACAAAAGAGGTGTCAAAATCCGCAGAAGATAACTGTGAATCGAATTATTTAATTATTTTTTTGCATACTATTTCAGGTTCCGATAAATCTGACCATTTGTAAGTGTTTAGATACTTTATTGGCGCAGTATACATAAAAACCACATATTTCTTGCTTGGGCATTTATTGCTTCTTTAAGTTCCAAAGCTGGCGATGCTAACGCTTAATGTAACTTTTCTACCCCACCCCCTCCTATTTCACAGAGCTTCCTCAGATGCCAACTAATGTCATGGCATCAATCAGCCCTACTGACTCTCGTACCATCCTGCTGAGCTGGGTGGCTGCGTTTGACGGCAACTCTCCGCTTCTACGTTACGTCATCGAGCAAAAAGAGGATGGTGAGGGAAATTAAGTGTTCTTGACGAGATACTGAGTGAAATTATTTGAGACTTTGCATCGTGGACCAGGAGTTTATGGATTTTGGGGGTTTGTTGTACACCAATTGGGTAATCTTGATATTTTTATTTGAGTTGAGGCATTGCATGGTGGAGTCACAACCTTGTTGCATTGATAAATTATGAAAGTTGAGTTTGCAGTGGCGTGGCCAAGGGGTCTAGTTCACCGTACCCAAGCTCTGGTGTTGTCAGCAGCTGAGTGTGGGTTCGAATCCCAGTCATGACACTTGTGCCCTTGAGCAAGGCACTTAACCATAATTGCTTCGTAAAAAGTTGGTAAGGTAGTGCATTCTGCTCTGCCAGCCAGGCTCCTAGTGGATGATACCCATGCCTGCATCCTTACGAACTGTAAAGGGGGTAACCCTGTTTCAGGCCCAGGAGTAGGTGGCAACGTGCCTCTGGTGACATTTGATTTGGATGGACCTCCCAAATCAGTTACATGTAAGTGTAGCCCTCAACTTGAAGTAGCCGTCCGGGCCTTGTGATGTTAGGCGGAATCTCATAAAAAATTTAATAAAATTAAGTCAAATTAAATTCTGAACGGTTTATATCTTGTTTTAGAGTCATCTTTCCGGGAGATAGATTCCAACATTGACCCCAGTTTGAACACGTTCCCAATAACGGGCGTCATCCCATCCAGGAGCTATCAGTTCAGAGTGACTGCTGAGAACTGGCTTGGTAGAGGAGAGACCAGCGATGTAACAGCGGTGCTTCATATTCCGGAGGAACGTAAGTGTGGAAGGGAGTAAGCGTCTTGATTAGCCCCAACGGGCCAAACTCCTCTGGAATACTCGGGCATGATATTCTTCCTAAAAACAAGTCTGATTTACAATTTTGTTGCCCTTGGAAAAATCAGACAAGTTGTGATTAAATAGCCTGAAAAGTCTATTAAAGTTTACACCATGTGTAGATGTAGGTCAGCCCTTGTACTACCGTAAAACTAACCTGTGAAAATTTCATTTCAAAAGGTGGTAGCGTTTTTGAGACATTGCCGAAAATCTGAAGCGGTTATGTCCACGCAGGAAGAATAATCTGCAATTGGAATACACAATCTATTCAAATTTTTGGGGATAAAAAGTGATATCTTTTTCCATAACCACAGTGCTTCGAAGTGAAAAGTTTCTCAAAATGCATTTTACTCTCCAAGTTTTGATTTCCATTAATGTTCAGAGTCGTTACCAAGCGTATGCAGACCCTTTAAGAATCCAACTTTGGTGAATAATATGTGTGTATAAAGGGCTTTGTACAGTGTATGTCATCAAACAGTCATCAATTGTTTGTTTTTCTTCTTCTGCAGCGCCAGATGAAGCTCCTGACAATATTGATACCAGTGCAAGCTCTACCACGTCCATCATTGTGGAATGGCAGGTAATAATCTACAACCATTCAATCCTGGATTCAAGTCTGAATTCTTTCATTAAATGAGAAAATAGAACTACATGTAGCTGTTGCAAACTGCTTTACCAACTAAAAGGACCTATGGTATAAGTGCAAAAATAGTAATTAATGGCCTGATGTTTCGACCCTAGCAGAGTCTTTCATTAAAGGTACTGTACAGGATGGTTAGAGCTGACAAAATAGTCGCAGACAGTCTTCATGTTTTATGTGATCAACCGTTTACATGAAATAACAAACATGTGAAAATTTGGGCTTTATCTGTTGTGTGAGTCAGGAGAAAAATAGTGAACAACCATGCACAATTTTCAGCATGTGAACACACATTGTCCTTAATTTTGGTTGTAACAACCGATATCAGCTATTGTTTTTTAAAAAGGTTTTCAGGTAGTTTTCTTGAATATGAATTCATTTTAGAGGGAAATATTTCATAGAAAAATGGTTGCAGTATGAACTTAATAATCAGGAAGCTTTCAGACTAAAATTAAACAATCAGGGCTTGAAATTTACACTGGATTGTACCCCCGAGGTCAGTGATTTTAGCATCGGGCCAGTAAACTCAATACTGGACAAGTGCGGCAGTCTTGTGTTTGTGTTCAAATGTTGACTTTTAGTCTGATAAAAATCTTTGAATTCTTTGTATTCAAGAATACTTACCCATAATACAAAATAATTCTTGGTGCTTGTTCAAATTTAAAACATTTCAAATGTTAACCTGTGTATGTATTATTATTTTTTCTTATTTCAATTCTGGTCTTGTAAAACAAATACTGGTCATTAAACTTTTTGAGCTACAAGTCCTGTGGTCTTGTGGATTTTACCTGCAAAATCAAGCCCTGACAATAATGTCTTTTTATCCTGCCCAATCCTGTATAATACATTTTAAAGCACAAGGACAACATTGGTAATTGTCAAAGACCACTATGCACACTTTATGTGACCCAACATATACATGAAATAACAAACCTGTGAAAGTTTTGGCCCAATTAGTCATTGCAGTCACAAAAAAACAGTGAAAACTCAAGTTTATGTTTTCACTGTTTTCAAACATCAGGTTTTAACGGACTCTCGAGATCAAAACTAATTGTTTTACTCATTTCTCAAAAACTATAACAATCCAAGCAAAGATATTTCAAGGGATGTTTTTCACCATGACCATCTTTACACCATGTAAGTTATGTGCAAATCTGTGAACATTTATATGTTTAATCTTACCAATGTTGTACACACCCTTTAAGGTGACAATAATAATGACTTAATATCCCTGCCTGCAAACTGACACATCCAGGTTCTTGATTATGTGTAAATGTTTTGTGGAGAATACTTTGCAGGGTTCTTAATACGCAAAAGAAAATTATTAATGATTTTTTAGTTTTTAGTTAAGAGCGAATCAAATTTACAAACATCATTGAGTAAAAGCTTTCAAAATTCTCCAGATTGCACAGTGGAGCTTTAAAAAACAAACACAAACATCAACTAAAAGACATTCTGAGTGCTTTGGCCAAACTAGCAAAATTTGGGTCCAGAATGCTCTGTAGTTTTGAATAATCCTGGGAAGAACCCTGTTTTGAACAGACCCTGATGGATGATCTCAAAAGTATACTTTAAGGGTCTGTATACGTTTGGCAATGACTCTGAAAATTATTGGCAATAAAAACTTACTTGGTAAGAAGTACAGCAGCTTTGGATAGTATAATGCATTTTGAGAAAATGTTCATTTCGAAGTACTGCGGTTATGGAAAAGATATCACTTTTTATCCCCCAAAAATTTGAGTCTGAGAAAGTTACTGCAGTAACGTTTCTCAGATTGTGTATTCCAATTGCAGAATATTCTTCCTGCGTGGACAAACCGCTCCAGATTTTAGGCAATATCTCAAAAACGCTACCACCTTTTGATATGAAATTTTCACAGGTTAGTGTTATGGTGTATATCTACAACTATATAGGATTGAAACAAACAGTTGGTTCCAATTTCCATATGTGTACAATCCCTTTAAAGAATAATCACAGCATAGAACTTCTTCAAATTCAATTATGAAAATCCAGGAGCCTCCGGAGGACAGTTGGAACGGCGTTCTTCAGGGCTACATCCTACGCTTCAGGCTGAGTGGGTATGACACTTTACCCTTCACGGAAAAGAACATCACCAACGTCCGGCAGACCTCGTTCACTCTGACAGAACTCATCACGTGGGCCCGGTATGAAATCCAAGTGGCTGCATACAACGGGGCTGGTGTCGGAGTGTTCAGTCCCTCAGTCAAGCAACGCACCATGGAGGGAGGTATGTTTTTTTAATATCGAAGATAAATCCGAGCGATCATTATATACTGCCATCACTGGTTGATTCCATGCCCAGCGTTGATTTTATATAACACACAACACACATCTTTGACCAATAATGTTAATGCACGGGCGTTTGCATGAGCCTTAGTGGCATCTCAGCATTGGCTGGCAACAGTCTTTGCTCAGATTCATCTGTTGACCCAAGTCACCAAGGCCCAATTTCATAAAGCTGTTTAGCTGAAAGACGCTAAGCAAGAAATGAGTGGGGTACCAGTCATAGCGATGGTAACTGTATGGTATTTTGGCTGGTAACCTTTTTTTCTTAAGCAAGAGTTTTCTGTGCTAAGCAAGTTTCTGTGCTTACACGCTTATGAAATTGGGCCCTGGCGTTATCATCACAACAACCTTGGTTTCCCCAATCTGGGAGTCAATGTCCATGTGTGTTATACAGTGCGCATTTTAAGACTCTCAGCGTTTATACGCTTACCATATTATTCGTATGTGCAAATTTGACTCCCACAATGGTGAGCGTGGCATACAGTTGCCACATGTGACGTTGTTCGAAGGGGGTCAATAGTGCTCCAAAATCACTTGAATACAATGTACTCTATTGAACGACAATGTATAATCCTGAAATGCTTATCTTGTTTTATGTCTACATGTAAGAGCAATTTTCACCCAGTCATTTTGCACACAAAGTTGTGGGGACTTTCTATTGTTGTTCTATTATTCCCTTTTCTGAAGAATTCCCCTGTAGGGGAGCAAATTTAACAAAGAAAAACATTGTTGGGGACTCTTGTTCTATTGTGTAAGAGTCCACATAGCTGGATTTATGCCTACCCAGTATGTCTAACCTGGAATTCCATCAGCAGGCAAAATGCAAAATAAGACATTTTTATTTAAATAAAGTCGGTTCTGTGCTTTAAAAAACAAAGTTTTTATAAGTTTACTTTGCAAGGTTTGCTAATACTTATCAAATGCTGTTTGATTTTCAGTGCCAACTGAAGCCCCTCAAAATGTACAGATAAATGTGATAAGCTCAACGGCCATTCGTTTCCTCTGGGAAGCTCCGGACCCACAGAGTATTAACGGAATCAACCAAGGTTATAAGGTGAGCACAAAGAAATCTGTCTTGAATCGGGGCTGGGTAATGGGGAAAAGTTTTTGTTTTGGGTTATCCAGGCCCAATAGTGCTGAGCAAAAAGACAATAGTGCTGAGCAAAAATAAGCAGGACACCAGTCACAGATGGTACATGTGACATGGTATTTTGGCTGGTAACCTTATTCTGGTAAGCATTATTTTGTGTGTGATGGTCTACTTTTAGTTCTCCATGAAACTGGGCCCTCTGGTTTCAAGATTCTAGACTCGAACATAATTAACCATTACAAAGTAGGCATATTTGGTAGCACGGGTCCTCAATCCTCCCATATCCTTTTCTCCTTTGTCACTCCACACTCAATTGTTTGGACTTGGATAAATTGGATATAGAATGATTTGGGACTGTAAGGGTTAAAGGTATGGTATTTTATTGAGTATTAGAACAATTGGACTTTATCCAATTCTGAAATTTCAAGATGCAAAGCATCAAAATTCCTTGTAAAAAAATTGTTATTAAGGTCCAATTTAATAGACTGCTTAAGCAGAAAATGTTGCTTGTCAGCTATGAACAGGGAACCAGTCACAAATGGTATTGGTACGACATGGTGTTTTGGCTGGTAATCTTTTAATGGCAACCTCAATTGTTTTGTGGTTAGCTTAATTTTGTGCTTAAGCAGCTCTGTGAAATTAGGCCAGTTAATCAAACTTATGAACCAAACATTTAGGATTCAATTGTTTAACATAGTCCAGCTTAAAATACACTTCACAAATTCCCCAGAATTTATTTCTTGAATAAAAGTGTCATTGATCTTTTCGATTGGATGTGAGCATTTTTCATGATAAAAGTTAACACTCTGTGATCTTTTCTTTTCTTTCCGTCATCAGTTGCACGCCTGGGAAGCAGGACAAGAGGATTCCAAGATAGAGGTGAGATTGGCGCCCGATCCAACCAACACCATCCAAGAAGGTTCTATAACCGGTCTGAAGAAATACACTGAATACATGACCAGCGTGTTGTGCTACACTGGACCAGGAGATGGTCCACCGAGCCCAACGGTCACTCTTTTGACACGACAAGACAGTGAGTTTTCTCATGTGATTTTTCTTTTCTCTGTTTGTTTTCTAAGGGGATCTGTGAGAAAGTACAACAGTTATTAACGGTATTTGGACAGATTTAGTTTTACCGTAGCATTCCCTACATTGTGGCGTGTCGTAGTCAAGTGGATAAGAACACCGAACTCTAGCTCTGGTGTTTCTGATTAGCAGAGTGTGGGTTCGAATCCCAGTCATGACACTTGTGTCCTTAAGCAATACACTTAACCACAGGCTTCGTCCTTCGGATGGGACGTTAAGCCGTAGGTTCCGGTGTGTTGTGTAATGCACGTAAAAGAACCCAGTGCACTTATCGTCAAGAGAAGGGGTTCGCTCCGGTGTTCCTGGTTTGATTGGCTGCATATTGCGCCACAGCACCTTGTAAACCATTACATGGTGCTATGCAAAGGAATAGGTCTCATTTTTCAACACGTAACTCCACTTACCTTGTAGGAAAAATACTTAGCGCTTTGAGACAGCCATCGGGAGTTTAAAGCGCTATATAAGAACTGCATATTATTAAGTAGTTGTAATGCCATGTATTTTAAGCTTCAGACTTGTACTATTTTGTTAGGATATTTAAAATGAAAAATCTAGAAACAATGACTGCAGTTAAGGCATACACAACTTAACAAATTATTCCCAAAGATTGCTTATGTAACTTATGCATTGCCCTGTCACCACACTGTTTGGAAATTGAACACATTAAACCATTCCAAGACACTGAAAAGTTTTCGACTTTAAAGTTGGATGTGTAAATTCCCTTTAAATTAAAGGATGATCAGTATGCTTTTGAAAAAAGTAATAGATAAAAGGCCAAGCTGGTTTTTTTTTTGTTACATGCAAAATATTTCATTTATTTCATGTTTGTTTGATGAAATGGTGTTTATTTCACAAAAGCCCTGTTCATACTTCCTGCGAATGCGAATGCAAAGCGAATTTGTCGTCACAAATTCATAACAAACAATTCACAAGAGTTGATCTGTGCTCATTTCTTGCAAAACATTTGCAGCGAAAACAGAGTTGTGACGTCAAATTTGCTTCTCATTTGCATTCGCAGGAATTATGAACCACCAGGCTTTATTCAAACTTTGTATCCTGTGCCAAAATATGTTATCCTTCTGAGATTTTCCATCCCCTGTAGATGAGCTTCTTTTCATGTTTCCCTCTATGTTTTCTTTCTCTTCAGCTCCCGGTCCGGTTGGTAGTCTCACATTAAGGGACGTTCTAGACACATCTCTGAAGGTGGTATGGACAGAGCCTGCTGAAATCAATGGCATTCTTACAGGTAAAGCTACCACGAAAACTGCAAAACTACTTGAAAAAAGGCTACAGTCATTTTTAAGCGTGCATTTTGTATAATGCTAGAATGTCTGGACTGTTCAACTTAAGTGATCAGCTCTATGTTGTTTTTGAATTGTTTTGCAGAAATAGAAATTAAAAGCTGTAATGTTGAAGGGCAACGCTTTGAAACCTACTGGAACTTGGTACAGAGCTGCCAACTCTCCCTGATTCTGCAGAAAGTTCCCTGAAAATAAACCACTCTGTCCATGCTCTGATAAACAAATTTGGATGGAAACTTTTTCCATGCTATGTTGAATGTAATTCTAAATTTCTCCCTGAAAATTTCTCCCTACAAAATCTTCCTGATTGCAAGATGCAAATGTTAGCAGCTCTGTTGGTAGACAGTAGCTTGTAAAAAGATATTGTTAATCTTGGGTAAAAGCATTTGATCAGTGTCTCTAATAACCCAAATAAAGTACTTTCTAAATAATTTAATATTATTCATTATTCAGGCTATGAGATCCAGTGGGAGGAGTATAACGTATCTGACAGCTCGGCTCAGCCAATCAGATTACAACCCGAGCAGACCCAGTACGCGGTGACTGGCCTGACAGCCACGACCATGTACAGTTTAATCATGTGGGCGTTGACATCGGTGGGAGCTGGCCCGCCCACAGAACTGGTCTTCAGCTCGGGTGTACCACCATGTAAGTCTTGCTTCCAGAATACCTACACAATCTCAGTTCCCAGTTCCTTTGCATACTTTTCTTTCTTGTCTTTTTTTCTTGCCGCTTGCTTTGAAAGTAAAATATCTTTGCTCCAAGACTATGTTGATACACATGTGTGTTTTTGAAAACGACTTCTGTCATTGTTTCTCTGAAATATATAGTAAAAGCACATGGCATCATTTCAACCTACTCCCTTGAATCTTGATCCTAGTGCCTTATCTCGCAATCAGGATTCAGGCTTAATTTCATTCTGCGCACATGTACCAGAGAAAAACAGCAGACTTATTCTCTTATATTAATAATGATTCATAATTTGGGAAGCTAATCATCCTTACTCGCAGCTGAGAAGCTGAATTGCGAAGAACGCAGCTACAACGTGTTTGAGCCTCAGGCATACAAGGGCATTTTTGCAACCATCCACAATTGACCTATATCTGACCATGGAGCACAGCCAGAGATCCAAAGTGTTTGATTTTTTCCAATGGAGGAAAACTGGAGGGCCAAGACAAAAACCCTTGTGGTACAGGAGAGAACCAACGCACAACTCTACTCACATATGGCCTTAGCCGGATATCGAGCCGGGGCCACAGTGGTGAAAGGCGAGCGCTTTACGCACTATGCCACCCATGCCACTCTTTTTAAACAACCAAAGCAAAATCAAGGAGCTTTTTTCCCACCTTGCTAGCTACACATTTTGCGTAGGAAAAGCATTGAACAATAAAGATCTCATGAAACAGTAGACAGGTGTGTGTTGGTGGGTTCGAGTCCCAGTCGTGGCACTTGTGTCCTTGAGCAAGATACTTTACCGTAATTGCTTTATCCTTCAGATGGGGCATAAAGCCATAGGTACCGTGTACTAGTGTTGGTAGTGCACGTTAAAGATACAAGAACAATTTTCGTGGAGCACCCTTGTTTACAGGTTTCCTCAGGCTTGCTAGCTACAGTGATTAAGTTCACTTATGAGGCATCCTTGGTGTCATTACCAGAAATATATAATAATAAATTGTTTTGTTTGTCTCTCTCGCCACAGTGCTACCCGGCCAACCCACCAGGCTGAGCCTCTCCAACACCAAGTCCCGCAGTGTGGATATCAAGTTCACTCCGGGCTTTGCCGGCCACACCAGCATCTCCACGTGGATTGTTGAGGCCATGGTGGGCACCAGCCAAGAATGGCTGGTTATCTACAACCACCACGACCCAAACGCGGATGGCTTCACGATACCCCAGCTCATCCCGTACATGGATTACAGTTTCAGGCTCCGGGCGGAGAATGTCGTTGGGAAAAGTCCAGCGAGTGAGAGCACCGAGCAGATACAGACTGAGCAAGACAGTGAGTTTCAAAATTCTCCCTCTCTAACTCAAAGTTATTTGACCCCTTCTCCTCTTTTATTCAGTTTACCCCTTGCACCGATGTCACATGCAGCTACTGTCTGCCATGCTCACCAGTTTGAGAGTCAAATACTTTAGTTTAATGTAGTTTATTGCTATACAAATTATATCGTATTGTTGTGAAAGTAAAATAGCCATGAAATATATGAAAGTAAAAGAAATTTTTAAAAACAACAAAGAAAACCTGAGAATAAGATTTGAGTTTAAGACCTGACTTCCATTTCTGGTTACTTGTAAACTTGTTCTTTAAACCTATGCACATGTAATGGTCACACAAATTCAGGAGTGATAGGCAAATGGGGTTTCTGAAAATTAAGCATCCCCGTCTCAAGTTTTAATTCGATTCAATATTAACTTGAACAAATTATTTGTATATATAAAAATTGAAATTGTATTTTATATAGCAAATTGCTATGGGATTTTTTTTTCTTCTCAAGAATTTTGTATAAATAGAAATGTCAAAAGATGTTTTGATTTCATAGTAAAATGTAGTCTTCATTCGAGTTGTTTTCTCGTTCGTAATGGGCAGTGTTATTATTGACCCTACTAAACATTCACCAACAAGAACAACATCGAGAAACCTTAATCCTAACCAACCCATTGATTGATTCTGTTGGACTGAGGGCTGCCCTAGTAAAATTATCTTTCCAGTGTTGTATCTGAAATTGATCTGTAGTTTTTGAACGATACTCTTAGTATTGTAATTCTTTCCTTAATAATTTTTTTTGTAAAGCGCCATAGAGCTTTTTTTCCCATGAATTTTAGCCAATATAGATACCGTATTATTGTTATTACATTGGATCAGGTAAACCACCATAATCAGTGTGGGGTTGAGTTCAGACTCAACTGGATTTGTTGAAGTAATGAACAAAGTTAGCCAATTACTCAAGGGAGTCAAGGTTACCTTTTCCTTATAAAGATCAAGGGGTGCCATGTGGCCGAGTGGTTTAGAGCATCGAATTCAAGTTCCGATGGTTAAATCATTGGGGTGTGGGTTCGAATCCCGGTCATGACACTTGTATCCTTGAGCAAGATACTTCACTATAAATGCTTCTCTTCACCCAGGGGTATAAATGGGTACCTGCGAGGGTAGAGGTTGATATTGTATTTGAAAAGCCTTCGGAGCGCCACGGCAGCTCGGGGCTGTATACTCCCCAGGGAGCTGAGAAAAATTAAAGAAATGTTATTGGCCCAATGAACAGGGCACTAATGTAAAGCGCATTGATACTTTATTGTAAAATGCGCTATATAAGAACTAGTTATTATTATTAAGCAAAACCTCAGTGAGCAAGAAATAACATTTTTGACATGGTAAATGTTGACAGTAACTCATCTACTTTAAAAAATATTCAGACATACATGTACCTGTTGAGAATATTTTCTGGAAAAGCTGATCAAGACCTCATCAACTATTGTTGACAATATTTATGTTTTGTTTTCAGTTCCGGAAATCGCCCCACGTGAGGTGACAGTACGTGCCACTAGTGAGACTACTCTGAGAGTGCGCTGGGTGGTAAGCTCTAAGGACTGACCTCATAGTGCTGCCTGCTTAGCAGAAACAGATCACCAGCCAAAGTACTACGAGTTGTGTATTGGTTGCGGCTGGTTCTCTGCAAATTACCGCTTAGCAGATAAATTTTCTAAGCAACATTTTGTACTGGGCAGCTCTGTGGGCGAGATGTTGATGTTATTTCTTTTGTATCTTTTTGGGTCCATTTTCATACAGCTGCTTATTAAGCACAAAAAGTAACTACAGTAAGCACAAAACAATTGTGCGTGCCAGAATAGGGTTGCCAGCCAAAATGCAATGTAACATGTACCACTTGGTATCCTGCTAATTTTTGCTGAGCAGGAATGTGTTAAGCAATATTTTCTTCTTATAGCAGCTCTATGAAACTTGCTCCTGGTCACAAATCTAAGGACAACTCTCATTGTGTATGCATGTATGGAAAGAAAACGATGCCGTGTTGTGATGAAGATTTTGGAGAAATGTCCCCATACATAAGTCTACATAGAATTTGTATGGATTGAAAATTTGAAACAATGTGAAGGATGATATTGAGGCAGGCGTTAAATCAAGGTCACCAGAGATTAAGGACTTCAGTCTCTTGCATACTTGAGTGCATAACACTAAGATATTGTAGATATACAGTGAACAAATGCCACATTTGAAACTTGCTCAACTTTTTGTGCAGGTATCAATGCAAATCTGTCTCTAGAAATGGGAGAGTAGCGTTCTCTAAGCCCAACCACACGCAATCAGCAAATGTGTTTAAACTTTATTTAAATAAATTTTCAATCACATTTGCCCACCAATCACCCTAGGCCCACTTGCCTACAGGTGACCTCAATCCTCCAATATCCACCTCTCCTATGTCACTTCACACCAACATGTTCCGCCTTAGATATGATTGGAATGCCTGACCCAGCGATAAGTAATTGTTATTTGGGCCTACAGCCCTCAGTCCTTCTGAATCCTTCACTTTGGCAAGTGGATATATAGAAGGATTCGGGACTGTACAGGTTGAAGGGATGATATTTTATTGGGTATTAGAACAATTTGACTTTTTCGTCAAAGAGGACATCAAAGAATTTGAGAGGGTAAGGGCTATGCAGTGGACATAAACCAGAAACATTTTGGGGAAAGAAACTTGAATTTTTTATTTATGTCTAATTTGAATTTTGTATGTGTTCCCCTTTAGCCACTTCTCGACAGCCAATGGAGTGGGGAACCCCTCGGCTACACCATATCGTGGACTGAGGTCAACTCAATGACCCCTGACCCTCCTTCCTGGAGCTATTACTTCCCTGACCCCTACATTGGAGAGTACATCATCACTGGTCTCCAGGAGTGGACTGAATATTCAGTGCAGATTGAGGCAAAAAACGAGAAGGGCATGGGACCAGCCAGTAACGCCCTCGTTGAGAGAACCAGCGATACGGGTAAATTGACCACGAGAGAGGCTTATTTCCACCCCTTACGCTTCCTATTTGGGGGCCATATATTTCCACTGTGGGAGGATATGGTTTAAATCAGTTTGAAGTAAACTCCATTGAAGATAGTTTCATTGTTGAAGTATACCTCGTTGAAGATAGTTTCATTGTGGAAGTAAACTGTATTTGAGATATTTCATTGTGCAAGCCATCACCAAAGACATTTTGTTGTCTAGGAATACTCGGATAATTTTGAGACACAAGGCGGAAGCAAAAGTAATGGGTAATTTTCCCATAACAATATATAGAGATTGCACACCAAACATCCCCATGCTGCCATTGATGGAGGTAAACCGACATGGTACCCTATCAGTCTTTACAGACTCACTTTTATACACTTGGGTGAAGAGAAGCAACTGATGGTTTCCTGAGGACACACCTCACCATGACCCCAATGGTGCTCAGCCACAGAACTAAACATTTAACTAATTTTACAGAGTAGTTTTGTTTGAAACAGCAGCGTCACATTCTCCTTGATTCCTTTCTACTCTTATCCCCTATCTCAAAACAGTGCCTAGTTCTGGACCGATAAACGTTGCTGCACAGGCTACCGGTGCTACAACCATTACAGTAACGTGGGGACCAGTGCCTACAATTGATCAGAATGGAGCCATTCTCGGATACAAGGTAAGTCTCTCAGTCTCTTGATTGGCAAATATGCTGAATTATTATGTCACCATGTCTACATGCTTGTAGAGGGTGGTAGGGGAGAGGGGGTGTGTTAAAGCAAATTGTGCACATCCTTATGTAGACATAATTCTTGTTTGGGTGAGGGGGGGGGTCGGGTGGGAGGTCAAGGAGACTGTTTGCCATCTTATTTCTCGTACCTGCAAGGTGAGAAGATTGCTGGTTGTAAATATATGACTGAATTAAAAAAATTAATAAAACAAGTTACTGCGTTACTATGCTGATCTCTCAAAGCAATGTGAGTCTTTGCAGGCGTGGAGTTTCATCTTTGAGAGGGCAATGCCATTTTCATTTTGCAAAAGGCACTTCACTTTAATTGGAAAATCTTAAAGCATGTGGGAAATGTTTGAAGGGCACCAAGGCCAATACCAGGGCAACAGAGGCCATGGACTTTGGATGTCTATGTTTGATTGAAAATTCTGCCTGTTAAGTTTTATAAAAGATATCTGAAGTCTGGGCAGTTTGAATGACTCAATTATGCCAAAAACCAATCACCATGGATGATAACCACTGCCACAATTGCTTATAATTATATTTGGCTCAATGAGCGTTCCGAAATTCCAGCACACCATGGCAGATTTTTCGGCCGTGGGTCACGGCCGAGGCTCTGCGAATCATGGTGAGTGCACACTAAATTTTCTCACACGACAACATCCAATCCCGGAGCTAGTTATGAGAAACTATGTTGTCTTTCCTTTGTCAAATCAGGGTTTTATTGTGGCAACAATGTTTTCAAAGGAATACGATTACTCAAGAAGCTCCAAAAAGTTCTGAAATATATGGGTTGATAACCCACACCTGGGCCCAATTTCATACAGCTGCTTAAGCAGAAAATATTGCTTAACAACTCTCTGCTAAGCAGAAATGAGCAGGATACCAGTCACACATTGTACATGTGACATGGTAGTTTGGGTGGTAACCTTATTCTGGTAAGCAAAATGTTATTGTGCTTAGCTACTTTTTGTGCTTAAGCAGCTCTATGAAATTGGGCCCTGATATGAAGAAATATTTGTCTTTATTTTGTTCCCACTGTGCAGGTGCTGTACCAACAGAGTGACTTGGGCACAGACCAACAGTTCCTGGACGTGCCCGGGGAAGATGCATCAACTGGCATGGTGACCCAGCTGCAGGGATACACAAGTTATTCTCTGACTGTACTAGCGTACACCCGCATGGGAGATGGTGCATCCAGCCAGGCAGTACGTGTGCAAACTCAAGAATCTGGTAGGTTTCATGTGGCTTCCTTGATGTTAGGGTGTAAGGGAGGATAAAAACCTCTAAAGCCCGGTTCATACTTCTTGCGAATGATTCGTGTGAAACGAATTTGACATCACAGCTCTGTTTTTGCTGCGAATGTGTCGCAAGAGTTGAGCACAGCTCAACTCTTCTGAATTGTTCCTTGCGAAATTTATGTCGACAAAATTCACATCGCATTCGCATTTGCAGGAAGTTTGAACCCGGCTTTACAGGCCTGGAGGCCATGTTGCCCTGTTCTTGGCCTTGGTGCCCCTTCAAAAGTTTCTCATAGACTTTAAGATTTTCCAATGGGAGTGCCCTTCGCGAAATGAAAATGGCCCTGCCCCCTCAAAGATGAAATTCCAGGCATGCTTTAATTTGCTGTTTAAAGGTCTTAAAAGGGTGTGCACAACATTGGTAAGATTGAAAATGTAAATGGTCTCAGATTTTTTCATAACTTACATGGTATAAAGATGGCCATGGTGGGAAAACTTCCGTAACATATTTTTGCGTGAAATAAAATAGTTTCTGAGAAGTAAATAAAACGATCATTTTTGATTTTGTGTCCAAAATCCGCTGTTTAAAATAAAAAACAGAAAAGGGTTAATTGCTTAATTTCCCCCCTTATTTTTTCTTGACTGCAATGACAGATTGAGTTTAAACTGAAATTAATTCTTGACTGCAATGACAGATTGAGTTTAAACTGAAATTAATTCTTACTGTGGTTGCTGTGGTTAATTATTGGGGCCTGTTTATCATGTATCATGCTATTATTCCTCATAACAGTTCCGGGACCACCTACTGGTATCCTGTTTCCAGTGGTAACCGACACGTCCGTGATGATCACATGGCAGCCTCCAATGCAGCCCAATGGAGTTATAGTGAGCTACCGGGTTAGTACACCAAGTTTGTTCATGTTCTTAATTTAGTGGCATGTCGTGAAGAGCTTCGGACTCGCGCTCTGGTGTTTCTGATCAGCAGAGTGTGGGTTCGAGTCCCGGTTGTGGCACTTGAGCAAGATACTTCACCGTAATTGCTTTGTCCTTCGGATGGGGCATTAAGTTGTAGCGCATGCTAAAAAACCCAGAACACTATCGTGGAAGAGTAGGGGACAACACCGGTGTTTCTGGTTCTTGTAAGAAGAACCCATACAGGTTGACAGGTTTCCTCAGGCTTGCAAGCTAAAGTGATTAAGTTCACTTATGAGGCATCCTTGGCTTCATTGCCAGAAATTAAAAATTATCATAATAATTGCAAACTTGTGTGTTTGTAATTTTTCAAGTCCTGTCATGCTTCAGGCTCTGTTTTGCGTGGGTTCAAATTGCCCCCGACGCTCAACAGTTCTGCATTTTAATGGATTTTCATTGAGTACCGTTATGTATTAATTGCTTGTTGCTTTATTAGCACCTCCATAAGTTTGCGCGCCAAGATGCATATGACTATGAATGCCAAATTTGCTTTAGCCAACCGGTCTTAAACAACTTCTACTTCATCTTTAGTGGTGTTTTAAGACAGGTGAAACACTACCACGTGATCACATTTTGACCAATCAGACTGCATAAACTCTCCAATGTACTTTTGAATGTCTGTTTGCCTTGCTGCAGGTGAGTTACTTAGAGGAGGGATACCCGGAGAGCTTTAGCCAGGTCAGTGAGGTAGGAATGGACCAAGACTTCAGTGTATCGCGCCTCGTACCAAACATGTTTTACATCTTCAACGTCACGGCTAAGACCAGGCTTGGTTGGGGCGAGGATGCCACGACCCTCGTCTACACCACCAATGATAGGAGTAAGTTCCTGAAGAAAGAATCGAGATCTGGGCCCAATTTCATAAAGCCTGAAGAGAAAAATTGTGCTTAGCAGAAACAGGTTACCAGCCAACATTCCATAGTGTTAACATTGTTGTCACTGGTGCCCTCCTGATCTTATTGCTTAGCAAAGAAATTGTTTCTTCTTCTGCTTAACAGATATATGAAATTGGACCCTGATTCAACCCAAGCCACTAGCCCACCCTCCTACTTTCCATAAGATTTGCCAGTAAGTTTAAAACGCTCAACAGCATGTGTTGTGTATGACAGAACATCGTGAGGTAATCCACCAGAAGCATTGACCATGTAACCTTTGTATACAAAAAGAGTGACCTTGTACATTCCAGGGCATTTCTGGCAGGCAAGATACTGTACTCGTCATATGTGAAATTTTACAGTTTGTGTTATATTTCCCCACATACGTTCAAGAGTTATAAAAACAACAGCTGAACAAGTTTTGAGATGTGCCACCTTTCTTCGTGTCAAAAGTTGATAAAATCAGACAGTGCAATCTCTGTAAAATGTAAGATTTTATGTTTTCTTCCATCGAGCTGTGTACAAATCGTGCCTGCAGGAAGTCCAAGCTCTGTGGCTCTTTTTATAAACATGTGATGTCACAGGTCACATGGTCTGTAAGCCAGGCTTGAAGGGGGGGGAGGACATATTTGTAATTTGCTTTTCCCATGTTTGGTTTTCACCATCAGCCATCCCGACTGCCCCATCCCAGCCTAATGTGGATCACATCCAAAGCCGAGAGGCTCGCATCTCATGGACCCCAGGGTCAGACGGTAACGGCCCTCTACGGTCTTACAGCATCCAGGTCAAAGAGGGTGATGCTGACTTCCAAGATTATGCCACGGATGTAGATCCAGATGTCATCTTTTATGTTTTGGATAAGTGAGTATAGCATATCTTAAAGCGGGTGACATCTTGGGTCTGGGGCCCCTGTATGCCATTGCCCAGTGATGAATGTCAATGTAAATACAGAAAAGGACCAGTTTATTCCAAAGGAAGCCACAATTTTGCCTAACAAAGTATTTGGATAACCTTAGCCTGCAAAAAAAGGAACAAACGACAGTTTTATTGCACAATTTGATTGATTAGAAAGAAAAGACAAATACATAATATATCTGAGACTTTCTCTGTAGAACATTTGAAGAAAATCGCTGACAACAAGTTTCTGTTTGTTGTTTTCCCTAAATTGGAATCCCATAGTTTGAAGCAATTTTTACAGGGTTGATTTTATGCTGTGGTTTGGAAACTAGAGAATGGGAATGAGTTTATTTTTCCAGGAAGCAACGATCTACGTTCCCTTTAATCCCAACTGCCCCGATCCCTCCAAAATGCATTTAAAGGTTTGAATTTAATGGATATGGTGCTGTGCCCTCTTCTTAGCAAGAGGCCATGCATTTATCAATCATATTAGAGTTCAAACATTTGGGTGTTGTGCTTGTGCGACTGTATCTAGTCATCTAGTCGTTTTGAAATAAAGTTGTCATTGAAAAGTCAAAGTCTAGTCAGAACACAAAGGGAGTTTATATTAAAATTCATTGAACCTTTTTCCCTCGTCCCTGCTGTACAGGTTATCACCGTACACCGAGTACCAGTTCCGCCTTAGAGCACATAATGATGTTGGACCTAGCGACTACAGTGATGACTCCATTAAGATCTCTACTGAGCAAGATGGTAAAGATAGCAAGACTTTTTGTGTGTGTCTCCTCTTTCCCGCAGTCCCCCTTCCCTCCCTTAATCCCCTCCCTGTGGATCAACCCCCCCTCATCTTCCTAATCTCCCTCCCCCTCCTCTCCCCAGCCCCCTACCCCTTTCCCAGTTGTCTAGTTTGTCAGTCACTTGTCCATCTCAATTGGTACAGTCTGTGGGTTGTCTAGGGATGATGTTTGTAACTTTTCAATGATTTGTCTTTTGGGGATTACAGGGTTCTCCCCAGGATTTTTCTAAACTGGGGGGGGGGGGCATTTTGTCCCTTGCACGCTGAATTCAAACGAGGTTCTCGGAATGTTTTTTACATGAGAGTTATGTTTGGTTTTAAAAGCTCTTCTGTGTAATCTAAATGTTGGTGTATCGGCCGTAATTTGTGTATCGGCCTGCAATTTGCACGTGTCGGCCAGATACGTATGCTTGTTTATGAAGAGAGCCCATGATTGGTTTGAAGGTTTTCATTTTTATAGCCTTTTGTTCTTCTCAGCTTTTGTTTCCATCAATATCAAGAACATATTATCATATCTTGTATGTTTCCAGTTCCTGATGGGCAACCTTCCATTCAAGAAGTGATTCCAGTTACCCCAACGTCTGTCATGGTGTCTTGGACGGTAAGTGTCCAGGTTCAAGCCTTTTTATTTTTAAATTCCAAACCTTGGATTTGTCAAGATACGTCCTGGAAATTAACTCCGTCTTAATCAAAGATAACACGGAAAGTCAAAGTCTCTTTGTACGGACTGTGAAGGGGTAACCCTCTTTCAACCCCAGAAGTAGGTGGTAACGTGCCCCTGGTGGCAGTTGATTTGGGTCGATAGCGTAAATCGGTTAATTGTAGCCCTCACCTTGAAGTGGCCGTCCGGCCTTGTGATGTTAGGCGATCTCTCATAAAGAAAATTTAAAAACTTTATTTTAAAAGCAACTATCCTGTGTTAATTTCCGCAGGCTCCACCCATCCACACTCATAACGGCCCTCTGCTCGGCTACCGCGTCTACTACAAGGAGCTCCAGAATGACGACGCTGCCCCCTTAGAGAGGGTGACGACCGACCCGGACCAGCTGGAGTTTCTCCTGATCAATCTAGTTCGGTACCAGGACTATGAGTTCAAAATTAGAGCCTACAATGTCAGGGGACCGGGGCCGTACAGTCTGCCAGTTACTGATTATGTCGGAGTCGCAAGTAAGTGCTCAAAACACTGTAAATTATCAGAGCTGACACTCCTCTCAAAAGAGATCTACACATGGTTGTACCCGCAAGTTTACTAATAATATTTACTTCCTATCATCTACACTATGCAAAGCTTTAAACGTCACTTACTGTTAGTTGATTTAATTAAAAAGGTTTTTAATTTGGGACTAGATTTAAGTAACATTTAGGTGTATTGCACACTTGGCAAGTTTACTTTGGTTTTTCTTAAAAGTATTACAAACAAATGTCAGCGTTTTTGAAAAAGTGCACTTGTGCACCTTTTAAAAAAAACTAACTTTGCTTTTAAACCTGGAGAGGAAAAAATGTATTAATTGTGTACGTGTTTTTGCCCAACCTTCTGTTACAGTTCCCTCGGCAGCTCCAAGTAATGTTGCCACATCAGCAACAGGCCCATCATCATTGATGGTCACTTGGGATGCTCTATCCTTAGACTCACAGAATGGAGGGCTACAGGGATACAAGGTAATAAGCACCAGAATGTATTGTTTCGGCCCAAGGAGCCAGTTGTGAGTTAGATTTGGTTAATGTATGGTACATTGACTTGCTTGATCACAAGTTAATAGATGTCAATTTTGCATCGGGGATGAAGAATATAATTTTTTTTACCCTAACACCGATGTGTATTAAGCACTGTATAATCAGTACTTTCCTGAGTTCTGTGAAAAAATATCCACAGGCAAATCATTTGGGTGGGATTCAAACCCACAACCTTTGCATTGCTAGAGCAGATGTCTCACCACTAGACTACCGAGCTGGCCCGGTGGCTAGAGGCAGTTCGAATCCTATGTATTGGCAGCGAGTACCGCATTGATTTAATAGATGTTAATTTTGCATCAGGGATAAAGAATATTATTTGTTTTTACCCTTTCACCGATGTGTATTAAGCACTGTATACTCAGTACTTTCCCGAGTTCTGTGATAAAAAATCACAAGTTACCACTTCAATTTGAATTCCTCAGACTATCAAGACAGTTGTTACGTCACTTGATTCAGGGCAAGCTTTTGCGTAGTTATGTAAGAGACGGCGAACACCCATACACCATTTTGAATGAATGTGTATGGCACAACGGTACCAGGGTTTGCTCATCTGGAGGTTGCTATACAAAAGCTTACCTGAACCATTTGACATAGCAACTGTCTCTATAGTCAGCGGAACTCAAATTTAAGCGGTAATTTGTGACTAAGCAAGTTACTCAAATCTAACTCAGAAATGGCTTATTCACATGACGTCGTCCTCTTAACAACCATGGTTGTGCCATTTTGGGAGTCAATGTCCCCGAGTGTCATACAGTGTCATGTGCATTTTAGGGGACGTGGCTTTTAGTCCCTTACCATAAGTTGAACTTGCAAATTGACTCCCAGAATGGAGAGCGTGGCAGAGAGTAGCTGTGTAAGACGTTGGTTCAAGGGGTCAATAGGGGCGAGTCAAAAAAAGCAGATTTTATCCTTGAGCTGCTTTGTCATAATCACCAAGAGTGTCAAAGTGTTGACGATTGGATTCTTTTGGGCAAACTCAAAAAGCAGAAGGGACATTGTGGCGTGTCGTGGCCGAGCGGTCTAGTTCACCGAACCCAAGCTTTGGTGTTGTAGGCAGCAGAGTGTGGGTTCGAATCCCGGTCATGACACTTGTAACCTTGAGCAAGGCACTTAACCATAATTGCTTCGTAAAAAGTTGGGAAGGTAGTACATTCTGCTCTACTAGCCAGGCTCCTAGTGGATGATACCCATGCCTACATCCTTACGGACTGTGAAGGGGGTAACCTCGTTTCAGCCCCAGGAGTAGGTGGCAATGTGCCCCTGGTGACAGTTGATTTGGGTTGACAGCCCAAATCAGCTAAGTGTAGCCCTCACCTTGAAGTGGTTGTCCAGCCTTGTGATGTTAGGCAATATCTCATATAAAAAATAAAAATAAAAAAGGACAACAAAATGAAGTCAAAAGAATTTGCCCATTGTGGTCCATGAATATATTAAAATCTATCCAGACTTATTACAAGTAAAGAGCATAGGACAGTACTCATAAGTTGTGATCTGTATTGTATAGATCACCTACTGGGAGACATCGGACCAGTCCAACTCACAACGCACCAAGACCTTCCCCAGCCAAGAGACCCAAGCCAACCTGGATGGTCTGAATTGCTACACAGAGTACACACTGACTGTCATTGGATTCAACTCGGCCGGGGATGGACCAGAAAGCACCCAAGCCTCTGGTACAACTTCCATAAGTGGTGAGTGTCGTATATATATATATATGCAAAGGTTTTTTTTAGATCTTGTATGAATTCGAAGTTCTTATGAAACTTATGTAGAACACCAAAAGAAATGTTTGTAGATGGTATTCTGTCAAAAGTTACCTCTTTAGATGAATCCCTGCACACGAACATGTCAGGCTCCAGCTTAGGCTCTGGCTCAAGCTTATGCTCCGTCATCCAGCTTTGGATCTGTCATCTTTTTTGGAACCTTTTAGAGCTTCTTGAGTAATCATTTTCCATTGAAAATATCTTTGCCACAATGAAACCCAGACTTGACAGAGGAAAGACAACAGAGGTTCTCATAATTAGCTCCGGGATTTGATGTTGTCGTGTGAGAAAATATGAGGAAGCACTCACCATGATTCGCAGAACCTCGGCCGTGAGTCAAGGCCGATAATCTGGCATGGTATGCTGGAATCTCGGAAAGCTCAGACTTCCCTCTCATTGAGCCGAATACAATGATAAGCAATAGTGGTGCCCTGTCCATTCTTGTATGCCACATTTGTACAACCACAGGACAAAGGTCTGGTATTGGGGGTTACACAATAACCCCAGGAAAGGGATGTTACGAGGCATGCACGGTGCTTCAATATCAAACGAAGCCCGGAGCTGAAAACTAAGCCAAGGTTTAAAACAAGTCCTTTCTGTTTTTTTGACCACATCCCTGTCAATCCTCCTCTCTACAGCACCTGGCGTACCATCCTCAGTCAGTTTCCGTCAGATCCGAATGTCCTCTCTCAATGTCACCTGGGAAACCCCGGATCTTCCTTGCGGCAAAATCACCGGCTACCAGTTGTACTATGAGAGTGTCACACCAATAGATGGTAGGTGTTAAAGTTGTAGCCAGAACTTACAACATGTGTCTCCAAAGTCTGCTGTAAATTGAAAAATATGGCGTCCAAATAGACTCGGCAAGTCTCGTGCATATTGAAAACAAAAAAAACCCAACTGGAACAAAGAGTAACTGGAAATGGAGGTCAAGTCTTATTCTCAGGTTTTCTTTGTTGATATGTTAATTTTGTTTTACTTTCATATATCTCATGGCTAAATTTTACTTCCCAAAATTTAACAGAGTTTATGGCTGTACAAATTATATTATTATTTGTAGAGCCATTATATTATATTATAATTTGTATATCCAGAAACTTTGTTAAACTGAAGTATTTCAAGAAACAGAATTGCACACTGTAAAACTCAATATGGTTGGGACCAACTTGGTTCTAGAAGTTCAAATACTTGAGAGAGACTTGCCATAGTCTATTGCTCTCTTAGAATACTTTGACGTTTTCTAAGATAGAGTAGAGATGTCTAAATGTAAAATCAGGGTGTACAATAATTCGTGATGGCCCCTTTGGATAACACTAGGTTTATTTTGTTAAAAAGAATCATATAATTCCAAGTATCATAGAAATTGTCTAAATATAAAAACAAGAGTGTACAATATACTGTGATGGTCCCTTTGCCTAACACTTGGTTTATTTGAATAATTTAGAGTATCTTAGAAATTGTTGTTACTTGATGCCCCCTTTTAAACTTTATGGGTCAGAATACATTGTACAATTGACCCACCAAAATATAGTAGAGTCAAAGTGAAATAATTTAGCTATTTCAAAAAGAAGAAAACTTAAGATTCTTTTATTTTGTGGTCTTTATACCCTACACAGATGTGTGGTAAGTACTGTAGAATGGCAAAGGTTGTGGGTTCGAATCCCACCTGAGTAGTATGCCTTTTGAATTTATATTTCCCATAGGATTTGGGAAAGCACTGAGTATACAGTGCTTATCACACATCGGTGTAGGGTAACAAAAAGATTAAGAATAATCACCAATGCAATTATTACATCTAATCAATTAGACTTGCTTTTTTTTTTTTTTTTTTTTTTTGGATGCCCTACCAATTTGAGTGGCTTTACAGGGTCTGTATACGTTTGGTAATGACTCTGAAAATTAATGGCAATAAAAACTTACTTGGTAAGAAGTACAACAGCTTTGGAAAGTATAATGCATTTTGAGAAATTGTTCACTTGGAAGTACTGCGGTTAAGGAAAAAGATACAAGTTTTTGTCCCAAAAAATTTGAATCTGAGAAGCGTCACTGCAGTAACGTTTTTCAGATAGTGTATTCCAACTGCAGATTATTCTTCCTGCGTGGACATAACCGCTCCAGATTTTGGCAATATCTCAAAAATGCTACCACCTTTTGAAATAAAATTTTCACAGGTTAATTGTATGGTATATATCTACAACTATATAGGATTTAAACAAACAGTGGGTTCCAATTACCAAACGTATCTAATCCCTTTAAGCCGTGTTCAGGACAAATAATTTGCATGGAAGTTGTTTTAAAAAAAAAATCTTCATAAAAATAAATTTAAAAAATCTTATTATATTTCAGACGAGATATCAACCATAACAGTTGAGATCAATGAACCACTGCTCATGTATGGCGTTGACAACCTGGGAGAATTTGCCAAGTACGTATTCCGCGTCAGGGCAAAGAGCGACGGCAGAGGCTACGGTCCATACGCAGAGGCCAATATTACCACTGGACCTCAAGTGGGTTAGTATTACACCACACAAGCTTTTGCAGGGTTAATCTCTCCAAACATATCTGATAGTTATCATTTAAAACATTAACCATCCAAAATTCTTCAAAATCTTCTTCATGAAGCTGTCTTGTTTGAAGAGGATTGAGGAGTGTGGGCCCAAATAACAACAGGCCATGTGCACGAGCGCCATCTTAGAAACATACCACAATGCATCTTGGGGAACCGAGTAAAGTTAACAAATATATCAAGCTGCCACTATGGACACCATGCTGTAGTTTTACATGTAACTATGCCAGGTTTTATAGTTGTGTACCCCATTGCTTCAAACTCGGCGTGCCATGGTGGTTGCCGGTGTTGCTTGGACTCGGATTTCACCCAGAGTCCTTTGCTTGCTGATCATGCGCATTGGGACATACATATGGGCTTATTCCTGGGCTACGCACACCAGCTTATCCAAGTCCAAACATGTTGGTGTGAAGTGACATAAGAGAGCAGGATATTGGAGGATTGAGGTCACCTGTGGGAAAGTGGGCCTTGGGAGTGAGGGTTTTAGCAGGGTGTGGTGGCCGAGCAGTTTTAGTGCATCAGACTCAAGTGCTGATGCTCGAGTTGTCAGAGTGTGGGTTTGAGGCCTGGTCATGCGGTGGTGTCCTGGAGCGAGACACTAATTGACCCAGTTCACCTGATGTTTATCACCCACATCTTGGTAGCGCTATTTTGGGAGTCAGTTTCGCCATGTGTTACTGTACATTTTAGGTGACGAGTGTGTGGTTAGACGCGCACCATATATTTACATGCAATTTAACTGCAAAATTGGCAGCTTCCCTGATGAATATTGAATAAAAACACAGTACAAAGTCTTGCTATCAGGCACTTTCCTCTTTTTATATTTTCATGTAATAAACCACAAGGGAAACTGAGTGGGTAAATTTTCAATTATTTTGTGTGGAACAAAGACAAATTGACAAGAGCTGGACTTGAACCTGCGACATCCGGATTAACATGCCGGCGCTGTACCAACTGCGCTATCTAGCCCTAATGTTGGTGGTCTCCCTATTTTGTCAATATCTTTGTTCGGGGGTGCAAGTCAGAAGCCATTCAACCTGTAACCGCCGCATTGCCAGGGATCACTTTGACAAACTGCAGTTGCATAGCTGACTCTGCGCATACCAGAATGTGTTTTCTATGGTACACACTATGAGTATAAAGAGAAGTACAACCTTTCAACACTGTGCAATGGCTTTACATGTTTCTGTCCTGTTCCATACGTCAGGTGCTCCTGGTCCACCGGGCATGTTGAAGCTAGAGCCATCAACGGAATACTTGACAATGACCTGGTCCCGTCCATCAGACACCGGTGCCTCTGACCTCATTGGTTACATCATCGAATACCAAGAAGATGGTAATTATCATGTTCAATAGAGTGTGGTGTATCAGGATTTATCCTGATTTCAGGATTAGTATATTTTTTCAAAGACCTTCCTTTCCTCAAAAGTCATAACCCGGGCCAGTTTTTTTGAGCTGCTTACTGAGGAATTCTGCTCTTACATCCCGTAGAATCATACAGGATGTTGAAGTGTAGAATTCTGTGCCGTGTCTGGCCGAGCTGTAACATGCATTGCACTCAAGCTCTGGTGTTTCTGATCAGCAGAGTGTGGGTTCAAGTTCCGCTCTTGACACTTGTGTCCTAAAGCAAGACACTCAGTAGAACCCAGTACACTTATTGTTAAGAGAAGGGGTTCGCCCTGGTGTTTCTGGCATGGTTGGCAATTCAATGACAACCGACGTAGCCTGTGTGAGAAGGAATGTTAGTGGTGCAGTACCCATCAAGACAAGAGAAGACAAGACATGAAATTGTCCATTATTGCTCTGTCCTTCAGATGGACCATTAAGCTTTAGGTCCTGTGTGTTTTGTAATGCACGTTAAGGAACCAAGCACCCTCATCATTAAGAGAAGGGGTTTGCTCCGATGTTCTGGCATTGTTGGCTGCAGATTGCGCCACATTATCTTGTAAACCCAAACAAGTTGCTACATCAATTTCCCACAAAATTTGTCCCATAATTCAAATATGTTTCTGTGTACCTTAATTTCATGAGCACTTCAAGATGCCCGTCAGGTGTGATAAAGCTCTATATAAAAACTGCATGTTATTACCATTATTGGTTTTGGTCTGGTTGAATCTTTTTCAAACGCATTTTGTTCACTTTTTTGTTGCTCAGATCGGTCAGCTGAGTGGGAGACCTTGACGGACACGGTGAGCCCCACCTTGGAGTCATTCAGTGTGTCTTACCCCAACCTCAAGGCTCTGACTAACTATAAGTTCCGCATCATGGCGGAGAATGCTCACAGTATCAGCTTCCCCAAGGCCACAGTCGACTTCTATGCTACACCAGGTAGGACAGGTGCCTTCGGGCGATGTTTCTTTAATTCAAAATAGTTGACAGCATACCTGCCAACTGTTCAGATTTGATTGGAATTGTCCAGATTGTTGAGACTACAGGCCGCAAAAAATCAGAACATTCCTATTTCTGACAATGACAGCAATGAAAAAGATTAAATAATTCTGGCCAAAGAGGGTGTCATTTGCTTGCGAAAGTGGAGATTTTTTTACGGGATACAGTGATTTTGTATACTTTTTTAAATGTGTACATAATTTGTATGTGTACGTGTAATAAGCTTTACTCCCATGACTACTTGCGTCGCTATCTGTGGACTCAAAAAACTGGTGTTCCTATTTCTGAGGTTTCAATGTTGGCATGTATGTGACAGGCCCCTAATCAAATTGCACCAAGGCAATGACCAGGGGGCATTGAGGCAATTGCCTCGGTGAAGCACCAGGACTGACACAGCTACTAGGGAAGAACTATTTTTTTACCAGGCATCAAGGGTCTTGTACAACAGCAGGCAGGCATTTTTAAAGGTACATTTTCAAAACTCTGTTTTCACCACGGACAAGTGAAATACAAACTGTCTCACTTAACTAGATTCCTTATTGAGTTAAAGAGAACAAATAATATTAAAAATAAAAACAAAAAATAACCTGTGCATACTCTTTTGCCTCTCTCCAGGGCCTCCTAAGCCCAAATGCCAAAACTAAGCTAGATTCTGAAAGGGGTACCCCTTTATATCTTTCAGGCACGATATTCTTTCTACTTTAGTCTATCTTCCATTTTTTTGCTCTTGGACAACATCTGAAAAGTTGCCATTAATAAGGCCGTAAAAGTCTATTAGAGCCTACATCATGTACATGTAGGCTAGCCCTTGTACTCGGTAAAAATGTTCGTACTTTTCCCCAAATATCATGCCTGATCTTGACAACGACCCCCTCTTTACCCCCCTCCTCGGATTCTTGATCTGACATCTCTCGTCTGATACTTATTTCTATCACAGGGACCACAGATGAGCCATATCCAGGTATTTTATACATGCTACCATCCGTTCACTGCATGTATAAAGTGTTCCCTTAAAAAAACTAGATTTATATATCTATATATATATACACGTGCCTAGGATTGTATGCTTTTATGTGACTCGTTCCTAGAAATAATGTTTAACATTGTATTGCATCATTGAACATAAATGTATGGTGCATGCCCGTCAATTAATGAACACATAAGATTATTTTAAATAATGTTAGATCTTAAAAACAGGTTTTGAATTTCATTTATGTACATTTCAAAACAGGGTTCTCCTCAGGATTTTTCAAAACAGTTGGAGCATTCTGGACCCAAATTTTGCTAGTTTGGCCAAAGCATGCTGAATTGAAACGAGGTCCTCTGAATGTTGTTTACGTTTATGTTTTGTTTTAAAAGCACTGAGTGCAATTTGGAGCATTTTAAATGATTTCATTTAATGATTTTTGTGAATTTGATCTTGAATCAAAAACAAAATTGATATCATTTTTTAATTTTTTTATTATTTTATTTGTTTTACCATTATTGTATAATGAAAAAGGGCACTTCTGTACACAAACCAGAATGTCATAGTAGAACAGAACTGAAGAGCATGGCAATAGCATATTATTATTATTATTATTATTATTATTAGTTAATGTGAATGCCAACACCACAAGTAGCGTCCCTTAACAGCTGTCCCTTAACTTAATTCACTGGCCAAAATGCTAGAAAAACACCCAAGGGGTGACCACTCCAAATTCTCTCCAAGTGGTCTGGCTGGCTAGTTCAATGTTGAAAAGCATTCCTATTCAATATGAAATATGGACTAGTGAAAAAGGTGATGGACTAGTGAAATGACAAGCTAACTGGTCCTGCTGGGTAGTCATTGAAGAGGTTAAGGGCAAACCCTTAAGGGAGTTTGACAATAGACTTGTGCTGCTTTTTTACGTTTACAAGGATTTGTATCAAGAAGGCTTCTTTGAAACGAGTGCATGTAGAGTTTGGCTTTTTGTAGTTCTACAAGGATTATACATGTACTAACCTTGTAGCTCCCAGGGCCCAAACTTTGGGGAAGGGGAGGGTGGGGGACACCAACAAGACCACAAGGCTTGTAGCTCAACATTTTTACTGGACCAGACTTTGTCTTCAAGACTAGAATCATGAGGAAGAAAACCTTTTTACACAGTATAACATATAAGCTGTTTGTATTTGAATAAGCACTAAGAGAAGATTGATCAAATTTTGTTTTATGGTTAAGTCTACTTTGATACACGACAGAATTGAAAGATATCAGACTCACAATCAACATTTGAACACAGTTTGTTGGTGTCAAAGATATTACAAAGGTATTATTATTCAATTGACAAAAACAAGACTTCCGGAATTGTCCAGGCCTGAGTTTACTCGCCAATCGCTAAAATCAGTGGCCTCGTGGGCCTGTGGTCCAGTGTAAATTTTGAGCTGGATCTGGGAGTAGAGTTTGGCAAACTTCGTCTGTTATAATGTATATAATTATACTCTATACATGTGTACATACGCAGTAATAATGATTGATGAGTATAGGTACTAACAATGAGTAACTTATGGATGTACATGTGTTGTACTCTAGTAATGATAACCATGGCCCGATTTCATTGAGTTGTTAAGCAGAAAATAATTGATTTGCTAAGCAGAAATCAGCAGGGAACCAGTCATAAGCAGTACGCTTCAGAAGTCATTTTGGCTGGTAACCCCTAGTCTTTCTAATCAATTATTTGTTGTATAGTCGACAGCTTCATGAAAGTAGGTGCATTTTTATTGAACTGCTTTATAAGCGGAAATACTTTTTAAATTGATTAAATATAACAAAACAAAAGCACACCATCTGTGGAAAAAAACCCCTGTATACATTGAAGGTTACCAGTTTTGTGCTTAGCTCAGCGATTATGCTTAGCAGCTCAGTGAGATTTACTCAAGCAGTTTATTGCCAATTATTGACCCATCTCCAGGGCTCCAAATACCCACTGGACCACTGGCTGTAAATTTAGCTCTCGGTCAGTAAACTCCACAACGGAAAAAAGTCCTGCAGTCTAGTATTCTTTCAGACACGTTCTTGTGAAGATTTACAAATGTATGCTTAAGATATTTAGTCTGGGGAATTCCAAATGAGCATTGACTTGTGACAGAACAAGGCAATGTAGTAGACATCATTCAGATCTAACTCGCAAATGGCTTATATTCAGTTATAACCAAATAATGGCAGACACTTGCACTGCTGTTATGAATGTGCACATCAACGAGAAGGATCTATGTTGTGATACTTTGTGTATATATCTATAAGAGTTGGGCCAATAAAGTATGTTGTGTGTACAGAGAATAACATTAGCTAGTACCAATTTCATATAGTTTCTATGCAGAGCTTTTCCACCAAGACAACTAGACGTAATTTTACAAAGTGTGTCAGAAAAAAAAATTCAATGCACAGAAGAAAACGTGCTTAGCAGAAATATATTATCAGCCAAAATGCCATGAAGTATAGGTTACTGTAACTGGTACCCCTTTCTTATTCTGTGCTCAGCAACGACATTTTCTAAGCAGTATTTTCTGTTTAATGGCTTTATGAATTTGGCCCCGGCGGAAGTGTGTTTTGCTAAGCATGAACAATTAGCTGTTTGCTTAGCATAGTTGAATGCTCCATCAGTAAGTTTATCTGCATGACAGCTGTATGGAATTGGTGTAGGATCATGTGTTACTACTAATATTAATGCAAACAAAATATTGATAATATTATGAGTGGACATACATGTGAGTGTCGAGTTGCAGGGAACATAAGTTGCCAATCATATCAAAGCACAATGAAAGATTTTTAAAGGTTACAGTAGGTGAAGGAAGATATACTGATTTATTTGTTCATTAAGTTCATGAAGCAAGCGTGCACTTCCGATAACAATGGTTTTTCTTGGTAGGTCTGCTCCTCCTAGTACCTCATTGCTCATCTTTTCATAGTTCCAAGTTGTACACAGAGTGTCGTAAAAAAAGTTTAAGCGTAACTCAATGTTCTTGGTGAAGTCTACAGATTGTGTCAAGAACCTACACGTATATCTTGTGTGGACATATTCTTTGTGAACTCAGATCCACAATTCACCTATAAATCCTGGTTCATACTTCACGCAAAAGCAGCGTGACAGAAGTGACACAATAATAGGTGCAAGCTATTTTTCCAGTTGTGAGGCAAGAAAAATCGCTTCGCCTTCAAGTATGAACCGGTCTTAACGTTTCTCTCATGAACGGAAGGGTGTTAAAGGAACGGTGAAGAAGCAGGCACAGAAAGCAGAGTTATCTTGGTTCATTGTAGACTGAGGTCGCGTCTGATCTGACGGCTTTGGCAGTGGCTATGGCTGGATCGCTGAAAAGGCCTAATCCTCAACGTTGTCATATCAGCCAGCAGCCATAGCCGTTGCTTGGTTCGGACACGGTCTAATTGACTAGTCATTCCATCCACTTTCAGCCAGTGTTAAGACATTTTCTAATAATCATTTTATTTCTCTCTCTATTTCTGTGTCTTGTCCTCATATCAGCCAACGGAGTTGCCCAGAAGATGTTTTATGAAGAGATGTGGTTCTTGGCTATCGTTGGACTGGTGGTGCTCATTGTCTTGATTCTCATTACTGCAACTCTCTGTATGCTCGGTAAAAGCCGTCTCTATAAAGGTCAGTATCGGATACAGTTTTTGTCATTTATCATATTACTGTCTTATATCAGTAAAAAACCACAGGGGAGACTGCCAACATTAGGGCTAGATAGCTCAGTTGGTAGAGTGCCGGCTTGTTATTCCAGAGGTTACAGGTTCAAGTCCAGCTCAAGTCAATTTTTCTTTAAGAAATAACTTGGTTGGTGGAGTGTTGGCTGGTGTGGAGCTGGATGAACAGTATACTCTGCCCAGGAGCAGAGTATACTGTTCGAAACGTCGAGACCACACCGGCTCTTTTCAGAGCCAACACTACCACAAAGAGATTTACACATTGTTGTACCCGCAAGTTTACCATTTATTTATAGTTATTTCTTATTTCTCCACACCATGCAAAGCTTCAAACAACACTTACAATTTTTCTTTGTTCAACCCAAAGTTGTCTTATTTAAGTAAGGATGAAGAACAGTTGTTGCGCCTTTTCCTACTTTTTTCCAAGGGCTAAATATCATGCCTGTGATAATGTGTTCTTGTTTTCAGATCGGAAAGCCCATAAGAGAGTTAACCAGGAGGAACAAATGAGTATAGATGATGCAGGATTCTCAGCTGCCTATGAGATGCAGAACAGCGGAACAAATGGAAGGGCTGCTGGTAGGGGTAGGGGCAGGGGTGGGACCAGGAACGGGGCCTATTCAAGGACTAACTCATACACAAGGTACGTTTGGTAGTGTAGAAGAAATATTGGGCAGTATAGGGGGGAGCGAGGCTCAGGGCTTGGTCAGGAAGTGAGGGTGGAACTGGGCATAGGCTGCTGGGAGACTAGGGGCCTGGTTATGAAGTAGGTCACAATACAAATCACTGTGGCAGTACTGACAACTCATCTTAAGATGAATCGTAGTGCTTTGTGAAATGGTGCCCTGGGGTCGATTTCACAAAGCACTAAGATTCATCTTAAGATGAGTTGTCAGTACTGCCACAGTGATTTGTATTTTGACATCACACTTTGCTTAGCAGTTAAGATTGATACACAGTTAAGATCGATCTTAGCTCTGTACAAAATCAGCCCCAGGTACCATAAAAGATCAGAATCTATCCAACTATTTTCCCCACTGTTCTCTCTTAGACCACCGCCTAGACCAAGTCCATTGGGCTCCATTTCACAAAGCACTAAGATTCATCTTAAGATGAGTTGTCAGTATCACCATAGTGATTTGTATTGTGACATCACACTTTGCTTAGCAATTAAGATCGATACACAGTTAAGATCGATCTTAGCTCTGTGCGAAATAAGCCCCAGGTACCATAAAAAAGATGAGATGGTTTGATCTTTCCAATTATCTTTACCCACTCTTCCTTCTTAGACCACCGCCAAGACCAAGTCCGGGAAGTATAGAGTACTCGGAAGAAGAAGAGAGTAAACACTACGAGGCCGTCCATCGACAGACGAGACCTGACCAGGAGGAGACGTCCAGCCTCACTGAGAAGGCCGATCTGCAATCACAGACTGACTCTCAGGTCAGTATTTTACAAACCCATGCATGGCATTTTTCTGGATGTTTTTTTCTTCTCCCCGGATAGACACAGTTGACTGCTCTTCCTTTGCATCCAAATTTCACTGTGAAAGAGCCACAGCATCACTGTGGAATTAATATACAGAGAAGTACTTCTATGTTGTGTCTGAACTTGTGTTTTCAAGACTGAAATTTTAATTGTTAATTTTGTTGGGAGCATGGTCAGTTTTTTGTGACTGAAGGGCTCCTCCATTAGAAAGTCCGCATGGAGACGTTTTAAAATGGGCACAAAGGCCAAGTTTGGCTTCTTAATCTGAGCGTAAAAATGTAATGTGGGCACGTTTCAAAGGACTTCATCCTCTAGTTTGTTCCAACTTTTTTCGAAAGGATTTAATTTTGTCTTTGTCTGATATATTTTTGAAGGGGGACTGTCGTCATGATCATAGCATGCCTGTGGTTGTAAATGGAATTGATGAACTCTAACCCAGTTACTGCACGCATGCTGGTCGCCACATCACACTACAATACTGACGATGCCAGTTTGTGCGGCACGCACACAGGCAGTAACTGGGTTAGAGTTCATAATTCCATGTACAGCCACAGGCCTGCTATGACGACAGTCCCCCTTTATTGTTTCTATTTTTATTTTTATTTGTTTCAACTGTTTGACTCTTTGAAATTGTGCTTTTTTATCCTTTGCTCAAAATTTCTACTTTAAAAAGAAAAATTAACAAAAAACCCAATAACAAGGTAAAGTATTTAAAAAACAGCTTTTGTTTCTCTCGGTCTTGCTAAGAGTAGATGCTTTCATAAAAGATGAGTCAGTCATAGAAATCTCATTGGCTTTTTGGAAAAACTTGTTTTTAAAAGCATTTCTCTCATCTGTGTGCCGTGAAAAAAAAGAAAAAAACCTGTCTGAATAACTTTTTTATTAATGCCTTCTGACTAACATTGTTTGGTTTGATTCTGTTTTCTCTACATGTTAAAATTTCCACTCCAATCCCTTTTGCTGTTTGCTCTTACAGTCATCTTACGATTCAAAGGTAATTTTGGATTTATCTTTCTTTTCTAATGACCTAACTGACCAGGGCCCAATTTCATGGCTCTGCTTACCGTAAGCAAAGAATCAGCGCTTACGGAAGCAGGGAATTCCGCGCTTACGTCAAGCGTATTTCACGGGTTAGCAGGAAATTTTTGCTTACACAGCTAGCGCAGAAATTCGGCGCTTGCTCGGTAAGCGGAGAATGGTGATTGCAAGCGCAGAATTCGGCGGTAAGCAGAGCCA
The DNA here is from genome assembly GCA_021014325.1 of Plazaster borealis. Taxonomy (NCBI): domain Eukaryota; kingdom Metazoa; phylum Echinodermata; class Asteroidea; order Forcipulatida; family Labidiasteridae; genus Plazaster; species Plazaster borealis. The sequence continues at coordinate 10,255,320 of CM037475.1, forward strand.
TGAAATTGGGCCCTGATGTCGTCACCCACGATAAATCTAAAAACTAATCTATGACCCTACCTTTAAGGATATGGGTTTCAAGGCTTTTCTCTTTGCACCAGAACATATTCTACCTCTCCCCTCTGCCTATTTTTCTAATGCCCTCGCTACTCAGACCTGTGGCAAAAGAAAATCAGAAATAAACAGATTAACCTGCTCTATTTTTATACACAAAACCTACTAGTTATTGCCAAGTGCATGGTCATAGAGTAAGATGACAATGGTTTGTAAAGAGTTTGATTTCTAAGATTGCTTTAATACAGCATTCAGTGAAGACATATCATGTATGCATGCATGCAGTTAAATCCAACTTGTTTAATAATTCGCCGTATATTTGAGGGCGTATGTAGACCCATTTCAGGTGATGAAAAACAAGTAACAAACACGGGTTCATTATCGGTTTTTGTTATTATTATGTTTTTGTATTTCGTTATTGATAGAAAACTACATACTGGCAATTAAAATGAAATAAAACTGTAATTGTGATACAAGTCATTCACTAATGAAAGCGCCCTCATGCGATCAAAAATATGGTCAATTAAGGACATTTTTCAGTGTGCACAACGTACGTTCAGAACCTGCCTTTTCTGTGCATATATTATTTTATGTACCGCACACACAGATCCTTGTCATTTGATTGGTGGAATACGCGTCACGTGTCATTCTATATTTTGCTGTGGTTACTGCTGCGACGCTCCAAAATTTAATATAGGAGTCTTACTGTATATGGATAATTATAGGACATTTTGGATGCTTAAAAGCAACTCTATGAAATTGAGCCCAGCATAGAGTTGCTTAAGCACAAAAAGTAGCTAAGCACAACAAAATTATGCTTACCACAATATGGTTACCAGCCAAAATACCATGTCTTATGTACCATTTGTTACTGTTAACCTGCTTATTGTTGCTTAGCAGAGCATTGTTAAGCGCTATACTGTCTGCTTAAAGCAGCTCTATGAAATTGGGGCCTGGTCGTAGTTGCTTGTTTCTGAAACACAATCTTTCCATTGTAATGCACTGACTCAAACCCTCATCTAACCCCTATCATTTGAGTAGGGCGCCCTCGGCTAGAGGTCATAAGAAGGTTGCTCATTGGCCCATGCTGTGCGCTTCGCATACATAGATGTGTGTTTTTCATTGTTTCATTACAGTTTTACCTCTTAAGATAGCGACATGATGGCGTCAAGGAATACGGTCCACAATGTCTAATTATTTATTGCAACAAGTCAAAATCATGCACCCCTTGTTGAAAAATTCAAATTCCATTGTAAAATTTGAAAACAATTGTTGTTTTTTTTGTACCCCCCTCCAGGCCTCGGAGAGTGATGTGGAGTACACAGAAGATCCCCACTCGTTTGCCAACCACTACGCCAGCGTGCCTACCTACCCAAGCCACTCCTGGAGGCGGCAGAAAGGACCCAAGGCCTACAGCTACACCGACAGCGAATCCGACATGCACAGTATTCATGTCAACGGACTCGCTGGGATGCCGGCTGGGTCTCGCGCCCCCTTGCATGGCTTCTCCTCATTTGTATAGCAATTTTTGCCAAAACTTTTATAATCTTCAAAGTTGTGATATTCAGTTGTTTAGTTTGATTTTATTTTAAATGGATGATACTGGAATATTACTGATTTTCGAAGGTATTTATGTAATGTTAAATAAATAATGTGATGATACTTTAAAAAAGTGGTACTGCATGTAACTGGGGCACTATTTGGTGTTAGGTTTGGTCGTGTATTTTTTTAGGGAAGCGATCTAAGATTTGATTGGATCTGACCTCAACAAGTTAGATGTTAAACTCTGCCACAAACAGACCAATCCATTAGGCTCCTCCCCCCTTAATGAGTTGACCAATCACACCCAGGTGGCAAGCCCAAAATAAAAATTTAAATGTTTAAATCACATTAAAAAGCTGCCGACATTCGCCGTGTGCCCGTTCAGGGCTCGAATTTCACACTGGCGGGATGGCCGAGGCCAGTGATTTTAGCATGGGGCAAGTAAACGCATGACTGGACAAGTCTAGTATTTTTGTTCAAATGTTCACTTTCAGTCTTGCATATCTCTTTCAATTCCGTGAGTATTGAAGAATACTTACCCGTAATACAAATGAGATAAATCTTCTCTTGGTGCTTCTTCAAATTAAAACAGTTCAAATGTTAAGTTGTGTACCAGTATCTAATTTTTTCTCATTTCAATTCTGGTCTTGTTAAAAGAAAAAAAATTCTGGTCCAGTAAACATTTCAGCTACAAGCTCTGTGGTCTTGTGGATTTTCACCCCAAATTTGAGCCCTAATTTTTCATGTTGTGTGGCGCTCACCAGAGACTCACGCCGAGTCCAACCAATCCACTAAGGGTAGTCGCTCTGATGGGCGGGGCCTGATGGATTGGTCTATCAACAACAAGAACAAGTTATTTTGTAAAGGTGCGGGGGGATATATTAACAATATCATTACCATGTTAGGAAAACGTGTCCAAAGGCATTTAGACATACTTTCACTTTGCAGAATTCTATGACAATTTTTTCTACCAATATGCAAAGAAAAGAAAACCATTTTTAAGGCCCCTGTAGCCAGCCAAATAACATTTTTTGTACGACTGGATTGCAAATTCCCTGTGGAATACCTACCAGTGCCTCTCTTTGACAAAAAAACAAACAATTTTAACTTAAGATTGCACTTTAGTACCATCAGTTTTGAATCAAGGTGCTTCCAAGAAAGACTAATTAAATGTTCCCATAGAATCAAACCAATCGTAGATTTTTCTTGTATACTATTTTAAACTAGGAACACAATCTTTTGTTATCTTTTAGAATTAATTAAAGTTCAGTAAAAACTGATTGTTTTTTTCAAGTGAGGTTTTTGGATACACCATGTAATAAATCTCTGTATGAGCTGTGGTGGTTTTAAGAAGAACCAGTGGTTTAAACAGTTGTTAAACCACTGGTTCGTCAAAGAACCACCACAGTTCATGAAGAGATTTATTACATGGTGTCTCCGCAAACCTCACCTGGTTGTATCTTCACCATGCAAAGTTTCAAATCCTACCGATTGTTTTTTCCTGTCAAACAGAATCGGGATTGACCACTGGTTGTTATTTTTGAGATGTTAGCAAATTGTCATCCAAATGATGACCTAGGTCGAATTTTTGACTGGTGTAAATCAGATTTGATTTGTTAGTCGACTCTAAAGGGTAAATAGTAGCCGCAACCTCACTTGACCTTCTCAGTATTGATCATAGTTGAGGTCAAGTAAGGTCGCAGCTACCAATTACCTTTTAGAGTCTTCCAATTTGTTCTCCCCTTACATTGTTTTGTTTCTTCACATAGATCTTTGTATGAAAGGAACTCTGTAACTGTTGCATTTGAAACGCCAAGAAGTTCTCATTGATGTCTTTTTACTTATTTTTAGATAGAAAAATGAAACTTTATATTTCAATAAATACCATTTATTTAATGTTGTCCATTTTAGATTTCCCCTTTTCCTAATGTTTTGTATTTCCAATAAAGTGACAAAACTTGTTTGTAACCCACCAATTTTTGTTAAACTAAAGAAAATAAATAAATTTATTTTGTTGTTTTTCTCATTTTCATACACCATTGTAGATTTGTTTATATAGAAATACAAGAGAAATAGAACCCCAAAAGGTTGTCATTACTGTGGAAGATATGTGGGAATTTTTAAATTTAAAGCATACGTGAAATTCTTTTTTTCCTGTTTTCAAATTGATGACCGTCTTTTTAATGAGAGTTGTTCTGTTTGCTGTCATTTTGTTTTTGTCAATATTTGTTTTTATCAAGAGATGAACATATCGTAACGTTAACATTGCTGTAAATATTTATTTTACAAGAGGCATTTGCTGCTGTAGGCTTACCAAGTAGAACCAAAATCTAATGTATATTGTTGCATATCTTTTGATTATTCCTCTCAATTTCCTCTTAAAGAAGGGATATAGGTTTTTAATACACTCCTGTTGTTTTCTTGAAAAATAGTACTAGAGTCTGGACGGCATAGCTCTTCAGGTCATTGAAGCACGCAAACACCCCCACCATCGTTAAGGTGGTAGCCTCCGAGTGGATTACTGCAAATGTCTAGGTTTTTGTAATATATCAGTCAGTGAAAAACCCAAGGAGTGAAGGCTGACAGAATTCCAACATTCATCAAAAACTCTCAACATTTTTGAAACTGCAGCACCTAATCCTGTAGACTCTGAAAGATTGGTACGACTGGTTTGGTTGCGCAGTAGTGAAGTTTTGAACTATGGTGGAACCAGTAGGAGGATTTGACAGGAAGTTAGGCCGTGTTCAAATTGGCAGCTACCTACGGCTAGATTTCCGCGTCGTCATGCGTTGAAGAATAGGACGTCCTTAGCAATACCCTTAGCAACAGTCATAGCCGTAGCTGTAGTCGCCAATTCGGATACGGCCTTAGAGACCCCCTAGACTGGTCCCCTGCCCTTTCTTTACCGTAACAGACTCTGGTCTTGCAAACCCAATGGTTTCATTGGATAGACATATTCATGCAGTAACACACTATTGGTGTAATTATAGTGCAGACTGATACAATGAGAATGTGACACACCTTAGAGCTATTAGCTCCATGCAACACACACAGCATTGTGGTATGTCAACATTAAGTGGGTTAAAGATACATCTGGCAGGCAACCAGCAGGTTCTGAAGGTCTGTATCTGGCGTTAGTCACGTGCCTCAAAGTGTGACGTCAGATGTTCGGGCTAGAGTCCTCTGCCCCAGCATTGTAAACTTGGGCTTCACCAAAGAAACCATCAAAATTCCAACTGCATGTGATCATTATTCAATGATGTAGTGGATCCAGCAGTACTAATCATCCTTGTACTAATCAAAACCAAATCAAAACTTGTTCAGATAGGGGTTATATTTCTTGAAGTAAAATTTTATAATTTCCCGATTTACATAAATCTTTATGCAGTAGTGTATTTTTGGTTTTTGTATTGGTTAATCCAGTACTGGCTATCGGTTATATGCAACGTGAGTAAAACTATTTTTAAAAATGTGTACATATCATTGGAAAGGCAATATTGTAAGATTAAATTAGCTAAGTTCACAGTGTTTTACAGGGATGGCACATCATTTGTAATAAACCTAGATTCAATTAAAATAAAATTATCAACTGGTTCATTGATTTATCATTAAACTCACTCTGAGAATTTATTGTGCTTGAGAAGTACCGACATCTTTGAAAGAGTGATGAATAATGTAATATGCGGAAAGGAATACTACAACAGAACGGAGTTGTTAAACCACCGATTCTTTTCAGAACCAACACAACTCAGATTTATGTACATGGTGTCTCCCTAAATCTCACTAAAAAAGAACAATTAAAATGTTTTTTTTTACAGCTGACTATAAGATTGAAATTGAAATAAAATGAACTCTTCCAAAAACTTAAGTTGTACCATCCACAGAGCTGCTAACTCTTCCTGATTCTGCAGAAAGTTCACTGAAAATAAACCAATCTGTCCATATTCTGATCAACAAGTTTGAAAGTCTCCCTGATTATGGAAACTTGTTCCCTATTTATGTTGAATGTAAAAATCTCCCTGATTGCAAGATGGTAAATATTGGCAGCTCAGCATCCAAAAGACTATCTGTTTTCATCAATATTACCCAACATATCAAAAAATTATCCCTTAAACATATATTTTAAATGTTACAACAAATTATTTTGCTGTATTATTTTGTAAATTCCTATTAAAAACCCCAATCAGTTTGGGTTGTGTCGTGCCAAAATGCAACCGTAAAATACTGAGAACTTAACTTTTCCAATATGAAGTTGTTAATATTTTGTGTGCAACACCTAACAAATTAAGGATGTTGTGCTATTATCGGACCACCAATATTTGTTTTCTTACAGAAGTGTTGTCATCAGTTATCAGTTCTTACTTCTGTTCATTATTTTTGTTGACTTTTTGTGTGTGTTCTGGTGTTAACTTATTTTATCTATTGTATATTTGAAACTGTTCCAAGACAAAATAAGTTTTAAAGTTAATGTAATTTTTAATTGGTGTGTTATTAAAGCTACTGCGAGTACTAATTTTGCCTAAAAATAAATCAGGGCCCAATTTCATAAAGCCTGTAAGCATAAAAACTTGCTAAGCACAGACAAATCTTGTTTAACAGAAAACTGGTTACCAGCCGAAATTCCATCAAGTTTACATTGTTGCAACTGGTGCCCCACTCATTTTTTGCGTAGCAAAGAAATTTGCTAAGCAGTATTTTCTGCTTAACAGCTTTATGAAATTTGGCCCAGATCATATCTACATACATATCTAGCAAATTGTATTCAGTCATAGTTAATTTTTCTCTTCTTCTTTTTTTTTGTAAATCACTTTTATTACAAAAAAATAAAAATCCCTGAAATGTTTTCTACTGTGAACAATTTTGTAAAGAGAAGAATTTGTGCAAATTTGAAGAAAAAATGCATGTGTGGCGATGTCGAGTCAAAATAGAATAAGTTATGGTTGTAAATAATATTCTCTGCTGATAAACAAACAAATAAAGTGCAAATTTTGTAAAGCTTAAATAAGTGTCTGTGTAGTTTGTTTAAAGGCATCGTACACGTTTGGTAATTGGAGCCTATTGTTTGTTTCAATCCTATATAGTTGTAGATATATACCATAAAACTAACCTGTGAAAATTTCATTTCAAAAGGTGGTAGCGTTTTTGAGATATTGCCGAAAATCTGGAGCGATTATGTCCCTGCAGGAAGAATAATCTGCACTTCTCAATATTCAAAATATTTTGGGGATAAAAAGTGATATATTTTTCCATAACCGCAGTCCTTCAAAGTAAAAAGTCTCTCAAAATGCATTATACTATCCAAAGCTGCTGTACTTCTTAACAAGTAAGTTTTTAATGCCATAAATTTTCAGAGTCGTTACCAAACGTGTACGACGCCTTTAAAGGGTCTGTAAATGTTTGGTAATGGCAATAAAAACTTACTTGGTAAGAAGTACAGCAGCTTTGGATAGTATAATGCATTTTGAGAAACTTTTCACTTTGAAGTACTGCGGTTATGGAAAAAGATATTACTTTTTATCCCCCAAAATTTGAATGTTACTGCACAGATTGTGTATTCCAGTTACAAATAATTCTTCCTGCGTGGGCAAACAGCTCCAGATTTTCAGCAATACCTCAAAAACACTACCACCTTTTGAAACAAATTTTCACAGGTTAGTTTTATGGTATATATCTACAACTATATAGGATTGAAACAAACAGTTGGTTCCAATTACCAAACGTATACATTCCCTTTAATTCTTACTGAGCCTTGGGGAAATTTACTTGGAGTCATTCTAAGCCCAGCACCCAAGTTCATAGAGCTGCTTAAGCACAAAAAGTAGCTAAGCACTAAACACTTTTGCTTACCAGAATACGGTTACCAGCCAAAATGCCATGTCACATGTACTGTATGCGACTAGTATCCTGCTTCTTTCGCTTAGCAGAAAATTATTGAGTAATATCCTGATGGTGAGTCATTGCGTTACACAGAAGTCTGCTTGAGCAGCTCTACCAAAAAGGGAATTTCATTGTTGTCTGTACGTTATATTTACTACAAATATTTATACCAAAATCTGGTTGTCCGCATTATTTTTTCCGATTTGATGTGTTGAGATATACTATTGGTAACAACATTACAAATCCAGTCATAAAAATCGCTCACAAAACCAAATTTCTGATTTCCATTGGTTTCTGTAACACGAGTAAGGCCGTATTGGAATTGGTAGCTACAGCTACGGCAACAACTGTTGCTAAGGGTATTGCTAAGGATGTCCTATACACCAATCCGGGCGCGCAAGTGCTGGGCGCCGCGCGCACCATGCTGCGGTGTACCTGTGCCTAGTTTTGTACACAAAGACACGAGAAAATCGTTTCCCTTTTCTCTTTTTATGGGAATTGAATGTCTTCCTCGACAATCTATGCAATTTCCCTGACATGGCTGCATGATATAACGATGTACTACATTCTTGATAATTTTTTTAAATTAAGCAGAAAGTAAAATACTGAAATTCTGACAAAATACCTTGCCGATGCAACGCATTAAACTATGCGACCATGCAGTTTCCGCGTCTATGACCCTTAAACTCACCTAAGACATGCACCGTTTTCAGGATGATTTGGTTTCTATTTAGTTGCAAATATTTGTGGTCAGTGATCTAAATTGGTTTATCATGATGTCCTGTCAAGGAAATTGTGTAAGTCGTTGAGGAAAACATCTAATTTCCATAGAGAGTGAAAAGGAACATGATTTTCTCATGTCTTTGTGCATAATATAGGCACTGACGACACCGCAGCAGTGGCGCGCGGTGCCCAACACTTGCGCGCCCGGATTGGTGTATATCTCAACACATGATGACACAGCGAACCAGATGAAGCCGTAGCCGTAGCCGCCAATTCGGACACAGCCTAGCTATTAATCTGTTGGCTGCTGGGTAAACATGACGCTATGAGTAATATAGTCATGTGCAATGGCACATGGTGCAAGATAGACTCCTTGCGTATGACCTCACAGGCTCAAACAGCGCCCTCACAGAGGTCAAAGGAAGATCTATCATTGGCTGCAAGTTGTGCATAGCACTTACATGCCTGCACATTTCCATTGTTTTGACCTCAGCAATGGCAGCCTGTGCAGGGGTCTACTGACTCAACTGATGAAACCTGTGGTCCAACTAGACTAAAACACTCATTTGCTTTTGACCTCTGTATACATAGCTCCCACTTGACGTCACACAGTGTAAAATCGGCCGTCTGTACAGGCAAATCAATCAGTTTTAAACATATAACAATTTATTATGCGTAAAGTTTTATCAAATTCCTTGCATGATTGGTCAGTGAACCGCCTGGCTGTGCAGAAAAGTTAAATTGCTTGACGCAGCTCAAAGCCAAAACTCAAATTGCCCATATTGGGAACTATCTATTAGGGACTAGATGATTTGTCAGTTTTCTCACCTTAAGAAGGATATAGTTTGCACCGAGCTTATTCCTTTTAAAAAATTATACTGTACAAAGCATATAATCATTTGGTTAAATATAGTAAGTATTAAATCTGCAATTCTCAGTTCTTCTGAAAAAACGCCAATCGACTGATGTTGACTGCAGGTTGCAGGTACTGATCGAGTGTAGTTCAGTTTATCATTTCTTCTTCGGGCTGATATTCTTTCTTTTAGGGCTTCCGTATCTGAGAGCAGATTTCCCATATGGGCATATGTTCTTATTGAGGCACTCCGAACATTTGGGGTTGACTGGAAGACATGTCTGCTGTCCAAAACCCACTAGGAGTACATTAACTTCACTCCATAGGTCTCTGGATGGGGAAGTGACAGAAAAACATACAATCATTTGACAATGTATAGAATCAATCGAAAGATTCATAGTTTCAAGCTCTACCTGCAGAAAGAATGTGAAAAAGCTGCTATACTGCACTTTATAAGAATCTGTAAAACATGCATCCAAACACTTCTCCATGAAACTTGCAAAAGAATAATCTTGAGAAAATTCACACATGAAGTCAGTCAGTAAGCTCTCCTTAACTATAAATAAAGTCATCAAACCTCCCTTCCCTTTCTGTCTTGCAGGGTAGATTGGGGGTAGTTAGGGATTCACTGATGAAGGTATGTAATAACAACTGTAACAATAAAATTTACCCAACAAATTTAACCTGTCAATTTCCCTTGTAGTTTATTACTTGATATTTGAAAAAAAAAAGACGCATCCCCTTAAGGTGATCCCTTTGTTGCCACTTCCCAGGTTGTATAGTAAACTTGAGTGTGACCCCTGTCTATACAGATTGAATGGCTTCTGACTGGCATGCCCGAACAAAGATAGGGAGATAGCCTAGATTAAGGCTAGATAGCTAAGTTGGTAGAGCGCCGGGACGTCAAACCGGTGGTCACAAGTTTATGTCCCGCTCTTGTCAATTTTTCTTTGTTCAACCCAAAGTTAATAACTGTAACACTCCACAATGATGTTGTAAAGAGAAGGCCTTCCCCCACCTTGGCAACCATTCTTCCAACCCCTTCCGCGTCTCTTCAGGCAAACTCGTTGGTTTCTTGACCCACTTCAGCCGGTTGGAGATCCGATGCACGTGGGTGTCCACTCCAATCCCGGTCAACTGGTTCCATGCGACGTCCATGATGATGTGCGCCATCTTGGGTCCGATGCCAGGCAACTTGACGAGACCTTCAAGCGTGGCTGGTATGTCACCTTTGTATTGGTCCCTCAGGATCTGAGAGCTTCTCTTGATGTAGGAAATCTTTTTCTGAACAATGGATCAAAACATTGATTTAACTGCCTCATTGAAGTACAGTTTTGTTGACCTTTTTGCAAATTTTTTGCCAAATACACATATAAATCTTTTCAGGGCAGTTGGGTTGGTGTAGTGGTATCTTTTCTTGCCTTCCACCTTTAGGACCCCGGTTCGAATCCCACTGGGGGCACTATGTGGATTGGGTTTTCAGTCCCTACCTGACTGCGTGGGTTTTCTCTGGAGTATTTCTCTGGGGTTTTCCTCCCACATCTAAAACTGAAATTTTCTTCTTTGTCTTCTCTCCATGGGGTTCTTGGCTAGTATAGTGATTTGGTTCGCTTTTTTGAGAGTCCTTGGCTTCACAACCAGAATTAATAAATGAAAAAATGAAATAACCCAGGGCATACCTTCCCATAGCTTTGCTTGCAAGGCTGTTTTGCGCTTTCCCTCTGCCCGATAGTCCACGCACGGTGTCCATAGGACGATACACAGGCACACGCACTGAGTCTACGCATGGAGTTCGTCCTGCGTGGAATCAGTGTACTGCGTCCGACTCCGAGGTGTGAACTTAAAAGACAGCCTTGCAATCAAGGCTAACCTTCCCATAGAAAAACTAATCGTTCAACTGTGAATCAAAGATGATTCAAATTAACATTCCCAATATGAAAAGAAAATGTGGCCTGAGACTTTCCTATATTCATCCATCTTTCTGGACCCCTTTCCATCATTTTTGTTTATTCATGAACTTAAAAAGTTATTATGTCTGTAGTAAACAAAACAAAATGATAGGATTTTTAAATTGTCCCGAAGGAATACTGAGATAAATCAGGTCTCCTAGTTAATTAATCATCCAGTGTTAGCTTATAACTAAATAATTTTTCTTTGTTCAACCCAAAACTATTTAAAACTTACCCAGTCAGTTTAACTTGTGGTTTATTACTTGATATTTGAAATAACAAGTCCCATCCCCTTTTAAGGGGGCGGGACTTGTTATTAAAAGGTGATCCCTTTGCTGCCGCTTGTATCATAAACTTGGGTGTGATGTCTGGCTATAATAGCAGTTATAGGTTGAATGGTTTCTGACTGGAACCAACAAACAAAGATACTGACAAATAGGGACACTGCCAACATTAATGCTATATAGCTCAGTTGGTAGAGCACTGGTACATTAATCCGGAAGTCGCAGGTTCCAATCTCGCTCTAGTTAATTTTTCTTTTGTTCAACCCAAAATAAAATAATTTAACCTAAGATTGGGGGCGGGAGAAAACAATGATGAGATAAAGTTTTATTCCTCACTTTCCAGAAGCCAACTGGATATATTAATTCTCCAAGTTTCTCATCTGTTGTCTTGAGGATGTTATCCACTGTGCATCCATGACTCCTCAGAGCAGCCAGGGCGGCTGATGTGACTTGGTCCTTGGTCTGACTCGACAGCAGCAGTGAGAGTAAAACATGATAACGGAACACCTGCAGTACACAACAAATATATCTATAAATAGATAACCTGAAATTTCAGGTTCTAGGTCAGCATCTTAAACTTTGACATTAACAGACGATTGCTGATAATACGTAATTGCTTCCCCAAATAAAAGTTTTGGCTCTGAGAGAAGACAAATATGTTCACATCTGTATTGACCCACTGCATGTTGCGGAACACCTCTGCACAGTACACCAACCATTTTCGACACTTTGGGAGTGAATTCCTTTACATACATTTTGATTCCCACAATGGCGGACAGGATGTGCGAGTAAGTGCGCTGCCTATGGTGAAATAGATCGATAGTCTAAGGCCATATCTGAATTGGCAGCAACAGCTACGGCTAGGACTGTTGCTAAGGGTGTTGCTATAAGGACGTCCTATACTTCAACGCATGATAATGCAGCAATCCAGCTGTAGCCGTAGCTGCCAACTCGGACACAGCCTAATTACAAGAGAAAAAGCAAAACGGAGGCAAATCCTAGCAAAGAGCTTGAGATGGGAATTGCCTTCCGAAGTGTTTTGTGGCTGATGGACTTATATTCTGGTGGCTGAGTCATCAGGGTGTGGGTTTGAATACCGGTCATGACACTTGTGTTCTTGAGCAAGACACTTCACTAAAATTGCTTCTCTTCACCCAGGGGTAAATGGGGACCTGTGAGGGCAGAGATGGTTCTTGTGATTGATTTAGCTTGGTGCGCTACATACTCGGCAACCCAAGCTGTATACTCCCCAGGGAGCTGAGATGGTTTGAATGGCCAAATGACCAGGTAATTCATGCATCATATGAGCATCAAATTAGCAGATACTAAATGTATTATTAGTATTAAAAAGCAAAATGTAATTTTTTTTGTTTTTTTGTTTTTTTTTGTTTAGATGATCTTCCCGTCAAGGGAACTCGGCAAACTCCCATAAGGGGATATAAACGCCAAGCTGGCAACAGCCAATCTCGCTCATATAAACATTGGTTTAACATCTATGATTGTGAATTGCACAAATCAATTGTGATTCAGTAACTAGACGACAACACTTATTCTAGTCATTGTGAAATTAGCGGTTAGCTTGGTAGGATTTGAACCAAAAACCTTATGAATGCAAGTCCTGCAGTATAACCACTGGACCACGGTGACATCAAAAGATGGTGACAGGTAAACAAACAAATGGACAAAAGACATGGACAAACAAGAGACAGAGCACTGACAAGTGTAGTCTCTCCCACAAACACGACTATAAGCTATGATAATATTTGCAGGCTTTTGGGATCCTAAAATAGACAACATTTAAGGCTGCAAGTCTTTTAAATTTTGAGATGCAAAAGGAAAAGATAACAAAACCTACTGGAAACTGAAGATTTGATGATTATATTCATCTTGGTCTTTTCTCTTTCAATGAATCTACCAAAGCTCAGGTGTAGACCCATTTAAATTATAGTGTCAATACTCTGGATTGCTCTCAAGAACTGAATGGAGTCTAGAGTATTTGCACTGTTGAGCGCAAAGTTGTAACCCGCGCAAGTTTACAAGCAAAACTTGTCAAGGCTCGTTTTAAACTTGCATTGGTTTCAACTTCGCCCTCAACAGCACTATTATTAGTTATGGGGCTACCTCAGGTGGTGCATCATGGTCACATATCTTTTCTGCTCCCATAGAATCCACAGGGGCATCTTTCTCCTTCCGTATCTCTCGGATGTTGTCTAGCATCTCCCTCCAGTCCTTGGGCTCCCATCCAGGCTTAGATTCTTCTCTCATCGTTGGACTTGTATCATCTTGAAGTTCATCTCCATCAGTTTTCTCAATGGTGTTGTCCGTCTCGGAAGCATCTTTGCGTTTAGAGTGTTTCTGTTCCGCTTTGACAGAATTCTGCTTGGTCCTTTGAGGTGGGGCATGTGCGGTTGATTCGTATCTCACAGATGTGTAGGGCCTCTTCAGTTTTGAGATGCGAGGTTTTGTACCTGTAGTTTCAGTCACACTCTTTGATAGACTTTCATTTTTGTCGGCACCGCTTAATACGAGTTTGGCTTGTTGGGACCTTGTCAACCTCTTCTGGTTATCTTCAAAGTATGGCGATGTTGTCCTACCCTTAGTAGGGCGGGCCTTAGAACTCATTTTGGAGATGTTCAGTTTCTCCCAAGATTTGCTGTTTGATATTTGTAACGATGAAGCTTTAAAGAATCTAGTAATTACAGACATTAAAATTTCATTGTTATTGAAATATTTTGAATCGATGCGGACAGATGAATGTTTTGATTAAAAAAAATGAGTTGACTTAGATGGTTAACTTAGGGTATGGAGGAGGTAACTACTGTACTGTCCATACACTATAGCCCCAAAACGCTGACAACTCTTCTTAATTCCTAATTCCTGAGACTGATGCTAGATAGAGGACCCTGATTATCTGTCAGTGTCATGAGTTGTGTTGTCAACTAAACTATATTGCTGACCTCTAACCCATTCTGCTTGTTGTGTGTACACTGTAGCTCAAGCAGTCATCAGTGTTGGACTCTGGTCCAGTGCGGAGAGTGTGCCATGTGTTTCTTTCGCGGGAAAATGACGTAATTTACATTGCTCTAACGTGATTGGCCACTTGCGAAATTAACTAGTTACCTCTTTCTCAAACTTGTTTAAATTGATATAAGCATTACGCTATTTAAGAGCTTAATTATTATTAAATTTTATTTAAAATAATAATTTTTTTTATTGTATAACATAATATATTATATTTTATTATAAATAATTTAATTAACATACTAAAATATTTACAATAAATCCTACTTAGGATGTGAGGTTGCTTATGTTTAGGAAGAAATTCCGGTTTCAAATGAACTTTGACACTTAAGGTCAAATGCAGAGAGCCTTGAGGTTTGTGAAGTTTGTTGCGTCAAGAAACATTTTTTTTATCCAGAAAAGCTGAAAAAGAGTCGCCAAGATTTCGCTCCGAGCCAAGCAGTTGTGGACGACGCAGGTGAAATCCCGTCGCTCTGTCCATGCTATGAACAATATGTCTCGTGGGGCATTACTCGTGATTTCTGGCAACTCGCACCCGGAGTTGTCGCGACTCGTTGCAGCGTGAGTTTTTAACAATAGTCAACAGCCATGACAGCATTCCTGCACATAAACCCAAGACCTATTTAATACTGTCTGAGTCTGATTGCAATGTTGTTCTTCGAAGTTCTAGATCGTAGATGGGTAATGCACGGAGGTAGAGGGTAATGCAACTTTTGAAGACGAACTAAAACATAGTTGCAACCTTCCACCAAGGGCACATGGTTTTTATGGTTGTTGCAGTAGCCTAGTACTAGTAAAGCCAACCCAACCCTAGCCCTGGTAGGACGTCAGTCAGTGCCACTGCACTGACGTCCTGGGTATAAAGATCCTTTACAATGCGAACAAAATTTTGAGTAACATTTTAAAATATTTTTACCTAATTTGAGAAGCTGAAACTCCATTCACTTATTCTTGGTGCCTTTAATTACACTTTTGCTGAGTTCAAAACCTATCAAATACATCCATGAATGACATTATTTCAGAAAATAAGTCCAAGTTGTGCACTGGCGCTGCGACTCCGTCGTGTTGCCGCCCCGAAGAAAAAGCGATCAGTGTTACGGGTTGGACAGCGCCCTCTTTTGTGGACTTGGTTCCATGTCAGTTGAGGTTGTCGCAACGAATGCGTCAATTTCCATTTTATTTTCACAATAATGACATCCAAGGATAAAATTGGCAATTCTGAATAGAGCAGGCGTAAGGTTCAGGACACAAGGAACATGTGAGTCACGTTTCAGCTTCCTCAAAAAGGTAAAAATATGATAAAAAATTGTTATATATTTTGTTGCAATGCCTGAGGACCTTTATACCCTGGACCCCGTCGCGTTGTATGCAACGGAGGAGTCCAACCTGGGCTAACCCAACCCAAACTTGGGCAAAGGCCTGACTGAAGTTAAGGCCTACACAAATGTAAAGTTTTATAACATGTTCTCTTCTTTCTTTCTTTAGTATTTTTGTTGCCATACTACCAATCCCATAACGTTAATGATTGAAATCTTGACGCCTGACGGCGACATTTCTACCTTCGACTCCGAGGCAATAGCTCCATGATCCGACTGCAACTTTTTCACATCAAATAATATTAATTAATTAGGAGTAACTATAGAATGCAGGGCCACTTGGTGTGTGGACTATATTTCCCTACAATCCCTCTTCACCAGTGTGTTCTTATATACAGCTCTGAAGTGGCCCTGCATTCTATAGTTGAGCTATTAATTATATGTAACAAAGATTTAAGATTTCTGTAAAAAGGCTAGTTGCGATAATCGTAACCCTCCTCCCGACGGTCGGAACGACCGGAGGGTTACGAGTTGGATTATGGCAAAAGGGTGCGAAATGTGAAATGTGAAATTTTTTTTGAGACTTGTGACCAGATTTGCCCAATTTTTACCACTTTCAAAAATCATGACCCACATTCCAAGAACACGGATTTGATCTTGAATGTGGATGATGATTCGGCTACAGCCGAAGGCTCCACCCCGCTGATTGGTCGAAAAGTGCATGGTTTAAATCATCATCCAGAGTAGTCTGGTTCGTGTGGTCTACGCTTGGCATTTCACTCGGTCTCTGATAAGTTTTTGTCTTTTTTTTCTTCTAAATATTTTTTCAATGATGTTTTGAGTGTTATGAATGGATTCATTACACATTCAAGATCACATCCGTGTTCTTGGAATGTGGGTCATGATTTTTGAAAGTGGTAAAAATTGGGCAAATCTGGTCACAAGTCTCAAAAAAAAATTTCACATTTCACATTTCGCACCCTTTTGCCATAATCCAACTCGTAACCCTCCGGTCGTTCGGACCGTCGGGAGGAGGGTTACGATTATCGCAACTATAAAAAGGCAAGTTCAATAGGCAATGCCAATAAATAAGCATGATAACTGATAATATTCAGAGCGTAAATTTAATAATAAATAACAAAATGTATTTCTGCTCTACTAGGAGTTTGGGCCTAGTTTTACCTAAAATAATGTATTATTTTACCTGTTGATGATAATCTGAAACTTAACATGTTTTGTTCAGAGACCAAGCACAAATTGTTTATCAAAAGAACATCATAAGTTACTTGGAAGTGTTTAATAAGCACTTTCAGATTCATGGTAATATGCGCCATCTTGTTCAATTCAAGGGGTAGATTTGTTTACTCCGAACACTTGTTGCCATCTGCGACTCGGCGCAACTTGCAGACACATGCATGATGAGTTGCAGATAGCAAAAGTGTTCAAAAGAAACAGATCTGCCCCTTGAACAAGATGGCGAGTATATTGAGAAACTCATGCACTAAATGCTAGCCTAGAAGGTATGGTACTTTGTGGCAGTCTGTGGTACCAGTGTCAGCTGTACAAACAGAAGAAACCCATGGTACTTTGTGGCAGTCTGTGGTACCAGTGTCAGCTGTACAAACAGAAGAAACCCATGCACCCAATGCTAGCCTAGAAGGTATGGTACTTTGTGGCAGTCTGTGGTACCAGTGTCAGCTGTACAAACAGAAGAAACCCATGCACCCAATGCTAGCCTAGAAGGTGTGGTACTTTGTGGTAGTCTGTGGTACCAGTGTCAGCTGTACAAACAGAAGAAACCCATGCACCCAATGCTAGCCTCGAAGGTATGGTACTTTGTGGCAGTCTGTGGTACCAGTGTCAGCTGTACAAACAGAAGAAACCCATGCACCCAATGCTAGCCTATAGAAGGTATGGTACTTTGTGGCAGTCTGTGGTACCATGCACCTTAGTGTAGGAGAGTTGATCAAGCTTCAACTTGTAATTTCTCTCGGTGCTTAATTTCAGACGTCTTGGTGTTGAACTTGGCAATGTAGACGTATACCTCCAGGACAATAAAGGTACAGTATACATGTGTAATGTCAAAAGACAATTTGTGTTTGTACCACTTGAGTATGAACTTTTGAAATTAAAACAGTTGTAAAATATTGTGACATTTATTGAGTATGGGCTTAGGATATTTAAAGGCAAAGTATACCTTTGGTTTTTGGAACCAGTCAAATGTTTTAATCCTATATAAATGTAGATATGTTATGTACAACAAAACTATTCTGTGAACAATTCATTTTAATAAGGTGGTAGTGTTTTTGAGATATCGCCGAAAATCTGAAGAGGTTATGTCCACGCAGGAAGAATAATCCGTCATTGGAACACACAGTCTAGGAAACGTTCATGCAGAAACGTTTCTCAGATTGAAATGTTTATGAATCTCTTTCTCTAAATCAATTTTTTTTTCTCAAAATGTTATACATTATTAATAGCTGCAGTTCTTCTTACCAAGTAAGTTTTTATGGTCATTAATTTTTGGAGTATTTGCCAAAGGTATACCCTCACTTTAAAGGTAGATTACATCGTTTGCAGACATGAACAACTTATTGCCAAGTTGCTACAAAATAACTTGCTTGACTGAAAGTACATATCATTTCCAAGTATCCAGTGAAATTGTTTTGTCAGGTGTTGTTTAAAGAAAAATGCAATTTTATATCATATTGAAGCAATGGTCTTTTTGTGTACGACAACAAAAGGAATCATTAAAAGGGCTCTAACCAAAGCCTGTCTAAAGTTTTTAGTAACAGTGGTAGAATTGCATGGAGTGTTGTCTTTGATAAAGATTAGTACCAATCTATTCATTATGTTGTGCATCGTTACTAAAGCGAAGACCTGCTTTGTTAGTCACAATTGGGAAATAGCATATGGATGATTTGGGGTCCAAAACAATTGCTTCTCATTCACTTCACAGGTTTTGATTTCACAAAGGGCTAAGATTGATAATGAATGCAGATCAATCTTAACTGCTAAGCAAAGTGTGATGTCACAATGCAAATCACTATGGTAATACTGACAACCTGTCTTCAATGAATCTTGGTGCTTTGTGAAATTGAGCCTCGGGGCCGATTCATAAAGAGCTAAGATTGATCTCAGCTGCAAATCGATCTTAACTGCTAAGCAAAGTGTGATGTTTGAATGCAAATCATGATGGTAATACTGACAAACTCATCTTAAGATGAATTTTAGTGAAACCAAGCCCTGGCTTTAGGCTTTATCCTGTCCGTACTTAGTGGTAATTAGTTTTTTATTTATTTCCTTTCTTTTACATCTGATCAATGCAGAAACCAAAGTTGACATCGGAGAATCTGTTCGAGGCAAAGATGTGTTCGTCATCCAGACTGGAGCAAAGTGAGTTGACTAATCTTAAAGGGACACGCTGCCTTGGATCGGGCGAGTTGGTCTATGAAAAGCGTTTGTAACCGTTTGTTATAAAATGCATTATGGTTAGAAAGATGTTTTAAAACTAGAATACAATGATCCACACAAATATGCCTCAAAATTGCTTGGTTTTCCTTCTACAAGGTCCGCCATTTTGTGGAGACAAATATTTTGCTCTACAAAATGGCGTGCCGTGTTAGTTCACGATGAAAAAGGAAAACCACGCTGTCACCTCACTAAATGAGGATGGATTTGACATTCGGGTGTAAATGTCTGACAGTTTTTTGCTGTTTTCTCAGCAAGTAGACACTGTATTCAGCTGAAACTTTCACATGTGACTTTTACTGTATTTGTCTGTAAAATTTTGCCTATAAATAAGCATTACAAAAAACAATCTATGACACTACCTTTAAAAAACAGAATATTTGCAAGTGACCTGAATTTGTGCCAGCATAAGAAAACTTCTTGAATAAATAAATAAATATATTTTATTTTGATAGGGACGTGAACAACGCCATCATGGAGCTCCTGATCATGGCGTACGCCTGTAAGACATCAAGTGCTAACTCCATCGTCGGCGTCATCCCATACCTCCCCTACAGCAAGCAGAGCCAGATGAGGAAGAGAGGGTCCATTGTAGCCAAGCTCCTAGCCACTATGCTCTGTAAATCAGGTGAGGAAGGGTGAGCGATCATTGGAGGGGAGACCCATCATTCTGAGCTGAGCACAGTGAATATGTTTAATAGATCGTTAAATTTTCATCGGGGATAAAGAATATTATTTGGTTTTACCCAAAAAAACAATGTGTGTATTAAGCACTGTATACTCAGTACTTTGCCCAAGTTCTGCGAAAAATTCCACAGGCATATTACTCGGTTGGGATTCGAACCCACAACCTTTGCCATTCTATACCTAGTATGTCTCATCTAGTATGTCTTATCTATATGTTGTTGTAAGATGTGCTTGTAAGATGTTCTTGTAGTATGTTTTTACTGAGTATGTATGCTTCAGTAAGACCGTAAATTTTAGGGGCTGTCCTTTTCTATCCGGTGCCGACCTTTGACACTGGGTGGGTGGCCGCTATTTTCGCAATACCTCTCTAGGATTAGCATCAGTCCGGTTCAGTCCTTGATATTGTCTTCAGGGTCTAAATGAAACAATATGTATAAGTACCGTACTATAGTCCATTTAGGGCATATCTACACCTATACCAAACCAAATCAGTTTCATATGAAGTTTGCTATAATAGAGTTCATCGTTTTCTTGTTTTTTGTGTAGGGTTGGACCACATCATCACGATGGACTTGCATCATAAGGAGATCCAAGGTTTCTTTGATGTGCCCGTTGATAATCTCCGAGCCTCGCCCTTTATCTTACAGTACATCCAGGAACATGTGAGTAAGGGGTTGGTGGAGTGAGGGGGGGGGGGGTCATTCAAGGAAACTGCTTTAAAGGTAGGGTCATAGATTGGTAAATACTCCATAAATTCATGACCATAAAAACTTACTTTGTGAGAAGCAATACAGCTGTTGATAGTAAAAACTATTTTGAGAAAAGATTCCTATCAAAGTAATATGGTTTGGATAAATTTTCACCTGAAAACACTTGAGTCTAAGAAACGATTCTTGCATGAATCGTTTTTTTCAGATTTCTGAGGGTTGGTGTCCGTTCGTGAAGGCTGCGGCCAGAGATGCGGTTGGTACCCACTGTCACCTCTCTAAATGTGGATGAATTCAATGTTCTTGTGAAAGTCCAAACATGTTGTTGTGAACTGACATAGCATAGGAGGATTGAGGTCGACTGTAGGCAGTGGGCCTGGAAGTACAGGGTTACTGCCCAGAAAAACTGTTTCTTATCTGGAATCCCCCATTAGCTGTTTTTCTATCCTGTATTTTATTTCAATTGTTTTGGTTGGTATTTCCCCAAAAAATTCTGTGCTCACCTGCAGTATTATTTTTCAGAACTTTTTGGAGCTTCAGGAGTAATTTGTTTCCTTTGAAAATAACATTGCCACAATGAAACCCTGACTTGACAAAGGAAAGACAACAAAGGTTCTCATAATTAACACCGGGATTTGATGTTGTCTTGTGAGTAAATATGAGTAGGCGCTCACCGTGATTTGTAGAACCTCTGCTGTAAGCCACGGCCAGAAATCTGACATGGTATGCTGGAATCTCGGAACACTCGGACTTGCCTCCAACAGAACCAAATACAATGATAAGCAATGGTCGCAGCCCGTCCATTCTTGTAAGCCACATTTGTACAACAGGACGAAGGTGTTGAATCGGGGTTTAACAATAACCCCCCCAAAACAGGATATTACAAGCATGATTGCCAGTACCTTCTGTCCTTCTTTGTATGGGTGAAACTAAGTCTAGCACAGTGCATGCCTGTGCACACTACACAATAGAATGTCTGGGTGGAAATTTACGTCAGTCAGTTAAATAAAACAAATGCATAATATAAAATTAAACCTACAGATACCAGACTGGAGGAATGCTGTCATCGTCGCCAGAAACCCAGCTTCAGCCCAGAGGGCCACGTCGTTTGCTGAAAGGTTACGTCTCGGTCTGGCAGTGATCCATGGAGAGCAGAAGGTCCCTGAGCAGGACAAGGTTGACGGGAGGCACTCACCGCCGACGGTCAGGACTTTCTCTGGGCACAGTCTTGATATGCTACCATGTAAGTAGATTTCGTTGTGTCTGTGTAAAAAAAAGCACTTCCACTGCATGCCTGCTTTAAACTACGTAAACGTGGTATTTTGCTTAAAACTGTCCAAGATGTGCACGCAAATCCAACTGAGATATAACATTTTGGCACGGAGATTGTCTTATGTGAGATTTGATGTCAGTACAAAATTGAGATACAAAATTGCATTTTCTACAAGGGTAAGGTTCTTTTGATTTTTTTCAGCAGGACTCTGAAAAGTGTAAGGGTAAAACTAAAATGATATACATGTGGTTTTTCCTTTCTGTACAGTGTTCACCCCTAAAGAGAAACCCCCTATTGATGTGGTTGGTGATGTGGGAGGTCGTATTGCCATTATTGTGGTGAGTGTTTAAACACATAGACTGAAATCATATTGTTAATCTTGTCCTTTTGTTTATGATATAAGGAAGTATAGAGCAAAGAACATACACTTGGTGCGAAGTCTTGCTAATAGTATATGTAGTTCAACTCAACATTTCAATTCAACTCGACATTTATTTCCATATTGCAAAATTACATACAAGTAATTATAGAGAAGGTCAATTGAACAAAAATGTATAAAGAAATACTAGAATAATAATTATATTAGACACAATGAAACAGAGGCAAGTGTGGAGGTATCATCAAAAGACCAAGTTTTGTAGAGAGATGCCTTTATAAAACAAGATACTGGGGTCAATTTCACAAAGAGCCAAGATTAGTCTTAACTGCAAATCAATCTGAATTGCTAAGAAAAGTGTGATGTCTCAACAAAAATCGCCAAGGGGACATTGACAAGATAAGTCTTAGTGCTTTGTGAAATCGAGCCATGGGCTTCTTAACAGAGTAGTTCATGATAAACTTCCCGTTTCACCTCCCCCTCTGCTCGTATCTTCTGCGAGATTAAGGAAATTGCTCGACCATCTTCTTCCTTTCTTAGGATGACATGATTGACGAGGCGGAGTCTTTCGTTGCTGCTGCCGACGTCCTGAAAGAAAGAGGAGCATACAAGATCTACGTGATGGCCACCCATGGCATCCTGTCGGCAGATGCCCCAAAGAAAATCGAAGAATCCTGTATAGATGAGGTAATGAAAAGATGCTACTCTTGAAAGGGAGAGGCACAGGGGAAAAGACAAACAATCTTGTCGTTAATAACAACTGTTTTTTGAAAGGGCTTACATACGTCATGCTATGTGGTAGGCTCAAATCTTTACCCACACTCTTGTTGATGCTTCTGGTCAAGTTTATATATTGCCCTAACCATTAAACAGGCATTACATTCTTCTCTTTTTAATAATCGGATCCTGATTTTGTTTCCCCCCCCCCACCCCCATCCCGGCGTTATTGTTATAAAATAGTGTGAACAAACTATTAAAGCTTATACCATTATGTACATGTAGGCCAGCCCTTGTGCACAATCAAGTTTTTCTACTTCTTTCCAAGGGCCAAATATCATACCTGAATAAAACTTACCACATACTGTTAATCTGGGCCAAATTTTCATGGCTGTGCTTGGAAGAAAAATACAAGTCTAGCGAGGAATTTTTGCTTTTTTGTGTAAGTGTATACTTCATGTTACTAGTCATTCTTCGCGTAGAAATAATTATTAAGTGCAGACCCTGTAAGCGGAGAATTCCGTGGTAAGCACAGCCATGAAATTGAGCCCCGGTTCAGTTAGGATTGCAGTAGTCATGCAGTTTCATTTTGTTGAATCAGACTCTAACTTTATGATTGGCCCAGCCCACTATTATCTCACCATCCAATCAAGGAAGCTAACTTCATCAACGCTACCAATTAGAATTGCCTTCTTCATAAGCTTGTAATTATGCTTGTTAACATGTTCATTTTATGCATGGCCCTGCCCAGTATTATCTCACCATCCAATCAAGCAAGCTACCTTCATCAACGCTACCAATTAGAATGGCCTTCTTCATGAGCTTGTAACTATGCTAATTGTGCTAATTCATTCTTATCCAATCAAATTGGCCACAGAAAGTTCCTCACCCAATCAGTGTTGTTTGGCTTTCTTCATATTTGGTCATGAGAGTTAGAGTTAATACAGTGTAGCTTTGGTTTTAATTAACATAGTTTTTTTTTTAATATAGCAATTATTTAACCTTAAAAAAAAGAGAGGTTATTTTCTGCTTTTCAAAATCTCATTTAAAGGGTTTTTCCTAACACTGTGCCTCGTTTCTTAGGTTATTGTCACTAACACAGTGCAACACGATCTACAGAAATTACAGAGTGATAAAATCCGTACAATAGATATCAGTCCGGCTCTGTGCGAAGCAGTGCGCCGCATCTTCCACAAGGAATCTATGTCCTATCTTTTCCGCAATATATCCATGGAGGACTAGTTGGCATGTCTAGGTATATTGCTGCGTTTTTTTGTGTCAGGGTGTGTGTGTTTTTGACTAACCTCCATTTCAATTTACATGATAAACTCACCCATATGTCTGGACTATATCAACTTTTTTTGAAACGAAAAGCCTATTCAATTAGAACCCTGCTACTATCAGTGTGTTTATCAAGACAACCAACGCATCCCTCACTATGCCACAAAAGTAGCATTTGAGGCATATACATGCTGATTTAGAGACTAGAACCATTGCCCAAAGTTCAATGAGAGTGGTAAACTGGAGAAGCCACAGGCTAAGCTCAATTGCAATGGAATGTGGGCCACTGTTGTAAGAGACAAGGTTCTCAACCTTGGTCAATTACTGCAGTGGCAATCTGTGGCACTGGTTGATCATACACACAAATACAATGATAGGAAGGTGTGGCATGGGTTGCTGCACCATTGTGTGCATTGCACATGGGAGGTTTTGAGGCATTATGCATCTATGGGGAGGTTATCAACAAATTTAAAATAAACATCATACACCAAAAGTTTCCAATACTGTGGTTTTTTGCAAATGTACAACCTCATGTACTTGGAAAAAATTACATCTGTGAAATAAATGCACATGGTATATACCGTCGATGTCTGGAAGAAGGATGTAGCAAAAAAGTTACCGGAGAAAGGACGTAAGCAATTAATGTGCAAAATTGTGTTTCGAGGAAACTGAGCAAGAAAGTTTGATCGGTTTTCTGCCATTCATTAGTCATCATAGGAAGGTTAAATTCTGCATGGGAATGGGAAACATCTCTTTGGAGTAATTCAAGGAACAAAAATGTAACAGTAATGCCATATTCTTTTTGTCAGGAGCCATTTTATTTCTTACAAACTTTTGTTACTGGGACAAAAAGTACTTTGTGTGCCTGTATGAAGGTGTAGAGCCTTACGTCTTCTTCCAGACACACAACGATACATACACGGCACTCAAAACACTTTGTGACTAACCCTTCAGTAACAGGGACATCATTCAACTCATGTTCCAATTGATCATTCACTTCTGTGTATTCAACCCCTCTCACTGTCGGCAAATATAGTTAGTAATTATCACTTCATTACCTCAATGAGGTTTCCCACCCCTTACTTGTATGAGTGGCAAGCACTGTTTCATTGCACTGTTTACCACAAGCCATTTGTTGGTGATTTTGGCAGGAAAAGATGTGATGTGTGTACTTTAGCCCATTTTAAGAGTTTGTGATAAATGTTTGTGTGTGGGCACTTTGTGGCTTGCAACTTTGCTTTGTTTGCGGCTTGCAACTTTGCTTTGTTTGCGGCTTGCAACTGTGTGGCTAGCAACTTTGTGGCTTGCAACTTTGTGGCTTGCAACTTTGTGGCTTGCAACTTTGCTTTGTTTGCGGCTTGCAACTGTGTGGCTAGCAACTTTGTAGCTTGCTTATTATTATAACTTATGAAGTACAACTCTGAAATTGATTTGGTCTGTATCATTTGGGTTAAAGGTTTCTTATTGTATTACTTTATAAAAACATCACCATAAATTTTACATTTTTAACTAGAATCCTGAATTGCAAGTTCGGTTTCACACACCACTAAAGTAACGCTTTGATTGCTTCAGTTCAACTAAATTTTCCTCCAATTGCCCATAGATGTTTGAGTTTAAATGTTTTAATTTTGTAGATAAGTTTGGTGGTCCTACTAAAGTTGCAATCCAGACTCTCTAGGAATTTATTTTTGGTCAAAGTCCACATTTGTGAATAATTACATTCCTCAGAAACACCTGTTTATTTAATAGTTGTAATAAATAATACTTCTTTTGTTTCCTTTAGTTTTTAATGTTCAATGTCCAGATCAGTTTGGAGTTTTCTTGTTTTTATATTTGTGCTCGTTACTCTTTCATTGGTACATGGGACAAAACATTTACTCCATTCTGTATACTAATACAGACCGTCTCGATTTTGTGCATTTGGTTGTCAAAATTTGTCCCTTATGATTCAACTGTTTCTTTGTACAGGTTGTAATCACCAACACAGTACCCCACGACCTCCAGCGGTTCCAGTGCACAAAAGTTCGCTCTGTGGACATCAGTCTTGTCATTGCCGAGTCCATTCGTCGCATCCACTTCGGCGAGTCAATGTCGCATCTCTTTAAAAACGTTCCCGTTGAAGACTAAACAGCGAGAGAGTTCCTACATGCACATTCTCAAGAGCCTGTTGACCGGCCCTTACCCCTTAGTGTCTTTGGCCAGAGACCCTCCTAAATCCTCCGATATCCTCCACTCTATGGTTACTCAACACCAAAATGTTTGGACTTGGATAAGATTGGTATGCATGGCCCAGTGATAAGCAACTACTATTTGGGTCGTTGGCTCAATTCACCCGACGTCATCATCACAATTATCTTGGTTGCGCCATTTTGGTAGTCAATGTCCCTGTGTGTTATACAGTGTAGTGCGCATTGTAGGCGACGCAGCGTTGACATGCTTACCATAATTGTGTACGTGCAATTTGACTCCCAAAATGGCAAGTGGGGCAGACACTAGCAGCGTGTGGCATTGGCAGGAGGGCTCAATAGTCTCCAAATCCTCCGCAATCGGACAACTTCCAGGGTAGTGTTAGGGGTAGGGTTAGGGTTAAGCAACTTCCTATTAGAATATGAGAATGATGTGTAAAACAGCAAAAGTGTCAATTCTTTCTGTCAACCCTTCCTATTGACTGACCATTCAATATAATGAAGCTATTTTTCAATGAAAGAATTGTGATGGTTCACGATACAGTTCTTCACTAAGAGTTCACCCTGGAGAGGCAATTTTTCAAAGTGAATCATTATGGGCAAATACTTGCTATGTAGAATTAGCCTTACGAAATACAAAATCACTGTAAACTGAAAGGCTGACGGTAGTACTTGTTTTCTTTATTCAGATGGTAGTATTTCACGTTTGTCTGCACCCAAAAGAACACACCACTCTGTGTTGCAGTCACTCTGTGTTGCAGTCACTCTGTGGACATTCCTTTGTTCTGTACACTTAAGGAAAATGCTATTCTTCAACACTGTAAAAAAACCCACTGTGTGGACATGTGTAAGTTCACATAGTGTTTCAAGGCCCTACATTATGTGGACCTTATTTGTTCTCAGGTCCACACTTTTGTATGTAGCGTTAAAACACACCAACTGTTAATGTAATTTATTGGAGTTTAACTACAGTTACTACAGTGTGACTTTTATGATTTTCAGATGTGGTTGGATTGTATTGATCCAGAGAATTATGTCATGTGGAGATTTGAAGTTGTAAAATAGCCTGTGCTGGAGGGGGGGGGGCAATATTTACACAGATGATGGGAGGGAAGGGGAACCACACTTTTCTTGATGTCATTGGTACAGAATCTGTAGGGTAATTTCATATTTACTGAAGTTATGTTGACCATAGTTATCAGAAATATGTTTTTCTAAATGATTTTTGTATCTCGATATTTCATGATGAGATTTGTTGACAAATATCATTGTAGGCCTACATGTATCAAACCATGAAAGCCATTTAGAAAACCCGATTCTGATACATGTGGTCAATAAGACTTGACTGTGGAATCACCCTGTAGTGGTCAGTGTCATTTCTGGCTCCAAAGCTGGTATACGTTTGTATTTTTAAAAAAATCACCCATTTCATATTTCAAAGGCATTTCTTATGACAGAAACTTTTTATTCTGAAAAGACCTTAGTCTTTGAAGAACGTGGTAAGAGCCAAGTCCAATTATTAAGCTTTTCTTGCATAAATCATCAAAGAAAAACTAGCTCGATGTAGCTCCTGGTAATCAGTGGAGCCATTGCGCTAAAGATTGTGTTTGTTTTATTGCTTTTGTATTCATTGTGGAGTCTCTAGTATTGTTCTTTTGAAAACTGGATACTTAATGAGAGAAGTTTTGGGGGGTTTTGTCAATTTTTGTTTTGCTTTTCCTTCAGAGTGTAAAATACTCTTTATTTTTATTTTTTTATTTTTTTCATTTTGTTTCTATAAAACAAATTCTAAGAGTTTTGTATTAAAATTAAGATTCCAAAGGAGTATAAAATCAGACTGACAAGTTGACCATGAAATCAGGCCGTGTCCGTATCAAGTTACTTCGGTAATATGGTCATCGGCTGCAGTGATAACATTGAAAACCAGGCCTTTTCAGCGATCCGGCCATAGCCACTGCTAATTCGGACGTGGCTTACATTTAAGTTTAGTTATTGTGAAGCAACCTCTACAAGAAAGTCTTGGTGGTGGTATGTCTTGCCATAAACTTAATTGTGCTTTGTTATTTTTGAGTTTTGTTTAATTTTCTAGCATTAATATGTTATCTTCCATCGATATACTTTTCTTGTGAATATAAAGTATTTCAAATTGGAGCAGGTTTGTTCTCGGTTGTAACACTGAACATTTTCCTTTTTGTACACGCTTGATCGTTTAGAGCATCATATTTAGGGAGTTGTCACATGGAGGGACCAGTTTCCTCTGGTCAACTTGGTTGCTGGACGCCATTTTCGGTCCAAATGTAGCATAACCCAATGTGCAGTCTAGTCTGGCACCCTGTGTGTGCACATGCTGTTTGGGGGACCATTTGTAATTGCATGTTGTTGCAACTCTCTCAATAAACGACTCAATAAATAATGGTTAATCAAAGGATTGTTATCATTCTCTCATTAAGTGAACTTCAGTGAAAAAAAACCCCTCAAAAACACCTTGGATTATCAAATCCTCTGTATCATCACAGGCTTGGGCTCAACTTCACATAGCACTAGGATTCAATGAAACCTATTGCACGTAGATTCTGATGAACGGGTCAAATGCCAACAATTTTCTGTACGATTTGAAATTTGCATGATGGAGAATACAATCTAGAAGGGTTTATGGTAACACCATGTACACGAAAGCTCTCTTTTGAGTCGTTGTGGTTCTGAAAAGAACCGGTGGTGTACATTAAGTGTAACAACTTAAGTAGGATATGTTATACCACTGGTTCTTTAAACCACTGCACCAGTTCAGTCTAGAGCCTCTTGTGGTTGCTCTAGTTCTTATCGGAACCACCACAACTATAGAGAGATTTCATGTATATTGTGTTTCTCTCGCAAACCTTACTTCAATTCCAATTTTGTAAAGCTGGAATGACACATCATGCAAGCTGACTGTATAGTTGGATGATTTCATTTGTACTGTGTCTGCACAAATTTGACAAAGTGAACAAGCTGAAATTGTCAGGTTTATTTTGTCTCGCAATCCTTGTTAAATAAGTATGGGCACGTAGATAAACACTAGTGTATGATGATTGCATTTAATTGATGGATATAATCTGTAACCAGTGTTACATGGACAACCATTTCAGACCCAACTGTGGCAAAACCCATAAATTCTCAACATTTACCATAATGCGTAACAGCCATGAAAAGTATGTGGGTTTTGAGGCATTGTATGGTGAGGTATCAATGTATATTCGGTTTGCGGTAACAGTGTATATCTACTTTGCTCTGTAGTTTTTTATCTTTGAGAACTTGTCTTGCTATTCATTCTACTGCCGCAGGGTAGAATTCGGAATTTGGGAGACTGCTTATTTCTGAAAAGAACTGTCCTGCTTATTAACTACTACCTGGGCAGAAGGTATGAAAAGCTCAAAGATTGCCCCAGGGACCATTTTGAGATTTTCAAGTCACCATGTAAAGCGTTTTCTATCTCTGAAGGAAATAGAACAATTCTTACATATTTGGAACACTATTAACTTTCTCAATAAGTACCCAAATCTCACTTTAAAGATTTGGGTCAAAGTTTGGGATTTTGCCAGAGCTAGTCACCTTTCCTCTTCCTAAACACATTTTTAACAGAGATTTCACAAACATTAATTTGTCAGTATGTATTATTTTTGAAAAACTTTACTAAAATTAAATTGATTCTTCAAGTTTTTGTGGGCATTTTGTTGTAATGTTTCAGATAATTCAGCATAATTAAATTTTATAAATTATCTGGCATTTTTGTGTTATTCTTTCCTGATTGTTTGAATGGAAATTGTTGTGAACGTTATTAAGGCACAACACTAAATTTTGTTGTTTAATTTTGTTTTTGTTTTGTTAGAAATGCAAAAAAAAACACCACCTTATCTGTTCACAGGAAACTTATATCAGTATTTAATAAACAAATGTGTGACATTTGTTGCAATGGACTTGAAATTATCAAATTATTGTTGCACTTTGTTTTGTTGTTTTATTCGTTCGTCTTTTTTCTTTTCTGATTCTCATATCAAGTGCTATCAAAAGGTATTTGGCAAAGGTTTTAACTTAAAACTTTCTGGCAAATGCCCCTCAGATGTGGATTATAAGTATTTTGCATATTTATGGATATTAATATATGAATATACACATGAACTTCTTTTCACCACGCCCCCTTATTTAATTACATAGTACTGCTGCCGCTTGAGGGCGCTATATTAGATGTTGCTTTTGATCGATGTGATGTGATGTTGCTGCAGAGCTGTCTGCAGAGACAAGTTTAGTTAGTTTTCGCATAAAGAAAGGACATATTTCGGGCCGAGAAAGAGAGATACGAGTTGTATTCCGTGAGTAATCTTAAATAAGGTTTGGATATCATATATATCGTTTAATTCCCATGGAGGTAAAAACGATAATTAACTCGACCAAGTCATTATGAAAATCGCATTCAATAATTGAATAAGTCATGTTTTGTAAGTTGTGACATCAATGATCAAATGTCACGTCATCGATGGACCTCTCCGAGCTCCATTATCTGTAGTGTTTAGTATGATTCATGTGCTGAGCGCATTATTCTATCTAACTTGAGATTCGCACAAGTAAGAATGTGCTCAACACATATATGCACTCTCTTAAAAGTTAAGGTTTAAAGCATGCACCAATACGTTGACAGTGAAGTGATCAAATTCTGAGCTCTTTTAATGGTTTTTATACAACAACTTGAAAGGCCTTATTTATAGTTAATATGCACTTCTTTCTTAACACGGCAGAGAAAATTTTCAAATTTGTTTTTAATTGTTCTTTCCCACTATCCCAGGCCTTTCCAACTAGAATTTTTACTCGCTGAGAGGAATCTCTGTCTTCATGATGTGTGCAGCAGCAGTCTGAAATATCCATGTTCAGCATTGTTGTCTTAGGCCAACCCATGCGCACACACGCAGTGCGTACATCTTTTGTCATTTGAAGGCTGCACTCAAAAGAAGAAGAAGAAGATTGAATTTTTTTTGATTTCATGATGAATTTGTCTGCAATTTGTGGCTGCTGGATAAATGGGGACGTTAATAATTCAATGTTTCGCTCGATTATTGCTTGGCAATGAGTTTGACAGGGTTGTTGGTATCCTGCTCCATCAACCCTTATAAGAAATTACTTTGTGATGTCACCCTGTGTCATCAACAATGACAAAAGAAACCTGACTGTTTTACAAAACTAAAGTTTTGACTTGGTTTTGCAAATTAGGTCAGCATGATCTGAGAAATCATATCGTGCTGTTGTCGTTGAAAGTGAAACACTTCACTCAATTAGCAGAAATCACCAAAAATGTGTGCAACGAAAGAGAAACAGTTTTCCTGTGATGTGTGTTCCAAAGAGTTTTCCCTGAAATGCGGCCTACAGCAGCACTTGCGGACTCACACTCGGGAGAAGCCATTTCTGTGCCATTGGTGCGGAAAGGCCTTCTCCCAGATCGGCAACTTGAAAACTCATCACTCGCAACACACTAATGAAACGCCTTTCAAATGTCACACGTGCGGTGCTGGCTTCCGTAACCGTGGCAACATGCAGAAACATCAAAGAGTCCACGCGAATCCCTTCTTGTGCAAGGACTGCGGGAAATCCTTTAAGACAGTTGATCGTTTCCGAGGCCATCAGATAATCCACGACAACGTCAAGCCTTTTGGCTGTGACTCCTGCACGAAGTCCTTTGTCAGCAAGAGCAAGCTTCTCGCACACAGCCGAGTCCACACCAAAGAAAAGCCGTTCACCTGTGACATCTGCAACAAGACGTTTTCCCAAAAGAGTGCCGTCAAACAGCACCGAAAAGTCCACGCGGGCGAAAAACCATTTTTGTGTGATATGTGCGGTAAGCGTTTCACCCAGAAAGTGAATCTCCAAAACCATCAAGCCATTCATGCCAAGGAAGCTAGTTTTGAATGCGAAACTTGCCATGAAAGACTCCGGGACCAGGTTTCCTTAGACAGACATCGTCAGGGTCATTTTGAGATGCTCAAGTCTCTTCACATCTGCCAGATCTGCAGCGAGAGTTTTGACGAGATAGACGAGCTTGAGCAACATGAGAGGGGTCACCTCAGGGAGCAGCTCCTGGGTAACATCGACAAAGATGAACTTGCTAGACTCATGCAGGAGACACTTATGACACCTCTTCCTTGGATCATAGATAAAGATTCATGATGGTGTTTTCATGCATTGAATTTGAGAACTTCCTTCTTACAGGGCTCAAATTAGAGCTTGTACCTCAACATTTTTACCGGACCAGAATTTATTTTACAAGACCAGAATCAAAATGAGAAAGAACTATCTACAAAGTTTATCAATAAAACTGTTTTTATTTGAACAAGCACTAGAGAAGATTTCTTTATACTTTGATACTCAACATAATTGAATGATATTTACAGGTACCAGACTCAAAGTTAACAGTTGAACATCATTTTTATTTATTTTTTAAATGAGGTATTATTATTTAATTGAAAAAAACCCTTACAAGACCACCGGACTTGTAAAGTCGTGAGTTTACTGGCCCAACGCTAAAATCACTGGCCTCGGGCTTGTGGTCCAGTGTAAAATTCAAGCCCGTTCTTGAGGATGCATTTAAAGTTGCATCGCACGTTTATTGTTTTACCAAAAGACCAAACAAAAATTCCTGTGAACGAATTTTGACAGTTGATTGTGTTTTAAAATGAAAAAAATAAAATAAAATACTTTCGTGTATGTCCAGCACATTGCACGGTATACTTGTAAAATGCCAATTGTTTGTACATGGCCGTTGGTAATGCCAGATAATGTCTGGTCCTTACAATAACTCATTTGTACCTTTTAACTACAATTACTAATTGATGAGATATTTTTTCATTCAGTGTCTTGAAGGTAGGGTCATACTTTGCAGGCCTGATGCCTCATTTTTTAGAGGGCAAGGGCACCAAGGCGTTTTCTCCTTGGTAAAGGACACCTTTATGAGGAAATTGTGAATTTCTATCGGAACATTTCAAGGGGCACCAAGGCAATGACCAGGACCAATGGAAGCAGTTGAAGTATGAGGCCTGCTTTGGTAAAGTGCCCTCGTTGATTTGAAATCAAATTAGATTAGAAAAAAGTATGTCAAATTTGAATCTCAAAAGATCGCCTTTATGCGACTTTTTGAAAGTTTTAGTTGTCCGTCGTGGTCAGGGGTGCGATTGCTACCCACTGTGAATGAGCGATGACCCTACCTTTAATTGAAAGCTTATTTGTTTCCTCAACTAAAGGGAAATAGCTATCCAAAATTTAAACCAATTTTCCACCATCCATTTTGCAAAAAAATGGGTTATGCATCTTTATGGCCACTTCTTGGTGAAAGGCAATTACCTGTACAAGGAAATTGAACAATTTTGTTTTAACATTTCAAGAAGATAGAAATCTACACCCTGAAAAATGAGTTATTGTGCCATGTACATTTTTGCGTGCTAAAATTGTGTACAAATTGTGTTTACTTGTGTACAAATTGTGTTAACTTATACTGTAATTTATTTTAATGTTATTGTTTATTACCTCAGGTATACTATGTAAAGTTGTACACTGCAAACTGAAGATTGTGTGTGAAATGTTTGAATGTCAACTTATAATGCAGTACAACAAACTTTCAGGTATACATTTTGTACATGTACATGTACGTATATAAGTACTGGGTAAATGTACCCTTCATATTGACCATGTAACCTTTGTTTTAAAAAAGAGTCACCTTTTACATTCCATTCCTGGCAGGCAAGATACCACACCAGTCAACTGGAAATTTTACATTTTGTGTTACAATTTCCACAAAAAAATTCAAGAGTTATAAAAACAACAGCTGAACAGGTTTTGAGATGTGCCCCTTTCTTCATATCAAAAGTTGATAGAAATCAGACAGTGCAATCTCCATAAAATATGTAATTTCATCTTTTCTTCCTTTGAGCTGTGTACAAATTGTGCCTGCAGGAAGTCCAGGCTCTGTGGCTCTTTTGCTGTAAACATGTGATGTCAGGGGTAACATGGTCTAATTCAAACCGCTGTTAAAAATTAAATTGTATTGAGATGACTATTGACTGACAAACATACTTTTTTTTATTGTGTGAATTGTTCTTTAAATAAAGCACAGATGAATCATAACAATGATAATAAATCTGTTATGTTTCGATGTAGAGTTCTTAAAGGTTAAAGTTGTTTAATACTGGTGTGCAGTGTCTAGTGTGCCCCACCCCACATTTACATGAAATAATAAACTTGTGAAAGTTTAAGCTCAATCGGTTTTCAAAGTCAAAAGAAAACAGTGAAAAAAAACATTATATGTTTTCACTGTTTTCAAACATCAAGTTGTTTTACTCATTTCTAAAAAACTATAGCATTTCAGGCAAAAATTCAAAGGGAAGTTCCACCATGTAACGTTTACATATGTGAACATTTTGCTAATGCTGTGCATACCCTTAAAACATCGTACACGTTTATTAATTGTCAAAGACCAGTGTTCTCACTTGGTGTATCCCAACATATGCATAAAATAACAAGCCTGTGAAAATTTGGGCTCAGTTGGTCATCGAAGTTGCAAGAAAATGATGAAAGAAAAAACACCCTTGTTGTACAAATTTGTCTGCTTTCAGATGGGAATAAAAACTTCTTGCAAGAAGTTTTTATTATTTTAGTGAGAAATTACCTCTTTCTCAAAAACTACGTTACTTCAGAGGGAGTCGTTTCCTACAATGTTTTATCCTATCAACTGCTCTCCGTTGCTTGTTACCAAGTAAGTTTTCATGCTAATATTTGTTTTATGTCATTACCAAACAAGTACGATACCTTTAATACTGGTGTAAAGTGTGACCAAACCCAACATTTACATTAAATAATAAACCTGTGAAAGCTTAAGCTCAATCGGTTTTCGGAGTCCAGAGAAACCAGTGAAAACCCCCATTAATATGTTTTCACTGTTTCAAACATCAAGTTTTGGTCTCGCAATATCAAAACAAATTGTTTTACTCATTTTCTAAAAAACTATAGCATTTCAGGCAAAAATTCAAAGGGAAGTTCCACCATGTTCTGTTTACGTCTGTGAACATTTGCCCAAGCATACCCTTAAAGTGGACAGTTAGGGTGAATTTTGTATCAACGCCACTGTATACTGTTGCAAGAATTTGGAACACACATTCCAACATCAGGGCCCAATTTCATAGAGCTGCTTAGGCATAAAATATTGCTTAACAATTTTTCTGCTAAGCAAAATTAGGCAGGGGACCAGTCACAAATTGTACAAGTGGCATGGCATTTTGGCTGGTAACCTTATTTTGGTGAGCATAACTCTTGTTGTGCTTAAGCATCTGGAGTTCAATGCCTGAGGCAGCTTGTGCTAGGCCATAGCATTGGCCCTGGCCAACTGCAATAAAAACTCAGATCATCCAACATGTACTATGCAATCCAATTACCAGGGTTCAAAATGGTTGACTCTTGAAATATTAATCACATTTATCACGGTTTGATCTGCTCTGCTGATGTATCTGTTGTATGGTCGATCGATCGTGTACATCAAACTGCTTTCTCAGTCTGGTTTGCTCTTCCCAGAACTCCTGCTCATGACAACGAGTAGAATGACCGTGCTGACTACAGTGGCTAGTATCGTAACCGTGACAACTGCAATTGTGTGATTCGTCTGCCCCACTGGAACGTCAAAGTACAGCTCCTTGCTCTCCTGTAGGAAAATGAAATTTGAATTTCTCTTTATTTTGTGCTCATAGAAAAAGTGAATCTAGGAATTGCATTTCATCCCTCCATGTTCGTTCATTAATTTTTTCATTAATTTATGTTTATTATTCAACTCAAAATTACACTACAGTAGCAGGCCTGGGATTACGCGGTGGCCGCGGCCTCTGTAGCCCTTGTCTTTGCCTTGGTGCCTTTTCAAAAGTTTCCCATATACTTTAAGATGTTCTAATGGAAGTGCCCTTTGCAAAAAATGAAAATGGCCCTGCCCTCTCAAAAGTACATAGTTTTGAATTTTCAGATTAGGTTTAACAACCATGAAATGTTGTTTTCGTCATGATGACCCCCCCCTCCCACAATTCTCAGTCCCGCAACCATTTATCATGAACTTTTGCACGCTGTGCAAAGCTGCCTGTCACAATTCATTATGCAGAATGGCAGCTAAACCTACTACATTGTATCATATCGATTTTTTCCAGGTGATTTCAAAGTCTTGAGAATTCAAAATCATTGGCAGTTTTGTGTGTTTAAAATGATAAATTTTTCACCAATGTTGTTGTTGGAGAACCATGCACTCACCCTGTTAGTAAGAGGCAGAAGTTGCCAGTTGCAGAGTGTCTTGCTTGTTCCATCACAAGGAGCTTTGTAGAGCTGCACTTTAGTCTTGCCACCAGTCTTGTCTGTAGCTGTATAAGACCTACCACTTGATACTTCTGTAAGATCGGATTTTAAGATGTTGAAGATAAATCCTCTGAACGTTCAATAGATCCTTCTCAAATGATGTCACTATTTTATCGCAGCCATGCTGGAGTACTTACATGTGCACATCAAGCACAGACATGAATAGATTTGCATGAATGAGTGCTCTGAAACGTTATGCTGGATGGCACTATGCATACCTATCCTAAATGTGCGTAGTACTCGGGGGGGGTTCTCCCCAGGTTTTTTCAAAACGGGGGGGCATTCTTGACCCAAATTTTTGAAGTTTTGCCGAAGCACGCTGAATTGAAACAGGTCTTAGGAATGTTTTCTACTTGGTGTTTATCTTAGTTTTAAAAGCCCTACTGTGCAATTATTATTATTATTATTATTATTATTATTATTATTATTATTATTATTATTTATTTATTCATTTATTTTTATTTTTATTTTTTTTTTTTTGGGGGGGGCGTATCGATTGAAATTTGCGCGTATCGGCACGCAAATCGTGCGTATCGGTCCAGCATGTGCATGGGGGAGAACCCTGGTACTCCAGTATGTCAGACATCCCATGTTGCTAAAGAAATGTGACATCAGTGAGAAGGCTCTAAAACAAGAATAAAGTACTGGACAAATATGCACAAACTTTGGCTTGCATGGGGGCCAGTTATACCAGTGTCTGTCAGGTAATTGGCCCTTGTTTCTTTATGGTTTGGAAGTTGGTCAACACAAATGACTTGAAAATGGGAAACAGTCATAAATCTGGGACTGAATTAACTGTAGTTAGCTGTAATTAATACTGAGTATGTACAAAAACAATTCATGAATGAAGTCTCCAATCTGTAAACAAATAAAAAGAGAGTGTTTTACCTCTGCAACGAATCAAGAGATATGGAGCCTGCAAAGCCACCCGGGTAGATTGAGTTTCTGGGTGGGCCGATGGCCTGTGGTACCTTAGATGGACCGTCATCTCACTAGTGAAATTGACCATATCGTTGTCGTGTAGATGGGATGGACTTGAAGGGTGTACATGCCCTATATGGGATACTTTAGGAGGATATACAAGGATGGTGTGTGCTTTGGAGAGGTAAGCTGGTTTCTCAAGGTCAATGTCCTCAAATGCCACAATCTACAGAGAAATCGAAAACAATATATATTTTAATTGAACCCCAACCTACATAAATCTTACATAATTCACTATACGGTTCTGCTTAGAGTCCACCGCAGTTTTGTGGTGAGTTTCATTGAGTGGTTTGATGGGTTGGGAACAGCTCTTAGACAGAACAACAAGGCTATAGTTCGGGTGGGGTAAATCACCTTCAAAAAAGTGTATGACCAACAAACATACAACTTTAAGGGATGGTTTGTAGTTATCCCCTGACAAGTTGTCACCAGAATGTAGAAATCGTTTTTTATGCTTGAAGGATGCTATCACGTCCCAAAATCACATATGTCCAAAGAGTAAGAAGTAACAAACACTATGTTTAAAAACAGACGGTGGATGCCATTATTTAAAAAAAGACATTTGGAGATTAAAAACATTTCTGATAGAGAAGAGAAAAATGCTGGCAGCTAGTAGAACACTAACAGCGCCCTATCAACCTTGCCTCACGGTCTATTAATTTTTAATATCTTCTGTGATATCTATGTACATGTATTGTCTCGTACAATTTTCTATTTTTATATTAATGAATGTATGTAATTGCTGGGCACCTTTGTAAAACAGTGTTTCATTGAAAATTTTCCCCCAGGATAAATAAGAATTAAACAAATATAAGAGATTAACTATTATAAAGGCACCACCAGTAAACTAGTCGATTGTTTCTTGCATGTCAAGATGGGCTTTTTGTACCTGAGGACTGCCAAACTTGGCAGCAGCTTCTGCCTGGTACAGATCAACAAACAGACCCCTGGGTAGACTCTCTATAATCAGAAGCTGACACGTTGTGCAGCTGTGTCTTGGGTCAAGAAGCACTCGCAATGAGGTATGGACATCCCTTGAAAAAAGAAAACAAGAAAAAAAACCTGAACAATTTTGTAGTGAGCATGGGTTTTCCTTTTCACCTTATTGTTTAGATGAGAAAAAAGAATAAGCTGTTGCCAACTGCTTACCATCCAAAAGGAACTATGGCATAAATGCAAAAATAGTTAATGGCCTGACGTTTTGACCCTAGCAGAGTTTTTCTTGAGGGCTTATTCTTTAGAATTACAAATAGGTGGATTTCACATAAATCAAGATCAAGAAGTTTTTGAATATCATTTGTTAGTTTTATAATATTTACCTTCTTTCCCCTTACTTGAATTTCATTTTCATTCCAGATAATTCAGAGTTAAAATTAGCTCCCCCCCCCCACACACACAGTGTGGTACTGGTATAGATTTTGACAAACTACCTGAATGCCCATTTTGTCAAAATTTCTGCCAAACTAGCAGTACTGGCTTAGGTCCTATTTAAAAAAGTAGAAAAAGAATATAACAATTTAGAAATCAAGATCAACTCTGAGAAATGAAAGGTCTGTCGAAGGAAAAACAAAAGGGTAAAATAGTATAAGATAATGATTTAAAATACAAGATGATTGAGAAAATAATGCCATGAATTACCTGTGAAAGCCTTTTTTAGTAAAAGATCTTGTCATTTGAATATCGGTTGGAGTTACATTACAGTAATCTGCTTTCATGTCTTCTTTACCTTGACGTGTGAGAAAAATGTATGGAGAATTTAGGCCCATTTCAGGTACAATAAAAAAGTTCATTGGATTGGCCCAAAAATGGAGTTTTGTAGAGTTATTTTTGTTTAAGCATTTAAGCTCAAAATATCAATTGGTAACGTTCTGTTCATCCAACCCCAAGAATGACAAAATACCAATTAAAGTTTAAGCCAAGGTATTGAACTTCCATTTGATGCCACAAAACCTACCGCAAGAAAACACAAATTTGACAACACACTTGCTATAAAGTTAGACAGCAAAAATGAATTTACCTCTGCATTCAGCTCAAGTCATTGTTAAGTAAGGCATAGCCTTCCTCGAAAACAAATGATCATAACCAAAAGTTTAAATCAAGTTTAGTACGTACTGCCCTGGATACTGTTTACTAACTATGCTAGTTCACTTCACGAGTTACAGAGATACTTACCAGCTTACAAGAAATACTTACTTAATTTGTGTCAATAGTAACAATGCTTTTATTATTGATGTAAATTTCTTAATCTTATGAAGTTATAGTATACTTACCAACCGAAGCCATCTTTTCTTTCAAATCAGCTGGCAAAGTTTGTTCAATGTTAATTGTTTGACCACAGGAACTAGTTTGTAGCTCCACCATCATCCAAAATAAACAAACCACAAATGCCGAGCAGACGACGCTGTTGACACATCCCAAAACTGAAAATTTATACATTTTGTGTCTTAATTTTAAAGTAATGTTTTCTTTTAAGCATTGGGCAAATGGAAATTAAATCAATAAGAAAAATTTTCAAGAAACTGTATCATTTTAGTGTGATTTACAGCTTACAAATGCTTCACAAAAAAGAAAAGGCAAAAAGGTTCTTCTCGGACGGCGCCATCTTTGCTCACTATTAACTGCGCCCTTAGAGGCATCAAAACATCACGGAAAATAGCGCCCTCTTGTGGTAAGAATTGTTCCTAAAATTGTAGGCTATTGTACATGCT
Organism: Plazaster borealis; assembly: GCA_021014325.1. Lineage (NCBI taxonomy): Eukaryota > Metazoa > Echinodermata > Asteroidea > Forcipulatida > Labidiasteridae > Plazaster > Plazaster borealis. The sequence goes on from CM037475.1 coordinate 10,295,724, forward strand.
GTTGGCTCAAGTTCATGGTTGGTGCTATGATATAGGAAAGACCAAGCATGGGACACACTCGAGCCAAGTTTTGGATGTTGGAGAATGAATGCTGTCACAAAAACATTTGTAAATCATCGAGTGGGAAACATTGACATTTTGTTTAACCTAAAATATAATGATTTTCAGACACAAGAAATGTCTGTTCCCTTCATTGTTCTGGGAATCGTCCTGCTCTCTCGCCCTCCCTTGATGCTTTCAAGAATGCACTGAGGGCTCAATTAGGAAAGTAATTTGGCTGGTCAGTTTTTACTTGAACCATGTCTTATATTGCACTTGATTAAGGTTGCGGCTCATGGTTTCACGCATGCGCTCAACCGCAGTGTGGTAATCTTCACTAATGAAGCAGCACTTGCAAGGAAGAAGAATACCAAGTTCTGTATTAAATTTATGCACTAAACAAGAACAAACCTCTTCAAATTCAAGATTACTCTTTGCTGCTCACAACACGGCAATAAAGATTCAATGACTGTACATACAATATGTAGTAAATTTTACTATAATTTATTTAGATATGTTTCCCTACATACAATAACATTCCATTTTTCATCAGTCATACTGAAAACATATTGCTTCCACCAATAATGTTAATAACTTTTCAACATTTTTTGCACTTCCAAATGTGTAACGTTGCATCTTTTCTAAGCAACAGTTGAGCCATTTTTTATTTTGTCAACACAAATCCACAAAAGCAACCGAGGTCTGAAGGACAATAGAGTTGTAGCTTTGATGAACCATAATAAATGTTATTAATGCTGCACTCAGAATCTGACAAGATGGATCGAGAAATGATAACGGTCTCGGTGTGAAATTCCGACTTCTGAGATTTCTTTACAATTTCCCTTTATCCTTAAAGAGAAGGTATACCTCTGGTAATTACTCTAAAAGTTAATGACCATAAATAATTACTTTGTAAAGAGAACCGGAGAGCTGTTGATATTATACAATATTGTTAGAAATTACACCATTTGAAGTTATGTAGTTTTAGAGAAAGAGGTATGCAACAAGGGTGTTTTTTCCTTTAATTATTGCAACTTCAATGACCAATTGAGCTCAAATTTTCACAGGTTTGTTATTTTATGCATATGTTGAGGCACACCAAGTGAGGATACTGGTCTTTGACATTGACCAAAAGTATACCCTGCCTTTAAAATGATTAACCCTAAACCTCATTCTTAGTACAAAAAACAGTCCTATAACACACACAATCTTCGTCTGTGAAATTCAATAACATGAATTCTACTTTTAACAAATAAAAAAAGGGTCAGATAGTGCAAAGTGAAAATAAAATGGGTTATGTTTTTCCAAGCCTCACGTATCACATGACTAAGTCAACCTTGGAGAAAGAAAGCAAAAAAACAAAAAAAAACTTGCAAAATGTTTGTTTTCAAACAAGCAGCATCGAGCAGCCTCGATTTGGACAAAACAAACGCACTTCAACATTGTACCCTGCTACACTTGTTTTCACTTTTCAAGATTTGTCATTGAGAGAAGCAAATGTAAGTATCTTTAGTGGACTATACCTATTGGTACTACAAAGGTATTCATTTATGCTATTAATAGTCCAGCTGCTATTTTGAATAAATCCTTAGTAGCACATGCTTTTAACCACTTCTGTACATTAGCCGGTGCCCCTGCCACCTGTCCCGCACTTTGTACAGCACTCCAACAGACGGCGTCTGCGACGGATACCGATGACCCGACCAGCCAGTCCCTCTTTCCCAGGCGTGAATTCATTGAGCGAACGGCTGCGGCTTTCTCCTTGGAGCTGCCATTTAGCAGAGCCCCCGTTGCTAGATCCAGCCACTGGTCGACTGATGATGCCAGGGCAATATCTGTTGTGTCGAAACCTGGGTTGAGGAGACGGGTGACATAGCGGGCAATGTTTGCCTCCCCATGGATGGGTGATTGAGAAGGTGCAGCTACCATCATGATGGGACCATGGGAAACTACAAATAAAGAGGAGTAAGTTAATGTTATCTGAATCAGGCAAGATATTTGGTCCTTCGGAAAAAAGTAGGAATAATTTATCGAGTACAAGGGCTGACCCACATGTCCACATGGTGTGGGCTCCGCTCTAATAATAGACTTTTCAGGCCTCATTAATAACAGTTTTCTGATTTTTCCAAGGGCAAAAAAAATCGGAAAACAGACTAAAGTAGGAAAAATATCATGCCTGCTGAATGCACAATTTCATATTCATCTTGCAGAATTCATGAACTAGTGGGGAAGGAACAATTTGTTTTCTTAGCTTACTCTAAACAAAGTCTTCACATGCACATTTTCAGCAATTATTATTGGTACATTATAGTAGGGTCATATCTTTGGATTCCGTGACCATTTTTTTGCTACCTTTTTTTCTTGATGGATTTGACTTCAGGAACCATTTGAAAGGAAAATAAGCTCCTATGTACCTCTGAAATGTGATAGGAACTTTTTTTATAGCGCAATATTCAAAATGGCCGCCGACGCCATCTTGAAAAACATAAATTGTAATAGCTCTGGCACCAGATGACCTAGTCGGACAAAAGAGATGTCCTTTTTCATTATATCTGGCATGACAAATCCACTGGAGTGGTAATTGTAAGGTTTGGGGACCATCTTGACCTCTAAATCCAAGATGGCCGCCGTCGCCATCTTGAAAAACATAACTTGCATTAGCTCTGGCACCAGATGACCTAGACAGACAAAAAAGATGTCATTTTCCAATATATTTAGCATTACAAATCTACTGGAATGGTTATTGTAGAGTTTGGGGATCATCCACATCTCCTAAATCCAAGATGGCCGCCGTCGCCATCTTGAAAAACATAACTTTCATCAGCTTTGGCACCAGAAGAACTATACGAGAAAATAGGGTGTCGATTTCCACTATTCATGGCATTACAAATCCGCTGGAATGGTAATTGTAGAGTTTGGGATCATCCTGACCTCCAAATTCAAGATGGCCGCCGCCATCTTGAAAATTAATGTGCAAACTCTGGCACAAGAAGAGCTATATAGAACAAATAGAGTGTCATTTCCACTATTTCTGGCATTACAAATTATTTTAAAAATGTTTTTCATAGTTGATTGATTGATTGAAAAATGATGTTGCTGTCCAATTCAGTGACACTCCAACACTGTTGACTTGAGATAAACATAAAACCGTAAAAGTGTTTTTACATGTTTTATGGGTATGGGTCAGCGTCGGGGTATTATGTTCGTATTTTATCAAGTTGACTGGGGTGGTTGGCGAACATAAAAAGGACCAGAAGAACTGGTTGACAAATGTGTCAGGAAAATTATTTTTTTGGGGGAGACTGCGAGGATATTTTTTCAGATCCTCTTTGTTATAGCAATAACAAGTTTTCATGCCTACTTGGCACTCATCAGTTGCGTGTGGGTGATTCTATATTCGAATATGTAAGTCTCATGTCTTGTGAAAGACATTAGTTAGTGTATTCCGCTTAGGTTCAGGTAAGATGTATAATAAATCCGAATGAGGACTTTTAAACCTGATTTGAGTTTTCAGTATAAGTGACCTGTTCCTCCAGTAAGGAGATTAGGATGTTTAGTGTTTCGTCCGGGTCTAGAAAACCCGAATAATCAGGGGGTGGAGCGAGCTGTTTGGGGGTGGCCCGGTTTAGTTTTGCTCTGATCAACTTTTCCCTTATGTTTTGATCTTTTCTCTGTACGCAATGAAAGGAGGATCTGGAAAGATCTCCGAAAGTGTTTCATGGTTGCGTATTAGAGACCAATGTTGTTTGATGGATTTGTTTAGGTCACTTTGGTTGATGTACGGGTTGTATGTCTTACTAAAAACCAATGGAGTTTTGCTTTCTGCATTTCTCTGTTGTTTGTGAATCAAATTTGATCGGTCTTTGTGTGATACTTTTGTTGTGGTTTTGTTTATCTCTGAGAAACTGCAGCCTCTTGCAGTTAGCTTTTCAGAGAAGTTATTGACTTCGAGTAGGAAATCATCTTCGTTATTTGTGTTTCTGGCATAGTGAAGTGTTTCTCCGAAGAAGGAAATAATCCACAAATTCTGATAGGACTTGAACATCCACTTATTATAGGTCTCCCAACAAAAGGCGTGCCCGCGGGTGGTGTTTTGTGTATTTTCGGGAGAAAATATATGATAGGGCAGTTGCCTGGTTGCGAGAGTGGATCAAGATAAGCCAATCCTGTCTGGTCATATTTCTGAGCTGGTTGCGCAATCGAATAAGAGCCAATTGGTATTTTGTGGCTTCCAAATAACTTTCCAGTGTCGCACATTGTGTTGAAATTGGACGCCATTTTGAGGGTGGTTTGAATGGTCGAGCCTTGGTAGGTTTGTTCTGCATTAGGAAAGCAATTCTCATTCTTCTTTGGAAGATGTTGAAATCACTCAGGATGTTTAACAAAGAGGAGTACTGATTTATATTGCTTATAAATAATATACTTGGGAATGCCGTATTATATTATTATAATAAATATTATATTAAAAATCAACGTAGTCATGAAAATCTCTCCTTGGAAAAAGTGGTGGTCCTGAAAAGGACCGGTTGGTTTATTAAAGAGGTTGTTCTGTCTCCAACTCCTCCGCCTGGAACTTGTACTCCACGAGTGTGTGCTGGACCAGAAGCAAGGATGCCTTTGAAGTGAGTCTGTTCCAATTCTCCGTAAAGGATGGTTGGATGGTTGGATGGTTGGCCAGCGGTTTGTTTGACGCTATGGCTTGGCCAAAAGTGGTGACTTGGTGTGTAATGTGGCTCGTAGCGGCTGTTAAAATGTTAACTGGCTCCGCTAAGAGTTTTACGTGGTTGAAGTATTTTTCGGCAAGTTTGATGCGTGGAGCAGGGGTTTCACTTTGAAATTCTTCCCTGATATCAAACGACGTGATTAGTGAATCCTCCAACTGGTCGATGAGAGGGAGTTGTCCGCAGGTGAAATCGCTGATGATGGAGGAAGCTGGCGATGAAGGCTGATCTTGAGTGCTTGAGCAGGATGGCTGAGGGCTGGACTTTGGGCGTCGTTTAAACGATTTGCTCAGTTTGGTATAACAAAGAGGATCCGAACAAATATCCTCGCGGTCTCCCCCCAAAATAATAATTTTCCTGACACATTTGTCAACCGGTTCTTCTGGTCCTTTTTATGTTCGCCAACCACCCCAGTCAACTTGACAAAGTACGAACATAATACCCAGACGCTAAACCATACCCATAAAACATTTAAAAACACTTTTACTGTTTTATGTTTATCTCAAGTCAACAGTGTTAGAGTGTCACTGAATTGGACAGCACCATCATTTTTCAATCAAATGATTTGGAGTTAAGGATGATCCCCAGACTCTACAATTACCATTCCAGTAGATTTGTCATGCCAAATATACTGGAAAAAGACATCTCTTTTGTCTATCTAGGTCATCTGGTGCCAGAGCTATTGAAAGCTATGTTTTCAAGATGGCGATGGCGGCCATCTTGGATTTAAAGATCAAGATGGTTCCCAAACCTTAAAATTACCACTCCAGTGAATTTGTCATGCCAGATATAGTGGAAAAAGACATCTCTTTTGTCTGTCTAGGTCATCTGGTGCCAGAGCTATTGAAAGCTATGTTTTTCAAGATGGCGATGGCGGCCATCTTGGGTTTAAAGATCAAGATGGTCCCCAAACCTTAAAATTACCACTCCAGTGGATTTTTCATGCCAGATATAGTGAAAAAGGACATCTTTTTTGTCTGTCTAGGTCATCTGGTGCCAGAGCTAATGCAAGTTATGTTTTTCAAGATGGCGACGGCGGCCATCTTGGATTTAGAGGTCAAGATGGTCCCCAAACCTTACAATTACCACTCCAGTGGATTTGTCATGCCAGATATAGTGAAAAAGGACATCTCTTTTGTCCGACTAGGTCATCTGGTGCCAGAGCTATTACAATTTATGTTTTTCAAGATGGCGTCGGCGGCCATTTTGAATATTGCGCTATAAAAAAAGTTCCTATCACATTTCAGAGGTACATAGGAGCTTATTTTCCTTTCAAATGGTTCCTGAAGTCAAATCCATCAAGAAAAAAAGGTAGCAAAAAAATGGTCACGGAATCCAAAGATATGACCCTACTATTATGTAAAATGCAGGTACAAGGGAGAAAACTTAGACTTTGATATCAAAATATCAGTAGCAATCAACAGAAATGAAAACAAAAACTCCTTTTCTGGGAAGTATTTATATATTTCAAAGTGTCAATATCACAGGAAAACCTTATTAATGTTTTCCCTGAAAACAACTACTGGTTCATAATATAACATGGTTTAACACTAAAAGTTTGAAATAGGAAGAATCGCAGAAGCACAACGACACACTAACTCTATTTCCTTTTTACTCCATGATTAATACAGCACAAAAACCCAAGATCTGAAACACACAAATTTGATACATTGACCCCCCCCCAAAAAAAATAATAATAAATAAATAACATTTACCATCTTTCCAGATCAATGTGAGTGATATTTGAGCTTCGGACCTGTCCAGCTGATTGACTCCATTTCCAAGGCAACCCCAAAGCCTGTCCGGCAGTGAGGTTACAGATGAATGGACATGCACTGAGGATCGACACCTGTAGCATTCTCTGAGCATTTCAAAGAGCACGCTCAGTGAATGCGGTGGCTGGGATGGGTTGGCGTAGACAACGATATCGTGGATTGTCTCTCCCTAAAAGAAAAACAGAATTTATGAGGTCAAAGTTTAACTTTTGTGAATATATTGTAGGGTTTATCCATCAATTCCTGAAAATGTTTTTTAGGCATGTTTGGAACTTTGCGGAATGCTACAGCTACAGGAGTACAGGTTCACTCAGACTGAATTTTCAGTGCTGACTGAATAACAAATCTGGAAATGAATTATGGAGGAGTTCCAGAATTTTGTTCAGGATAAACAATTTCTAAATTATCAAATTAGTATCCAAAATCGTAACAAGTGTACCATAAATTAAAAACTGGTTCATAAAAAATACCATCGACGGCAGAGAGTGTCAGGAGGAGGGTTACGATCACAAAACTATGAAAATGTCAAGCATCTATCTAGCTAGACCCAGTAACATGGGCGCTGTACTCTACTATCTAGCATGATATTTTTACCAGTTATCCTTATCATTTGTTCTTGAAAAGTACACGGCTTCAATGAATATACTCGTCCTTGTTTTCGTTTGGAGGAGTTGATTTATAGACCTTTCTCTGGCGCACGTTTGTTTGCTATTCTGGTAATGTTGTTGTTGACATTAAATTGATGTGGGGGTGTGTGCTGAGAGCTTTCCAATGCCAGTCCTGAATTCAAGTTTAGTTTTATTTACCAAATTTGTGCTTTGTTGTGCAACTGTACGTGCTGGTTTGAGTTTGATGGCCAGAGATGTTACTTCATCCTCGAGAGATCTCAGCTCTTGTAGAATATGCTCTTGGCGTCGTTCCAGCTCAACCAGCTTGGGATCTTCCGTGACCTTGACAAAAAAAGCACACACAAAAAACACACAAATTAACAAAATTGTACATTAAGATTTATGGTCTTTGTGTGAATTAAAAATTATGGTCACGGCATAGACCCAGTAACAGGGGCGCTGTACATCTTTTTAAAAATTGTTGACATCTTCGGTTGTACTGAAGTTGTCAAATCTTTTTTAAAGGAGTACAGCAACCCAGTTACTGGGTCTAGAGTCTAGTCATGGCATAAGAAATTTCTATTAAAGGGAAGTATTACTAGTAATATTATTACTAATAATATAAACTTACAGGTTAGTTTTAAACAAAACTTCATACTACATTGTACATATGACAAGATCTATGTGCAAATTAGTTACAACAAATGTAACAAGTACAAATGTAATTTCAAGTTTACTTTAATTACTATTATTTTAGTATTCGTTTGAAATGTTATATTAATAAATTTCTGTTTTAAATAAGATTTTATAATATTAATGATTGAATGATAGCACATGGAGTGGCATTTCCTCTCTACATTGAAATGATACATTTTTTGAAATTTGAAGAAGTGGAATTAATGCTCTGTTTTGCACAGAAAGATAAAAAACCACGAAAACGTTTAAATTCGAAAATGATATGACTAAACAAAATAAAAGCAAATGAAAATAAGAACAATCTTTGAAGCTTGTTCAAGTTCTGTAAAAAACAAAGATCAAATCAAGGTCTAAAATCTAAGTCATGTTGATTTAATTTGAAGCTGACTTGGCCGGAACTTAGTGTAGACGATCGAGGAGGCTAATTTTCAACGTGCTTCGTCAGCAATCAGAGGCGAGGCCTACCTTGTTTTCGCCTGTTTTGTCACCGTAACAACTTTCCATCTTAAACATACACGTAGGAAGCTCAACTGGAGTTGCATCAAAGTCGTAATATGGCTCAACTTTGTACATTCCTGGTCTGTTCATTATTCTACAACAAGTTTACTAAAGTATGGAACATTGGTCAGAGAAAATTGCAAAGCGGTTGAGTTACCCAGTTCACTACATGTGTGTACAACTAGTATGTACAAATACCCAACCCATGTGTTTGTGCACCATGCGCGTACTCAGCAGATACTGCTATTTGATGCAATGTTTCCTACACACACAAAACAAGCATGCAATGCGTAGAAAATAATTCACACTCTGACATTACATGGCATTTGCCTGTTTCTAACCTCGCTTTTGATTGGACGACATTTCCTTGGCTATTTTACTGTTTTTATTTTTCCAAAGGCTGTTTTCATACGTTTTGCTTCAATGTGGCGTTTCCTTACAAACACCAAATTAAAGGAAGGGGAAATGATGTAGTTGGGATATACTTTTTGTATGTTTTATGCAAAAATCTGTCTAGAAAGGAGATTTCCAGTGGATTGTTTTTGTTTCTTCTAATCAGCCCGTCTTATTTTTTGTTAACCAATCATAATACGGTGCATATTTTCATGGGAAATATACCTCTTATGCGATTGTTTTACACTTTTTTGTGGTTTTTCGCGGCTGCCAGAATACTTTTCCAGGCTGCTTAGAGAGCGAACTTTGTAAAAAGTGATTTAAAACAAGAATGCATACTGATTACAGTAAAAAATAGTGCGGGATGCTGTGTAAAAGAATAGAAGAAAATGAGGTCACGTGGTCATTCTTTGGAAAATGGCGGATTGACCGTAGATTTAACATGCAAGCGGGATTATAAACTCCAAAATACCGCCACTCCGTGAAGCATCTAGACCCTGAAACCATCTCAACGCACGGGTAATATACTGCTGCTCTGTTCGGTGTCAAAAAATCAGAGCAAAATGATAAAACGAGGGCGCGGGAGACCGCCGAAATCCATTACGACTGGTGTCGTTGGTCGAGGAGCGGGAAGAATACCCTCGCCTGCCGCCAAACGAAGAAACATTGGCCGTGGTGGAACAGCCAGCAACGGGGACAGCGATCACGAGGACCCCGGTGGAAGTCCCTCCAGCTCGAGGTGCAGCACCCCGATGAGCAGGGCCTCAAGTTACATGTCCACCCCATCTTCGAGTAGTACCGGCAGGGGTAGAGGTCGTGGGCGTGGCCGTGGGAGGGGGAGAGGAAGAGGTGGACATGGTGGAAGTCCTGTGACCAAATCACCCAGAACGCCAAGGGAGGCAGCAAGAAAAAGCAAAAGATTAATTCAGGTAAATATCCACGGACAGGGTAATGCTTTTTAATATGGTCATAATTAATAAACTAGAATTTGCAAATTTACCAGTCACTAATGCGTTACATTTAGCCTTTTTTAACACCGTTTACAGTTAGCACGACTTAGTTAATAACGTGTTAACGACTTAACACTTAACGTATTTAGTTGTCAAGGTTCTAATAAATACAAAAAAAGTAATCCAGATATTAAAAAAGAATATATTAACTAATTTGACACTAATTTGACTAAATAAATTTTATTTTAATGTTAACCTAACTTGGATAAATTTGGAAGTAAAAGATGCCGAATCCCACCTCTACTTTATGATGAACAGAAATAGTATTATTTTGTACTCAAATGAGAAGTTGTTTTGGTTCATAAATTAAAACTAGTGAAAATGTTGATTACATTCTTTACCTGTAACAATATAAACTTAAAGGCCATCTTTTAATATGAGCAAATATTAAATAACCTGCAAAAATTCCATCAAAATAGGATTGCCATAATTTTTAGAGAACTCTATTTAATTCATTGGGATTTTGTTTTGTGCACATTCGTACATCTGTTATTGTTAGTGTTAGTACCTGACATTGAACGTGATGTTATTTTGCATCGGCAAGTCAAATCTTTTTTGCGCATTTTGTATTTCAGTCAGATGGAAAATTACAGCTGGTTTATCCACATCTCTTTTTACAGATATAAATAACAATTTAGTAAACAATTAATAAGTTGAGCATTCGATTTTAATTGGTCATTTGTTTCTTTGTCTTTACAAGCTTGAAATACCCCTGAAAAATATTTCTTCTTGGAGAACAGGGATACTCTAAATAACTGCTTGGAAAGTAAATAACTAGGGCCTATTAATAAATTTGCAGAAAAACGCTAAAAGGAAACTAAACACAAGTCACAAACAACGTAGCATTTGAACAAAAGTCTGTTCTAATATTATTACCATACCAAAGTCTTATGAAGCACATGTATCTACCATTAAGGTACGTACTCATGGTGCTTGCATAAAGAGAAACATTTTATGACTTTTTTTGATTTTTTGATTTATTATGAGGCCAAATATGTAGCACCTTATATGGGTTTACAAGGTGTTGCAGCGCAATCTGCGGCCACTGCCAGAAACCGCTTCTCTTAGTGATATTAAGTGTAACTGGATTCTTTTATGTGGATTACACAAGGCACTGGACCTACGGCTTTACATCCCATCCAAAGGACAAAGCAATAATGGTTAAGTGTCTTGCTTCAGGACAAGCTTTTAGGTAGGATTAGTGGAACAGGGTGTGTATTGAAAAAAACAAGCCGTGGTTTCAAAAAGGGCCATGATGCACTACATTTTCCCCGCCCCAAACTCGTCGCTGTTAGCACATCGCGCTCCCATGCACTCGCTAAACGAAGACCTACCGTTGTATCAAAGCGCGTACGATACGTTTCCTTATTTCAGGATGTGTATCCTAACCATCCGTGTTACGGCTAACCTGGTGGATCACGTGGAACGTCATGCGATGTGAGCTTGATACCACCTTCTTTTCAGTCGTTTTATAATAGTAATTGTACTGTGCTGCGTTCGTGAATGAGATCGAGGAGCGGTATGTCTCGAAGCTTCGTCGGCTGCACAATAGTCTCGTACCTCGGCGTCCCGTCCGTATACATTACACACAGGGGGTACACGATCAGATAGATGATCATCATGTGGGTTTTAGTTTTACGGTAGGCCCTCAGCTACCTCCATGCTCAGAGTATCCGTGAGAACTTATTAAAGACGCAAAATGAAGCATTATTTTTACAGTTTTTCGAATTTATTGGCTCAACACAAGGTAAAACATAATTTTGTCAGTTATACAACAAAAACAACAACAACAATCTGGGATTTACAGCACGGATTGTGCTAAAAAGTGGAAGCCGTGACACCGAAAAATAGGCCGTGTTTGTTTTCATTTGGCCGTGCTAATCACGGCTGCACGGCTGGCTATCTAAAAGCTTGCTTCAGGACACTTGTCAAGACAGGGTTTTGAATCCACACTCTGCTGATCAGAAACACTAGTTTGCTTGACCGCTTGGCCATGCCACGCCACGATGTTTGTACATTGTTCCCACAAAAGTATAATGTGCACTCATTTGTGACAATATTTTGAAGGCTAGTTTTGACATTATATGCAGTAATTTCCTGAAAATGGGGGCGCGGGGGGTTCGATAGATTGACACATTTTGATATTCATTACAAAAACCAATGCATGTACCTTTTTCAAAAAAATCTGAGCACTAACTGGATTATTTTAAAACTGCATTGACCCTTTTTTGATTTAAGGGTCAGAATTACTCGTACTTAATTGTTGCTTTTGTTTCTTTTTTGTCTGATGTAGGAGGTGATTTCCAATGAACGAGTTGCAAAAGTTCCATCATCAGTCAAGGGTGAGAAAAGATCAGGGAGACGAAAACAAAAACATTCTAAGCCTAAGCTCAGCTCAGACGAAGAGGGGGACAGCAGTCCAGATGAGCTTGAGCTCGATGAAGAAGACAGTGACGTTGATTCACGTTCTTCAGGTTCGGAGTCGAATGATGGGGAAAACATTTCCGAATTCTCGGAGGAGAGCTCATACAGTGAGGCGAGCAGTGCTCCGAGCAGGCGCTCCAAGTTAACCAACAGGCTGAGCCTCCCACCCTCTCCATCCTGGCTAGAAGAGAAGGACATTACCCATTTGGAATTGCCCAAGAGTGCCGATGACTTGACAATTGAAAGGAATGACCTGATGATGGCGTTTGCTGTGTATGAGGTGTTGAGACACTTTCACCAGCAGCTAAGGCTGTCCCCGTTTCGATTTGAGGATTTCTGTGCAGCTTTAAGCAGTGAGGAACAGTGCACACTGCTCGCTGAAACACACATCTGCCTCCTTCGGGCCCTCATACGGGAGGAAGACGGCAACAGTACAACATTCGGACCCCACGACGTTCGTGACAGCATCAACATCCAGATGATTTTCCTCGACGGGATGACCTGGCCGGAGTTGGTCCGATGCTACATCGAGAGTGACAAAGAGTTCCTTCACGTGTTGCCTCATGTTGAGGCTGAGAACTACCCTTTTGCCACGGCCAACGACAAACTAAAAGTGATCCAGTTTCTCTGTGATCAGTTCCTCGCCTCCAACAAGGTCAGGGAGGAGATATTGAGTGAGGGCGCAATCACATACGATGATCACTGTCGTGCTTGCCACAAGCTCGGAGATCTTCTTTGTTGTGAGACCTGCACCGCGGTGTACCACTTGGAGTGTGTCGACCCACCTCTCACTGAGGTCCCCGATGATGACTGGCTGTGCTCTGTCTGTAAGGAGCACCGCATTGACGGCGTCTATGATTGTATCTCCGATGTGGAGAAGAGTGGGATGTTGATTCGTCATGAGCCGCTGGGTTATGATAGACATGGAAGGAAGTACTGGCATCTCTGTCGACGTATTATTGTGTAAGCTAATTATACCTTAAGCTAATTATAACGTGTCAAAATCTTTTAATTTTGAACATTGTGAATTATTCTCTCCATGGCTATTTCATTAACTCTGTAAAAGTTACAAAAAGGCATAATTGTAATACTTGTTATGTTAACATGGAGCTGTGCTAAGCTAAAATGTTTTTACTAAAATCTGATTTCATTCCATCTGTGCATGTTCGTCCTTTACTAATGAGTGGTCAGTGATACACGGACCTGTCATTTTACAGTTGATCTTTCCTGCATCTCAGTCCAATGGCCACTCTCAATTGCTGCTCCTTATTGGGCATGAACACACATTTCTGCCTCTGCCACCCTTACATACAGTCTTTACTACTGCAGTTTGTTCTGCAGTTTGTTATTCCTACTTTAATCTGATTTCCAATTTGTTGCCCTCAGAAAAATCAGCAAAATTGTTATTCAATAGCATGACAAGTCTATATTAAAGCCTATACTTCACCATAGACGCACACATAGGTCAGCCAGGCCTGTAGTTAAACAGGTCACAAGGGCAGTTGCCTCCATTGACCTTGGTGCCCCTTCAAAAGTGTCCCATAGACCTTAAGTTTTTTGCAATGGAAAAGCCCTTTGCAAAATTAAAATGGCCTTGCCCTCTCAAAGATGAAACTCCAGGCCTGGTCAGCCCTTGTACTTGATAAAATGTTCCTACTTTTTTCCCCATTGGCCAAATATCATGCATGGTTATGTCAAGTTAAATGCAAACTTAGGAAATTCTGAATGCAGAATACACTAAAAGATACTTTTATATGAAATAAAGGTGACCAGGATAATTATGATGGTTGGTGTTTACTTTCCACAGGGAGGGTGAGGACCAGATATGGTACTACAGCAGCAAGCCCCAGATAGAAGAACTCATATCTACCCTTGACCCCCTGGAATGGGAAGGGGCATTGTGCCGAGCCATACAGGAGTCCCTGCCAGAGATCATAGATCATGTAGCTAAGACCGCAGTGCTGACTAATAGTGCTCGTGGAAACCAGCGATCAGAGCTTCAGAGAGCTGCAGGTACGGAAAACAAAAGAAAGCATCAGTTTGCACATGTACATGTGAAGGAGTGACTTTGTGCTATACCAAGGCCAAATGTTACAGAGCTTTAAAGGCACTGAACACGTTTGGTAATTGTCAAAGACCAGTGTTCTCACTTGGTGTATCCCAACCAGCTGATCCCAACATATGCATAAAATAACAAGCCTGTGAAAATTTGGGCTCATTTGGTCATCGAAGTTGCAAGAAAATGTTGAAAGAAAAAACACCCGTGTTGTACAAATTTGTGTGCTTTCAGATAGGAATAAAAAACTTCTTGCATGAAGTCTTTTATCATTTTAGTGAGAAATTACCTGTTTCTCAAAAACTACGTTACTTCAGAGGGAGTCGTTTCTCACAATGTTTTATACTATCAACAGCTCTCCGTTGCTGGTTACCAAGTCAGTTTTTATGCTAATATATATTTTGAGTAATTACCAAACGTGTACAGTGCTTTTAATAGCCAAGTACAAAACAAACTGTTAAACAGTACAAATAACATATCATGAGTACTGTTTTTGACTGGTTTCCTGCCGCTTATTTTTCTTGAAAAGAAATTTGTAACACAATATTTTTTATTATTTTGTTTGTTTGACTTTTTTTCATTGGGACAACTTTGTTCAAAAAGAATCGTTATTTACCAATGAAAGAGTCCCCTTTTGAGGTTTAATGTTGATGTGTTCTGGCTACATCTTCATTCTACAGAGACTGCTTTAAATCTGGGGGAAAAGTGCTTTGTTAAAGGTGTAAAGATTATAAATATAACCTACATAAATCCAGGGCTCAAATTTGGTGGGAAAATCCACAAGTCCGCAGGGCTTGTAGCTAAAAAAAATTCACTAGACCTGAATTTTTGTTCTGTTCAAAGACCAAATCGAAAAAGAGAAAACATTTATAAACTTTTTTTGTTAAAGATTTTATTACACAGTGAGGTATTATTAATCAATTAAAAAATTACAAGACCAGCGGACTTTTCCAGTCATGAGTTTACTGGCCCGATTCTAAAATCACTGGCCTTGGGCCTGCAGTCCAGTGTCAGTTTCGAGCCCTGAATCCTATTTGTATATGTGCAGTGACCTGCTGTTTATTTAAACAAAGATGCAGGGTGAGAAATTTCAGATTTTTATCTCAAGTCGGATGTTTTTATGTCTGCCTGGTGAAAAAAGTAGCAGTTATTTTCTTAGGCCTAATAAAAATAAATGTTTGTTTCCGGTAACCCGACCGTCCGTGCAAAAACCTTGCGACCGTAAAAATTTTATCAACATTTGTGAAAATAAAATTTATTTTCTACCCACCGTTCGTGAGATTCCAGTCTAAACATACGGAAATATATATTAGAGAATTACATAACATGTTTTATTGAAACAAAATTGAAACAAAAACCTAATCACATCAAGAAAAATTTACCGACATCTCCGTGATTTGAGTCTCATGATTTTGTGATCCAAGGCCATCGTGTGTTGATCGTGTGTAAACCGGTTCCTACGGACCCACAATTCAATGCGTGTTGAGCGCATTCTACAAATTTGCGCAATCTTAAAATTGCGTGGAATTTGCATATTGAAACTGCCATACCTCCGAAGCGCAATCTAAAGATTGCGCACAATTTTGTCGGTGCCAAATCTGCAGAGCGCAAAATGTAAATTGCGCATGATTTTGCCGACTTCATTGTGCAAATCCGTTGAATGCGCTCAGCAGATGAACGAGCGTGGCTCACAACAGAAGTCCCGGACATCATTTTAAGCCGAAAATCTATCTTTTTTAGAAACATATTTGACACAATCGTACCTCCATATTAACCAGCAACATATCCTGTGTACCTCATGTGAGTTTAAAGTATACTTTAAAGGTCTTTGATGGATTTTGAGCATTTTTTTGTCACTTGCTGGTTTTTTGGTTGAATTGAATCGGGCAAACTAAACATTTTGAGGGGCCTAACAGTTCCACATTTAATTTAGCGTACTTTGCGAGGGTGAAAACTTAAACGGCAATATCAAAGAAGTAAAACCAAATAAAAACAATACAACAAATAAACTCCTTCTCCTCATAAGCAGGTACTGAAGCCTGATATATTTTTATGATACATTTTTTCCAGAATAAAATATTTTTGTAAAATAACATTTTTTCCCTACCTACCGTCCCAAATTTTTCAGAGCATGTTACCGGAAACAAACAATTATTTTTATTAGGCCTTATGTATAAAAATCCAGCACTTTGATCTACTTCTGTAACCCTGAGGATATTGTTCCAGAGCTGCCAACTCTTCCTGATTCTGCAGAAAGTTCCCTGAAAATAAACCAATATTTCCATGTTCTGATGAAACAATTTGGCAATCTCCCTGATTATGGAAACCTTTTCCTTATGATGTTGAATGTCATTCTAAATATCTCCCTGATTGTTGAACAATATCTCCTTGATTGTTGTACAATATCTCCCTGATTGTTGTATGAAATCTTCCTGATTACAAGATGCAAATGTTGGCAGCTCTGCTGTTCCCAAAGCTCATTGGAATCTTTAACTCAAAGGTGTACCTAAAGGTTGAAATATCAACATTTCAATATAATTGTATCGCCTAAAATTTGGATCTTACCTTCAGACCTTTTTGTCATTAACGACTCTTGCCCCTGAAGATATCACTTCAACTGATCTTATTGTTTTATTTTACAGATGAAATACTTGCAGCGAGGACCGCCAAGGAGGAAGCGGAGCTTAAAAAGCTTGAGGAGGAAGAAGAGGCAAAGAGGAAAAAGGAAGAAGAAAATCTTAAGGCACAAGAGGAGGAGCAAGTAACTGGAGAGGAAAGTGACAGGAGGAAAGCCGAAGAGAGGATGGATGAGGAGGCTGAGATTGCAAGGGAAGCAAAGCCTATTGAGGAGGCTTGTCCGGTTCAGGCTGATGATCAGGCTAAAGAGAAACAATTGCCTGAAGGTTCCCAGGTTTCTTCTGAGACAAAGTCGGATCAAGAAAAAGGTGATGACATCAAAGAGACCGTTAAGAATGACTCTGGAGGTGCTCCGATGGAACTTGATGTTGACCCTATAAAACAAAGTGACATCATATCAGAAAGCGAAGTAAAACAGGAGAGTTCAGAGGAAACTAGTCAAGACATTCATGTCAACCAGTCTGAGGTCCCTGTGTCCATCACAGAGCAAACCACTCGGTCGTCCACGACTGTGACACAAAAGAAAATGGTGACTGAGACGATGGAAGTCGCAACGACATCAGAAACTGAAAGCACCAATAGCAGTGTGAAGGTCACAGCTGTCACCACAGAGATGGCTGTGACGACAACCACGACATCAATCACCCAAGTCAAAACAGTCGCGGTAATCTCTGCAACGGAAACTCCTAAAGTGGAGCAAGAAGGCGATGGCCAAGGCACGCCCATGGATACTAATGAAAACAGCAGCAGCAAGGAGGCAGACAGTGAGACAACCAAAGCAGGAATAAACTCCTCGCAATCAGATCAGAACAAGGACGCTGAAGCCATGGAGAGTGAAACCAAAGACGGTGAGGAGAAGGAGGATTCCTCCAGCAAGACACCCGCCAAGATAGGCATCATGACACGATCCCGCAACCCCAACTATAAACCACCCCCACCCAAGACCACTCCATTCTTGACCTACTCCACCAAGACCTCACCAGGGGGCATAACCCTTACCAGCAAGACCTCCATGAAAGAGGATTCCTTACTTGTGATCAACGCTAAGGGGCAGATTAAGAAAGTGGAAATCAAGAAGGAGGAAACTCAAAAGGAGGTTTGTCTTTTCTTTCCTTGTTTTCCCGTTCTAATTGCAATCTTAAGAATCTTTGAATCTTTTACAGAATTGTACAATTATATTTCTTTTATGAACAACATTACACTAGGCCCCTATTTGTCAACTAATATTCAAACCGTTTTTTGTACCTTTTCAAGTCGCTAAGAAGCATAACACAATGAATTGTGATTTATATGGACGCATGTATCGACCAACGTGTGCGCTACCTGTGAGAGAATTATCTTTAAAAACATTTGGATTTTGTGAATTAAACAAAAGTAATGGGAGAATTTTGAATGCTAGGTGGCGGCAGACACACCAGGTAAATTTCCATTGTTTACGATGTCTTGAGCATACGCACATTTCCAAGAACAATGGATTTACCTGGTAGGTCCTCAAAAGTTTCCCATAGTAATATTTACAAATGTTCATAACATATTCACCCACAGCTGGTGACGCAAAATAAACTTGATTCTTCTGTACCTCAATTAGTAGGAAAAAAAAATTTAAGGTCAGCAACAGCCTCATGCTCTCGATCCTCTAATTATTATTTTTAAGCATTTATTATATCGTCTACGTATACTCACTTATACAATGATTTTGTAATTTTCTTTCTTATGTACTGATTTTCTTGTCTTTAATTGTCGAGGCACTTTCCCAAAGAGTATTGAATAAATGTCATCTTGAAATTGAATTGAACCAAAACAGCAATTGTTGATGCATAACCCTCTTTGTCTTGAAACATCACAATTTTACATTGAGCCTGTGAGAAAATACCTCAGAAATGTTGTTGATTAGAAATTTGCCACATTTTGGGATGTTGTTAAAAATGTATTATTGAAAGTTACGCTATTAATGTCAATTGTCAGGTGACAGTCTCCAGCATAACCACCCGCAGCATGAACCCAGACAAGATGTTCCGTCTGGGCCTGGAGGGCAACTACAAACTCTACAAGAACCAGTACAGCAGTAATGCCCTGGCCTTGAACAAACCCCAGCACGCCGAGGACCGCGACCGGCGTAGGTACATCGCCCACAAGTTCAGCCTGAACACCTCGGAGAAGCTGCGATGGAACGGCACGGTGTATGGGAACAAGCCGCTGATTGTGTCCACACTGAGGCTCACTATAACACAGCTTGAGAGTCAAATTCAGGTATCTTATCTGACCCCCCTGACCCCCTTTCCCTTCTTCAGCTCTTTCCTTTCTTGGCCTAGGCTTTGATGTTGTCAGTAGTACCACATGGAATAAGGGTTATTTATTAACCACACATATTACTTGCCTTATAGGCCCAAATAAGGTGTTATTGGAAAGCTCTTATTTTCATCTATTTAGTGAGCAAATACAACCAGTTTTGGCAGGAAATGCTTAGTCTTGGCATGGAGCATTATACTTCAATTCTATCTTCCTTTGAGGAAAAAACAAAACAAAAACCAGTTTGTTCGAGCAATTTGTTTGGCTTTCTACCCCTGAAATACTAGCTTGTGCATGGGACAAAACAGCCTTGCAGTATCAGTGTTCTACTGACTTTTAAAAAAAAAAATCCTTTCACCATTGATTTTACAAACTCCAGGCACCTTTAATGCACTCCAACTGGGCCGTCCACCGCAACAACTGGATCAAGGCCGTCCACATGTGCAACAAGCCGCAGGAGTTTGCCCTGGCCCTCTCCATCCTGGAATGCGCCATGAAGCCTGTCCTGTACACCCCGATCTGGGCAGACGGCCTGGGACACATCCGGCTGATCCGGACCACCGCCCTGGAGAAGGAGGAGAAGAAAAAGCAAGAGAAGAAGAAAAAGGACGAGGAGGATGACATCTACAAGAATCCCAACAATCGCTGGGTCAAGTACACCTTCCCCATCAAGCACTTGGTGAGCTAGCTTTCTCTCCCTTTCATCTCGCTAACTCTGTATCATGTTAAACGTATAGAACTCAAAGTTAGATTTGAAGAGACCTTGCAGGATGGGAAAATTAGGGTTTGTTCCAGGATTTTTAAAAACTGGGGGGCATTCTGGACCCAAGTTTTGCCTAAGAACGCTGAATTATTGTCGTATCCCGTAACATTACATAAGAAGGCCGTAAACATTACATAATAAGGCTATTCATTATAAATAGTTTCCCAAGTGAACAGATATTCACTGGACTGTAAAAAGTGTATATAAAGGAACGTGGTAGTAATAAAGTGGTTGAAGTCTATCCAGAGCTCTGCAAAGTATTTCTGTGTATGTCTACTACATACAACAATGATTTTACTTGGTGTTTATCTTTGGTTTTAAAAGCCCTACTGTGCAATCGGGAGCATTCTAAATGGTGTAATCGTGATGATTTTTGTGAATTTGCTTTCAAGTTCCCCCCCCCAAAGAAATAAATAAATAAAATAAATTGTAATTTGTTTAAATTATTATTTTTTGTTTTGAGGTATCGGCCCATATTCACACGTATCAGCACGCAATTCGCTCGTATTGGTCCGATACGCCAGAAAACAATAGAAACTATGGTTTGCAGTAACACCATGAGAATTTCTGAATGTAATGGTTCTGTAACGGTGCTACATTTCAGTATTAACCCATTTCACGCCTATCCTGTCCGTCATTTTGGGAGTAAAAATGTACACTTACAGGAATTGACTCCAAAAGTGGCTCCCGGTTGCGCCATCTTTACAGGCAACTTGTGTTTGGCTTTGAGCTGCGTCAAGGGTTCTTCATTTTTTCTGCAGCCAAGTGACCAATCTTGCAAGGAATTTAATCTGCACGCCGTATTTGCGCATGTAACGCATAGTCGTGCATTAACAAAAATGTCTGTCATTGCCCGTAAAGATGGTCTACTTTACACTGTGTGACATCAAGTGGGACTATCTATAGAACCCAAACAATCGATCCTGATTGAAGGTTTTTTTCATCAGGGGGCTTCATTGACTGAACCAAGGGCAGGATCCAGGTTCAATAACAAAACAAATCCAGGGTTTGTCCTTAACCTTTTCAGTGAGTAGCCAGCAGGGCCAGTTGGCTTGTCATTTCACTAGTGCCCCAGCTATTTCATAATTTATGTTAAACAGGATGCTTTCAACACTTAAATAGCCATTCGCACCATTTTGAGAGTATGGTTCCTCTTGGCCGACAGAATACTTTTTAGGGAGAACGCTGAAATCACTGCAGCTACATAATTATTTCAGAAGTTAGGTCTTTGTAATTATGCATTCCACAAATAATGAAATTTCAAAACTGGAGTGTGATTTGGTTTTTTTCAGGTGTGGAAGATGAAAGGAGAAGAATACCGTATCGTTGGCGGTGATGGATGGGCATGGATCAGTTCAACCAGGAGAAATCGAACTCTGCCGCCCCCTAGCCCAGCTAAAGTCAGTCTGATACGCAGCATCAAGGCCTACGGTGAAGGTATGTACAAAAAATGGTTACTTTACTCCCTTGTTGTACACATCCTTGTGTGCCCTCAAAAGGGGCATCAGGCTCTACGTCCTTCTTTCAGGCACACAAAGTATTTTGTACTAGTAACAGAAGGTCGTAAGCAATAACATGGCATTACTGTTACATACTGAAGGCGTCCATGGAGAGTTTTTAAAACCAGGTTAAAAGGGTTCTCCCCAGGTTTTTTTCAAAACTGGGGGGGCATTCTGGGCCAAAATTGTTGATCTTTGGCCGAAGCGCGCTGAATTGAAACAAGGTCCTCGGAATGTTTTCTACTTGGTGTTTTTCTTGGGTTTTCAAAGCCGTACTGTGCAATTTGGAGTATTTCATATGGTTTTCTTTTTTTTGCGTATCGGCCGTTTTTTGTGCATATCGGCCGAAATTCTTGCGTATCGGTCCGATACGCTAGCTTGTGCATGGAAAGAACCCTGCAGGTTTATCAGGTTTTCTTTTGCATGTCAGTAAAAGTTTTGCCTGTAAAAACAAATTGCGGCGATTACTGGTTAAAACGGACAACAAAATGCTAATGTTAACAACTGTATATTTTGTATTCTAAATGAGTGTCTGTCCATCTTTCCCATCTTTTTTGCCTCACTCAGAGCATGTACTTGGAGAGGAGCTAAACTACAAACATGGCAACCAGGGACAAAAAGACTTGGCGCAACAGAACACCAAACTCATCAAACATGCGTACGGCAAAGCAAGGGGAAAGAACAGAACTGCTTCAACAGCCGAACTTGAAATGCAAGAGTCATCAGACAAAACAGAGGCTAGTGCGGATTCTGGAAAAGAAGTCAAAGATCTGAAGGACAAAGAAGAGACAGACAAACCAATAAAGGAATCCTTGGAAGATGTTGAAGAGAAAGTAGGAGAGGACTCGCCTGTTCCAATGGATACTACGGAAAGCTCAGCAACTGAAACAGCTGCTAAACAAGCAGATTCAGAGGATCAAACAGTTGTCTCGGAAAAACAAACAGTTGACTCGGAAAAACAAACAGTTGACTCGGAAAAACAAACAGTTGACTCGGAAAAACAAACAGTTGACTCGGAAAAACAAACAGTTGACTCGGAAAAACAAACTGTTGACTTCGAAAAACAAACTGTTGACTCGGAAAAACAAACAGTTGACTCGGAAAAACAAACGGTTGACTCGGAAAAACAAACTGTTGACTCGAAAAAACAAACAGTTGACTCGGAAAAACAAACTGTTGACTCGGAAAAACAAACAGTTGACTCGGAAAAACAAACAGTTGACTCGGAAAAACAAACAGTTGACTCGGAAAAACAAACAGTTGACTCGGAAAAACAAACATTTAACTCAGAAAAACAAACAGTTGACTCAGTTGAGGAACAGACAGTTCACTCAGAGGAACAAACAGATCCAACATTAAAGGATGCTAAAGATCCAGCATCTACAGAAGTTTCAAGAACCAAGGAGGACAATCCCAGTGTTTCTGGCAAGGCTGAGGAGCCTGAAGCTATGGATCTATCCAATGAGTCTGCAAAGGAGCAGTCGGTTCAACCTTCACCAGAGCCTACAGTTGAGATTTCAAAGGAACCTCCAAGCAGCAAAGAGGAGAATCTAGTGGTTTCTGCTGATCAGGATAAGACGGCAGAATCTATGGAGGTAGGAGATAGCACAGTGGAACCTGCTAAAGAAACCTTGGATTCTCTGCAGAAAGAGCAGCTAAGCAGCAAGGAGGAAGGTGTCTCGGACACTTTAGAACAGAGTAAAGAAGCAGTTGAACCAATGGATGTAACAGCGAGCAAAGAAACCCCAGGTGAAGGAGCCTTGGATGGCAGTTTAAAAACCAGCCAACCGATGCCAGTTACGGAACAGAAGATAACGGAGGAAAAGATAACAGTGGTTTTTGAGTCTCAGAAACGGGATAAAAACTCAAATGTCGGTCAGGAAACAGCAACCACATCTGGTAGACCAGCTCTGAAGGCAAACTGGGACAACATAGACATCAGTGAAGCACTGAAGCACCACACACTGTATCGTAAGATCGCCTATCGCTCACGGCTAGAGGGGTTCTTGGACAGAAGGGTCAAGCAGGAAGCTGCTGACATTGAACGTCACAAGTCTCATGTGCAGAAGTATGAAACCTACCAACGGATCTTGAAGGAGAAGGACAGGCTGAAAGTGCTTCTGGATAGTAGGAAAGAGGACATCAAGGCAAAGCCTACTGTGGTCAAAGCAGAACCTGTAGTCAAGCAGGAAAACAAAGCGCCGATAATGAAAGACCTCAGCTCTGAAGCAAAACGGACAGTGGTTGTAGTTCAAAGTGGTCCTCAGGCAACCTCAGTCAAACAACCTCAGTCAAATTTAGAGCTAGCCAATGCTAAGCCAACAGTTGGACAGGTAGACGTCAGTTCAGCCTCAGTGAAAACAGCACCGCAATTGTCTCCAGCTTTACCAGTGAGAACAACTGCTGCAACAGTGAGTGGCGTCTCAGTTGGGCCTTCCCCGTCACAGGGAGGTAAACCGGCAGAAAGTCAAATTGTTTCTGTGAATAACATTGATGCAAGGAAGAATGAGGCCAAGCTGAATACATACGTTGCACCAACTGCCGTTACGAACCAACCATCATTAACGATACCATCGTCTTCTCAGGATAATTTAAAACCAACAGCATCCCTCTCTTCCCCTTCTCTTCAATCACAAAAGTCCCCGACTCAAAGTCCTTCCAACGTACCTCCTTCGTTTCAGGCCGTCTATGAGAATATGTTGGCCAGTGCTAGTAGTATACCGAATGTGACTTCCGCACCCAAAAAACTAAACGCTACAACATCAGCTCTGAAATCGCTTCCGCAAGAAACAAATGAAAAGTCTGTCACCCTGGACAAACCACCAGTTTCATGCCCAGTTACATCAAGCAATACTTTAAAGCCATCTTCTCAGAATGTGAACAACAGTTGCGGGGAGGATGGGATCAGCCAAATGAAATGTTTGTCAAGAGTGGATGATCCTGTTGCAGCTGTTATTAATGATACCCAACACAATTCGCCATTTGTGTGCACCAAGCAGGACACGGACGTTGAGTTATCTTCTTCCAAACCGACTCTCACAGAGGGATTTGAAAAGCCAGACAACAAAAATCTCCAGGTGTTTAAGTTAAGCCAGACAGGGAAATTGAAGCTTGTTGATCAAGCCGCAAAAGAAGCTGTAACTTCTTCCCCACCTACAAATGCTCAAAATGCACTTGCTGCTGGAGATAGTAAGGACATCAACCACGTTGGGGCAAACTCATTAGAGTCTCATGTGACCAAACCAGCATCACAAACACTCGCCAATAACTTGGACCAAAACACGGGCACCACAAGTGAAATTGTTGTTGCCAGTTCCCATCTTAAAGACTTAGAGAAAGGACACTTTGACAAAGTAGATTTAAACCGTTTGGAATTGCAAAAGGAATCGGACATTCTGACTGGCTCAGAGCCAAACAGTAAACTTGTGCCTACAAATGTTGAAGCCTTGAAAAAAATTGAACCTGTCCAAAATGCAACGGGACAAACGACAGGTGAGCCTGTGGTACCTATGGACGTGGAGGAATCAAAGGAAATTCCCTGCGAAGCTTCAGCTCCACATCCAGAAGGCATTAACCAGCAAAGCATCCACAGCGAAAGGAACTTGTTCTCTTCCATGAAAGAGAACCCACAAACTCCTCACAAATCCACGACTGAGAAAAACATTTCTCAGCAGATCCACACATCCAGTCAACTCAGTGGTGGAGGTGACAGCAGCATAAATGTTGCAGTCAACCAAAAGGAAGAACCCACAACATCCTCCGAGTCTATTGCTGCTGATGAAAGTACTCATAAAAGTTTAACACGGGATGGCCAGTGTGCTGAAAAAGTTGACGCCAATAAGGAAACTCTTGTTGAAAACAGTGACCCGAAGGCACTGGAGAGCAAAGTTCCTGTTGAATGGAGCAGTAACGTTCAAGAGGCAACAAATTCTTCCACATCCCCAAACAAATCATCTCTCCCAGTAAGTGAGGAATCCACTATGCCTTCTGCCACCCGAGCTATTGACACAGAACATCAAAAGGAAACTCCAAAAAGCGAAAAATCCAATGCTTCAAATGAAATCGTGCAGGTTCCTGTTGAAGTTAGTAGTGATCAGAATCTTCCAGATACCAGCAAGCAAGAAACAACACCGAGTGTTGGAGTAAATAATCAAGAAAGAGCAAAAACAGTTACGGGGGAAGTAACAAATGATAGAACTAATTCCCATCAACACCCTAGGCAAGTCTCGAACTCGTTAGATTCTCAGCACACAACGTCGATAAAAGACGCAAGCTTGCAGGCTGTTGCAGCGGCTGTGCCAGCTGCTCCAGTTTTAACCAACACCACTGTCTGTAAGACGGCACATACCAGTGCGCCAACAGTGACCACCCCAAAGGTGGCAGTGGTAAATGCAGCTCAAGGTCAAATCACCACGGACTCTGTGTCACCAGCTCAGCCCAATGAGAAACCAGCAGTGTCACAAAACGCCAAGGGCAATTCGTTGATAAGTGAAAAGATATCCCAACTTGCAAGTGGTAAAGTCATCCTGAAAGAACCATCAAAGATCCCACAGAAGACGGTTCTCATTACCCAAGGCAGTAAGACCTCGGAGAGTGTCAATACCTCAGGAACAACTACCAAACAAACTGTCCCTGAGAGTAGCGTGATCCTAAATCCACAAAAGACTTCATCAGTCCAAGTCTTGAAGCCAGTGCCAGCAAACCTCTTGCAGTCCGGCAAGGGGAACGTGTCAATTTTACCAAAGATAGTTCAGCAGGGAGCTTCATCGCAGCAGAAGCAGCAACAACGAATCGGGATATTGCAGCAAAGCCCATCTGGACCCAAGGTGGTGTATATCTCCCCACAAGGTGTTGTGAGTTCCACTTCGCAAATAAGTTCCACCACATCCACCGTCATCCCGCAAAAGCCCCTTCCCAGCGCCATCCCCTCTAAGAACAGTCTCAGTGCCTCTCTTCCCACATTAGTCCCTAAGCCTGTACCTAAGCCCCTGAAGACCCTTAAGGAGATCATCGACAGTACAAAAGTACAAACTGTTAATGGAGTTCCAGTGCCAACAAGTACAGTAATGAGAACTACACAGTCCAAGAGCTCCACATTGATCAAGACCATAACTAAATCGGAGGCAACCTCCTCGATTTTCATGACCAAAGAATCCAGTCTAAAATCCAATGCAACTATAACAGTCTCGGCTGCCTCAGTCGGCGGCATTAGTATCTCGTTCGCCGACATCAACGAGAAAATCAAATTCATCGAAGAGAACTTGAGGAATCCCAGGGATATGCCAAAACGACCCAGGGTCTGTGACCCTTACCGCCTCACCACCAAGTCGCCTCAAAGTGCAGCTCGAAAAGCTGCCCAGAAGAAAATAGCCAAGCCGCTCCCAATGTGTCGCAAGTTTGCAACCCGCAGCAAGCTCAAGAGCATCCTTATCCTGCCCCCGCATGAGCTGAAGAAGCTCTGCCGCAGAGGGGGCCGCTACGAGGTCGAGGGATTCAGTTACAACTTCAAAAACGTCGGTGACTACTGGCCGTACCCCTCTCCACGGCCAACCTTCAGAATATGCTGGCGGTATCGTCTTCAGACGGTGAGCTCCTTTTCGGCCGTCGGACTGATGCTGCACATTCTTTGGGCGAGTATCAGGTGGGAGGATATGTCTCAGAAACCTCTTCATGGGATCTCTCACACTATTGAGACGGAGGAGGAGAGGATAACCACGGAGATCTGCAAGAAGAGAGACATCCAACCATCTGGGCTGAGGTCGGAGTACCTCATCAGGCAGATCTTCTGTCCGATCGGCAAGGATGACAAGGAAATAGGTAAAGTTCATCATGATAACTGTATCTTTCTTACTGCACTTTTCTTGTTTCCATGTTTGTTTAGGGAGTAATGCAGAATTGAAGGTATGGTCATACTTTGGTAATGGCCCCAGAAAAAAATGTAATTTCTATCCGAAAGCTTACTTGTTATTACGATGGTAATGACAGTAGGCATCCTGCGAGATTATTTCATCTGAAATGCCCGAGTAGAAATCAATAAAAACATTTTAATCTGAGAAGCGATTCATGATGACCCTACCTTTTAAACAAGCAGTAATTCTAGGATGAACCCTGGATAACTCAAGAAAACCTATACAAAAACCTTGAGTTACTGCCCGTTTAATTTTGCATTCCTCCCTTTTATAAAAAAATACTCTCTCTGTACTTGTATTGTTTTACTGTGTGATGTAGAGTAGTTTTTTCTATTTTGTGTTGCTACAATGTCATCTCCCTTGAACAGCTGAGATAAGACTGGGGCGCAATATTTAAGAATATTATAGACTGTGCAAGTCTCGCTTGTATTCAAACATTTTTGGGACCACTTTGGTCCCACGTGCATTGCTTTAACGCATGAAAGAAACAAACTTGTGCACTTTAACAAGTCCCATTGTTCGATTATGCGCGAGACTTACACAGTCTATTAGTATTATTATTCTACTTCCACTCAAATATTTTTATTATTGTATTTACATAATTCAGTAAGACAGAAAAAGCCCTTGCAAAGTGAACACTGTTTGACACTTTGGCACTGTGTATTTTGTCTTTCTTGCTGTAAACCAAAACACAAACTAAAAGGGATACCTCACACCCGAGAATACAAAATTTGCCTCGCTCTTTTAAAAGTAAGCTCAAAGCTTCAAATGAAATTGATTAGGCCGGGCTTTTGAAAGTGAACATAATGTGGTATCTCTTCTACTATAAAGACCCAGCGCTGTGTTGTGTACTTGTAAGAACCCTTTTCAAGTTTGGAAGGTGGTCCTCACAAAAAGAATTATCCTCAAGCAATGGATTCAGGACTCTGACTTTCTGTCTAGTAAAACTCAGGGATGTTTTTCAGACTTGTATTCAAATTGAGACCTTTTTTAATGATTGCTTGGTGTAAAAAAAGTAGCTGTTTTCTTCAGACATAAAGAAATCTTTCTCTCTGAACTACTTCTTTTGGGATTAGGATACTGTTCCCAGAAGCTCATAGTTGAAATTGTTAACTCCATGGGTTACCAATAGGTTGAAACTCCTTCAAGGATCCTAATTTCCAACCTTTTTTCTCGGCAATGACTCTCATCCCTGTAAACTCCGGCCCTTCATCAGATATTTTTCCTTTGTTTTGCAGTTCACAAACCCCAGCGTCAGGGTCTGCGTTCCAGCTCGGCGCCCATAAAGCCTCCAGAGCCAGTCAAGCCTAAGGGCCCTCAGGTTATTGAGACGTGGGTCAGGGAAGAAGAGATGGAACTCTGGGAGATTATCCAGTATGGAGAGAGGTTTGTAGTCTTCAGGAATATCTATATTTAAATCAATAATAATAACCTTTGTCCTTCAGATTATGAATTCAATATGTTCATGGACCCAATTCACCTGAAGTCATCATCACAATAATCTTAGTTGCGCCACTTTGGGAGTCAATGTCTCCGTCTTACCATCGACCCCCAAAATGGCGCGCGTGGCAGACATCTGGGCATGTGGCGTTGGTGCAAGGGGTCAATAATTTGAGTAGGGGTGTGTCCGTATTAGCAGCTACCGCTACGGCTTGACTGGCCAAGGGTGTTGCTAAGGACACCTTTTACTTCCACGCAGGTTAATGCAGTGATCTAGCCATAGTCGTAGCCACCAATTTGGACACATCCTCAGTATGGAACTGGGCTAGGAAGGACTAGAAGGGTCTGTATACGTTTGGTAATGACTCAAAATATTAGCAATAAAAATTTACTTGGTAAGAAGTACAGCAGCTTTGGATAGTATTATGCTTATAAAAAACCCTGTTCACTTCGAAGTACTGCTGTTATGGAAAACGATATCACTTTTAATCCCCAAAAATTTGAATCTGAGAAGCGTTACTGCAGTAACGTTTCTCAGATTGTGTATTCCAATTGCAGATTATTCTTCCTGCATGGACATAACCGCTGCAGATTTTCAGCAATATCTAAAACACTACCACCTTTTGAAATGAAATTTTCACAGGTTAGTTTTATGGTATATATCTCAGCTATTTAGGATTGAAACAAACAGTAGGGTCCAATTACCAAATGTTTACAATCCCTTTAAATCTTGGAATTGTTAAAGCTTGATTATGGCAAATTACTTGTCAGACTCAGATTCCATAAAATTCTATTGTTGTATAGTCGTCAAAAAGAAGTTTTAAAAAATGCATCCAGGAATAGAAGATGAATTTAAGATTGTGGTATGATACATTATCTTGGTTCTCCCTGGGATTTTTCTAAACTGGGGCATTCTGGACCCAAATTGTGCAAGTTTGGCTAAGGCATGCTGAATTGAATTGAGGTCTTCAGAATGGTTTTACTTGATGTTTTTGTGTGGTTTTAAAAGCTCTACTCTGCAGTCTGGAGCATTTTAATTGGTTTTATTTTGTGATTGTTTGGTTTTTGTGACTTTTATTTTAAATGAGAAATAAATAAAATAAAATCGTAGTTCGAGTGTATTTAAAAAAGGCAGCTGGAGTTACTTAATTTGTTTAACGATGGAAGTCAAGCTTTTTTTCCTAAAAATCTTTTGTGGGAAGGCCTGTGGAACAATCACCATGATTACAAAATTAATTTTACAACTTTGACTTTTTGCTCAGAATGCATAAATTAGCTCGGGAGAAACAGCAGCAGCACAACAAGGCCAACATGAAGGATTCAAAACATGTCTCTAGCACGAGGGGATCAGCATCAGCCAGTACACCACAGCAGGTCAAAGAGCAATTAGAAGAACAGCTGAAGAACACCAGGCAGTCTGGACAACAGGTACGCAAATTTCTAAATCCCCCCCCCATTACCATTAGTTAATCAAAAACGTTCGGTATAAATAGAAGTGCTGATCCGGAGACTACCAGCATTAGGGCTAGATAGCTCATTTGGTTGCAGTCAATCCTGAGGTCACAGGTTCAAATCCCATTCTAGCAATTTTTGTCTTTGTTCACCCCGAAATTGAATTAAAAGTTACCCAGTCAGTTAAAGTCACATCCCCTTAAGGTGATCCCTGTACTGCCGCTCCCCAGCTTGTATTGTAAACTTGGGTGTGATTCTTGGTGATACAGCAGCCTGAAGCTTAATGGCTTCTGACTGCCAACATTACGGCTAAATAGCTCAGTTGGTTGAACGCTGACAAGTTAATCCGCGGGTCGAAGGTTCAAATCCTGTTCTAGTAAATTTTTCATTGTTCACCCCAAAAACTAATTGAAATTACCCAGTCAGTTTCCCTTGTGGTTTACTACTTGAACTTTTTGCCCTGTCAAACCGAACCAATCTGTACTAAACCTGTCCTGAAAAAAAAGAGTGGTTGTTCCGATAAATAATACTCCTGGGTTTTGTTTTGTCTTTGATAGAAGAGACTCCAGCAGCTTGCTCCTTCCCCAGCCTCTGGAACTGTCATCACGGCCACGCCTACCATCAAGGGCACCCAGCGTATCCTAGCACCAATCACAATCTCAACAACCACAATTACCTCCACGCCCAGTAGGAAGGGCAGAGGGGGTGTGATTCAGACGAGCAAGCAGTTCCCCAAGAAGGTGATCAGCGCCAAAGACGTCGCCCAAAATGTGGTCAAGATGCAAAGGAGCGGATCCCAGCTCCTCCAGATTCAACCTGGTCAGCTCAAGGTGACGACGAACCCCACCAAGTTTGTCTTCGCTTCTACTGGAGCAACAGGTAAGAGAAAGCACAACAATTTGTTGGTAATTTTTTTTAAGGTAGAATAACTTGTATAGAAATGTTTAAGATAGTGTATACTTTTTTTTCCCCCTTAAGCACAACAAATTATGCTTACCATAATAAGGTTACCGGCCAAACTACCATGTCACATGTACAGCTTGTGATTGATATCCTGCTCATTTCTGCTTAGCAGAATATTGTTAAGCAATATTTTCTGCTTAAGCAGCTCCATGTAATTGGGCCCTGGTCTTGGCCTTGGTGACTCTTCAAAAGTTTCCCGTAGACTCTTAAGTTTTTTCAATGGTAGTTCACTTTGCTAAGTGGCAATAATCTTACCCTCTCAAAGATGAAATTCCAGGCCTGTGATGCATTTTCCTTGAATAAAATATATGTTGAGTAAAGTAACATCAAACAAATTTTAATAATGTTAATAAATAATAAAAATATATCAAGATTTATGAATTTGCCCCAAAAGACGAGTGCTAGTTATTTCATGAGCTGTGTAATATATATATACTTGGTTGTTTGGTAAATGAAATAGGTTTTTGTTTATGAGCTACAAATTCTCCCTTTTAGCCTGTTGAATTTTAAACAAAAAGCCGTTCTTGTTCTTAAATCCCCTCTTCCCTCATTAGTTGGCACTCCCACAATCATGACAGCAGGAGGTCTTCAGGTTAACGCCAATCGCTTCCCTACATTTGCCAGTTCCACCTCGAAGGTTGCAGCGGTCACGCCCAAAATTGCTGGGACTACTGGGCGGACCCTGTACGTCCGAACAACTCAGGCTGGTATCGGTCAAGTCACTGTAGCACCAGGGCAGGTGTGTAATAATATATGCTCTGTTGAAAATCAATAAGATATCACGAGGCAATGATACACCAATTGCAAATTGCAATAAACATCGTATACATATTTTTAAAGGGATTGTATACATTTGGTAATTGGAACCCACTGTTTGTTTCAATCCTATATAGTTGTAGATGTATACCACAAAACTAACCTGTGAAAGTTTCATTTCAAAAGGTGGTAGCGTTTTTGAGATATTGCCGAAAAGCGGTTATGTCCACACAGGAAGAATAATCCGTAATTGGAATACACAATCTGAGAAACTTTACTGCAGTTTTTAGGGATAAAAAGTGATATCGTTTTCTGTAACTGCAGTACTTAGGAGTGAAAAGTTTCTAAAAATGCATTATACTATCCAAAGCTGCTGTACTTCTTACTAAGTGATTTTCTATTGCCATTAATTTTCAGAGTCATTACCAAACGTATACAGACCCTTAAAACTCAGTTTAAAAAGGTATAATGCATTTTTGTATCGTCTTTTTCCAAAGCAGATTCCCAATAACTATTTGTTTTCTTTTTTCCAATTTACAAACAGGCCGTTGTCAATGTAGTCTCCAGCAGTAAACCTACAGTCCAACTAACTACCCAGGTACCAGCTTCTACCCAAATCATTCGTTCAGCCACCCCAACGGCCGCACCTGGAGCCACAACCACCCCAGCAGTCGCACCCACCCAGACCCAGATCTCGGGGCAGGCACATGTCTTTACTGCCCAGGCACAGTCGGTCATGGTCGGGGGACAGCGCTTTGTGATCACTCCAGCACAGGTTCAGGTGCAGGGTACCGGGCAGATGATTGCCGCCCAGTTGATTCAGACGACGACGGGACAGGGAACCACTCTGCAGAGACTTGTATTGACACCCAACGCTGCAACTGTTCAAGGTAAATCTTGGATTTTGATTACAGCTCATTTACTATAGCTCTTAAATATTAAGTGTTGTTTGAAGCTTTGCATGGTGTGGACAAATAAGAGTTAACTAAAATAAATAGTAAACTTGCGGGTACAACCATGTGTAAAAACTCTTTTGTGGGAGTGTTGGCTCTGCCGGTGGGGTCTCGACGTTTCAAACAATATACTTGAACAGTATACTCTGCTCGTCTCCTGAAGACGAGCAGAGTATACTGTTCCAAACGTCGAGATCCCACCGGCTCTTTTCAGAGCCAACACTCCCACAAAAAGAGTTTTTACACATGGTTGTACCCGCAAGTTTACTATTTATTTTAGGTACCTCTTAAATATTCATGAGCCAACACAGATTTTTGTTATTTCAAATCGTAGAGAAATGTCAAATTAGTATCACATTCTAATGTGAAATTTGGCAGTTGACTGTTTATAGTTAGAAGCTTTCTTTATCTTTTTCTTCTTAGGCACCACAGAATTTATACTCATTATATTTATTTATTTATTTATTTCATTGCACATCCAACAGTGGAAGCTCCAATAACAGGATTTTGATTAGATAACGAGAAGAAACATTCAGTTTTAGATGTGGGAGGAAAACCCCAAATGGGGGAAAACCCACGGCTGCAGTCACAGGTGGGATTTGAATCAGGGTCCACAGAGGTGAAAAGCAGGGAAAGAAACCACTGAGCCAACCTGATGCCTGCATAACTTAATAATTGATAGATGCCTTTAAGAATATTGAACCAGTCTAGCCATTCTTTACAATAGATTCAAACGAATCTAAACATATCGTTTGGTTCACACGGCAGGTCAACAGTCCCAGGTTCCCCAGCCAGTCAACATCCAAGCCACCATCCAAGCCCTACAACAACAAACCCAGGCCCACCAGATCAGTGTACCCCAGGCCAAGGTAGCACCTGCCACCACCCCGGTAGTAGCACAGGCCACCAAGGTCCAGCCTGCAGCACAGGGTCCTTCCCAGGCAGCGGTGGCGCTGCAGCAGCAGAAACTACTGGTAGCTCAACAGCAGCAGTTACAACTGCAGCAGCAGCAGAAGTCTTTGAAAGCACAGACACCCAAGCCTGCGACACCAAAGTCGCCATCCAAAAAGCCCTCGAGTTCACAGAGAAAGGTATTTACACATAAAATAAAGTACAGTTTAAAATAATGTTGTTCTTTTTCCAAGATTGTTATGCAATACTCTCACCAAGGTCAACAGACGACAGAATTCTTAACAGAAATTGTTGAAGGAAATATGTTAGTTACAAAGTCACAGTTTATTCCCTTCAGAATTTACTTCAAAAATCCTTTTAAAGTAGATCGAGAATTTGGCCAAGAGCACCCAGTCTTATCATGGGCAACCGGTACCAATCCTATCTGCTTGTAGTATGTTGTGGTATAGAAATGGTTCACAACCAATGCTGACCGGAGTTTGTTTGTTTGTTTTGGGTTTTGTATTTTTGGGGGGCGGGGGAAAGAGTCAAAGTAAAATGTTGGGGTTTGAATGTTGTATTTGAAAGGTTCATGTTTGTTAATTTAGGAAAGGGTTTTCAAAGAAGTACACTTTTTAGTGTCAAGCATTTCTGTGTGTTCAACTTTTGGAGTTCATGTTTAAAAAAAAAAAAATTTAACAAGTTTGTTGGGCACTGTTTTACAGTTGGCTCGTACTTTGTTAGGAAAGTCACACGCTTTATTCGACCCAAACTGTAATTCCCCTCTTCACACAGCAACAGAAGCAGCAGAAGAAACAGCAGCAGCAACAGCAACTGCAGACACTTGCCCAACGCCAGGAGCAGCTGAAGCAGATCGCCAACATGCAGGTCGAGGACAAGCACCTGCAGTTGCAGTTCCAGCGGGAGATGGCAAAGCAGCAGCAACAGATCCGAGAGGCGGCAGAGCTTGAGACACTGCGAGCGAAGCAGCGCCTCATGAGCCCCCAGGAGAAGGCCGACCACCAGAGGTAAAGCAAACAGTACATTCTCTTGGGAGCTGGTGTCCTCCTACTTATCAGTTTTTAAATAGTGATTTATCTACAGATTTATCTATTTTTTCAATTATGAGACCCATTTATATAGCAGCACTTTGTAAGGGTTTACAAGGTGATGTGGTGCAATCTGCAGACAACTATGCCAGAAACACCGGGGCAAACCCCTTCTCTTGGTTCTGAGTTCTTTCATGTGCATTACACAACACGCGGGACCAACGGCTTTACGTCCCATCCGGGACGCATGTGTCAAGACCCGAACTCGAACCCACACTCTGCTGATCAGCAATACCAGAGCTTGAGTCTGGCGCGTCTGACTGCTTGGCCACGACACGACTTGCAAATACAACTTCCTTGGCCCCATGTGACAGTTTATGAGTTTTCTTCATCTGAAAAGGCTACATGTGAGAGATATCCAGTCATTAATCAATCATCAGTAAAAATTTACCATTGCCTCTCCGCTCTACCTCCTCCATGGCCAAAAGCTACACGCACTTTTCACTTTAATCGCTGTGAGAAAATGTTGTTGTGGCATATGGGATCCCTTGCCCATAACCATCTAGGTAGGTGCTCATTATTTACCCAGACTTCCAATCTCCTCCATGCTTAAATCCTAGACAATCAGAAAGTTCATGCTGATGGGCTTCGATTCTCATTGCTGGAACTGACGGGCATACACTGACAAGCTCCTTTCGTTTCGTCATTACAAAGTGGTCTAGTAAGAAAATTCACAAAGGAAAATTCATGTCAAAGCATGGCATTCAACTAAAACAGTATCAGAAATTTTCAGAGTAATGCAAACATTGTGGAAACTAAACTTGATGTTGGGAATCATCAGTGAACTTGAAACTATTTGAACAAAATAAAAAATGGTCAGAGTTTATTCACTGTTTTCATTTTTTCTTCAGGATGCTGTCTTGTCAGCAGGTGATGAAGAATCTCCTGGACCGTGTCGAGAGAGAAGAGCGTCAGAACATCAAACGCAAACGTAAAGAGGAGACCCAGGCAGACAAGAGGCAGCGGCTGGCCTCAACCAAGATGGTGGGTCTCCTGTACAAGCACAAGGAGGCCCTCAAGAGGGAAATCTTGGCCAAGCGAGAGCTGCTGGAACAGAACATGTTGAAGGAAGCCCAGGTACTTAAAAATCACAAGTTTTCCCAAAGCATTGCAGTTTTTAAAAGCCGTACTTCTGTTGTCTGGTCAGAGCACAGAGGTAATATCAAGAAATCAACCATCTTGAGATTATGTTTGTCATAAGTGCACAAAGAGCGTCTGTCTATTGATAATTCTCGATAGACCCCATCTTTACGGGCAAC
The DNA here is from genome assembly GCA_021014325.1 of Plazaster borealis. Taxonomy (NCBI): domain Eukaryota; kingdom Metazoa; phylum Echinodermata; class Asteroidea; order Forcipulatida; family Labidiasteridae; genus Plazaster; species Plazaster borealis. The sequence continues at coordinate 10,331,864 of CM037475.1, forward strand.
TTGGGTGTTGGCTTTGAGCTGCGTCAAACGTTCTATTTTTTGTATACAGCCAAGCGGTTGTACTGTAATGTAATAATGTAATAGTGGCTTCTTATATAGCACATCTCCGTCACTCAGTGACGCTCAAGGCGCTTTAACATTCATTATTTTCCTGCAAGGTATTGTGGTGCTACGTTTTTATGAGCTACGGTTTACTGACTAATCATGCAAGGACTTGATACCACTCCTGCGTACCACATGCTTTATTAACGCAATGCGTTGTTATGCATTCATTGCCCGTAAAGATGGTCGACATTAGACTGTGTGACTTCAAGTGGGAACTCTCTTTAGCATTAGCTATAGCATTCCCACTGTAGGTCTGTAGCCAGCCTCTGTCTTTTCTGCAGTAAAGATCAATCTTAGCTCTGTGTGCAATCAAGCCTAGAGCTCTGTTGCTTGACATCATAGGTTGTGTCACATTGGCATTTATTAAGTGAACAAAATACCATCAGATAAAACAATGCACAAGAAACAATGACAAGGAGTAAAAACATCAAAACCATGGTGGATGATATTGAATGGTCACACAGTAGGAGGGTTAATGAATCTATGCTTGAAATGATTTTACACTCTAATCTATTCTTCGAATCTAGGATGACATCAGGCAAACCAACAAGGCATCTAAGAAGCGCAAACAAACGGAGGACACCACCAAAAAACCCACAGATGTTGCCAAACCCAAGAAGAAGAAGCTGATCCACACCTCACCGGCGCCCAAAGTAAGCTCCAAGAAGGACACCAAGCGAGAGACGAGCAAATCAGCGACCAAGGAGAAGGTGAAAGCGGTCCGAGAGATTGCCAGAGTGGAGGAGAAGATGGAGCAGTCCACCGTGGTAGAGGAGGATGAGAGACACGAAGAGCTCGACAGAAGTGAACGAGGAATGGAACAGGAAGACCCGGAGAAGCTGTACTGCATCTGCAAGCAGCCCTACGATGCAGCAAAGTAAGATGATACAACTGCCTTTATTGCATCCCACCATAAATAAATAAAATCATGCTAAAAAAAGATGCATTGATATACTCATTACTTTCCCGGGTCCGGGTCCTGTGAAAAAAAAAAAAAAATCAACAGGCATATTACTTGAGTGGGATTCGAACCTTCGACCTTTTGAAATTCTGGAGTAGATGCCGTACCACTAGACCACAGACCTTGCCCAGTAGCTAGAGGCAGTTCAAGTTAGCAGCAGGTGCAATGATTTAATAGATGTTAAATTTTCATCAGGGATAACGATTATTTTTTGTGTTTTTACCCATACACACAACCTTGCGGATCCGGTTTGTGGGGTCCTGCTATTGTTGTTTTGTTATTCTCTTTTCTAAAGAATTCCCTTTTCTAAAAAATTTCCTTGTGGGGTCCAGGTTGAACAAAGAATTCCCTTGTGGGATCCATTGTTCCATTGTGTAAAACACCCCACAAGGGCACTCCTGTAAGCTCACCGATGTGTGTAAAGCACTGTATACTCGGTACTTTCCTGGGTCTTGTCAAAAAAACAACTGAGGCATTATTATTTTTGTTTGTTCTTTTGTAAGATTCTACATCGGGTGCGACATGTGCCAGAACTGGTACCACGGGGCATGTGTCAATATCTCCGAAGAGATGGCGGAGAGTCTGAATGACTACATATGTGATGAGTGTAATACACGCCGGCAAGAGAACGAAGATGACCTCTACTGTCTCTGCAGACAGCCCTACGATGAATCACAGTGAGTTTTTGACATTGTGTGTGTGTGATCAGGGTCCAATGTCATAGAGCTGCATAAGCAGAAAATAGTGCTTAGCACATCAAAATTATGATTACCAGAGTAAGGTTACCAGCCAAAATACCATGTCACATGTACAATGTTTGACTGGTATCCTGCTTATTTTTGCTTAGCAGCAAATTTTTAAGCAATATTTTCTGCTTAAACAGCTCTATGAAATTGGGCCCAGTGTCATAGAGCTGCTTAACCACAACAAGTAGCTAAGCACAACAAAATCATGCTAAGTAGAATAAGGTTACCGGCCAAAATACCATTTCACATGTACCAAGCAGCTCTTGGAAATTGGGCCCAGGGTCCAATGTCATAGAGCTGCTGAAGTGCAAAAAGTAGCTTAAGCACAAAGCATTGTTGCTTTTACCAGAAAAAAAGGTTACTGGCCAAAATACCATATCGTGATTACGGTCTTTGACTGGTTTCCTGCATGGTTTAGCTTAGCGGCTAATTTGTAAGCGAAATTCCCTGCTTAAGCAGCTTGATGAAATTTGGCACATGGCATTGCTTACCACTGACTTCTGCGCTTTGTACATGACTGCTAGTAGCGTGAGATCATGTCGGGTTTCTCACTGCTAAATGTTGATGGACTTAGTTCAGTGTCTCTAATGAAAGTTTATAACTTTCTACCTTAAAGGAAAATAGCTATCTATTATTTAAACCATTTTGTTACCATAACTTTGTCATCTTTAAATCTAGACCAATTTAATTGATTTCCCCCTCTGTCATCGTCTGCAGGTTCTACATTGGTTGCGATCGCTGCAACGACTGGTTCCACGGTCGGTGTGTCAACATCTCCCAGCGAGAGGCAGAGGTCATCGAGAACTACATCTGTCCCAATTGTAAATCAGCAAAGTCCCAGAAGGTCCATCAGCGAACCCTAGAGGGCAAGGACTATGATCAGCTCAAAAGAGTCGTCAGGCAGCTCCAGGTAAGGCACCGTTTCAAAAACTATTCCAGGATAACTTGCGGACAGACTTCTCCACAGTTGATTTTTCCAACCCGCAAGATATCCCCGAGCAGTCCAATTATATTGTGGATAAGTTTGAGGGGAAAGTATTAAAACAATACAGGCCAATTGGTTTACAAGATGACTGAACCACAGACCTTGAGATTCTTATCAACTGGAAGCCAACAGGTGGTCCAGGTTAGGCACTTTCATTGACCACACAGAAGTAACAAGACTAACAGGCATGATATTCTTCCTACTTTAATCCGATTTCCAATTTGTTTGCCCTCGGAAAAATCAGCAATTTTTTTATTAAAAAGCCTGACAAGTCTATACAAACCTATCCCCATGTGCAGAGCTGCCAACTCTCCCTGATTTTGCAGAAAGTTCCCTGAATATCAACCAATTTTTCCATGTTCTGATGAACAAATTTGAAAATCTCCCCGATTATGGAAACTTTTTCCCTATTATGTTGAATGTAATTCTAAATATCTCCCTGATTGGTGAATAAGATCTTCCTGATTGCAAGATGCAAATGTTGGCAGCTCTGCATGTGTACATGTAGGTCAGCCCTTGTACTTAGTTCAATTTTGCTACTTTTTTCAAGTGACAGATATCATGCCTGGATTGAAGAGTGTCGTTGAGCAATAAATCAGGCTTGTCACAAGACGTACATTTGTAAACATTGCCAAGGGCTTTGAGATCTTATCAGTTGGCTAAACCACAGACTGCTCATCCAGCATTTTTATCACGACCAGAGATCAAGATCTGGTGTCGCGTTAACACCAGTGCCTGATCCAGCTCTGATCCCACTTTTGATCACAGCTGTCACACAAAAACACTCGCAAAAATCCCACCATTCCTAGCAAAACCAGAAATGACCACATTGAATTGTGGTGTCTGATCCACCTATGTTGCGTTTACACTTGTTTCTGGAATCCACTTTGCCGGATCGGATCCACCAATTGCAGGGTTTAACCCTCCTCAAAAGGTGGATTAAAATTGCAGGATCTTGAACATGGTCTGATCCTGCTTTTTTGCATTTACACTAGCTGTTAATCCACATTGCAGGATCAGATCCGGTACTGATCCACCTTTCTGGATCTAGTGTAAACGGGGTCTCAGAGGGGAGTCTGTCAACTTGCTTGGGGGATAAAATGAGCTCTTTACTGGGCAAACATCTAGCTATGAACAAAATCCATCCACAACTTATACTCTATGATTTACCCTTTGTGCCTAAACTTGTCCACAACTTATCCTGGAATAGTTTTGAGAAGAAGTCTAAAGAACAAAATCCTTCTCGTAAATCTGTCACTCTTTTGCAATTTGGAAACTTTTCCTTGGACAACGTTGGTTAATCTCGCAACAGGCTGGTGAAGTTTTGTCAACATCGTCGGCGCTGATTGTGATGCGTAAACAAGGACAAAAAACACTGGTTGTATTTCCGTCCTAGTCAAGGTGGAAAACAATTGTACAGGACATCCACAATGCAGTGGTCTTGTACCCTGTATTAATACCTGCCTGTTTGCATTGTTTTGTTTGCAGAGCCATAAGATGGGTTGGCCATTCCTAGACCCAGTGAATGAGAGTGATGCACCAGACTACTATGATGTCATTAAAGAACCCATGGGTAAGAAAAAGAAAACCACATCCATTTCCGACACAAATTAATTTTTATTTTATTTTTATTATTGCTTTAAAAAGCTGTGTGCCTTAAAATGCTACTCCTTTGAATCTACACAAACATTTGCTGCTATTGTGACATGATGTAGATTTAACACAAAAGGGAAAACCAAATCATTATCAAATATATTTATTCTATGTTTATGAGTAAAGTGAAACCACTTAATTTTTTTCAAAGCCACAGGAGATTTGAGACAGGCTTTATGTCAACATACTATCCATTTTTAAGAAAACTTTTGATCACATCCCTGTAAAAAAATAAAATAAAAATAAGTCTGACTCTATTTGTTCCTTTTTCAGACCTCTCCACGATTCAAGACAACTTAACCAAGAAATGTTACACCAAGCTGCATGAGTTTAACACCGATATCAGTCGCGTCTTTGATAATTGTCGCTACTACAATCCGTCCGATTCCTCTTTCTACCAGTGTGCGGATGTCCTGGAGAAGTTTTTTCTGCAGAAGATGAAAGCATTTAAGGAATAGTTGGGGGTTTTTGTGGATTTTTTTTTCTCGGGGGGGAGGGGGGGCACTCAAGGGGTTTGAAGCCTCCAAAACTTTAAAGAAAAACCTCATCTAAGGCTGGCAATAATTCCTTGAGAATGTGAGGAAGTTGAGATTTGCATGACACTGGAAAATGTTGTCTCGAGTAGACAATGAAAGAATTGAAGGAAAACATGTGGGTGGTTGTTTGTTTTTGTTTTTTTGTGGGGTGGGGGAGTCAGAAACCAAAACTTGTACTTGAGCAGTTTCTTATTTGCCTTGTAAAGGCGCCCTGCGAGGCAGTTTGTGGTGTTAAAGCTACAGATTTGCATGGAACATCTGCAAAAGTTGAGTAGAGTTCAGTTTGTGCGATTGGTTCACTGTGTATAAGAGGTGTCAGATGTCGAAGGTGGGGGGGGGGTCAGGGGTCAGAGGAGGAAGGTTACTTGAACTGAAACTGAGAAGGAAATGAGAAAATAAATTTTGATTCGTTCAATTCAAATAAAATGCTTCAGTATTTAAACTTTCAAAATCTAAGCCCCAAAAGGATACTGCTGATGTATTATTTATTTTGTCATTTTGCATGTGCTGTTCTCTTTTTCGCTTGTTTAGGCGAATACTTTAAGTTATTATTGTATAAAAGTTAGTTTAGTTGTCATTCAAATGAGGGTCAAAGTTCAATTAAAATGTGACATGTTTGTGTTAGTATATTTGAAACTATTCTGTTAAATCTGTATCTTCAAACACTTTGTTTAACGGCTTAGAAGTCATGGACAATGTTCTTAATTTCACCAGAATTGTACATTTGTAAATATATTTACCATAAATTTATAAACTTTCAAGTAAGTAACAGGTTTATGTAAGTATATGATATAAAAAATAAAATCTTAGTTTTAATTCAGGTGTAAGTTTTTTTTTCCCCTTTTGTAAAGGGTAAAGAAGCAAGAATTTCATTTGGAAGTTTAGGTCTGCTAGACAGACCAGAAGTTATGGTATGTGAGTTCTGATTGGACCCACAAAGCAAAATTTAATTTCATGGTCCAATCGGAATTTGTCTATAATGGCTGATCTGTCCTGCTATAGACCCCTTGCTCTGATGTTACATTTTTGGAAGTCATATTGCATGTCAAGATATGATGCGCGTCTAACTGCGTGTCTAACTGCGTGCGCTTTCTCCAAAATGTGCACTGCGGAATCTGGCTCCCAAAATTGCGCAACCAAGATTTATCGTGGGTGATGTCGTCAGGTGAATTGGGTCAAAGGACATCCACATTGAATGGTTTGGGTTCTTAACTAGTTTTTCCTGCTTGTATTTTTGTTGTGATGTAATTCCTTTTTTTCTACTCAATTAAAATATTGTGTTAAATAATTGTGGACAAATGAAAATGAATTGTGAACAAATTAACGCAGGGAGGGTTAACCTCTGTCAACCGATTGATTGCGAATGGTCGTCATTAAAGAATGCAGGTTCACTGACACATTTTGTAACCCAACAGAAAAGTATTATTTATTTTTTGTTCAGGTTTTAGTTTTCATTATCTTTTAAAAAAGAAACACTTGCCTTTTTGTGAAGATGAATATTTATCTCTTGCTTTGCTGAGATGTAGAACAAAGAGCCAATCTAACAGCTTTATTCTATGTACTGCATCTCTTTGGAACTCCTTGCCTGGTGCATGTTTCCCTCCATCCTACAATCTAGACTGTTATAAGAGGATTATGAATTCCTACCTTCATCTCTCCCGAGTTATTTTCATCTTAAATATTTTCTTCTTGTAGTCTCTTACCAAGAGTGGCTTTTAGCCTTGTTTGGGGCGAACCTGCATTACAAAACAAAGAAAAAAAACAAAATTGGTTGAGCAAAATCATGCAAGGAACAACCCTTTCTAAAGATACACAAATTGTCAAAACTATGAAACATTAAAACATTGCCAGTATTTGTTTTTGGGGGGCTTGTGTAAAATAAGCTTTGTATTTTTCAAGGAAGACAATATTTTTGGGGCAATTTAATGCAAAATGAGGTAAGGGGGTCAAGAATTAGAAAACTATTTTTCAGAGATATTAAAAATAAATCCACACGGGTATATATTAATCAGATGTGTATATTGTGGAAGTTCAGCAGTTCGGGCGAATTTTTTATCCTCCTTCCGTTGAACTGAATTTTCTGCTTGCATCATGGAATACTCACAAGAATAAAGTGGACAATGTAAATAATTTTTGAAAGAACGATGTCTGTTAGTTGGTCCTTTTACAGATTGCCATCAAATGCACTGTATACGTGCATCTTAAGATAAATGTGTCACGGTTTTCTTGGGTTTTTTTTACGGAATGATAACCAAGTTCAGAGCACTGTGGAAGAATTTGTACTGACTTTGTTTTTTTAAGTTCTTCATGGTTCTGACTTCTGTAGGAAAGTTTTTGTTGTTGTGTTTTTTTTTTCTTCCTGGAATGTGAAGTCGATTAAAAATAAATGTAAATATGATTTGCAGGCATGATTAAATATCAAACTATGTGGGAGAACACTTAAAAAAAGCGTTGTTGGTAAATCTTTCTTTGGTGTCATTTTGATTTGATGTTTTTTGACATGTAAGCAGGAGTGGGATTCGGGGGGGGGGGGGGTGTAGGGATGGTGTCCAGTTAAGGTTGGGTGAGGGCAGTGTTGGAGTCAATACCTCAAAGTCCGAGGCCGAGATCGAGATCTCATCTTCTGAGATCGAGACCTCCAACCCTGGGGAGGGGCAAAATTGGCCTAGAGGAAATATATTAGTTATCTTCGGCATTCCTGCCTGTCATTCACAATCCTTTTATGTTTGGGTGTACCCTTTTCGGATTCGACTTAGTTGAAGGGTGGCATATGTGATGCGATCATGTAAAATGAGTCGTTTGTCGACCCAGGTCATTTTTCATTTTGTTATACATTTGAAAAGAGCATAATCTATGCTTTAATACTGTTAAAACCCCATGTTGATACCACCTTTGGTTCAAAATTTATGAAAGTAGAAACACCAAGAAATGCGAGAGAATGAAACCGAGAAAAGGGGGTTTAAAGTCGAGTTGTTTATTGAAACTACATTGGCACATTTTCTTTCAATGCTAATTTGAACCCCTTTTTGATGCTATTTTTCAGGAAGGAAGTTGCCAATATATAATAAGATATATTTTTGCATTTAAATTGACAAACAAAATGTTGTTGAGAATTTCACCCCTGTTGGCCTGTTTTGGCTTGTTTCTCCATACTGATATTTCTGACTAACGACTCATTTAGCTTGATTGCTTCACATATTACCTTCATATCATGGACTAAAAACCACTTTGTATTTATTTTTTAATGTACCCTTGTGGCTCATAATTATTTCAATCTTGTTGGGGAATCCCCAGTTCTTTTGATTACACATTTTTGGTCGTTTATGTGCGATGCATGCAACAGCCGTTTAGTTTTCTTGAACCTTGCCGTACATCCAACAGCCGTTTGCTATCGTTCGTCAAAATACAACACATGCAAAAGTGGTGCAATTATTACGCCAAAAACAACTCAAATTTTGACGAATGTTTTCACTTAAGTTACGAGCCGTGTCAAGTTGTGCATTGCAGACCAGCTTCACAAGACCATTGTGCTGTTGGAGAAATGTGAATTTTAATACTGCCACGCTGGGGAGTGTGAGAATACCTGATGCCAAATTGGAAGCACGTCTTACACATTCTTACTGCGCTTTGCTGCAACAGCAGGGGCCGTGGTCGTCGGCAGCCACTGTCGTCCGTGTTGCTGAGTACCCACGACTTACAAACAGAACTTCGAGAACTTATCACCCTTTTAGTTTTCGAGCCACCTCTGACGTTCGTGCCTGTTCATCAGGGAAGATGGCCGAAGCACAGAGACAGTCGTTCCGTCAAAAACACAAGAAGCGACAGAGTAAACTGACTAGGAATAGTGAGCAAGGGTTGAAACTGGACAGAAATGGCAACCTCTCAATCCAAGTGATTGGTAGTGGCACTGCTGATTGTCCACACTCTGTACTGGTCATAGCAGCTTCTGTCAGGTAGCTATAACTATTGTAAAAAAAAGCCTACATTTGTTTTCATAAGGCATCACCAGGCTAAAGTACTCAGTACTCTATACAAATATGGAAAACCACACAATTTCGAGGGATATTATTTTGTGTGAATCGTTATATTCTACTTTTAAAACATCTTTCCAACCATATTCATAACAAACTCTTTAATAATAGCCCAAGCACCCAATGTGAAGGCATCGTGTCCCTTTTAAGGTCTGAGTCTTTGTTTTTTATGGAAACCAAAGGGACCTACTGGGATGAGTGGCGCATCTCATTCTTAGTCACTGGTCATATTAGGTGCAGATGATGATGAAACATAAATGCAAGTAAAGTGCAAACAATATAATCTAAGCCTTGAGCCAGCACCACGCATAAAGAGTAGTTTGACATTAAATAATGACGTCATTTGCGTGTTGTTCATTGGCCAATCTATCTTGTGTACAAATCTGTGTGTTTCCATTGTTTCATCATTGATTTACCTCTAAGATGGCGGCTGGATGACATCAATGCGATAGGTATACATGTATGTATTGTAACCCTTGATCCTCCTGATGGTCGGAGACTTCTTTTTCATTAATTAAACTATACCCAATCGCACCATCATTGTCACACAAGTGTTCTTTCATACTTTCCAATCGAAGCCAATTTAATGAAGTTGTCTTTTTCAGATTCCTTTTTAACTGCGGTGAAGGAACACAGAGACTGATGTTTGAAAACAGGTAAAAAGAAGTCGAGACTTCCTGTTGGAATTTTGAATCAACTTTTCAAGGTGACCATTAACCCTGACGCTGACAGTCTAGGCAGTTTGGCTCATGTGTGGCCTGACCCAAATATCCTCTTCTCCTATGTCACTCCACTCCAAATTGTTTGGACTTGTATAGGATTGGAGGAATGCCTGACCCCTATAGGCAATTCATGGTCCTACCAGCCCAGTCCTTCTGAATCCGTCACTTTGGCAAGTGGAGACAGAGGGAATTGTGACTGTTGTAAGGGTTAAACGATACAACGGTTTTAAAAAGCATTAACAAACATAGCAGTGGCTTTAAGAATTATTTTCTAAATCTATACACAACTTGGTAGGTTTCAGTAGAAAAATGACCATCGCATGTTTTCATTCCAGATACATCTATTTCATGTCAACATCATTCATTACAAAATATTGAAAAATAAATAGATAATATGTAACATTAACATGTAGGAAAAAGGAGAAGCAAATGCTTTTTGTTCCCCTTCCCTATAAAGACAAAGACAAAAGAAACGTAAACAAGGTTGAGAATAACTTGTTTGTACATGTACTACTTAAGTCATGTCAAGTATTCTACTGAAGGATCATGCAAATCTCAACATACAAACCTGTCCAAAGCAACAGGTGTCTGTAAGAAAGACAATGTTGCTCAATAAATTGTACTTTGCTTCAGTGCAACAAGATCATTATTGAGTTTCTCAAAAACAAGCATCTAACTCCATACTACAAGGTCATAGTTAAAACAGTCTGCAAAGACTCAGTTTTACGAGCAGTTTGCCTTATTAAATTTGTATTATTTCATAAAATGAATTTGATGTGATTTTACACTTACAGAGTGAGGAACATGTCCAGACTGGAGCATATTTTCTTCACCAGAATGACATGGGAAAACCTTGGAGGATCAATTGGTAAACAAAATCACTGGCTATAGAGACATGCACAGGCCTGATACTTCATTCTGAAAAGTGCAAGACAGTTTCTCATTGGTAAAGGGCAAGGCAGTTTCTCATTGGAAAAGGGCAAGGCAGTTTCTCATTGGTAAAGGGCAAGGCAGTTTCTCATTGGTAAAGGGCAAGACAGTTTCTCATTGGTAAAGGGCAAGGCAGTTTCTCATTGGTAAAGGGCAAGGCAGTTTCTCATTGGTTAAGGGCAAGGCAGTTTATCATTGGTTAAGGGCAAGGCAGTTTCTCATTGGTAAAGGGCAAGGCAGTTTCTCATTGGTGAAGGGCAAGGCAGTTTATCATTGGTTAAGGGCAAGGCAGTTTCTCATTGGTAAAGGGCAAGGCAGTTTCTCTTTGGTAAAGGGCAAGGCGGTATATCATTTGTGGAGTGTCGTGGCCGAGCGGATAAGAACACCGCACTCAAGCTCTCGTGTTTCTGATCAGCAGAGTGTGGGTTCGAATCCCAGTCAGGACATTTGTGTCCTTAAGCGAGACACTTAACCACATGCTTTGTCCTTCGGATGGGACGTTAAGCCGTGTGTTGTGTAATGCACATAAAAGAACCCAGTGCACTTATCGTAAAGAGAAGGGGTTCCCCCCGGTGTTACTGGTTTGACCGGCAGCATATTGCGCCACAGCATCTTGTAAACCATTACATGGTGCTATGTAAAGGAAAAGGTCTCATACTTCAAAAATGTAGCCCCGCATACCTTGCGGGAAAAACTTACTGATTGTTTGTTCAAGTGCCTTGAGTACCTTATTGGGAGATACGTGCACTATATAAGACTATATATTATATTATTATTTATATGATTTTGGGTTGAACAAAGAAAAACTGACTAGAGTGGGATTTGAACCAACGACCTCCGGTTTAACGTGCCGGCGCTCTACCAACTGAGCTATCTAGCCCTATGTTGGCGGTCTCCCTATTTTGTCAATATCTTTGTTATTATTATTATTATTTATATATATAAAGGGCAAGGCAGTTTATCATTGGTAAAGGGCAAGGCAGTTTCTCATTGGTAAAGGGCAAGGCAGTTTATCATTGGTTAAGGGCAAGGCAGTTTCTCATTGGTAAAGGGCAAGGCAGTTTCTCATTGGTAAAGGGCAAGGCAGTTTCTCATTGGTAAAGGGCAAGGCAGTTTCTCATTGGTAAAGGGCAAGGCAGTTTCTCATTGGTAAAGGGCAAGGCAGTTTCTCATTGGTAAAGGGCAAGGCAGTTTCTCATTGGTAAAGGGCAAGGCAGTTTCTCATTGGTGAAGGGCAAGGCAGTTTCTCATTGGTTAAGGGCAAGGCAGTTTATCATTGCTAAAGGGCACGGCAGTTTCTCATTGGTAAAGGGCAAGGCAGTTTCTCATTGGTAAAGGGCAAGGCAGTTTCTCATTGGTAAAGGGCAAGGCAGTTTATCATTGCTAAAGGGCAAGGCAGTTTCTCATTGGTAAAGGGCAAGGCAGTTTATCATTGCTAAAGGGCAAGGCAGTTTCTCATTGGTAAAGGGCAAGGCAGTTTATCATTGCTAAAGGGCAAGGCAGTTTCTCATTGGTAAAGGGCAAGGCAGTTTCTCACTGGTAAAGAGCAATGCAGTTTCTCATTGGTAAAGGGCAAGGCAGTTTCTCATTGGTTAAGGGCAAGGCAGTTTATCATTGGTGAAGGGCAAGGCAGTTTCTCAATGGTAAAGGGCAAGGCAGTTTCTCATTGGTAAAGGGCAAGGCAGTTTCTCATTGGTTAAGGGCAAGGCAGTTTATCATTGGTGAAGGGCAAGGCAGTTTTTCATTGGTAAAGGGCAAGGCAGTTTCTCATTGGTTAAGGGCAAGGCAGTTTATCATTGGTAAAGGGCAAGGCAGTTTATCATTGGTAAAGGGCAAGGCAGTTTCTCATTGGTAAAGGGCAAGGCAGTTTCTCATTGGTAAAGGGCAAGGCAGTTTCTCATTGGTAAAGGGCAAGGCAGTTTCTCATTGGTAAATGGCAAGACAGTTTCTCATTGGTAAAGGGCAAGGCAGTTTCTCATTGGTAAAGGGCAAGGCAGTTTCTCATTGGTAAAGGGCAAGGCAGTTTCTCATTGGTTAAGGGCAAGGCAGTTTCTCATTGGTAAAGGGCAAGGCAGTTTCTCATTGGTAGAGTGGCAGGGCAGTTTCTCGTTGGTAAAGGGCAAGGCAGTGTACAAATTGTGCCTGCTGGAAATCCAGGCTTTGTGGCTCTTTTGTAAATATGTGATGTTCGACAGGTTACATGGTCTAGCTATAGGTTAAAGTTTGAGGCCTGCAGCTTACTGTCGGACTGTTGGGGCCAGATATATCGATGTCATCCAACTATTTCCTTGGAATTTGAATTACTGTACACTGAGTGAACTTTGATTCTATCAGGACAGTTCTTAAATCCAGAATGCAATCCGTAACAGCGACAGTACATGCAGGTATTCTTTCTAAGAATGGAGTAATACATAATAATAATAATAATAATAATAATAATACAGCATTTTTAAAGCGCAATTTATCTGTGTGACATTCAAAGGCGCTGGTCAAGAACAAGAAGATATATGTACATGAAGATGTTAAATGTGCATCGGGGATAAAGAATATATTATTTGTTTTTACCCATACAACGATGTGTGTAAAGTACTGTATACTCAGTACTTTCCTGAGTCCTGTGAAAAGAATCCACAGGCATATTACTCGGGTGGGATTCGAACCCACGACCTTTGCCATCCAAGAGCAGATGTGTCACCACTAGACCATCGAGAATGCCCGGTAGCTAGATGCAGTTCAAATCCTATATTTTAGCTGCGGGTACCGCTACAATTTAATAGATTTTGCATTTTGGATAAAGAATGTTACATGTATTTGGTTTTACCTATTTACTGATAAGTGTAAAGTCCTGTGAACAAAATCCACAATCCAGAATGGAGTATTGACCCAATTCACCCAACATTATCATCACAACAATCTTGGTTGCGCCATTTTGACATTCAATGTCCCAGTGTGTTATACAGTGTGTAGCGCATTTAGACGATGCTGTGTTTACACGCTTACCTGTTGTCTCCCACAATGGCGAGTATGACAGCAGTAGCCGTGTGTGATGTTGATGTAGGGGATCAATAGGCATAAAATTTACGTATTCCATTATCGTATTCAATTTTTTTTTCTCATAAACTGTTTATTATATTCAGGGATGATGATTACATTGAAGAATGTTGGATTGCCAAAGCTGTCATTGTACGGACCTCCACAATTGGTAAGATTTGCAACAATTTAACACATCTTTGTAACAGAAAACATTTTGTATACCAATTGCATGCAGTAGCAAGGATTTCTAGATTGAAGAAATTTGCTTTAAAAATAAGTAGAGGTTAAAAATGACCATCAGTGTGTTTTGTAATTAGTGAGTAGTGATTAAAAAACAACATAAATTTGCCGCTTGAAATACAACATACGGTCTGCCATTTTGTTGAGTCAAAAATTTGGTTCAACAAAAAAGCTTTCTGTGTTCTGCCATGTAATTACACAAAAACCACACAATATTATTTATGTGAATCATTATATTCTACTTTCAAAATATCTTTCCAACCAAATTCATTTCAAAACAACACTTTTTAAATCCCAAAGCGCCGAATTTGAAGGCGATGTTCCCCTTTAATACTTACAAGACCATAATCAAAATAAGAAAAGACACTTTCTAAAAGGTCTAACATACAAACTTGTTTTCCCCTTTTTTTTTTCTTTCCTCCATTTAGGAAGAATTCAGCAAAGCTCTTCAGATATTCGCTAAGCATGAGACAATCAACTTGGGTAGGAATGTTTGTCTTTAATCTGTCAATAACTTTTTCATAATTTTGTCCAAATATTTTTTAGATTTTTGAATAAAAACTCATGTGATTTATTTTCGAAATTGATCTTGCAGATGTCAAACCTTACACAGATGGTTCCTTCTTTAATGAAATCATGGCCGTTACACCAGTACCCATACACAGTAAGTACAGGACGTCATTTGATAGCTCTAATGGAAACATCTGTTAAGTTGTCACTAGGGTTGTGCAGATCTATGTTTATTTTCTTAAACGGTTAAATGTAACATGTGGCTTCCGGTTTAACATGTAACCATTTCTACACATTCCAAACCAAACTATGAGCCGACCTGTAAAAGAAGCAAATGTCAACACACTTTCAAGGATCAACCAGGATTAAAAATAGAACACTATCAGCCAGTCTTCACAGTCACAAAACCACAAACCACAGGTGTGGCATCCAAAGCAAATGTATAACAAATTGTAGAGGATTGAAAAAAATATATTACATTTTGTAGGGTTTTAAGATAAGATAGTTTCACCAACAAAAGGGATGTCAATCATCTCTCTGGATAGCATCTGGGGCTAACAATTTTCAAGAAAAGGAAGGTCCAAATTTTTTGGTTTGGAATGCGTCACATGACATGTCTTATTTTTACTGCATGTAATATACCATAGCAACAGCAGCTTCTTGGTTCCTAGACTTCTAGACAAAATATATGTATTTTTTGTGTACTAAAAAAATATTGACTGCTTTTACTCGTGCTATTGTTAAAACTACGACTCCCTCGGTGATCCCCAGAGTGGTCTATTTTATAGAATAGAATGTGCCGAGGATCACCTCGGAATTCTTAGTTTTAACCATAGTGCTTGAAGCAGTCAATATTTGTTTGCTATGTGGCTGGCTGCCCGAGGTGTCCTTGCATGCCTGGCTCAAACACATAACCACATCCTTCACATTATCGGCTCCTCACAGCAAGCAAGGATGATTAGTCTCCTTTGACTTTGACTTTTCAACCATTGTCGATCCACTGCAGGATGAAGGCCTCAACATGATGTCTCCAAATGTCTCTATTTTGTGCTTGTTTATACCAACTGACTATCCCCCCAGCATTGTTGCAGCTCGTCTCTCCATCTTTATCTCTGGTGCCCTCTATTTCATTTATTCCCATATGGCGTCCAGTGATTGATTAACCTCCTAAATTGTTGTTAATATTACTATTAGGTTCCCATTTCCCCAAATATTAAAAACGGGTCCTTTTACCCATTATGCTTTCCCCTCCTCTTATCAGGTACCAGTCAGCAGGGTCACATCAGCCCAAGCAGTCCCTTGACAAGTCACCAGGCAGGCTCCCCTGAAGGCTTACCTGAGAGTGATGAGGAAGATCTGGATGAAGAGGAGGGCTCTGGAAACAAGAGGAAAGCCAAGGATCCATTCGACATCATCTCAAAGATGGCGGTTCAGCAACAAGGTGAGGAAAGAGAATTGTTGGATGAAGGGAGAGCAGCTCTCGCCTTTTGCTGCTGATTGCACAGGGCTCACCCTTAGCACTAGCCCGGCGTACATTGTCTAGTAAAAACTGCTGCTGGCTAGTAAACGCCATTTCTCAACTTGCCCTGTGGGCTACTAAAAACTGTCAACCTACTTGTTTATAATGCTCATACTTCTTCCTTTTCAAATGTAAATAATAAATTCTGGTCCAGTAAACATTTTGAGCTACAAGTCCTGTGAGATCTTGCGGATTTTCCCCACAAATTCGAACCCTGAAATGTATATTGTTCTTATTCTGTATACAGGTGCAAAGAGGAGAAGGATGGAGCAGCTTGAAGATTTGACCATTGCCTACGTATGCAAGGTAATCAAGGAAGAGTCTTTTCCAATCCTCTGGTGCCTATAATCAGATCTCAATAAGATGAGCTGACTTCAGGGATGGAGAAATGTCAGACTTTTATCTGAATTCAGACCTTTTTGTGTCTGCCTGGGTACGATTTTCATAAAGCACTAAGATTCATCTTCAAGGGAACGTATACCATTGGTTTTTGGAACCAGTCCATTGTTTTAATCCTCTATAAATGTAGATATATACAATAAAACTAACCTGTGAAAAAATCATTTCAATAGCCTGGAAAGTCTATTAAAGCCTAATCCATGTGTATATGTAGGTCAGCTCATGTACTCAATAAAATGTTCCTACTTTTTTTTCCAATTGCCAAGAATCATGCCTGAATCTGTAACCCCAGGGGTACAAAGGGTGGAAATGCCATCATTTCAACCTACCTCCAAGCATTTGGATCGTAGTGTCAGCCCCTTTTTCTCAGCAATGACTCTCACCACTTTAACGTTTCATATCTCTTGCCCACAGCTTCATGACACACCTGGGAAAATCATTGTACAGAAGGCAATAGACCTTGGACTGAAACCGTAAGTGAAACTTTTATTATTCTGCTTAGGCAGAAAAATAAGCAGGGAGCCAGTCAGAAACAATACACATCACAAAGCATTTTGGCTGGTAACCTATTTTTCTGGTAAGCAAAATCAGTGCTAATTTTTATGCAGGTTTATGTCTATTCAGACTTGTGTTGAAATCATTTGGGTTTGGACAAAGAAAAATTGACTTGAGCGAGATTTGAACCAATGGCCTTCGGTTTAACGTGCCGGCGCTCTACCAACTGAGTTATTTAGCCCTATACGATTGGCGGTCTCCGGAGGTCGTTGGTTCAAATCCCGCTCTAGTAACTTTTTCTTTGTTCAAACTCAAATTATTTCAAATTTACCCAGTCAGTTTCCCTTGTGGTTTATAACTTGTGTAGAAATCGCTACAATAAAGAAAAGACTTATCCTTGAATATGTGATTACCATTGATACTATGTGGGGTTTTTCTCCCCCAAAAGAAACTTTACTGTCATAATTTTAAACTCAAGCTTTTATGGTAATGTTTTCCAGTGGTCCAGAGTATAGCATTCTCAAGAGTGGTAAATCTGTAACAACTGCTGATGGAGTAGAAGTGAGTATTGTATTGAGGGACTCTGATCCACAACATCCTGTATCCATTAAAATTTATTTATTTTATTTATTTATTTATACTTTATTTATACTTCATTTATACTGGGTAAAAATCAGCTCAGCATGAAAGCTGTTTTCCACTGATGCCCAGTCGAACCACTAAAAACATACAGTATTACAATAATATAATATTACAAAAAGTGTACAACCAAACAATAAAAAACAACAAGAAGAAAAAAATACATGAGAACATGAGGATTGCGAATAAAAAAAAACTAAAAAAAGAAGTTGAGTCTATTTAAAAAAAAAAATCTGATCTGAAAGAGTTTATGCTAGGTTGGTTTCTAACGAAGCTGGAAGCTCGTTCCATAGTTTCAAATCAAAACGGAAGGATTGGTTGAGAATGATGGATCCACTGCCAAACCAACATTGAATGGGGGCCAGGCATTTACCAGTGTCTTAACAGCTCATGGGTGATCATAAGCTGGTGTATTTTTATAGGATTCCTGGCTGAAGTACTGAATGGGTGTGGTGATCATTTGAATGAAAATTAACTATTTCTTAATATGACAATACTTCATAACAAATCAACAAATGTCTGTCCTCCTTTTCAGATCAAACCTGAGGATGTTCTGGACCCAGGTACACCTGGAGTCGTCTTTGTAGGTATGCAGAAGCGAATCATGTTTTGTTTTTGATTCTTTTGGACTGAGTACTGCACTAGTAAACTGATCATGCTTAACATCGGACCAGGCATACCTTGTGGCTTGTCGTGGCCGAGCGGTCTAGTTCACCGGACCCAAGCTCTGGTGTTGTCAGCAGCAGAGTGTGGGTTCGATACCTGGTCATGACACCTGTGCCCTTGAGCAAGGCACTTACCAATAATTGCTTCGTAAAAAGTTAGGAAGGTATTGCATTCTGCTCTACCGGCCAGGCTCCTAGTGGATGATACCCATGTCTACATACTTACGGACTGTGAAGGGGGTAACACTGTTTCAGCCCCAGGAGTAGGTGGCAACGTGCCTCTGGTGGCAGTTGATTTGGGTCGATAGCCCAAATCGGTTAAGTGTAGCCCTCGCCTTGAAGTGGTCATTTAGCCTTGTAATGTTAGGCGATCTCTCATAAAAAAATTCAAAAACACACAAAAAACACCTTAATCAGAGTCCAACAGTTTGGGTTTTTAGTCACTGTATAGTGCTGGATGGAAGGTTCCTAGTTAATCACTCAACAGAGCTAAGTCATTAATGATGATATTTTTGTAATTCATTCTAATGTCATGCTTTGTTTAAAGGAGAACTAAGAATAAAATTTCTTCAATACAATGAGGCCAAATCAAAGTTCTGCCTTTATTTTCTTTGCAGTTTTAGAGTGTCCGTCAGAGGAGTTTGTAGAATCTGTAATCAACAATGAAAGCCTTGCAAGGTGCGTACAGTACCCAGACCCGGTTATTAAGTTTGAAACGTATCATTCATTTCTATCATAATTGCGGTAGTTTATGGTGATATTATACCCAGACACATAATAAAAAGGGGGGAAAATACACCAACTGACTTTTCCGCCACAGCTTGACACTGCGTTTATTCAACGATGTAACACCACAAAAAATTCAATTATAGAGAAAATTAGCCCTGGCAAGGAGCCGGATACCAAACACAGGGCAAACCGGCTAAACAGACAAACAAGACATTACGGCACAACAACTCATTTACACCTATAACCCTAATTATGAGCAACCATGCTCATAAAACCACTATTAAGGACACCTCGTCCTACCACATAAAACACAATGGACACCTCGTCCTACCACATAAAACACAATGGACACCTCGTCCATAACCATGTCTCACAACACACAAGAACAACATGGGTCACATGACCGGGTCACATGACCGGGTTACAGGTCCCCTACCTGACCTCCACAGATGAACAACATGTAACACACCTTGCCCTACAAATTAACAAATGTAAACAACTTTAGTTGTACTCCTACAACATCACAATTTTAGAAAGCCTATAATTATTATTCCCCAAGTTGGAACGTACAAGGGGACATTAAAAAATAGCCCCAACGGTACCGAAGGGCACTATAAATTAAAATTCATGAAGCTGTAACAAAAATACCAAATGCACTAAAGTTAACCACATTGGAATTTCCCGCAAGTTGGAAAAACGAGGGGACAGGTAAACTAGCCCCATCGAAACCGAAGGGCACTAGTGTTAAATAATTTTACCAAATCGATTGATCTTAAAGTTATAACTACAGCTATAATTTTTTGTGTTAGAAATAGACAAGTTACTGTAATTTTTCTGCAAAACCTGCCAAATGCGCATAATTGCGGTAGTTTATGGTGATATTAAAGTGATTCTGTTGTTTTCTCAGACACCAAGCTGATGCCGGTGACAATGCAGCCTCGCTGTTGATTCACATGTGCCCAGAAACTGTCATTAATGACAACAGATATCAAAGCTGGATGAACAGGTAAAATCTGAAGCATCATATATAACACCCTAGCAAATGCTTGTCATTTGATTGGATGATTGTAGGTCACATGACATATATTTGTGTCAGGGCTGAGCGGTTAAGAGGACTGGCCTCCAAGCTCTGGTGTTTCTGATCAGTAGAGTGTGGGTTCGACGGGAGTAAATCTGTTGAACAGTATGCGCGTGCGGTCCCTGGGGATTCAGAGGCACACACGCATACTGTGCGTGAGATCTACTCTCAAATCCTCTCAGTAACTAGTTCAATTCGCACGCCGGACGGCGCCCCCAAGTGACCATTTTTTTGCAATATCAAGGTTGATGTGTTTAATTTTAATACCATTTTACTATTCCTGAGAAGTGCCTGCAGTGAATTTCGTGTGGGGCATCACAAATAGTGGAAATGAGCTAGACGTAGACACTTGGCTTTTTTTCCTGATTTGAAGATAATTTTGCACGAAATGCATCACAGTATATTCAGTTGATCCACTTGGACTCTTTTGATGCACCAGAGCACTAACCAATCATAATTAATAGCATTCCGCACTAATGACGACACTTTTGCTAAAAATACCCATATGTCAGATAAACATTTCATTGCTAGCTCTTACGCAATCACCACATTTTGACACGTTGTCCGAGATCAAGGTACTGAGCTTCTATGTTAAGCATTAGTGTAGAGTCCTATTGACCCACAGATATACATGTATAATAATAACAATAATAATACAAGCGTTTATAAAGTGCATTTTTCCAATGATTACAATGCGTTGAGGGCAATCATTCCAGAGATCTAACAATGTAATTGAACAGGAACCTTAAATCAGGGATGAGATTCTTCCGCCTTTTGGCGGAATTCCGTCTTTCCGACTTTGAAAAACCGTCTTTTTTTTCCAGTTCAGACTTTTTAAAATCTCCAACTTTGGCAAATTGACTAGTTTTTCCGCAATTTCTTTTGACAATTTCCGCCCGGAACTCAGAGCTGAAAAATAGACTGCCGCCCACTGGGGCGATTTCACGGAATATTTTTTACCCAGTTGTCAATGATTACGAAAAAAACAAACTTTTCTACACAGACGATGCCGACAGTTGGAGATCCTTCTCTTTATTTAATGTTGTACCAGGCCTCACCTGGGACTCGGGGGAATGATTGACACTCCTATTGAGACCAAATTACTCTTATCTTAATCCTCTACAATTGGTTAGTTTTTAATACTCTTGCTTCACTCAAAAGACAAGCCGCCTGTGCGGCGTCTTTGTGGTTAATCC
Source organism: Plazaster borealis (assembly GCA_021014325.1). Taxonomy (NCBI): domain Eukaryota; kingdom Metazoa; phylum Echinodermata; class Asteroidea; order Forcipulatida; family Labidiasteridae; genus Plazaster; species Plazaster borealis. Next base: position 10,353,036 of record CM037475.1, read on the forward strand.
TCTACAGTTTGTTATACAAATTGTTTTAGTTTGTAATGCTGTTGCTTCACTCAAAAAGACTAGCGGTGTGCGTGCGGTGTCTCTACCTGTGGGTTTTTGACCTAGTTTTGTGACTCACAGGAGTGGATGTTGTGTTCTTTTTAACCTGGAAAGTATGTGACATCTGGTGGCTTACAGTTTTACAGTTTGTTTATGAATACAATTTGATTTATCAATATTTTATTCATGCAAATTGTTTCATTGGGTTAACCACCCATAGGGGAACCTCTGGCCAATTTTCCAATTTACATTTTTTTTAAATATGTGTAAACTTTTAGGGTAGCTAATGCATTACAGTGTTATTTTGATTTACAACTAATTATTTATTAATGGCCTTCGTGCCTTTTTTACAAACTTTAAGCTTTACGTGTGTTCACCTCCCGTGATGAACAAATTTCAGTCTTTTTCATTTTTTCAGAATCTCATCCCTGTTAAATTGAAAATAGGTATGACTTGAGTTTACGTTTGAATTGATAAATAGAGTTGCAAGTACGAATGTTGAGAGCTAGCGAGTTCCAGCATCTGGGTCCAGCTTCTGAGAAGGCCTTGTTCACCTGCATGTTTGAATGTGCGATGTATTTTTAAGTAACACTCCAAGCCTTTCTTTACTGTAGGTTTGGCCCAGCCACTGAACACATTGTCTTCAACGGCGCTTGCCGGACGGTAACACATGAGAGCAGCAGACGTCTTCAAGCCAAACTCAACCTCGTCCACCCTGACATCTTTCCCCTCCTTCCTGTCCATGACGCCAACAGCTGCACGCAAGCAACAGGTGATGACAGCAGTCCAATTGTGAGTACTACTTTGGCACAGACCTGTGATTTCTCAGCCTTTGTTTTAGACCCCCTTGCGTGTGACGTCACAAGCTCAAACGGTGCCCTCACTGAGGTCAATGAAGACCTATTATTTCCTGAGAGTTGAGCGTGGCGCATGCACGCATGCACATTTCCATTGGTTGACCTTGGCAATGGCGGCCAATGCAAGGGGTCTATTAATCACCTTTCGTGTTCAAATTTTCTTGAATAAGATGAAGATGCATTACAGATGAGTAAGACGTAGTTCTTGTTATGAGAAATCCTCCAGAGTTCAGTTTGATGGGATGTAGAGGTTCTGTAAACAATTGATCTTTCATCCTGAGTTTCATCAGAGATGTTGAAATGAAAGAAAAATTGTCTGGTGATAATTTTAGTGGTTGACCCCTTGCATTGACGTCACTTGCAACTGCTGTCTGTCCATGTTCTGCCATTTTGGGAGTCAAATTGCATGTGAAGCTATGATTCATTTAACACACAGGGAGACTGACTCCCAAAATGGTGCAACCAAGACTTGTGTGGTGATGACATTTGGGCCCAATTTCACTGCGCTGCTTAAGAAAGAATTCTGCGCTTATAGCACCCTGTAAAGCACATACTTCTATGGACCGTGGCAGGGCATAAGTGCAGAATTCAACGGTAAGCAGTGCCATGAAATTGGGCCCAGGTCAATGGGGTAAATATGGACTTGGATCTAATGAAAGACTTGTCTTCACAAAATTCACAGCGCAGCTCGGGCGTTAAAATTCTGTGCTAGCTAGGCTGGAAAAAGATTGCTTCAACAGCCGAAATTCAGAAAGATTTTAAATGCATGAAACTTTGCCCAGCAATGAATAATCTTGCTTTAAATAGCAGAAATAAGTGACTGATTAAAATGGAATGTCAATGTTGAGATTGATATTATTTTGGATAGATCTTGTCCATCAAGGTTTTTTCAAAAGATGTTTTTTGAAGCTAATATTCTGTTGACCTTGTTCCTTGCTTTCTGTAGATGATAGAGACAAAGGTTAGCAAGGCAGAGAGTTACATGAGATACCATCTTAGGCCTCATACAGGCTTGGATAGGTGAGTACTACAAAAAGTGCGTTTGTTGCGACCCAAGTAAAAATCCATTGATCCAACATGAAGAGGGAACTTGGATTGGATGTCGAATTAAGCTTTCATCCATTACCTGGGCCCAATTTCATAGAGCTGCTTAAGCAGAAAATATTGCTTAACAATTTTTTTGTACTTAGCTACTTTTTGTGCTTTAGCAGCTCTATGAAATTGGGTTCAGGGCCACATTTCATAGAGCTGCTTAATAACAAAATTACACTTACCAGAATAAGGTTACCAGCCAAAATACCATGTCACATGTACAATCTTTGACTGGTATTCCGCTAATTTTTGCTTAGCAGAAAATGGGTAAGCATCTATTTCTGATTAAGCAGCTCTGAAATTGAGCCCTGTTCTGCGCTACGCTGCAGCCGGTCATGATCTGTAGGAAAAATTGACAATGACTTGGTTCACATTGTTATGTGACCCGCTATATCGAAATGAGGAATATCGAGTGAATGGCGTTTACCGTGTAATTATGTTTAATCCATGTACCGCACTGGTTCCGCGACCCTTGGTGCTTCAAGATGGAACCCGGCGGCCAATCAAAATATTTATAGCGCTCTCCTTAACATTGCGACCTACTGTGGCTGTATAGCCCTCATACTACCTCAAGCACATGTACATGTATTACTTATAGAGGATTGGTACAGCTGGGCTTAAATTGAAGAATATCGGGCGGATAGGGGAAATGCTTGAGGGGAATTGTGCCTGGAATTTGGCACACAGTCGGAGAATGGGAAGAGAAAGATATTTGGCCAAAGGGCCATCGCAGATTTGTCCTTTGTATATAGTAAGACTATAGACCCCTTGCACAACGCGCAGCGTACTCACATGCGCCTATCCTGGGTGTCATTTTGGGTGTCAAAATCATATACAAACATGCACAAAAGAGAGTTGACATCCAAAATTACGCTCATTGTTCGGTGGCGCATTCCGCGTTGTGTAAAGGTCTATATAAATCAATAGGTCCCCTTGCATAATGCGAAACGCTACAGCTACGCTGAGGTCACGCGCACGTTTTTTTCGCACAGAGAACAGCTATCGTCCAATGATCTTCCTCCTTTTTGGGAGTGTGACGTCATATGCAATGGATCTATAGGTAGAATTACAAGCAATTAAAATTGTCAACATGGCTGCTATTGTGTGCTTTGCCTCGGGAACTAGTTTGTCAACTTCCCATACCTCGGGGAGCTAATATTGACTGTCTACTCATAAACCATGTTGTATTAGTATATTGTTGTATTTACCATTTATACTGATATAATAATAATAATAATAATAATAATAATAATAATAATAATAATAACAAAGTCTTATAAAGCGCACATATCCACCAAGAGGCACTGTAACAAAGGAAGAGAAAAAACAAAAGGGGAAGGGGGTAAAAGAAAATTTAGTTAAGAGGAACTAAATGTTTTTGACATGAGGTGTGTTTTGAGAGACTTTTTGAATGAGTGAATAGTATTTGAGGTTTTAATGTGAAGAGGTTGCTGATTCCAGAGATGTGGTGCTGCATCGGAAAATGATCTGTCCCCCCAGGTGCGATGAGATTTTACTTCTTGAAGGAGATATTTATTTCCAGATATTGCTTTCCAGATATCGAACATTGAGACCACACCGGCTCTTTTAGAGCCATCACTCCCACAAAAGAGATTTTACACATGGTTGTACCCGCAAGTTTACTATTTATGTATAGTTACTTCTTAGATATTGCTTTGTTTTACTTTTTCGGAGAAGCAAAAAAATCATATAACATACATAATTTTACCAGCTGTTTCTACAAAATATGATAATCTTTTCTTTTCTTTTTTTATGTGAACATTTTCCAGCTATATAATGTTTCTTGTTAATAGACCTGATGCACATGATGTCATTTCAGTAGGGCGCTCTCACCTAGAGGTCAAAAGGAGGTTGTTCATTGGCCAATCCTGTGCGCTGCGCGTACAAATCTGTGCGTTTCCATTGTTTTTCGTCATCGTTTTACCTCTAAGATGGTGGCTGGATGACGTCAATGCATAAGGTCTATAGACCCGATGCACATGACGTCATTTGAGTAGGGCGCCCTCTCCTTGAAGGTTGTTTATATCGGCTTATCTTGTTCGCAGGGCATACTTAGCTGTGCGTTTCAACTGTTTTATCGTCTTTTTGCCTCTAAGAAGGCTGTGTGATGACAGCAATGCATAAGGTCTATTAGATGGTTTGAGTGAATGCACTCTTTATTCAATGATCTCCTTCATGCAGGGAATTCATCCAATCAGCAAGCAATGAACCGTTCATCCAAGAAGCGATGGCCGTTCCAGGCTTCAAAGACAGTCTGGATGAGCTGGTTCACCAACGTGAGCAGCGCCCATTGGTGAAGACTCCCAAATACCCAGAGTTGGTCTTCTTTGGCACTGGGTCAGCAATGCCAAACAAAGAACGCAATGTCACTGGTATCCTGCTGAATATCAGGTATGAATCAACCTCGTTCCCAGTGGTGTGCAATCTTGCTGCGCCATTTTTTCCTAGAATGCCTTGCTTGATCATAACCCTTGAAAGTGTGACTTTGAAATATCCAAATATATTGGATTTAATTAGTCCTGTGGTTGATCCATTCTATGTTGGAGGCGCACGCACAATTATGCTTACCAGAACAATGTTACCAGCCATATTACCATTTCATATGAATCATCTTTGACTGGTATCAGCAAAATTGTCTGCTTAAGCAGCTCTCTGAAATTGGGCCCTGGGCCCAATTTCATAGAACTTAAACATTTTATTCCAAGCAAAAATGAGCATAATAATAGTCACAAATGGTGCTTTGGCTGGTAACCTTATTCTGGTAAGCATAAATCTGTTGTTCTTAACTAACTTTTTGTGCTTAAGCAGTCATATGAAATTGGGCCCTTGTGTCTAGGCTTAACATGGATACCATGTACACGTATTGACCCCTTGGCACTGATGTCACACACGGCTACGGTACTGTCTGTCCATGATCTACAAATTGCATGTAGAGATATGGTGTGCGTGTTAACACATGCGCATCGCCCAAAATGCGCACTACGCTGTATAACAGATAGGGAAACTGACTCCCCAAAATGGCACACCATGATTTATTGCGATGATGACGTTTGGTGAATTGGGTCAATAGCTGTTATTATGGTACACATTTGTGTTGTTTAAGGAATATTTTTAACCATCAGTTCATTTTGAAATATAAATCTTGCATTTAGATTTAAATGTTTTTCCTTTTTGCAGTCAGAATCAATCCATGATATTGGACTGTGGTGAAGGTACGTTTGGTCAACTCCAGCGTTTCTATGGCGACCGAACAGATGATGTTTTGGCCAATTTGCAGAGCATTTTTGTCTCGCATATACATGCGGATCATCATGGGGTAAGTGTCATCAAATACAAAGAAACTGTTGATTTATTGTTTAATTGTGGGTTGCGTGGGTGGCATGAGTGGCTAGTGCATAAAGAGCTCGCCTCTCACCACTGTTGCCCTGGGTCGATTCCTGGCCTGGGCCATATGTGAGTAGAGTTGTGCGTTGGTTCTCTCCTGTGTCACAAGGTTTTTTCACTGGGCCCTCTGGTTTTCCTCCCTCCAGAAAAATCAAACACTTTTGATCTCTGGCTGTGTTTCGTGGTCATACAAAATATGGGTCGATGTGGCTTGCTACTTAAAGGCCCCCCGCATGCCTGTGGCTCAAAAACGTTGTAACCGCATCCTTCGCAATTCAGCTTCTCAGCTGCGAGTAAGGATGATCAGCTTCCCAAATTATAATTATTTTGAAAAGAGACAAGATTGATCAGAATCTTGAAGTAATTTCTTGAAATTTTCTGACACGTAGTCCCAATTTCTGCAATTTTTCTGCAGGGCCTTATGCAAATTCTTCGCCAGTGGAAAAGGGTTAAGGTAAGTTTGAACGGAACATTTCTTCTCTTGATGCCTTTCATCATTTTATTTACACTGTTTTCTCATTTCTCAAAAGCTATAGCATTTCAAGCAAAAACATTTTAACATGTTGACTGCCAGTCATAAATTCGTAGGGGCATCCCATTTGCCAAGCATCCAAGTGTGGTGCCCATGCGCGCATACCAAATAGGTACTTTTTTTTGTGTCTACATGTTGTAGCATACAAATTCTAGTGATGTGTCCTCACCACTGCCAGAAGCGTATTCGTTGCGTTCTCAGCGATGCCAGTGTATTCAATTCACTATACAAAAGCCTTTCATTCTCTACGAGTATACTCGTAGTGGCAGAATCCGTTACACCTGTTACTACGAATATACTCGTAGGCGGCAGTCAACGTGTTAAGGGGAGTTTTCCACCATTACTATGACACTGTGACTATTTATATATTCAATCTTACGAATGTTGTGCACACCCTTTAAAAGTAGGGTCATCCTTTGGTAATGACCCTGAAAAAATTGTGTAAATTCTATCTGAAAACCTGTTGTAAAGATGCTAATGGTAGTAAGCATCCTGCGAAAGTTTTTTGTTTGAAATGCTCCCGTTGATTAATACTCAATAAAAGTATGTCGACAAATTTGAATCTCTAAACTCACCTCAAGTTGAGTATTGAAGATTAAAATTTCAGTGGTTTCCGTTTGTGATTGCTGTGGCCAGAGATGCGGTTGATATCCGCTGTCACCTGGGTAAATTTCGGATGGATTTGATGTTCTTGATGAAAATACCATGAAAGTTTTTTGCTTTTTTCTCAACAAGTAGACACTGTACTCAGCTGAAACTCTCAAAGGTGACTTTTATTGTATCTTTCTTGATAATCTTTCCTATAAATCAGCATTACTTTGACAAAAACAATCTATGACCCTACCTGTCAAGTGTATTTAATGTTTGTTTTGTTTCCTGCATGTTGAAGATGGAAAGAGGAGATATTAATAGAGATCTGATTCTGGTTGGACCAAAGCGAATGTTGATATGGCTGAATAATTACCACACCTCCTGCGAGTCCTTCATTCAGCAGATGAGGTATATAGTTTAGAATTATTGTAGATTTATTTTATTTCTCGAGCAATCGTAAAAAAAGGTACATTCTTAATAGTCAAAAGAAAAAAATACTAAAAGAAAGCTACAGAAACACTAAAAACACAGAGGAAGAGGTAAGTGAACCAGCTGGAGCCCGATGGATTGCCTAAAAGAAAACAAGTTTCTGTCTAAAGGCTCTCTATACCATTCCTGATATTGGGCAGAGAGGGTATGTGCAATGTTTTACCTGTAACCTTTTATTCTTGTATCTTGAGTGCATTTTTGTAGTTTTTATGTGAGCTGGGATCCATGGATTACCTAGGATAAACAAGAAATAAACAAATAATTCCCCCCCCCTAAATGTTCCCATACTTTAACACACTATTTTACTCTTGTACAAAAGCACTCCCCTTAAATCCTCTTAAGAATTCCTAAGATTCCAAGCACACAATAAAGACAGAATTGGGGGGGGGGGTACACCATGCCCCATTTTGAGCACCAAATGAGGCTCTCCTCTCCAGCTGGTTCTAAGAAGAACCAAAAGTACATTGAAGTTGTATATCAATCGTATCAGTAGCCTTATTCTTTTCTTCTCATAGCGCTTGCCCCAAACAATTGTCTTCAGAGATTTGGAAAAAGAATTTCACATAAAAAATAATTTTAAAAAATGGTTAAATTTATTTATTTAATTCGGGCGATTTTACAAGCATGGCTGCTCATCCTTTTTTGAATTACATTAGGTTCGTGGAGCTTCAAGCACTGACTGGTAAATTTGAGGATTCCTCCAGACACCAACAGTCCTTACTAGCGAGACTTGATTTGACAGAGGTAAGGTTAAATTATAGAAAATGCATTTTGAGGCGTCATAGTTTGTATTTTTTGCAGACTCTCTTCGACTCAACGTTAATCAGTTTGTGGTGTTTGAAGCTTTGCATAGTGTGGAAAAGGAGTAACTATAAATAAATAGTAAACTTGCGGGTACAACAATGATACACTCCAGCGCACACAGATCCATCTAGCAGCCAGCTTGGGTACTTCCCGCCCAAATGTGTATCCCTCAAGCTCTACTTAAGCTGCCTCACCATCACCAGTCCAGCATTCTCCTGAAGAAGAGCAGAGTATACTGTTCGAATTGTCAAGACCACACCGGCTCTTTTCAGAGCCAACACTCCTCCAAAAGAGATTTTACAGATGGTTGTACCCGCAAGTTTACTATTTATTTATAGGTACTCCTTAGTTAATCAGTTTGTTTGCAGGTTTTCCGTCTTCCTGTAATTACTCAAACTCAAAGAGAAACTTGTTTTCCATTTCTAATAAAAAAAAAAAATCAAATCTGATGTCAATTTATATGACCTTAATTTATTCGGTTCACATTGTTTTCAGTACAAGACAGTTCCAGTACCTCACTGTTACAACAGCCATGGTTTAGTGATCAAGCACAAAGACGGCTGGAAACTAGTCTACTCTGGTGACTGCATGCCGAGTGATAACCTCATCCATGCAGGTATTGTACTCAAACCACCACAGATATTGTGTGGTGTCACCTAACATGCAAACTGCACAGTAACACACGGGTAATCTGACTCCCAAAATGGCGCTGGTGATGACGACGTCGGGTGAATTAGATCAATACAGTACTTCATTACACATTGGTGCAGGCCAAATAACTTTCATCTCTCTCTTACTTATCAACAATGCTCCGATCAGGGGTCAATTTCGTAGTGCTGCTTAATGGCCGATTTTATGCTTACTGCGCAATTTCCATTTCATAGCGCTGCTAACCGTAAGTGCACGAAAAGGCATGCTGTCCTTCCGGTGCTTACTGTATGAAAATGAATGACGTAACACTGCAAATCCATAGTGAACGCGCTAGCTGGCCGCCTAACTTTCTTGCTAACTTGTGAAATACGCTTATGCTTATGCAAAAATTTCTGCTATAGTTAGCACGAAAATTTGCTTAGTTTAAGCAGCGCTATGAAATTGGCCCCAGATGCTCAGACCAGGGCTCAATTTCCTAGAGCTGCTGAAGCCAAAAATTGCTAAGCAAAATTAAGCTGGAAACGAGTCACAGACGGCACATGTGGAATGGAATTTTGGCTGGTAACCCTATTATGGTAGGCAACAATGTTATGTGCCTCAGCAGCTGTATGACATTAGGCCCTGGCTGAAGCACCTCAACCTGAACTTAGCTAGCCATAAGAAGTACTAGTATCCCCAATGCATGAATGTCATTTTCTCATTTGTTTCCTGTGTTGCTTCTTATTAGGTAAAGATGCAGATGTTTTAATCCATGAAGCTACACTAGAAGATGGTCTGGATGCCGAGGCAGTTAAGAAGCGCCACAGGTAAGCACTGGTACACATTGACCCTGAACCTAAACTACTTCTAATGGTCACATAAAAACTAAAGACTTCCCGCTTCAAAAAATGGCCTGTGCATTTTGTACATTGTTTGAAATCACCAAGTCTTGCATTTTCATTAAATATTAAACAATTTCCCTGGGAGTCTCTGGTGTGCATTAAAAGATTGGCTACAGAATTTTCCCACAAATGCCATGTACTGTACATGTACTTTTAAAATTGAATGGCTAGGAATCAAAAAGGAATGTAATTATTTATAAGAGAGTAAAATCATGCAGGTCTACCTCTATGGTAACATCACAGAGAAAAAACAACTGCAGTAGAGCAAACACAACCATACATTTTCACCTGTCCAGTGATATAAACCCCCCCTCGTTTATGCGATTTTCCTTTCAGTATGATTTCTCAAGCGATCGATGTTGGACAGAAGATGGACGCCAAATTCATCCTACTGACCCACTTCAGTCAACGCTATCCCAAGATCCCATTCTTCAATGAGGAGTTTAGTCACAGAGTGGGTTTGGCATTTGACAACATGAGGGTAAGTGGGAGGAGGTGGGTGGGGGGGACACACAGGGTCCTCAGTGGGAGAACAGGGTCATTATGTTCAGTGGTTTGGGTGGAGATACAGATATCGTTTCCCAATGGGAGATGTTCTAGGATGCTAGGTGGCTTAAAGGCATCGTACACGTTTGGTAATTGTCAAAGACCAGTGTTCTCATTTGGTGTATCCCAACATATGCATAAAATAAGAAGCCTGTGAAAATTTGGGCTCAATTGCAAGAAAATGATGAAAGAAAAAACACCCTTGTTGTACAAGTTTGTATGCTTTCAAAACTAACTTGCAAGAAGTTTTTATTATTTTAGTGAGAAATTACCTCTTTCTCAAAAACTACGTTACTTCAAAGGGAGTCGTTTCTCACAATGTTTTATACTATCAACGGCTCTCTGTTGCCCGTTACCAAGTCAGTTTTTATGCTAATATGTTTTTTGAGTAATTACCAAACGTGTACGATGCCTTTAAGCCTTACTGGGTAAATCCATTGTTCAGGGATGAGAAATTTCAGACTTTTATCTGAACTCATGACTTGTTTATGTCTGCCAGGTGACAAAAAACAGCTTAAATTTTCTCCAAATGAAGATAAATGCTGCTCTTTGATCTACTTTTCTAGTGCTGAGGATACTGTCCCCAAAGCTCCATGGGTTATCTAAAGGTGGAGACGCCATCATTTCAATGTACCTCATTAGATCCGGATCCAAGTTTCAGATCTTGAAAAAATAGGTTTGCAATTGAGCTATGGTCTTTCGGAGCGATGTTTTGTAACGCGCCATGACCGTCCAGACTTGACGGCTACCGTCGCCTGATAAGTGTTCTTATCATTATCATTATTATTATTGTTTTGTTTCATTGAAAGGTATCATTCTCAGAGCTTGACCAGTTGCCCGTCTGCTTGCCTGCTTTGAAGAAGCTCTTCACTGAGTACATCCAGGAGATGCAGGGAAACAGGAATAAAAGGGTCGAGAAGGAGACCGTCGTCAACCTAGAGAGCCTCCTCAAGGGGGGGAAGGTCATCGTCCCAGAAACAGATCCAATGAAAAATGATAAGCAAGAGAATGCTGAAGGTGAGACAATGTCGGTTAGCTGATATGACCTCCAAAGAGGATGACTGGACAGCAAACCCTCAAGGTCAGTTGTCTTTGATTAGATGATATGACCTCTAAGGGGAGGTCGTTACGGTGGAGACAAATCCGGCTGGGAATTAAAGTGAAGATTACTGAGACTGTTTCGGTTAAGCTGATATGACCTCCATGGGAAGGTCAGAATCAAAGAGAATGCCTGGACAGCAAACCCTCAAGGTCAGTTGACTTTGATTAGACGATATGACCTCTAAGGGGAGGTTGTTACGGTGGAGACAAATCCGGCTGGGAATTACAGAAGAGATTACCGAGACTGGTTCAGTTTAGCTGATATGACCTCCATGGAAGGTCAGAATCAAAGAGAATGCTCGGACATCAAACCCTTCAGGTCAGTTATCATAGATAAGATATGACCTCTAGGGAAGGTCGTTATGGTGGAGACAAATCCGTCTGGGCATTAAAGTGAAGATTACCGAGACTGCTTTGGTTTAGCTGATATGTCCTATTAACCATTTTAAGGTTAAATATCTCATCTCCGATTATGTGGAGACAACTGGAAATTGAAGGGAAGACGAACAGTTAGACATCCTAGTCAGCAATATCTTTTGGTCGAGAGCGGATGACTATTAAAAAACGAGACATTATTTTACTTCATATGACCTCATGGGATTTCTGTCGACATGGTGGCGATATTTTATTTGACCGTTTATTATTAAACATCAACAACCAGAAGCAGTGAGCTATAAACAGTTAATATACATTTATGTACAAAGAAAAGTCTGGACTATTTTTTATGAATTTGGCACGTTATCATGCAATGACAGTTTAATAAAAAGCCCAATGAACAACTCTCAGTATAGACTTGTGGACAAGTCGTAAAATGTTTGTTGTGGTGCATATTCTTTCGTATTTATACTGCTCTCGCGATATTACTGGCTCCTTAATGACTACTCCTGTAGTCATGAAAGTAATAGTCTCGCGCGTGGCAGCAGTCTTGCAAGAGTATAGTTGCTAGAGAGCAGTTATGCTATCACCACAACAAACATTTAACGACTTGTCCGCAAGTCCACTTGAGTATAGATTGTCTGTTAACAAAGTGCTATAGTTTGATACTGATTAATTTCTACAAGCTCAAGGAGAGTAGCCCAACAAGCCATCTGCGAGTTAGATTTGAATGTCTGGTACCATGCCTTGCTCAGTAACAAGTGAATGATCAATTTAAATTCCTCAGACTACATCCAGTGTTGCTACATCACACAGTTACGGGCAAGCTTTTGCATAGTTAAATAAGGGATGGCAAACCCCAGTACACAATTACCAATGAAATGTGTGGCCCAAAGGATACAAGTCTTTGCTAATCTGGAGATTGCAACACAAAAGCTTGCCGCAAACCATGTGATGTAGCAACAGTATTTTTTTTAGTATGAGGAATTTCAATTGAGCAAAATAGTGATCAAGCAAGTCACTGTACCAGACGATGGTGAAATTGAACTGGCAAATGGCCGATTCCAAAGAGCTGCTTAATACATTTTATTTGATAAGCAGAAATACACAGGAACCCAGGCATGAGCAGTGCACAGTGCGCATGATATTTTGGTAACCCATTTCTGCTCAGCAGGATTTTTCTGCCTAGTAGTTTTATCAAATTGGTCCTTGAAACTTTGCCTAATGTTGAAATATTGGTTTTTAAAACATGATAATATTGTTTGCGGATAATAACCATGTACTGTAAACACTACAGTAGTCTAATTTTGAGTGGTAGATTGGAGAAGAACCACAGGTGAGACGATAATAATAAGAATGAACATTTATGAGCATTATTAACTTGGTTACTGGGTTATTATTTTTTTTTTAAACCATCTCAGCTCCCTTTGGAGTATACAGCCTATGCTGCTAAGTATGTAGCGCACAAAGCTAACTCTATCACAAGAACCATTTGCAATTATAGTTGAGTGTCTTGCTCAAGGACACAAGTGTCTTGACCGGGATTTAAGCCCATACACTGATGACTAAGCCACCAGAACTTGAGTTCAGTGCACTACACCGATCAGCCACGACATGCCTGGAGTTCCGTTTCATTTGTGAACCTGCCACCATTTCTCTCATAATGGGAGACTTTGGAATGCCAGGCGGCAGCAGACCTACCCAGTAAATTTCCATTGTTCGCGTAGTGTGAGTATGCGCACTTTCCTAGGAACAAAGGATTTACCTGGTAAGTCTGCTGCCACCTAGTGTCCCCAAAAGGTACCCATTGTTACCCGCAACTCAGTTTGTCACTTTTTGTAGGTACAACGTTAATTGACAAGTGGAGAGCAAAATAACCAAATTGATATCTGTTAACACTATTGGTGTTATTTTATCAATTTGTTTGGGAATTTAATTTGATTTAGTAAGAAGTCACGTTGATCATACATGTACAAATAAATTCCACAATATGATTTTGGTTGTTTTTCTATCCCAAAACAATGAGAACTGATGTTTGACTAAAAAAACATTGATCTTGGTATTTTAAAACATGTGCACTTAGAAAAACCAATGCTATATTTTTCCTCCAAATAAAACAAGAAAAACATTGCATGGAAATAAATTACTATTTAAATTGGACACAAAAGATATGTTTCCTTCTCTTTGTGAATTAATGAATTAAAACACAACAGGGTGTATCCTCAACAAATTTCAGAACTTTTAATGAATATTCAAATATGCATGAACAACATCATGTGGTAATGTTCAATGTGGAGGGATCAAACTCGGTGCCCTTGAAGGGTGAGCCGTCAGCGTTCCAAGCTTTCCTTAGAATGTCTTGCGTCTCCTGTTAGAAATGAATAGATGAAATAAAATAAAATTAATGACAAAAAGCACTACACAGCCATTTTCCCCTAACAGAAAGAGGTTCAAGGGATGATGCCTTATCCTATCAAATTAACAGCTCGCTGCTGGATTCTGTCAAACGGACACTATTTCGCGGAGCTGCTTTGTGACAAACAGTATCTACTCGGCTGAAATCAGCAGGGAACCAGTCACATACAATGTGCATTTCATGGTAGTTCGGCTGGTAACCCGGTAACGTTGTGTGTGTTTAGTAGCTGTACTTAATAGATCCAGGGGGAAAGGCTGACCATCTGGCAAAATACATGTGCGTGTGCAGACAGAGGGAGTTTGACCAGATGTCCAATTTGGGATGAAGAAGGAAAGTTGAATACTTAGTTTTACCATTTCTTTAATTGTTGGTTTTCCTTGTCTCTTCTGTTCCATGTCGAACATGACTCTCTGGTAGTCCTGTTGGGCATCCTCGTCCATATCGCTGACATTCTGGACATTACTGATACTCTTGTTATCGATTTCCGGTTCTCCTTGCACCACTGCGCGCCACCAGGACTCCTTGTGCTTCTCAAGGCTGAGCTGCAACCAGAATGAAAGATGAACAATAAAGGAATAAGACTTAGGTGCGATATAAGACGATCATTCTCCACAGTGTCAGGCCTGGAATTACATGGAGGCCATGGTCTCTGTTGCCCTGGTCTTGGCCTTGGTGCCCATTCAAAAGTGTAGGCTTGATTGTAGGGGTGTTTTCCTGTGGCGAGTCTTTTGATTGCTTGTTTTTTCAAATTTTCTGTATGCCTGCCTACCTGCCTGCCTGCCTGTCTGTCTAATCCTGGCCAGTCTTCTAAAGCAGTTTTTAGGCCTTCAAATTATAATAACCTTCTGGAAAATCTTATACTTGTATCCAGTCACTTTGATGGTATGAGATCACTTGGCAGGGCAACATACGGATAATACGAAAAGATGAACTAACAAGACTGAGAAAAAAGAACTGCAACTTGTTGTACAGCTCACTGTGGAGCCCTCATCACCTATGACACATGGGGTCGATTTCACAAAACTCTTCCTAACTTAGGACTAGTCCTAGACAATGCTAAGAGATAGGACTAGTCTTAAGTTAAGACCAGTTACTGGTCCTAACTTCAGATAAGACTAGTCTTATCTCTTTGTGAAATTGGCCCCAGTTCTAGTATTGACCCCTTGCGCGTTTAGAGCCAAAACTCCCTTTTTTTTTCCTTTTGAGATATCAAGACATTTTTTTTGAGATCACACCGTCACAGCAACATTTTAAGCAATTCAGATTTTATTTTAAGATTCAGATTTTTTCTCCAGAATTCCCTTCACAGCACACTCCCAACGCACCTGTACATAATTTCCGGGATGCAGACTCCACATGGATTCATCACAGCGGACCTTCATTGTCAGCTTGCCGTCAATTAACACCTGGGGCTCTGACGTACCGGCGTGATGACACTGAACAGCAACCTGCGCAATGACACATGATCACAATTAAAGGGTCTGTATATGTTCGGTAATTACTCATAAAATTAATGGCAATAAAAACAGCAGCTTCTGATAGTATAAAGCATTTTGAAAAACATTTCACTTTGAAGTAATGTGGTTATGGAAAAAGATATCAGTTTTTACAAAATTTGAATCTGTCAGATTGTGTATTCCAATTACAGATTATTTTTCCTGCATGGACATAACCGCTCCACATTTTGGAATGAAATTTTCACAGGTTAGTTTTAAGGTATATATCTACAACTAAACTGCTCACAAAAAGTTAGGAAACTTTTTTTAATCAAGTATATTTTTATTATGTATTACTCTCTTTGTACATGTTATATATCAATGCAAAGCTGAAGTGTTCCTCTTTAAAATGATACCATATTTGCAATGATTACATGTTGCTGAATTTGGCTACATGAATGACAATGAGGCAAAGTCACAAATCAAATGTGCCAAAATTACCGCATGTTTGAATTACAGTGTCAATTTGTTTGTTCACACAGTAACACAAAATTGCTAATTTTGGCACATTTGATTTGTGACTTTGTCTCATTCTCATTAATGTGGCCAAGTCCAGCAACATGTCATCATTGCACATTTGGTATCATTTTAAAGAAGAACACTTCAGCTTTCTATTGATATGCAACATAATACACGAGGGTAATAAATAATAAAAACATACATGATTAAAAAAAGTTTCCTAACTTTTTGTGAGCAGTTTATATAGGATTGAAATAAACAGTGGGTTCCAACTACCAAACGTATACAATCCCTTTAAACAACAAAACTAAGTGTAAATAACAAAAGCCAAGTGTTTCTACAAGACGGCTTCACTCTACATGCTCCTCAACATCCCTTGTTCTAAACACACTAAGGGAGACCTTTCCTTTTCACTAGTAGGAACAACTCTTTGGAATGCTCTTCCACTGAACCTCAGACTAGTAGACACTCTCTTCAACTTCAAAACTAACTTGAAAACACACTTGTTCAGTTTAGGATGTCCAGTCCCTCCTTTTCCGAGGGAATAGTTGCTCCAACTGGTGGAAGGTTGGAATAGCTAAAAAACAGGCATAATATTCTTCCGACTTTAATCAGATTTCCGATTTTGTTTTGCCCTCAGAAAAATCTGCAAAAATGTTATAAAATAGCCTGAAAAGTAGATATAAGTCTTTAATCATATGTACATGACGGCTAGCCAACATAATTTTCCTCAATATAATTGTCCCACTTTTTTCCCAAGGGCCAAATATCATACCCGTATAAAAGCAAAAAAGGAAGAAGAAAAAAAAAGAGAATTTTTTTTTAAAGTAAATAAAATGAAAAACAGTATCCAGGAGGTCCCTTGCATTGTGATTTCCACAGAGCTATACTCCTGTAGGACCTACTGCTCCTGCTAGTTCTTTTTCTGAGCAGTGTGTATTTTACACAGTGGTGCTTCAACATCAAAACTGAGCTCGGAGCCGGAGCCTAAGCCAAGATTTTGAAAAATCCCCAGGACTAAATGAACATGTTCAAAAATATTGAACTGCAGCAGCAAAGACAGAAAAGTCCTCGTCTCCTTTTCCAATTTTACCTTAATTGAATCTTCTTTAATTTCCACCGTCAGATCTTTGGCTTTCTTCAGTGTCTCTGGTACAAACACCTTCACATCAAGGTCATGTAAGGTCTGAGCCCAGGCGTACGCCTCTCTTAGAGCCCCGTTGTAGGTGTCTGCTGATGTGATCATTGCACTGGTTCTGGAATCAAATCAATTTATCGATGATAAAGAAATTATTAAAAATGTAAAGAGTTAACTCTTTGACTTTTAGATAATAAACTGACTGGGTAAATTTGAAAATAATTTTGGGTTGACCCAAAAAAAATTGACTAGACCGGGACTTGAACCTGCGACCTCCTGAATAACGCGCCAGCACTCTACCGACTGAGCTATCTAGTCCTAATATTGGCGGTCTTCCTATTTTGTCAATAACTTTGTTCGGGGGTGCCAGTCACAAGCCATTCAACCTGTAACTGCCTCACACCCATGTTTATGATGAAACCTGGGAAGCGACAGCAGAGGGATTACCAAGGGGATGCGACTTTTTATTTCAAATATCAAGTATTTGAATTTTAAATATAAAATGTGCATTCTTGATAGTTCTGCATTGCATATTCAGTTAATAAAACTACAAAAATTCAATTGATATCACAGCAGTATAGTTTCAGCTTGTTTGTTCAAATAACACTCCAAATATTTATCCAAGTTGGCAAAATTATATTGAACCACACATACGTACCTCTTTTGTTGTGAAGTCATCGGTGACAAATCCTGTTTCACAGTTCTTCGACAATCTTCTCCGGCATCTTCTCCTCTGTCTTCATTTGTCTCAACTGTGAGTCTTTCCTTTCTTTCTTCCATGTCTTCCGACTTACTCTCAACTTCGCTGCTGGAAGGTTTCTCAACATCAGGCAATTCTGTAATCTCAACTGTATTGCTTGGGTTTGGCACACCCGCTAAAAGTTTGGGTTAGTGGCAAACAAACAAAGAGAGGGGGGAAAAAAAATGAAAAAAACAGTCATGGTTTATGAAGTAAACAAACATCAGTCTGAAATAATATATCGTCTCTCAGGATTAAAAAGGTCATTAGTGCAGTTTGTATGGATTTCATCAAATTGCTTTGTACATTTTGGAGCTCCTGGAAAATGGAGTTTATTGATCAAGAGTGGTCTTCAAAGTATTTGCTTGGCAAAAAGAAACATTTAATGTCTATGTAAAACATTTATTTATTGATTTTTATTAATTTTTTTCAAATGTGTATGCATTTTTCATTTGATGACCGTTTGATAATTACGGATGTGAAATTGCAGATATCACTGAGCCGACGATATGTAAGACAATTTTGTGTGAATCAACTCGTAATAAAATAAATTGATAAATGTTTTATTAATGCTACTCATAATTTAAAAAACAACTGGACTCACTAATATTAATGGTCTTACCCATCAAAGAACTCTCCAACTCTTGCATCTGAGGACCTTGACCAATTTTCTCGTACTTTGTGAAAGCCTGGTGAGACAGATAAAGCAAAAAATAATGGAAATTGTGATTTCTCCCGAAAAACTGAACTAGCCAAAGACAACTCAATATCTACACATACTCGGGATTAAAAAATACAAATGACAAACTTATTAAATATCAGTAAAATGTGGACAGAAAGAAAAACAGACAATTCATAGAATAAAAATAACTTCACCTTCATGACCAACTTTTTAGCCATTCCTGGAGGCAACCCCATTGTGTCATGTTCATGGCGCATCAGTTTGTAAAAGTCTGTCCTGAAAGTGAAAGATAAGTGAAATATGTACAATATTTTCATATAAACCAACAATAACTGCCGATGTGTATAATAATGATTGATGCTACTGTGATGTGAATTGTGACCTGATATCATACAGTCATGTTCAATGTATTCTTTTAAGTGGTTAGACTGCAGGACTTGCAATCACAAGGTTGCGGGTTCGAATCCGGTCAGGCTAACCGCTGATTTCACAATGACTAGATAGAATAAGTATTGTCGTCTAGTTACTAAATCAAAATTTGTTGATTTGTGTGATTCATAATCGTAGACGTTAAACCAATGTTTGTATGAGAGAGATTAGTTGTTGCCAGCTTGGTGTTTTAATATACCCCCTTGTGGGAGTTTGCCGAGTTCCCTTAACGGGAAGATCATCTAAACAATACTATCATGGCATAAGGCGTAGAAAAGATCGTGAGAATTATCAAATTTTCTTTTATAAATATTAATATTCTGGTTAGTCATTCTTGTTGTCATAGTCACCAGCTCAAATTGAAATAGGGGATTGATTAATTTTATTTAATCTGTTAAAACAAGAACTAGACAATGTATTTTGACAACATTTTGAACGTATGTATTTTGACAACAGAGATTAGACTTGGAGAAATAGAACCCTCATTCAATAACATAGAACCTTCAACCCGCAATTACTATAATTCACTTCACTTAGAAAAACGGAGATGAGTTAAGCGGAAACAGGTCAACTCATACGCACGCAAACTCGTACGCCTGCCAACCCGTACGCCAATTAGTCAACCCGTACGCCCACCAACTCGTACGCCCACCAACTCATACGCCCACCAACTCGTACGCCCACCAACTCGTACGCCCACCAACTCGTACGCCAGGTTTTTGAACGTGTGTTAGGAATAGTAGTACGGTACGGACGTGACTTTTATTACTTTTTATTGACGAGACTTTTATTATTTACTCCGCTCACACTCTTATTTGAGTTTCTCCAAAAAAAAGACACCACCGGCCCTTTTCAGGGCCACACATTCAAAAAAGAGACAAAACTGAGCGAGTTCAGATAATTATTATAATTGCTTTCACTTTACTCTCAGGACGTAAAAAAAATTCAATAAGTAAACATTTTTTACTTTTACTTGGAACTATTTTACAATTAAGATCAAATAAGAAAACAACTTAAAAAGATAAACAATGAGCTTTGACATTTAAAAAACGGACGAAACAAACAACTTCAGGAAGATAATTTTAAAATATAATTTACTTTCCTGAAAACGGCACACCTTGCTCTAATCCTTTAATTAAACATTCGACTCAAATAAGAAAACAACTTAAAAAGATAAACAATGAGCTTTGACATTTAAAAAACGGACGAAACAAACAATTTCAGGAAGATAATTTTTAAATACAATCCTGTGAATTATGCATACGAGTTGGTGGGGCGTACGAGTTGGTGGGCGTACGAGTTGGTGGGCGTACGAGTTGGTCGGCGTACGAGTTGGCATGGTTGGTGCGTACGAGTTTGCGTGCGTACGAGTTGACCTGTATTCGAGTTAAGCGGGGCGTTTTACTCCTTTAATTTTTAAATTTTTTTTTACATCTGCGCCCGAGTCTGCGGTCGTACCTATAAGATGTCAAATTTGTTTTAAGGAGTACAGCGCCCCATGCTAGCCTACTGCACTGGTTCTAGTGTAATGATAATCCGGGGAGGTACCGTTTAGTACGACCATAGAGAAAGGTGGTACGACGTGCATTATTACGACTGAGTGACGTGTGGTACGGTGTACAAAACTATCTACGGCACCTCCATCCATGTAAACCAACAAACTTGCAAGCGCGAGCTAATTGAGCTTAAACTTAAAATCAGATTATTAGACAAACACACTGAAAATATTACCTCCTGTACAGGAACTCAAAAATAACATCGAGGAATGTGTCTATCTGTTGAACATGTTGCAAAATATCACAGAGATTACCATCAAACTTCCCAACCATGGGCGCAGCCATTTTGAATTTTACCCAAGATTCCCCATACCGGAAGAGATACAGTGCAAACAGTTGCAACTTTTTCTTAAAAGGGGGTGCGGCTCATTTTTTTCTGAGTTGGAATCGTTTTGAAATAACTCGTTAATATCTATACAATAACATTTTGGGTTTATGTTTACATGAATTATTTGTTTTTATAATAATACAACTATTTTAAGATCGGATTAATTTCTAATTAAAATAATGTTAATAGAATCACAACGCAACTACTCCTACGACAGAAAATGGACTCTTCCGATTGGTATCATATTTCACACATGACATTCATTCGTGATGATAACAGAGCAGTTTAGCACATCAGTTGTCAGAAAAGGTGAGTGAAAACTTTGAAATTTCGTCATAAAATTGCAAATGTCCGAACAAAAATATACTTAATAGTTATAAGACATTGTTTTGTTAATTGTTTTAAAGTGTCAAATGTAAAAAATTAGTCTGTAATTTGGGGGTAATTTAAAATCAAGTTCAAGCCAAGTGAAGTAGTGCATGGAGGTAGTGTCACGCCTCGGCGGCCCTCATCATTCACACTTTGACTCTCGCTCGGTACTTTCCGTTATGACTGTACTTACCCCCCCCCCCAGACAGTGTAAACATGGATAAAATCCTCCATTATAGTCTGACTCTGACGTGAGATCACATTGAGCAAGCATTGTTACATTCAATGCTATTGTTAGTAAAAATTAAAAAAAATTTTAAATTTCTATATATCAAATTAAAATTAAAAAATTAAAAGGAGAAAAGGCAAAAAATCAATGGTGCAAACCCCACTTCAATAATTAGTTATGTAATGAGTTATGCCCAAAAAACAACAAACAACACGCGGCACCTTTCTGGGCGACTGCTGACAGAAATTGTTAAATAAAGACCAACCACACTACACCACCAAAGCCCCTAAGCAGCCCTATCCCTAAAAAGTCAAAAAAATGAGATTTTACCAGTAGTTTGTGTTAATAAAACCTAAATAAATTGCGCGACGACGCGCTGGGAACAAAATCCAACTTTTACACAAAAAAATGGACAAAAAATAAAATGATGATATATATGAATACCCACTCCCTGCTGAATGTATACATTTATTATACTATTTTTAAAAAATTTAAAAAAAAAAAAAAAAAAAAAAAAAAAAAAAAAAAAAAAAAATTTATTTAATTTTTGAGATTGAGGGATAAAAAATAACTACTAATCCCCCTCCCTATCTTCAATATCAATAGATATATTTTGGGGGGAAAAGAGAGAGAAGTATTTATTGAATTGAAATTGACATTTTTTTTTTTTTCAAAAAAAAAAAAAAAAAATGGCTCGCTGTGTAGTGCGTCGGTGACCATGAATTTGACAAGACAGCATGTTAGGTCGAAGTAACATTAATTTGAAAAACCTCTTTTTTGTGTGCGGCCAGAATAGAAAATGTCAATATCGCGCGACCTCTAACATAGCTACTATTGTATTGTCTCTATTTTTAAACTTATTTTTTGTATGACCAAATTATCAAATGACAAATTATCTGGGTAAATACAAATGAAATAACCTAGGAGGTCCTGTATTCGGGGTGCCCCTCATAATCAAGGCATAAGTTTCACGTCACTGTGCGTGATGTAAACAACCCCTAGAGACGAAGTAACATTTTCTACTTGCCAAACATCGAGTCTCCTCTCCCTTGACCTAAACATGGAGACAGGTAACCTTCCACCGTTAAGTTGTACTTGTAATATCAATTCAAAGAAAAAGCTATGGTACTCCGAAAACCGGGGACTGGAGGATATGTTTTTGGTCAGAATGAATGAAAAAGTGGCAGTCAGATTCCATTGGTTTGCATGTTTTTTGTTGATGCTTAGACTAAGTATTAACATTGTTATAAATTACTTTATTTATTCGGCTAATATAAGAAACAACAACACACCAAGTGTGATATACAAAAGATAATTAGGTAGGACAGGTATGTGGAACTGGACTCACGGCAGGGAACAATAAGTCCTAAGATGTACAGGATAAACAAAAGCATACCATTACACTAAAACGCAAAAGCCTAATTATACAATCAACAGAGTTAACATTTATATAAACAGGCTCTAATTACTATGAATAAATAAATTCTATAGAATAAGCAAATAACTGAACATGAACTCTGAATAAAACTAGATAGAAAATTAAAATTGGTAAAGCTAAACAAGTAATTAAAGTAAATATAATTGATCAGTCAAATAATGACCAATCAAAACAACCGATCCAGTGATGATCAACCGACTGATAGTCAATCAATTAAATCAATCTATAAACCAAAAGCACATTGATGAGTTTCAAAGTTTATTCATAATTTTTGCTTACAAAACGTTTGTTTAAATTATAATTGCTTCACTTGAAATGTGAGATTCAGTAAACTCCGCATGTTTTGCAGAATATCTTGCAAGTATGGAAGCGTCACCTGGTGTGACTATTGTGTTGAGTTCTCCACTTAAATACTTTAGGGTCTTGGTGCAAGACATTTGTGGTTACTGTCCATAAGTGTAATACATTACGTAGCGCGGCAATTCCAGACTGTCAGACTCAGGGTTCTGCCCACGGTGGGCGGTGCCGGAAAACCCGACCGGCACTCATGATTCCCCGACCACCACGAGCAGAATTATTTCGTTTTCCGACCACCACACATTTTCCTTTCTTTTTTTGCCCATTTCCTACAAAATATTTTGAACATCGTGTAAAAACAATTATTTACCATTAAAAAGCTTCATCCAAAGTTTCGAGTAGCCTACTTCTTTGGTTTGAGTCTATTTTAATGATCCATGATCAAGCATCCCTCCCCCCTGTACGATGTACATTATATCCAACGAAACTCACATTGATTTCGCAATGGTTTCCAGTCTGATTATAGCTTTACGCTTGGAATAACATGATACCAGTTTCATCATGTTGCGTACCCTATTCTATATCGTTAAATACAACCGAAAATGAATTGCAGAGTAAGCACCATGCTATAGATGCTATAAATTGTTTTCCCATGGCGGTAAAGGCGTGCGCGCACTATGGAGGCCTACATTCAAGGCACAGCTGCAGGGCGCACATGAGTAACCACTCCGTGCACGATCGAAAGGAAATTGACTTGACTGTACCAGGAAAAACTTTTTTCCGGCACTAAAGAACCTGGGCAGAACCCTGCAGACTGTAGTAAATCTGGCTTATCAGGTTTTTGGAACAGCCCTTCTACAAGTGTTTGATAGCAACAGTTCAAAAATTAAGGTTGTTTTAGACTTGACATTTACTTCGAACTTCAAGGAGCTTTATTGATTTTACAAGACAGGAAAACCCATTCAATTCATAAAGCACACCACAATAAGAGGTCTTTCCCAATAGTGGCTTGATCCTCACAAGAACATGTACAGGGCTCAAACTTTACACTGGACCGCAAGCCTGAGGCCAGTGATTTTAGCATTGGGCCAGTGAGTAAATTCTTGACTACAAAAGTCCGGCAGTCTTGTGTTTTTCAATTCAATAACAATACCTCACTGTGTAATATCTTGAACAGAAACAAATTACGTTCAAATGTTGACTTTAAGTCTGACACTTTTTCAATTACTTTTTCAATAATGAGTAATGAAACATACTTAATATACCCATAAAGACAAATGAATAAATCTTCTCTTACATGTCATCAAGCTTGTTCAGATAAATACAGTCAAATGCATGTTAAACTGTGGTAGGAAGTTTTGTTCTAATTTTAATTTTGGTCTTGTAAAGATATTTCTGGTCCAGTAAACATTTTGAGATACAAGATTTTTCCCCCCAAATTCGAGCCCAGATGTATTGAAATATACGATGCACATAGCAACACCCTCTGCCAGGGCTCGAATTTGGGTTGAAAATCAACAAGACCACAGGGCTTGTAGCTCAACAAGTTTACTGGACCAGAATGTCTTTTAAAATTTGAAATGAGGGGAAAAAATAGCAACACTCTTAGCCAGGTCTCAAATTTGGGGTGAAAATCGACGAGACCGTTGGTTCCAACAAGTGTTGGTTCTGGAAAGAGCCGGTGTGGTCTCAACATTTTTAACAGTATACTCTGCTTGTCTTCGGGAGGAATTATGGCTTAGTCTGAGATGAAGAATTTAATTTCTGAATGTTTGTGTACATAGTTTTATAAAACTGAGCCCATTTCAGAAGGACAGCTGTTGATCCTTGGGTTCAGTTTTAATGAAGCTGGGCCCAATTCTGTAGCGCTGCTTCAGCAGAAAATATTGCTTTACAATTTCCTGCTTAGCAGAAATAAGCAAGATGAAAACATGTGATAAACCGTGTCAAATGGTTTTTTGGCTGGTAACCTTATTTTGGTAAGCATAATTTTGTTGTGCTTAGCTTATTTTCTGTGCATGAAGCAACTTTATGAAATTGGGTCATGTTCAGCCAAGGAAATTTGCTTAGCATAGACAAATTTTGCTTAGCGAAAACAGGTTACCAGTCAAAATGATAAGTACTGAACATTAGTTGTTAACTGGTCCCATGCTACATGTATCTTTTGTTCAGCGTATACACTCCTGCCAAGGAACTTTTTTTTTAAATAATTTCAGCTTTATGGAAATTGGCGATGGACTTGATCTCATCTAAACTTGATATGGTCTTCCTGTTATGAACTATATTAATTGAGGTCCTTTGTGTTTGTACACACGTACAATGTATGCACTTTCAGTTCCATTTCACATAATACAGACTTGTTCATTGTCTCAATGAGCGGGTGTGTTTGGTTTGTTATGCTAGTGTGTCCCCCCCCCCCAGGGTTAGAACTTGCTATAAACAAGTTTCTTCGAGAAGAAGAATTATTATGCTCTTATTAACTTAAAAATTATATGTTATGAAAAACAACAAGGTGAAATTCTCAAGGGAATCTACACAATTATACGTTGGTTATTGAAACCACAATGTTGCACTTTCTGTAAAATATACTTCTAGTCCTAAGCTAACTCTTTTGCTTTGAAGAGTCTCTACTCTTGTTTCAAAACTTTCAAAAAGTTAAAGGTATTATACACGATTGGTAAGGATAAAAAAAACTCAATGTTTAATTTTAGTCTGAAAGCTTACTACTAGAAGTTCATACTAGAACCGTTTTTTCTTCTTCTGTGTGATACATGTATTTCACTCTGAAATGAAGTCATATTTGAAAAAAATGTATCAGAAAACGTACAAAAAAACCGCACTGGTTGGTACAATGTACAACCAAATTTAAGGATAATGTGTTGACATGCTGAAAAGTGTGCCCGGTTTTACACTATTTTCTCCTGACAACGGATTGTGCCCAAATTTTCACCGTTTTGTTATTTCATGTATATGGTTGATCACACAAAACATGAATATTGCTTCAACTATTTTGTTAGCTCTACCCATTCTGTATAATACCTTTAACCTTAATCATTTGGTTTCTTCCAGCAAGCTTTCTTGAGGCAAGACTACAAATACAAACATATTGTTACTCAACTGAAGGCGCCAGTGAAGTGCCACCCTAACCCTCAAGATGCCCCTGACGGGGACCAAGGCCCTGTTGGTGTGGGCCCAGAGAACCACCGAAGGCTACAGGGATGTCAAGGTCGCCAATATGCAGAAATCTTGGAAGGATGGGCTGGCATTCTGTGCCATCTTACATTATTACCGTCCAGATCTAATGTGAGTTCATTTTTGTTCTAGAAGTGAAACTGTTTTTAAAACTAAACATTTTGTTGATAACTTACATGAATTACGATGTGAATAAATGCATCTGCTGTGATCTCAAAAGTGGTATTAAAGTGGATTTAACTTCAATCTCAATTGAAAGGAAAGAGTTTGTAACTGCAAATGTAAACGACCAATAATTGTTATCCAGAGTTGGCCCTCACTGTCTAACTTACACTGTTACATGTTCAGACAAATTTGACGGCTTTGAGGTATGTGTATGTTCATAATTTTGCCCCTTACATAAAAATTATCAAAACTGCAGAACACACTGCATGCAAAAGGAACGTTTCGGCAGCACAAGAGACATTTTTTTAGCTGTAACTGACTATCCCAAAGATAATTATGAGATAACTGAAATTGTGAATGAATTTTTTTTATTGGAGATTGCCTGCGTCCAGAGCTGGTTGCCTGTAAATTGCCTTGTGTGATGTGGCCTATAGACCCCTTGCACAAGGCGCAGCGTACTCACATGCGCCTATCCTGGGTGTCATTTTGGGTGTCAAAATCGTATACAAACATGCACAAAAGAGAGTTGACACCCAAAATGACGCGCATTGTTTGGAGGCATATTCCGTGTTGTGTAAGGGGTCTATATAGAAATCAATGAATCCCCCTTGCATAACGCGAAACGCACAGGTACGCTGATAATCCGGGAGCCCAGCAGGGTTTATTGAAAATATTTAGTGCAAAAGGTTTGAAGTGTGGGATGTATAGTACCCCCAGGGAAACCTTAAAATGTGAATTCTTAAGCGCACGGAGTTGTGCATTGGGAGGGGGAGCCCCCTAAACTCCCCCCAAAAGTCGATTTCATGAAAATGTTGAGTGCAAGCAAAATTTCTTCATAGATTGAAATGCCATGGTCTACTGACCAAGATTTCAATACTTAAGAAAATCAATAATGGTGCCAAGTGTAATTAAGAAGGCCCTTAATTAGCGCTAATTACACGTTTAATTGAAATTTTGAGTGCAAGGACGAAACAAGTGTCAATGTGTACCTAACACTCTGCTGACTCAAAATCAATTACTTAAGAAAATTTTAAGTGGTGCCATCTTTGCTTAAGAAAGGGTCAAAGGTCAACATAGGTCAAAAATTTGACTTAATGAAAATGTTGAGTGCAAGCAAAATTTCTTCATAGATTGAAATGCTATGGTCTACTGACCAAGATTTCAATACTTAAGAAAATCAATAATGGTGCCAAGTCTATTTAAGAAGACCCTTAATTAGCACTAATTGCACGTTTAATTGAAATTTTGAGTGCAAGGAAACGCCAAATTAATAATTACCAGTAATAATGACTCTTAAATCGCTTCAAACAATGGTTTATTAAAATCACAAAATGTAATTTTGTATGCATCATCAATGTAGAGTACAGTCGACCACCTGTTACATGCTTCATTAACATATTATAACCATAAATCACTGATTACATTTGAAATTAGTATACTTATGAACGTCCTGCCAGATATATTACACGTAAAAAGTGTGCTCTGTGTTCATAATTAATGAATATCGGATGGACTCATATGAAAAACTGCAAATAAGCCACAGAGCTATACCCAAGAGACACTCCATTTACACCGAGTTGTTTCAAAATGAAACAAAATATTACCGTATCAGTTCAAAAGTTAGAAATGTAATCTTGCATAAATATAAAAAAACCTCCAGAGTAAATGTTTTTATTCCAACCCAAGTCATGTTGTCATCATCAAAAGTAGTGTTTTTACCCGTTGTTCATGTTTCCATTCCTATAAACCGTCGTCTGTGCCACGAAGTGACCTACATGTATACAGGTTTTAGCAAAAATGTGTTGTTTTTTTTATTCAATGATTTCCTTGTTATCGTTAATTTTTTTTGAGAAATCTTAGGTACTCTCAATGTTTAATTAACTGGTTATTAGCAACAACCACACCCAACCCCCCCCCCCAAAAAAAAAATAAATAAATAAATAAATAAATAAATAAATAAATAAATAAATAAATAAATAAAATAAAATAAATAAGCAAATAAGTTTTTTAAAAAAATAAAAAAATAAAACCCCCCAAAACCCCAACTAAATAGATAAATAAATAAATCAATAAATAAGAAAAGGTTAATTGCAAAACTACGTTAACACATGGCAATGCCAAAGCCCTGAACCACGAAGTGACCAATACGCCATGCAATTGTCCATAGTTAAAGTCACGCGTGTGCTGTTTCACAAAAGTATCGAAGAACACACAAAATTCTGTTTCACGAAGTGACGTATGATGTTAAGGTATTTTTATAGTGTTCATTAAAAAGTAAATAAGCATTAAAACAAACATGCACATACCCTTCAAATATCCCTCTTCCACATGTTATGGCAAGTTGTAGGCTAGATGAAATGGTTCAATCAAAATAAGCCCAATCTTGCACCAATTTTTCTCAAAATCTCTCAACGGTCACTTTGTGGTCTGGGCGACAAAACTGTAAGATTTAGACCAAACCTCGATTGCGAGGTGACTGTTGAACTCCTTAAGAAAATTGTTTTTGTTTTGAAGCTTTGCATGGTGTGGTGATAAGAAGACTACAGGGCAGTTCTTGTCAATTTTAGGTACAAGCATGTGAAAATGTATTTTTTAGGGAGTGTATGCTCTGAAAACGAACAGAAAATACTGTTCCAAAAGTCGAGACCAACGGCTCTTTTCAGAGCCAACACTTCTCCCTGAAAGAGATATTTTCAATTGGCTCTGCCTACCCCAAACATAACAGAAATAGTCTTCCTTAGAAAACAGTTAAAAGGGCAAACGCTACGAGAAGAGAGAACGGGCTATTTAATCATCTTGTTCTGAAGAGAGTATTTCAGCCTTGTCATTGGATGACAAGCTCGCATCATCGCTGTTGTTATCGGTTACCAATCTGTTTTGTATCATTGACTGGTGGTGGGTGGGGGGAGGGAGCTGAATAAGATTTACTACTTCCCTAGATGTCTACCCCAATAAGCCATTTTGAGATGGGTGGACACACTCCCATTATTAGGTTTGGGTAAATATGTTTGTATCAAACCAAACAGTGCACTCCTATAGTGTCCATATCTCAAAAAGGCTAATGGTACCGCTGTGGCTGTATGTACAATCCTGTCATGGAGCCCATTCCCTACTAAGCAATTCGAGAATGATAATAATCACTGTAGTGTACACAATTTTTGACCCTTTCTCAAGCAAAGATGGCACCACTTAAAATTTTCTTAAGTAGTTGATTTTGAGTCAGCAGAGTGTTAGGTACACATTGACACTTGTTTCGTCCTTGCACTCAAAATTTCAATTAAAGGTGTAATTAGTGCTAATTAAGGGCCTTCTTAATTAGACTTGGCACCACTATTGATATTCTTAAGTATTGAAATCTTGGTCAGTGAACCATGGCATTTTAATCTATGAAGAAATTTTGCTTGCACTCAACATTTTCATTAAATCAAATTTTTGACCTATGTTGACCTTTGACCCTTTCTTTAAAAGCAAAGATGGCACCACTTAAAATTTTCTTAAGTAATTGATTTTGAGTCAGCAGAGTGTTAGGTACACATTGACTCTTGTTTCGTCCTTGCACTCAAAATTTCATTTAAACGTGTAATTAGCGCTAATTAAGGGCCTTCTTAATTACACTTGGCACCAATATTGAAGTACGGAAATCTTGGTCAGTGGACCATGGCATTTCAATCTATGAAGAAATTTTGCTTGCACTCAACATTTTCATGAAATCGACTTTTGGGGTGAGTTTAGGGGGCTTCCCCCTCCCAACGCACAACTCGGTGCGCTTAAGAATTCACATTTTAAGGTTCCCCCAGGGGGTACTATACATCCAACACTTCAAACCTTTTGCATTAAATATTTTCAATAAACCCTGCTGGGCTCCCGGACTATGAGGTCACGCCCACGTTTTTACGCACAGAGAACAGCTATCGTCCAATGATCTGCCTCCTTTTTGAGAGGGTGATGTCATATGCAATGGGTCTATACTGCCATAACATTACAAAGACAAATTTGTCTGCTTCCAAATGTATGTGCTATGGTACATGGTTTGGAAGTACATTTGAGGTACACTCATTCCAACTAGCCTTTCCCATGCAATATGCTGATTACATTCACGCATGCCTGCAGACACTGTTGGTTGGCAAACACCATTGAGTTGTGCACTAGGCAGATGCACAAACGCGTATGCGTCACGCCCCCATCAGCCCAATACAAAAAGGTACAATAATAGTAATAATAATAATAACAAGTTCTTATATAGCGCATTTTACAATAAACGTCTCAATGCGCTTTACATTAGTGCCCTGGTCATTGGGCAAATAACATTCCTTTAACCTTTCTCAGCTCCCTGGGGAGTATACAGTCCTGGGCAACCGTGGCGCTCCGAAGGCTTTTTCAAACACAATATCAACCTCTACCCTCGCAGGTACCCATTTATACCCCTGGGTGAAGAAAAGCAATTATAGTTAAGTGTCTTGCTCAAGGACACAAGTGCCATGACTGGGATCCGAACCCACAACCTGATGACTAACCACCAGAACTTGAATTCGATGCTCTTAACCGCTCGGCCACGACACAATGCTCCCTCATTTTACCAACCAATAGTAGTGCGCACAAGCGATGTGAAACTTACATAATTTCAGTCAACCAACCACATGTAACCATGTAACCAACACAAATTTCATCATATCAGATCATACACATGTGTATCTTCAAAAAATAACAGACATCACTTTACATTTATGTTTTGTCAGTGAAATGACTGCTAGATACTGGGCCTTTACCACTAAGATCCTCTGTAATCCTTACCTTTTGGTTGGTGTAGCCCTGTGTAAGTGACCATGCTACCTGCAACAGGTACATCTCGTATTACAATCCATTTCCATGTGTTGGCAAGTGTGCTTGGTGCTTCTCACTCAGGTACCTGGGTACCCAACTGGTATTCACTATGGGTACCCAGGCCTAAAATTACCTGTGGATGCACAGAACTAGTCCTTGTAGCGTACACTCACCCTAAACCTTTGAATTAATAATACCAAAACCTGTCTTTCCTTAAAAGGCAAGAGACAGGGGAACAGCCAATTACTAAGTACACACATAGCATCCTTGGAATCAGTCACATGATGCCACCCAACCACGCCTTAAACCACACTACAGATAGAGTCAGGGCTGTCAACAATTCATCCAGGTCATGTAATCATCCTAGTATTTTAAGACCTGGTTTTAAAAACATCTTGAGCCCCTTGTTATTTATTTAATCCCTTAAAGTGATAAGCTCAGGCTAGAAACATCAGGAGTAGGGAAGAGATGGTGTTTTGTGACCCCCAAGGATAAAGTTAATGAAGTTAATGAACATGATATCCTGTGTGCAGGGAAGGTTTTACTGCTTTTAATTATGTAATGCTATCACATGACTTTCTCTGTGTCTTGGAGGTCAGCTCATGTCCACTGTCTCCCTTGTAGTTCTCTCAAGGTGGTTGGCATTCCTCATCAGACACCCAGGGGCCACTTTGCCCCAAAAGACTCTAGCAAACTTTAAATTGGTTACTAATCTTCGGTTGTTCACCAGCTAACATTCCATATAAAATGCACCTCGACTGGTACTAGTCTAGTAGCAATCTGCTTAGTAGAGTTTACCTCATTAGCGGCTAGCTATAAAATTGTCCCCTGGTGTCATTGGATAGTGATGATTCACAACCCCGTGCTTGCAAGATTTCGGCCTTGTGGCAAATTCGTAGGAAATTTGGACAAACTTAAAAGCAGGGAATGGCCAAGTCTTGGTTTAGTCTGAGGAAACGGACGACATACATGTACATGTAGTGTGGGTTGTCCCTATCCCAGTCCCAGTTCTGCATTCAATGATGCAGACACTGGCGCTCATGTCACAACCCTCAGCTGTCGATTGTTGGTGATGTTGTTATCAGTTGAGTTTGTAATCGGGCTGCGTTAATTATTGCACATTGATGGGAGTTTTGCCAGCTCTGTCATTCTACTGTCTACAGGTTGGTCATCCCTAGCCGGTGTTACAGTTTTTGCCATTTGCAAGCAAACTGTACATTAATCTACATGGGTGTCTCCACATCTGACAGTTTTGTAACAACTTCAGGAATTTCTCCCACCTCTGCTTCGTCATCATCAATGCTTACAAGTACATCTTCACTTCAATGAGAATCAATTTTATACCAGTAAGATCATTGTCATCCATCAATGCCAGAGTACACATGTCTGCTGTTGCTGCACAGATTTTTCTCCCAGAGTTAAACAACTTGTGAAAATGTCCATCATTTGAGACCTAAGTAGACTCTCTCGGTAGATCAAAGACGGTATGCTGAGGAATCGTTTCTGTAACAGGCTTCTGGCGTATTTTGATAGTTTGCTTTGCTGATGAGAGTTAGGGATCATTCGGTGATCTTTGGTAGATCCACTCCATTGTTTGGATCACAGATTGGTGGTTGTTTCTGAAGTATGCCACCAGATGGGCTTTCTTTCCTGGTGCAAGGGAAGCTGTTCATTTAAATGCTCATGCAGCTTTTCTTCAGCCTAACCAGTTTGACACTTGTCATAATTTCGGTCAGTGAGTTTGGGACGTCCATGATTTCTGAGTGAATAAGCAATTCATCATGGTTCAAAGCTATACATCTTTTTCCTAAATGAACTTGTGTCTTGAAGTTGTTGGCTCGTTTATCTGCACAGTACAAGTTCTCTACCACTGGACATAATGGGGAAAACCTTCATTACGTAAGTTTCTTTTGCCTTGTTGTCTGAGTGTTAACAAAGATAATCTTTTGAGATATAGTGGGTTTACTTTACATGTAATGTTTTTTGAGATGAATGTATTATTTGCAGGGCTCTAGTTTTAGACTGGTGATTTTAGCCTCGGCCAGTAAACTCATGACCAGACAAATTCGGCAGTCTGGTGTTTTTCTCTTCAGTTAAAAAAAATGATGTTCAAATGTTGATAAATATCGTTTTATTCTGTTGAGTATCAAAGCATACTTATCTGTGAGATAAATAATCAGAGTTTGCCACTTTTTCAGTGACTAGCCAGCAGGACCAGTTAGCTTTTCATTTCACTAGTCCACCACCTTGTTCACTAGTCCATACAAATGAAATAGGGATTTCTGTCAACACTGAACTAGCCAGCCAGACCACTTGGAGTGACTTTTGACTGGTCCTCAGGTGTTTTAACTGGCATTTGGGAGAATGTTCAGGGAGAATGCTGATAATTATTTGTTAAAAAATTATTGATTGTAAATGTTTTTGTGGGTAGACACGATTGTTTTGCTAAAATTAAGGTTGAAACAAGTGTCCTCTTTACTTTCATATGCAGCACATAAGTACATAGTCGCTGTGTGCCCGGAAAGAGGACGTAAATTACCGGAGGAAGGGCGTGAGCAATAAGTGTGTGAAATTGTGTTTCAAGAAAACTGTGCATGAAAGTTTGATCGTTTTCTTTGTCATTCATAAGTCATTGTAGCAAGGTTCGATTCTACATATACATAATGGGAATGAGAAAACATGTCTTTGAGGGTGATTCTAGCAACAAAAATGTAAAATAAATTCCACATTTTATTTGTCAGGGGCCATTTTATTGCTTACATCCTTTTTGTTACGGAAAAAAGTACTTTGTGTGGCTGGAAGAAGGGCATAGATCCGGGCACACAACATAGTGTACACTGCACCTATATTCATATGGGCCCAATTTCTTGGCCACGCTTTCCATAGAACTCTGTGCTTACGGCGCCACAAGCGCAGAACTCTGCGGTAAGCAAAGCCATGAAATTGGGCTCTTGGGTCGATTTCACTAAACTCTTCCTAACTTAGGACCAGTCCTAGGCAATGCTAAGAGATAGGACTAGTCTTGAATTAAGACCAGTTACTGGTCCTAACTTCAGATACATGTAAGACTGGTCTTATCTCTTTGTGAAATCTGCCCCTGTTCATAGCGAAGAGCTGTATAAATTTATTTTTATGGGGTTTTTCTTTTTCTGATTGAATTGAGGAAGGTTTTGTAAGCGACAATGTATTGTTAGAGTGAATGAGAATACAAATAGAGAGTTACTTTTTTATTAAGCCTTTGAGAAAGTCTATGACTAGGGTCAAAATTTTAGGCCATTTAGGAAAGATCTAGGTGACAATGTGTAGAGAAAGTGAGAATGCAAAGGGATTTCGGGTTGGCAAAGTAGCTTTCCTCGCCTCCCACCTCTGGGGGCATTATGTGGATTGGGTTTACAGTCCTTACACGGATGCGTGGGATTTCCCTGGAATAATCCTCTGGGGTTTTCCTCCCACATCAAAAAAACTTTTGGAAAAAAAAAAGTTAAAAAGTTTCTTTCAATCTTGTTCGTGATAACAATTGATTTATTTTTAGCTTACAGGATACTTTATTAACACCCAGATGCGGTTCCCCTCCCATCCTCCAGTTATAGTCGACATCAATTTATGCTCTTAATTCATCATTTCCACATTTGATAGTTAGTCATGGACTACCCACAGATTATGCAATCCTTCCAGTTGCTGTCAACGCTCATTAACTCATTCTACACTTTATCACTCTCTAAATCTTTTGAGCTGTCACAAGAAATCTTGTCTTGATCTGCTCAGGCCCTGGATGCTGGTCTGACCGTGTAATGACCACAAAGCCGCCCATGTCAGCTGTTGACTACATGTAAATCAGCTGTTGCCCGCATAATATAAAAAAGGATATTGAACAAATTTATACAGATCTGGTATCTCTATGTACCAAGCGTGAATTTAAGCCTTGGCATTTAATATTCATGTACTATCTTAGGGGCCAGTTGTTACATAGGTACATTCCTAGAATCTTACCCCCATGCTTAATTATGAGAACCATGCACGCTCGTGGAGACAGAAAATTATAGTGTTTCTGCGTCCCATATCCAACCGAGACCGAAGGCCGATTTTGATATGGAATGCAGACGTGCTGTATTTTCCGTATTCTTTGAGCGTGCGTGTGATAACAAATTTATCTTCAAGCAAACTTGACGCGCAGCTTAATGCAATACGCGGTGTTGGGACAGCTTTACGCTTTGCGTGTAGCAGGGTTCTGCCCACGGTGGTCGGTGCCGGAAAACCCGCCCGGCACTCGTGATTCCCCGACCACCACTGGCGGATTTTTCTCTTTTTCCGACCACCACACATTTCCCCCTTTTTTGCCCACTTCCTTCAAAATATTTTGAACAACATGTAAAAATAAATTATTTACCAGTAAAAATTTCATCCAAAGTTTTGAGTAGCCTACTTCTTTGGTTTGAGTCTATTTTAATCTCCAGGATCGAGCATCTGTCCTGCCTGTACGATGCACATCCAACGATCCAACGGAAACCTGCATTGATTTTACAATGGTTCCCAGTCACAGACTGTAGCTTTACCCTTGGAATATAACATGATACCAGTGTCATCGTGTACCTGTTGCGTATCCTATTCCATGGCATTGAATACAACGTAAAATGAACTACAGAGTAAGGCACCCTGATGTTATGCTGTAAATTGTTTTCCCATGACAGTAAAGGCGTGCGCACACTATGCAGGCCTACATTCAAGGCACAGCTGCAGGGCGCACGTCAGGGCGCACTTGTATATACGATCGAAAGGAAATTGACTTGTCCGTACTAGGAACAAACTTTTTTCTGGCACTAAAGAAATCCTGGGCAGAACCCTGGTGTAGATTAAAATAGCACAATACGCAAAGTTAGAACAGTGCAATACGCAGGGTGTGATAATGGCCGTGCAATATATGTAGGTTTTTATCACACCTCTTGTTGCGATGGGTTGAACAATCAGAATCTAGGATTCAAGTTTGCTTGAAGATAAGAAGTATAATGTACATGTACCTCATGAACCCTAGGGCATGTAGGGAAGTGCATGCTAATTGCTATGTGTACACTTCCACTGTAACCACAAATAATAACATTGTTAAAGTTTTGGACTCTGTGGTCATAAACAAATACTCAAAAACCTAAATGAAGCATTTTAGCCTTTAGGAACACAACAACAAATTCTGAAGCTTGTACGTATTTTGTATGTATTTATTTTTAAACCTGTTTAACCTTGTATTTATATTTTACACGTTGTTTGTTTTCTTTCAGCGATTTCAATTCTTTGTCAAAGGAGAATGTGCGACAGAATAACACATTGGTAAGTTCCATCACAACATGAGGCAACATCTTATGACATATAACTTTCATTTGAACTCTTTGCGAGGCCTGGATGGAGAAAAGAACAGACTGGTTTCTGTTTTGTTGTTGTTCTTGTTGGGGTGTATGTTTGTTTGTTTGTTTGTTTGTTTGTTTGTTTGTTTGTTTTCTGGGAGGAGCATTGTCCTTTTTGCCTTCTCCTTGGATCCTTTCTGTTTCACTTGATTCTGTAAATTGCCCCCCTGTGACAAGGCCCTTATATGACAGGAAGCCCCATGTTCCAATTTTGAAGAAATAACTCACAGAAACGACAATGAAAAATGAATTCTTTAACCCTAACAGACTACCCCTGTTTGCTTTCACATAGCCCAAATCCTCCTATACATGTATCCTTCAGAAGTAGAGAGTCAAAAGCTCAAAGGGCCGAAATCCTTCTAAATCCTCCTGGTTTTCCTCAATGTGACTAATGGCCCAAATCCTTCTAAATCCTCCTGTGACACTGACAGGCTTCATCATCACATTCCAATCCCCCAACAGCCCATATCCTTCGGAATTCCATTTTGGCCAAACTGCATACGGCCCAAATCCTTCTATTTCCTCTTGTGTCAAAAATAACCTGATAGCCCAATTCCTTCTTAATCCTCTCACAGCAGAAACCCATTATGGCCCAAATCCTTCTGGATCCTCCTTTACTGCAACTAGTTCAACTAGTTCCTTCACTTTGACAAAGAGGATGTTGAAGAAGTTGAGCTTTTTAGGGTCAATGCGCTATAATAATAATAACAAACCGTATTTGTGTATTGATATCACTGCAAAGTCCTTATGCAATTTATAGGAATAAAGAAAACAACAAGATACAAACAAAATACCAACGGAATAACAAATTACTGATAGACAGTGAATAGATGTGTCTTAAGGCAAGTTTTCAAATGCTCCACTGGATTGCTTCCTCAACAAACTCAGGTATGCCATTCCACAGTTCAGCTGCAGCTACTTGGAATGACCGAGCTCCGTATGATTTTGTAACGGGGTGGAAGTGACAAGAAGGGACTTTGATTTGTAACGTAAATTTCTAGAAGGAAT
This sequence comes from Plazaster borealis, assembly GCA_021014325.1. Classification (NCBI taxonomy): domain Eukaryota; kingdom Metazoa; phylum Echinodermata; class Asteroidea; order Forcipulatida; family Labidiasteridae; genus Plazaster; species Plazaster borealis. The sequence goes on from CM037475.1 coordinate 10,390,554, forward strand.
ATATTTGTGAACTAGGTCCTGGAGATAAATTGGGGCTGTGCCTTGTAAACAATGAAAAGTAAGGAAGAGAATTTTAAACTTAATTTTAAGTTGAACAGGGAGCCAATGTAGATTCAGTAGTATGCTGTTGTTGGGCTTAATATAAAATGATGTTCATCTTTGTACACATAGTATGATACATGTAGGTACTTCCAATACGTGCCATCTGCTATGGAGGATGTTCCTTCCCAAACATGCTTTAAAAAGTTGAATGGCCCGGTTTACGCAAGAAGAATTGGGGGGTTTTTCTTTATAAAAGAATTTGTTTTTCTGAATGACTTTTGACGGACGATACTGTTCGAAAATGAAAAACGTATACAAAAACGTGGAAAAATGCACAAAAAACATGTAACGTGCAAAATTGTTTGTACATGGCCGATGGTTGTGAGATAATGTCGGGATACCGACACTAACTCATTTTAAGTTTTTAGATAAGTACCACTTATCATTGGCCGATTTTTTTGTGCGACACTATTAATTCTCTTGAATCTGTAAAAATAGGTATTCAAAAATTAAATGAACATTTTTGGATCAAAAATGGCCTAGCATCTTTAAGCAGAAAATATTGCTTACGCTATATAAATAGTCCCTTCCAAGGGAAGATTGACAGGGAACCAGCCATAATAAGAACACATGACAGGTGGTAACCTTTTTCCTCTGCTTTAGAAAGGTTGCTGTGCTTAAAGCAGATGTTTTAAATTGGGCGCAGGAAGCATGATTATCAGACACGGCAAATGTACGTACATTGTAATAAAGTTAACAGCTGGCAGTTGTATCATATATTATTTTGTTGATAAGGAAGAAGAACACTTCATGTACATGATATACCATGCATCCTGTTGCCATTGTATGTGTACAAGTACAAGTTAAAGAGGAAATTTTAATATTTTTGTCCAGAGATACAGTGAGTCAACTTTGACTTGCCTGCCATTTTCTTCCCTTGTTCTATTATTTTATTTTTATTTTTTTATAAACTTTAATTTTTTTTTTCATCGTTTGGTTATGTACAGTATTATATTGGGTTACTTAAAAAAAAAAAATAGAGCGCCGGCACGTTAAACCGGAGGTCGTTGGTTCAAATCCCAGTGACACTTTCCCTTTTTCAAATATCATATTGCGTGGGTGATAGTCAACAATTTACTTTCAACTTGCCTATTTTTGTTCTACCGAAGTAACGTACTGGTACTTTAGGTTTAGTTCTATGTATATTCAGTTTGCGGTACACCATGTGTATATTATCTACTTTGCTGTGTAGGTTTGTTCTTTAACTAACTTATTAACTAATATCTAGCAGGACAGGTCTTTTCAGAACTAAGTAGTCTCTCGAATTCCAAAATCTACTCAGCGGCAATAGAATAAATAGTAAGACAAGTTCTCAAAGAACAAATCTACACAGCAAAGTAGATATAACATGGTGTTACCGCCAACAGAATTCCGAAATCTACTCAGCAGCAATAGACTAAATAGCAAGACAAGTTCTTAAAGAACAAAGTCTACACAGCAAAGTAGATATAACATGGTGTTACCGCCAACAGAATATACGTTGATACGTCACCATGCAATGCCTCAAATCCCATATAAGTTAAATTTTGTCATTTGATTCATTCAAATGGTCAAAGGATTTCATTTGAAATGTCAGGACCCTTTAAGGACAAAGACCATCCATTTTATTTTCGTTTTTATGTACATATTTTGTACCGTTCAGCATCATTAAATATGATTGATTGAAATAACGCATCACAAACAGATTTTACAGACCCTTTAGCCTTGCAGCCATTTTGTTTGACTAGCATAAAAAGTTTTGTTTATTCAATTCATTTGAAAGTGGGGAGACTCTAAAAGAAATTGCTTCCTTTACTAATTTTGTAAAGGCTTAGAAGCTTCAACAGCCTTTTTAATTTACATGTACATGTACAGGCTAGCGTATTGGGCTGATACGCATAAATTGCGGGCCAATATGTGCGAATTGTGGGCGATACGCAAAACAAAAACAAAAACTTTGTTTCCTTTTTTGTTATTTCTGTTTTACTTCAGATCAAATTCACAAGCTCCCCAGGGAGCTGAGAAAGATTAAGGGAATGTTATTGGTCCAATGACCAGGGCACTAATGTTAAGCGCAATGATACATTATTGTAAAATGCGCTTTATAAGAACTAGTTATTATTGAAGATCACACCATTTAGAAAGTCCAGATTGCCACAATAGGGCTTTTAAAACCAAAGATAGACACTAAGTGAAAAACAATCCGAGGACCTCATTTGAGTTCAGCTGGCTGAGGCCAAACTTCCCAAATTTTGGTCCAGAATGCCCCCAGCTTTTAAAAACCCTGGGGAAAACAGGCCTTGAAATTTACACTGGCCCAATGCTAGTGATTTTAGCACCAGGGCCCAATTTCAAAGAGCTACTTAAGCACAAAAAGCAGCTAAGCACAGCAAAATTATGCTTATCAGATATGTCAGAATGTGGATACCAGCCAAAATACCATGTCATATGTACGATTTGTAACTGGTATCCTGCTTAGTTTTGCTAAGCAGAAAATGTTTAAGCTTTTTTTTTTATAGCTTTTTTATGAAATTGGGCCCTGGCCAGGAAACTCACAACCATACAATTAATTGAATTAATTGAATAATTATCCATTGGACAATCCTGAAGTCTACAGGAAACTTTCATAAGGGGCATCAAGGCCAAGACTAGGACAATGGAGACCATGGCCTCCGTGGCCACCTTGTAATTCCAGGCCTGCACTAAGCCCTGTGGTCTTGTCGATACCCCCCCCCCAATTTGAGCCCTAAGGAATTGTTATTATTTTTCACCAAGTAGATGTGAATGACCAGACATTATGCAGTTGAGGGGGGGGGAAGGGTTCTGAGTGGGGTGCCAACTGCCCGTACCCCCCAGGTTCTGCCATTGTAAGGGCATACCCTGACAATGACATGTACATGTACAGTACATCATAAATTGAACACAGGATTTGAACACTTGTACTCTTTATGTAGTTCAACAAGTTCAACAAGTTCAACAAGAGCTTTGCGCCTGGCAAAGGTCGTGGGTTCAAATCCCACTGGGGTGATATACCTGTGGATTTCTTTTTCACAGGTCTTGGGAAAGTACTGAGTATACAGTGCTCAATACACATCGTTGTCAGGGCAACCAAAACAAATATATATATATATACTTGTGCTTTGTAAATATACCAGGTACGTGGCCTGTGTGGTTGTCCTGTTTAGACATTGTAAACAAGCTGATGTGGGAAGTGAAAACCGAAACGTGAAAGACAATACTACAAATTTGATATGGATTTGACATAATGTCCATTGCAGTGTAACTTCCTTGGAAGACTCAATGAGGAAGTGACTATATTAAAATCATGAAACCCGTTGGACCATGTAGAATTTAATCGTTGTAGGAATTAATCACTTTTTTATCATCAGTTTCAATTGAGAAGTTTTTTAATAATAGTAATGATAACAATCATATGCAGTTCTTAGCTTTATAACACCAAAAGGTCCTCCCTTAAAGGTAGAGTCATTCTTTGGTAATGATCCCGGGGAAAAAAAGTGAAATTTCTATTCGAAAGCTTACTTGTTATAAAGATGGTAGGTGTCGGGACACTTCGTACCTTTGCCACTTCGTACCCTGGACACTTCGTACCTTTTGCAAGGTACAAAGTGACTTTGGACACTTCGTACCTGGGACACTTCGTACCTTCTCACAAGACACTTCGTACCTTCTCACAAGACACTTCGTACCTTCTCACAAGACACTTCGTACCTTCTCACAAGACACTTCGTACCTTCAGGATTTCTGCATCGTTTCTGGATTTAAAAACGAATCAAACCCAAATGGTGATTTATTTAATACTTGTTGACTGATAGTGATGAGTATGAAATAAAAACGAATCAGACCCAAATGATAATTTATTTAATTACTTGTTGACTGATAGTGATGAGTAAAATGCATTACTTTAAAAAAAAAACCCACTTATTTTTAGATCAATTTTATAAAAACCAATTTCTAAAACAATCATTGAAATGAAACATTTAAAAATCCTTTAAAAGTTAAAGCTGGAAAGTATTCAATATCATATATTTACGAGCCGAGATAATGAGAACATAAAAACAAAAATATAGGGTTAACAAAATACGGACAAAATAAAGGTATTTTTAAAAGATATTTTTATACAATACAAAATAATAACATTTCACATTAAAAAGGACATTCACATAATTAAACAAAATGAAAATTCATTAAGTATTATTTTGTATCTTAACGAACATTATCTTATTAAGGAAATACCCATTTTACTGAAGGTACGAAGTGACTCAGGTACAAAGTGACTCAGCTGAAGGTACAGCTGATGGTCACTTCGTACCCCGCCCACGGTACGAAGTGACCAATTTGGTTACGGTACGAAGTGTCCCAAAGGTACGAAGTGTCCAGGGTACGAAGTGGCAAAGGTACGAAGTGTCCGACATCCAGATGGTATGGTAGTAAGCATACTGTGCCATCATTTTGTCTGAGGTGCCCCTGTTGATTAGAAATCAATAAATGCCACTTATGGAATTTTAAATTTCCGTGGTGTCCGTTTGTGAATGCTGCAGCCAGAGATGTTGTTGGTACCCGCTGTCACCTCGTTAAATGTTGATGGATTCGACATTCTTGATGAAAATAGTGTTAGTGACAGTTTTTTGCTGTCAAGTAGACACTGTATTCAGCTGAAACTTTCACAAATGACTTTTATTGATATTAAAAATTTGACATATAAATCAGCAAAACCGACAATCTAAGACCCTAACCTTTTAAAGTGCTCAGGGTTTTGGGGTTGTTTTCATTTACAGTTATACAGAGCTATGTTTGAAATTATAAGATCAATTTATATACAAGTAGCATCTTGTAAACAGTATTACACGGTCCTGCTGATTTATGAAAAACTTGTCAACTGGCTGCCCGGCCTCCCTCTGATAAGCTGTGTGATCCCCTGGTGACCCCATTTCCCCACTCAAACAACAGATATTAAAAATGTGATGCAGTGTGTATATGAAGCTCACAGCATGATGTGAGTGGGAGACTGATCACAATCTTTTGGTTGCGTGCCGGAAAAATAAAGGTTCTGAAGAGTTAGACCCAATTCACCTGACGTCATCACCACATTAAATATCTCGGTGGAGCAACTTTGTGAGTCAGTTTCCCTGTGTGTTGTACTGTGTAGTGCACAGTTTAGGTGATGTGCGCCCGTTTACAAGCCCTTTATTGGCAGACCATGGGCAGACAGTGGCTGCGTGTGACATCAGTGCTAGGGGTCAACACACTATTTTAGAATCACTAAGATTTAGATTGGACCTGTGCAATGTACAATATTTTGTGTAATGCCATGTGCCATCATCACAGAACAGGGCTGGATATTGACACAGACGGCACTGCGAGCAGGACGACCACAAAGATTGGGGATTACAAAAAGACAATCAGAAAAAGTACTTACTCCAGGCATGATATTCGTTCTTACTTGAGTCTGATTTCCGATTTGTTTGCCCTCAGAAAGGTCAACAAAATGGTTACTAAATAGCATGAAAAGTATAAAACAAACCTATACCATTTGTACATGTAGGCTAGCCCTTGAAATACTTTGTCCTATTTTTTTTAAGGATCAAATAATAATGATTACATTTATATAGCGCTTCATACTAAAAAAATAAGTTTCTAAGCGCTTCACAAAGTAAATATAAACGATTAAGTAAGCAAATGGGAAAATTAAAGCTAGAAATATACAATAATAATACAAAAGGTACACAAAATATACAATATTACAGGCTATTTAGAAGAGACAAATATCATTAGACTATGAGAAAAATTATTGTAATCTCATTGGCACTGATGGAAACTATTGAAAAGATGGGTTTTTAATTGTGTTTTGAAACTGCCAATTGTCTGAGCATTCTGGATGTAGGAGGGGAGACTGTTCCATAATGTGGGGGCACATACTGAGAAGGCTCTATCGCCGTATCGTGTGTTGGTACGGGGACCTGGTGCCAACTGGGATGACGATGAAGATCTAAGGTTGAATGAGGGGCGTGTTCTGGAAGACAAAAGTTCAGCTAAGTATGATGGTTCATGGTTACGCAATAACTTGTAGGTGAGGAGAAGAACTTTGTACTGGGTGCAAAGGGGAATGGGGAACCAGTGTAATGAGTGAAGTACTGGGGTGATGTGCTGAAACTTCTTGGACCGAGTGATGAGGCGAGCTGCTGTATTTTGGATGGACTGTAGTGGGGCAAGATGAGAAGCAGGGAGATTTATCAGGAGGCTGTTACAATAATCAAGATGGGAGGTGACTAGTGCGTTGACGAGACGTTCTGTGGAGGTACGGTCTAGGTATTGTCAAAGTTTTCCAATTTTGAATATTCCAAAGGATGCGGCGCGAGAGATTTTCTTGATGTGTTCTTTCATAGTGACGGCATTATCAACTATAACCCCGAGGTCCCTTGCAGAAGTGGAAGGAGTGATGCGCACACCATCAATGATCAGATCTGGTGATGGATTTCTTTTACGAAACTGTGACGCGATATGGATCACCTCAGTTTTCCCACCATTCAGCAGAAGACTATTCTGACTCGACCAGGACTTCACATCAGTAATGCAATGCTCAAGGATTGAAGCTCCAGATGCAAGTTCATTTTGTTTCAGGACGATGTACAATTGGGTATCATCAGCATACATTATGTGATTAACACCCGGATGAGCAGATATAGTGTCAGATATAGAGCCAGTATACATGGCGAAGTAAAGCCGCCCCATTACCGATCCTTGTGGAACTCCCCAAGAAAAAGGGGGTACTCATCTCCCATACTACCATTAACCACTACAATTTGTTTTCTGTCTATGAGGTAGGAGGTAAGCCAGCTAAGGGCCGTTCCGTCTATGCCGTAAGACTGTACCTTTTTGAAATATTTTTATCGGCAGACTGAACCTTTAGGTTATAGGAACAATTTTATTTTCCTCCTCAGTCTAGCCTTCTCCATATCCTGTATATCTTTTATGTGTAAATTTTTATTGGATTTTTGGAGAGAAATAAAATAATAATAAATAATAATAAAAAGACTGCTGAAAGCACCGAGCGATCTTTTTGTGGTCGATGGAATCGAATGCTGTCACTCGCATTTTATGCACACAAAAAAATATGTATTTGTTTTAATTTAACAGCGTCTTTCTTGACTTTGGTAAAGCTTCCCAAACCTCAATGTACATGGTACATACATAAAATGAAGCGCTGAATGTGTATACCACAATATCCATTTTGGGTATTATATAAACTTTCATATATTGCTTTTCTATTCAAAACATATTTTGTACATTTCCTCAATCAGTTGCAATAACATGGCTGCGTTCCATGTTTGAAGAAGTACAAATACTCAATAGTTTATACTTGATTGAATGTTTACTTTGTGTGTGTAATGTAAATAATCCACAATGTCATCGTATGGTTTTGAAACATAGTGAATATCCAAAGTGTAACCACATGGCTGCACAAAATGCAAAATTACTTTGAACATTCATAATTTAATAAGTGTACTTGAAGTGTACAAGGAGTGACATTTGTGAGGCCTTAGTACGTAATAAGATTTACATTTTTAATAGACTGTGCACGTCTCGCACGTATTGAAAACGAGAAAACAATTCAAAGACTATATTTTTCTATGAAATCATATATCTTCTTTTAAAATTCTATTTGTACAAAATTATTGAACAGCAAGATTTGTACACAGCTCAATTGAAGAACACATAAAATCTTACATTTCGTGGAGATTGAACGGTACGATTTCCTACCAACTTTCGATATGAAGAAAGCACATCTCAAAACTTTTTATGCTGCTAATTTGTATATGGTAATTACGATAGAAAATGTCAAATTTATCACATGACAGTGTGGTATCTTGCCTGCCAGAAAATACCCTGGAATGTACATGTACACACAAGTGTGTAAACACCTGCAATCTCCTATTGTCCCTCTTTTGTTTGTGCTAATTTTTGGCAACAGCTCCCATTGGTTTTGAACACACCTTCCAACTAGGGACCTTCACCCAACCAGAGACCCTATTGTCTTTTTTTGTTATAGGTCCCCGGTTTGAATGTGTATACCTACCCAAGGTTACTCTTTTTGTAAACAAGGTGACAGGTATGGTCTACAAGAATCGCAAAACAAAATATAAATTTAGCACTCCTCGGTTAACAACATCATTGACATTTTACAGTATGTCTTGTATGTTGATGTGTACAGACGTGGTATGTGCGGTCCACTGCACACGCCCAGTCACCCACACACATAGTGGATATTTTGTCGGAGTATGGATAGCTATCATAATGGATAGCTCTCATAATTGATGAAATATGAGATATGTAAAAATAAACTGTCTATTTATATTAAATTATGGCATACTGTCTTGCTTAATCCAAGGGATGTGCCTCAACTGTCATTTTAAATAATGTTGGATTTTGGCACAACAGTATACTTATATATGTACATGTATATGTAGATGTAATTGTAAGGACACTTTTTAAAATTTGGGTTTTTGAAATTTTACCATAGTTGTACATGTCTTTCTTGTAAGACAATTTGATATTTGATATTATAAAATTCTCTCAGAGTTGTATATATCTATACATTGAATGTTCTGTAGGTCTCAATTCTCCAGACCTATTTTTACTTGTCTTAGGCTCGGTCTTGGTCTTGATTTTTCAGACTGTCGTTTGGTCTGACATTTTAAATTATCTGGGACTAAGTCAACAACTTCCACTCTCTTTAACCTTTGGAGGAATTGTACAGGATAGGTAGAGATAAAGAACATAATTGTTTAATTTTAGTCTGAAAGCTTACTGATTATGAAGTTCATACTCAGAGAACCCATTTTTGCTGTGAAATATTTCCCTTCTAAAATTAAGTCATATTCAAGAAAACTGTATCAGAAAACCTGAAAAAACGCAAGAGCTGATTTTGGTTGTTTAGACCAAAATTAAGGACAATGTGTTTACATGCTGAAAATTGTGCTTTTTTTTTTTTCCTTTTTTCTCCTGACTCACACAACGGATTAAGCCAAAATTTTCACTGGTTTTTTATTTCATGTATATGGTTGATCAATGGTTGATCACACAAAACATTAACACTGTCTGTGACTATTTTGTCAGCTCTACCAATCCTGTATAATAACCTTTAACTATTTTTTTATTGAGAAAATAGAATTAGCTGTTGCAAACTGCTTACCAACCAAAAGGACCTATGGTATGAATGCAAAAAAAATAGTTAATGGCCTGACGTTTCGACCCTAGCAGAGTCTTTCTTGAAAGTTTAAATATCACTCTTTTTTCTCTTGACTTATTGTAGGCATTTGATGTTGCTGAACAGGAACTTGGTATTCCTGCTTTACTGGACCCTGATGATATGGCAATAATGACGGTCCCAGATAAACTCAGTGTCATGACCTATGTCTCACAGTACTACAACTACTTCAAAGATAAGAAACGAGGTTGGTGAAGCTTGGAAGAAACTCCCACACTCTAAATTGATAAAGGCAAAATGATCAGGATTTTCCCTAAAAGTAACTTGGAAAAAACTCCTACACTCTAAGTTTATAAAGGCAAAAAGTTCAGGATTTTCCCTAAAAGAAGCTTGGAAGAAACTCCCACACTCTAAGTTGATAAAGGCAAAAGATTCAGGATTTTCCCTAAAAGAAGCTTCGAAGAAACTCCCACACTTTATGTTGATAAAGGCAACAAGTTCAGGATTTTCCCTAAAAGAAGCTTGGAAAAATTCTCCCACACTCTGAATTGATAAAGGCAAAAAGATCAGGATTTTCCCTAAAAGAAGCTTGGAAGAAACTCCCACACTCTATGTTGATAAAGGCAAAAAGTTCATGATTTTCCCTAAAAGAAATCCAAATTAATAGTGGCAAAAAGATCAGGAGCATGGAAGAAATTCCCACACAAGTTAATATAGGAAAAAAGATCAGGATTTTCCAAAAACTATCAGGATTTTCCCAAAAAGATCAGGATTTTCCCAAAAAGATCAGGATTTTCCCTAAAAGATCAGGGATGCCCCTATTAGATCAGGATTTTCCCTAAAAGATCAGGATTTTCCCAAAAAGATCAGGATTTTCCCAAAAAGATCAGGATTTTCCCAAAAAGATCAGGATTTTCCCAAAAAGATCAGGATTTTCCCAAAAAGATCAGGATTTTCCCTAAAAGATCAGGGATGCCCCTATTAGATCAGGATTTTCCCTAAAAGATAGTTTTTCCCCTAATAGATGAGGATTTTACCTTTAAAAAATCAGGATTTTCCCGTAAACTTGTTTTTTCCATAAGAGATCAGAATTGTTCCCTTAAATGTCAGAATTTTTCCAAAGATATCAACATTTTCCCTTTAAGATCAGAATTTTCCTTAAAAGATCAGGATTTTCCCTCACCTGGAAAAGATCAGAAGATAAAAAACCAAAATAGCAAAAAGATATTTAACAAATACAATACAAAAATAAAATCAACAAAAAACCATCAAAGTGCTGCAACCCACAGAGCATGATAAGTTATGATTTTAAGACTCTTGAGGTCTGAGTGTTAGTGACACTCGGACCTCCTCCGGATTCTTATGCCTGGCCAAGCATTATGATTCAATTGTGCAGGGGGAGGGAATGATTTTGAAAAACTCAGGGTAATTAAGGTTTAAACCAAAGAGGCGTAGGGATTGTTCAGGACTTTCACATTACGGGAAAGCTCCATTAAAGATAACTGGTGTTAGTTGTCAGATGAAAAGGATGTTTTATTCTAGCCTCTTTCTTTAATGGAGCTTTCCCGTCATGAATACTTACTGTATGTCCACTGACTTATTGAATTTATTTCAAGATGTGGTCTTTTGATAGATTTCAGTTGTCATGTTGTGTGGAATTTTGGACTATTTTGTTTTAGTGAAGGACGATGGTGGTCCCAAAACAAGAACGCCATCTAAGAGACCAGCAGAGGACTCCCCCCTAAAGCATGTGGTAAGTATTTGTGGCGTGTCGTGGCCGAGCGGATAAGAACACCGAACTCAAGCTCTGGTGTTTCTGATCAGCAGAGTGTGGGTTCGAATCCCAGTCGTGACACTTGTGTCCTTAAGCAAGACACTTAACCACATGCTTCGTCCTTCGGATGGGACGTTAAGCCGTAGGTCCCGTGTGTTGTGTAATGCACGTAAAAGAACCCAGTGCACTTATTGAAAAGAGAAGGGGTTCGCGCCGGTGTTCCTGGTTTGTTTGGCAGCATATTGCACCACAGCACCTTCTAAACCATTACATGGTGCTATGTAAAGGACTCGGTCTCATACTTCAAAAACGTAGCTCCACAATACCTTGCAGGAAAATAATGAACGTTAAAAGCGCCTTGAGCGTCACTGAGTGACGGATATGTGCGCTATATAAGAAGCCACTATTATTATTATTATTATTAAATCAAAGATCATCATTGGCATAGACTCTCGTCTGTGACTTCCTTGTCCTTAGATTGTATGGGGGGAGGGAGCCAACTCCTGGGATTTTCTGCCATCACCAGAGCCCAATTTCATGGCTCTGCTCACCACAGAATTCTGCGCTTTTGGCCCATAGAACTAAAGCGCAGAATTTTGCGGTAAGCAGAGCAATGAAATTGGACCCTGTTCTCTTTCAATCGCTTCTAGATCATCTCTTCCACGCCTCTGCCACTCGGCCTCGTCACATTGTTTTTTCAGCACGTGCCAAGTTCGCACCAGACCATTTGTCGACAAGTGGCTGATATTAACTGGTACTCATGCTCAAAAACATGTGTTCGGTACTGGGCAGTATCGACCTCTAGTCTACAAATGGTCCTTGTGCAAACTCGGCCGTAGTTTGTGGCAACCTCTACCACGACTCGTACCCTTAGGCAGACCGTCTCTAACTGCAAGGGCAGACCTCGCTATCTCATCATCATAAGGACAAGAAAAATGAAGATTATATACATGAGTAGAAATACTCTACATGTAAACATTTAACTCAATCCTCAGAGTGACTGGGATTCGTCCTTACTCTCAATCAAATCCAATACCATGATGGTAACTCGACACCAAACTGTTTGCCTGTGATTATGGTGGAATACCTGACCCCCATAAAGCATGATCAGTTTACTAGTACAGTCCTCAGTCTGACAGAATCAAACAAACATGCCATTGCATTTTGATGGGTTGGGGTGGTTAGGGTTAAAATCACTCTCAGAGTTACACTAAAAATCCCCTGAGCATTGTTACTACAGAAACATCCCAATATTTATTGTGTGGCATCTCATCCAGTATAAAACCAGTTCTGGATTTCAATAGCTAGTTCCTGATGGATGCGATCTTTGCAGGCAACTTAGGTTTGGGCATTGAGCCGCCTCAAGTGTTCTAATTTTTCTACAAAGCCAAATGGTTCACCAACCAATCACGCAACATTTGTGAAGTATGAGACATTTTACCTTTACATAGCACCATGTAATGGTTTACAAGGTGCTGTGGCGCAATATGCAGCCAATCAAACCAGGAACACCGGGGTGAACCCCTTCTCTTGACGATAAGTGCACTGGGTTCTTTTACGTGCATTACACAACACACGGGACCTACGGCTTTACGTCCCATCCGAAGGACGCAGCAATAATGATTAAGTGTCTTGCTTAAGATCACAAGTGTCACGACCGGGACTCGAACGTACACTCTGATGATCAGAAACACCAGAGCTTGAGTCCGGTGCTCTTATCCACTCGGCCACGATATGCCAAAGTTGTCCACATGTTTTAAACAAACAATTATATTGACTTTGCCTTAAGTTTTTTAATCTAGATTTGAAAATGGTTTGTAATTGTTATACTGAAAATCGTGCGCTAACTTTCAAACAGATTAGTGATTATGATGATGTCATATATAAAGGCAGGGTATACTTTTGGTAATTGTCAAAGACCAGTATCCTCACTTGGTGTGTCCCAACATATGCATAAAATAACTAACCTGTGCAAATTTGGTAATCAAAGTTGACAGAAAATAGTGAAAGCAAAAAACACTCTTGTTGCATAGAATTGTGTGCTTTCAGATGCCTGAGAAAGGCTTCCTGCCTGAAGCCTGTCTCAGATTCAAATTTTGAGGGTGAAAAATTACCTATTTCTCTAAAACTACATAACTTCAAAGGGGGTCATTTCTAAGAATGTTTTATAATATCAACAGCTCTCAAGTGCTCTTTACCAAGTATGTTTTTATGGTCATTAACTTGTAGACTAATTACCAAAAGTAGGTCCGCCTTTAAATTGATGGATCGATTGTTACCATTTGATTTATTTGTTTTATAGGCAAGTAAACAGCCATCACGTGGAGATAGTTGTGGCATATGCGACAAGAAGGTCTACCTCATGGAGAGGCAGGTGGCGGATGGGAAGATATACCACCGTAACTGCTTCCGTTGCAACAAATGCAAAACAACACTAAGACCTGGGTCGTACAAGAGCACCGACAACCCCAAGCAGTTTGAGTGCCTGCAACATGGAGACAACATATGGAAACTTAGGTCGAACATCGCCAGCCGTGCTTCCAAAGAGAAGAAACAGCCGAGTGATGGTGGCAGCGGTGGGATATGGGAGACAAGACCAGGTGTAAAACCAGCTGTGGTAAAGGAAGACCAAGGAGGTAGTATATGGGAGACGAGGCCAGGGGCAACACCAGCAGCAACAAAGGAGGTATCTAAACCGAGCCAAGGAAATGGTATATTGGACACTCAACGAGGGACGAATTCATTTCCAGTCAAGAAAGACGAAGATCAACGAAAGGCAGTTTTACCGTCTGAAAAGTCTTCAACTCAAGGCATACAGCCTCAAAATCGGGCATCTGTACCTAGTTCAGCTATACCCATGCATCCACACTTACTGGCAAGTAAAGCATCAAGGGAAAGATTTAACAGTCCAGTGCCTGCATCCCAAACGACAAAGCAGCAGCCAGAAAAAGAAGATAGTAACCCTTTTGGGTCGTCATCAGAGACACAAAAGAAAATGAGCCCCAATGGTGTCAAGGATGAGGAGACAAGGCTTGGCCTGTTGGCCTCCCTTGCTGCTGTAAGAGGAAACTTGAAGTCAGGCACAGCCTCAAAGGAGAACTTGATGGATACTTTGGAAGGGGACACAGGTCAGAAACTCGCCGATGAGGGAGGTTCTAGGGAAGGCAGCCCATCTGGATCGCGTAAGGACTTGGCTCCACAAGATCAAACTAAGAGCCAAGAGATTCACTCAGAACCAAATGGGAATGACGAAGTCTCATCATTGACCAGCAAAACAAGTGAACCAGAACCGCCATTTGCGGACTCGGTTAACAGAGACAGCATACTGACTTCTTCCGACGTCCTAAGCCTAACGAGCTTGAGTTCCATCAGTCAAATGAGTAAATCAGAAACAAGTAGTTTGGACACTGAACAATTTGCCAATGAAATCGAAGCAGAGAACCGATCGTCAATTGTGAGCAGCTCAAGATACAGTAGTGGGGCGGATGAAGAGGCGGCAGTGAACCTCTCTGATTCCTTCTGTCAGGGATTGAATGTGGACGGGGTAGAAGGCGACACTGCAAGCACTGCATCTGCGACAGATGTCGATGTTGCCCCAGAACAAAGTGCTGTAGAAGTGGACAATGAAAAAGAGACCACGAAAGACAGCTCAGAAATCAGCAAGGATTCTCCAGTACCCACAAAAGATACTCCAGAGGCAGAGACAGGTAGTGAGAAAGTGTCAAAGTCCGGGAACTATGATGAGAGTCTAAATCCATTTGGTGATGATGATGAAGATGAAGAGCAACCTAAGAAGGAAGAAACAGGGTACAAGAATCCATTTGACGACTCTGACTCTGATAATGAGGAGGGCTATGACGATGATCTGAATCCATTCGGGGATGCGGATGACAATGAACCCACTGCAGGGTCGCCCGTCACTCAGTGGCCACCTCTCCCTGCTGGTATGAACCTCAAATCAGAGATACCCAGTCAACAGCAGTCTTACAAGGTCAAAACCAGACAGGAGATACTACAAGAGATGCAGCGTGATCGTAACACGCTGAAGAAACGACAGAAACGTCGGGCCCCACCCAGGCCCCAGGAAATTCCGGGTAGACCCATGGAAATTCCAGGGAAGACTACACCCTCCGAAAACGCAGAAGCTGCAGGGGTAGTCAGAGCCCCGCCTAGGTCAAGGAAGAGCAGACCTGCCCCTACACCACCCAAGGAGAATGGGCAACCCTCAGAAAGTAAAGTTCACCCAGAGAGGCCTCCACCATTCCAGCCCAGACCTGATGAAAGAGCAAACTCTGTAGGTAGCCAACCGGTGCCCTCTCCCAGAACCAAGAAACACATCATTCCAGCCACAGGGGACAATGGAAGGATTTCACCGGTCCCTGCACCAAGGCGACATCTTTCCGAAGGACGAATGGTGGATGACAGGGAAGCACCAGTACCATCTCCGAGACAACGTAGAGCAACTGACGTTACTGGAGACAAAACAAAAGTATGTACTTTTGTCGCTTTGTTAAAACATGTTTATAGGTGTACAATCAGCATTGAAAAACACTCACTGGAAAAAGTGTCTGCCTTTATCTAAATCATGCGTGTGTTGTTATTCAATAAGTAAATCAAGTTAAAACTTTGGTGTAAGGATTAACAGTTTTTTTTCAAAGTTGTAGTTACCTTTCTTGACTAAATTATAATGGGTTAAGTTTTGTGTACGTGGATAATCATTACATACAAAGTGTGGGCCTGAGAACAAAAGAGGTCCACACAAGGCATGGTTTTGAAACACTGTGTGGACTTACACACGTCCAGTGTTTTTTACAGTGTTGAAGAATTTTTCTTAAGTGTACAGAAAAAGGAATGTCCACAAAGTGACTCCAACAAAGAGCTGTGTGTGTGTGTCATGAAACTCGAGAGTTGGGATGACTCTTCCCAAAACCATTCATGTTGCAATTTTCTGTAACAAACATCTCCAATATTGAATGCGCTATCACATATTTCAGTGAGGAAATCAGCTTAAGGGCGAAAATCCAGATGTCCATGCATAGTGCTCATTACGAAGAGCGCAATGCGTAAAACTGAAAGTACACGCCAAGCAATGCACATACTTCCATGTATCAGAATTGCGTACTGCGTTATCCGTAAAAACTATGTGCATTGCTCTTTGTGTAGTTTCATTTTAGAGGATTGCGCTTTACCCACGCGCATGATGGACACATGAATTTCAAATGACTTACCATTTATAACTACTAGAACAAGTAGAATTAGCCGTTGCAAACTGTTTTGCAACCACACTGACCTGTGGTATGAATGCAAACAATTTGTTGATGGCAGAGGCTAAATCTGCCTTTGAGAAAGACTCTGCCGGGGTCAAAATTTTGCGTTTGTAATTACAGACAAAAATATAATGCATGTTGTACACTAATATTCTTGACTAAATAATTCTGCACCAGCTCTTACAGAAGCAAAACTTGTAAAAGTTTCAAACGAATTCTGACTAACTGTATGATAATGCCTTCTCCCTTGGTTTTGTATTTTAGATGAGGCCATCACGCCCTTTGACAGCGCCTCCAAGACCCCCTAACCCATCGCCTACACAGGGGTCCAGGAAGAGAGCTCCTGCACCCCCACCCATAAAGAGAGAGGTGAGGAATCCGTAGAGATGCAGCGCATTAGCGGCTGCATCTTGTCTTGATTGTGTTCTGTCACGGTTATGACCCTGACATGCCTGACTGAAGTCAAATGCTTTGTAGAGTAAAAACTCAATCAATAATTAAAGACAGAATGGTTTTAATACAGTGAGAAATAATAATAATAACTAGTTTTTATATAGCGCTTTATCTACAGGCGTCTCAAAGCAAAGTGCTTATCATGATTTATTTCCAGACAGGTTTTTGAAGTGTTGAATTATGAGACCCTTTTTTGTAACACCTTGTAAGGGTATAAAAGGTGCTGCAATGCATTCAGCAGCCACTGCCGGAAACACCGGGGCAAACCCCTTCTCTCAGCGATGAGTGTAGCGGGGTTCTTTTACGCGCATTACACAACACACAGGACCTATGGCTTTACGTCCCATCCAAAGGACAAAAAAGTCAAACATTTTAATGCTGTTCAGTTTAAAGTTTTTTTGTCATGTTTTGTCTTTTGGATTGGCTAAAATGGAATAAAGGAAGTTAGATGTAGTGATCTTTAGCCACAGCTAAAGATGTCCGTTTGGACACAGCCTGTTTATTTGTTTCCCTGGTTCCTCGTTAGGTTGGTAAAGACCACATGGATACGTCAGTCATTCTGAAGGAGCTGAAGGAGATCGAAGTCAAACAACGTGACAAAGAAGCCAAAGGTGTTTCCCTAGAGAAGAAGCTACGGGAGGATATGAAAGGCAAGTCTCCAACTTTCCAGGTCATTTCTACAGGCAGGCCTTGCATTTAAGCTTTTTTTCTTTTTTCAAGTCGCCCACTGAGCTAGTAAAACGTGTCTTTTCCTTTCCTGTGGACATTTTTAGTTGCCCAGTTTCTAAATATGTATTTGTTATAACGTTTACTTTTAGATGTACTTATAATAGTATCTGTGGTGTGTCGTGGCGGAGCGGATAAGAACACCGGACTCGAGCTCTGTGTTTCTGATCAGCATTGTGTGGGTTCGAGTCCCGGTCGTGACACTTGTGTCCTTAAGCAAGACACTTAACCATTATTGCTTTGTCCTTCGGATGGGACATAAAGCCGTAGGTCCCGTGTGTTGTGTAATGCACGTTAAAGAACCCAGTGTATTAATCTTAAAGAGAAGGGGTTCGCCCTGTGTTCCTGGTTTGATCGGCTGCATATTGCGCCACAGCACCTTGTAAAACCATTACATGGTGCTATAAAGGAATAGGTCTCATACTTCAAAACGTAGCTCCGCATACCTTGCAGGAAAAATTACTGAGTGACTTGATATGCCCCTAGGGGTGTGATAAAGCGCTATATAAGAACCCAGTATTATATTATTATTAAATTTACACACACCAAAGAAACTGAAAACTTTTTAGTATTATTTACATCTGAAAAGAATACCAATTTGAAAATGTTTAGAGGGTGAGATTGAACATCTTTTATTGGCCCACTGGGCAAGTTAAGAAGTGGTTTTTACTAGCTCACAGCAGGTTTTACTAGACAGTGCCGGTCTGGCTAGTGTAAAGGCTGAACCCTGACAGGTATTTTAAATTTCTTAAAGGTAGGGTCATCATTTGGTTTTTGTCCACATAATGATTATTTATAGCAAAATTATGAAGAAAGATACAATAAAAGTCAACTGTGAAAGTTTCAGCTGAAATCAGTGTCTACTTGATGAGAAAACAGCCAAAAACTCTCACAGTATTTTCACACGAACGTCGAATCCATCTACGTTTAGCGAGGTACAACAGGTACAAACCAGATCTCTCGCCGCAGCATTCACGAACGGACACCAACCCTCAGAAATCTGAGAAACGATTCATGCATGAGTTGTTTCTCAGATTAAAACGTTTTTATTGATAACTAATCAAGGGAGGCGTTACAGAAGAAATAATTTCACAGGATGCTTACTACCATGACTATTTTTATAACAAGTAAGCTTTCAAATAGAATTTACACTTCTTCTTTTTTCAGGTTCATTACCAAATGATGATCCTACCTTTAAAGACTTCAGAACAAAGTCTAATTTTTGTTATCCATTCAGCCAAGCCCGACAGCAACTGCCTAACCGTGGCGCTCACATGAAATGAACATTTGGGAGTGTCTCCACCCCCTTCCCCCCCCCTGATCATCATGCCGCTCACAAAAGGCAAAACACAAGTATGTTTATAAACAATGACACACTTCTTCAATTCTTGTTTTCATTTGTTCTTCTCAACAGGAAGCGAGGGGCAAGACAATGAAGATCTACTCATCGAGTGGTTTTCACTCGTCAACGACAAGAACCAACTAGTCAGACGAGAGGGAGAACTAGTTGCTCAGTGAGTTTCTAACGAGAGGCATTATGGATTTCTTGTAAAATTGTGCCAGTCTTATAAGCTCCTTTGCAAGGCATATCAAAGTGTGTTTAGCTTTCCACTGTTCAGATTTAATGACTGCTTTGTTGTTATTTATCAAAAGGGGTATAATTTAACAAAAAAAAACAAAAATTAAGCCGACTTTTGATGCAAAA
Organism: Plazaster borealis; assembly: GCA_021014325.1. Classification (NCBI taxonomy): domain Eukaryota; kingdom Metazoa; phylum Echinodermata; class Asteroidea; order Forcipulatida; family Labidiasteridae; genus Plazaster; species Plazaster borealis. The sequence goes on from CM037475.1 coordinate 10,409,786, forward strand.
TTTTGCTGCAAGTTACTCTTCTCCAAGCTCAAAATTACTCACTTTTGTCAATTTTGCATATAACCAGGGCCCAATTTCATGGCTCAGCTCACTGTAAGAGAACAAATTGGCGCTTATGGAAGCTGCAAATTCCACACTTAACGTAGACGAATTTCACAGGTTAGCAAGCAATGTTTGCTTGTACGTGTGTGTACATCATGTTACTGAGCATTTTGGCTTTCACAGCTAGCGCAGAAATTCAGCGCTTACACTGTAAGAGGAGAATGGTGGCCGTAAGCGCAGAATTACGTGGTAAGCGGAGCCATGAAGATTGGCTTAGTAGATTTGATTTTAGGAATTGGTTTGATCTATGAAAGCATGATGAACAAGCTTACAGTTACATTCTTATGGACAAGGCAGGCTTACCTGGATAGCAGTTAAAATTCAAGTGTAGCCCTGTTCAATGAACCATTGTCATTGTGGTGATCAGGTTCCTTGTATACATGATGGCAATGATAGTCCTCATTATAATTTAAAGAAGGGGACCAGACTATAATGGATTCAAGCCTCGGTTTGACTGGAATAAAAGCAAGACAGTAGGGTTGGGACATTTAATCAGTCAATCGTTTAACCATGAACAAAAAGATGCTGAAATCCGTTTGAAATTGCCTTAACGATTAAATGAAGACGACAGTCAAAAATAAAAAACGAAGCCGAAAGGTAAAAAATTTTTTTTTAAATGAACCTTCTTTTTTTGAAAATGTTAGCCCCAGATGCTATCCAGGGAGAATGATTGCTAAGATTATAAGAAAGTCCTATCCAAAATCATACAGGGTAGCTGACCCAGAAGATCTCAGGTAATAACAGTGAAAAAATACCAAAGCTTTTTGAGAAATACTTCATACAGAGGCCAACAATGTAATTTTTTGCAAGAAGTACAGAAAAAGAACAGACCAGGGCTGGATTTCACAAAGAGCTTAGATTAATCTGATGTGTGAATCATTCTAATTGCTAAGCACAGTGTGATGTCACAATACAGGTCACTATGGTGATTATTGAAAATGCATCTTAAGATGAATCTTAGTGCTTTGTGAAATCGAGCCCTGGATTGACAGATAAACTAAACTACAAACTAAATACTCAGTTAGATACATACTGACGAGGATGCTCTTCGGTTTGACCTTTCTAGAGCCCAAATGCAGGACTTGGAGCACCAGCAGTCCGAAATTGAGTATGAGCTCCGTTGCCTCATGCACAAGCACGAGCACCAGAAGACGGATGCGGACGTGGTGCGGGAGGAGAAACTCTTAGAGATGCTGGTGGACGTGGTGACCAAGAGGAGCCAGATCGTGGAGCGGCTGGAGGATGACCGGAAGAGGGAAGTAGCCGAAGACCAAGACATTCAGAGCATGATGGAGCAGAGCGGTAGGTATAATGAGGATTGGGTTGACGAATATTAAACAAACGGATTTAGGTATACCAAGGGGCTACAAAACCAAGGGAGAACTTTATCAACCTTGTGGCACTTTATCAAATCATGCGATAACGCCGGTTTTTGCGATCACTTCAAAGCAAACTAGGTTAAAATTCTATGTGAATGAAGACTCGTTTATAGCAACAATTAGATTTTGCAACTGTGGATGATTTGTACTTGCCTAGCTGATTTTCTGCCCGGCAGTGCATGTGTGAAATGGGTCACTGGTTGTGACACGGTCAATACCACTTGAAAGTCCTTACATGGGGACTCTTGGACACTTGGTGGCAGCAGATATACCGAGTAGTTCACTTTTGTGTATGTCACCCTTACCCACTGGGATTGGGGATTTGGTAAGGTTCATTAAAAACAACAACAACAAGCATACATTTCTGGCACTTTTGTGACCAAGCCGTGTGGGTCAAACATCTGGTCGACATCAGCGTTCGATACTGGTTTTGCGCGATCGTATCCCATGGAATTTCTTATCCACCAGAGGGCAAAAACAATGCATTCATTGGTAATTGTTGAACGTGTTGAAAGCGTCCTGTGTATGATTGTAAAGTATTAAAGTGGTTGCGCAATGTTGCCGTGCACTATACATTATAAATAATCCTATGGGTTTGAGTTAGCGTAAGTGTTACTCGCATTCCTTGCATGTCTTTTGAAATTTTGGTCTACAGTTGTCTCCCCCATACGTGTGGATTTTAAATACTATGTAACACACCTCGTTTGCATGCTTATTATAATTAAGTTGTGCAAGTCGTTTTCTCATGGCTGTGCTTACCGCGGAATTGTGCGCCTACGACCCATAGAATTATGCACTTTCAGAATTTTATGGTAAGCAGAGCCATGGAATTGGATCCAGATGACCACCCCCTTACATATGTATTATTGTGTAGATTTGAAATGGTGTTTTTGTTATGTGTAACACAACGTATTTGCATGTTCTTTGAAATTTGTGGTCTACAGTTAACTTCCACGTATGCTGTTAAATTGAGAGGTACAACATTGTCTCTTAGAAGCATGTAGTCATTTTAAGTATCTGCTTTTTGGAAAAAATTTAACTAAAATTAAAAGAAAAAAAGAAAAAAAGCATGCATTGCTGTAACCCATTATGATGCTGCAGCCTATAGCCTTGTCATGTGATCTGGCTGCTGTCACAATAACTTAACATTTGATGCATGTTCTACAAAGATTGGTTCAGACAGCTTTTGCCAGTCCAATCAGGGGGTGTTTTCTGAGTTGAGCCTCTTTGATTGGCTGTGGTTTATGCTTTTGGTTGGCCTGGCAGTGTGTTAGTAGTTCAAGCATTAGGCATTTGCAGAGCATGTAGCCATAGCCAAAGGTAGTCAAAGCCATTAATTCTATTACTACCTTGGTATGGTTGCACTGCTCTCGGAGGGGAAAAACCCATAATGGCTGAGAAGGTATCTCATCTTTTGAGGGAAAATTACAAATCTATATGTTTGCAGTCTGCTCATAATGATTTTTGTAGCAGAATAGTTCCTTGTTTCCCTAAAACTCAAAGTGACATTTTAGAGTGACTATCTTTTGTATTGCATGCTTTTCAAGAAAAGCTGTGAACAACTAAATTCTAACTTTTGAAGTGATGTTATTACTCAGTGTTGTACCTTTTCTATAACAAGTATCCGCTGTAATTTGTTCTATGTGTGTTTTCTTAATTTTAGTGTTTGACAGGTATTTCATGTTTCGAAACAATAGATTAAGCAGGTAAACTTTCCTTGCTTTAACAAGTTGTTTTTTTACGCTAAGAAGGTTGTTTCAGAGGAACAATTTTTTGCCACCTGATACCATGTTCTGTCTAAATTTTGCTGGAGCCAAAGGTCAAGCGTAGAATTTCTTTTTAGTTTGACTTTGTCCATAACTGATGTAATAATAATAATAATAATGTACATTTCTATAGCGCCAAATCCATATTAAGAAAAAATGCTCCCTGGCGCTTTACAGTCCAACAATAAACAAAACAAAAAATAATAAAGAATAAAGTATAATCAAACGATAAATTAAAAAATAAGCAAGACAAACTAACCAAACGATGCAAAAATATAAAAATGAGATAAAATATAAACTTAGCACAGTCGAATAAACATAAATACAAAACATTACACAATGTAGCTACAAATCGATCGGGCCTTTGAATTATCAGGATCTTTCTTGATTTCATGATTTGTCATTGATCTCCCTTGCAGCTTCCGATTTTCTTGAAAGAAGCGAAACTACCATAAATGACCAATCACAGAGATGAAAGACTCGGACTCTGGTTATGAACAAACCTACAGATATCTATTTGAAATGACGTCTGTAAACCTCTAAAATGATTTATTATGTATATCCTGAATCGCACACCCCAAGAGAAAACTATTATCCAAGTTTCAGGATCTTTCGTTTTCATACTTCTCACCCCTCATGCTTAAACCATCAGAGTTTCTGGATTCAGAATGTTATGGTTTCTAAGTTCAAAGGTTACGGGCTTCTACTCACACCAATATAAACCAATAGGTTATGTTACTTGTAGAACTTGGGAACATATTCTGTAAAGGGCAGCATTGAATTTATAATTTAATGTTTTGAATGCAAGAAATTGCTTTGTTTTCGATTTTGGACTTGTCTTGGTTCATAAAACAACCACCAAATGCAAAAGCATTACATAAATTAGCTGCCGCTTGCTCAGAGTAAAACAAAACCAAGCCGTTTTAATAAGTTTTTAAATAATTTATTGCAGATTCTTTTTTTCAGTAGTAAGGCATGCTGTGTGTTCACTCATTTAAATAGGGGCTCCAAGGTCAAGTTAAGTTTTGTGATGAACTCATTTTCCAATAGATAGAGTCCTAATGAATGCTAATTAGTCTCTAACCTCATGTTAAAATGGTGTAAAATGTCATTTTGTTGGATACTTTTTGACGGCCTCTGACATCAATCAAACAAATGGGTCTGTACATTTTAAAGAGGAACTTTTTGCGCCAGTCAGAAGGTCAATTTCAAAGCCAGTTCAGTTGAATTTCATCAAAATTTAGGAATTGACTAGTTATTTTCTGTACAAAAATGTAGAGACCATAATATTTAAATGTGACGTTTTTGGATTTTGACAAATTTGTACTTGAAGGGTAGCGCTATTGAAGGTTAACAAACACAGTGTTATTTTCAACAATTTAACGTGAGGTTAGAGACTTTTTATTTGTTTCCATTTTCATAAGGACTCTATCTATTGGAAAAATGAGTGGATCACAAAGCTTTGTTTGACCTCGGAGTCCCTCTTTAAGAACAAGTAGAGTGTAATGCATTCAAATACAAGCTTAAATTTGACAGGTTTTTGCTTTTATTTCAGACTAATGATAATGTTTTGTACAGCATGAAAGTTAAAGCTACCTTTTAATTAAATTATTTATTTATTTTGAATTCAAATAGGATTAAAACTTATTTATCAAGTAGTTGAAATGACTGTTTGTCATTGGTTGCATAAGCTTGTAAATGCAGTGCAAATTTTGCGAGCTCAAATATGATCTTTATGAAAGTCCAAAAATTTAATACTCAAACATAAATCATGTTAATATATTTATTTGTGTATTTGTTGTGACAGCTTTTTCGCTGGTTTCGTTCTGATGCCCCTCAGGATTTCACTTAAAAACTTTCAGTTTTGAACAGTGTAACACACGTTATTTTTGTGTTATCCTTACACAGATGTGAAAACCGAAATAACTCATTTTGTATCCCAGACACGATTATTACAGCAATCAAAATAGCAAACATTGTTTCTGCTGACGCTTTTGTGTCTGATTTCATCTTAATTACTTTCGTTCTGAAGCATTTACCTTATGATTTATGTTGTGTTTACCCTGCAAAGATTGTTTATTGCTGTTTTCATAAAAAAAGTCCGTCATGTTCTAATTGTCCTTGTTTTGGGGGTTTTGTTTTGTTTTGGGGGTTTTTTTGGTGGGGGTGTTTTTTGTTTGTTTGTGCTTTGGAAGTTCAATGTGTTGTTCTTATTTCTATGTTGAAGTTTGTGCTCTTTTTCTATTTCTTACTCAGTCAGTATTCTTGTTCACCTTTGTTATAGATCATTTTCAACACTATAAGTTCATAGAGGTGGTAGATGTTTGCAACTCTTCTCTTTGTTTCTGTATTATTCTTGTGTACACTGATTTTCTACATGTTGTGCCTTTTTAAAGATTTAGATCTTATGATTTATCTTTTTTTCTTTTGATTTTTTTGTTGTAGCCAGTGTTTCTCTTGTAGCTCATATTTATTTGTCATTGCCCTTTCTATAGAATCATGTTTTGGTCTTCATATGCTACAATTTGTAGTTCTTACCCATTGATGGCCCTTTCACCAAACACCCCCTCTCCCCGCCCCTCCCCCTCCCCACCCCAACCCAGTTTGTCTTTAGTTCTGTTTTTCGTTTTGTTTTATTTCATTTCTGATTTCTAATTTCTGTTTAGGTTTGGACAAGAAGCAAACAGCAAAGAAGAAACATAAGAAGAAAAAAGGCGTCGGCCTTCTTGGTAAATAAAAAAAAAATATTTCAAAAAAACAATAATTGGTAAATAACTCTTAATTAGTACTCCTTAGAATTTGTTCTGTGTTAAAATAAACACAATTTTGTACGAAAAAGGCAAAAAACTAATGCTTAGCATATAACCTTCTACATGTCGGATATTTTTTTATAAAGTCAAGCAAGTGTTATGCAAATGTTCAAATCCTGCCATTATAATACGGAGGTTCAATTCTTTTTTTAAATATCAATACATTTAAAACAAGGCTTTCTTTAGTTCTGGCTATCTATTCAGTGCACCACCTGTTAAACCCTTGAACCAAGCTCACATGCAGCGACTGCCTCCTACACTCACCAGGGCCCAATTTCATAGAGCTGCTAAGCACAAAAATTTGCTTAGCATGAAATTTCTTCCTTGATAAAAACAGGATTACCAACCAAATTTCCATGTGTTGCATATTGCTTGTTACTGGTATTCAGCTGTTGTTTGCTTATCCTGAAAATCACATGGAAATTTGGTTGGTAATCCTGTTTTTATCAAGGAAGAAATTTCATGCTAAGCAAATTTTTGTGCTTAGCAGCTCTATGAAATTGGGCCCAGTTTGGGAGTCAAATTGTACGTACAAATTATATAGTAAGCGTGTAAAATGCCGCGTCGCCTGAAATGCGCACTACACTGTATAACACATGGGTACATTGACTTAAAAAATGGCGCAACCCAAATTATTATGATGATGACGTTGGGTGAATGGGGTCAATACAGAGGGTGCATTCACAGTTTTGGTGTTATTTTTTACCGAGACAGATTTCAGAAGAAAAACAAAAGTACTTTAGGGATTAAATACACCTTTAGTAATTTTTGTATTACAGTTTTATCAATTTTGATGGTGCCCCAGAAACTACTCTGGATAATTATGTAATTTTGTATTATGAACAAAAGCGCTACATGTCAATTTGAATTTTTGCATTTTTCTTAAAATTTGCTATTCTCATTCAATTCAAAGTAATTTAATGTAGTTTTTGTCACTGAATGTAAACCTAGACCATTTGAACAGTTTTGGGTTTACTCTTTTAACTATTTATTTTGCGACCATTTGTTTATTTTGCTATATTTTTCCTGACTGTTTATGAATTACTGTTTGTTGTCTGTTGTTGTAAATTTCTGTGGTGTCGTTCCTCTGTGACCCCATGGTGTGCTAGGGAGACCTTCCTGCAAGATTTATAGTAGCAACTTTTTAGTTAAAACCTCTTAAAATGGTCGCTTAAAATAATATATGCACATGGCAATTTATTTCTACACTAGATTATATTTACTATTGGAGCTTACCTTTGCCAAATAATGTTGCTGGGAAAGTATGAGGAAATTGTTTTGGTTACTAATTAAAAAACAAAAACAAGAAACAACAACAACAACATACATTTGTTTGATTTATAATGTACACTGTTAAAAATGTCCGTAAATTTACGGACTCCGTAAAGTAAAATATTCCGTATTTTCGCCGTAATTTTAAGGACTTTCCGTAAATGTAAATATTAATTATGCTAATAAGCGTAATTACAATCAACCACATTTGCCCAAACACCTACACATAATATAGTACATGTAAGTACATACTGTACTGTAAGTACAAACTTTTCCGGTAATAGAGCTGCAGGAATACGGAACTATATTTTTGTTCTGGCAGCTCTATTACCGGAAAAGTTTTTTAATTCCGTAAAATAAAAAACCCTTAACATGAGTTTGTACATGTGTACACGGTTGTGGGTGAAATAACAATATGTACTTACATGTACTATATTATGTGTAGGTGTTTGGGCAAATGTGGTTGATTGTAATTACGCTTATTAGCATAATTAATATTTACATTTACGGAAAGTCCGTAAAATTACGGCGAAAAAACGGAATATTTCACTTTACGGAGTCCGTAAATTTACGGACATTTTTAACAGTGTAGCCATTTCGAAACTTTCATCCACTGCAAAGACATTTTGGCCTCTTTCAAAGATGGTGTTTTATATTTTTGGCGTTTTAAGTTGTTGACTTTTTTGGTTAAATCTACCAGTCTACCACTGGACAAGTCAAACTGTGTGTTGGCTGTATGTTTCTACGTTCAGTTGTTTTATGTGTTGTTTTTATTTTGTGTGTAAATTATCATAAGGCTGTCATCGATGACATAAAAGAGGAAATACTGGATTTTTGTTACTTAAATTTAAACAAGCCGTCAATTGACATCCATTTTTTAAAGGCATCGTACACGTTTGGTAATTACTCAAAATATATACTAGCATAAAAATTGACTTGGTAACGAGCAACAGAGAGCTGTTGATAGTATAAAACATTGTAGGAAACGACTCCCTCTGAAGTAACGTAGTTTTTGAGAAAGGGGTAATTTCTCACTAAAATAATAAAAACTTCTTGCAAGAAGTTTTTATTCCTATCTGAAAGCACACAAATTTGAACAACAAGGGTGTTTTTTCTTTCATCATTTTCTTGCAACTTCGATGACCAATTGAGCCCAAATTTTCACAGACTTGTTATTTTATGCATATGTTGGGATACACCAAGTGAGAACACCGTTCTTTGACAATTACCAATTGTGTACGATGCCTTTAAATACTTTTATGACCAATTTCATAACGTTGGGTTACTTTTTCGGATAAATTCAGGGGATTGTGTTTGAACAGAAATCTAAAGTGATTTTCTGTGTTGATGAATTATTTACAAACCAAAGGGTTTTACTTAATTTTGCTGTAAAGAAATCACACAATTGCAATTAGACCATGTAACAAAATAGTTTCAAAGAACTTATACTGTTCAATGTTTTTTTTAATCAGCTAATAAAATGACAAAGATGTTTCTAGCAATACCAATAAATAGACACAGCCTAAAAGTGTTTGTATAAATTAGGCGCAAGATGTATATAGCCAAATTATTTTTGTATAACCTCATGCCACATTTATGTTATTTTTGTGTGTGTGTTTATTTTTATTTATTTATTTATTTTTTATTAAACGTGGATTTAAGACGTTCAGTGCTATACTTGTAACTATAACTTTCTGTAAATGGCTATAAACTAGTTAACTAGTCATGAATTAAAGGTAGATAAAGTATAGTATTGATTACGGTATTGATCAAATTTCAAATTAACATATCTGTGTTAAATTTATGGTAGTATAAATCTTCCCGTTTAGTGAAAAGGTGCTTGCTTACTTGACCCGAAAATGTAGATTTAAATTTTAAATAGCTATGTTTTATAGATTCGAGAAAGTTACAAGCTTTCATTTAAGGTTTATTGCACGAAGGAATCCGCCACTGATAAGTGGTAGTTAATTAAAAACTAAAAACGAACCCTGACATTATCTCACGTCCATCGGCCATGTGCAAACAATTTTGCATGCGAACATTTGTGTACCTTTCTTCGTTTTGAAATAGCCTAATTCTGTCAAATTCTATCAAAATAATTCTTTCGGCAAATATCAGGTCAGGCATGCAACTTTAATGTTTCTTGAATTTGGACGAAAAATCTTCAGTTTCCGGTTATTGTAACTGACCAATACCAGACTGCAAGTGACGTTTAGTGAATAGCTGGAATTGACAAAATAAATGATAATACAAACACATACTGTACGGGATAGTGAAAATTAACACACGTCAACCGTAACTATCACGCACTTATTTATTTTTTAACTCTTTGTGATAAACCTTGATTTTGTCTACTTCACTAATGCTAATTTACTCCACGTAAACTACAATAAACAACCATTAACAACCATTTTGATGTATCTTCCAAATTGTGGCTATACTGTAAGAATAATAAAGAATGTTAAAGGGGCTGCGTCGTCATCATCAAAGCAGGCCTTTTGCTCAACCATTTACTGCACGTGCCCGCGCGCGGCCCATGATATACGGAGGGGGAGGGCGCGTGCGTGCAGTATTTCCATGTACAGCCACATGCCCTGCTTTGATCATGACGGCACAGCCCCTTTAACTCAATACAAACACTTTGTATCAAGTCACACTTATTTGATCTGATCGAGTTCCTTTTCAGTGTTATTACAACCAGTCACTTCTCTACCAAGATTAATACTAGAGGGCGTCTACACTCTCTCATTGAGCGAGTTTCCGTAATGTGGCTCAGTGGCCGTGAACGGGCTGGCACGTCACAGCACAAGCCCAATAATAGAACAATCAATGATGACCATAAAGTGTCCATAAATAGAATGGGGTGACAGACACTGAGTCATTGCCGGGTAGTGTTTGTGCACTTCTTCTTCTTGAGCGGCTGGTTAATAATTATTGGTCTAGATGATTTCTATACCGCACACTGGCTCACATGTTCATGCATATTCATACCAGCGGGGGGGGGGGGGGGCTGAATGGCGGGTGGCCCCTTTCGTCCCGGTAGGTGACTTTCACCTTTTTTCACAATAATGAAGTGGGGGAGTTGTTAATAATTACTCATTATTTTGTCTCCAAAAATTTGTCACACTCCAAAGACTCGTCATGGTCAGACATAGTCACGGAGGAAAGGGGGTGTTCTTATAGTTGCTTGAATTTGATCGTTCTGTCAATGGATACTTCGAGGTTATCGGCACCTTATACGGTCCCCACAAAATTATTACGTACAACAACGGATACAATGCCAGCTAGTTCCCAAACGGATAACAAACTATATGTGACAATTTAGGCCTTCACAGAATAAAATGGGACTGTTTTTAATCATGGAAGTATAGAAATCAGTTGGATAAAATGAATAATTGTAAACTTTCTTGAAAACAATTACATTAACATAGTAATATTATATCGAGTTAAAGTAATAAATAAACAACACAAATTGTCTATGACTGTTTGTATAATGATTATATCCTTTTTATTATTTTTATTTTTTAAGACCCCTTGCAATGGCCGCAATCGCTGATGTCAAACAATGGAAATGTGTACGCGTGCGTGTACGCGCCGCACTCAACTCTCAGCCAATGATAGGTTTTCATTGAATTCAATGGACACGATAAGAAGAAGATTGACCTCGAGGGGGCTGTTTTGGGGCTTGTGACGTCACATGCAAGGGGTCTATTGGGGATGCCCATTTCTCTCTCCCGATTCTCGCCCCACCCCCATGATTAATATTTTAGGAAATGAAAATTACACGGGTCTCCCCGGTACGTAGTCAAATTATTTTCTTTCCGACCCTGAACTCATCTAGAACTTAGAGTAGAGGGTTTTTTCTTCTTCAACTTGGCTCTTTCAACTTTGTAAAGGGCAGTGCGTCTATTAAAGAGGCTGTATCGTCATGATCAAAGCAGGCCTTTGGCTGTACATGGTATTTATGAGCTCCCATCCAGCTGCATGCACGCGCCCTCCTTTCCAACCAAATCTATGGAGTACGTGAAGGAACCGGGGGTGTTCATAATTCCATGTACAGCAGCCACAGAACTGCTTGATCATGACGACACAGCCCCTTTAAGTTATTTGTATTTGTGGGTCGGCACCAACTGCCCATTCTCGAATGGGCCCATAAACAGGAAATTACTTTTAGCGCATGGTCTTGCACCCAGACTATAAGTTATTCTCTCACTCGTTTTAAAACGGACCGCACAGGGTCTTCACTTGTGAAATGAGCAGAGCCAGACTGTCGATTTGTCTATGCACATGACGTAAATAGACTCCATTACGTTTTGGAAACCCTGAACTTTCGCGACTTCTGCGGTAAGTAGTAACTGTTTTCTCTTATTTATTGACCGAAAAACCACATGTTTTGTTAGTTTTTACATTCATTACTTGATACTTGTTAATAATTTGGCGTTTATAACGAGTACTAGTTTTGTTCCTCTGTGATTTTCAAAGTCAACCGACGAACCAATATTCTAATAATTGAATGAGTCAAAACAAAATTTATACGTGTCGGTCTGCAAATTGTAGAGTGATATCACAACAAAAAACACTGTTTTCCTTCCTCCATAGTTGTTCTCGTAGGGTAGTACCATGGACTCCGGAGGTAGTATGTTGGCCAACGTGAATAAAATGTGTTCATTTTTGTAATGGCTTTTCCGCCGTTGTTGTTTTCTCTTTTAATTGGCATCCTTAGATTAGAAAAGGGGGAGTGATCTTTCAGTAGCCTATATTTTGTTTAGTCAGTCTCTCGAGAGAGTCTATGAATTTGAATATAATTTGATTGATTCCTACAACTTCGGTTCCTCAAATCAATCTTCAAAATATACAATATCTCTGGAAGCCACCTGTGATCTTCCACCAATACATGTATATACTAATCTGGGCGTATAAATTGCATAGCATTCTTACTCAGACTCAGAGTAATTAAATTAGTACTCACAGAAACTAATCATAGTAGTATCAAGTGATGCCACAATCTCATGGTTCTACTCTCTAGGACTGTAAACAACAACAATGTTTACATTATTCTAGGACTGTAAACAGCAACAATGTTTACATTGTTCTAGGACTGTAAACAGCAACAATGTTTACATTGTTCTGGGACTGTAAGCATCAACAATGTGTACGATAAAATAAAATTGGGGGGGGGGTGGGGTGGTGAAGCCTGAACGGGGAAGTTTAACGCCCAATTCATATCACGCCTTTTGTAATTATATTTTAAGCCTGCAAGTTGTGGGGTATTCCAAAAACTTACTCCTTTTAAGTGAAAAATTAAATACACGCATCGACATGGACAGTATTCACACATTATCCCACTGTACATTGAGTTCCAGGGCGATAGCATGAAGGTTTTTTTATTATTTTTTTTTATGAGATATCGCCCAACTCACAAGGCCGGACGGCCACTTCAAGGTGAGGGCTACACTTAACTGTCACCAGGGGCATGTTGCCACCTACTCCTGGGGCTGAAACAGGGTTGCCCCCTATACAGTCCGTAAGGATGTAGGCATGGGTATCATCCACTAGGAGCCTGGCTGGTAGAGCAGAATGCACTACCTTCCCAACTTGAACAAATCACATACGGTGCTGAGTCATCCATTGGTATGGAAATTAAAATTAGTTAAGAGACTATAATCATGAACTGATTGTTCATAAAAATCACTTTACCATCTGTATTGTAAATTTAGAAATTGCCAAGTTAACCAGCAGGAAATGCCTGATTCCCTGACAATATAAACCATTTTAGAGTGTTAATCAGGGTGTTAATAAAGTCTGCATTGTTTAAAATCCATTGTTCTGTCCAGTACAGTGTACTTCAGGAGTGGCACACTTCTAATTATAAACCAGACAGTACATCCACAACTGCAATACCTGGTAAAGGATGCTGAGTTCGACCATCCATTTTTCACTCATTGTGACCAACATGTAATCAGCTCTGGATAAACATTGTAAGCTACTATTTTTGGTCACAAAATGCAGTGTAATACTGCATCTTTTCCGATCTGATTTCATCTGTGTTACTACACTGGTTAAAATATATAAGTTCTAAAGATGATGATGTACACCGTTAATCATTTCATGGGCAACAACTTTTATATGAAGATCCTGAATCTTGACCATCAGACAAGTCAGAGACTCCACTGGAATACTTGTTAACTGTGTGTTGTGTTGTCATCTAGCCTTCAAGAAAGACTCTGCTGGGGTCGAAACGTCAGGCCATTATCTATTTTTTGCATTGATACCACAGGTCTTTTTGGTTGGTCAGAGACTCGTCACAATGAGACACAAAAATGAATGCAACACTGATTTCTGGAAGAAGTTGTCGTTCATTGCCAACAAAGCTTTTTGTTCTTCCTTTCCTCAGATTACGCTAGTCCGACTTTGAATATTCTTGGGGAAGACTGCCAGATTTTTGACGAAGGGGATCAACTCTGAACGTGGAATGCTGACTGTATTTCACCTCTCCTGATAGGCTGCTGACAAACAGTAAAACAGAGAAAGCGAACAAATGTTCAAAATGAAGCAGACATTGAATATAGAATACATAGCGTGCTACGACTTTGAAGCTAGAGACGGGGATGAGCTAAGCTTCAAGCAACGAGATGTCCTTAAGGTACGTTGTGATTTGCATCTACACGTGGGTCTTGGTTTTGTTTGGTTCTATTGGACTGAGGACTGCACTTACATAGCAATCCAATTTAACCCTTAGGCCTTCAGACCCAATCCCTTCTATATCCAATTGCCAAGGTGAAGGATTCAGAAGCACTGGGACCAGTAGGCCCATGTAAAAATAGTCCAAGCAATTTGATGTGGAGTGACATGGGAGATGAGGAAATGGGAGGATTTGGGCCGCGCTCTAAATAAAGTATCTCGTTTGTAAGGGTTATATACATGGGATCAGGCATACCACCTTACTCAGAGTCCAACAGGGTGTTGAGTTACTGTGGTGTTGGATTTTGTTGGAGAAAGATACTTAAGTCACTCATGAGGGAATAACGGTGAAATAAATCATTCTTGTAGAAACTTCTGGTGCTGAAAAGATTCAAAAAGAGTGTTTCCTTTGGTTATTATGGACTGCTTTTTCTGCATCTTCAATTACAGCTCAGTTTGGTAATTTTAGTCCCTGATGTGCTTAAAAACCACTTTGGGTCTGCATTCAAAAACATTTCCACACATCTGTGTGTTAGAATATTTTTCTGAACTTTTCAGAGCTTCCGGAGTAATCCGAAAATATTGTGGTCACATTGACATCATGAATTGACAAAGGAAGGAAAACAAAAAAAATAATGTTTTGTCATGGATTTTGTGCATGAATTTATTTATTGTATTTTTTTCTCAAAAAGGAGCTAGTTTAGCTCCATTTAGGGCCTATTACATATTTACATTACAAAAAAAGATTACAACCCAGTTAACCCTTTCAACTTGAGCCTACATGTATGTAAAATCGGTCACCGGTGATCGATATTATAAATAAAATATGAAATCGAAAAAATGTCCGATTTTTTTTTCTAAAACCTTGTGTAAACAATTAGATATAAATGTAGCCCTATTTTTAAGCTTTATAGTGGTGTATAATGTTAACCGGTTTATAAGAAGTAAATCAGTCATTTTAATAAATGACTTGACTATATCATGCAAAATGGTCAAAAAAGGGTCAAATTTAAAGGGTTAATTCAATAATGAGAGTGAAATGTCTAAATATAAAGTAAACATCATGTAGTGCAATTAAAATAGCTTGCAATAAGAACTCTCAAAAACCAGATAATTGCCAGTAAACTGAAAATTAAATAAAGTTTCAAAGTTGAAAGTGAAACTAGTTTAATTCACTGTGTACATTGTATTGTTCTCAGAAAATAGTCGTCGAAACAAAACAATTCGTCAAGCATTTTTTCTCCATGGTGATGAATTTCATCAGATTTCTTTTTTAACCCGCCAAAATATTTGGGTCTCCCGTTGATCCATCCCCCACCAACCCACATTGAACACTCCAATTGATTTTGAACAATCTGCACAATAATATCAAAGCAACATTCTTCATGTGATCTCCATCCTCAATTATTCTGTTGGAATCCTTTAGATACATTTTGTAGAAAGTGCATTTATTACATGTCGGTTGTTGCAATCAAAATAAGCAAAAAGTAATTTTTGGGATAGATTTCAATTTTCCCAACCTTGACAGTATCTCCCATGGAATTATTTCCCTTGAGGAGTGGCACTGGTATAACAAACCTTAACAATTTGAGAGCTTCTAGAATTATATAAATATGTTCATTGTTACTAGTCTTTTAAGTTTCCTAAATCTGGGTTTGCTGTTAACTTTTGTAGTGACTGGTCAGTGGGACTATTTAGCTGGTTATTTCACTAGCCATTCTTGTGACAAAGCTTTTTCACTAGTCCATATTTCAAATAAAATGGGGATGCTTTTTAACACTGAACTAGCCAGTCGGACCACTTGGAGTGAATATTGACTGGTCCTGAGGTGTTTTAACTGGCAGCAAACCAACTGTTGAAAGGGATAATGCTGCTTTAAATACACATGTAGCTAGTTAGATTTATCAGTCAGCGATCCTAATAGTAAAATGAGTGTTAACTGTTTCACTTTATTAATACACACATTCCATTTCCTGGTTTGTCACTGCAGTCCTTATTGGGCTTACAAAAATTAGGGTATTGTCAAAAAATGTTTTAACCTTCAAACCTTCCCCTTCACCGTCCTCACCAAGTTCACCACATCCAGTCAGGGCCCAATTTCATAGTGCTGCATAACGGTAAGCAAATTTTCGTGCTAACTGGGATAGCAGAAAAATTTGCTTGTTCATATTGATAAGCGTATTTCACAGGTTAGCACGAAAATGAGGCGGCCATCTTGCGCGTTCACCATGGATTTGCATTGTTACGTCATTCATTTTCGTACAGTAAGCACCGGAAGGCTAGCATGCCTTTTCGTGTGCTTAAGGTTAGCAGTGCTATGAAATGGAAACTCGCTCAGTAAGCACAAAATGTATGCTTAGCAGCTCTATGAAATTGGCCCTGTACTACTGTGTGAAAATATTGGTGATTATGAATAGCCCCATCACAAATTCTGAAAATGTTGTTGATGCAAGATTGTTTTGTGGTTTTTGTTTGTTTGTTTGTTTGTTTTGTTTGTTGTTTTTGTTTGTTTGTTTGGGGTTTTTTGGTGTGGGGGGGGGTTGGGGGAGAGTTAAAAATTCTATGCAAGTTGCATAATATACGATGCAACAAAAGTGACAGTTCTGTATTGTTGTGACCCTCTGTGTGGCTTGTGGTGTAAGGCTAATTTAAAGGTAGGGTCATAGATCGGTTTTTGTTAATGTAATGCTGATTTATAATCCAAATTGTCAATAAAGATACACCTGTACAATATAAGTCACCTGTGAAAGTTTCAGCGGAAAACACTGTCACAGTGCTTTCAACAAGAATGTCAAATCCATCCATGTTTAACGAGGTGACAACGGGTACTAACCGCATCTCTGGCCATAGCATTCACAAACGGACACCACGGAAATTTGAATCTCCCTTTACCCTTGAGTCGAGTTTTGGAGATTTAAAATTGTTGACATATTTTTTACAGATTTTTAATCAACGGGGCATTTCAGATAACCTAAGTCCCAGGATGCTTACCAACATTACATGTACCATCTTTATAACAAGTAAGCTTTCAGATAGAAACTTAATTTTGTTCTTCTTCTGGGTGTTACCAAAGTATGACCCTATACATTTAACTCATCAATTAGTGTACTCAGTTTTTAATTTTTGATAAATTTTTGAGAACTAGTGCAGTGGTCTGTACCATGTCAAAGATATTTTTTTAAGATAGGTAAATCCCTTTGTTTTTTTAAGTCCAAATACTAAGAGTACAACAAATAAAAGAATATGCTTTCGGTCTTGTTTAATGTGTTTACAAGAACTGTAATCTTGCAGTGTCCTTGAAATTGAAACCAGTACAAAAGGGCTTTTGAACTAACCAGGAAAAATTATGTACATACTTACAATGTGTTTCCTTACCTGTACGTTCATATTCTGTAAACTACATGAAGTACTTTGAAATGCATGATACTTAGAAAATAGTTGAGCCACACAAGTTGATAAAGTGAAAAGTCCCGACATACGAGAATAATCTGGTTTCCTTGAAATTGAAACCAGTATAAAAAGGCTTTCAAACCAATGAGTTTCCTTAACACCTGTACACCTGTATACGTTCATATTCTTTAAATACAAGAAGTACTCGTGCATTTTAGACAATAGTTGAGCCACTGCCCACAAGTTGATCTTTTGTGTTTATTTTAATGAATATTGTATTCAAAGAGATTTCACAAATTAGATTTGGAACCCATTCTGCAACCTCGTTCCCAGGGGTTATTGATCTCGCCTCGCCATTTTTGTCCAGCATGCCTTGCTCGCTCATAACCCCTGGTTTTGGATAGTTTAAATGTGCTAATGCATGGCACATTTTCATTAGGCCTGTGGTCGATCCACTCTACGTGCACGCTAAAGTATGATAGCCTGCAAAAGTGGCATCAAGTCAAAGAGCAACTGGTCCCCTCTAATACTTCTTTTGATCTTGTGACATGTCTAACTGACATGCAGTTTTGGGTGACCAATTGAAAAACATGTTCATTTAAAGTTGGATCGTGCCAAATAATTTCATTTTGACACGTGTGTGCTAAGCGTCCTTATATGCACCCTATAAGCGCCTACAAGGTCTCAAAATCGTTAAACAAGCGTGCACGCAAAGCAGTGGCCTTTGGGAGCCAATCAGTATTGTTTGTCAGTACATCCCTGCCAGGCGTTGGTGACAAGATGAATTGATACGGCTGACCGTGGTAGCGAGGCTGCCCTTTCTGTGGTCGGCCTTTGACCTAAACGAAACAGCACAAAAAAGCTGAACACCTTAATATCAGCTAGTGAAAGAAAACCAAAATTATACAACATGCCTTATAGCATCGAATAAAAATTATCCCAGAATTAGTTTTAAAAACAGTGAAGAAGAGGCTGAAGCTGACATAATAGTCTTGAAATCAAAGGACTATCATGACTACTGGGGTTCTCCAAAATTTCCAAGTTTTTGAGATAATACAGAGAGTACTACTTTTAAAGACCTCCCCCTCCAACCAAACAAAACTGGAGCATAACACTTTTGTTTGTGCATGTCAGTAATAATGTGTATTATGTTCATGGTGACTCACCCCCCCCCCACCCCGCCCAGAAACTGCTTAATCAACCTGAATTCCATCTAGACTTTTCTGCAATTTCTTTTCTCAAAGGTTTAAAACACCTTTTAAGTACTGAGTATATAGTGCTTAACAGACATCGGTGTATCTATGGGTAAACCAAATAATATTCTTTATCCCCTATGCAAATTAACATCTATTAAATTGTAGGATTCGAAACAGCCTTTAGCTACCAGGCAAAACAACCTCTAGAATGGCAAAGGTTGTGGGTTCGAATCCCACCTGAGTAATATCCCTATGGAAATTTGTTTTCGCAAGACTCGGGAAAGTACTGAGTATACAGTGCTTTACACACATCAGTGTGTGGGTAAAACCAAATAATATTCTTTATGCTTGATGCAAATTTAACATGTTCATGTATTTAACCTTTTACTACTGGTGAACACTTACATGTAATGCATGAACACATGGTGTCTCAAAACTGGTACATTGTCGACGCATCCATAATTATCTTGCACACGATATTCGTGTGCATGAACGTGCACGCAGCAACAACAACTCGCCCAAATAGACTGCAACTTTTGCAGGAACTTGGGTTTCAGCAAGAGAACAAAATTACACAAGTCGAGACTTGTAAAGTTTATGAATCACAAAAATGCGCAAAAAGATGAGAGCTTACATGCTGGTTCAGAAGCAACTGATTTGCTTATGCTGGTCTATCATGTTTACTTCATCCCAATGTGACGAGGTTTCGACCTGGGCCCAATTTCATAGAGCTGCTTAAGCAGAGAATGATGCTTAAAAATATTCTGCTAAGCAAAAACAAGCAGGATACCAGTCACATATTGT
Source organism: Plazaster borealis (assembly GCA_021014325.1). Lineage (NCBI taxonomy): Eukaryota > Metazoa > Echinodermata > Asteroidea > Forcipulatida > Labidiasteridae > Plazaster > Plazaster borealis. The sequence goes on from CM037475.1 coordinate 10,429,186, forward strand.
ACATTTGACATGGTATTTTAGCTGGTAACATTATTCTGATAAGCATAATTCTGTTGTGAGTAGCTACTTTTTGTGCTTTTAAAAGCAGCTCTATGAAATTTGGCCCAAATAGTATGCAAAGAACTCCCCCAAAATATTTATTAATTACTTCTGTCTTGTAAGGGCAAGGTGATTTTTCCTTAATAAAGAGCACCTCTATGAGGTTATCTTAATTTGTCTTGGCACATTTGAAAGGGCACCAAGGCCCAACGACCAGGGGCATAGAGGTAATTGCATCCATTGACTCTGTGAAGTATTAAGACAGTGAAAGTATTGTAAGTGAGAAATATGACTGCCCTAATTTATCAATTTATACCAAATTTTGACACCCTTTTTTCTCTTTATATTAATAGCTAAAATCCTACTCTGTTTTTACCCTCAGGTAATTGTCGACCCCCGCAACCAAGATTTGAGCGAGCAGGATTGGATCAAAGCAGAGTTGAATGGCAGACAAGGAATGGTCCCCAGGAATTACATCACTCTTCCAGAGTATGTACAATTATTATATTTTTTCCTCCACCTACATGTAAAAATCACAGAATGGACATTGTTCACAATATGTTCACAGATTGCCACTGCAGAAATTGACCAAGGTTGAGAACCTTATCTCTTCCAACAGTGGCCCGAATTCCATTGCAATTGAACACATCTGGTGGCTTCTCAAGTTCACCATTCTCATTGTATCACTCTGGGCAATGGCTCTACTCTCTACATCAGTATGTTGTGTGCTTAAAAATGCTACTGTTTTGGCATAGTGAGGTATGCATTGGTTGTCCAAGAAACACACTGGTAGTAGGAAGGGATGGAAATAGGTGGGTTCTGCAGGAGGTAGGATTCCAAGATGAGTCCGCTGAGGTGGAAAACCGTGATTATTGATGCTACTGCACCCGGAACCCAAATATATTAAGTTACTCCTTTGAATAACAGTTGTGTGTTTACTGCCATGTGTAGGTGGTTCTACAGAGGGCTGTCCAGAGCACAAGCTGAATCGATGCTGATGTCCGGCCAGCCAGACGGAGCTTTCCTCATCAGAGAAAGTGAAAGCTCACCTGGGGATTATTCCTTGTCAGTAAGGTTAGTGTCTCAGGAGCACATCCTTCCCCCATATCCCCTATTATTAGTTATACCACAAGACCGCTTCACATCACTCTTAGGTTTACCGTGTTTACTTTATAAACCCCCCTTCCAGCTTCTCTGCACGGACATACCCTCACCCAATACCCTCACTCTGTGGTTCTCTGCATTTCACACCCTCATCCCTTACCCTCACTATGTGGTTCTCTGTTCATACACACCCTCACTGCTTACCCTCAACCTGTGGTTCTCTGCATGTTCACACCCTCACCCCTTACCCTCACTTTGTGGTTCTCTGTACATACACACTCTCACCCTGTGGTACTCTGCACCTACATACCTTTACCGCTTACCCTTACCCTCACTATGTGGTTCTCTGAACATAGATACTCACCCCTTACCCTCACTATGTGGTTCTCTGAACATAGATACTCACCCCTTACCCTCACTATGTGGTTCTCTGAACATAGATACTCACCCCTTACCCTCACTATGTGGTTCTCTGAACATAGATACTCACCCCTTACCCTCACTATGTGGTTCTCTGTTCATACACATCCTCACCCTGTGTTACTCTGAATGTACATACCCTCACCCCTTACCCTCAACCTGTGGTTCTCTGCATGTTCACACCCTCACCCCTTACCCTCACTATGTGGTTCTCTGTACAAATAAACACCCTCACCCTGTGGTACTCTGCATGTACAAACCTTCACCACTTACCCTCACCCTGTGGGTCTCTATACATGCACACCCTCACCCTGTGGTACTCTGCATGTACAAACCTTCACCCCTTACCCTCACCCTGTGGGTCTCTATACATACACACCCTCACCCTGTGGTACTCTGAACATACATACTCACCCCTTACCCTCACCCTGTGGTTCTCTGCATGTTCACACCCTCACCCCATACCCTAACTCTGTGGTACTCTGCACGTACATACCTTCACCCCTCACCCTGTGGTTCTCTGCATTTCACAACCTCGTCCTGTACCCTCGCCCTGTGGTACTCTGTACAAACACAAACTGACCGTTTACTCTCCACCACTTCTTCCCTTAAGGGTTGGGACAGGAGTGCAGCATTTTAAAATAATGGTGGACGAGGCTGGCAGATACTTCCTGTGGGTGGAGAAGTTTGACACATTAAATAACCTTGTGAATCACTTCCGAATCTTGCCTGTCAGTCGAACGCAGAACATCAAACTCAAAGACATGGTGAAGAAGAACAATGCACAGGTAAAGTGCCTCCAGTGTTTTCTATTGCGAGATTGCAAATGAGTCACCAAGAGTAGTTGCAATACTCATTCGGGTTTTTTCTTCATTTATTCCACATTTAAGCTGGTCGGTCCATTCAATGGAATTCACTGGTCCCCCTCGTGTTTGTGCATAAAACTAAAAGGAGAATAAACATTTATCAGACAAGTGTCAGCACTAACAGCAAAAAACTGAAAATACATTTTTAAAGACACTAGGGCCCAATTTCATAAAGCCTGTAAGCACAAAAACTTGCTAAGCACAGAAAAGTTTTGCTTAGCAGAAACGTTACAAGACAACATTCCGTAAAGTTAATACTGTTAATAATAATATTATAATAATGGCTTCTTATATAGCGCTCATATCCGTCACTCAGTGATGCTCAAGGTGCTTCAACATTTAGTATTTTCCTGCAAGGTATGTGGGGCTACGTAAGTATGAGATCTACTCCTTTACATAGCACCATGTAATGGTTTACAAGGTGCTGTGGCGCATTATGCAGCCAATCAAACCAGGAACACTGGGGCGAAGCCCTTCTCTTTTCGATAAGTGCACTGGGTTCTTTTACGTGCATTACACAACACACGGGACCAACGGCTTTACGTCCCATCTGAAGGACGAAGCAATAATGGTTAAGTGTCTTGCTTAAGGACACAAGTGTCACGACTGGGGCTCGAACCCACACTCTGCTGATTAGAAACACCAGAGCTTGAGTCCGGTGCTCTTATCCGCTCGGCCACGACACGCCACTGTTGCCACCAGTGCCACACTCAAAGAAAAGTAATTTGCTAAGCAGCTATTTCTGCTGAACAGCTTTATGAAATTAAACCCTGGCAGTAACAGTTAGATAAAAGATACATATGACTTATATTCGAAGCCCCACACACATTATCTCATTCAAAGCCCCACACACATTATCTCACGTTACCAGCAACAACATGTTTGTAGAAACGATTCTATTCATTGTGCGTGGCATACACAAAAGTTTTTCAGTTTTTCTACTTTGAAACGCCACCATCTGTCGGAGTTTGTTTTGGTCTTTTGTTGACAAATTGGGTGATGCAACTTTAAGGTTGTTGATCTGCAGACTGAACAATAATGACATATATGGATCTAGAGACAATCGTGAATGACATATTGAAAGGGATATCAATCTGCTGAGAGTAATAAATCTGACAACATCAAATTTTTGTCAATTCATTTGAATCAATTCCAAAGACATTTCTTAATCCTGTGACATGAGATTCTTTAATAGCACCGATAAAGTCTGTATAACTCAGCACCTTTTTGTTACTTATTTCAATGTTCTAAACTTCTGTTGTTGTGTGCGCCGTGCCAACCAGGTGACTTTGAGATTGTAAAAAGTCTTGTGGTAGTTTAGAAGTATGGAACAATGGGGGAGGTTTGGGTTGGGGGACAACAGTAGTTGTTTGAGTAGTTCACGACTAGAGTGTGAATGAAGTCCACACGCTTTGGACAAATTGGAACATGTTTAGAAATGCCAACCTAGCACTCAAAAGTATTGTGTGTCTGATTTTTTTCTTTAGCCTTCGAGAAAAACTCTGCTAGAGTCGACATGTCAGGCCATTAACTACTATTTTGCATTTATACCATAGGTCCTTTTGGTTGGTAAGCAGTTTTCAACAGCTAATTCTATTTTCTGATTTTTTTTCTCGTCAAGGATTCTTATGGTGCCAATGGAGTAACACATAAACAACAGCCACCGCAGCAGCTGCAGTATCAAGAGCAGCAGCAACACCAGCCACACCAACCGACTGTGAGTCATTTCAAGATGGTTGGAATCATGAAAGTGAAACTGTTATTCTTTATCTTCAAGCAAACTTGAATCCTTGATTCAGCGCCCAATATCATAAAGCCTGTGTAAGCACAAAAACTTGCTATGCACAGAAAAATCTTGCTCAGCAGAAATAGGTTACGGGCCAAAATACCATACAGTTTACATTGTTGCATCTGGTGCCCCACTCATTTCTTGCTTAGCAAAGAAGTTTGATGAGAAGAATTTTCTGCTTAACAGCTTCTGAAATTGTGCCCTGATTGGTTGATCAATGGCAACAGCAGTCAGCCTCGCTACCATGGGCAGCGCACGGCATCAATACCTCTTGTCACTAACCCTTGGAGGGGAAACACTGAAGATCAATTTGAGGAAAAAATCCTCAAGACTGCAGGGCTTGTAGCTCAGACTTTTACTGGACCAGAAAATTTGTTACAAGACCAGAATCAAAATGAGAAGAAAAAAAATATCTACACAGTTTCACATTTGAGCCGTTTTTACTGAAACAAGCTCTATTTAGAGAAGATTTATCTCATTCTTGTCTTATGGTTAATACTTCAATACTCAACAGAATGGAAAGATACTTGTATTTCTCAGTTTAAATTAGAAATAACAGAGAGGTAATGTTATTCAAAAACACAAGACCGCCGGACATGCACGGTTGATAGTTAACTGGCCCAGCACTAATATCACTGGCCTCGGGCCTGTGGTCCAGTGTAAATTTTGAGCCCTGATGTACCATCAGTTTACTTCCCTTTACAGCTTTTTTTCCCTCGAATTACTGCTAAACATCCTCAGTTCCCCAGGGTAAACTTTCCCTGTCATCAGCCATTGTTGATAATTGGCGGGGACGTTGACCATGCTGATGTCCAACTGTGATCCTATCAAGTACCCTATTAAGTTTGGGCTTTTTTTTCCATTTTGAATGCAGAACACCTGGGGAAAGAAGTCCCAATTCCCTCAGAAATCAGCAGTTGAACAGAAACCCAAGGTAGGTTAGAATATACATCATGGTTTGGTTAGTTTTATGACATCCAAGAAGATTTATGAGTTCATTATTCAAACCATTGAATGGCCTATGTCACTCAAAAACTGCATTTTGGTGCTATTCACCATGCAATTTGGTACTATTTTACCGTGCATTTTAGTACTATTCTCCAAGCATTTTTGCCTCGTCCTTTTTTACTATCGCACACTACACCACACCATGCGCGTGCACGCATTAAACAAAGCAGTACAAAACACCCTCTTAGTGGATGACAGAACACAGTCGTGTACATTTTATTGATAGTTTTTTTTTTTTCCTCCAAATGATTAAGATCTACTTGGATGTTGAAAAAACAAATAATGAATGCAGAGAGAATATTTTTTTATCCCTTGAAAGATGGAATATGTTCCATTTAACTTGGCTTCGCCTCGCTGAGTGGAACATTCCATCTTTCAGCTCATGAACATATCCTCGCCATTGCACGCATAAACATTCATTATTTGTATCGTAAACTGTTCATCAAAGAGCTTAGGAGTTTGACTACCCCTTGCCCCCCATGTTGCCATACTTTAACCAGGCCTGGAACTTCATCATTGAGAGGGCAAGGCCATTTTCATTTTGCAAAGGGCACTTCCATTGGAAATGTTAAAGTATAGGAATTTTTTGAAGGGGCACCAAGGCCAAGACGAGGCCAACAGAGGCCATGCCTCTGTGTAATTCCAGTTCTGAACACTCTTTTCCTCTTGTACAGAAGTACCCCTCTAAAATCCTCTAAGAATTCCTGAGATTGCAGGGAAACAATGAAGACATAATCGGGGTACACTATGCCTCATATCGAGCACCATATGAGTTTGATGGTTTGCTTGTTATGGGTATATCGGTCAATGACTCTGCCTTTCCCATCCCCAAGTACGAGGAGGACTTTGTTCATGTGCACTGGGAAATGTATCCACGAGGAAAATGTAAACTTGTATTTCAACTTCAAGGTTTGATTCCTACTCTATCATGACGGACATTGTCAATGTCCTCTTGATGTGTGTATTTCCAATGTTATGAAGGGCTGGAATGCCAACTGTAAAAAAAACAGAGTGGATTAGTGTTGCTAACCAGATTAAGGGAAAGCAATGGTTGGGGTGCGGGGGCGGTTCCTTACCAGGAGTAAATGTAACCACTCGCAATGTTTTTGCACTTCTTTTAATTTATTTTTTTCTATTTTGATTTATCTTTTGTATGTATACGCTTGTGCTTTGCCCTTTTTTTTTGTTCACTGGATTTATATATTGTGCATCTTTTTTTTCGCAAATGAAAAACCTGAAACTGCAAAACAAATAGCACCACATTTAGCATTTAGTAACGAAGGGTACCCTCCAGTGGCATAACCAGCGGCAGAACCCTTCTGCCCCCCCCCTGAGATCCAATGGTTCGATGCATCAAGGGCCCCCCACCCCCCACTATGTCTTTGCCCCTGTTTCCCCTTGTGTGGTGGATTACCCATACCCGTTACCCCCTCCCCAAAATAAAAATGTCTAGTTACGCCACTGGTACCCATGGTCAATGTCAGGGCTTCAATTGGTTTAATTGAGGCCTGTGCACATGAACATCGGTGTGTTGGAGAAATGTCAGAGCAGAGAATGTTCTACACACAAACAAATCTGATAAATATAAAATAATATTTTCTTTATTTATTATTTCATTTCAAAAATAGGTGAAAGCGTTGTACGACTTTGTGCCGCTAGATGACAACGAACTGCAACTCAGGGCGGGCGATATCGTGGAACTACTGGACAGTACGGATCCCAACTGGTGGCTGGGTAAACTCCGAACGAAGAAAGGCCTCTTCCCAAGGTCATATGTTCAAGAACTTAATTAAAAAATAATAATAGTAAACCTTACCTTACCCTTATATAAAGGATCAAGGGTTGAAGATTTTTTCTGTCTAATCTAAGCTGGGATTAGTGTATAAATGGACCTTTAACAATATCAAAAATTGTTTAAATTAGCGGTATGTACTTATTAAGTTGTTTGCTTGCCATTGATTGAGCATGGACATTTTTTAGGGGGATACAAAATACTGTTTCAAGATGTTCGTACACGGTTCTGCTTGTTTACACTCTCAATCGGTTAAAATTTCACCATTTTCAGCCGTTTCTTGTGGTACGCAGGCGCTATCTGCACTGTACTGATTGTTCAGCTTTACGATTACTGAAATATACTGATGAAGGTTTGTAGGTCTGCATGCCAACATTACACTGACATCATCCAATGCCTATCAGAAGCCCACACAGACCACACTTGGAAAGCTTTTTGGATTTACCCAAGAAATTCAAGAACTCTGGGCTTGTTTCTGTGTTGCAGAAAGATATAAAGAATACTTTATACCCTAAAGTATTGAGTTTTGTTTGAATTACTCCAGTGGTCAGCCTGGGCGCTACAAGTTGCTAAAAACCCATCACATGCACACACAACCAATGTACACAGACTACGGCAGACACACTGATCTCAGTGAAAACTGTTGCTAAAAAAAATGTTTTACTTCGGACATTGATTAGTTTCACTTATTGGATCATGACTAAGACTTTTTGTTGAGATACTTAAGTAGAATGAGACAAAGTTTCAGTAGTGTGGTTCTTTAGACATTTCAGCCAACTTGGGTGCCACAAGGTACAGCGATCAATCATAGCATTTTTAATTAGTCGATCTTATCATCCATTTCAGACCTATGTAACCTACATGTGTTTGAGAGAAAATCAAGTTGGATGCAACTTGACTAAGGTCAATTTGCAACTTCCATTGTGACATTTCTTGCAAAGAAATCATGAAACTTAATTGGAGATCTTTTTGTTGAACCGTATCAACCATGTTATACTGACCCTCACTTTTGTTTGACTTTGAAGAATAAATAATAAATTTATGAAATAATTGAAATGCAGGGAACATTAAGTGTACAGACCCATGGTACAGACCTTTGGTATATTGTACAGACTAATGGTGTAGACCAGGTGCACAGACCTGTGGTACAGAACCGTGGTAAGGTCATTTTGGTACATGTACAGAACAATGGTGCAGATCAGTGGCGCAGACCAATGGTGCAGACCGATGGTACAGAGCAGTAGTACAAACCCCTGGTGCAGACCTTTGGTGCATGTACAAACCAATGGTACAAACCAATGGTACAGACCAATGGTACAGACCAATGGTACAGAGCAATGGTACAGAGCAGTAGTACAAACCCTTGGTAAGTTGGTACAGACCTTTGGTATATGTACAGACTAATGGTGCAGACCAGTTGCACAGACCCGTGGTACAGAACCGTGGTACAGACATTTTGGAACATGTACAGATCAATGGTGCAGATCAGTGGTGGAGATCATTGGTGGAGACCGATGGTACAGAGCAGTAGCACAAGCCAATGGTGCAGGCCAATGGTGCAGGCCAATGGTGCAGGCCAATGGTGCAGGCCAATGGTGCAGGCCAATGGTGCAGGCCAATGGTGCAGGCCAATGGTGCAGGCCAATGGTGCAGGCCAATGGTGCAGGCCAATGGTGCAGATCATTGGTGCAGATCATTGGTGCAGATCATTGGTGGAGACCAGTGGTGCAGAGCAGTAGTACAAGCCAATGGTACAGGCCAATGGTGCAGATCATTGGTGGAGACTACAGAACAGTAGTATACAAACCCCTGGTGCAGACCTTTGGTGCATGTACAAACCAATGGTGCAGACCTTTGGTGCATGTACAAACCAATGGTGTAGACCAATGGTGCAGAACAGTGGTGCAGACCCAGGGTACAGACCCAAGTCACAGACCTTTGGTACATGTACGGACCCGTACATACACAATCAGGATGTCTGAATATGTTCAATAAATTAAATGCCTGCTTGACAATAATTAACAATTATACAAAGTATTTAGCCAAGTTGTTGTTTTTATCTTGTAAATGTCATCGAGTGTATACAAAATTACAAAGCTTACTTAATTCCATTCTACAAATTTCGTTTGGATAGCGAACAACAGTGATTGTTTGAGGAAGGACTTTTTTTTAAATATATATATATGCATAAGTCTTGTCAGCCTCATTTTTTTCCACAATTTTGTTTTATACGTTTTGTACATTTTGAATATTTCTTAGCCATTGAATTATCTTTGTGGATTTTGATTTTGATTTTGATTTTATTTTTTTGAAGAGAACTCTTTTGTGTATACAGAGTATTTTGTCAGGAGTATCTCTCAGTTTGTGTTTCAATTAAAAAAGCCCTTTTCTACTGTTCTCGTTGCTGAGAACATTGGAACATGACCAGTGAATGGGACGCCCTCTGTTGTCTCAAAAGTCTCGTACTCTGTAAAGCGGTCAAACACAGAAATTTGTGTAGCCTAGAAAAAGTGGGCCCTGGTCAGAAATACAATTTAGATGCAAACTCGACTGCGATGAATTTGGCTTGGGAAAATGATTTTTTGTTTTCTTTTAAATTTTGTATTTATTTATGTTGTTGTATTCAATAAATGTGTGGTATACTTTAATGTAAGCTTAGAGAATTGTTTTTGCAAAATCTGCTTGTAAAGGTGCTACCCGAGAAAACATAACATAAATATTTTAAAAAGTACATTTTACTACAATAATTTTTTTTAAAGCTGAAGGTAACATGTGCTGGCCCTGCACATTTCTTATTTGAAACATTTACTGCCCTCGTTCGAGGCTAGCTTTTAATGTTTCTTTGAATCTTTTCATCATTGAAAACAAATAATTACTCTTCTACTTGTTTGCCATCCAAGAGAGCTTAAAATTAAAAAAATCATCGCATGTCCAAGGATGGAAAGTTGTTTAACTGTGATCTTCCCCCTTCATGTTTTATGCAGATTATTTAGAATATTTTAAAATTCGGGAAAATAATTATGAAGTAATTGTGATTGTAATAACCATAAACGTAATACATAAACAGGTGTAGCAGTGGCGAATGAAATAATCAGTGATGGGGATTGTAAAATCTCGTGGAGGAAATTGTAAAAGATATGCTCAACTTGACGTCACAGGGTTTGAAGTCGGCCATTTTTACAGTCAAATGATAAATCATTTTGGAACTTACAGCACTATGCGTTATGCGTAAATACCGCATACGGCTCGCGGGAGTTTTCTTGTATGATTGGTCGGTGAAAAATTAACCACTTGGCTGCGTAGAGAACTTGACGCAGCTCTTTAAAGCCAACACCTAAGATGCCCGTAAAGATGGCGTCTATCTGAACAAACCATGGGCCATGAATGAAGGTCCGTCAAGAATTATGTTCCAGAATTTGATTTGTTCTAACACTGGTTGAACCAACAGTTGTTCGTTAGATATTCTTGCTACAAATGAACTATTGTTTGACGAGAAAGGAAAACTCTGTAAATGACAAGAAAACTGTTTGAGACATGAGGAGAGATTCCTGGTCTTTGGTGGTAAGGAATTGTAAAGGGTTCGATAGAGGAAGAAAGAGAAATGCATTTTTATACCTTCCCTTTTAAGTTTATGAAAGTAAAATTATAAATTGTATATAGTTTACACAGCAAAAGTTATTAAAAAGACTGCATTCTTTTTCGTTAGATTTTAACTAAAGCGAGAACTGTTTTAAGACAAAATTAATGTAAATATCTTATAACCATGAATTATACGTATGCATGTTCATAGACACAAAGTATTAAGGTTTACAATTTATATTTTGGATGATGACGCTTATAATTCGTTTAATCATTGGGTGTTGATTTTAGCCATCGCCAACATGGCAGTAGAGTTTTGTCATCCATGTTTAACACTGTGAGATGCATTATTGCGTTGGTAACTAAAATCTGTTCGGGTTGGGGGAAAACGATTAGTTACGAAAGTGGGTGTGCACCTTAGTGACGACGCCGTGTTATTGTCAATACTATTATTATTATTATTATTTAACGAGAACAGTAATAACAAAGGCCGTATCCGAATTTGCAGTTTCGGCTACAGCTACGGCTGTTGCTAAGGGGTGTTGCTAAGAACGTCCTATACTTCAACACATGATGACGCGGCAATTCAGCTGTAGCCGTAGCCGACACAGTCTAAGAGGCAAAACTATACGGTCCTGAATATCTTTCATTATTACACAGAGTGACAGTAATAGTTCTAGTTCCTATTTCATAAGGACCAGACCTTTCATGTTCAGCCTTGATTTGGTTAATACATGTACGATACATTGGGCTAAACGATAAAAGCAAGGACTGTGCCCAATTCCATGAATTGTAAGTGGAAACTTGCTTAGCATGGATAACTCGTGCTAAGCAGAAAAGGGTTACAATCAAATGTCATGTAATTTACATTGCTACCTCTGATCCCCGTTTACATTCGTATTCGCCATGAAATTTGCTTGGCAAGAAATTGCTGCTAACAAGATTTATGAAATTAGGGTCTATTTGGTGTCTTAGGCTGCGGTGGCTGTTAAAGGCACCACACGTTTGGTAATGACTCTGATAATTAATGGCAATAAAAACTTACTTGGTAAGAAGTACAGCAGCTGTGGATAGTATAATGCATTTTGAGAATTTTTTCACTTCGAAATACTGCGGTTATGGAAAAAGATATCAATTTTTATCCCTAAAACATTTGAATCTGTGAAGCGTTACGAGTAACGCTTCTCAGAGTGTGTATTGCAATGCAGATTATTCTTCCTGCTTGGACATAACCGCTCCACATTTTCGGCAATATCTCAAAAACGCTACCACCTTTTGAAATGAGATTTTCACAGGTTAGTTTTATGGTATATATCTACAACTATATAGGTTTGAAACAAATAATAGGCTCCAATTACCAAACGTGTACAATGCCTTTAAAGCTCCACTGGGTAATGTCTGGCCGTTAGCCGTGAGCCGTTCGTTTTTTAACAATTAGCTCACACAACCAAACAATGTAAAGTTTTGGGCGTGTTCAAAATTACGTTGTCACGTCAGAACACTTTGTACTATTGTCTCGCATTTGTATTGCAGGTTTCCTTTGCATTGTTTATTCATCATGTTGTAGATAATGTAGGTACATCTTGCATAAGTAAAAATGAAATTATTGAAATGCATGACAGAGGGAAGTATATTTACATAGTATGACCAAAATGTGTATAAATCAAGGCAAAAGCTGTCATATTTATTTTTGTATTGCTATGCATTTTTTTCTTTAATTGTCGCTCGAACTTGACAGCGAGGAAAGCCCACATTTGGTTTGTTCCCTTATGCTATACAAAAAGGTAGCACATTATGTTGAAGTTACTATACGTCATATTTGTTAATCTGCGAATTAACTATTGAAGCGTTTTTCGGTTGCTAAACGATAAAAGACCTTATGCATATGACGTCATTTGAGTAGGGCGTCCTCGCTTTGATGTCAAAAGGACGTCCATTGGCCGGTCGTACAAATCTGTGCGATTTCATTGTTTCATCGTCGGTTTACCTATAAGATGGCGGCTGGATGACGTCAATGCATAAGGTCTTAGGGAAGAGGGGTTCATCGTAGATTTATTCATTGAAGACACCGAGGGAGCCATGTTGCTAAACTGTTGAAACAAATGTTGTATATTATTTGTGTTTTACCCATACACCGATGTGATTTCACTACGAACAGCACACTTACACGCGCCGTGCCTGTCCGCCATTTGGGGAGATAAAATGTATGCAACTTCGTTCCCATTTGTGTAATGATCTCACCGAGCCACCCCCCCCCGAATGCTTTGCTATCGATTCGGCGCGCTGCCCCTGGTAGCGATGCTGAAATGTACGCACAGGAATTTACTCCCAAAATGGCGGAAATGGTAGACGCCATTGCGGAGGTGCGTTCCGCAACGTTCGTTGGGTCAATATGAGTCCTGTGGGGAAAAAATCCACAGGCAATACTAGGGTGGGATTCGAACTGGGTGTACTGGATCTAACTGGATCTGTGTATGGGTAGAACCTCCCTTAGGCCTATATTCTTTATCCCCGATGCAAAGTTAACATACTTATATTAAAATGTAACCATTGAAACGTACGTATGGTGTGTGCATTGTCTTTGGACAAGCATTTTGGTATATACCTATTATCTTGTCTATTACATTTTAATTCAAAACCATCCCTGTTAGGCCTAATAGTTTAGATGGGCAGTCTACAGGTGTGTGCATTTTTGGCTCTTGATCACCATATTGCCGCTCCTCAAACCATAAATTGCATCGTAGCAGTGACACATTTTGTCAAGTTGAATTGTGTGTTCCATTCGGTGGCTTGTCCAAAATCACAAGAATATTTTAAAAGAGTAACGTAGAAGTAAGAGGGATCCATACGTAACTACAACAATTTGATAGTTATTGTTAACGACACGTTGAGTTAATACTTATGTTTGGTCTTGCTAAGGATGGGAATGTTTTAGTATGCAAATGGTGGATGAGAGATGCATTCATTGTCAAAAGCCACTAACCAGAGTACGTCGTTCATAATACGATACTTGTTTGCACATTTTTCTTTCTCTGAAGTGATTGATAGCTTTGGAATACGAGAGAATGTGATGTATTTATTTGTTAACCCAAGTTCAAGAAGTCCGCCATTGCAGTCGTCTTGGTCCACACAGATGAGGTGTGTGAAAGTCGGATCTAAGAGGTTTACAAGAGTGCCGTATAATTAACCAAGTCAATATTAAGCAAGGGATATTCATTCTTCGTATGTAATGAATTGTATACTTTGGCAGATAAAGCAATCATGAAAATAAAGTGAACTTACACAGAAAAGAACTAACAACAAGAATAATGGCGTTTTTCACCCTGCTGTTGTTGAACTACATTATTGGTAGGGCCGCAGGTCGACTTGATGTGAAGGTAACTTGACCTATAAACTTTACATTATAGGCCTTTGCAGTGTTTTAATGGTTTGTGCTGACTATTGCTAAAGAGTTACTTTTCACGGAACATAAACTATTTCGTGCCTTTAAAATGATTTTTGATCAAAACGAGTGCCTGTTGTTGTCGTCGTCGTGTAGCTTTGGCGTCATCTTCGAGGCCGATCACAGGGTCAAACTGAGGTGCATGACGTCACGACAACAAATTAATTCCTAAATGACCGCCATTTTTTGTTTTTAATCAGCGGTTCACTTTCTACACAGCGGTTTGACACGTTTCACCATAAAACAGCAATTTTGTTAGCATAAAGTATTTTTTCCCAAAGACGCGTTTTTCGTATTAACATAAGAGTGTTATTAAATAACGATGCAGTTTTACCATGAATGCTTAAGAACTTGACAGCGTTCAAATAGCTCGTGTCGAGGGCTCTCTCGGATGAGTATACCCGGGTCGACCCGGGTAAGTTAATCGAAATACCACAAAGACTTTTTAGTGGCCGATAGTTGTACGTGTCGTGTGCACACAATCTGTGCACATTTTAAATTAAATTGTTTATGTAAGGAGTCTATGATATACCCATTCGGGAAAGAAATACTATTTTTATGCCCCGCCGGCGAAGCAAGCCGAACGGGCATATATAGTGTTTGCCTTGTCCTTCTCTGTGTGTGTGGGTGTGTGGACACACGGAAGGGCATATGTGGGGTGCTGACAACAATGGAACAATTGACCCCACAAGGTCATTTCAATAGGAACAATTGGGCCCCACAAGGGAATTCTTCAGAAAAGGGAATAATAGAACAACAATAGCAGTACCCCACAAACCGGATCCTTAAGGGTGTGTGTGCGTGTGTGTGCAATCATTGTCCGAGTGATTACTCAACAAGGACTTGGCATATCAACTCCAAACTTGGTGTGTGGATTGGTCTTGGGATCCCACAGAAGCCTATTGTTTTTGGACCCTCTAAGTTAAATGTAAAGGTCATTATATGGCTAAAACAAAAGAAATTTTGTCCGAGTGATAACTCAAGAAAGCCTTGGCATATCAACTCCAAACTTGGTGTGTGGATTGGTCTTGGGATCCCACAGAAGCCTATTGTTTTTGGATCCCATACAAAAAATGTCAAGGTCATTATGGCTAAAACAAAATAAATGTTGTCCGAGTGATAACTCAAGAAAGCCTTGGCATATCAACTCCAAACTTGGTGTGTGGATTGGTCTTGGGATCCCACAGAAGCCTATTGTTTTTGGATCCCATACAAAAAATGTCAAGGTCATTATGGCTAAAACAAAATAAATGTTGTCCGAGTGATAACTCAAGAAAGCCTTGGCATATCAACTGCAAACTTGGTGTGTGGATTGGTCTTGGGATCCCACAGAAGCCTATTGTTTTTGGATCCCATACAAAAAATGTCAAGGTCATTATGGCTAAAACAAAATAAATGTTGTCCGAGTGATAACTCAAGAAAGCCTTGGCATATCAACTCCAAACTTGGTGTGTGGATTGGTCTCGAGATCCTCCAGAAGCCTATTGTTTTTGGACCCTCTAAGTTAAATGTCAAGGTCATTATGGCTAAAACAAAATAAACGTTGTCCGAGTGATAACTCAAGAAAGCCTTGGCATATCAACTCCAAACTTGGTGTGTGAATTGGTCTTGGGATCCTTCAGAAGCCTATTGTTTTTGGATCCCCTTGTCAAATGTCAAGTTAATTGTGGCTAAAACAAAAGAAATGTTATCTAAGCGATAACTCAAGAGTGAGGTAATCTCAGCGGGGCATTTGTGTTTGCTAACACACCATTCTTGATATATTAATCAAAATATAAAATACAAGCGCCATTCTGTTGTCAACCAACCATTGCTGATCTTTAAATGATCCCCTTGGGGTTTCTGTCAACCTCTGTTCCGTGATCCCGTGGGGTTTCTGTCCATCTGTTTCCGCAACAATGAGAGATGCAAGGTCTGATTTTTGGCAGGTGTGACCCGAAATTAAAATAGCTATTTTTTATAGATTCGAGAAACTTTTAAGCTTTCATTTAAGGTATTGCAAGATCCGCCAATGATTAGTGGTAGTAATTAAAAACTAAACATGTAATTGTTGGGATCCCGACATTATCTCACACCCATCAGCCATGTACAAACAAGTCTATTCTGTGCATTGCACGTGGCATTATGTGAAAGTTGTTGTATGTTTTTCTTTTTAAAACAGCATTATCTGCCAAAATTCGTTCCGTTCAGAGAGAAAACAATCAACAAATCGGGCCATGCACTTTTAAATTTAGATAATATCAAACGTTTCTAAATACACGCGTTGATCAAAGAAAATACCACAAATAAAAATTGTTTCTATGTTATATTTTTGTTTACTTTTTGCATTGGATCCGACAAATACTAAGAGCATCTGATTTTGTTAAAAACAAAACAAAATACAAAAAAGGTTTGAGGGGGAAAAGAAGTAAAAACTCAGGGAAGCTGAAGATCTTTAAAGGCATCGTATATACACGTTTGATAATTGGAGCCTATTGTTTGTTTCAAACCTAGTTGAAGATAATACCATAAAACTAACCTGCGAAAATTTCATTTAGGAAGAATAATCTGCATTGGAATACACACTCTGATAAGCGTTACTCGTAACGCTTCTCAGATTAAATTGTTTTTGGGGATAAAAAGTGATATATTTTTCCATAAACGCAGTACTTCGAAGTGAAAAGTTTGTCAAAATGCATTATACTATCCAAAGCTGCTGTACTTCTTACCAAGTAAGTTTGTATTGCCATTAATTATCAGAGTCATTACCAAACGCGTGCGATGCCTTAAAGGTATCGTACACGTTTGGTAATGACTCAAAACAAATATTAGCATAAAAACTTACTTGGTAACAAGCAACGGGGAGCTGTTGATAGTATAAAACATTGTAGGAAACGACTCCCTCTGAAGTAACGTAGTTTTTGAGAAAGAGGTATTAAAATTTCTCACTAAAATAATAAAAATTCTTGCAAGAAGTTTCTATTCCTATCTGAAAGCACACAAATTTGTAAAACAAGGGTGTTTTTTCTTTCATCATTTTCTTGCAACTTCGATGACCAATTGAGCCCAAATTTTGACAGGCTTGTTATTTTATGCATATGTTGGGATACACCAAGTGAGAACACTGGTCTTTGACAATTTCCAAACGTGTCCAGTGCCTTTAAACATACTAGATTGTAGGATGGAGGGAAGCAATACGCTGCATGATACCCAGGCGAGGAGTTCCAAAGAGATGCACACTCTAACTAGACATAATTGCATTTGTGCACAAATGCAGAGCTGTTTCGCTTATATTTTTTTCAAATTACTCAAGTCAATATGTGTGTACATAATCAAGTTAATAATACAATATTTAATGCCTAGTACGATCGAATTCATTGTCTTTATATCTTGTAAAACTGTACCTTTAAGACAATATAACCTGACAAATTATGACGTCATGATGACTCCCGGTCAGAATTGACTCGGATTCCGGGTCCCAGGGGACCTGACCCATTGCTGGGTCAGGTCGACCCGGAAACTGGTTTAAAATGGGATTTTGACTTTTGACTGCATTGGTTTTACCCATTTTTAATTTCTAGGTCATTTTGACACCCAGAAATGGGCCTTACCCCACGGGACCAGGAATCTGGGTAAATTGTGACCCGTGAGTTTTTAGAGTGCAGTATGTGGGGGAAAAGGCTATGGGCTCTTTGGTCTACATCTCGGCATAGCTCGAGTGTATGGGCGAGAACAGGTAGAAAGCCTGGTAATAATGATTACGTAATTGTTTTCATGTAGGAATGATTCACATGCAAATTGCATGGCAATGCATTGAAAGCCCCTATTGGAATAAGATGATGGTAACCATGCGTAACTGCTAGAAGAGCAATTGTAAAGGAGATTCCAAATTTCTAAAGATTGGGGTTTTTACAATAACTGTTGTGCTAATAAGGAGTTTGTGCACCGTTTTCAAAGCACTATGTATGAACACAGCATGGCCATTTTTTACTGGACCGCTGCTGACTGCAGTCACTGGGATTTGGACGTCGCTTGTTGTGAACTTTGCAGGTAAATTTGTTACAATTTTTGACAAGAGTTAATTATTTATACTAAGAAGGAATTTGAGAAGATTTTGATTTCATCTAACATTGACTTTTCTATAAATGAAAGAATGTTGGGCCGATTTGAAGTAGGCCCTACACTAAACAGACGGAAGAGCCTTGTGCTATTTTAGGTTTCACTGGTCAGAAGGCAGGTTGTTCACTTAAAACTGTCGTGGAGCCCGTTAGTACATATCGAGAGTTCCAGGGTCTTTAGATCTAGCTCAGACGACATGTCCATAGACTTTTTAAAAAGGCCAAATGTTAATGTACAAACGTCGGTGTTGATCTTGCGAGAGAGCTCCGATGACTTGTAATGCAGTAAAGCCAGTCAGGCTAACATGATGTCAAGCAAAGCTCACATTTTAACTTGCTGGAAAAGGTTAGAAAATATTATTCAATTCAATTCAATTTAAAAATGTTTTATTGAAAACATGTATCGCGGTTAAAAACTGAATTGCACATGTTAACATCAATTTGTTGCCACTTCGCTGGTAACGTAAAGTTCTACATTTGGGTTGCCCATATTTTGGATGCGTCTTAGATTAAAGGTATCGTACACGTTTGGTAATGACTCAAAACAAATATTAGCATGAAAACTTACTTGGTAACAAGCAACGGAGAGCTGTTGATAGTATAAAACATTGTAGAAAACTACTCCCTCTGAAGTAACGTAGTTTTTGAGAACGAGGTAATTTCTCACTAAAATAATAAAAACTTCTCGCAAGAAGTTTTTATTATTCCTATCTGAAAGCACACAAATTTGTACAACAAGGCTGTTTTTTCTTTCATCATTTTCTTGCAACTTCGATGACCAATTGAGCCCAAATTTTGACAGGCTTGTTATTTTATGCATTATGTTGGGATACACCAAGTGAGAACACTGGTCTTTGACAATTTCCAAACGTGTACGATACCTCCATCAGCAATTTGTTTAAATTCTCGACATTTGGTTTGCCCATATTTTGGATGCGTCTTAGATTAAATGGACGGCTTCATTGGAGAGGTAGCCAATTTCTACACACGTGATGGGATTCAATTGACAAAGCAAAATCTCTACACAGTTTGTTTCTTCGATTTTCTAGGCTTTCAAGACTGCGCACACTTAAAGTATCTCTATAACTAGAGTAGTTGTTTCCAAAAATTAAACACACCTTTTTTTTAACACCATTGTTTTCTTGCTCTTTTGTGAGATTTTCATTGAACAAAGGAACGCAGTAATCTTAGAAAGGTCTAAAATATTCCTTAATTACGGCCAACAGATCATTCATTGTATAAAGAACGTAAACAACGCAACATGTATACAACTTTCTGTTACATTTTTTTATTATCTCATTGATATGTCTATCCCACTTTATATTATTGTCTTGAATGATCACACCCAACACTTTAACATACTGCACTTTTTTGGAATCGTGTGCCATTAATACAGAAATTCAGATTATTCTATATTTCTGGCAAAAGACACTGACATGGTGCAACATTTAGTTGTAATAAATTTCATGTTATTAAAGAGACACGTTGTTTTGGATTGGGCGCTTGGGGCTATAAAAAGCGTTTGTTATGAAATGAATATGGTTGGAAGCATGTTTTTGAAGTAGAATATAATAATCCACACAATATACCTCGAAATTGTTTGGTTTTCCTTTTATTTCGTGAACCAACACGGTCCGCTTGTTTCAGAACAAAATGGTTGATTTCACAAAATGGCGGACCATGTTAGTTCACAAAGTAAAAGGAAAACCATAGAATTTCGAGGTATTTTTGTGTGGATCATTACATAATACTTTTAAAACATTCCCAACCATACATTTCATAACAAACGCTTTGTATAGCCCAAAGCGCCCAATCCAACATGTCCCTTTAATGGTAGCTCAGTTTTGTAAATTTACTAAGAACTTCTGAATAAGAGGTAATTGTAAAGACATGCAACTTTCAACTGAAATTAAGTCATCAACATACTTATAATAGTAGGGGTCTGGTCATCTTTACAAGCATCATTGATCATAATAAGAAACAATACTGGACTTAATTCTGTTCCTTGGGAAACCCAGTGTGAATTTCTTCCCAGGAGGAAATGTTTTCTCTATACTTCACTGCTTGCGACATTCAAGAAACTTTACAGTCCAAGATATAATACATGGATGACCGTACTTTGTATAAAATTTTGTATCAAGATACTATGATCGATTCAATCAAATGCTTTGAGTGTTAAAACAATGGTGGAAACTGATTTGCGAATCTCTGCATTTTTGTACACCTGATGCAGCATTTTGATCCAAAAATGACACATGGATAATTTGCGTTGATTACTGGTTGATACCCCTTTTCCTAACAACATCTTTGAACAACCATTTTGCTATACAGGTTTCTGCAAGAATCAGCCAAGAACTCAGAGCCATTGACGGGACTGCTTAGTGAGGGGGGACTGACTGCTGACTACCAAGAGACTCTGACCAGAGTGAGTTGAAGATCTATGGATTGTGTGTTGGAAGGTGTGTTGGTTGTCTTTGGATACCGGATGTGGAAGCATATAAAGTCGCCAAAGGATCATGGTAAGGGCAAATTGCCTTATCCGACCTCCACTTTTAAGGTAGCTAAAAGCGCTATTTCATGTAGATCACAGCGCTGTGACATGCATCAAACCTCATCAGATAGAACATTCCATTAAAAAAATGGTCAAACATCAATGAACAAGAATACTACATAGTTGACTGTTTCTTTAAGTGTTTCCTAAAAATGCTAGACTAGCGTCTGACAGTCTGATTTAAGATGGCAGTTTATTCCAAAGCGTGGGAATTGTATTAAAAGAAGAAAAAAAGAAGAAAAGAAAAAAAACCCCGAATTTCGACAACAAAATAAAGGAGGTCGGATACCGCAAGTTTGTCAATGGAGAAAAGACAAAGAAACAAGTGAGAAGACTGCGAAAGGCAAGCGAAGATCTAACCCGTTCTCTTGCAGGTCCCACCCCTGTTGTAACCCCCCCCCCTTCACGGGGTCCACTACAAGACGTTCGACCAACTTGTTGATGTTGTCCCCACTCATATAGCTTTAAAGGTGACGTCGCACTGTCTCAGGCTTTTTCTTGATTTGCATATTGGTCGAAGCCAATGATGCTTTTTAATTAGAAGACTATAAATATTTCTGGAAATTTCCATCGGGGCTGAAACTTCAAGTCGTCAGTTGTCATATTTAATTATATAATTGTCATGATTTTGTAACTCAAGCATAACGTTTTTAAACGATAAGTACCAAATACCATACGATTTGATAAATAACTACTTTACTATAATTGTTGGAACTAAATAAGCAAAAAATAAAATATTGTTGGATTATGCACTTTTCCCAAGAACACAAAATACTATTCTGTGCCGATACACTTTGTATAGGCAAGACCTACTGGGAACCAAAAAAAACCACCTCTCTTGATTTTCTGAAAGTAATCTCAAACAACGTGCAATCAACTTATTCCTGTCCTACATGCACTCATTAATTTGATGATTAATGTTTTGATTTAGGAGTATTAAATACATAATTTAGCCAAGCTAAATTAATATTTACATATTCCTAATATCAGCATAAAATCAATTTTGAATGCAGCTAATTTTGAAATTGGCATAAATGAAAGCAAGTCCTTCAAATTTTAAAAATATTATTGCAAAACAAAACACCATCTTACCAAAGCTGTAACTCTCGCTCTATTAAAGTAAAGAACTTAACACCACCCTTTGCTTTATGAAAGTAATCTCACATAACCTGCAATCTACACTCCTTTGATGATTAATGTTTTGATTTAGGAGTATTAAATACATAATTTAGACAGGCTAAATTAATATTTAAATATTCCTAAAATCAGCATTACATCTATTCTGAATGTAGCTGATTTTCAACTTAGCATGAACAAAAGCAAGACCTTTAAATCTAAATAAATGTTATCCAGCAATACAAAAAAAAATCGTAGTATTAGCTGTAGGCTAACTCTCGCGCATTACAGTTTTAAAAACCACCACCCATGCTTTTCTGAAAGTAATTCCACAACGACTGCTTTCAAATTTTCCCATCAAATATACGTACCTCTGATGATCAATGTTTTGTTTTAAGATTACTAAATATATAGTTTAGAAAGGCTAACTTAATATTAACATATTCCTGAAACAACATTACATCTGTTAGCGCTGCGACAAAAGACATGAATAGGGAAAGAAAAAACCAAAAAGAAGAAAACAATAATTAAATAAAAGAGGAAAAAAAAGAGAACAACAAAGAGTTGTCTTCTTCTTGAGGAAGCAGAGAGATCAGCTATCAGAAAGATGACACCAGTGATACCTAGGTTTGTATGAATGGTAAGAGAGTAAAGGCCTAGAGTAATGATAGTCTTGGCCTAGATATAAGACTAACTTTCCACTCTTTTAGCAGGTTCTTGGCAATAAGGTTGAAGGCAGATGTTGAGCTGATGATAACGAGTCTTCCTTTGATGTGCTTGATGCACGACCCGAGGTCAGAGAGGTCAGGTGTTTGCAGCAGAGTTTAAGTACCAGGATCAGGTAAAGTATCTGGTAAGTAATAGAAAAATAACCCTTTCCTCCACAGCTTCTAACAATTTCCTCCAACAGCTTCTAATAATTTCCTCCAGCAGCTTCTAACCTGTTTTTGTTCTCCACAGTCTGTTTCATGTTCTATACAGAAGATGTAGTGACAGGTGAGGCACTAGGTGACAGGTAAATGTTGTCAAGGTAATCTCATAATAAATCCCAGTTTGACTTGATGTGCTCTCAAATGCTAACCTTTGTATATAATTTTTCTTCCAAGTAAGCAGATTGTGATTTCCTCAGAAGATGATGAACTAGTTTGTGCACTGACAACTTCTACAAGCGGTACTAGTCTTAGAGGTAAAGTGTTTGCAGCAGAGGTTCAGTAAAAGGTCAAGTATCGGGTAAAAGTATCTGATAAGTAAAAGAAAAGTAACATTTCCCTCCACAGGCTAAAACCATTTCTTGTTTTCCACAGTCTGCAACCTGTTCTTCCTAAAGTGGATGTATTGGGAGCAGCCCTGGAACACTGATGACAGTTTGGTAAAAGGGTTTCAAGGTAATCAAGCGCAAACCTGATTTTAACCCGATGTGACCCCAAGTAATAATACAAATAGTATAATAACTGCTCTTATACGTCGCAATTCCAGAACTGATCATTGCACTTCACAAACACATTATTACACCTGATCACCGAGTAAGTTATTTCATTCCTGAAATCACCTCAGCTCCCCAGGGGAGAATACAGCCGGTGCTGCCAAGTATATGTAGCGCATATAAGAACCATCTCTGCCCCTAATGGTACACATTTACCCCTGGTTGACGAGAAGCAACTAATTATAAGTGTCTTGCTCAAGGACACAAGTGTCATGACCGGGATTCGAACCCACACTGATGATTTTATCCACCTTGACTTTCGTCCGTTGCACTAAAACGCTCGGTCAGTACAAACCAACTGCTAACCTTTATAGATAAATTTTCTTTCTAGTGTGAGTAGATTGTGTTTCCTTCTGAAGTTGATGAACAAGTCTATGCACTGAAATCTTCATCTTAGGTGATTCTACCAGCAGGGACGGAGACCATGCAAAAGTATTTGGTAATGTATCAAGTTATGTAAGGTATGAGTATCAAGAATCTACTTAGTCAATGGGACGGACAATCAATCGTTTGGAGGATTTTGGAACAAAATCTGAAAACATTTGATAATTGTTAAATTTGCATCAACACATTTTTAATAGCTTTTAAATCTCTCAAACTCATTTCAAAACTGTTTGGTTGTATCATTTGAGATTCAACGACAGCAAGCATGTGCCCCCGTGGTACCCCCCTTAGTGACGTCACTGTGATAAACTAATCAGAGTTGATAGACAGGTTTCTCGTTTATGGCAGTATAGACCCGGATCATACTGCAGCCATCGATGTCAGATTCCCTGTAAACACATTGACACATAGTTTAATTCTCAATTTGTAAAAAGGGACCAGACTATTTTCCCTTCCAGCCTCAGATCGGTTACATTGGTTTAAATGAAAGAAAAACAAGATGACTCCACCATGATAAAAGACTTGTAGTTATAAATACTGGTATTAAGTTTATAAAAGAACCTTCATTTTTTAAAATGCTCTCCTACAGTTTGAGACGCTTTGATGTTGAGGCGTACCATGGTGGGGGAAGGGCCTGATGGGCTTCTGTACTGTGTGCAACTACCTCTTGACGAAGGACTTTTTCAAGCCTAGCAAGATGATTCGCCCAAAGTAGGCTGTTCAAGTGTGCTTGACCATGATGGCACCCTACTGTATGAAGACACTCGAGGATCAGGAGGGGATCATCTAGTTTAATGTTTACTCAATAGTCTTTAAGTATTTTTATTAATTGAGTCCCTAAAGCCATCAAAATCCAGATAATGGCCCAATTTCTTATATAAAGCTGCTTAATCATAAAAAGTAACTTTTAAGAACAAATCAAATATGCCTATCAGAAAATGATTACCAACCATGTCACATGTACAATTTGTGACTGGTTTCGCGCTTATCTTTGCTTAGTATAAAACATTGTTTGGCTTAAAAAGGGATTCCAAGGTCAAATTTGAAAGAAAATTTCAGTTTTGTAACCTTAAGTTATAACAGTGTAAAATGCCACTGTGTTTTATACCTTTCATGTGCAATTTAAAATCCCAAAACGTTCGATGACTTTACATTTCAAATATATGGTATGTAAATATTTGATGACATTTTTTCACTCTGAAAGAGTATCAAATATAATGAAATTTTACACCATTTTAAAGTGAGGTTATAGAAACTTGTAATTCACCCCACTTCCATAAGGACTCTATCTATTTGGAAATGAGTGCATCACAAAACCGAATTTGACCTTGGGCCCTCTGTAAGCAGGTCATCGAAATTGGGCCCAGATTGTAACTCGGTTTCACATCAGTTGAATGGATAACATTGTTGGTTTATCATGACAAATCAAAGTCATCACACTCAATTGCAATACACGTAATTAATTAAGAATAATTAAAAGTACAAGTTTAAAGATTGAACTACTTTGTTAAATAAGTACATAAAAAATGTGGGAAATTTAAAAGCGCAAAGTAGACGGAATGCCTGTTTTACAGTAATGCGCGCGCGCGCGAGACTCCCTTGTAATGACAATGCGAGCACATAGCCACAGTCACGTCACCATAATCTTAACCCCATCTTAACCCATTAACCCTAACCTTAACCCATTAACCCTAACCATAACTACAATGGTAATGTCTTCACTCACCTAACCTGAGCACATCCATCACTCGAACCCGTATTGCTAAACAAAATCATTTTTTTATATTTTATAAAACAGGCATTTTGTCTACTCTAACGTTCAAAACAAGTTTTGTATTCCTAAAACATTTCTTAATTTATTGCCCAATGGCTGATATCTTTGTTCAAAATTTGCTCAGTGTTAAGTGTAAAAATATGGAGGCTTCAGTAGTTGGTTTGAAAAACGGTTATTAATGAAAAACGGTAGCTGTTATTGATGTATATTACTGTTAATGTGAAATAATGTAAACATGGTTCAACAAAGTATTGAGGTGTTAACTTGCAGTGACGTCACACACGACTATTATCTGTCCACAGTCTGCCATTTTGTGAGTCAAATTGCATGTAAAGATAAGGTTAGCTGTAGCGTGTAAACACATGTGCATTGCTTAGCCGGGGATTCCTTTCACTGTTGTATAAATACTGTATGGAAAATATATGAGATGTCTGAGGTCAAGTAAAGAGAATTGGCACCATTGAGGCTGTTCACTCCATATAAAGCATCAAATTGAATCTGAAATATTTGGGGGGGAAATTGGGCAAAAGAAAATCATAAGAGGAAAGCATTGCATTTTTAATATCATATTTTGGCCAAATATGAAAATGCCATTATGTGCTCGGATATTATGAAGTAGGCACTGAAAATTAGGCCAGAAAAAACCCTACTTAACCTATTGTATCTTCCAGGTTTTTTAAAAAGGTAAATTTTTAAACAAAATTAGTTTTCACATTTTCCCTAAAAATCAATATTTCCCGAACTATAGCTTCTTTTACGGTTCAAGTTATATTAAAAGTCATCACTGAGGCCTGCTGCATCATTCTAAAGCATAATATGGAAATTTCAAAATTGGCCCAAATTTGATAACAATGCCGGACTTGCCCATTTTTGTCCGATGTTATGCTTTCAAATGAAGCAGCCATCCTCGCTTCTTCCATTTTCTACCGCTTGACTAACTGCATCTTCAATATTTTTCGACATATGATAGTGAGTTTTTTCAGCAAAATTAGTTTCATAATTCACACAATGTTTTAATATCAATATTTCCCAAAGTAAAGCTTCTATTGTGGGTTAAGTTATATTAAAAGGCATCACTGAGGCCTATCGATCATTTTAGAGCACAATATTGAACCTTCAAAATTGGCCCAGATTTGATGATGTGCTGGACTTACCCCTTAAAATCAAGATTGTATGCTTTCAAATGAAGCAGGCATCCTCGCTCATGCCAATTCCTACCGCTTGACCAAGTGCATCTTCCATATTTTTTGAAAATTAAGGTTTATTCAGCAAAATTATTTTCATATTTCCCACAATAATGTCAATATTTCCAAAATTATAGCTCCTATTGTGAATCAAGTTATATTAAAAGGTAAGCCTTGCATTTTTGTGAAAAATGGGCTGAAAATTTGATAAAATCACAAGGGGTAAGCCTTGCATTTTTGTCGAAATTGGGCTATGAAAATCTGATAAAATCACAAGGGGTTAGCCTTGCATTTTTGAAAAAAAATGGGCTAATATGTGATAAAATCACAAGGGGTTAGCCTTGCATTTTTGTAAACAATGGGCTGAAATTTGAATAAATCACAAGGGGTAAGCCTTGCATTTTTGTCGAAATTGGGCTAAAATCTGATAAAATCACAAGGGGTAAGCCTTGCATTTTTGTCGAAATTGGGCTAAAAAGAGAAAAAATCACAAGGGGTAAGCCTTGCATTTTTGTAAAAAGTGGGCTGAAATTTGATAAAATCACAAGGGGTAAGCCTTGCATTTTTATGAAAAAAGGGATAAATAGAGATAAAATCACAATTTTTGTGAACAATGGGCTGAAATCTGATAAAATCACAAGGGGTGAGCCCTGCATTTTTGTGAAAAATGGGCTAAAAATAGATAAAATCACAAGGGGTTAGTAAGCCTTGCATTTTTGTGAACAATGGGCTGAAATTTGATAAAATCACAAGGGGTAAGCCTAGCATTTTTGTCGAAAAATGGGCTGAAATTTGACAAAATCACAAGGGGTAAGCCTTGCATTTTTTGTCGAAATTGGGCTAAAATCTGATAAAATCACAAAGGGTAAGCCTTGCATTTTTGTAAAAAATGGGCTAAAAAGAGATAAAATCACAAGGGGTAAGCCTTGCATTTTTGTAAACAATTGGCTGAAATTTGAATAAATCACAAGGGGTAAACTTGCATTTTTGTGAAAAATGGACTAAAAAGAGATAAAATCACAAGGGGTAAGCCTTTCATTTTTGAAAAAAATGGGCTAAAATCTGATAAAATCACAAGGGGTAAGCCTTGCATTTTTGTCGAAATTGGGCTAAAAAGAGATAAAATCACAAGGGGTAAGCCTTGCATTTTTGACGAAATTGGGCTTAAATCTGATAAAATCACAAGGAGTAAGCCTTGCATTTTTGTGAAAAATGGGCTAAAAAGAGATAAAATCACAAGGGGTAAGCCTTGCATTTTTGTAAAAAATGGGCTAAAAAGAGATAAAATCACAAGGGTAAGCCCTGCATTTTTGTCGAAAAATGGGCTGAAATTTGACAAAATCACAAGGGATAAGCCTTGCATTTTTGTCGAAGTTGGGCTAAAATCTGATAAAATCACAAGGGGTAAGCCTTGCATTTTTGTAAACAATTGGCTGAAATTTGAATAAATCACAAGGGGTAAACTTGCATTTTTGTGAAAAATGGACTAAAAAGGGATAAAATCACAAGGGGTAAGCCTTTCATTTTTGAAAAAAATGGGCTAAAATTTGATAAAATCACAAAGGGTAAGCCTTGCATTTTTGTGAAAAATGGGCTAAATAGAGATAAAATCACAAGGAGTAAGCCTTGCATTTTTGTGAACAATGGGCTAAAAAGAGATAAAATCACAAGGGGGTAAGCCTTGCATTTTTGTGAAAAAATGGGCTAAAAAGAGATAAAATCACAAGGGGTAAGCCTTGCATTTTTGTAAACAATTGGCTGAAATTTGAATAAATCACAAGGGGTAAGCCTTGCATTTTTGTGAAAAATGGGCTAAATAGGGATAAAATCAGAAGGGGTAAGCCTTGCATTTTTGTGAAAAATGGGCTGAAATTTGACAAAATCACAAG
Organism: Plazaster borealis; assembly: GCA_021014325.1. Taxonomy (NCBI): domain Eukaryota; kingdom Metazoa; phylum Echinodermata; class Asteroidea; order Forcipulatida; family Labidiasteridae; genus Plazaster; species Plazaster borealis. The sequence continues at coordinate 10,457,703 of CM037475.1, forward strand.
GGGTAAGCCTTGCATTTTTGTGAAAAATGGGCTAAAAAGAGATAAAATCACAAGGGGTAAGACTTGCATTTTTGTCGAAATTGGGCTAAAATCTGATAAAATCACAAGGGGTAAGCCTAGCATTTTTGTGAAAAATGGGCTAAAAAGAGATAAAATCACAAGGGGTAAGCCTTGCATTTTTGACGAAATTGGGCTTAAATCTGATAAAATCACAAGGGGTAAGTAAGCCTTGCATTTTTGTGAACAATGGGCTAAAATTTGATAAAATCACAAGGGGTTAGTAAGCCTTGCATTTTTGTGAACAATGGGCTGAAATTTGATAAAATCACAAGGGGGTAAGCCTAGCATTTTTGTCGAAAAATGGGCTGAAATTTGACAAAATCACAAAGGGTAAGCCTTGCATTTTTGTAAAAAATGGGCTAAAAAGAGATAAAATCACAAGGGGTAAGCCTTGCATCTTCGTCGAAAGATGGGCTGAAATTTGACAAAATCACAAGGAATAAGCCTTGCATTTTTGTGAAAAATGGGCTAAATGGAGATAAAATCACAAGGAATAAGCCTTGCATTTTTGTGAAAAATGGGCTAAATGGAGATAAAATCACAAGGGGTAAGCCTTGCATTTTTGTCGAAATTGGGCTAAAATCTGATAAAATCACAAGGGGTAAGCCTTGCATTTTTGTGAACAATGGGCTGAAATTTGATAAAATCACAAGGGGTAAGCCTAGCATTTTTGTCGAAAAATGGGCTGAAATTTGACAAAATCACAAGGGGTAAGCCTTGCATTTTTTGTCGAAATTGGGCTAAAATCTGATAAAATCACAAAGGGTAAGCCTTGCATTTTTGTAAAAAATGGGCTAAAAACAGATAAAATCACAAGGGGTAAGCCTTGCATTTTTGTAAACAATTGGCTGAAATTTGAATAAATCACAAGGGGTAAACTTGCATTTTTGTGAAAAATGGACTAAAAAGAGATAAAATCACAAGGGGTAAGCCTTTCATTTTTGAAAAAAATGGGCTAAAATCTGATAAAATCACAAGGGGTAAGCCTTGCATTTTTGTCGAAATTGGGCTAAAAAGAGATAAAATCACAAGGGGTAAGCCTTGCATTTTTGACGAAATTGGGCTTAAATCTGATAAAATCACAAGGGGTAAGTAAGCCTTGCATTTTTGTGAACAATGGGCTGAAATTTGATAAAATCACAAGGAGTAAGCCTTGCATTTTTGTGAAAAATGGGCTAAAAAGAGATAAAATCACAAGGGGTAAGCCTTGCATTCTTGTAAAAAATGGGCTAAAAAGAGATAAAATCACAAGGGGTAAGCCTTGCATTTTTGTCAAAATTGGGCTAAAATCTGATAAAATCACAAGGGGTAAGTAAGCCTTGCATTTTTGTGAACAATGGGCTGAAATTTGATAAAATCACAAGGGTAAGCCCTGCATTTTTGTCGAAAAATGGGCTGAAATTTGACAAAATCACAAGGGATAAGCCTTGCATTTTTGTGAAAAATGGGCTAAAAAGAGATAAAATCACAAGGGGTAAGCCTTGCATTTTTGTCGAAATTGGGCTAAAAATAGATAAAATCACAAGGGGTAAGTAAGCCTTGCATTTTTGTGAACAATGGGCTGAAATTTGATAAAATCACAAGGGGTAAGCCTAGCATTTTTGTCGAAAAATGGGCTGAAATTTGACAAAATCACAAGGGGTAAGCCTTGCATTTTTGTAAAAAATGGGCTTAAAAGAAATAAAATCACAAGGGGTAAGCCCTGCATTTTTGTCGAAAAATGGGCTGAAATTTGACAAAATCACAAGGGATAAGCCTTGCATTTTTGTGAAAAATGGGCTAAACAGAGATAAAATCACAAGGGGTAAGACTTGCTTTTTTGTCGAAATTGGGCTAAAATCTGATAAAATCACAAGGGGTAAGCCTTGCATTTTTGTGAAAAATGGGCTGAAATTTGATAAAATCACAAGGGGTAAGCCTTGCATTTTTGTGAAAAATGGGCTAAAAAGAGATAAAATCACAAGGGGTAAGCCTTTCATTTTTGAAAAAAATGGGCTGAAATTTGATAAAATCACAAAGGGTAAGCCTTGCATTTTTGTGAAAAATGGGCTAAAATCTGATAAAATCACAAGGGGTAAGCCTTGCATTTTTGTGAAAAATGGGCTAAAAAGAGATAAAATCACAAGAGGTAAGACTTGCATTTTTGTCGAAATTGGGCTAAAATCTGATAAAATCACAAGGGGTAAGCCTTGCATTTTTGTGAAAAATGGGTTGAAATTTGATAAAATCACAAGGGGTAGGCCTAAGCCTTGCATTTGTGTGAAAAATGGGCTGAAATTTGATAAAATCACAAGGGGGTAAGCCTAGCATTTTTGTCGAAAAATGGGCTGAAATTTGACAAAATCACAAGGGATAAGCCTTGCATTTTTGTGAAAAATGGGCTAAAATCTGATAAAACCACAAGGGGTAAGCCTTGCATTTTTGTGAAAAATGGGCTGAAATTTGATAAAATCACAAGGGGGTAAGCCTAGCATTTTTGTCGAAAAATGGGCTGAAATTTGACAAAATCACAAAGGGTAAGCCTTGCATTTTTGAAAAAAATGGGCTGAAATTTGATAAAATCACAAAGGGTAAGCCTTGCATTTTTGTGAAAAATGGGCTAAAATCTGATAAAATCACAAAGGGTAAGCCTTGCATTTTTGTCGAAATTGGGCTAAAAATAGATAAAATCACAAGGGGTTAGTAAGCCTTGCATTTTTGTGAACAATGGGCTGAAATTTGATAAAATCACAAGGGGGTAAGCCTAGAATTTTTGTAAAAAATGGGCTAAAAAGAAATAAAATCACAAGGGGTAAGCCCTGCATTTTTGTCGAAAAATGGGCTGAAATTTGACAAAATCACAAGGGATAAGCCTTGCATTTTTGTGAAAAATGGGCTAAAAAGAGATAAAATCACAAGGGGTAAGACTTGCATTTTTTTGAAAAATGGTCTAAAAAGAGATAAAATCACAAGGGGTAAGCCTTGCATTTTTGTAAACAATTGGCTGAAATTTGAATAAATCACAAGGGGTAAGCCTCGAATTTTTGTGAAAAATGGGCTAAAATCTGATAAAATCACAAGGGGTAAGCCTTGCATTTTTGTAAACAATTGGCTTAAATTTGAATAAATCACAAAGGGTAAGCCTTGCATTTTTGTGAAAAATGGGCTAAAAAGAGATAAAGTCACAAGGGGTAAGCCCTGCATTTTTGTCGAAAATGGGCTGAAATTTGATAAAATCACAAAGGGTAAGCCTTGCATTTTTGTGAAAAATGGGCTTAAAAGAGATAAAATCACAAGGGGTAAGCCTTGCATTTTTGTGAAAAATGGGCTGAAATTTGATAAAATCACAAGGGGTAAGTAAGCCTTGCATTTTTGTCGAAATTGGGCTAAAAAGAGATGAAATCACAAGGGGTAAGCCTTGCATTTTTGTGAAAAATGGGCTGAAATTTGATAACATCAAAAGGGGTAAGCCTTGCATTTTTGTCGAAATTGGGCTAAAATCTGATAAAATCACAAGGGGTAAGCCTTGCATTTTTGTCGAAATTGGGCTAAAATCTGATAAAATCACAACGGGTAAGCTTGCATTTTTGAAAAAATGGGCTGAAAATTGATAACATCAAAAGGGGGTAAGCCTTACTTTTTTGTCGAAATTGGGCTAAAATGGGATAAAATCACAAGGGGTAACCCCAAGTTGCATTTTTGTCAAAAATGGGCTTAAAGTGATCAAATCACAAGTGGTTAGACTTGCATTTTTGTTGAAATTCGGCTTAAATGGGATAAAATAACCAGAGGTAAGCCTTGCGTTTTTTGTCAAAAACGGGCTTAAATTGATAAAATCACAAGAGGTAGGCCAGCCTTGCATTTTTGTGAAAAATAGGCTTAAATTTGTTAAAATCACAAGGGGTGAGCCTTGCATTTTTGTCGAAATTGGGCTAAAATCTGATAAAATCACAAAGGGGTAAGCCTTGCATGACACTCATACTTTGTTGGGAAATCTTGAGTTTGAAATAGTTCAACAGGAGGTGTATATTTGTTTAGACTGCTACGGTGAGCTGTGAAATAAACACAACCAATAAAACGGTAAAATGCTATCAAGCCAAGTTCATCATCCTCATTGAGGTTAGTGTTCGAAAGTAGTCCTTCAGTGGCTTCCGTAAAGAACACACACATAAAAGCAGCATATTGGGAAAAATGTATTGAAAAACTATCGTTTTCCTAAACGAAGGAAGTACGACACAAAATCACAGCTACTACAAATAAATATGACTCGAATAATTGTACACACGTTCAGGCCTTTGTCAACAAGACCAGCTAGATCAGGATCTTTATGTAGGCAACCCTTCAATTTTTGCAAATATAAGAACTTAACATCCCCAGGCTTGGCTCTGCATTGAATTATTACATTTTTTTTTTTTGGGGGGGGGGTATTTTCAATGGAAGACCAATCATTGCAATGTCACGATCAATTGAATAAACTTGAACCACTGAACACGAACACTCCTGCACATGGAGCCAAATTTGTGTATCGGACTCTTCATGATTGTGAACAAAATGACTGGACTGGCTATCTTTATAGTGACTTCAATTCCAGAGAAACCTGAATCAGGTTTAAATCCCCCAGAAGTAATGAATTTCTGCACTGCATTTGACAGAAAAGGAGGCACAAGATGAACAAATCTTTCAGACAAATAGTTACACAAGAGTTGTTTGTTTTTCCTATTCTTAAGAAAACAAATCCACTTGCATTTAAGAAGCATTGTACTATCGGTTATTTCTTCATACTGTTCATGTTCGCTTTGTGGTTCGCCATCTCTTCGACTTCTTTCAAGAAGCTTTGGAGACAACCCTTGTATTTTAACCTGGTCAAATAAAATCCTGACCTCTCGATGTCCTTTGTTAAAATATTTCTTTATCCATCGAGAAGCCAGTATGTCAGCATACTCAGAAAAAGTTTTCTGGTAGCTTAATGGTTTAGTATGGATAATATTTATGCCTTCGGCTATTAATGCCACTGCATCAGTTGGTGAATAAGACAACAATTTGTGACAATTTCTTCATTGTAGCGCTTATTGAATAAGTCATATATAACTGATTTGGCACCTTAATATGTCATTCTATTTGGTGTACAAATTGCCCTTGGTGTTTCCAGGAATTGACACAATTTCCCAACAGGTGTCTGTGTTTCTTCAGAGTATGCTATTGTTCTCTTGTAACACATCGTAATGAGGCGTTTTTCCTTTTCAATGTAATTAACTGTTCGCTTTGTAATTATGTGGCTCTGTGGCTATGTGATAATGCACTTTTACAGTCTTTTATAACACCCTTAACTGCGAGAACTCCATAGACTATACTTAAATCCTTGAAGGGACCAATAGATCATACCACACCATCCAATGTATATTAAAAATGTTTTCTTTGCATTTCCGATGATATTTTACATATAAGAGACTTCTTTACATGCTCAGCAATTGTCTAGAATTATTTTAGTTCATTAATTACCCAGTAATTGATTTATTTTCCCTATTTAGCTAACCCTTTAGGGGCGTGGAACACCCCCACTTTATCCCGAGGGACAAAAGGGCCAATATTACTAAATATTACTAAATATGTGCATTTCCCACAAATTTTTACATCCAAGTGTCTTCTTTACATCCCCAGCTATTTCCTTATATTATCTGAGTCATTTAGCAACCAGTAATTGGTATATTTCTCTTTTTATCTAAGTTCTCAATGGCATGGCAATGCTCTTATTTACTACCACACCATCCAATATTTTTCTTGAACAAATCCTATAAAAAAAATACAAACAATATATGGGGCCTGACCCCCCTCTAAGATATGTGGAATGGTCCATTCTAGGATGTCAAGGAATTTGACTCCCCCAGTCATTAGACTTTGAAGAAATTACTTAATTAGTGATTGTGAGGAATGATTCATTGGCCCCTCCCCTCAGTTAAGGGTTTTAATGAGCATCTCATGTGCTTCATCAACAGCGACACTTGAAAAGGAAAAACCTTTAATGTTAGAGACAAATGCACCTCTTTCGAAATGTTCAAGTACAGGTTTAGGCAGTGCATACATTTGGCTTAAATGAAGAGGAATGAGACGTGAATAATTTTGTCTGTCAAATGCATGCAAATGCTGACCAATATTTTTCCGAGCAGCCAGGGGTTGCCAGTTACCATAACGAATTGCAAGAAACAATTGTACAGTTACCCAAAACAATCCTCTCTCAAGAATTTGTGCCAAAATCTAAATGTTTCAAGTCGCTTGCTCATCTCTGAACAAAACAATTCAAACTCCTCTCATACAGGTAAAAACAAAGAATGTTCAGCTTGTTTCTCAGCTTCAACAAAACTTTTAAAACCACTGCTTCTTGGTGACAAGGACAGAAGTTGGCACAAAGAAGATAAAATTGTGTCATTTGTATGAGAAAATAAATCTTGGTTTGGGTGATTAATTCTGTAATCAAGGAAAAATTTAAATTGGCAAGCATACATTGACTCATACACCTGCATTAAAAATGTATGTGTCATTTTGAAGCTGCTGCAAGTTTGGAGCCGTAAAAGAGTACCCTGCATGTGTGTTTCTTTGGCTACTTCCTTCAATCCGGCATCCCAGTAAATTTTCATTAGTAAGCCTACCTCTTGAAAAAATTTCAAAAGATGCCAGTCTCCTAAATATGGTGTTACCGAGAGAACTGCCATATTCATATTTATATTTAATATCATTTAGAATTTTAACAGTTGCACCGTCATCAGCAATGACCAAATGATTAATCTTTTCACCCACCTCAAATGTCTTGTATAGCAAGCCAAGCATTGTTTTCAAGGTATCCGCAGAGTCTGCCTTCTCGTCTAATACATAGGTAGCTGAATTTTAATTGTTCACACTTTGGATTTGTGTGCAAAGACAATTTACACTTAAAGGCCCGGAATACTTTGATCGGCCATGTTTGTAATGCTTGGATATCGCTCCAAGACATACTTGAAAAGATCCCTCTCTAAACTTGCAGTTTCCTCCGCTTTATTGCTTGAAGGGGTAAATGCATCAAAGTACAACTGCTGAAAAATGTAAGTCTTATAAAAAGGAGCATCAAGATCAGATGGTTGAGGAACTACCATCTCTGAAAATTCTTCATTGATGCTCCTTTGGTCACTTGGTTTGGGAGTTTTTAGTACTTGATTTGGCTTGTTATCTGCACCATCCGTATTTGCTTAAAGGCACTGTACACGTTTGGTAATTACTCAAAATATATATTAGCATAAAAACTTACTTGGTAACGAGCAACAGAGAGCTGTTGATAGTATAATACATTGTGAGAAACGACTCCCTCTGAAGTAACGTAGTTTTTTGAGAAAGAGGTAATTTCTCACTAAAATAATAAAAGACTTCTTGCAAGAAGCCTTTTATTCCTATCTGAAAGCACACACATTTGTACAACAAGGGTGTTTTTTCTTTCATCATTTTCTTGCAACTTCAATGACCAGTTGAGCCCAAATTTTCACAGGCTTGTTATTTTTATGCATATGTTGGGATACACCAATTGAGAATACTGGTCTTTGACAATTACCAAACGTGTTCAGTGCCTTTAAGTAACATGTAGTTAAGTCTCTTCATTCTTTTCACTAGTTTCGCTAATATCATCTAAATATTCGGAAAGAATGTCAGTACTACTGCTGAAATAATAAAGAAAACTTAATTGCAAACCAATGTTTGTATGCTTTGGTAGTTGCCAATCGTCAAAAATATTACCAGAGGCAATTGCCTCATCAGTGACAAGTGATACAATGCCAACAGGCCTGCAACAATCTCTGAACAGCAGATTGAAATGCCCACAAAAAGTAACTGAACTTGGTGTGTACAAGATACATATGTGATAATCATTCTGCAAAACAGATTTATCAACAGGATAGCTTGCAACTTCTTTCAGATTTGTGCAGATTTTTTGATATATTCTAATTGCAGTTTTGGTAGACATAAGAAGCGCCACAAATCTCAAGGTGACCTGCATAAGTACCAGGATTTCTTATATCTCCAATACGCGAAATAAAATCTGGATACGACTTTTTGGAATCTATTTCTAAAAAATGTTGTCTTTCTGCATCTGGTAATAATTCAAAAATACCTACATGGTTTTCTAAAACATTACACACTCCATGTATAATTATTGAAGACATGAGATCCTCTCGTTCACGAACACATCATCAATATTGGAAGTCCAACTGAGTTTCTGGGACATTTCAGTAAATGTGAATCTCCGTAAACTGCAACACACCGATAGAAACAAGCTCCATCTCAATAAATATTAATGCTAGCGCAGTCAGATGTATTACCTGATAATTGTTCCACATCAGACAACATCTGAAGGCTTTGTTTGCTGCGCCATAAAAGATGTTCCATGCCAACTTCTGGACTTACCCCTTATGATTTTTTCAATTGTCTTTCAAGTCCGATTTTATGCTTTCAATGCTCTTTCCAATTTCTACCACTTAACCTATTGCATATTTTTTTGAAATATGAAGGTATTTTCAGCAAAAGTTATTTCATATTCCCCACAATAATATATCAATATTTTCTTAACTAAAGCTTCTATTGTGGGTCAAGTTATAAGGCATCATTGAGGCCTAGTGCATCATTTTATAGCATAATATCGAACATTCAAAATTGGCCCAAATTTGATAAAAATGCTAGACTTACCCCTTATGATTTTTTTATTTTTTTGCCTAATTTTCAAGTCCGTTTTTTTTTCTTTTTCAAATGAAGCAAGCATCCTCGCTCATTCCATTTTATACCGTATCTTCAATATTTTTCAAAATATAAAGGTCTTTTAATCTCAAAAGTTCAGATTTCAAATGGATGTAACCCGTGGGCATGGACACCAATTATTTGGCCCCCCGTGGTCTCCCTCGCCCCCCCCCGCAGTTTGGCTGAATTGTCCGTGCCTAACTGCATTATGTTCGAACAAAAAATGGCATTTATATATTTGGCCCAAACTTGATAAACGTGCAATGCTTGCCTGTTATGATTTTTTTTCTCAAATTGTTCGCAAATATTTCAGATTCGATTTGATGCTTTAAAGGTATCGTACACGTTTGGTAATGACTCAAAACAAATATTAGCATAAAAAGTTACTTGGTAACAAGCAACGGAGAGCTGTTGATAGTATAAATTATTGTAGGAAACGACTCCCTCTGAAGTAAAGTAGTTTTTGAGAAGGAGGTAATTTCTAACTCAAATAAAAAAAAACTTCTTGCAAGAAGTTTTTATTCCTATCTGAAAGCACACAAATTTGTATAACAAGGCTGTTTTTTCTTTCATCATTTTCTTGCAACTTCGATGACCAATTGAGCCCAAATTTCCACAGGCTTGTTATTTTATGCATATGTTGGGATACACCAAATGAGAACACTGGTCTTTGACAATTACCAAACGTGTACGATGCCTTTAAATGAAGTGATGGGCAGCCTTAGACCTACTGCTGCCATTTCTCTTCACTTGACCTCAGACATCTCATATATTTTCTATAAAGTATTTATACGAAAGTGAAAGGAATCCCGGGCCGAGCAATGCACATGTATTTACACGCTACAGCTAACCTTATCTTTACATGCAATTTGACTCCCAAAATGGCAGACCGTGGACAGTTCTCAGCCGTGTGTGACGTCACTGCAAGTTCAAGCCTCAATACTTCGTTGAACCATGCTTACATTATTTCACATCAACAGTAGTTTACATCAATAAGAGCTACGGTACATTCCGTTTTGGTGGAAATATTAAACCGTTTTTATTCATATCCCTTTTCCAAAACAACTACTGTAGCCTACACATTATTACACTTAACAACGCGCACATTTTGAACAAAGATATCAGCCACGGGGCAATAATCAAGACATTTTTTGTGGAATACAAACTTGTTGTGAACGCTAGTAGACAAAATGCCCGTTTTATAAAAAGTAAACTGTCATTGATTGTTGTGAACTGTGGGGGTCGAATGGTGGATGTGCTAAGGTTAGGTGAGTGACGATATTATTGTTGTAGTTAGGGTTAGGGTTAGGGTTAGGGTTAAAAGGTTAGGATTGGGGTTAAGATTATGGTGGCTTGACTGTGGCCAGTGCATGCATTGTCATTGCAAAGGAGTCCTGCGCTTGCGCATTAGTGTAAAACAGGCATTCTGCATATTTTGCTTTTTTAAATTTCTCCGTTTGTTTTTATTTATGCCATACTTATTGAGCAAAATATTACCATATTTAAAGTTCTATTTCTAGTTACTCTGAACCATCGAAATCCTCGTGTATTGCAGTTGAGCCAACAACGTTATCAATTCAACTGATGTGGAACCGAGGTGCAGTTTGGGCGCAATTTCATTGAGCTGCTGCTTAAGCAGGTGCTCCTAGGTCAAATTCAGTTTTGTGCCATTTCCCAATAAGTAGAGTCCTCATGAAAGTAGAAAAAATAACAAGTCTTTATAACCTCACTCGTGCAAAATTGTGTAAAATTTCATTTTATTTTGATTCTATTTCAGAGCCAAACTTGATACATGACGTCATCGGACATCAAAAACAAATGGGTCTGTAGCCTACATTCCAAAAAATAAATGCTGTTTTGATCAAAATTCAGGAATGAAATAAATTGAATTTGACTTTGGAGTCCCTCTTTAAGCAGACAATATTGTTTAACAATGTTTTCTACTGAGCAAAGATAAGCAGGAAACCAGTCATAATGGTACCTGTGACATGGTAACTTGGTGGGTAATCATTTTCTGATAAGCATAATTGAATTGTTCTTAATAGTTACTTTTTGTGCTTTAGCAGCTCTATACGAAGATGGGCCCTGATCTTGGATTTTGGTGGATTCAGGGACTCAACTAATAAAAAAATACTTAAAGACTATTGAGTAAACATTAAACTAGATGATCCCCTCCTGATCCTCGAGTGTCTTCATACAGTAGGGCGCCATCATGGTCAGGCACACTTGAACAGCCTACTTATGAAGATCATTTGGCTAGACTTGAGAAAGTCATTTGTCTTCAGGTGGTTGCCCAGAGTACTAGCTCATCGGGCCCTTCCTCCCATCATGGTTATCTATAGCCTCAAGCGTCTGAAACTGCAGGAGAGAAAAAAAAATAATCACACCAATTTCTTTTGATAATTTTCTTAATACCAGTATCTATAATTCCAAGGAATAGTCTTAATATACTTTTTGTTTACATGGTGCAGCCATTTTTCTTCCATTCAAACCAATGTAACCAAACTGGAGCTGGAAGGGAATAGTCTGGTCCCTTTTCATTTTGAAAATTAACACTATGTGTCGTTGTATATACAGGGAATCTGACATCGATGGCTGCAGTATGATCCGGGTCTATACTGCCATAGGCGAGAAACCTGTCTATCAACCCCGATTAGTTAATCACAGTGACGTCACTAAGGGCGGTGCCACGGGGCACATGCTTGCTGTTGTTGAATCTCAAATGATACAACCAAACAGTTAAGAAATTAGTTTGAGAGATTCAAAAGCTATTGAAAATGTGTTGATGTTTTTTAATTTTGTTTTTGCAAATTTAACAATTATCAGAAGTTTTTAGATTTTGTTCCACGAACCTCCAAACGTTAAGATTGAGTAATTGTCCCGTTGAGTAAGTAGATTCTTGATACTCATACCTTACATAACTCGATACATTACCAAACATTTTTGCATGGTCTCAGTCCCTGCTGGTAGATCACCTCAGATGAAGATTTCAGTGCAAGACTTGTTCATCAACTTCAAATTAATCACAAGAAAATTTATCTAGAAAGGTTAGCAGTTGGTTTGTAATGGCCGAGCGTTTAAGTACATCGGACTCAAGTCATGGAAGATAAATCATCAGGGGTGGGTTCGAATCCCTGTCATGACACTTGTGTCCAAAAGCAAGACACTTATAACTTTCTGCTTCTCATCAACAAGGGTTAAATGTGTACCATTAAGGGCAGAGATGGTTCTTGTGATTGATTTAGTTGATGCGCTATTGGCAGCACAGGCTGTATTCTCCCCAGGGAGCTGAGGTGATTTCAGGAATGAAATAACTTGCTCGGTGATCAGGTGTAATAATGCGTTTGTGAAGTGCAATGATCATTTCTGGAATTGCGCTGTATAAGAGCAGTTGTTATACTATTTGTATTATTACTTGGGGTCACATCGGGTTAAACTCAGGTTTGCGCTTGAGTACCTTGATACCTTTTTACCAAACCGTCATAAGTGTCCCAGGGCTGCTACCAATACATCCACTTTAGGAAGAACAGGTTGAAGACTGTGGAGGAAAATGTTATTTTTCTTTTACTTACCAGATATTTTTACCTAACACTTGACCTTTAACTGAACCTCTGCTGCAAACACTTGACCTCACTGACCTCTGCTCACTCACCAGGGACATCAACTTGAGATTGTTGTGCACAAACTAGTTCATCATTTTCAGAGAAAAACACTATCTGCTTAATTGGAAGACAAATTATATACAAAGGTTAGCATTTGAGATCACATCAAGTCAAACTGGGATTTATTATGAGATTACCTTGACAACATTTACGTGTCACCTAGTGCCTCAGGATTCCAGTGCACAATCACCTGATATTATACATCTACTGTAGAACATGCAACAGACTGTGGAAAACAAAAACAGGTTCGAAGCTGCTGGAGGAAAATGTTAGAAGCTGCTGGAGGAAAATGTTAGAAGCTGTGGAGGAAAGGGTTATTTTTCTTTCACTTACCAGATACTTTACCTGATATTTGACCTTTTACTTGACCTTTTTATACTGAACCTCTGCTGCAAATGACCTTGTTGACCTGTGCTCACTCACCAGGGACATCAAATGGAGAATGTTTCCCGTGAACCTGCTCAAAGACTTATCCGCTTGTAGAAGTTGTCAGTGCACAAACTAGTTCATCATCTTCAGAGGAAATCACAATCTGCTAATACTTGGAAGAAAAATTATAAAAACAAAGGTTAGCATTTGAGATCACATCAAGTCAAACTGGGATTTATTATGAGATTACCTTGACAACCTTTACCTGTCACCAAGTGCCTAAGAGTTCCAGTGCACAATCACCTGCCACTACATCTACTGTAGAACAGGAAACAGACTGTGGAAAACAAAAACAGGTTAGAAGCTGCTGGAGGAAAATGTTAGAAGCTGCTGGAGGGAAATGTTAGAAGCTGTGGAGGAAAGGGTTATTTTTGTTTCACTTACCAGATACTTTACCTGATCCTGTACCTAAACTCTGCTGCAAACACCTGACCTCTCTGACCTCGGGTCGTGCATCAAGCACATCGAAGGAAGACTCGTCATCATCAGCTCAACATCTGCCTTCAACCTTATTGCCAAGAACCTGCTAAAAGAGTGGAGAGTTAGTCTTATATCTAGGCCAAGACTATCATTATACTCTAGGCCTTTACTCTCTTACCATTCATACAAACCTATGTATCACTGGTGTCATCTTTCTGATAGCTGATCTCTCTGCTTCCTCAAGAAGAAGACAACTCTTTATTTTTCTCCTTTTTTCTTACTCTTTTTGGGGGTCTTTCTTTCCCTATTCATGTCTTTTATCGCAGCGCTAACAGATGTAATGTTGTTTCAGGAATATGTAAATATTAATTTAGCCTTTCTGAATTATATATTTAGTAATCCCAAAACAAAACATTGATCATCAGAGGAATGTAGATCAGATGGGGAAAATTTGAGTGCAGTCTATATGTAAAACTACTTTCAGAAAAGCAAAGGGTGGTGTGGTTCTTTTACTTTAATAGAGCGAGAGTTACAGTTCTGCTAAGATTGTGTTTTGTATTGTAATAATATTTTAAAAAAACTAAAGGAATAGTTTCATTTATGCCAAGATTAAAAATAAGCTGTATTCAAATTGATTTAATGCTGATATTAGGAAGATGTAAATATTAATTTAGCTTGTCTAAATTATGTGTTTAATACTCCTATATCAAAACATTAATCATCGAAATGATAACTGCAGATTGGACAGAAATAAGTTGATTGCACAAAGTGTGAGTTCACTTTCAATAAATCAAGATTGGTGGTTTTTGGTGCCCAGATAGTTTAGTCTAAACAAAGCGCTTCGGCACAGATTAGTACGGTGTATTCCTAGAGGAAAGTGTATAATCCAACCACATTTTATGTTTTGCTTATTTAGTTCCAACAATTTAATCTTATCAGATGAATTACATAAAGTAACCGTTTATTAAATTATAGTGGTGTTAGGTACTTATCCTTTATAAAAATTATGCTTTGAATTACAAAATCATGACAATTATATAATTAAATATGACAACTGATGACTTGAAGTTTCACCCCCGATGGAAATTTCCAGAAAGATTTAGTCTTCTAACTAAAAAGCATCATTGGCTTCGACCAATATGCAAATCAAGAAAAAGCCTGAGACATGGTGACGTCACCTTTAAAGCTATATGAGTGGGGACAACATCAACAAGTTGGTCGAACGTCTTGTAGTGGGCCCCGAGAAGGGGGGGTGTAACAAAAGGGGTGGGACCTGCAAGAGAACGGGTTAGATCTTCGCTTGCCTTTCGCAGTCTTCTCACTTGTTTCTTTGTCTTTTCTCCATTGACAAACTTGCAGTATCCGACCTCCTTTATTTTTTAGGTTTTGTTTATATATTTTTTTGTTTTTCAATTAATACAGCTCCCAGGCTTTGGAATTAACTGCCATCTCAAATCAGACTGTCAGTCACTATAGTCTACAATTTAGAAAACACTTAAAGTCACAACTATTGTGAACTATGTAGTATTCTTGTTTATTAATGTTTGACCATTATTTTTATGGAATGTTGAGGTTTGATGCGTGTCACAGCGCTGCTGTGATCTACATGACAGCGCTTTTAAGAACTAGTTGTATTATTATTATTTTCAACGTATTTACTACCATTTGCTCGAGAGATTTGTTTTTAAATAAAGTTAAAGTTTCATCAAGGACGTGAATCGCACTAGCTACCGTAAAGCGTGGAGGTCGGATAAGGCAATTTGCCCTTACCATGATCCTTTGGCGACTTTATATGCGTCCAGATCCGGTATCCATAGACAATCAACACACACCTTCCAACACACAATCCATAGATCTTCAACTCACTCTGGTCAGTCACGGTCTCTTGGTAGTCAGCAGTCAGTCCCCCTCACTAAGCAGTCCCGTCAATGGCGCTTGGTTCTTGGCTGATTCTTGCAGAAACCTGTATAGCAAAATGGTTGTTGAAGATATTGTTATAGGAAAAGGGATGTAATCAACGCAAATTATCCACGTGTCATTTTTGGATCAAAATGCTGCATCAGGTGCAAAAAATGCAGACGTTCGCAAATCAGTTTCTACCATTGTTTTAACATTTTCCCAAAGCATTTGATTGAATCGATCATCGTATCTTGATTCAAAAATTGATACAATTATAAATACGGCCATGTATTATATTTTGGATTGTAAGTTTTCTTGAATGTTGTAAGCAGCGGGTGAAGAATAGGCCTAAAGCAAAATTTCCCCCTGGGAAAAGATTCACACCGGGGTCCGCCACGAAACAGAAATTAATAGTTTTAGAGCAAGAGGTAATTTTTCACCCCAAAATATGAATATGAGAAAGACTTCAGGCATGAAGCCTTTCTCAGGCAAAGCAAACCATTCTATGCAACAAGGGTGTTTTTTTTCATTATTTTCTTGCAACTTCGATGACCAATAATTGAGCCCAAATTTTCACAGGTTTGTTATTTTTTTGCATTTGGGATACAACAATGGGATACTGGTCTTTGACAATTACCAAAGTAGCCTATATATATAGCCTACCTTTAAGTATGTGCAATCTTGAAAGCCTAGAAAATCGAAGAGACAAACTGTGTGGAGATTTTGCTTTGTCAATAGAATCCCATCACGTGTGTAGAAATTGGCTACCTCTCCAAAGAAGCCGTCCGTTTAATTTAAGACACATCAACAAAAATATGAGCAACCGAAATTTCGAACCAGCGAAGTGCATTCCCGCACATTGTCAGTCAATCTAGGCCTAAATGCTTCTTCTAATGTTTATTTTTGGATGTAATTTTCGGCCCTCTGGTTTTTTAATGGGACCAGGTTTGTTCCTATGTAATTTTAGATAAGAACATGTTATTGTTTCCTTTATATTGTTTACTTTTGTTGATGTATTTTGAAAAGATGTTGATGTTAACATGCGCAACTCAGTTTTTAACTGCGATACATGTTTTGGTAGTCCATTTTTTAATTGAATTGAATTGAATTGTGTTTTCCAACCGTTTTTCCAGCAAGTTCAAATGTGGGCTGTGCTCGACATCATGTTAGAGCCTGGCTGGCCTTACATGCATTACAATTAGCCGGAGCTCTCTCGCAAGATCAACACCGAAGCTTATCCATTAACATTTGGCATTTTTTAAAGTCTCTGTAGTCTGAACAAGATTTAAAGTCCGTGGAACTCGAAATATGTATTAACGGGCTCCACAGTGAATGTTCTACAGTTTCAAGTGAACAACCTCCTTCTTACCAGTGAAAGCTATAATTGCACAAGGCTCGACCTTCCGTCTGTTTAGTGTACTTTTTCATATAAAAGTCAGTGTTAAATGATATCAAAATCTTCTCAAATTCCTTCTGAGTGTATATAAATAACTCTTGTCAAATATTGTGACAAATTTACCTGCAAAAGTTCATAAAAGGCGACGTCCAAATCCCAGTGCCTCCAGTCAGCAGTGGTCCGGTAAAAATGGCTGAGTTTTGTTCATACATTCAGTGCTTTGAAAACGGTGCAGAACCTCCTTATTTGCATAACCATGTAAAAACCACAATCTAGAAATTTGGAATCTTCTTTACAATTGCTCTTCTAGCAGTTACGCATGGTTACCATCATCTATTTCAGGGGCTTTCAATGCTTTGCCATGCAATTTGCATGTGAATCATTCCTACATGAAAACAATTACGTAATCATTATTACCAGGCTTTCTACCTGTTCTCGCCCATACACTCGAGCTATGCCGAGATGTAGACCAAAGAGCCCATAGCCTTTTCCCCACATACTGCACCCTAAAAACTCCCAAGTCAGAATTTAGCCGAATTCCTGGTTCCGTGCTCTGGCCCAATTCTGGGAATATATGTCAAAATTTTCCAGAAATGAGTCGAACCAACGCAGAATCCGAGGTAAAATCCCCTTTTAACCAGTTTCTGGGTCAGAAAACCCCAGAAATGTGTCAGGTCCCCAGGACCAGGAATCCGGGTAAATTCTGACCGGGAGTTAGAGTCGTAATTTTGGCAGAAGGCCTACATTTGTTTTCCTCGGAACTGAATTTACAGTTTAAAACGATAATTGAAATCAGGGGCGGATCCAGGATTTTCAAAACGGGGGGGCGTGATTTTTTTTTAGAATGAAAGACCGCGCCATCCCCAGACAGCATTATATTTTTCTGCACTGCGAAATTGCCAATGTCGTAGTGCTTTTCAAAGAGAAAGTTGTTTCTTCTAAATCGGTTTAAAAATCAAATTTCATGGTTCTGCTTACCGTAAGCAAAGAACTTGGCGCTTACAGAAGCAGTGAATTCCGCGCTTACGTCAAGCGTTTTCCACGAGTAAGCAGGGATTTTTGTTGCTTTATGCGCGTGTGGGTACTCCACGTTACTGCGGCCAGGCTGCATGAGACCCAATAAACTACTAGCCATGATTAAAACATTAATAATAAAGGATTGTAAACAGATGCAGAGAGAGAATTTGAACATAATTTTTCTATAGAGATGCACTAATGAGTATGACTTCTGAAAAAAAATTCTCTCCCTTTTTTTTTTTTTCCTGGCAAAAGGGGGGGGGGGCGTGCACCCCCACGCCCCCTGGATCCGCGCCTGGAAATGATAGTTTGCATTTGCACATCTATAGTTTAATTTGTGTCTTCCCCTGATGGTTGTTCTTTAGTTAATTAATTAATTAATTTGTATAGGTTCTATAGTAGTTGTTTTTGACTTGCTTCGTATTGTCATATTTTAAATATATGTATGTTTTGTTTACTTTATAAAGCGCATTGTTGCCTCCGCATTTTGCGCTATAGAGGAATATCAAATCCTATCTTCAGCTTCCCTGAGTTTTTACATTTTTTTTTGTTTTCCCCCCTCGACCCTTTTTTCAAAAATTAGATGCTTTTGGTATTTGTCGGATCCAACGCAAAAAGTAAGAAAATATATAATAAAACATGGGAAAAGAATTTCATTTTTGAATATTTTTACATTCCTTTGATTAACGCTTGTAATATACTATACCTAAATTTAAAGTTGCGTTTCAGATTTTAGATTTTTTTTTCCTCTATACGAATTTTGACAGATGATGCTATTTCAAAACGAAAAACATACAAAAACCTTTACATAATGCCCCGGACAATGCAGAAAATACACTTGTTGGTACAAGGCTGATGGGCTTGAAATAATGTCGGGATCCCTACAAATTTTTTTTTAGTTTTTAATTAATAGGCCTACTACCACTAATCATTGGCGGATCTTGACATCCTTAAATGAAAGCTTGTAAGTTTCTCGAATCTATAAAAGTAGGTATTAATTAAAATTTAAATCTAGATGTCGGGTTAAACCTGCCAAAAAACAGTCCTTGCATCTTTCAAGTTAATGTTGCAGAAACAGAGGTGGACAGAAACCTCACGGATCACTTTAAGATCAGCGGTGGTATAGGTTGACAATAAAATGGCGCTTGTGTTTTCTATTTGATTTTAATATAAACATAATATTCTCTCCCGAACGGGTAATACTTTAGACTCCTTATATAAACAATTTAATTGAAATGTGCAAGGATTGTGTGCACACGACACGCACAACTATCGGCCACTAAATAGTCTTTGAGGTCTTTCGGTGAAAGACCCGGGTCGACCTGGGAATGCTTTTCCGAGAGAGCCCTCGACACGAACTATCTGCACGCTATCAAGTTCCCCAAGCATTCATGCATCATGGGACAGCCGACCGGAACTATTTTTATTATGTGCAGCTTATTACGTCTGAAATCTCTTCACTGGTTAACGAAAATATCGTAAAACCTCAGATTAATACAAAAGTATGCGTCTTCCGGAAAAAAACCTTGATGCTCACAAAATTGTTGTTTTGTGGTGAAAATGTGTGTCAAACCAGGGGATGTAGAAAGTGATCTGCTGAATAACTATAAAATGGCGGTCATATAGGAAGTTTTTGTTTTGGTCGTGACGTCATGCACCTCGGTCTGACCCGGGTGATCGGCCTCGACAAGGACGTCAAAGCTACTCAAACTACAACGACAAACAGGCACTCGCGTTTTGGTAGCAAAACAACATTAATTTTAGAAGCACGAAATAGTTTATGTTCCGTGTAAAGGTACTCGATCTTTAGAAAGAGTCAGCACAAACCCGTAAATCATATAACTATATAATGTCATAGCATCAGTGAGTGAACTTTGGGCGAGGGTGACGGGGGCGAAGGGTTATCATTCTAAACGACATGGCATTGTGCCTCTGCACTCAATGCATGTTTACATTACAATGTAACCAGTAAAACTGATGTACATGTACATAAAGGTGTTTTGTGACTGATGCTGTCAAAACGGTGTTGGTGTGACCCGATTTTACATCAGTCTGACGTCTACATGACTGTGTTTGATTTTCTGCAGTATGGAAAGGGGAAAAAACACATAAACATGCAGTGTTTTTGTACAGTGTTGAAGAAAGTTTTTTTTCTGAAGTGAAAGTACAAAGGAATGTTCATAGAGTGTATGCGGACAGATGTGTGTGCGGACGTGTGTAAGCCCACTTAGTGTTTCAAGCCCTTACAAGTGGACCTCTTTTGTTCTCAGGTCCATATCTCGTCGGCATGTATAACGTTAAAATGGTCTGTATACGTTTGGTAATGACTCTAAACAATTTATGGCAATAAAAACTTACTTGGTAAGAAGTACAGCAGCTTTGGATAGTATAATGCATTTTTAGAAACTTTTCACTTAGAAGTACTGCGGTTATGGAGAAAGTTATCACTTTTTAACCCATAATGTGAATATGAGAAGCATTACTTACAGTAACGTTTCTCAGATTGTGTATTCAAATTGAAGATTATTCCTCCTGCGTGGACAAAACCGCTCCAGATTTTCGGCAATATCTCAAAAACGCTACCACCTTTTGAAATGAAATTTTCACAGGTTAGTTTTATGGTATCTCCAACTTTGTTCCAATTACCAAACGTATACAATCCCTTTCAACACACAATAATTGACATATTTGAGCATGTGTTTTGTGGCATGGCAGTGCCGGACTTCACCCCTCAACCACCCCCATTTACATGATCGGTCAGATTGAAGCACACTTGGTGTCTTTAAAAGTCACTTGTTAGCACACATAACGTTTGTCAACCCTGTATATTGATGAAAGACTTCTCTTTGTTCTCCCATTGTTTGGACTTTTTTCTTTTCGTGACGTTTCCATTGGTTTAGTATACACAATTTAACCGAGGGCGTCCTCGGTTTGTCAGAGGCGTAACCGGGGGGTGGGCGGGAGCCCCTCCCCCGCTCAGAACCCCTGCCCCCCCGCCCCCTGAGAGATCGATAAAAAATTAATAGACATGTATACATTAATACATTGATACATTAATAGCCCCTTAAATTATGTCATTGCCCCCGCAGGTGCGATTGAGAACGCCCCCAATTGTCGGTATATTGATTGTTCACTACATTTTGATTAATAATTTACAAAAAAGGCCTAATACTGAAAATCGAATTTTCTTTCATCAGAAACTTGCAATTGCATGTGCCTATCGCTGTGCTCAAAGGCTTATTGTTTACTTTTAGTCTAAAAACTTACTGATTATGAAGTTCATACTACAGAACCATTTTTTCAGTGAAAGTTTTCGCTCTGAAATTAAGTCATGTTCTAGAAAACTGTATCTAAACAACTTTTTAAAAAGTAAAAAAAATTAACGCAACAGTTGATTTTGTGCATGGTTTTCACTATTTTCTCCTAACTCACACAACGGATTAAGCCCACATTTTCACAGGTTTTTTATTTCATGTATGGTTGATCCATGGAGGAAGGACACACAAATCATGAATACTGTCTGCGACTATTTTGTCAGCTCCACCAATCCTGTAAAACACCTTTATGATAGTTAACAGAGTTATTGATTCCTTTCACGGTCTCGGACCGCCACAAAACTTCCTTCGAAATTTAGACAAGGCATTTTGAATAAAGTGACTGGCGCAGAGGGATTCACATATGGATCAATGATCCCATTGATGTGCAAATCAATTGGGCCACCATGGGGGGGGGGGGGGGGGGGGGTTGGGGTCACTCAAGCACGTCACTGTGCGGTAGATAGTACAGCAGCAACGTAAATCCTGTACCCCAGCAACAGACGCTACGCCATTATGGTATACGGCTCACAGGAACAATTTTTTTTCACCTAGTCCCAACAATTTTGTCGCTTGGAAATAGTGCTATGGAAATGTACAAGGCATCAATGTAACTGGTTAATTTGGTTAATTTAATGGAGGAATGTTTAAGGTGATTATGTTCGTGTGGATTTGAGTCTGGATCACTAAACTGCCATGAATAAACTCACCGTGAATGTACCGACGGGTCGTCCGGCTGTGGCCCGCCACACGCTCCAGATTTCCCTCAACCGCTCCGTACCCGCCGTCACCGAGGACATCGACCGGTCCCTGTTCACCTATCCATCCTCGTCGTCTCAGAAGAATCGTGTCACGCCAACGATGGCCAGCAGCACCAACGAGTTTGGAACAGGAACACCAAGAGGTCCCCAGACCCGCGGTCCGGCCGGGGCCAAGATCGTCGACTTCGGGAGGAATGTGGAGCTCCAGCCTAGGGGCAAGTTTAACGTCAGGGGTGTGGGGGTTGGTGGCTTCTTTCCCCCGGTGAAATTGAGGACGGGTACGTCCGGAGTGCGATTCTCAACATCGGCTGGGAGTGCGAGATCGTGTAAATCTGCTAATCATTCGGTATGTAATAGTTCCTAGAAACAGGCCTTGATGAACATGCCTTGAATCAAATGAGTTAGAAAGAAAAGTGTACATTCCCAAGAACGATTGCACGCAGTCAAAACCATTTTATGTAATGTGTAAACAAGTGGAATTAAATAAATTCAGTTCCCAGAAAAAAACTATCTGCCTTTTGCGAAAATTAAGCCGAAGTAAATCACTCTGACCACTGAGGTTTAGAATCCCATGCTATGATGAACAAAAAGTTTTAATTCCATTCTCTTTGGCCATAACCCCGATCGAGCGGAATTTTTATTTAATCTGTGTTCTATTTTATGTTGATTGCTGACTAATAAGAAGATGATTTTTACAAGTAGATTTAAGAAACCAAGAATGCCAAATTATATTTCCCTTGTTCGTTTAGTAAAATGTAATCAACAATTATAGGGGGAAAAAATTGCGATTAAAGTATGTAGTTTATCACACAGTGGAGGTATACGGTTTATTGTAGCTTGTGTTACGATCCAAAAATCTCCAAACTATCCGTGAATATAAATCACTCAAAAAGCCTGAATTTTCTCAGATGCAACAAAGAAATCAAACAAGGTGACACGGATGTAAAGAACACAGAATCAAAGCGATTTAATAATGAAACTATCGGCCACTTCAAATACCTATTGGGTTTAACAAACGTACAATGATTGATTAAAACAAGTGTACATTAAAATAGATCGTATACAAAATAAGTAATCTCACAGGCTAATACGTCAACCGGGATGAAATACAGGCGAGGATCACGGCAACAGAAGATACAGCGAGGATCACATACACTGGCTCTAAAACGATCAACTCCAGGGGCGGTAAAACAGTTCTTTGCCGATGTGACTATGAGCTATCACGGGGCGAACTCACTCCGAAAAAGGTCCAGAAGAAGACGAAGCAACAACGGGTACACAATCTGACACCCGCCACAAAATATGGGGAAGAAGACCCCAAAATACCAAACTGTAGATTAAGTTCGAAACTGTCCTTTCCGGATTTAAATTAAGCTCTTTAACTGCACTCGGTCAAAAGCGAACTCTACCAAAAGCTCCTCCAACGAGTTGAATCACAATCACAGAAGTCGTAGCTTCCACCAGTCTTGAGTATTTGTGTCCCCTCGAAGATTGATCCCCAGCCTGTATATAAAGGATTTGTGAAAGTTCTAAAACTAACTTCAAACTTCCAGAGCCTAGATCATTCTAGATCCTTCATAACGGATTAACGCCGCCCACTAGGGTCAACGGACTTACACACAAAGAATGATTGACAGCGTGCGTTGTATACACGTAATTACATGTACATGTATTAGGGTCTCATAACACTTGGTATTGTCCTGTTTTTAGTTTTCCATGTCTTGTTTTTGTTTTTTTTTTGTTTTTTCGTTTTTTGTGAGTGCAAAGTGCATGCAATAAAAAAAGTGCTTTCACTTAAAAAAAATACTTTGAACAAAGCCATTTTGGAAACAGCAAAACAAATTTTGTAAAGAATTGGAGCAAAATGCTTTTCAGAGTAACATGTCATCATCATTCTTTCAATACAACTAAATTTACCACATTCCGTTTTGTTATGGCGAGTAGAATTTATCAATATAATTGCCGCCAAACCAGCTGATTTTTAATGACAGTGTTCAATTTACATAATTAATAGTTCATCATAACAGTGCTTTTCCCGAAATCACAATAGTGCCCCATTAATATTACTCAAGCGACCCCCACCTGTTAACCAATTTCCACGCAATTTATCAGCATGCTGTCATGAAATGGGTTAATAATCTCACGCGATCTTGACTACAAGTCCCTTCGGAAATTGTGACGCGAAACAATGTTGAATGTTCCCTCGCAGTAATCGCACTTCCCCATGGCTGTTTCATTACAAATTTATATTTATTTATATTAGGCAAATTTCTCTTGCATTCGTGCCGTGAGTATATTACAGAATCAGTTTTTCGAAAATACAACTTCATGCTAGAGCGAAGTGAAAAGAAAGTATTGCCTACAATGTAAATAATGAATTTTATATTATCGTGCTTGTTGGCTGATGATGGTGTGACTTTCTCTATGGTATGACCATGGATGAAGGACTGGCTATTCCTGCCTCCATGGTATGACAAAAAGTAGCATTTCTGAGTTGCTGAGTCAGTGTCGAACCTCAAAAAGCTGTGTTTTTATTTATGGACGATGACATGGCGATCAAGTTCCCCTATGTGCGTACAGAAAACTTAAAGAACATGCAACACATAACCTACACTCGTGAACTACGCAAGCATCGGATTTTTGTATGTGAACTTTCACTGGTTGATGGTTCTATTTTTACCTCAATGTGTAGCTCACGTGGAGCCAACTACGTTATCAGATTATGCTTTTACAGAAGCGTAAAGCTAAAAGGGACAATTAAGAAAAGTTCATACTTATGACTTCATGTCTCCCAATTGTGACTTATTTACAAGTAATAATTATGACTTGTATCTCATAATAACGACTAAGTATAAGTCATATTTATGAGATATCCCTATTATAGTTATGACTTTGGAGATGTAATTCATAATTATGACCTTTTGTTTTACTAAGTTATAATTTTGAGATGTATGTAATTATTATGACCTATGCTATATACTTGTTCATAATTATGACTTTTGTTTTTTTTCTCGATGTCCTCTTGATGCTTCCGTACTTTATAAAACTAAAACGATTTTTTTTTCCCCTGTCAATCTTTTATTATAGTTTTAATATAATACTTACGGTCACATAAGCCCTATATACATTTATATTTTCTTTTAAATAAACAAAAACGTTTGAATTTTATTTAAAAAAAAACCACGACGAAATTTAAAAAGGAGCATTAACAAAAAATTCCCAGATGAACAGCACCTGGCATAAGTTACCCCGGTATGACGACCAAAATTACATAGTACCAACCAAGCGTTCATTTTTCAAACCAACAGTTCGTTTATGTATTTTCAATTGCAAACCCTATCTGTCTACGATAGGCATATTTAAAGAAACGTGCAAACAAAACTCGAATTGAACATCTAAACTTCAGATGAGCAAACAACGAATTTACATGCAGCTTTTAGCACTTGTTGCATAAACTGGCAAAGCACCTTCCTTTTCACGACCCGTTAAATCATCATATGGTGACGACACAATTCGTTTTTCGCCTTGTTGCCACAACCGTGACGCCGTTCACATAAAGTGGATGTGTGACAATGCAAAACCCGCGATGAGTGGGTATACTTTTATGTGGTTCAAAAGAAAGTATTGTATAATTTGTTTGTTCTGCTCTGGCTGTTTCGATTGTGGAGAAAAGTGCCAGCAGCAAGGACTCTCGATATAGTGGCCCACTCTGGATATAGGGCCTACATTATTGTTTACAGTTGGGATATCTGCGAAAAGTCCTGAAAGAAAC
Source organism: Plazaster borealis (assembly GCA_021014325.1). Taxonomy (NCBI): domain Eukaryota; kingdom Metazoa; phylum Echinodermata; class Asteroidea; order Forcipulatida; family Labidiasteridae; genus Plazaster; species Plazaster borealis. The sequence continues at coordinate 10,483,160 of CM037475.1, forward strand.
GATTCGGAAATACCAAACTAGGCACTCGGACATTTCAGCTCTTTTCTGTTTTCATTCTTCACTGGAATGCACACAACTTTGGGATGGCAATCGACCCGGAGTCCACGCCCCTTGTGAGCCAGCAGACCCACTTGTTGGCTCCAAGTGCAATGCAATCAGATGAGGTTGGCTTGTTGTATTTCTTGCATTCCTCCTCTGGGACGAATCTGGACCATCGTGAACCAGAAACATGCATGTGCAGAATGTGGATTGGGGTTTTCAGTCCCTACTTGATCTCATCTCAGCCCCTCCAAGCCGCCCCCCCCCCACACCCCCGTTTTAGTCCAAGTGTCCCTACGTCCCAAATCTAAAACTGTTTTCTCCTCGAGGCTTCTGGTCCACAATAAGTGTTAGAATAAGTATTGGAAATAATATAGGGACCTAAATGTATAATAAACAAAAGATTTCGCCCAGAAAACAGGTCACGATTCGGTTCCAAAAAGTACGGTGGAGTGACTACCACAGCAAATTTTAACCGGCCAGCTCAAATGAAGTCGTGATGTGGGGGCTTTTTAAAAATGTTCAAGTTGTTCAATGCTTCCAGGATCATTTTGTGGGTTACGACTTGCAGAGTGTATTTTTGATGTATACTTTGTTCTCTTTGATGATTTTTCGATTATTAGGCCTATTCACACATTTTCACACAATCGGGGGAGGTCCAAAACAGTTAACATAGAATCAAGAGTTCAATTGAACTGATTCTCACAGTCTGGCTGTTTGTAGAAAGGTACATTTTCTTTTAAACCAAACTTATTAGGGCATACTTCCCTTTGAACAGCTGCATGACTAACTCTCTAGGTGATCCCATTGGATAGATCAAAATTAGTCCTTATCTTTACTTTTTCTTCTTCTTGCAGAGCCCAGCAGCATCCCCACTCAATGTTGAATTAGCCCCTTCGAAGACTTCGAGGACGGCAGGAGAGTCCGAGCGCCTGGATGCATCCTCATCAGCGGACCGGGACTGGTCACCGACGACATCACGGTCAGAGAACCTTGCGAGGACGCATACATTGCAAGACAGACCCGGTAATCCTTACTACACGAGGGCTGCTGGTAAGTGATAGTAGCCTACTCAGATTCGTCCTGTTTATAAAACGTCCTTAGCTTAGGTCGACAGAAACAAATTATAATCAAATTTGCGATTTCAAACAAGCCATTTTGAGATATGGTGGACACAATACCGTGACTAAACCAAACAAGTGTACTCCTATAGTGTCCACCAGGCACCATATCTCAAAAAGGCTAATGTAAAGGACTCATGCGTTTGCAGACTCTGGTGTTGATACCTTCTAGTTCTAGAGGTTATTTCTTGCGATGAGTGTGTACCAAATTATACACAGAAAAAGATGAAACCCTTCAATAAAACACTTTCTACTTGTCGATTGTTTATTCACACTGTCTTGGGTTTTTTCCCGATATCCAAATTAAAGAAAACCACTGCAGAAGTTATCACAATAAAATGTTTTCATAGCAGTGAGCATCTTTAATAATAACATCCTTTACATGTGCATTAATAATTGATCGAGTTTTCTCACTCACCCAACACAACACATTCAGTCAGGCCATTTCCCAAATCGAGCTATACCTGGGATGGTGAATATAGGCCTAAACAGTGTCATGTGTTACGTCCCTTCTTTACAAACACAAATCTATCTGTATTCTCCTCTCCAGCTTCGAGGGAAACACTTTCAATCAAGGAGTCGTCGCCATCCCCATCTCCGCAGGCGTTCAAATCGGGCAACCACGCTACTACTGGAATCTCCAAATCCAGAACGCCGGACGTACGTACCGGCAAGGACGCAGCTTGGGTGAGGTCCTTCAAGGTGAAGCAGCGAAGAAACAACAGAGTCAAGGAGCTGATGGAAAGCAAACCGGCTGGACTGGCCCTAACGAGTCCTACTATGGGCAGCGCAGTTTGGTGACAACCGTCGTTTTACGGAGTGGGACAATCAAGACATTCTTAAGTAATTACAGTTATAGGCTTATACGGCATCAGAATTGGGATCGTCAGACACACATTTAGTATTTACTCGCTCGGAAGTGAGAGACTTTCCCGGTAGGAGAGTCCTGTGAGCAACTTAGACTTCAGAATTCGTTGGCAGCACTCAATAACGAAGCATGCGAAGCATGAACAGACGCGACCTTCATCTAGCCATTGCCATAAGTCTACCTGATGAGGTCTCTGGGTATAGTCTATAGTCTTCACCAGCTCAATTCTATTTGATATCATTGTGTGGTTATCTTTGGTAGTTTCCTTGTGTAGACTCTAGTCTCTACCAATGATAGCCTTATTCCAACCCAAGGCCTAAAACGCCGCCGACTACTTTCCTCTTTCAATCTCGGTATGATTATATCAGATTGAATGCGGGAAAGCTCGATAAAGAGGCATGATGTAGGCTAGGCCTACCACACTTTAGCTCAACTGTAGCTGAAGTTTACCCCCTTTGTATTTCAATTTTTCATTATTATAATGAAAGAAAACTGAATTCTTGGCACTATTGTTGGATGAATCATCCACCACGAGAAGGCTGACGAACATCACTAAGTGACATAAGTCATTATACAGTCAACCCTCGTTATAAAGAGCACGTTTAAAGAGGTCCTGCTTATAAAGAACAGCTGAAGTCCAAAATCTCATTTCTACGTGTTTTTTTTTGTTTTGATGTCAACGTTCCCATTGAAGAGGTAATTAAGGCCTGTCCAAGCGATCTTGTTATAAAAAAAATATTATAGGCCCTATGAAAAGTGGCCTAACCAGACATTTGGGGTGTGCGGCAAAGACACGATTGGGGCAATAGAATGTATCGAACCAGTCATTTATGCATTTTTTTTAAATCTCATTTTTTTTTTTTTGAATTGGGGGAGGGGAAAGGGTCCGAGTGTGGGGGGGGGGTCTTATACCCCTGCTCCACCTTGCTGGTTACACCATTGATGGACTTTATTTGTTTCCCCAAACATGTACAGGATAATTGGGTTTTTTAAATGTAAATTCTCTTTCTTGTTTTTTTTAAAAGTAGATGCAATAATTGTATGTACATAATGCAACCACGCAAGATACACTGTATACAGTATAGGCCAAGGCCTAATAATAAGTTTTGCTTTGTAGGAAATTCCGAGTCATTCCATGGGCAAGAGCCATCTCTGAAACGGGATCTATACCTAAGATTAGAAGGTACGTTGAAATGATGGCATTCCACCTTTGGATAACCCTTGGAGTTATAGATTCCAATGAGCTTTTGGGAACATAATCTACAGGTAGATCAAAGAGCTTGACTTATTTTATTTTGAGAAAAATACAGCATGGTTTTGTTTTACCAGGCAGTCTTTAAAAAGTCTGAAATTTCTCATCTCCGATCTTACTTATGAGGTCAATTGCAAATTTTCAATTGAAAGGATTTTGTAATTGAAAATGTGGACACTGATTTTGAGCCGTTACCAAAAGTGTACAATACCTTCACTACGTAAAAAACACCCAAGATAAAATATTGGAGAGAAAGGTCCTTGTTTTTTATGTAGACTTAAAGCCAAACTTTGTACAGACTTGAGTATGGTTTCCTATTTCTGGTCATGTCTTTACCCAAGGTACTGTAGAAAAAATGTCAAATAACAGAAATGGATTTCAGAGTGAAAACTGATGTTATGTACAGTTATTTAATAAATAAAAAACATAAATTGGACCATTCATTCTTGTCTTTTCTTTTGAAAAACTTTATTCAGTAACACCTTTCTTTATTTACAAAGTACAGTATTAATAATTTATACTTACAAATGTTTGCGAAAGCTATCATAATTCAAAAGTTAATGAAGCACAGATATTATTCACTGAACAATGGCAGGTGGCCTCTTTTTCTTTACCAGTTTTTTATATTTACACGTATACCTTTATTAATATGAGCTCATTGAAATATGTAAGGCGAGTTTTATAAATAGTTCAGAAATCAATCAAGTTACTCACCAGAACAGTGAGCATACACAGGCTTGGTTTGGCTGTTGATTATAATTAGTTACTTTACGCTCGTAGTAAAAAAATAAATAAATACAATGTCTACTCTACAGATTCAGCATCAACAATTGAGTTTCAATGATTGATAAAAAGATTGTCAAGGTTGATTACGAAGATCAAAATGGATTGAGCTAGACCCAAGTTGACATTTAGGTGGCTTGTTTTCTTTATATTTTCATCCATCCCAACATCAAATGCATCTCATAGGTCATATAGGACTTTTACAAGTAACCATAACCAGACGAGCAACTCATACAAGAAAATTAGAGAACTTTCATACTTACTGAAATTGTTGTTCTACCTAATACTTGTTCCAGGGCTAAGCAATTTGCCAAGTCACTCGAGTTTCCTTTGATAAGGGAAACAATTGTGCGTAATTAAGTCCTTCCGAACGGTAATAACGTATATACAGAAAGGTTTTAAGAGACAATAATGACAACCACACGAACGAGAAGGCACAGAACTGCCACCTTAAGTCTTTCTCTATACATACATATATACCAAGATCTTGGAATACAAGACTTCAAGATAATACTTTACATGTAAAGACTGCAAGAACACAGACATTTCATTTCACAACAAAGTGTAAACTTTTACAATCAACAGTTGCATCAGAGTTTAGTTTCTAACTCTACAAATACTTTGTAGATGACAATACAACATGAATATAATGACGGGTCTCTAGCTAATACAAAGAATACTCCAAACCGAAACCACTCAGAAATTAACACACTGAGTGATAATACCTGAAAAATACTAATAACCGAAACCACTCAGAAATAAACACAATGAGTGAGAAGTTCAAGCCTCCAATATGTACTACACATGTACAAAGTTCAAAAGAACAGAGAACAGTTACAAACACTGGATATTTCCCGATTCCTTATGGTAGACACTGCAGATGTTGAAGTGGTTCCCTGGCTGAATCCAATATAACTTCTCCTTTTGTGGCAGTTCTGGATAAAAACACTCCTGTCGTCCCAGTAGAGAATGAGCATAAATCTGGTGTCTTGAAGGATGACGCAGAAGATGACGGCGATGAAAACAGAAGATGACGGCGATGAAAACAAACGATGCTTCCTTGGAACAAACTCACCTCTTGTTACCTTGAGAACCCACTGGTCTTAACTGTTTGCACAAATGTACATGTACTGCACAAATAGTACCAAATTCACTTAATGTTTTAAAATACATTGAAAACTTAAATTGAAGGAAGTGTACTCCATTGGAAACGTACTGAATGTTATTAAGTATCTTGTGAAATTCGTCTCCTTGTTTCTTCTGACGTTTTTGAGAGAAAAATGGCGAATATTGAATGCCCAGTTTGAAACACCCGCAATACAATTTTCACTTTGACATTTCAGTGTCAGAAAAGGTTTTAGTATTTACCCTGATAACATAGGGAATAAGAGTGCAAGTTTCTGAGATCGGTTTGTATAACTAACACCAGTCAATTCTTAACTGTATAGGACCTAAATGAAGAGTTTAAATATATCAATAGTATATCGTATTTTCCCAACAGAGCAACCTGTCTTCACAAAAACTAATCCTAATTAGATAGTTCCCACTTGACGTCACACAGTGTAAATCGGCCATCTTTATGGGCAAATCAATTTTATTTTTTTAATGCACACCTATGCGATGTGCGTCATTATTGCATGCTGCTTGCAAGAGTTTGACAAAATTCCTTGCATGATTGGTCAAGGAACCACTTGGCTGCGTACAAAAGTTTGAAAGCTTGACGCAGCTCAAAGTTTGAAGCTCAATGCAGCTCAAAGCCAAAACCCAAGTTGCCTGTAAAGATGGCGTCTATCAGGACCTATCTATATCTAATGTCTGTACACTTCTTGACTGAATGTTCTTGCAATCTTTACACAGTTAAGCTAGGTCAAGTCAAAGCTTGTTCATTATGAGAATCCACAATGCATGTGACTAAAAACAGTCAATGTTAATGAGAAGGTTGCACTGTACCCAACAAATCATGAAATCCATGTACTTCAATATCTCTCAAGTTTAACTTATCCATGTGCACGTACATCAGCCTCACCAAGCCAAGTTATGGCTTTGTTCTTACACTTTTTACACATTTTTACAGGTTGAAGTTCCAGATTGAAAATTTTGCATGCACAATGACGTGTACCTTACTGTAATGCTCTTCATGTTATGTCAAATTCAATCTAAATTCAACTTTGTTTCCAATTCAAAATAGTACACATCACCAGTCGACTGTTGAGGTTTGATGAGCAAGCTACATGTACAAATAAACATAGCAATCTAAATGATAGTAGTTTCTCCATAAATAAATTCCTAAATCACAACAATGCATCATGTACATTAATAGCAGGGATTGTACACTACTGGTAAAATGTTGGTAAATGCAGCCATATTTTGCCATAACTAAAACTTGTTTGTGTGTGTCGAAAACAAAAATACTGAAAACACGTTTTCAACTTCAACGACATGTCCAGTCAGAAAAACAAGTTTTTGATGAGAGATAGCACATACCTATTCTGGATAAAGTAACACTAGTGTACAATCTCTTAAAGGCTTCATGACCAACTCCAAACGGTTACACACCTATGTTCCGATAACCATATGTTCAGACATACCTACAAATGTATGTTCCTAATCCTAACCCTAACCATAGCCCTTCCCCCTAACCCTAGCATGTAGATTACGAGGGGTTATCGGAACATAGGGTTGTAGGAACATAGGGTTGTCTGAACATAGGCTTGTCAAAACATAGGGGTGTCGGAACAAAGAGCAGTCACCCTCTAAACAAGCAGTGCCAACATGTCAAAGCAGCACATTGATGGCAGTGCTAGGAAGGTATTTAAATGTGGGTAATTACAAGCAGCTAGTAGAGCACCTTTAAGCATCAATAAACCATTATTGTGCAATGGTGATGGGAAATTCATACTAACTATAACATGAACTTAAACACAGCAACTGAACACTCCAAACTTCCCCCACTTGATGTTGATACCACTGTGTCTGGAATTATACAAGGGCCTCTATTGTACGGTCTTGGCCTTGGTGGCCCTTCTGAAATTTCCCATAGATTTTCAAAACGGAAGTGCCCTTTGCAAAATGAAAATGCCCTTGCTTTTTCAAAGATTAAATTCCAGGTGTGTACCATGCAGGCATGCAACTGCAGCTTGTTGAGGAAAGTGCCAAAACAGTTAAGATTTTGTACTGTGTTTTTCAGTTTACAATGGCACAGCTGAGAAACCCAACAAGGAAATCAGCTACTTACCTAAGAAGTTGCATGCCTGACCATGCCTGACCATGATAACAAGTGTGGAGTTACATAGACCTTATGCACATGACGTCATCAAAGTATGGCGCCCTCACCTAAAGGTCAAAAGGAGGCCGTTCATTGGTCAACGCTGTGCGCCGCACGTACATATCTGTGCATTTCCATTCTTTCATGATCGGTTTACCTCAAAGATGGCAGCTTGATGACGACAATGCATAAGGTCTATCGACATGAGGGACAAGTGGGTCTTCCTAACTAGTCTTGAACAAGTTTGAGACAATAAGCATCAAAGTTCTGATACCTTCATTCCACATCAATATATACTGTGAGAACAGATGTGTATGGAAACCATGCTATCTTATTAATAATAACCACAGTCAATAATATGAAAAAGAGGAAGACAAACACAAACTCAATTAAAAGCATTGGAATGCACATTAATAATATGGTTAACAGGTCATTTCAAGACAAAAAGACTATTATTATCTTGTGATGTCTACCCTCCTGGAAATAAGATGAAAGAAAATAATACGATTAGTGTGACTCTGTTTCACTTCAGTTGGAAAGAACAATTGAAACAGTATAAAGCTGAATTGTGTTTTACAAGAACTTAAAAATGTATTTAAAAAAAAACTGGAAGATGAAGAAGACGTCATGACATTTGCAAATGATGAATAAAGACGACGAAGAAACACCATGATACATCAGCTGAGGCAGACCTAACTCAGTCCTTGTTGTCTGCACATACAGAAATAGACGCTTGTAGATCTTCCTCTGCACTGGATGCATAAACCATCTTCCTCAAGAGAGACGACAGAAGCTCCACATCAAAAGGAGCAGACGACTGGAACATCTGGGCACAGGTTGAACAAACTTGAAAGAAAAATTGGCCATTGAAGAGAACTCGTTGGTGTTGGGATGGTGACTCATTTTCTTAATTAGTTCAAAGGTGACCACAAAGCTCGGGGGTTATTACTCGATAATTTGTCAGACAGAGATCAACTCTGGATGAGGGAGGGTTGAAGAGCAGGAATGATGAACAATTGACGTTCTTGGAGCAAGGAAAAGGTCCAATTTACGGCTCAGCGAATCATTAACTTGATGAATTTAACTTTGACTTTTGGTAGTTTTCCTTTGACAACTGGATACCATCATTATCCAAAACAGGGCAAAGGTAAAACTCATGCCGACAAAATAAATTTGTGAGTTCTTTTTGCAGAGACGAGTAAGTAAAGCGATTATACATGTGTATGAAGGAGACATCCAAGTGTGAAGCACTGGGTAATGGATTAGGCCTTCACCCATAGCAGTAGAGTGCCTCATTTCTGAGATCAGAGGTGATGGGTAGACAACTGGGTTTAAGATGGGTGCGATTACGGTTGGTATTCTGAGCATAAATTTGTATTAAGTTCACTTGTCGTTGAGGCATTACTTGGCTTTTCTCATGAATGCTTTGATATTATATTTTTTAGAAGACATGTGGTCAATCTTCCAACCCCCAAAACAACAGCACCAATCACCCCAGCTAAAGACTGCCTACGACAGCCATGCTTTGCTTGCAGTCCAACAAGGTGCCATTCTTGCTCAATGTGGCTGAACAGCTGTTCAAGAACTCAACGCATGCTTCGGAACTCTCAAATGCAAGTTCACTTGCAACGAATGAAACATCCAGACTGGGCCGGTATCTAAATTATTCACACAAGGGAATAAACGGTGTTAAAAATCCATATACAATAAAAAATACAGACACAGCAAATAATAAAGAGATCTTGTTCATAAAGCGATACTTACTCGGGTGATTATTTTTGTCTGTGAATAGAAAGCGTGTACTTACCGAGAAATAAAAACAAAAGTCATGTACATGTACACATCACTGGGTTAACACATTGGTTATGTGTTAACCCAGTGATGTGCTAAACATTGAATTAGACACTAAGGCAGTTTAAGTAAGCTCTTGTCGTTTTAACAGTATCATACCTACCTCAATTGTACTTACCAAATCTTTTAAAATCTAAATGATTATTTTTCAACTAAAAGTTCACTGTATTGTTTTATTAGAATGATGGCAATTAAAGATTCATTTTGTTGTTTGTTTGACATCTTACCTTGAGTGACTGTTAAAGAGAAGTGATTTTTTTATGTTATGATTAAAGTATTCTGAATCCACTCAGTTGTTATACAATATATAATGCTAGGCCTAAAGAGTTGTGTTTTGGGGTGGGGGAGTGAAAAAGAGTTTTAATTCAGGGAGGTCCAATAAAAAAGTTTACTTTCAATTAATTATTTTAACCCGATCCTTCTCACACTCTGGTCCGTCACTATGGAGTGAACTTCCTCCCAATCTCTGACAAGTCACTTCATATACCCCGGCTTCAAAACTAATTTGAAAACTTATTTGTGTGTTTAAATTGTCATCTTTGTAAACTCATTGTAGGCCCACTTGTTTTATTTGCATCTCTCCTGCGCCAGGAGTGTCTGTTTAGACAAACATGGGGCGTTACAAATGGCCACTATTATTATTATAATAATATTATGGCCTATTAGAACTTGTTATTATGCTGTTTGTTCCGATGGTACCTAAACTTGTATTCTTAAAGTTACAAAATGTTTTCTGTTTTTCACAGGGACATGTTTTTGCTGTGAGTTGGTCGCGAGATTAACTTGTGGATACAACCATTCTCCACTATTATTCCCTGATCAGCTACAACGATCCAGAGGGGAAAAAAACCCCAAACCGAGCAGCCTCAAATAAACTGAAAACCTGTTGAACGTTTCAATGTTCTACCAATAAGATTTTAACTGTAACTGTTATTGTATTTAAAAAACCAAGGCCAGAAAATGTTTTCTCAGTTTAAGGATGGGAGATATGATATCTTGGAACATGGAGTTGAATGGTAAACAAACAAAAAAATAACAAAAAAATAAAAGGAAAAGATAAATGCAATACATACGACTTGATCATCGACTTCAAAGCATTTTTTCTCTCGCGCTCCAAAAACATGTCCATCAAGTGGGATGCCATGCTTGGTGCACAGCAGTACAGCTTGAAAAACTTATGGTAATCGGACAAAGCCCAGGCTGAACGCAGAGCTAGCGCATGCTTGACATTAGGGTCCTGGCGGACCTTGTGATTTAAATTTGCCAAGTCAGTGGCAAGACCTGGATGGAGAGAGTTAAGGAATACAACTATAGGCTTTGACTTCAGTTAGGGGTGAAAGATGGTAAAATTCAGGCTGAAATGTGAATTATGCATTGCACTGGACGTCATTGCAGTAAGCAACTCTTTTGATGCAACAATATATCAGAGCAGACAATGACAATTAAGCCTAGGCGACTAGTGAAATTCACTACCCAACTACAATGTGACGATTTTTCAGTAGTCGTGGTGGCAAGGTTAACCGGGTAGTTGAAAAGCGGCAGTAGTGACTAGACATAGCAACCAATAATTGCGACTTCGACACTAGTTGCCCAGGCCTACTATACGGTCAACGTTACCCAAATAGTTGACATTTGAATGCAAAGGATACTGAGGGTGTTCTTGGTGAGCAGACAGTAGAGTATACGGTAGGCAGTAAATTCATTTTTGTTTTTGGCCTCTATGTCATCTTCATCATAGAGAGCCTTTAGCTGGGTCTGGCACTGGTTAAACTCTTCTCTATCGCCCTGAAATCCAACCACATGGAACAACAGTAAATATCATGCATGTTTTGAAGAGCAAATCTACAATAAACTTGTTATTATCCCAAATGCAAAGAATATATAACAAGCAATTTCAACATTTTCAAAATGGCTCCCATCTGCGATGACCCAACAGCCAAATATCTTTCTCATGGCATAATCTGACTGTGTGCCAAATACCATGCTTGTATCATCAAAGACACAATCCCGCCACCTACCCGCCGGGCTACAGGGCAGTTATTACATCTAACTATAGGATTCAAACTTGCCTCTTGTCACCGGGGCCTAATTTCATAAAGCTGCTTAACGACCGTTTTTGTGCTTACTGCACGAGTTTCCATTTCATAGAACTGCTAACGGTAAGCACAAGAAAAGGCAAGCTTACCATCCGGTGCTTACTGTATGGAAACTAATGACGTAACAATGCAAATTCATGGTGAACGCGCAGGCTGGCCGCCTAATTTTCTTGCTAACCTGTGAAATACTTCTGTGTTGTAAAACAGTTGGCTTGAAAATGAAATTAGTACACTCACCTTCTCTAGAGCGATCCTTGCATGGGTTTCATACACTTCCACAGTGAAGTTACCTCGAGTGCATTGCACCTGTAAACACAAATGACAAATCTGATGTTAGGTCTGGTTTCCAACAAGAACAGGTTTACATGTCTGTTGCAGCTTGTTCAATTATTAATCGCTCAGAAATTGCAAGAGAATGACTTGTCAAGTATCACATTATGCCTAATGACTACCATAGCCACACAAAAACCCAAACAACATAAACCTTTGTACAGTGATTTTCAGCTTCCTATTTCCTAACAAGGCAGGGGGGAAAAGGAAATCAGCTGATTAACTGAAAAGTTGCATGCCTGCATAGCTGTACATCTCTATTAAAATTGTGCAATACAGGTGAACAGCCTTTACCACCCTTTCTAAAAGTCACTGTGAATGTGACAGTAAGTATAGCAGTGCTGCCAACATATGCCCTTAGAGGCTTTTGCATTAGGTGCTCTACAAATGTCTTTATTATTATTATTATTATTATTATTATTTGCATCTTGCACTCAGGGAGATTTTGTACAACAATCAGGGAGATATTTAGAATTACATTCAACATAAAAGGGAAAGTTTCCATAATCAGGGCCATTTTTGAATTTGTTCATCAGAACATGGAAAGATTGGTTTATTTTCAGGGAACTATCTGCAGAATCAGGGAGAGTTGGCAGCTCTGGTATAGCATTGCTTTCATATGAGTACCGATTGGAATCAAATTTCCAATTAACGGTTGTACAAATGACAGGTGAAATTGCTCTCACATTCAAGGAATAATATTCCAAAACGTTGTCTTTTTAAAAACTCAACAATCTAAGGACAAGTTCATTGCAAAGCTACAGAGCACCTGTTACAACACTGACCCCTCATTTGGTATTTCGTTTGTGATCTGTTAAACTCACAGTAAGATCTTGACGGATTGACTTGAGCTGCTCGCACACAAAAGAATAATCCTGCTTGGTCCTCCAGCGATCCTTCACCATGGCTAGGGATCTCCTGAGGACTGCAACAGGACGTACTGTAGATGCTTCTGGTGCCTAGAGGAAAGGAAGAAAATTCTTAACCTGTTGTATGTACTAAAGATTTTCCAGTTATTTACAGGGAAAAAAACAACAACAGCAACAACCCAAACCAGACATAAAAAAAGAATCCATGATGTCATAAATCAGTTGGCTGTACCATTAACTAAAGAGCTGGGCCCAATTTCATAGAGCTGCTTAAGCAGAAAATATTGCTTAACAATTTTTCTGCTAAGCAGAAATGAGCAGGATACCAGTCACAAATTGTACATACGTGTCTACTGTCTGCCACGCTCACCTTGTTGGGAGTCAAATAGAACGTATCAAATAGAACGTACAAGTTATGGTAAGCGTGTAAAAGCCAGGTGGCTTGAAATGCGCACTACAGTGTATAACCAAGGAACACCGACTCCCAAAATGGTGCAACCAAGATTAGTGAATTGGGTCAATATGTCCTGTGTTGCCGAAAAACCATGTGTCTGTCATGGGTAGTGCGCAAAAATGAAAATACACGCCAAGCAATGCAAATAATTTCATGATTTCAAAATTGAGTACTATGTCATCCGTAAAAATGTATTTTCATTTTAAAGGATTGCGCACTACGCATAACAAACACATGTATTTTAAGCCTTAAAGGCACTGAACACGTTTGGAAATTTTCAAAGACCAGTGTTCTCACTTGGTGTATCCCAACATATGCATAAAATAACAAGCCTGTGAAAATTTGGGCTCAATTGGTCATCGAAGTTGCAAGAAAATGATGAAAGAAAAAACCACCCTTGTTGTACAAATTTGTGTGCTTTCAGACAGGAATACAAATTTCTTGCAAGAAGTTTTTGTTATTTTAGTGAGAAATTACCTCTTTCTCAAAAACTACGTTACTTCCGAGGGAGTCGTTTCCTACAATGTTTTATACTATCAACAGCTCTCCGTTGCTTGTTACCAAGTAAGTTTTTATGCTAATATTTGTTTTGAGTCATTACCAAACGTGTACGACACCTTTAAAATGTGTCAGAGGCTCTTGTATTAGTGAGTTCTAGGTTACATTTACTTACTGTAGTTAGACGCAAGTACTGCTTGGTGATCTCTTGTGATGTGCCAACTATTGGCTCAAGAGACCACTCAGAATCCTCCTCTCCGTTTCCATGCTAGAATGGAAAACCATACAAAATAACAAATCAAGAAAATGGAATCAAATGTTTTTTTCCCCCAGAGTGTTTTTTTGTTTTAAACCAATGTAGGCAAACGATTTTTTTACAAGTGTCAAATATCATGCATGATATTTGACACTTGTAAAAAAATAGGAAATGTACAAAGGCTTAAAGGCACTGAACACGTTTGGTAATTGACAAAGACCAGTGTTCTCACTTGGTGTATCCCAACATATGCATAAAATAACAAGCCTGTGAAAATTTGGGCTCAATTGGTCATCGAAGTTGCAAGAAAATGACGAAAGAAAAAAATACCCTTGTTGTACCAATTTGTGTGCTTTCAGATAGGAATCTTCTTGCAAGAAGTTTTCATCATTTTAGTGAGAAATTACCTCTTTCTCAAAAACTACGTTACTTCAGAGGGAGTCGTTTCCTACAGTGTTTTATACTATCAACAGCTCTCCGTTGCTTGTTACCAAGTAAGTTTTTATGCTAATATTTGTTTTGAGTCATTACCAAACGTGTACGATACCTTTAAGCAAGGTCAATATCTTCAACAACAGATTTACCCTTAGATGTTGTCAACAAGTAAATCATAACAATAACAACAGACTTTTGAACCAGATTAGCTACCCAATTTATTTTGTACATGGACCTCTATTTTATTTACAAGGGGGAGTAACAAACATTGTTCGAATGTCTGCTTCACCAGCAACTGTCTTTTCACTACTTACCAAAAACCCATCAATTTGTAGCGTGAGCTTTTGCGTTCTCTGTTTCTTTTTGGAGGCCGAGTCTCCCAGCATGTCTTGGAAGCGAGCAGCTCGCTTCTGCATCCGTACTTCCTTATGGGGATCTTCAAGATCAAACTTTTTGCCGCTCCTAGCACAAGAACACAGATAAGTGGTAGAATGCCTTGTCAGTTTTCTCCTCTTGAGCAAGCTTATTATGTATTAGGGCTGATACACATATCACAATAGACCTTATGCATTGACGTCATCCAGCTGAGGTAAACTGATGATTAAACAATGGAAATGCGCAGATTTGTACGCGCAGCGCACAGGATTTGCCAATGAACAGCCTCCTTTTGACCTATAGGCGAGGGCGCCCTACTCAAATGACGTCATGTGCATAAGGTCTATTGAAACAAATAATCAACTCTGTGACGTAGTAGCTTGATAGTGAGGCATAAATACAAATAACAAAGCAGGGCTCAAATTTTACACTGGACCGCAGGCCCCAGGCCAGTAGAAGATTTACTGTTGGGCCAGTAAACTTGTGACCTGACAAGTCCAACGGTCTTTTTTCAATTGAATAGCAATTTGTTCGAAAAGCAATTTATTCCACAAATTTCTAGTTTTGTGGAATTTTTTAGAACATGTGCATTGCTGTACCAATGTAATGCACTTCCACACAATTGCACAGCATATTGTGGAATTTTGAACAACGTGGGTGCAACTTTGACAAAAACACACACACACGGGAGGGTTAACTGTTGAAAAGCTTAAAAGTTCAAACAGCAATATATAAATATATTTAAAATATGTACACAGAGTACTGCATACAATAAACAAGAACAGCAATATTGACTGAAGCAGTACTCTGTGAATGTTTGATGTAGCATTCATCCCTTAACGAGTGGATCAATGATAACAAAATCACACCCAATACACATAGAATGCATATGAATTACAAACTCAACGGCCGTCTCAGCTTTTGCAAATGACTCAACTAGCTTGCCTGACAATGACTACACCAGGGCCCAATTTCATAAAGCTGTTTAGCAGAAAATCGTGCTTATAGCAAAGAAAAATCTTGCTTAGCAGAAACAGGTTACCAGCCAAAATACTATGTAATGTATATTGTTTGCGACTGGTTCTCAGCTTATTTTTGGCTTAGCATGACAATTTGCTTTAATTGCTTAACAGCTTTATGAAATTGGGCCCAGGCTAGTTAAAAATGTAAACACCACATGATCGATTGTTGTAAGAATCACTTACTGTTGCTTTCCTCTTCCCTTTGGGGTCCTTTTCCCGGGAGTTCTTTGACCTCTGTTGGTCTCATTCTCTTCATTACCACGGCCCCTACCACGACCTTTGCCCCGCCCGCGACCTCTTTCTTGACCCTTTCCTCTTCCCCTTTCTTGGGCTTTCTCTAGCTGCATCTCTCTCCAGTCTCCACGTAGAGGGATAAAATCATCTCTGTGATCACGGCTGTGTCTGCTGTCACTGTCGCTGTCGCTGCAAGTTAAAAGTTACAATCATGAAAACATCTTACCGAAGGAAGATTCTTAGAGGTAGGGTCATACTTTGGTAATGACCCCTAAGAAAATTTGTGTAATTTCTATCCGAAAGCTTGCTTGTTATAAGAATGGCAATGGTAGTAAGCACTTGCAGATTTATTTTAATTTCAAAGCAGACCTAATTTTACATACCTGCTGTATCGTCGCCTTCTTGATCTCCTACTGAACGGCGATCTGCTGCGTGATCTACTCCTTGAACGACTCCTTGAACGCGACCTAGAGCGACTCGCTGACCGTTCTCTTACAAACCCATAAATCCTTCGCCCTGAGCGTGAGTTGACGGGTGTCACCGAGTGGCGACTATCATGGTTAGCCTTCTGATTACCCTGATGATGCTGCATGTGCTGCGGAGTCCTTTGCTGATGATGAGCTTGCTGACTTGGAGCTTGCTGGCTGCGAGTATGTTGACTATGGTGTTGTTGTTGGCCTTGAGGCTGATGGCTAGGGGTAGTAGGCGAGGTCTCCCATCGTGACAATTTTTTGGCGTTGTTTTGATCATTTGCTAAAAGCTCACTGAAATAAAATCCATATGAAAGGCGTTAAATGAAACACCCTTATCTCACATGCGCTAGCAATCACCTCAAAATCCAGTCTTGGAATTTCAGGCACAAACTACTTGACGTAGTCAGTAACAAGTCTTAACACCGGCGTTTTCCCCTGCTCCTTCAAACATGAGTTTTAACTAACAGATTGAGTGTAACCAAATTCAACTTATTGATCAGTAAACTTTAGACTGTCTGCAGAACAAAAAACAAAGCCTTTAGGCAGAGTTTTAAAAAAAAAAACAGTTGAATGTACCTGCCTGCATCCTTAAAAACAAATATCAAAATCCTAAAAAAAACACCTTGTTAAACTTTATTTTTGTCCCCCCAAAAGACTAAATTTGTCATGTATTCCCACCTTTTCTTTTGATGATTACTTTAATCTAACCAAATTTTAGACTTTTGAATTCTACAAAGCCAGCAAAAGTTTAGTCTTAGTCTTTCTTCATTGAAAGAAATAATAATTTGTTTAAAGGCCCCCATCCTCTTAAAAAAACACCAAACATGACAATCAACTGGTGGTTTTTTTTTACTTGGCCTTAATTGTCATCTTTTCCTGAAGATGATCAAAGGTTACCGATGAAAATGCCAAGTTTTTTTTGCAGAACCACCACAACTCAATAGAGAAATTACTTACATACATAATGTTACAACCAGTTTATACATTTGTAAAGAAATTCTATGATTAGTTTTTAGAGTTTCCAAATCTTGCCCTTCATGCGAATTCAAAAGGTTCTTACTTTGGTAGAGGTTGTTTCTTCCAGTCCTTTGTCCAGGCTGTGCCATCTGTGAATGCTTTGGTGAGTACTTCTTTGAGTTTAGCCTCGATGGAATCTTTGTCTATTTCTGTGTCACAGTGGCCAAATGCATTCTGTACATATTCCCTGTAATTATAAAACCATTTTCATTACAGAACATACATATTTTGTTATTTGTTAAAGCAAACTCTGAACTTCTGTGAAGACATCGTCAGAATGTATACAAACACACAAACAAGCCCCTTTCAGCTATCTGCATGACAGAAAGAGTATTTCCTATGACTTTTACAGTTGACTTTTTTAACCGTCAGTGTTTTAGAGCATAATCGCCTGACATTCATACATGGTTTATTTTTACAATTAACTTCTTTCCAGTGAAAAGCATTTGAAAACAAACATAAACAACTTTTATTCAATTGGAAACAAATTTAAATTTAGATTCAACAGACCATGGAAGTCTCCTCCGTATTCAACCATTTTGAGTACCTTGGGTTCCCACTATACACTGCTTATTGTGAAGTGCAAAAGAATTAAACCCTCCTACAATCAGTTCCCTTTATCCCACAGAATCCAACAAAGTTCTAGTTTGGTGGAATTTTTAAGAACATGTGCATTACTGTATCAATGTAATGCACTTCAACAAAATTTCACAGCAGATTGTGGTATTTTGAAGAATGTGTGTGCAATTTTGACAAAACCACACACACACACACACAGGAGAGTTAACAAACTAAAAAGCTATTCTGCGGACAAATTTCAAACAGCAATGTATTTATGTAAAAATTGTACACAGAGTGCTGCATACAATAATAAGAACAGCAATATTGACTGAAGCAGTACTCTGTGAATGTTTGATGTAGCATTCATCCCTTAATGAGTGGATCAATGATAACAAAATCACACCCAATACACATAGAATGCAGTCCAGAACTTGGATAAATTGTTAGAAACTACTAAAGCATGCAGATATGATTATCAAAGAAAATACAGTTATTTTAGAAACACATTGCAACACAAAGGCAACTATAACTGTAATTAGCAGAATTTATTTATTTATTTATTTATATTCTGGTTGTGAAGCCAAGGATTCTCAGATTGTTTTAAAATCACTATACTAGCCAAGAACCTCATGGAGAGAAGACAAGGCAGGAAATTTTAGTTTTAGATGTGGGAGGAAAACCCCAGAGATTAATTCTAGAAAAACCCACGCAATCAGGTACGTAATGAAAACCCAATCCAAATAGTGCCCTCAGTTGGATTTGAACCGGGGTCCTAGAGGTGGAAGGCGAGGAAAGAAACCACTACGCCAAACCGACAACCCAATCGTTAGCGCATCGTTAATCCCTTTTCTTCTGCACTTCGTCATGAAAGGAAGAAAAGTGCCAGGCAAGACTTT
This sequence comes from Plazaster borealis, assembly GCA_021014325.1. Taxonomy (NCBI): domain Eukaryota; kingdom Metazoa; phylum Echinodermata; class Asteroidea; order Forcipulatida; family Labidiasteridae; genus Plazaster; species Plazaster borealis. Next base: position 10,501,855 of record CM037475.1, read on the forward strand.
GTACCATGTTGCTCAATTTTCAATGGCACTGCTGAGAAACCCATAAACCAAAGGAATTCAGCTGCAAAGTTGCATGCCTGAATATTAGCCAGAAAGCTCGTCAAATGTTACTTACTTCAAACTGTCGGGCCAGTCTGTTTGTGAAGCCGGTGTGCTATAAAGAGACATGTAAAAAATACACTTCATTATCAGAAAATCTGAACATCACCTTCCAACAGTATTTTCAGCCATTCTAAGGTATTATTTATGAAGACACAATAATAGGCATGTTTTTTATTTGTAATATCCAAAAAGAGACATGTAAAAAATACACTTCATTATCAGAAAATCTGAACTTCACGTCCCAACAGTATTTTCAGCCATTCTAAGGTATTATTTAAGAAGACACAATAATAGGCATGTTTTTTGTTTGTAATATCCAAAAAGTATGCACAAGTATACAGTTAATTGCATACACATAGGAATAAACAAGTTCAAATATTAGCTTCAAACACCTTAGGAAAACATTAATATACCCAGGTTACTGCCCACAACAAAGCACTAATTGGCTTGATTGAAGAATTCAGCAGTACCCTGGGAATGTTTATGTAGCATTCATCCCTTAATGAGTGGATTAATGATAACAAAATCACACCCAATACACATAGAATGCATTCAAAATAAAACCATTTGAAGTCGAGGGTTTATAGACCATGTAACCTTTGTTTACAAAAAGAGTGACCTTGTACATTCTTGGGCCTTTCTGGCAGGCAAGATACTACACTGTCAAATGGGAAATTTTACATATTGTGTCATAATTTCCACATAAATTCAAGAGTTATAAAAATAAATGCTGAACAAGTTTTGAGATGTGCCCCCTTTCTTCCTATTGAAAGTTGATAAAATCAGATACTGCAATCTCCATAAAATGTAAGATTGAATTTGTTGTTCCATTGAGCTGTGTACAAATCAAACCTTCAGGAAATCCAGGCTCTTTGGCTCTTTTTTAAACATGTGATGTCACAAGTTACATGGCTTATAGACCAATTTGTGTTAATATGTTACATGTGCACAGCTATCAACACGAAAAGAATCATTAACAATTGATGAAGTTTATTTATTTGAATTAAATTCACCTTGGAGCTGGAGTCATTGGTTTTGCGGCTTCTTTGATGGTGTTACTGGAAGGAGGGGAACCGCCTTGCACGCTAACACCCTGCTGCCCAACGCTGTTATGTTGGCCCTGCTGTCTACCTGGAGTGTGTCGCTGCTGCTGCTGCTGCTGTTGTCGCTGTCTCTGCTGCTGCTGCTGGAACTGCTGTTGTTGGCGTTGGTTCTTTTGCCAGTAAGGTGGCTGCTGTTGTCTTGGATATTGCTGATTTCTTTGCTGTTGCTGCTGCTGTTGCTGCATGTTGCCGCTGTCGTCCATGTTTGCTCCTGGGCTAACACCAGGCCGCTTACGCATGTTGAATCTTATACCTCCAGAATCAGGAGGTTCTGTACAAAATCAGGAGGTTCTGTTATTATCGTTTTAGTCAGGGGTATCTATCTAAAAGCTGGCTATGATTAAAGTATGCATTGATCCAACAACCTTTAAGAAAGAATTTGTTAGCATGAAGCTTTTGCAAATAATAAATACCAAACCTAGGCTCGATTTCACAAAGCACTTAGATTCAATTTAAGATGAATTGTCAGTATTCCCATAGTGATTTGTATTATGACATCACACTTTGCTTAGCAGTTAAGATTGATTTGCACTTAAATCAATCTTAGCTTTTGTGAAATCGGCCTGCCTCAGATGTTGTGATCATGTCTATTAATTGATTAAGTGGATATCAGAAAGTTTTTGTGATTCCACGATGTACAAAAATTGATTACCACTGTGGAATTAATTCAATACAAAATGGGTTTGGGGATCTCTCTATAAATCTACGATGCTGCAATAAGAGCAGCATTTACAGGCATTACTTATGAAATGTACAATAATTACTGCACAAAAACAAAACACAACAAAGCTTTGTCCATTTTTGCAGTATTCTTGTAAGTATTTCTGTAGCATTCATCCCTTAATGAGTGGATCACTAAAACAAAATCACACCCAATACACATAGAATGCAGAGTGTCAATAACACAAGCAACTAAAGTGCACTATTCATTTAATATTTTTTTTGCTTATTTAGATTTCAAACAAATCAATGTAGTTGTGCTTTTAAATCATCTCATTCAATTGTTTGTAGAAATGTAATTACTTCTGCCATATCTATGGCAGGAATCAAAATTAACACTGGACCTCAGGCCCTAAGCCTGTAAACTCATGACCGGACAAGTTCGGCAGTCTTGTTTTGTTTTTTAATTAAATAATAATACTGTGTGAATATTACTGTGTAATATGTTTAACAAAAAAATTGATATTCAAATTTTGACTTCAAATCTATTGTAATAGATATCTTTCAATTCTGGTGCGCATCGAAGAATACTTACCAATATGAGACAAATGAAATAAATCTTGTCGCAGGGCTTTCCAAATTAGAATTCTTTTTTCTTAATTTGATTCTGGTCCAGTAAAAATGTTGACCTAAAAGCGAAAGTGGATTCCCCCAACCCCAATTCATGCCCCGTCTATGGTCGACAAACATGTTTTTTATTAACCCCCCAATAGGTGCATACTCCAATATCACTGACAATGCCTCAAAATCTCCTGTATGCTATGCACACAACAGTGACGTAACCCATGCCACACTTTCCTGTCATTGTAGTTGTATGTGTGATCAATCAGTGCCACTGCAGAAATTGACCACGGTTGAGAACCTTTCCTCTTCCAACAGTGGCCCGAATTCCATTGCAATTGAGCACAGCTGGTGGCTTCTCAAGTTTACCACTCTCATATAAACACTTTGGGCAATGGTTCTACTCCTGTGTGTGCCTCAAAATGCCACAGTTGTGACATAGTGAGGTGTGGGTTGTTGTCTCGAGAAACACACTGATAGTAGGAAGGGTTAAACAAAATACAAAAATTGCATCATAAATAACATACGTTTCAAAGATGACATATTCCAGTCGTCAGCGGCTCTCTTTGGAGCACTGTTTTGTCTGTCCATTGAATCTGGGTATCCATACCCAGGTCTTTCAGCTTCCAGGCCGACCCTCTCACCACCCTGACCCAGGCCACCAGAGCTCGCAGCCCCTGCACCACCCTGTGACTTGACTCCTCCACTATTACCTTTATCAATGTGTTGACCTTGGTCCAAGTTGTTGGGTGGTACAGGGGGAGGTGGTGGTTGCTGGATTGGAGGTGGGTTGGGAGGGGGCATTCCTGGTGGGAATGGTGGCCTCTGGGGTGGTGGGTGGTTTGGAAAGCCACCTTGTGGCATCATGCCCTGGTATTGCTGATACATGTCCTGCTGAAAATACAATTCAATTACAATATTAACAAAATATATAGTTAGTACCACAAAAATAAGGGGGGGAAGTAAAAAGTTACATATAATGAGCCAACATCTGTCCAGGGTATCATTGTGGTAGGAGACTATGAGCAAGAGGTGTGTGTTGCTTTCTTTCGGCCACCCTGTTTTGAATGTTCACACCCAACTTTACATCCCTTGAAATATCCCTTAAGTATGTAAGTGAGAAATGTGGACACACTGTTTCCGCTTTAAACTAAATTTGGACTCCCTGATTCCAACTTCTTTATTGATTCTGTTGTATTTGACCATCCATGAAAACACACAAAAGTACTGCTTAGTATACACAATTTTGAACAATGTTTTTAAAAAAGTTTTCCATGCAACTGAAAATGCGAGGACCAAAATAACCAATGTTGCCGCACATAAAGTTATCGACACTGTAATGATGGGTACACAATCACAGCAGCTTACCTGTCCAGGAAATCTAGGCATCATGGATGGACTCATGCCATAGCCGTATCCAAACTGGGATGGATTCATTCCATACTGACTACAATAGTTGGCTGTCAAGAACAAATTGGTACATAAAAGAGAACATGTTCAAAACAGATTTACTGTATAAATTACTTTCCTGTTTTGTCTGAAACAACGTGTGACCAAATCAAAAGACTTTGAGTTTCATTCCTTAAGGGACAAGGCAATTTGTTCTTGTAGAATATGAAAGAATGTATGCTATTAAGGATATCGAAACAATGCCAACTGCCAAGGCGATGGCAATGGGAATTGTAATGTAACTCTATGCCTGAAAACATAGAAACTGTATGATTTGAAGAAAGAGAAAAAAAATGCAGAGTTAAACATACATGTCAAGCCTGGAATTATACGGCCATGGCCTCTGTTGCCCCTGGCCTTGGTGCCCCTTCAAAAGTTTCCCATAGACTTTTGAGATTTTCAATGGAAGTGCCCTTTGCAAAATGAAAATGGCCTTGCCCTCTCACGCATGAAATTACAGGCCTGACATGTTACAGTATTTTTTAGTCTTGACAGTTGGACGAAGGGGGAGAAGGAGATAAAAGTCATCCAATACATATGCTCAATTTGGGAGGAGAAGATGTATATTATTAAATTTGTACACTTATTTTAAAAGCTCAATACATTTTAAGGATGCTTACACATCTGTACATAAATAATTCTGATACTATTACCAGTTCAACATACCATATTGCTGCATTTGCATTTGCTGCATTTGCATCTGTTGTGCTTGCAACTGCTCTGGCGTTGTGTCTGGCTGCTTCTGCTGCTGCTTGTCCTTCTGCTTCTTGGGGCTCTTCTTCGTCTTTCCTGCTTCAGAATTATTCATGTTTGCCTTGTCAGCTGACTGGCCGGCAGTACTTGGAACAAGTCCTCCCCCATCGGTGGTTGATTTGTCACCAAGTTTTTCCAGAGCTTGTCGCGCTATTTCCCAGCTGGCATTTTGTGCACCACTTCCTGCTTGTTGTGGTACGGCACTTGGGTTGAAAGGCTGGACCCTACAACGAAAAAAGTTTGATAATTTAGTTATGTTAGGCAGCGACTACAACCAATTTTCTTTTTTTTTAAACCAGATTTTCAAAGGGTTTTTCAGATCTTTTAATATAACTTGATGCTGCATGTATCTCGTAGGCACACAGAATGCCCAGATTTTCTTTCACTCAGCAGGACTCAATTATACTTCAGTGTTGTTCTCCACAGATTTTTTTGTTGGGAGGGCGGTATGACGTCATTGGATGGGCGCCCATCAGTATAATATAACGACATTCGACGTTAACTCTGACAGTCTGAATGCCAACAGTCACGATGATTGCGAGGGGGTTTCAGGGAAGTCCCCATTAATAAGGGCAGGTCTTCTACAAGACCAGAATTCATTTTACAAGACCAGAATCTAAATGAGAAAGAAATTTCAATGAAATTTACCATGCAAACTGTGTTATTTTAACCAAAGCCCAAAAGAAGATTTGTGTCTTTCTAATGGGATGTATACTTTGATACTCAACACAATTGAATCATATTTAACATTCCAATGTAACTTGTATGTTTTCACAAAAAAGCATGAACAACCTTAATTGTTTACAACATCGAAAGTGTACTTTACTTTCTGCAGGAAGGGAAGCCAGAACAGACATGGTAAAGAGTTCTACCCTGGGACAAATCTGCAGTTGTCTCCTAAAATGTGGTTCAACAACACCTGAACAAGTCATGCAGGCGCAATTGCAATTAGTTGCGATAATAATCATAATGCTCCGGCCCTCCCCCTATGGTCCCTGACCAGAGCTTACAAAAAAAAACTATGTCGCCCCCTAGCAAGCTTGCCCCCAACAAAGTCGTCCCCTAGCCGGCTCGCCCCGGGTTGTTACAAACTCGCCCCCTGGCAATGTCGCCCCCAAACAATGTCGCCCCCTAGCAAAGTCGCCCCCTGACAATGTCGCCCCCAGCCAATGTCGCCCCCTCACAAAGTCGCCCCCAGATGTTATTTTAGTTCGGAAAATAATTAGGCTGATGGTAACGGTTTTGAATTGGCCCAGAAAGAAAGATCCATGTAGCAGCTGTGCCAAAAATATTTTCAGTTAAAAACATTTTCAGAAAAGTTTCCGTATGAAGTAATGCTTGTGGAAGGTCTAAATAGGGCCTAGTATACATAGTCTACTCATGGAGGATTTCCTTCCTCCATGGTCCACTCTACTATAAATTAAATGTTAAATTTAGACCAGGTTTCCTGGTCATTGTCGGCCACAATTTACAATTTAGTGGTTTTTTTTCAAAGGTGACTCTTTTGAACCACTAATTTGAAAAGACACTTGGGTGGCGTGCCAGACCCCCGGATCGTTCCCATCTGGCTTGGGGAGTAGCGTCCCAACAAATCTGTAAACCTCAGTTTAAAATGGATACCAACCTCAAAGTTGGTACCGCACCGCGGTAAGACCACTCTCTGTCATGTCCGTCAGTGCCAAGTATGGAGTCATCATAAGATAAGACCTTTGTATTGTCCAAATGTGGGATCATTCTAACGACAATTTCATTGTCTGGGTGTCATTGTTCCCATCTGTTTTGAGTGACAGGAAACCCACACTTGAATAAAATGCTCATTTGATAAAATCTTCACTAAGCTCCCTGCAGCTGTAAACTCTCAATTATGCTGGATAAGTGTTCGATAATTTTGTTCATGCAATATTTTGTAATGATATAATAATAATGATTGATTGCAAAGATGAGCCTACAACATGGAATTCTTCTTCTTCTTTTATTTGTTTTTCATTACACTCATATATACATTCATAAATACCTCAGAGATATTATCAATTCTGATCGAGATTTTGGGAGGTGAGTCCAAGTTTGTCCATCTGCAAGTAAGGCTAGTGAGTGAAGGAAAGTTGTTGAAGAGGCAAAAGAAAGCTTATCAGACGTGTCAGGGGAAAATATTCAAGCTGTGGGAGAGGTTCGTGTCGGGAGAAATTGGAACAGGCAGACTTTTAAGGGCATGCGCAAATATTTACGGAAGAGCTCCGGACGGTCAATGAATTAACTTTCATTTGTTATATGTACAGATGTATATGTAATTTTAAGCTGTCAGTTTGAAAATAACAAAAAATGATACATCTTTTCAGTGATTGCCATATGGCAAACTATTTTTTTAAATGTTACATCTGTAGTTCAGTAATTGCCATGTATTACATATTTGTAAAGAGATGTCTATAAGTGTAGTAACCAGTAGGCAAACGATTTATTTAAATGTTACATCTGTAGTTCAGTAATTGTAAAAATGTCTAACATATACTAAGTATTTGTTGGGTGATACGATAAATTGAGCGACGTTAATAAAATTATTGACAAACTTATGTAAATTTGGTGCATGGAGTGAATTATTTTGTGACGTTTTTTTCCCAAGCACAAACTAAACATACAGACTAGTATAAAAGCTTAAAGCTTTCCACCGAGTATCCACTATAAAAATAAAGGTAAACAAAACTAGACTTATCTTGTTTGTAAATTACAAACAAACGGTGTTCGGTTTGTTTTTATAATTTGGTTTTAACCCTTTCCCGATCTGTTTGAAGCACTGTATACTCAGTACTTTTGCGAGTTTTGTAAAAAAAACAATAAAAAAAACATAAACTAGACTTAACTTTTTGTTGTAACAAAAAGAGTGTGATTGGTAGACTTGTCCAATTAGCGAAAACTCGCGGGGATATGAAGAAAAGGAAGAAGTATTAAAAAAAAAACCGGCAGTGAAGGTCACAGGGATCACACTTTGTGTAAGATTTTAATAATACTCCAGGGTCCTTCACACGGTGCAAAGATCTTGTGTTTAGCAATTATGGTTCTCCAGATATGATTTTTCTAAATATTGAACATTGATTTAATGTTATAACATCATCGATGACGTCACCATCCCGAAAACCTATATGTAGGTTTGTGAAGTTTCAAGTTTATATGGCTTGAGAAGTGTGCTTTTGTTAGCGAAAAAGCAACGGGGAGAAGAAGAAGAAGTATTAAGAAAAAAAAGAAAACAAAATGAAATGTAAAAGTTCATCTTTCGGTTTGAACCGGAAGTCCAGTTCAAATGGGGCCACACTCTGTGTAGCGCTTGTGAAGTTGTAAAAACTCAATACCCAAGGATTTTATAACTGAACAAAGTTTGAAAATCGGTTGTAGTTCTTGAGATATGGTGTCACTTTCGGTTGATCCGGAAGTAAATGTCAACATGGGGTCACGGTACCCAAGGCTAATCTCCAATGCCCAAGGAGTCTATAACTGAAAAAAGTTTGAAAATCGGTTGTAGTTCTTGAGATATGGTGTCACTTCCGGTTGATCCAGAAGTAAATGTCAACATGGGGTCACGGTACCCAAGGCTAATCTCCAATGCCCAAGGAGTCTATAACTGAAAAAAGGTTTGAAATCGGTTGTGTAGTTCTTGAGATATGGTCCCATTTCCGGTTGACCCGGAAATAAAGGTCAACATGGGGTCACAGTTACCCAAGGCTAATCTCCAATGCCCAAGGATTTTATAACTGAAAAAAGTTTGAAAATCGGTTGTGTTGTATTATCTTGAATAATGAATTTTAAAAAAATCTGACATTTGATTGTTAGCGAGGTTTGCACGGACGGCTGTTTTAGAGACTAACAACGCGTAATGTCAAAATCAGGTTGCGCGAACCTTGAAAAGAGACTAGACTACAAGCATGTTTGAAGGACTTTGAACCTTGCGGTTGATTGAATGGAGCAAGCAGCCGCTCACCCTCTAACGTATTGTGTGTGTTTTCAATGCAGTTTTATTCCCGCGGTTTGACAGCGGGTCAATGTATACCCGATTTCAACCATAAGTGAAGGTCAAAAAGGTAACATTTTTGTGGAAAAGTTTGCGGAGGAAGAACAACATATAACCTGATGTAAAAATTGTGACTTAAGTATAAGTAGTTCTTGAGATATGATTTTTTGAAATTTTCAACTTCCGGTTTGAATCGAAAGTCAAGGACAAATGGGGTCACACTCTGTGTAGCGTTTTTTGAGTTTGCAAAGGCCTTTCCGATGATGTATAGATTGTGAAAATCCACTGTGTGGTTCATGAGTTACGATTTTTTCAAATATTAAACTTTGATTTAACGTAATTCGACACCTGATGACGTCATCATGACGTAACTGAAGCGGTTTCTTCTCCTAATAGATATCTAACTATATGTGAAGTTTCAAGTTTATATGTGCTTGGGAAGTGTGATTTTGTTAGCGGAAACGCGACGGGGAGAAGAAGAAGAAGAAGAAGAAGAAGTACTAGACTTAACTTTTTGTTGATAACAAAAATAAGGTGTTCGGTCGGATTCGGAAGTTTGGAAGGGGTTTAAACTTCCATTGAAATAGTTTTGCTTGAAATGGCATGCTACATTTTTGCTTGACCAAGTATCCTACTCATTATATAGATTTTGAACTTGCACCTTCAAGGTGATGTCATGTTACTCTTGACGACGTCATCGTGGTGTGAACCACTTTTTTGGATGTAACATATCCCAACTTGGATACATGCAAAGTTTCAGCTTGATTACTAAAGTTGTTCTGTGCTTATACTTGTTGTACGAACTAGCAGTTGCTTAAATGTAATTGAAAAATATTTCGTAAACATGACGATAAGTTTTCATCAAAGTTAGTGAATGAGTCTCTGTTCACGTAACGTCGACACATCTCAACTGTAAGTACCACTAGTCATACAAAGTACCAGAACCTCCAACATGTCCGAGTCCATGTCCCATGACCATGCTTGACAAAACCAACTGTAGCTCTTGAGATATGGTGTCACTTCCGGTTGATCCGGAAGTAAAGGTCACAAGGGGTCACGGTTACCCAAGGCCAATCTCCAATGCCCAAGGAGTCTATACCTGAAAACAGTTTGAAAATCTGTTGAGTAGTTCTTGAGATATGGTGTCACTTTCGTTTGACCCGGAAGTAAAGGTCAACATGGGGTCACGGTACCCAAGGCTAATCTCCAATGCCCAAGGAGTCTATAACTGTAAAAAGTTTGAAAATCGGTTGTGTAGTTCTTGAGATATGGTCTCACTTCCGGTTGACCTGAAAGTAAAGGTCAACATGGGGTAACGGTTACCCAAGGCTAATCTCCAATGCCCAAGGAGTCTATAACTGAAACAAGTTTGAAAATCGGTTTAGTAGTTCTTGAGATATGGTGTTACTTCCGGTTGACCCGGAAGTAAAGGTCAACCTGGGGTCACGGTTACCCAAAGCCAATCTCCAATGCCCAAGGAGTCTATAACTGAAAACAGTTTGAAAATCGGTTGTGTAGTTCTTGAGATATGGTCCCACTTCCGGTTGACCCGAGTAAGGGTCAACATGGGGTCACGGTTACCCAAGGCTAATCTCCAATGCCCAAGGAGTCTATAACTGAAAAAGTTTGAAATCGGTTGTGTAGTTCTTGAGATATGGTCTTACTTCCGGTTGACCCGAAGTAAAGGTCAACATGGGGTCACGGTTACCCAAGGCTGATCTCCAATGCCCAAGGATTTTATAACTGAACAAAGTTTGAAAATCGGTTGTGTAGTTCTTGAATTATGCATTTTTAAAAAATCTGACATTTGATTGTTAGCGAGGTTTGCACGGACGGCTGTTTTAGAGACTAACAAAGCGTAATGTCAAAATCAGGTGCCTGAACCTTGAAAAGAGACTAGACTACAGGCTCAATGGAGCAAGCAGCCGCTCACCGTCTAACTGGTTTATATCGCGTATTGTGTGTGTTTTCAATGCAGTTTATTCCCGCGGTTTGACAGCGGGTCAATGTATACCCGATTTCAACCATAAGTGAAGGTCAAAATGGTAACATTTCTGTGGAAAAGTTTGAGAAGGCTTAAAAATCTACAACATGATGTAAAAATTGTGAGTAATGTGTATGTAAAAAGTACGTGTATTTCTTAAAGTATGAATTGGGAAGTTTTCAACTTCCGGTTTGAACAGGAAGACAAGGTCAAACGGTATAAGACTCTGTGTAGTATTTGCTACATTTGTCAAGACCTCTCCGATAATGTATAGATTGTTATAATCGCATATGTACTTCTTGAGTTATGAATTTTTAAATGATTAAACTTCGATTTACTGTATTTTAACACTTGATGACGTCATCATGACGTCACAACTACTTGATTGAGGTTTTATCAAGTTCCTTACATGGTGTAAATTTGAAGTTGATCTGATAAACGGAAGTTAATGTTTTTGCCGGGAAAGTGTTTTTGAAGAATTACACCAAGGCAAACTTTGACCTTCGTTACGACCAGAAAGTAAAGGTCATGTGAATTTTGCGTTTACTTTTAAAATTTTGCCCGTTTCTTTATCTATCATATTTCAAAATATAAATACTGTAGCTGTAATATTCGGTGACATACAGGATTGCATATGGTCACTTTTTACCTTAAATGGCTTGTAATTTGATACCTGATGACGTCATCATGACGTAACTAAAGCGGTTTCATCTCCTAATAAATATCTAACTATATGTGAAGTTTCAAGTTCATGTGATGTTGGGAAAAGTGTCTTAGTTACCGGACAAGGGACGGAGAGAATCAGAAGAAAAAAAAAAAAAACCGAACAATAATAAGAGGTGTTCGGAGCAAAGCTCTCCGAACACCTAATTAAGAAAAGAAAAAAAATGGAACAAAAACAAGAGGTGTTCCGGGCTGTATGCCCGAACACCTAATAACTTTCATTTTCATCTATTATTTATTTGCAAACAAAATGTATGTAAGTATAGTAACAAATAGGCTAACGATTTTTTTAAATGTTACATCTGTAGTTTATTAAGTAATTGGGTGTAACGATAAATTGAGCGACGGTAATAAAATAAATTGAGCGACGTTAGGCCTAATAAAATCATTGACAAACTTAAGAAATTTAGAGCATGGAGTTTATTATTTGATGATGTTTTTTACCCAAGCACAAACTAAACATACAAACTACATGTATAAGTAGGATTTACTCAATATTTCTTTCAACACAATAATTAAGCCATATTTATATTACCATAAAGGAGCATTATTTTTCCGAACTAAATAACATCGGGGCGACCTTGCGAGGGGGCGACATTGGCTGGGGGCGACATTGTCAGGGGGCAACTTTGCTAGGGGGCGACATTGCCAGGGGGCGACATTGCCAGGGGGCGACTCTGTAAGAACCCCGGGCGAGCCGGCTAGGGGGCGACTTTGTTGGGGGCGAGCTTGCAAGGGGGCGAGATGACCAGCCTAAATAGTATTTTTACACTGGGTACAAAAAATCCACGACAAAATCATAGCACACTTTCACTACTAAAAGCACTTTAAAATAGACTGAAACCAAATGTAATAATAAAGAATATTATGATCTTCACAAACTTGAGTTTTGTACACGTGTCTTACCACTGGGAAGGTTGTGATGGTTGATTTTGAGGGCCAGTCCAAGGAATGCTGGCCATTTTTTTCGTCCGCACGATGTGTAGTTTTCTCCTCTAAATTGTCGCTGGTATTAGACTCTGCTAGTGTTATTTGATAAAGAATAAGTACTTTACTTTCGGGTACCAGTTAAACTGACGTCATAGACGAGGCTGTGTGCTGTGTGCGCGTGTGCAGTAGCTAGCTGTGACGCGCTGTTTGCACTGATAATCTGTGTGGCTCTGTTTGTTTGGCCAATGCTAGGTGGATGTCACAATATCCAGACATTTTTCTTATCGAATGTATAACAGAAATTAACGTAATAATGAACATGAAAGTTATCTCTTCTACCCACATTTTTCAAAAAATTATATTAAAACAAATTAACGTTCTAATTATTTTGATTTTATTTACAGATACCCTTCGCGTGTATCGTGGAAAGGTTACGGGTGTACGGGTTGGATTGGGGTTCCTTCAATAAGATCTCGCCCGTAAAAGAAGTAGGTTTTTTGCGCCATATATAGCCTGGCGTTACTTTCCAAATTTTTTATTTGAAGAAATTCTAATACAAATATATTAATTTAAAAATAAAAATATAAATAAATAAATAAACTATACAAAATAGAATAAATAAATACATGAATATTTTGTTCTTTCTAAATTACTCCTTATTTTTCCACCTTGTAAAAATTCACATTTTTAAAACAGCACATCGGGATTTTTGCAGATTTGTAAGATTTTAATTTCAATTGAGTGACTTGTTTACGAGATGTCTAGCTAGGCTAAACGAGGCTAAGAAGGGAGGAAATGGTGTTTTTTTATGGTAAGGCCCTTTCCAGCCAACTCGAGAAGCCACGACGGGGTTGGTGGGTATATAGGCCTGCTAAATCACATGGGTTAATATGGTTAAAGGCATGCGCAGGGTGTACTTTTGGTAATTAATCTACAAGTTAATGACCATAAACACTTACTCGGTAATGAGCACTGGAGAGCTGTTGATATTATAAAACATTGTAAGAGAGGTACGAGGTAATTTTTCATCCAGAAATTTGAATGAGAGAAAGGCTTCAGGCATGAAGCCTTTCTCAGGCACCTGAAAGTACACGATGGACCTTATGCACTGACGCCACCAAGCCGCCATCTTAGAGGTAAACCGATGATGAAACAATGGAAACGCGCAGATTTGTACGCGCGGCGCACAGAATTGGCCAAGGAAAAACCTCATTTTCACCTCTAGGCGAGGGCGCCCTATACTCAAATGACGTCGTTATGCAACAAGGGTGTTTTTTCTTTCATTAGTTTCTGCAACTTAGATGACCAATTCGCCTCAAATTGTCACAGGTTCGTTATTTTGAGCATTTAAATACCATGGATACACCGTCAAGTGCAGGCTACTGGTTTTTGAATTTTTTTTTACCTGAGAAGTACCATGCCTTAAAATGCAATGAACAATGGTTTTTTTAATTTCATATTATCCGATACACAATAATCGGTGGGGAAACCCTGACGTCCTCTAATGGGATTACAAAAACAGTGTAGGCCCCCCGACCTGCACAATCTCAGCTGACCCTAAGTTTATAGGCGTTTGGTTGGGTGGACACGGTTACAAGTTGGGCAGAAAGTATTATTCTGAGGTTTAATAATCAATGCTCTAAACATAATTTTCCGAATTGGTTTGGTAATTCCTAAACTTTACAAAATTGTTGCACCTTTATTACTTTCCAGGAAGGGTGGGTGGTGGTGGTGGTGGTGGTGGGGGGGGGGGGGTGTGGTCTGGATCCAGATGTATCCCATTAATGCACCACCAGCAAAGTTTATAGGCGTTTGGTTGGGTGGACACGGTTACAAGTTGGGCAGAAAGTATTATTCTGAGGTTTAATAATCAATGCTCTAAACATAATTTTCCGAATTGGTTTGGTAATTCCTAAACTTTACAAAATTGTTGCACCTTTATTACTTTCCAGGAAGGGTGGGTGGTGGTGGTGGGGGGGGGGGGTGTGGTCTGGATCCAGATGTATCCCATTAATGCACCACCAGCAGAGTCTTGATTGTTGGAGCCCTCAGGATGCACGCATCATGTGAAGCTGTCATCTACTAAACTACCATACTCATTGAACTTTGTCTTTAAAACACATTATTTCTATCACATCAAAGACAAAGGTTATTACAGAGCAATAACAACTTACATCGGATGCAGTAAAATAAAGATTATTTTGGGACCAATTTTGTAAAAAAAACTTCCTGCTTCCTCCAAACATTTGACCCCAGAGTCTTTTCCAATGCGTTTACACCCACTTTCATCCTAGGGTTAAAAACTGTAACATGCATACGTAACTGCATTATGCACGAAGTGGTATAGTATTCAGTGACGTTTTTTCCTATACTATTATGTGCGGGTGTGTGTGTGTGTGTGCTGTATAGTACACAGTACAGTATCCAAACGACGTTTCTGTACAGTAGTTTGCTAGCGTTTGTTCATGCATACATTGGTATGGATAAAATGGCGTCCAACATGGATGACGAACAGAGCTTGAAAGACTGCGAAGCATACGTTCAGAAACACAACATCCAGCAAGTATTGAAAGACTGCATCGTACAGTTATGCATCCACCGTCCAGAATACCCCACTTCCTTTCTGAAGGACTACTTTTCCAAACTGGAATTGGTAAATTTGTGTTTTTGTGTGTGTTTTTCGTTGACAGTGAATTGCGTCACAGTTGTATTTTGCAAAACTAAAAATGAAGTACATATACAGTGCATTAATAGTAGTTATTCTGCACACTGTCACTTCACTACGCTATATTGGAAATTTCACGTACTACAATTAGTGTTCGTTGGGTTCATTTTAATTACATTGATGTTTAGTGGGACAACTGTTTATTCTGATTTATAGGTGCATGTTTGGGGTTTTCATAATGACATTAAATGTACCTTTACTCTTTCAGTTTTCAGATGAATTTTAGGAAAACAACTTACATGACTGAACTGGTTGGAAAAGTGCAAAATTTGAAGGAAATTTCCATGAAATTGAATGTTGTTGTTTTTAAATTGTATGTTCAATTTTTTTTCCTGGGATTGGTCCCGGCCCGATAACATCCTGATAATTTTTGCAATTTTCACAAGCTCTCCTGATAATCAAAAGCAATGAATGATGGCAAATTTGTCACTCTTTTGGTAATTTAAACATGGAGGAAGTCATATTCTGAAAGTGAAATTCTATCCTAGTATTTAATACCCATATGGTTAGGATTATGTTCTTGGTCATTTTCTAATAAATATTAGTAATAAGTGATAAAATGGTGGTCACTCGATCAGATACACTATACAAAACTTTCACTAAGGTCACAAGGTCCATTTGTAGATTACTCAGTGATACAAATGTCCAAATTTATTTTAAAAAGTGTGAGTTGTTTTACATTTTTAACTTAACACATGACAAATTGTTTTTGTGAGGTGGGGGGGTGGGTGTGAGTTGGAATGGCGGTTGGGTGGTTGGAGAATTTATATACAAAAACATGTTAACAAAAAAATGAATGATGATTTATTGTAGTGTACTTAAACGAGTGATGTTTGCACAATGTACAACACTTATAAATGTTAAAGACTGAAATTTACATTGAAAAAAATTTGATTGATTCAGATCTTTATTCAGTGACAAGGATAAACATGTAAACATCTTAGAAAGTTATGTACCAAAGGGTGAATCAAGAGGTAGATGGAAAGAAAATTACATTATGGTCTAAATATGAAGCAAATCATTTTACTTAGTACAACATGGCATGTAGAAATTGAGTTTGCAAAATAGTGGTATAAGCATAAAACTATAGACCCCTTGCATTGGCAGCTGAATTCGATGTCAAACAATGGAAACGTGCACGTATGTACGCGCTGCGCAAGACTTCATTGACCTCGGTGAGGGGACTGTTTTGGGCTTGTGATGTCATACGCAAGGGATCTATTATTACAATGATAAAGGCCAGGGTTCTTAGACTAAAGAACCTGAGAAACACGAAACAAGAAACACAAAAATGAAAGAGGGACGAGATGGGCTTGTGGGGGAACATGTGAAACTAGACACAATAGCTCCTGAGTACCTAAAGGATTACATTTTGGGTGCAATTGCAGGTACTGTTATGTTGTTTGTGGATTAAGTCATCAATTAAAATAATTGTTTGCAAAAAACTCATAATCATAGACTTCAAAATTTAAGTCATCTAACATGTCTGTATTCACAGCCTGCTGGGATAGGCCTACTCGGTGATTCCAGTGTAATGTACTTGAGCTCACCTTGCAAGTGTCACAGTGTAGTGTTTGCACTATGAGAAGTGTATATGTCTGATTGAATGATTATGTGTGCAAATCATGCTTACACCATACTGACTTTGCTTAATGTGTACATTTGGTGTATTGACCCGATTCACCTGACATCATCATCACAATAATCTTGGCTGCGCCATTTCAGTAGTTGATGTCACCTGTGCGTTATATAGTGTATCAAGCATTTCAGGGAACGCGGCGTTTACACGCTTACCATATAATGTAACGTGCAATTTGACTCAAAAAATAGCAAGTAAATCAGACAGTAACCATGGCCCAATTTCATAAAGCATGTATGTAAGCACAAAAACTTGCTAAGCACAGAAAACTCTTGCTTGGGAAAAAATAGGTTACCAGCCAAAATACCATACAGTTAACATTGATGTACCCAACTCATTTCTTGCTCAGCAAATAAATTTGCTTAGCAGAATTTTCTGCTGAACAGCTTTATGAAATTGGGCCCATGTGTGACATTGGTGCAAGGGGTCAATACAGGAATATTTGCTAACAAATAACATAATTATTGCACTGATGATCCTTCGATTATTGAAGACATTTGAAGTAATCAGTCCTTTTTTTGGTACAGTACATTCGTTCTTATTGCCTTGATTTAAAAAAAATCTGCATCATTATAAAGACATCCTGAACAAAGTTTTATGTAGTTTTGAAGGTCATTCTTCCAAACATAAAATCAGTGTCTCAGATGGAAACATTTCACAGGTAAGTTTGTACACTTTGGATAAAAATTGATTCATTGATTTACGCTGTTCCAGGCCTGATTATCTGATACTTCACGGAGGCAACAGAGGCAATTGCCCTCGTTGCCCCATGTCATTTGCCTTGGTGCCCCTTGAAATTTTCCAATGGAAGTTTACAATTTCCTCATAGAGGTGCAGGGCGGGAAAACGCCTGGGTTCCCTTGCCCTTTCAAAAAATGAAGCATCAGTCTGCTATTCCTAGTCAAATAATGTTTGACACATGTGTCGTGCATGAGTACAAAGATGGGTAGTTTGTTTCATCAAATGTATTTTAATGTGTCTGTATGGATTCACAATTAGTAAGCTATATTTAGAAATTATAAGAAGTTACTAGTTTAATATTTAAAAGTAAGACACCTTTAACATTTGCATGTACCTTACGCAAGCAATCAATTCGTCTATGGGGCAGGTGAAACTGCCTTGAGTGTTTTTTGTGTTTTTTTAACAAAATGTTATTGACCTATACTGTTGGTCTCTGCCCTTTAGTAGTTTTAGATGAGTTATCGTCATCGGTTTAGTAGCCTAGTGTTAGATTTATAGGCTTGGAAATCTATAAACTCACAACGATAGTTAATTTTTTTTAAATGTAAAGTTAAAGAATAATGCAACATTTGCGTGATTGTTAATTGTTATTATAATAATAATATATGCGACTCTGTCTCCGTCATTTTATCATCAATCCAAAATATGTCAGAAAACAATATAGCAGACGTTTCCCTAGCCGCTTTCCTCGTGGTTATCTGGAGTTTTCCTCACTCCATTGAGCAACAAAAAAAAAAACGGTTTGCAACTTTTATTGTGTTATAACAGAGGACAATAATTGTTTTGTATTATACGCGTGAACTGTTGGATCCTCTTAAGTTGTTAGCCTTGTCTTGTAATTCAAAGCAATGTTGCAAATGCGCAACGCTGCTGGTACGCACACTTTTTTACGCACCGAGATCAGTTATCATCCAATGATCTGCCTCATTTTGTCTCAATGAGGGCGCTGTTTGAGACTCAGACGTCCTATGCAAGGGGTCTACATTATAAACAAAACATGCTGGTGTATTTTAGCGAGTTTGGAGTGTTTGATAAAGCTTAAAACCAGGATACGTTTTTGCATAACATTTAAAAAACATGACTTGTGAAAATACCCGAAATGCTGGCATTGCAAAGTTTATTATACTCTTCTTTTGTCGTTAATTCCTTACTAATGACTCAAGCAGAAAACAGTCGGTAAAAGTAGTGCATGTACAAGAATTTCGTCACGGTTTGTTCCCTAACTTTGTGTATGCGGTATGATGTTTTATTAAGAAACAAAACTTGTGTATCTTCCAATGCTGCATGCGAACTACAACACTTTTTATAGGCATGGGTTCTGTACAAATCATTGACTGCTTGAATTGGACGAAATTGAGCTGTGATGGCCAATGCTGGTCTCAACACCAACACTCAAAGATAACTTATTTTTTAAGAAAAAAACAAACAAGACACATTTTTGTGTGTGTGCTGTTTTTTTCTGTGAGAAGTTGGATAATTTATTCAACTGTGAGGTACTAATGTAAAACGTTAAGCTCCGAGTGAATGTGTCGTCAATAATAAGGCACTTCAAACGTAGTTTCCACTGCTAAAATCATGATTAAATTATCGCTTTTTATTTGTCAAAGTTTGTTTTTAATGAGATGTTATATCCATCAATTGTTTCATTACTTTCATTGATATCGGTAGTCATATTACAGGGTCTAAGGCTTAAATTACAATGGACTAAAAGCTGACAAGCGTTCGTACTCGGGAAGCCATCCAATTTGATGAATTAAAGCGGTCAAATAATATCAGAAAAGTTCATTAATTTCCAGATTAAACTCAAAGAGCGGGACACCACAAAGCGTCACGCAGGAAAAAAAATATATATCACGTTTGCTTTTATCGATAACAAAAGGGCATCAAGATCACTCATGAGGCGCACGCGGGAATAATTTATCCTGATTTGTATGGGGACTTGATATCCAATAATGGTAGGTGAGCCTATGTGGTATGCATGTCTCATATAGGTTTAGTAAATGTTCAACTCAAAAGACAAATCCCATGTTTCATCCATTTTTTTTTGTACACTCAACTGACATAGACTAATTACTATGCTAGGTTAGCTGGAATCGAAGCAGGTGCGTGGCGTGCTTTTGGAAAGCTATCAATTGGATGCCGGATGAAGTCGAATCATCGCAGGTTTTCTCCCCAGTTTGATAGATTCCGCACAAGTCTCGCATGTACTTCACCTCCTCTCCTGATATCACATCATCATGCCGGTGCACCGTATGAAGGACCCCTTTACCTAAGGAAAACAAGCGTGGGGCCTTGTTATTTCGTCATTCCTGGCTCAAACAGATCAACCCGCACGGGATTCACAGTGAATTTCGCTATATGGCTGTAGGAAATCATTGATTAGCTACGTCCTCTCACCTTTTGTATATATATCTTGTTTTTCGATGTTAAAGTATCACCGTACCCTTCAGCTGAAAATATCCAGAAGGATATAGCATCGGGTGACGGTAATTCTTGAGTGTTGAAACGCGCTTACATGGGGATATGACGGGGCAAAGCTGTTTACTTGAGTCTCTATCCAGGCTGGTATCTTCGAGTCGTATGTCTTGGGCACACACCATTTAAACAGTGCAACTAACGAGGGCATATTTTACCACTCCAGGCAAGCATGGCTACGTCTTTAGAGGTAATATATTAATCTCATTATTGTTATTAATTGAACTTCTTTGTGTAAGTGGAAACTTGATATAAGTAGGCCTACATTGTATTGTAGAAGATCGTCGGTTTACGCATCAATTTATGTGGCTTCACTTGATCACGAAGCACACGGGTCATCACGTACATTTCCAAAACGTTATATCAGTGGAGTGATTCAAAACTTTATGCCGGCAGAAATTGTTTTCCTCGCATTGGACGCGTGGCATGGGAAGCATTTGACAACCCCGAACAGTATCGAGAGTTTAAAACGGTGTTTAAAGCCTGGTGAAATGTTCCTGAGTTGCTGCATCAAATGCGTTATTGAATCGGCTCTTGATCTTCCAAGTTCCGTCTTAAATATCAACTTTACAAACTCGGCAAAGTTATGAGCACGAAGTCTCTCAGTCTTGGATATCATTTCACGAAAATGGGTCTCACATAGCACTCGACAAACGTTTATTCAACATGATGCAAAAAGTATTAAGTCCTCGTTTCAAAGTCTACGTTGGAATACATTGTTCGAGAAAACACTTTTTTCTTTTATAAGATGATTGTAAAGATGGACAGGACCTAGCTTTGTTGTACAATTCTGCCCAAGACAGTGGGCCCGTGTGAATGTGTTCATCAAACATGGAGCGGGTTCGTGGCTGATAGTTCGTACGGACGTGATTCGGCCAATATCCCGACTCACAGGTCCGGATACTTTTTTTGTAGGATGGTATCTCCATGGAGGAAGGAACCTCCACGGTATCCTATATATGTATCCTATGTACACCTGTTTACTGAGTAATTTCTTGAACTCGTATCACTGACATTAAATCTGATTTAAGAATAGTAGTCGGAGTAATGTTTTCACTGTAGAGGTGCATTCAGACGGTTAAATTCGGAAAAAGATTGAAAAAACTAGTTTAGCGCATAGCAAGTACCGGTAAGTCACGGATTCCTCGTTGAAAATACTTTTACGTGGCTGTCGTTGGCACACACTTGTACAACATTGGTAATTTTAAAGATTATCCGCACTTTATGTGACCCAACAATACATGAAACAACAAACCCGCATGATATAATGAACTTGCTCAATCGGTCATCGGAGTCACGAGAAAATAGTGGGGTGAAACCTATATTGTTTTCACTGTTTTCAAACATCGCAGGGTTTGCCATCAAAACTAATTATTTTACTTATTTCTCAAAACTTATAGTATTTCGAGCACAATTATTTGAAGGGACATTTTCCATCATGACAATCTTTTTACCATGTTCAATCTAAGTGAACAAATATATTTTCACAGTCTTGTTGTGCCCCTTCTTTGCTATGGTAATACGAATGTTTCTTCTACATTTCTTTGTAATAGTTTTGTTTTTCATTATATGTTCCTTTTACTAAAAATGTTTACTCAATTAATTTTGCGGTCTGAGTTATGTTGTAACTGAGTGCGATAATTTGTTTGTAATATCAAGTCGCCCGGCCGTATTTAAAAAAAGCCGTTTGCAATTAAATTAAAGCGTACGTCACTGTCTCCATGCACAAAGACGCTGCAATCTCCGAGGCATTTCAAAGATTGAAAAGTATTAAACGATTGTCATGCCCCACATTTATGTTCATGACAAGAGCCTGAAAGCAGAGATGTGATACAAATGTACACTGCATTTTTGACTCTGGTTTCTGGATACTGTATACATTTTAATTAGGATATCAATGAGGACATTTCATTGAGTAGAATAGACTCTTAACTACGTATTTTCTTTTAAAAAGAACCCCGATGGGTCAATCAAAATGTCATTTCCAAATTCGCCTATTGAGGCTCAATTGAGACAGTTTGAAATGTTTGTCATCGACGAAGCTTTGCGATTTAACCGCATAATCTGAAAGACTGCTTGTTGGCAATGTGGAAGGAAATTCGGCCCAAAACGGCGATTAGAGTTTCTAATTCTGGGAAGTCGAGAGCGTTGCATTTCGTGTAATGTGAGAAGGAAGTATTTGTCAATGTGGTCAAACTGGGATAGGGCAGGGGTTTGTCAAAAACATGCATGCGAGCCAATCGTCCGCCTGTGTTTATTGCAACATGGTATGTGTGCATGGGCTGGTCTGGTCATGTTGGTTAACGTAAACTGCTTCACTTCGAATTGGCGATTTGTGTCATTTATGAAATAAATCCGGACCTGTATATATTGATACAAAGTACCAGGGTAAAAGTATCGCGTTGTTCTCAGCAAGTTTCCGTGTACAATCATGTACGATTCACACTCATTGTGTGCCCCTTTAAGATGCATGTGACCAGAACATGACGCGTACTTCGATGTGTTTTTTAGGGTTTCGGATAAACGACTGTGTAATTTCCATCAACCATGAAATCTCGGTATAGATTATGGAGTTTATAAATTGGGTTGTTTTTTTTGCGGTTACGGCATGTTCTGATGTGGCAGTAGGCTAAGTGAGGTGAGCCCGTTTGGTGTATTCTTGTTCAGTGATCTAAATCAAACATTTCTTGTATTGCACTGTCTGGGCAATGTCAGATTGAAAACATGTTATTTGGAAGCGTTTTATTCATCCTTTTCGACTCAATAATCACGAACAGCCGTCGACCCGGTGTGATGACTATCGACCATGCTCTTGTCGTCAGCCGACCGACCTCGAGAGCGCCGCTTCGTGTAGGAGATCGGAGAGGCAGCATTTCGCGAATGGCTTGATATTATGGATTGGATAGCTTGGTTCATTGGTTTTGGCATAATAAGCTTGTTGGGTTATGGAGGCCAAAGGCTATCACGATTCTCATCAACGCTCGAGTTCAACCGCACATGTATTGGACTGTGTGCTTCTATGTATAGAGAGAGGAAAATGGGCGGATTGAACCTAGGCAGTGGCTGTGGGTGAAACTGCCGTGCGTATACCGTGCACACTACCGTATGTCAACGGAGAGATTGACCGAAGAATAAACAGTGTGGCGGACATCCGACTTTGTTCGCTCATTCTCGCCAACCCGCATGCATAATTTCTTGGCAAGGCAGTGGATGGAGGCCTTTCGTTTCGTCGCACGCAATGTGTAACCCGCACACGGTGTTTGTGTACCCGCCAGCCTAGCTCTCTCAACTGAATGTAATAAGAGCTCATTTTCATATTATTCGCGAGCGATGCACAATATTCGAACCGGTGGCGGAGATTCGTCGTGAAATACACGGCGCAGGTTTGTTGCTCTGCAACTTCATCGCTTGTTATCTCTTCGCGCCTGGGCCCAGATGGATGGATGGATACACTGTGGCCTCACCACAGATTGCCGTCTTTGATTACAATGAGTTTGTGGATGTTAATTTAACTGTCTTTCAATGAGATGCTTCCATCTCCAACAATGGCGTCGTGATGATTGTATAAATTACGACCTACCTGTGGGATTTGTATTATTATCTTTTTGTAAAAAAAACACCCAAACCCCTCCAGATTTTTCACATACCTAGGCAAGGCTGTGCCTTTTTTCTAGCAAACCTTTAGCTAGCAAACATGTTGAATTTCTTTCGAAGGAGGAAGAAAGCTTCCAGTGGAAAATCCTCCACATCTCAAACATTAACTCCTCCACCTGCTCAGGATGCGGCCCCGTCGGCACAGACCTCATCTGCCAGTGCTCAAGACACTCCTCCAGTCACTGTGAGTTTCTTACCGCATACCGCTCATATTATTATCAATTGTTGATTGTTCTGAAATATTATAATGACAAGTGGTATTTTGACAAGTGGTATTTAACTCAAAATGTTTGAATACATAATTGATTGGTAGTTATATTTGGAACATACAATCTCGGTAAATTTATGGGATATCCAATTAAAAACACTTATTATTTTTGTATTAATTTTTTTTTCTCAAAAAAAAAGAAAACAAAAGTGAGTTATTTTTATGCCAAGCTGTATCGATATTTGATACATGGCCTCCATATAATTATGTAAATTATTTTTTTAATTTTATATTCTAACTCCTGTTTTGTTTAAATGAATTAACAAGTGCTATTTAAATCATAGATTCCCAAAACATCATTTGGGATCAAAGAGTAATTTAAATTCATAAATCAATCTAATCAAACATTTTTTAATTAGGGGGGGGGGGCGTCTTTCTTCAAAAGATTACAAGTGGTATTTTAAATCCTGCTCACTCAATTTAAGTTGAATTTCAGATTATGCATATCTTGTTATAGTAATATTGTGACTTATCATTTATTCATCCACACGGGCCTTTCTCTTTTATTATTAAAATCTTCTAACACATTCATTTCTCTGACTGCATTATCAGGGTTCTCCCTCAGGATTTTTCAAAACTGCGGGGCATTCTGGACCAAAATTTTGCAAATTTTGCCAAAACATGCTGAATTAAAAACAAGGGTTTTAGAATGCTTTTTATTAAAAGTTTATGTTTAGTTTTAAAAGCTCTACTGTGCAATATAGAGCACTTTAAATGGTTATATTTTATGGGGAAAAAATTATATAAAACAATTTTAAAAAATTTAAAAAACAATTGTTTGCGTATCGGCCTGATATGCTAGCTTTTGCATGGAAAGAACCTTGACTACAGAAAAATAGCATGGACAGTCCTTATTTGGACATAAAATTTCTTTTGAAATCTAAATTGTACTTGTCAATTAAAGAAGTTTTTAAACATTTTAAGGTCACAGGGACTATAAATATTCATCAGGTCAAGTTCAAGATTAATTTGCTTGCTTTGTCGCATTATCAGAAAGTTCAAGTACATTTACAAATTTATAAATTAAATGTATTAATATCTATATATTAGGTTTTTTTAGGGGATTTAAAAAAAATTGAATTAGTGGAAAGTGAAATGTTTGATGTTTATCATCTTGAAAATGTAGTTTACACTGTACAATGCATCCAGCTGCTTCTCAATAATACTTTTAAATGGTAAAAAAAAATACTTTTTTGTAAATTTTGTTATCCTCTAAAATGCAGACAGAACCATTTTTGAGAAGTACTTACAACATGTATGAAAACATGACCAGTATTTCCTGCAAACATTTGAAGGTATTATACAGGATTGGTAAGCTGAAAAATTAGTCGCAAACAGTATCCATTTTTTGTGTGATTAACCATACATGAAATAACAAACCTGTGAAAATTTGGGCTTAATCTGTTGTGCGAGTCAGGAGAAATAGTGAAAAAAAACACATAATTTTCAGCATGTAAACACATTGTCTTCAATTTGGTTGTAACAACCGAAATCAGATGTTGCGTTTTTTCAGCATGTAAACACATTGCCTTCAATTTTGGTTGTAACAACCGAAATCAGCTGTTGCATGTTTTTTTTTAGGTTTTCAGATACAGTTTTCTCAAATATGACTTCATTTCAGATGGAATGCTTCACAGAAAATATGGTTCTAGTATGAACTTCATAATCAGTAAGCTTTCAGACTAAAATTAAACAATTATGTTTTTTATCCTGAACAATACCTTTAATAAAAATGAATTATTTTTGTTTCTTATTAAATTATATTGTTCACAAAATGAGGGATCGGAAGACAAAAATTTAATAAGTAAAGGTTTTAATAGTTGGCCCTGGCCACTTCACTTTCCCCCAATTTGTACTAGTAATTTATGCATTGAATTAAGATTACGAAAGTAAGCATCGTTGATGGTGTGAATTATCTAGAGCATGCGTAATGCACAGAGTATTTCACTAAACTTGTTAATGCTTGAAAAGATGTAAACTGGCTTAGGTTAATAAGATTTGCAGGTTTGCATGATGGACCATGTGAGATGATCCATTTGGGTAACTTGCAGTCTTAACTGATTTTCGCTGCAGAAAGAAATATTTTTTTACAAATTTTTTTTTTGGATCAATTTTTTTTTTTGCTGGCTCCCTGCATTTGTTTTTGCACAGCAATTTTCCCAGATAGGCTGGAGGAGAATGATAGCCTTGACTCTACAGGCTCTTACTATCTGCATGCATCAGTGTGCAATCATGGAGAAAAGGCCTTCTGGGATGCAACCTGCTCCTAGTCGTAGGGTTTCATTTATTAGTGCTGAAATTTGTTGTACACAGTTTCATAAGAGCTAATTGGTACACTACGGTGAACTGCCATGCTTGAAAATGACCATTAGGAAAGCACTGACATGAAGTTTTTTGTGCATGTATGTGAGGAGCCTTCCCCGTGTCATTCAGAATCCTTTACCATCGTTTCTGTGCACAATTTTGGGACTAAGTACGCCATGCCCATGCCAAGCACGGTCAGTGTAACCTTGGAGGAATAATAATGATAAAAATAAGAATAGTGGGTTCTTATACCTGAATAGCGCTTTATCACACCCCTAGCGGCATATCAAAGCGCCCATTATTTGTTTTTCAGTAGGATAAGCACAGCTATGTATTGAATTATGAGACCCATTTATGTAGCACCTTCTAATTGTTTACAAGGTGCTGCGGCGCATTGAGCAGCCACTGCCAGAAACATCGAGGCAAACCCCTTCTCTTTACGATAAGTGTAACTGGGTTCTTTTATGTGCATTACACAACACATGGGACCTCTGGCTTTACGTCCCATCCGAAGGACGAAGCAATAAGTGTCTTGCTTAAGGACTTAAGTGTCAAGACCAGGACCCGAACCCACACTCGGCTGATCAGAAACACCAGAGCTTGAGTCGAGTGTGCTTGGCCACTTGGTCATGACACGCCACATACATGTAGAGGAAGGCAATCAAAATCATGAGGCAAAACCAGAGTAATGAGAAATGAGGGTTTTCATCTGAGCATAAGTGGCTTACATAAGGCAATTTATGATTAAAGGCTGTTTTCCCAAAGGTTAACGTTAGTAGTATACAAAATTTGTTCAAGTACATTCTGTGCTACCTTCTTCTAGGAAACTTCACTGCCTCATGCATCCGTGATCCTTCAAGACTGACCTACATTCACAACAAAGATTACCTGTCGCCATATGACCATATTTACCATAGGACCGTAGCTGACATCAACCCTTCCTGCTGGCCATCCTAACTGTAATTCCCTGAACTAGTTAATATTCTACGTACCCCAAGTACTGGTGTGTGTCTTCAGGTCCTCAATATTGTTCGTGAAAATATTGGCCACTTGTTTTCCTCTAAGTTGTCATAGCGTAGGATAAGTACACAAGCAGTGTCCCTTGGAAGGAGTGTGCGGGGTCCCGCCCACTTGTATCCAAAGACAACATCCATATCTTGGAAACTTTCCTGTTGTTTGACACGCTTACAAAGTGGCCGCCTGGGGTAGGTCCCACTTCTCAACCAAAACTCCAATGGGATTTTTCACGAATTGAAATCAAATGTAGCGTTGCGGTACCTTGAAGTGTTTTGCTGGTTGGTTTTTGCTACGGATGCCTGAACCTATAATGGTTCTGTCGAACTGTGTTAGGCAAAAAACTGCATAATGAAGTGCCCTTCTGGTTGTTGTATTTTCAGAATAAAAAAATTCTACAAAAGGATCGTTAGATGCACAGGGAACAGTCCTATGAGAGTGGAATCAAGTGTTTGCCACATCTGTCAGTCACTGATGGAGTTTATGCTTCACGGCACTTGATGTAGAAATTAATATTTATAATGCGGTATTATTCTGATTGGTCCCCCAACTTGAAGAGGGAGATCGACATGTATGAGACGTCACCCACCACCAAACACCAATGCCATCAAATCCTAGATTGCAACAATCCCAATAAATTCATTCAGCCAGACAGTCGCAGCAAATGTTTGTTTTCGTACGGAATACCGTGAGGTGAAATTAATCATAGAGCTTGAGGATGGTTTTTATTACATTTCCTCCAGGAGGCCTTAACACCAATGCTACATGTATAAAATCTGATGTTGGTTCAACATAATGTGTATAATAATTCATAGCAGCTGCCTTGTGTGGTCAGCAGCTGAAGTTGTTCTAGGGTGACTATTTCTAAAAGATGACAATTCCTTGAGCCATTGCTATTTTTTTGGTTCACTCGGTGACTTAAGTGGCATCTCGGAACGCCTTTTTGCAATTGTTAAGTGGTGTGGAAGGGAGTGTATGGTATTTCACTGTCGTTATTGCAATGTTTGAGCTGATATTCAGGTGATTGTTAAGTTAATGGCGTCATCAGTTATTGAGGTACGTGTGATATAAAAGAATTAATCTTCTTCTAGGGTCCCTCTTTGTGTTCAGTACACAGTTATAACGCTGTATGTGTGTGTGTTAAAAAGGCAAAATTATATACTTCTGTTGGAGAAAGCTGCATTTTTCACATGCTATCTTAACAAATTCCAGCTGCTTTGTAACTGCATTTCTGCACATGGAATATTTACTTGTGTACATTAGGGAAAGAAATTGTGAAATAATGAATTTTTGTTGTTTATGCTATTGAGAAAATCGGCAAAAACCAAACTTGGATTTCAGAAGACCAAGCCTGCATTTAGTAAACCTTCAGATTCAGTTAGGATTTGATTTGGCAGTGGCATAGTGGAGAGCCACCAATTCTGTGGGTGTGTTTTTTTAAGGGAAATTGTATTAATGGAAGACTTATATAGGCTATATTTTATATAGCTTTTTATTGCTGTAATTTAAAATTTAAAAAATTAAAAATGTCCTCCATACAGTTTGCACATCAGGCAAAATAAAAACATGTTTAGCGTCCTGCCTTTTTGAAAAAAGGAAGGAGGAGGTTTTTTTTTATTTAAAAATGGCTGCCCGACACATTTTTAAAGACAACTGGCCGGGCTATTTTTCAAGATGGTTGCAGCTTATTTTAAAGTGGCCGCCACTTGGACTCGGGGAAATGGCATATTGGCTTCTTATGGGCAAGATGCAACAGAAAATGAGACCAAAATAATGAGATTGTTAAAAATTTTCTGGTTTTTTTTCTGTAAACCCCCCCCCCCCAAAGAAAACAAAAACAAAACCCCCCCAAAAAACCCCAAGAAAAAGCAAAAAAACAGGCGGCCTCTTAAAAGGAAGCGGGCGGGGACGCTAAACATGAATATTTTTTTTATTTCGCCTAATGCTATTTACAAAACATTGTAAAGACCTGAGGGTCGTGTCCGTGTTGTTTGTTCTGCAAACATGCACATAAGGGGTTCTCCATGGTAGAAACAATCAGTGTCATTTTTTTCTTCAAACATGAGCTAATTTGATTTAAGGTGTAAGTCAAAATGTGTAATGCAAGCGTAATTTCAAAAACTCAAAAACTTTTAAGGTAATCAAATGTATTGTGACAACCATGTTTTTTTAATTCCTTTTTCGTAATGATAAAACAAAAAATCAATTTATAGAGCATCTGCAAAGAAACTACCTTTGAACAAAATGTCCAATTTGAACTGAACAACAAAGTTGTAGCAGTAGAGCAAACAAATCCATTAAAGGTAGGATCATACTACAGTAATGACCCCAAACAGAATTTGTGTAATTTTCATCCGAAAGCCTACTTGTTATATAAAGATGGTAATGGTAGTAAGCACCCTGCACAATTAATTCATTTGAAGTGTCCCCATTGTGGCGGTTGGGTTGGTGTAGTGGTATCTTTCCTCGCCTTCCACCTCTAGGACCCCGGTTCGAATCCCACCGGGGGCACTATGTGAATTGGGTTTTCAGTCTCTACCCGACTGTGTGGGTTTTCCCTGGAGTATTTCTCTGGGGTTTTCCTCCCACATCTAAAACTGAAATTTCCTCCTTTGTCTTCTCTCCATTGGGTTCTTGGCTAGTATAGTGATTAAGTTCGCTTTATGAGAGTCCTTGGCTTCACAACCAGAATAAATTAAATGAAATGAAATAAGAAATCAACAAAAGTATGTCTGAACATTTGAATCTCCAAAGATCGCCTGCAGACGACTTTTGGCAACTTTCGCAGTGTCTGTTTAAATGCTGCCCTCAACACGGTTGCCAGAGATGCGGTTGGTATGCGCTGTAACCTCACTAAATGTGGAAACATTCAATGTATTTGATGGTTTTTCCTGTTTTCTAAACAAGTAGACACTATTCAATTGAAACTTTCCCAGGTGACTTTTATTGTATCTTTTTAGAAAATGTTGCCTATAAATCAGGATTACATCGACAAAAACAAAACGATGACCCTACCTTCAACGAAAAACAGCACAAATATTACCAACTGAAATAAATCTAAGCAAATTACAGAAGTGATCATTCACGCCATCATTACAAAGATACATAAACCATACCACAAAAGATACATAAACAAGAAACACAAACCACTGAGACATAAACCCAGCCAACAAAAGTATTTACAGTTAAGACAGAAGAGGAACACAGTTCAGTTTTAACCAATGTTAACAGTTAAGTTTTTACCAATATTGTTAACAGTTTGGTTTTTACCAATTTTGGGGACAGTTTAGTTTTTACCAATAATGGTAACAGTACAGTCTTTACCAAGTTTTTTTTAATGATGTGTTACAGAAAAAATACAACATGAAGGCTAGAGGTGTGACCTCAAATACATGTCAAGATGAAACTGTTTAAGGTGAAATTCAAATCCATGCCAATTTTTACTTAATGTTGCTCTACGTAACTGTGTGACAATAATTCTTCCAAGAAAAAATCCAGTCAGATAAATGTTGAAAATGTGTGACATTTAGAAATTGTTTTTGAGGATAAAAGTGCTTTGGATGGTATTCATTTTACTTTCCAGATGTTTCTCTTTCTTGCATATATATTCATCCACGATCATGACAGAAACAAATTACAAGTAAAATACCTTCTCTTTTTGGATGTGAGTAGATTTTCATTTCAAGGTGAAATGGTATTAAACTCACATTATAGGCCTACTCTGTATGCAAAAAATATTAAGTTTCTGAGTTTGAAACACTCTCTTCACTGTGTACAGCTGAGCGTCTCTTTCCTGCAAAGATAAATTTTTGGCAGGATATTATTTAACAATCAGTTCCAACATCAGACCTTTGTAGGAACACTGTTTTTTAAATCAAGAAGGGAACAAAGTTACAGCCTGTCTGTGAGAGGTGCCATCTACATGCACTGTGCATATTATTGTAACACTTGGAAATGTTCTTTAATAATTAAAATTGCTCGCTCGTGCAAAAGTAAACATTCCATGCATGTTTGCTAAATGATATGATGTAGTGTGCACACGTACATGTATAATGTAAACTTGCATTATGTGTACACGAGGACGCTCCTATTTTGTAAGCAATTGTTATGGAAGATAAAAAAAGTCAAATTTAAAAAACAGGGAACACTAGAATGCTCCCTCTCCATGTAGTCTTGTTTCAAGATGGTCCTGTTGTTCATTTCCCTCAACCACAACCTGCTATCACTACCGAGAACTACCCTTGTCGATAGAGGGCGCTATCATCAACCACAAAGGAGCGTCTTGAACCAAGACTACTCTATGTGTAAATTACACCATGGTACATCTGTGTGATGTGGAACCACTTCCATGCAATTTGTGTGATACAAGTAGCAAGATTAATCAAGTGATATTTATTCTGAAAGCTTATTTGATATGAAGTTGGCTCCTGAATGCGCAGCTGCATCTTATAAACCCTTATAAGGTGCTACATAAATCGATATCTTAAATATATATTTTTTTTGTTCAAGCGCGCTAGGCTCTGTTATTAGAGACATCTACATCTAGCAACCAGTGTACTTTGTATTTTCCATCTGAAATGTCATTGTCTTCAATAAAATAAAAGGTCTCATTGAAAGAGCAGCTCTAAGATGCTCTGAAATATTTAGTTTTTGTATTTTTCCAATAGATGGAAAATTATTATGATTCCCTTACCTCACGATAAATAGTGTAAAAATGTCTTTGCTCCGAAACACTCCCAGCCCCAAGACTGAGAAACGCGAGGTCAAACAAACCACGTGACAAAGGACTCGTGACGTCTGTGGTGGCTAGTTGATTTGGACCTGGCTATATATGGATGTACAGAGCTAACGCAAATACACCCCCAAACTTCACCATTTGCAATCAACACGGCCGTGAATGTGACTTTATAAAGGACGATCCAACAGGCACATAATCATCAACCCAATTTTCAATGGACTCGTGATTTGGAAATTTTATTTCTTTGAGGCAAAACGCTTCCACAGCTTGGCTTGATTTTAGTACATCGATTTACACGTCAAATGTTGTTCTTTAATCTAAACGTCGAGCATTCAACCCTAACATACAATCATGTACATGCACAGGAAAATGCACTACACAGTGCTAAGCCTGTGCTGTATAGCTTATAGGGTTATCCGACCGACTATCTGGTTACATGTTTACATTTTTACGCTTCGGATAACCATCTAAAAATTCACTCGAAAGTGCCGCGAAACGGAGACCATGCCATCACAGTGTACACAACACAAATTCCTTTCGACGAGCAGTCACATCATTTTCAATTAACACTTAACAGGTTGTAGTCTTTGTTATCTCGTTACTTCGCGTTCTAATATTTTTTAACGATGCGATAGCACAAGAGTAAACGCCCTTTATTGGTGATAGCAAACAAAATCAGTTACAAACGCCTGGACTAAAGACTTAACGTGTCTGCGCATGCTCAGGAAAAACAGTTATTCCCCTGATATGGCAATAATCATCATTTCTGGTGCGCACGCTGAAACCGTATGCACATTTTAAGTGCAAAATAGTTATTAACCAGTTTCTACGATGTCTACTCAGCCTTAAAAAGGTAATAAATAAAATATTAAGAACATCTTAGGGCCGCTCATTAAAAAGCCTCTAGAGCATATATTAAACAAGTGAAAAAACAGTAGCAGGGGAAGTTTTGTCATGGAATCATGGAATAATGTATCCAGAGGTTGCAATGTATTTGTAAGCGGTTTATAATGCATCAATCGGACTCAGGTTCTGGTGGCTAAGTCATCAGGGTGTGGGTTCGAATCCCGGTCATGACACTTGTGGGGTCCTTGAGCAAGATGCTTATTTATTTGAGCTTCTCTTCACCTAGGGGTAAGTGGGTACCTGTGAGGGCAGAGATGGTTCTTGTGATTGATTTAATGTAGCTTGGTGCGCTACATATTTGGCATCACAGGTTGTGTACTACCAAGGGAGCTGAGATGGAATAAGTTGCCCAGTGACCAGGGGGTAATATTTTTTGAAGCGCAATGATCATTTCGTTTCTTTGGAATTGTGCGAT
Source organism: Plazaster borealis (assembly GCA_021014325.1). Lineage (NCBI taxonomy): Eukaryota > Metazoa > Echinodermata > Asteroidea > Forcipulatida > Labidiasteridae > Plazaster > Plazaster borealis. Next base: position 10,535,056 of record CM037475.1, read on the forward strand.
AAGAGCCGTTATTATTACTATTATATAGGTTTCTGAAAACCAATGATGTAATTGTACAGATAATAATAATAAAGATAAATTTATAAAAAGCGCAAACAGTTGCAGATCGGCTCTGCCTCAAGGCCTCAAGGTTCTTGTACCGAGCAGTCCTGACACTTCACACGGAGGTAACTGAAGTGCTTGCCTCAATGACCGTGGAACAAAAGGTCTGATTTACAAAGCCTCTAGATCTGAGTTTAAGGGTTCATTAAAGCATGTGAAAAAACTGTAGCAAAAATATGTACATGTTATTCACTCTTATTTTAAAAAGATGTGCAACTTTTTTTCATGTAATATTATCAGTAGGCTGAAATTGTCACACTTTATATCCACAAGAATTAAAGTAAAGTACATTTTGCCTTGGTGCCCTTTGAAATGTTCCAACACATATTTGTATTTCCTTCATACAGGTGCCCTATATGAAGGAAAGGTTGCCTTGCTCTTATAAGAACTAAATATCGGGCCTGTACACAACATGTCATGTTCCCCATTAATATGTAATCTGTAATGTTTTCATGAAGTTTTGTACAATTAAATGTCTACAGGAAGCAAGTCTAGTCGTAGTATGTAATTGATTAGTAAATAACACTAATTCAGTCATCTAATTAATAAGATGATCACTTAATTGTTTTAATTGATCTATAAAATGCCTTGTGCCAAACAGAAAATCGCTATTGAATAACACTACACTCACAATGGTGAGTAAATGCCTTTTTTTAAACCTGTACATTTATTGCCAATTAATTTGAAGTTTACACAATGCTGGGAACAAAATCTCAATTGAAAAGAAAAGGCTGTAAGCCTACACCGTACATAATTTTAAATACATTTACTGTCACTACAGCACACTTGGCAACACATTTTGAAAACCCAACCAGCTCCCTTTAGAGACAACACTTCTGACAAGATATTGTCACACTTTGCACCCCAAAAGAATTCAATTATAAAGTACATTCTGACTTTGTACATAAGTGCAAATGTTAATGCTTTACATGTCAGTGTCCCATACATGACGAAGAGTTTCACATGCACTTGTAGGCGGTTTAAAAAGTGTAAAACATCAAAGTTGAACTGTGGAGTAAATCAAGCAGAATGGGCATAAAGCTGACTGTTGATGCCTTCTTAACATGCGACATTGATGTGCTGCAAATTACATCTTCTGGCTCAGAGAAGTTTGATTGTAGCGGCTATACGCCAACATTGATTTCCTCAAGAAGCAGTGACAAAACGAATGGGTTGTTGAATCGGTATTCACTGAGGGAGAGATGTCTGCACCCTTCACTTAGTTTGTCTGGCGAGCCAAAAGTCATCGTTTCATTGTGTATGCAAGTGTATTTTACCCGTGACAGATTGTACGTTTGAAGATTTTGACAATATTGAATACTGAGTACTTTTATGCTTGCTCTTCGAGGCAGTGTACCCTGTGGTTGACTTGCGGAAATTGCATGTATTCGTACATTGTACTTATAAATGTACATGTAACCAAAAGATCAAATATGTACAACATATTACAACCAAGACAGTATGTCAGCTTGTGGGTTTTGTTTGCCGACATTATTTGTACATAAACTTCAAATGAAAATAATGGTTTATTTTAAAGAGTAGGAATTAAGGTATATTGTACCTTTTACACTGTCCAAACCCTATCCCTACCTCTTTCCAAACATACAAAGCAATTGATTTTGGTAGTTTTTGATGGTAATGTTGTTTTGGGAATACATTATAAGGCAATTTCCAAATTAGTGGCTATGGCTGTGGCTTGGTCACCGCATCATCATGCATTGAAGCATAGGCTGCTCCATGGCAACACCCTTAGCAACAGCCTTAGCCACAGTCGCTAATTCAGACTTGGCCTTAATACACTGTACTTGGAAATGGAATCACTGTCAAAATATTAACTTAATTCGGTAACAGTAGCATGGAAAATCATGGATTATTTCACTGAATAAGTTGGGCGATCATGTCTGCATACTTCACAGTGTACTGGGTTTTGGAACATGTGCATTTTATAAGGTTCTCCATTGTGGTTTTGGCTTTTGCTGACCAAACCTCGCTGTTGGGTGTTTTGACCGTCCTGAGTAAGCAAAACAAATATTGCAATTCTCCTGCTAGGATTGATGATGTTTGATGTTGACCCCGCCATAAATTCAAGTTTTTGGGGATTTTTTCTTCAAGTATTTGTTATACACGCAGACAAATTAGATATGCTGAAATCTTCTGCTTGATAAATTTGTACCTCGTCAATTTTGGTCAATCAATTTCAGTAGGAATTAATCAAATCATGTTGGAGCTCAAATTTGTACATGGTGTTTTTATGCATCAATTACCCCTGAAAAAAATGTTCTGCCTAAGTGGAGAACATGCAAATGGTAAAAATTTGTCTCTGTGTGACTTTTAGAAGCACAATATTACACGAACCTGTTGTCATAGTGCTGCAGGCACAAGATGGCAACTCGGGCTGAAGTGTGAAGTATACACTGGATGTCATTCAGTAAGCAACTCGATCTTTGGATGCGACAATACATGTAGATCAATGCAGACAATGACCATTGCTACAATGGTATAACAAAACATTTGCTTACCGAAATGGCGCCCATGCGTACATGTACTTCATATTCCCACAATAGATAGAGCTCCAGTTCCCTATCTTGACATTAGCCAGATTGGTTTCCAGGTGTTCACAAGACACTAAGACTCAACTTCAGTATCACAATAGTAATTTTAATTGTGACATCACACTTTGGATAGCAGTCGAGATTGATTCACATTTAAGATCAATCTTAGCTCTATGTGAAGTGGACTCTTGTATCTTTTGGACACTCATAGTCTATTTTCCATTTTGACAAAACCTTGTTACTGTTAGTGTAACACTGTTGCAGATGGTGTGAATGTTTGCATGGTGAAGATACAATAAGATAGAAATTGCAGGACCACCATATTAATCTCTTTTGTGAGCATAATGTTCTAAACATTACAGTTCCGGTTCTTTTCAGAGTCGCACATACATTTGTACTCACAAAAGAGATTAAATATTTGGTGATGCCACAAACCTTCATTTTATTTACAGATGAGTAATAAAGACACTTGTGTTTTATCAATTTCCAGCATATCTGGGCACCATATTGCCAAATACACAAACAAGCAAGTTTTCCAAGAACTTGAAAACCTAATTTTCATGTTGTCTGAAATTTTAACTGATTTAGTGTCCCGAACAATTTAACAGGTTTTTGGTCTACATATAGTAGAGGCAGTTTAACAGATTTTTGGTTTACATGAGCGGCAGTTCTAACAGGTTTCTGGTTTATGTGTAGACTAGAGGCAGTTTAACTGGTTTCTGGTTTACGTGTAGAGGCAGTTTAACAGGGTTTTGGTTTACATGTAGAGGCAATTTAACAGGTTTCTGGTTTATGTGTAGACTAAAGGCAGTTTAACTGGTTTCTGGTTTACATGTAGAGGCAGTTTAACAGGTTTCTGGTTTACGTGTAGAGGCAGTTTAACTGGTTTTTGGTTTACATTAGAGGCAGTTTAACAGGTTTCTGATTTACGTGTTAAAGGGAAGGTATACGTTTGGTAATCACTCTTAAAATTAATGGCAATTAAAACCTTCTTGGTTAGACGTACAGCAGCTTTCGATTGTATAAAGCATTTTGAGAATCTTTTCACTTCGAAGTAATGTGGTTATGGAAAAAGATGTCATTTTTTTTCCCCCCAAAAATTTGATTCTGAGAAACGTTACTGTCAGATATGTTTCTCAGATTGTGTATCCCAATTACGGATTATTCTTCCTGCGTGGACATAACTGTTCCAGATTTTCGGCAATATCTCAAAAACGCGACCACCTTTTGAAATGAAATTTTCGCAGGTTAGTTTTATTGTAAATCTACATTTAAATATAGGATTAAAACAATTGAACGGTTCCAAAAACCAAAGGTATACTTTCCCTTTAACAGGTTTTTGGTTTACATAAACGTAACAACTGAAAACAATTGGTGTTGCATATTAAATGGTATTTTACAAGTCTTTCAGTCTACATTTTGTAATAATGTTCACTTCTAGGAAGTATGTATGTACATGAACATGTAGGTGTGTCTACGGTCCATCGCTGTACATGTACAGTAGATGAAGTACATGGACACATATACTGTATGTACTGGTACATGTATGTGCTGATGATGTTATAATTAGAGACTGTTAGTATGTACATGTACAAGGTAAAGTGGATTTATGTACCGGTAGTTACTGTGCACAAGACGTATAACGATTCGTGTAATTATCTGCTGTTATAGTCAGATGTTAATTTGATTAAATAACAAATGTCTAGAGTTGAAGTGTACATGTACATGTATAATTGTGTACAATTTAGCCCTTTTTTGTTGTTGAGGCTTCAAACAATGACTTTAAAGTCTTTGTTCCCCTGTCCATGCCTGGAATATTTGTAACTGTTTATAATTTACAGTTACATTAAAAACAATTTGTACAGCTATTTACAATGTAGTTTTAATACCAGCTAGTGTGTGAGTGGTTCTTACACGTCATAGTTTCTAATTTTGCACTTTGTGTACACTCTATCTGTATGCAAGATTTTATCGTTCCCTCAAAATTAAAAGGGAATTTAGGATTCAGATGAACGTCCTCGATGAGTCGTGATCAGGTGATGCGTGTGATTTCTTAAGCAGATTAACAAAATAGTTACTTTCGTAATTGATTGAATGAAAATGACTGACCTACATGTAATGTCTTATTCTTCATTTAATTTTATAGTAGGCTAAATTCAGTCTCTTCACACCAAATTTGCAGATGTACATGATGTACAATAATTTATATTGTACATTCTCAGTTGTGTGCTGTAAATGAATTTTACAATTGTATTAGTTACTAATGCTGATTGCTAAGTTTAAATGTTCAGACATTTTTGTGCCCGAACTGCACCAGTTTTTCAAAAAGGTTTGTTAATTTGAAATTGAAGAGTTTGTGTTCTGCCATGAGATCGAAACTGTATTACACACAGATGTTTCAATAGTATTATTTTTGTCAACTATTTTTGGGGATCAGGTTGGCTCAGTGGTTTCTTTCCCTGCCTTTCACCTCTGTGGTTCGAATCCTGCCTCAGACAGGGACTGGGCATGTGTTTTGGGGTTTTAGTCCCTACCTAATTATGTGGGGTTTCCCTCCCACATCTAAAATTGAACATTTCTTTCTCATTTTCTATTCATCCTGTCATTGGCAGCTTGTGCTGTTGGATGTGTGATGAAATGAATAAACCAAAGAAAGAAATAAATAACTCAAAAGGGTTGGCCATAGTGGAAGACTTCATTAACTTGCAATGTGACAGCAGTTTAAACCAAATGATCCAAGATTGTTCCCTTGTACATGTAAGCCCTTTTCAGATGAAAGCGATTTAGCAAGGGTCCCTTGCTTATTTCTAGCATGGTTGCGAAGTTTTACAAAATACACCTCTTGTGAAAGGAAAACAATGTTTATAACTGTCCATTAAAAAGAACAGCAAATTTGAGAAGATTTCACTGGGGACCTTGGACAGTTCAAAAATTGGTGTCCTTTCACACGAAGCTCAATTTGTAAAGTTTCACAACCATGCTCAAATTAAGCAAGGGACCCCTGCTAAATTGCTGTCATGTGAAAAGGGCTTTACTGTGGGCTCACTGGGTAAGTTTGCTGTCACTTGGCAGAAGTCCCCGTAGTAAACGATACCGCAAAATCATAATGCCCTACCTTCATGACTCGCTGCAGCTGCCCTATTCAGCATCTTCTGTACATATACATTAGTGCACATAACTTATAGCGCTGCAAACCTTCTTGTACACTAAACCAACACCGTTGTTGCCGTGCCCTATTATCCGCTTAGAGTAAGATTAAAATTGATGTCGTAATAAATCTCTGCCTCAACAATCTGAATTGTTTTGAAAACCTCAGAAATTGGATTCTTCAGAGCATCGCATACATAAACATGGAGTACTGTACAGCCGTAGCAGTCGAGTACAATTGTTTGAATGTATTTACAGAACTCCACAATTGTTTGAATGTATTTACAGAACTTACTTGTGCCACAGTAATATAATTACCCTGACATTTGAAAATGTGTATATTGTTTCTTCTTGACCATCAACTTATCAAAATGTAATGTGGTTGATATGTGGACATTTTTGCAAATAAAGCACAAGTACAGGTGTATTCCACACAGTACAGTGTAAAGGGGTGTACATCATACAGTACATGAATAGAGGTACACTGCACTATAAACACACCGTACCATACCAAGTGCACATGTTCATTGACGATGGAGGTCAGATTTCTTTGCCCTAGTTTTCAAACAGATTTAAAGAACTTCAGAACTTCTTGTGACTTCAGAAAATTACCGGCATTCACCCTTTTCTACAGATCTTTTCATTATGATTCAAGTCTTCAAGCTCGATTTTACTAATTAATAATCCATTTGAAATCAGGGCCTATAATCGACACAAAAGCATCGGACTTCAGGTTGAAGAATATCTGGTTATAAGTTCCCGGTCCTTATAACAAACATTTCTCTGGCTCTTTTGTACCCCACAGGAGCAGCTGGAGAAGACTAAACCTTCCCCTGCCACGCCCAGTCCTGCACCCCAGACAGAGGAAGCAGAGGAGCCCGATGAACCCGCCTCAACACCCCCGGTGGTACAGACCAAAGGACGCAGGCGTCGTGGTGCCTTCAGCGCTGAACCCTTAACTGAAGAGTATGCAGCTTCCTATGTTAAGAAGGTAAATAATAATAATAATATAATACTGGGTTCTTATGTAGCGCTTTATCACACCCCTAGGGGCGTATCAAAGCGCTCAGTATATTTTCCTACAAGGTATGCTGAGCTACGTTTTGAAGTATGATACCTTTTTCCTTTATAGCACCATGTAATGGTTTAGAAGGTGCTGCAGTGCAGTATGCTGCCGATCAAACCAGGAACACCGGGGCGAACCCCTTCTCTTTACGATAAGTGTAACTGGGTTCTTTTACGTGCATTACACAACACATGGGACCTACGGCTTTACATCCCATCCGAAGGAAGCAGCAATAATGGTTAGGTATCTTGCTTTAGGACACAAATGTCACAACCGGGAATCAAACCACACTCTGCTGATCAGAAAAACCAGAGTTTGAGTCCGGTGCTCTTATCCGCTCTGCCACGACACGCCATATGGATGAAGGCAGGCGTTTGACTACAATGTAACAAGAGTACTATTATGAAGAGGGTTGAGAGTTCCTGAATTGTAACATCTGGGAGGTTCTGGGTCTAGAATAAGGGGGAGCTCAGGCCCGCAAGCCATTTTCAGGAATTTTCACACTTTGCAAATCTCATCCCTGACACATGGAATTAACCATTGGATCAGATAAAAAAATTAGGTTTGAAAAGCAATAATAGTGATATTTTGATAGCAAATAAGTGGATCAGAATATTACGATGAAAATTATATGCAGAAGATTGAGATGAGAAACGCTGTGTATTGAGTGCCTTTAGTCATAAAAGCAATGCTTTAGTTTACTGACCATTCAAAATTACACCCCCTAACCCTTTTTAACGACTGCGTACAAATGTAACCCTGCACGGAATTAACTGTAAGGGTGTGTTTACCATGATATCAGGTTTCAGTCCACTGACTGAGTACCTTCATTACAAATCAGTAAATTCTACAACAAAAAATTGGATAGTGCTTGATCTAGTATCATTACAGTGTTAGGGTTAAATTTAGATTCTAATCAGGCCTGATGTTTTACTGAGGCTAAGCAGGCAAATGCCTCCATTGCCCCTAGCCTTTGCCTGGGTGCCCCTTGAAATGTTCCAGTACAAATTAAAATTTCGCTCATAGAGGTGCCCTTTACCAAGGAGAACTTACAAGAATGAAGTGTCAGGCCTCCTGATAATTACTATACTTAAGAACTCGGATCTGAAAATCGTATTCCACATGTACATTAGTTTATAACAGGCCTGGAATGTGTCTTTTCATTTTGCAAAGGGCACGTCCATTAACAAAAGTCATACATTTGTAAGTATTTGGTTTAAAGGAGCAATGAAGACCTTGAGCTGAGCTTCCTCCATGAATGTCTATGGCTATTATACGCAGGCATGATATTCTTCCTACTATAGTCTGATTTCCGATTTTTTTTAAATCTTCCTTGAACAAATCTGAAAAATTGTGATTAAATAGCCTGAAAAGTCTATTAAAGCCTATACCACATGCATGACATGAACATGTATAGGCCAGCCCTTGTACTCAATAAAATTAACCTACTTTTTTCCCAAGGACCAAATATTGATGTAGATCGAAATTAGAGGATTCAAACGAAAGCGAACTCTGTTCTTTAGCTTATTATAAATGTTATTATTTCATTTCATTTTGGGTTGAACAAAGAAAAATTTACTAGAGCGGGACTTGAACCTATGACCTCTGGATTAACTCTACCGGCACTCTACAAACTGAGCCATCTAGCCCTTATGTTTGTGTGGTCTCCCTATTTTGTTGATATCTTCGTTCCGGGGGTTGCCAGTCAGCAGCCATACAACTTGTAATTGCCTTATAGCCAGGGATCACACCCACTAAGTTTACAATGCAAGAAAGGATTTTGCAAAGACAACAGTCGAAACTTTTCCTTCAGGGGTGCACACTTCCTTTAACAGGTCACACCTGAAATTTCATTCAACATTTTGTCAAGAGTCGATTGTTGGCTAAACACTAGCAGTTCACAGCATCGTGATACACTCTGCCTCTGTTCCAATGTCCAAAGGTCCCAGACAACAGTGGGGAAGGCAATAATGAGTGTGACCTGTGTGCTTTGTTACAAATTACTAACAAGTTGATTGAGTCGGTGTTCCCTGTCCAAACATGTGGAAGGGCAGCAAGGCAAAATGTGTGTATAATTGAAGTCAAGTGCTGAGGGTAGAGATGACACGTTCCTTTTTAAAGGGGAAAGTGAAATTTGAGTTCTGCATTCAGAAACAAAACATCTTAGATTAATAAAAACAAAAACAAAAACAGGGCGGCGGGTTTGTTTCCCAAAATTATTTTTTCTTAGTTGGAGGAACAATCATTTACATAAATATGTAATGTAGTAAACTTTTGCAACCTTCATTGAGCTACTCAAATCTGCACATCATACAAACTTACTAAGCAAAGCAGAATTTTGCTTAGCAGTAAAGGGGCCAACCAGCTAAAAGGAAATGTACAGTGTGTGGTTTGTGACTGGCTTCGTGTAGATTGTTTCCGCGCATATAATACAATATTACAGAGAATTACAGTGATGGAGAACTTCCAATGACATTTGGAAAAGCGGGTGGTGCCTTTGAAGAACTGAAAGTTTATTTATAATAATAACAAGAATAATACCTTTATCATTGTGCGGCCATCTTGATTTTCTCCAATCCAAATCATTAGTACCAAATAGAGGCTGGAAGAAAAAACAGTCTGGTTCCTTTCTTGTGCAGTGAATGTTCGCATTCATTACTGCTATTGGGTAAGGGGAACATGACCAAGATGGTGGCAGCATGATAACGGTCTATAAAGCATTTTTATGGCGCCTAATGGAATGCCTTAAAGTGATTTAAATACAAGAAATACATAAATCAACAAATATTGTATACAGTAAACTGCAAGCAAAATATGCATTAAGTATTATGTCAAACTATAACCAAAACTTGTTTACCCTTTCAACCCAAGGTAATCCCGAAAGATTATAAGACCATGGCTGCCTTGTCCAAGTCCATCGCCAAAAATGTGCTGTTTTCCCATCTGGATGAGAATGAGCGAAGGTAAGCTATTGGTCCCATGCACCACACGGAACGCACCTCTGCACAATGCACAACTACCATTTCCACCATTTTGGGAGTCGATCCTTTGTGTACATTTTGACTCCCAAAATGGCGGACAGGATAGAGTTATTGAGTTGTAAGTTATTATACATTTATTTAAATCGTGTACACATTTTTCCCAAGACATGAAAACATCCTGTGAAAATGTCCTTCTAACAGGTGTTTTTATGAAAATGTTTGATGAAATTGTTGGAAATTTTCATAAAAAATGGTTTTGTCTTTTGGTGTTTCAAACCTGCTTGTGGTTACACTAGCCCCTTCTCTCTACCCCACCTTTTGTTTAATTTTTCATTTTTCATCCCTTGCTTTTTCTGACTGCATTCTGCTTCTCTCTTTTCACTTCTTTCTACTTGACTGCTTCTGTTACACTAGTGTACTTGTTTGTATGTGCTGTGATGTCATTTAGCCTTTAGGAATAGCCTCTGCTTGTGCTAGAGTCGAAAGGTGAGGCCATTAACAACTGTTTTGAAGAAATATTTATGTCTGAAAAACTGCCATGAGTGGTCAATTTGTCCATGAGAATGAAGTTCTTACTTTGATGTAGCCCAGTCAAACTAAGCTTATTACGAATGTGCATGAAATCTCTGACAAAAGTGTGAGCAGTCATTTGCTGTTTTCTTTGTAATTTGACAACCTACGTTGATTAAAAAACCCACAGGTCAAGTTGACTCATAGTCATAGAGCTATGGTCATGATGGTTGACTGATGTGTTTCTTGGGAGATGGGCATGCAGGCTTTTTGTAAATTAGCGCATCGGGCTACTATATGTTTTACTTGCCCCCTGGAAGTTTTATGAGCCCAAATTTTGGACATGTATTGTCAAATCTTTATCTTTCTGATGTATTCATGGTAGCGATCGTAACCAGTATAGTGGTCAAATGAAATTGTGGGCACTCACTCAAAAATATATTGACACATTAAAACAAATTAATGGTACACATTTGAAAAGGAAGAAATATGACCATTATAAGCAAGTAGGTTGGACATTTTTTTAAGTAAATATATTGACACATTAAAACAAAATAATTGTACACATTTGAAAAGGGAGAAATATGACCATTAGAAGCAAGTATGTTGGACATTTTTTTAGTAAATATATTGTACACATTTGAAAAGGAAGGTAGGTTGACAGTTTTTAGTAGCCCACAGGGCAAGCTGAGAAGGTGTTTACTAGCCAGCAGCAGTTTTTACTGGACAAGGTACGCCGGGCTAGTGTTAAAGGCACTGTACACGTTTGGTTATTACTCAAAATTTATATTAGCATAAAACTTACTTGGTAACGAGCAACAGAGAGCTGTTGTTAGTATAAAACATTGTGAGAAACGACTCCCTCTGAAGTAACGTAGTTTTTGAGAAAGAGGTAATTTCTCACTAAAATAATAAAAGACTTCTTGCAAGAAGCCTTTTATTTCTATCTGAAAGCACACAAATTTGTACAACAAGGATGTTTTTCTTTCATCATTTTCTTGCAACTTCAATGACCAATTGAGCCCAAACTTTCACAGGCTTGTTATTTTATGCATATGTTGGGATACACCAAGTGAGAACACTGGTCTTTGACAATTACCAAACGTGTTCAGTGCCTTTAAGGGCTAGCCCTGCTACGATTGTTCTCTCCTCAAAATCACTGATGTACCTTAGCTTCAAACCCTAACAGTCAGAGATACACAGTCTTGTCTGCTGAATCTTCATCTGAACCTGCTCTTTACCACACTTAACCCATATTTTACCGCTATGTAAAACGCTCCGCTTCCGCATCCAAGTAGCTCAGGCGTGTGATCTGATCATTTTTTTTGCACCGGCAAGGACATGCAGGACCCAATTTCATAGAGCTGCTAAAAGCAGAAGATAGTGCTTATCATTTTTTCTGGTAAGCAAAAGAAAGCAGGTAACCAGTCTAAGATTGTACATGTGACATGCTATTTTGGCTGGTAACCTTATTTTGGTAAGCATAATTTTGTTGTGTTTAGCTGCTTTTTGTGCTCAAGCAGCTCTGTGTAATTGGGCCCAGGTCTCATTGTATGGTGGAAGAAATGATAGACTCATCTACATAAGGTTGCATTCCAATCAAGGCTACGGCTAAAGCCATTGGCTTCAACGTTCCGGCCGTAGCCACTGCCGAAGCAATTAGTCAGGCCTGCAATTAGTTCTTTAGATAAGATTTGTTAGACTTCACCAGAAGTACAGTACGACAGTCTGGTATTTAATATTGCCCAAGGCATTGTAAGGCACAGTACTCAAGAACAGTGGATTTTGACTAGTGGTAATGTATAGCATGTATCCAATATGCAGCCTTGGGGTCTCAGGGTTCTCCCCATGCACAAGCTAGCGTATCGGGCCGATACCCGCAAATTGCGTACCGATACGCGCAAATTTCGGTAAATACGATAGTTTCACAAAAAATATGAAAAGAAAACCATGTATAGAATGCTCCTAAATGCACAGTATGGCTTTGAAAACCAAGAAAAACACCAAGTACATGTAGCTCTAAAGACCTTGTTTCAATTCAGCACGCTTCGGCCAAACATCCCAAAATCTTGGCCGAGAATGCCCCACAGTTTTGAAAAAATCTTGGGAGAACCCTGAGTTTCACAAGGTACCAGTGGTAATACTTATACTTAAATTCCCAATCCCAGAAACATGTTACCAACCAAAATACATTGACTGTTCATGTGTATTATTTTATGGTAATCAGGGAACGATATTGTCCAGCAATTTTGCATAGCAAAACATTTAGACTGAACTTGTTTTGTGCACACTGAATGCTAATCATTGAGTCACAAATCGTGATTTTTGAGGAGCAACTGATACATTTTGTGTAGCATTTTGCTCTGCTATACAAGGGAAATTGTTCACCTGTAATACTTGCTATATAACCACCAAGATCTTGTAGTATGTAGCATCTCTATGCAATTACATGTAGGCTGCCGTTGCCCCACTAACAAACATACTTTGTTTGCGTAGAAATCTACTAACAGGTAGGACCCACATGTACGTACATGTACGTGCAAGGTCTTGTAATATATCCATACTGTGCACTTGTCACTTAAAAAGATGTCTCGTTAGCGGTGCATTACATTATGCATCATTGCGCAGCCTACCCCCGCTCAGAGTATACCCGATCCTGTACATGTACATGTGCCGTGTGCTTGCATAAGACTATTTCCAATATCATGACAGGCAGTTTCCCTGGCCAGTGTTGGGTTTCATGGACCAGAGCTTGCTGATCATATAACCTATACACGAAATACGACCTTTTATACTTCATACATGTGCTGTCAGTCCTCATGTCCTCATACGCAATTTTTTTTACTAAAGTTTCAACCAACACATATTCCTAAGTGATTTTCTTTAACATCGTATACAGATTCAGACAAAAACGAAGTCTCCCATTCTTGTAACGAGAGCCTACAAGAATGAGTCCTTTGAACTTTTATTTTCATCAATTGAAGTTGTTTTTGTCAACGACTTGAAATTTGTCCAGCTGTTTTGGAATGCAAAGTGTATTTTGTGAATCAAATTAATTTGTGGGACATGGATATTAAAGGCACAGTACACGTTTGGTAATTACTTAAAATATATATTAGCATAAAAACTTACTTGGTAATAAGCAACGGAAAGCTGTTGATAGTATAAAATATCGTGAGAAACGACTCCCTCTGAAGTAACGTAGTTTTTGAGAAAGAGGTAATTTCTCACTAAAATAATAAAAACTTCTTGCAAGAACATTTACACTGTATACAGGGGTGATGCATTTAATTACGAGAGTTAATTATGTGGGATTGTCATCAGCGCATGATACTAGCACTCGCTGTCACTGAACAGTCCCATAATAACTGATAATTCAATATTATTCACCTTCTGTGGTGTGGTAAACATGGTAAAAGTAGCATGCTGGCCAGCAGTGCTGTAAATGGCTGCATGTAAAATAGCTCTTTAAATGTAATTATTGCAACAGGGATAAAGAACGGTATATAATTTTCCCTTTCTGAAGCCTGTGTGTAAACCTGGGCCCAATTCCTTAGAGAGCTGCTTAAGCACAAATAGTAACTAAGCACAGCAAAACTATGCTTACCAGAATAAGGTTACCAGCCAAAATACCATGCCACATGCACCATCTTTGACTGGTATACTGCAATTTTTAAGTTAAGCAGCTCTATGAAATTGCAGGAAACCAGTTACAGATTGTATGTATGACAGTGTTTTGGCTAGTAATCTTTTAGTGGTAAGCAAAATTGTTTTGTGCTGAGTTTAATGTTGTGCATATATATGCAGCTCTGTGAAATGGGAATGGTACCACTTATCTACCGCCACATTGCAATTTTTTCAATGTTTGTAACTTTTGTTATTTCAACATGTGAATGGAAATACAGGCTTATACTGAAATTCATTTTGAGTTGATTAGAATTATACATTTTTTAGTTGCTGTCAATTCATTAAAAAAATGGGCGGAAAAAGCAGATAACTTTTCCCTTTATTTTTTTCTGGAAATTTTAGGGGGATTTATACTTGTATCACAATAATTTAGTCAAATTATTTCCAGTATTTAAGCCTACATGTCCATTCACACGTTGACACTTTTTTGGGTGGTTTCAGTTACTTGAAAAAAAATGACATCCATTGGAAAAAACTGCTAACGTGACAAATGCAGTGGTACCATTTATTATGTTTCTTGTATGTAAAACAATTTCTGATTTTAAAAACGGAGATTCACGAGATAAGCCTGTAGTGCAGACTCTAAACAGGATGATTTAATCTGTGTCAATAGTACCTCATGGACCGTCAAATTTCACAAGTTGCATAAATTCATACATATTGTACCACTGTGAAGTAAAATAACACTCTCTGATTGTTTTGACTCTTTTTTTTCCAGTGATATCTTTGATGGCATGTTCCCGGTGAAGCACAGTAAAGATGAGGTGGTCATCCAACAAGGTTAGTTCAGTCAATAACTGTAATGAATTTATTCAGCACTCTAAACTGTATTGTGCCATCGTTGATCCGTGTTGAGGTCCACAGGGAGTATGCTGTGATGGCATTTGGCAGAGGAGGCTAAAAGTTAAACACTGCTCCTAAGTGTGAAGAAGCAGTAAACAAGGTCAAGTATCTTACTGAAGAACTCATAACGCTGCGATCGCAGGGAAGATTTGAACCTTTGCACCTGACCACCACGAACGGTATAGACTTTGCAAGTCTTGCGCATATCGGAACGAGAAAACACGTCAAACAAAGAACATTGTTTTCTCTGAAATCAAATCTTTGTTTTAAATTATATTTAATGATAAAATCTGAACAACAACAATAGTCATTACATGTTTATAAAATCAGTTTTAGTGTTTATAATAAATACACAAATAATTTGTTTATTATTATTGAAGTAAAATTAAAACTCTGAGACAAGGATGCTTATTTGATCTTAACTTTTCAGAATCCATTTTTGTGGATTTGCGATGGTCACACGGGCGTAAAATTAACGCTTGACGCAGTTTATAGAGGACTCTGACGCCTCAACAACCATAGACTGCTATAAAAAGGGTTCTGTTGCAATTACAGTATCTGGCGATTATCACCGCGCATCCAATACAAGTGTTTACATAAGTTTTGTGATCGGAGGTGAGCACAAACTTCTTAATTTTTTGCACCAACCGGAAGCTGAGGTCAAGTTTAATTCTCGGGTTTTCTTTGTTATATTGTTGAATTGATTTTACTTTCATATTTTTTATCACTAAGTATTACATTCCCAACAACATATATATTTTTCTTTGTCATAAACCACGCTAAACTAAAATAATTGACAAAACAAAATCTTGCCCACGTAAATCTCCATATGGTTGGGACCACAATGGTCCCGGAAGTTCAAATATGCGCGAGACTTGCACAGTCTATTATGAACAGTAAGTCATCAAAATCTAGGAGTGGTGCAAGAATTGCATCTGTGATTTGAGTGTTGAAACATTAAATAGAACCTCTGTGCAGTCCACAGCTTCATGGTGTAGCAACTAAGCCTGGAATTACACAAATGACACTGAGGCCATGGCTTCTGTTGGCCTCGTCTTGGCCTTGGTGCCCCTTCAAAAGTTTCCCATGACTCAAAGATTTTCTAATGGAAGTGCCCTTTGCAAAATGTAAATGGCCCTGCCCTCTCACAGATGGAATTCCAGGTCTGCACCAGACGTGAAACGTCTCAACTTATTGGCTGATTCAAATTTTTCATTTTTCCCCATTCTTGTGCCATTCACAAGTTATAACACTAGGCAGTTTCCTACTTTTTCTTGTAAGCTCCGTGTGATGATAGTGCATGTTTGTTCTGTTCCCTCCAAAAACCTGCCATGAGGAAGCATTCAGTTCATCATTTACATATTTACATGTATTATTCGCTGTAAAAGTTCCTGTGTTTGTATACAGTATTATTTAATACAAGTGTACATGTACATGTCATGCATATGTACATATTAAAGGCACTGTACACATTTGGAAATTGTCAAAGACCAGTGTTCTCACTTGGTGTATCCCAACATATGCATGAAATAACAAGCCTGTGAAAATTTGGGCTCAATTGGTCATTGAAGTTGCAAGAAAATGGTGAAAGAAAAACCACCCTTGTTGTACAATTGTGTGCTTTCAGATAGGAATAAAAACTTCTTGCAAGAAATTTTTATTATTTTAGTGAGAAATTACCTCTTTCTCAAAAACTACGTTACTTCAGAGGGAGTCGTTTCCTACAATGTTTTATACTATCGACAGCTCTCCGTTGCTTGTTACCAAGTAAGTTTTTATGCTAATATATATTTTGAGTCATTACCAAACGTGTACGATACCTTTAAGCCTTTATACTGTAGTCCTACCAAGAATGTAAACCAAGTTTTTTTGTATTCAATTTCTCCTGAAAAGTGAATGTAAACCAAGGTTTTTTGCATTCAATATCTCCTGAAAAGAAATAATTGCGGGTACTTCTTTTGTACGCTACAGACTGTATTCATACATGTAGTACTACATACAGACTGTATTCAAACATGCATGCAGACAAAATAATGTGGATGAATTGTTCATTTTTGTCGATTGAAGAGCTTCATTGAGCAAAGTCAGGGTTTGGCCTTAACTTTTTCAGATGACTGGCAAGCATGACCAGTTAGTTTGTCATTTCACTAGTCTGTCAGCTTTTCACTAGACCATACTTCAAATGAAATAGGGAAGCTTTTCAACACTGAACTAGCCAGAGACTTTTGACTGGTCCTCGGGTGTTTTAACTGGCATTTGGCCAGGGAGAACGCTGAAAGTACGTACTCCCAACATCGTTGCTGCCGTGAGGGTGCACACGTAGGTAGAGTGTGCATGTCGCCTGTAGGCACGCACGCCTGGCAGAAATACAACAAGAATGACATCATCTGCACATGAGACACGTTAGATTATACCTTCAAGTGTTAACAAGTGGAGGCAGTCGATGAAATGTTCTTCTGTGAAGCACTGAGAGTCCGCCCTTTCAAAGTCCACAGACAGAAATCCATAAACCATTTTAAAATATGGTGGACACTGTACTACATGTATGACACCATATTAGGTTTGGGTAAAGTTATCTAGGTATACACCCAAACCAAACAGTGCACTCCTATAGTTGGATGATACCCATGCCTACACAGACTATGAAGGGGGCAATCCTGTTTCAGCCCCAGGAGTAGGTGGCATGCAACGTGCCTCTGGTGACAGTTGATTTGGGTCGACGGCCCAAGTCAGTTAACTGTAGCCCTCACCTTGAAGTGGCCGTCCGGCCTTGTGATGTTAGGCGATTTCTCATAAAATAAAATAAAATAAAAATAAAAGACAATGTCCACCATGACTCAAAAAGGCTAACTGCAACTGAGGATCCAAATCCACAACCTCAAGCATGCAGAGCAGGTATCAATTTAATGAAGCCTGTTAAGCAGACTTTTTCTGCTTACACTGCCCTTACAATTGCCCTCATGTCCTCAAACAAATACAGATCAAGGTTTTTAGGTCCATGGCTTTTTTGTTCTGAACTGTACACTTTTCATTTTCAGAAAATGATTTGCACAGTATGATGATGGTCATACCATTCAAATTACTGTAAATGTGTAAAAACAAAATGGTGCACATTTAACTTCTATTAAAGGCACTGGAAACGTTTGGTTATTGTCAAAGACCAGGGCCCAATTTCATGGCTCTGCTTACTGCCGAATTCTGCGCTTGCGATCACCATTCTCCGCTTACCGAGCAAGCGCCGAATTTCTGCACTAGCTGTGTAAGCGTAGAATGCCTAGTAACGTGGACTACGCACGCGCACAAGCAAAAATTCTCCGCTAACCCGTGAAATACGCTTGACGTAAGCGCGGAATTCCCTGCTTCCTTAAAGCGCCGATTCTTTGCTTACGGTAAGCAGAGCCATGAAATTGGGCCCAGTATTCTCACTTGGTGTACATCCCAACATATGCATAAAATAACAAACCTGTGAAAATTTGGGCTCAATTGATCATCGAAGTTACAAAAAAATAATGACAGAAAAAACACCCTTGTTGCCGATTAATTTGGTAGCTTTCAGATGCCTGAAAAAGGCTTCAGGCCTGAAGTACTTTTCAGATTCAAATACTTTAGTGAGAAATTACCTCTTTCTCAAAAACTACAGTACTTCGTTTCTCACAATGTTAAATACTATCAACAGCTCTCGGTGGCTCATTACCAAGTAAGTTTTTATGCTAATATATATTTTGAGTTATTACCAAACGTGTCCAGTGCCTTTAAATCGTTGTGGTACCCACTGCTAAAACATAGGATCCGTACTGCCTGTAGCTGCTACCGGGCAACCTCAGTGGATTAGTGGTTAAGACATCTGCTCTAGAATGGCAATGGTCTTGGGTTTTCGAATTCCACCCAAGTAATTTGCCTAGTGGATTTTTTTCCACAGAACACAGGAGAGTACAGTGCCTAACGCACATCGATGTGTTGGTAGTAAAAAAACATATATAACAAAATAGTACAAGACAACCTGTGGAATGTTGCACTAACACATGTTAGTGAAGGACAAAATGGTGGACAAATGTGCATGTCTTTCATGTAGGAATCATTAATAAGGTAGAACTTATTACACAGTATGCCGTTAATACTTTACATTTCTCTCAAATAACAACACATTGCAGAAGAACAACTGGCACAAAACTTGCCCTTTTAAATTTTATCAAAATGCGGGTGCACAATGACTGGATGCTGTACAGTTAGTACTACTACAATGCACATGCATACACAATACGCCCTTAAAATAATTCATCATGCACAGTACAAAATGCATAAGGTGGGCATCTTGTACATACACGATTACATGTGTGTACAGTGTATGTACAGATCAGTTCATACTGAAATCTGATTTATTTTTCTCGGCTAATTCCTTTTGAAAAGAAGTGTGGGATAGCGCAATAAATAATAAATTTGATTACGCCTGGCTGCAAGTGACATCTTTCTTACAATCCAACCTTGAACTTGGAAATGAATGTCATTTTTTATTCATCCTACGTTTTAATAAGTCACTTTAGTGCACATTATATGTAGATGTGAATTTATGTGCGCAATGAAAATGGCTAACAGGGCGTAAATTCTTGGCTCTGCTTACTGCGGAATTCTGCCCTTACATTACGGTCAACATTCTCCGTTTATTTAGGGTTAATAGCAAATCTTTGGGTTAGCTATGTAAATATAAGTAATGAATGCTTAGTCAGCCTAATATCCACACATTTTAAGCAACAATATATTGCTTACTTGTGACTCACAATCTGTGAGGTGCATGTACGCTTACATTAAGCACTGATTTTTCTGCTACAGTAAGTGCGGATATTTCACTTACAGTAAGCAGATCGCCATGAGATTGGGCCCTGTTTTGGGGGGTTTTTTACACACAGGTACGCCATGTCTTCCCGGTGGATATTTCAGGGATTCAATTTACATGGGTGCTTGCCTCCTGATAGCAGCCAGCTGCTGGAGATTGTACTCGCATAGGGGGGAGCAATTTCTTAATGTTTGAAATCTAATCAAGCATGCCTCATTCCCGACTCGGTTGTGTCTCTCTGTGCCTGACTGCCTGTTACCTTTTGCGCGCTGTTGGAACGTGTTGCCTTTAGCTATCAGCGCAATGGGGACTGAAGACACATTATTAGATGAGGGTGGATGCTTGTGTTGTTAGGGGGAGGTACTTTTGTGCACATACACCACACACAAAAAAGGGATGGGGAAGCTTTTAAGGCACTGGACACTTTTGGTAATTACTCAAAATATATATTAGCATAAAGTAACTTGGTAACGAACAACAGAGAGCTGTTGATAGTATAAAACATTGTGAGAAACTACTCCCTCTGAAGTAACGTAGTTTTTGAGAAAGAGTTAATTTCTCACTAAAATATTTGAATCTGAAAAAGACTTCAGACCTGAAGCCTTTTTCAGGCATCTAGAAGCACACAAATTTGTGCAACAAGGGTGTTTTTTCTTTCATCATTTTCTTGCAACTTCAATGACTAATTGAGTTCAAATTTTCACAGGTTCATTATTTTATGCATATGTTGGGATACACCAAGTGAGAATACTGGTCTGAGACAATTACCAAACGTGTCCAGTACCTTTAATCATTCCTGAAAGCCGAGTTGGGCCCTTTTTTTGAAGTACTTTTTTTTTCTTTTTTTTTTCTCCCGTAAGGTGACAGATGACATCTTTACTTTAAGGTGACAGATGACATCTTTACTTTGTGTATCAGAATGTTCTTTGGACTTATTGTGGATTTTGGACTCAATACAATGTGTGTGTATGCAGGCATGCAATTCTCAGCTGATGAGCTGATTTCCTCACTTTTGATTTCTCGATCTGTGAAATTGTAAAAAAAAAACCAGTACAAATTCTTGCTGTGCCAGAAATTTCATATTTTTGTTGTTGTTGACATGCCTCATGCCTCATGCCTCAGGATTCTCTCCATGCACAAGCTTACATGTATGTATCGGGCCGATATGCGCAAATTGCGGGCCAATACACGCGAGAGGCGGCCTATACACACAAAATTAATAAATAAAATTTATGGTTAAAAAAAAAAAAAATTATACAAAAATCATAAAGATAAAACCATTAAGAACGCCCTAAATTGCACAGGAAGGCTTTTTAAACCGAAGATGAACACCAAGTAAATAACATTCTGAGAAACCCAATTTCATTTCTGCGTGCTGAGGCAAAACTTCAAAAATTTTGATCCAGAATGCCCCACAGTTTTGAGAAAACCTGGGGAGAACCCTGCCCTGTATGTGTAATATCACAAGACTCTGATGAAATTATGTCAAGATCTAGCGTGATTATAGACTAAGTCATGTCATGGTTGATGAACAATTGTGCATGTAAAATATGCACCTGGCCCCAAGGGCAGGTGGAATTTATTTTGGATAGGTTTGGGACTACCATAGAGCAAGGGTGGTGTAGGGCCATAAATGTCAAAAATAAAATAACATTGTTTCTTTTTATGGTTCGTGTTGGCATACATATTCAATATGAATGAGAGAGTCACATACTGTTTTTTAAAACACCATTGTGGTCATCAGGGTTCTCTACAGGATTTTTAAAAACAGTGGAGCTTTTATCGACCCAAATTTTTGAAGTTTGGCTGAAGCTCGCTGAATTTTAACGAGGTGCTCGGAATGTTTTTTACTTGATGTTTGTGTTTGATTTTAAAAAGGTGTGATGTACAATCTGGAACATTCTATTTTATGCAGGCCTGGAATTACACAGAGGCCATGGCCTCTGTTTCCCCTGGTCTCGGCCTTTGTGCCCCTTAAAAGTTTCCCATAGAATTTTAAAATTTTCCGATGGAAGTGTCTGCAAAATGAAAATGGCTTTGCCCTCTCAAAGATTAAATTCCTTGGGCATGGGGAGAGCCCTGATCATGTTTGAAGGCCATTCCTGTTATGATGGTATTGTCTCAAAACAAAGGTTGACCTTAATCATAAAAAATAAAATGGACCTGCTTTTTCTTTGATTTTCAATATTTTGATATAAATTCTAACTCACATGGGGTGTAGTACTACACATAATGTAAAGTGGTTGCATTTTGTATGCTGACCCCTTTTCAACAGTCTTCTTCTGTTGAAAGATACAGATTCCATTTTGATGGAAAATATGTATCCAAACAGTACTAAATCAGGACTAAATTTACTTTAACCTAACCTTCCAGCTCATATTACAAGTACACATGTCCATGCACAGGCCAGTGCTCATTATGTTTTTTTAATTAAAGCCCACTACGTACACTGCACTGTGCTGTGAGGGCCCTATTATTGTAGCTTGTTCGATGGTCTGATTTAATCCGTCCATGTTCCTGTTTGAAATACAGTTCGTACATTGTACATGTAGATGAATGATTACTATGTGCACACCTACATGTACATCTTAATTTTTGTGTGTAAGTCATTTCTATAATTATTAAAGCTATTACATTATTTTGTTTATTACAAGATGGCATCAGAGTTAGTTTTGAAACCCCTTTTTCTTGAATTACTTGCAGGCATTGAAGAATTTTTCCTTAGTGACCCTTAAAATGTGATGTTTTGTACTTTTAAAAGGGTACATGTATTGTGTATTTTTAATATTGTGATTTTTTTTGGTCATGATTTTAATGAATAAAACAATTCAGTTAAGTCAGGTGATTTTCATTTCAAGCAAATATTGAAAAGAGCAACTGGAGTCAGCATGCACATCCCACTTGTCTCAACATTTCACACATTACATCTTAAAATAGATCTTCCCGGTGTGGAGGTACAAGTATGTAACACCTCTATAAAACTCACCTTAAAAAAAAAAAAAAAAAAACACTGGGAAGGTTTGCGAGATGTGACATTTGTTTCATCTTTTTGTTTCTCACACACAGGTGACGAGGGAGATAATTTCTACGTCATCGATGAAGGAGAAGTAGACGTGAGTATAGTATTATCGATCCAATGGAATGCATTGCCTATGATTACAGAACTGCAATCATATCAAGTAAATTACATCCAGTGTTTTTGCCGTTGGCTGATGAAATGAGCATTGGGTTGGGGGGGGGGGGGTTGGTGAAAATAAACAAGTGGGTGCAAAGTCCATCAGAGGCATCCATATTTTTGAGCCTTTGAAAATAATAAATGAGACTTATAAAGCGTATTTTCCAAAGATGCAATGCGCTGCTAAAGATTGCTACAAAAGGTCAGTTTATGGGCAAGAAGAGAACAGATGAACTTTTAATTTAGACTTGAAGGTCTGGCGTGATAGAGCCGAGTACAGGATCATTAATCTGTTGAGACCTGAAACGATGAACGAATGATTGTTTCGAAAGTTTGCAGTCAAAGGTAAAGAGGAGCAAGGCAGTCTCGTTTAAACTGGTGAGGTCGGCTACCTCGGGTTTGAATTTGCAGGAGACACACTGTAATCTTGTTTAACGACAAGCAGAGATACATTGGATCTGCCTCGGGTTAAGACTATAAGTGTTTGAGCAGCTGAAATATAGAACATGTTTATCATAAAAATATTTATAAAAAACGGCCTTTGTCGATACGTGTAAATGTGGTTGCTGTAATGTGTGATCATTTAAGTTCAACACAAACTGTTTGGACTTTCCTTGAAGCATGTAGTACTTGTGATTTTAGACTTTGCGGGGGAAGTTGGGGTTTTTTATAAAATGATTCATGCCTACCTACACAAAAAGTCTGATCAAATTTGTTAGATTCACTTCATCAAGTGGAGCCAAAAAACAATTGAATTATTTGCATTACAATAATGCACATACAATGGTTTTGATGTTGTGGTGCAGTTAAATGTTAAATGTTAAAAGTTAAATGTAGCTAGTCGCCACAGGGGGATGGATAACAAGATTGTCATTATTGTATCAATGGTAACTCGGGGTAGTGTACTTTATCTTTTCAAGACGACATTTTTGTAAATCTCGCCAGGGCTCAATTTCATTAAGCCTGTAAGCAGATGTTTTATGCTTACGGAGCAACCCTTAGCACTACTCCTAATGTAAAGCGCATTGATACGTCATTGTAAAATGCGCTATATAAGAACTTGTTATTATTATTTCATAAACGCTGGTTTTGCAAAGCAGAAGGAGTGACGCAACAATGAGTGACGTAACAATGCAAATCCATTGTGAACGCCACACACTCACTGTCAAATTGTCTCGATCATTTACGAAATTGTTATGCAATATTTAACCTAACAGTTTTAGGAAATTGGGCCCCATACATTTTTCCCGTGTTTTCATCTTTGTGACTTGATGTATAAAGTTTCTGATAATCCATTGATGCCATAGATCTATGTGGAGAACACCTTGGTGACTACCATTGGGGAAGGAGGTAGCTTTGGTGAGCTGGCACTCATCTATGGAACACCCAGAGCTGCCACAGTTAAGGTACGTAAGCCCACAACCATTACCAGAAAGTTATAGGGGTGTTTGTTTGGGGGCAGGTTGGTGTGGTTGTTTTTTCCCTCACTTTTACTCCTCAATTTGTTGACCCTTCTTTGAATCCAACAATGAATCAAACAGGTTTCGTGGTCCAAATCTTCAACAAAACATTTCCTCTTCAGCCCTTCTGCATGCCTACATAGTACTTTTGAGTATTCGTTGATGGATTTTTTTACAAAATATTGTGAATAAAGGGTGTAGCCTTCCAAAAGTATCTAAATGTGCCAAGTTGACTTCAGTCTAAAGTTGGGTTTCTCTCTGGACACCAGTGTTGTAGTTGAGTCTCTGTTGTTCAAGTAAAAGTACTAGTCCCTGTATGTCCAAGTCTGACCAGGTCCGAGTCCTTGTTATCCGAGTTTGACTTCTCCCCTTCGAGTCCCAAGTCCCCTTGTGTCCGAGTCCGAGTCCGAGTCCCTCGTGTCCAAAGTTAGTTGCGAGTCAACAATAAGTGGACTCAAGACCGGTCTCGAGTGCGAGACCAGCTTCAGGTCCTTCAGCACTGCTTGACACTAAGGTTTGAACTGTGATGGTTTTGAAAAGAATGTAACTGATTGTCTTATCGTTGGTCGTCTGATCGACCACCACTGGTTCTTTTCAGAACTACAGCTCATCAAAGATAGTTTACACGGTGTCAAATTAGTTTCTGGATTGTTTACCCACAGAGCAAAGTTTCAAATCCTACTTTGGTTGTTTCTTTTCTCAGACATGAACATTCTGCTAGTAATTTTGGTGGTCACTAGTGACTGCCATCTTTGTTTTCCCCCTAACTCAAATCAGTTTTACCAAACCGAGACTGGAAGGGACCAAATGGACTCACCACCTTTTTGGTCACTGGGTAGCGTAAAACTGATGACGATAGCATGCTAAAGGTCTGTGGATGTATATAACTAGCGTGGTTCTAAATGTGTGTGTGGTTTTGTTTTTGTTTTTTTAATAGGCCAAAGGGGATCTCAAGCTGTGGGGAATTGATAGAGACAGCTACCGACGCATTCTGATGGGAAGCACTCTGCGCAAACGCAAGCTCTATGACTCTTTCCTGACCAAGGTATCCATCCTCGGTGAGTTGAGCGTACCATTGTATTTGATTCCCTTCAAGTGCGAATTTTGTCAACATCCAAAAACATCCGATAACATAACATTTAAAATATATGGGTCTTTACATTTTTGTACGTGATATTATTTTTTAGTTCATTCCTGAATTTTGATGATATTCAATCGAAAAGGCATTGAATTGAACTGATGCAAAAATTCCTGTTCGGAATGTACAGACCCATTTGTTGTTGATATCCAATGACGTCATGTTTCAAGTTTCCCTTTCTGAAATAAAATGAAAATCTACACCATTTTAACGTGAGGTTAGAGACTTGTAATTTGTTCTCCCACTTTCATAAGGACATCTACCTATTGGGAAAATGGGTGCATCACAACAATGAATTTGACCTTGAAGCTCCTTGTTTACCATGCACTTTTGCTCACACATCATGATTCTGGGAAAACAAACACAACACACACTTTGTCATCACACCCCCCACCCCCATGGTCTTAGTATTGAATGTTGCTGGTTGATTTGGTTATGCCAACAGAGAGTCTGGACCAGTGGGAGCGTCTGACTGTTGCAGACTCGCTAGAGCCGGTGAATTTCGAGGACGGGGAGAAGATTGTCTGCCAGGGCGATCCTGGAAATGACTTCTATATCATTGCTGAGGTACGTCAAACATTTGATCTAAGAGTGGGCCCAATTTCATGGAGCTGCTTCAGCACAAAAAGCAGCTCAGAACAAACAAAATATGCTTACCAGAGTAAGGTTACCAGCCAAAATACCTTGTCTTGTAGTTCTGTCTGTTACTGGGTATCCTGCTAATTTTTGCTGAGCAGAAAATTGTTCAGCAATGTTATCTGAGAAAAACTATAGTTAGTAAACTTCAATTCAATTATTTATTCATCATGCCAGCATGAAAATCGTTTCCTCGGTTTGCACATATAAAAATATATAAACTTGCGGGTACAACCATGTATAAAACTCTTTTGGGAGAAGTGTTGACTCTGAGAAGAACCGGTGTGGTCTGGACGTTGTGGCGTGTTTCGAACAGTATACTCTGCTCGTTTTATTCTTATTTCTCCTGAAGAGGAGCAGAGTACTGTTTGAAACGACAAGACCACACTGGTTCTTCTCAGAGCCAACACTTCTCCTAAAATAGTTTTATACATGATTGTACCTACAAGTTTACTAACTAAAGTTTTTCCTATGATCCACACCATGCAAATCTTCAAACGTCATTCTCAATATTTTCTGCTTCAGTAACTCTGCGAAATTTAGTCTTGGCTATGTAGAGAAATACCTGGCTCAATTTCATAGAGGTGCTCAAGCAGAAAATGTTGCCTAACAATTTGCTGCTGAGCAAAACTGAGCAGGAATGCCAGTCAAAGATTGTACATCAGACATTGAATTTTGGCTGGTAACCTCAGTCTGGTAAACATTTTTTTTGTGTGTGCTTAGGTACTTTTTGTGCTTAAGCACCTCTATAAAATTGGGCCTTGTTCCCATCGTGATTTTTCTCGCCGCGCCATTTTTGTTTTAGCATGCGCTGCTCCCTCATAACCCCTGGTATTGGTTAATTAAAATGTGCCAGTATATGGCACATTATTTTATTTAGGCCTGTGGTTGATCCACTCAATGTGCGCGCTCAAGTATGCAGAAATGCCACTTTTCCGGATTTACCCGAATTTCCATTTTTTATTTTTAAATAAACCTCAACTTCTGTTTAAAAAAATTTTTATTTTATTTTTTTAATTTTAATTAAGCCTGAGTTAAGTTATAATTGTTTGGCCTCTAAACCAAGTCCGCTGTGCAATAAGCAATTTTCGCTAAAATTATTAGTTTATATCGTAAATGTCGTAATTTTCCTCTTTTTACGGCTCGGTGAGTTGTATGTCTGACTTGAACTTAAGTGCTCAACGGTGCTACTCTTTTTGAGAATTCATTGTTGGCATCTCTGCAATGATTGCTCTGCAATAATTTGTCACAATGGTTACCACTCGCGACATTCATTCAGTGGCTTTCTGCTTTTGTCTAAGGAAAACAAAAATTCAATGAGATTGAAGATTTAAGATCAATCTTAAAGGTATCGTACACGTTTGGTAATGACTCAAAACAAATATTAGCATAAAAACTTACTTGGTAACAAGCAATGGAGAGCTGTTGATAGTTTAAAACATTGACTCCCTCTGAAGTAACGTAGTTTTTGAGAAAGGGGTAATTTCTCACTAAAATAATAAAAACTTCTTGCAAGAAGTTTTTATTCCTATCTGAAAGCATACAAATTTGTACAAAGGGTGTTTTTTCTTTCATCATTTTCTTGCAACTTCGATGACCAATTGAGCCCAAATTTTCACAGGCTTGTTATTTTATGCATATGTTGGGATACACCAAGTGAGAACACTGGTCTTTGACAATTGCCAAACGTGTACGATACCTTTAACTTGTTGTGAAATCAAACCCAGGTCCTGTCAGTGCAATATGTCCTCTAATTAGTCTGTTCAAGTTGTCTGGTGTGTATACAAACATTTAGCTCTAGCAGTTAATATTGATAAATATCTTAAAAATCAATCTTAACTCGTTGTGAAACCAAACCCTGGTCCTGTCAGTGCAATATGTTCAAGTTGGAGTCGATCGATGATGATAATGATGATCTCTAGAAATAATCCAGAAGAGAACTCTTTTTGTTTCTTATCATCTCAACAGGGCCAAGCATCAGTTCTGCAGAGGCGTACTGAACAAGATGAGTTCATTGAAGTGGCTAAGCTGGGAACCTCTGATTACTTTGGTGAGTAAGAACTATTGTCTACAGGAAACGTTTGCAGCATGGTGCAGTTTCACTTTCAATCTTGGCCCAAATCTCAGCTCTCTGGGGAGTATGAAGCCTGTGCTGCCAAGTATGTAGCGCATCAAGCTAAATCAATCACATGAACCATCTCTGCCCTCACAGGTACCCATTTACCCCTGGGTGAAATGACAATTACAGTTACACAATTACAGTTAAGTGCCTTGCTCAAGGATACAAGTGTCATGACCAGGATTCAAACCCTCAACCTTAGCCACCAGAACTTGAGTCGTGTGCACTAAACCACTCGGCCATTGCACTCCTCATGGTTTGAATATTCAATGTAAGGTTATGAATAAACATGCTTTCGAATTGCCGGCAGGTCAGAAATGGTAAAGTACCATCTGTACCAATTTCACAGAACTGTCTTGCACACAGATTTTACTAAGAAAATCTTGCTTTGAAAGCGGCAACAGGTTACCAGCCTAAATTCCTTGTTATACGTGTTTTGATTCATTAACCCTTACCCTACCAAAGACTTCCAGGCCTTAGGCGTAAGGATAAAGCAATTTATTTCAGAGCTGCCAACTCTCCCTGATTCTGCAGAAAGTTCCCTGAAAATAAACCAGTCTTTCAATGCGGTCTTGCACAGAACTGTCTTGCGCACAGAAAATAAACCAATCTTTCCATGTTCTGATGACCCAAATTAAAAATCTCCATGGTTATGGAAACTTTTTCCCTATTATGTTGAATGTAAGCCAAATATACATTGATACCCACCATGCAAAGCCTCAAATCCTATATGTTCAATGTAGTTCTAAATATCTCTAAATATTGCTGTACAAAATCTCCCTGGATGCATTGGCTCCTTCTACCAAGTCCAATGGGGGACTTTTGAGACGTTAGGTGGCAGCAGACTTACCAGGTAAATCCATTGTTCTCGGTAATGTGCGCATGCTCAGAACTACATAAACAATGGAAATTTACCTGGTAAGTCTGCTGCCACCTAGTGTTCTAAAGTCTTCCATTCATACAATGATATCAAAAGGACAGCTGAAATTATTCCATTCAGTTCACAGCTTGGTTTTGTTCCAGAATTGAACACATGGAGACAAGGACAAAAAAGACTCACAACTTGTCCTGGCCTTATATCACATGGAGGCCACAGAAGTCATGGCCTTCGTTGCCCTGGGCCCAATTTCATAGAGCTGCTTAAGCACAAAAAAGAAGCTAAGCACAACAAAATTATGCTTACCAGAATATGGTTACCAGCCAAACTAAGCAGAAATTTGTTAGCAATATTTTCTGCTTAAGCAGCTCTATGAAATTGGGCCCAGGTCTTGGTCTTGGTGCTCTTTCAATTTTTTCCATAGACTTCATGATTTTCCAATGGAAGTGCCCTTTGCAAAATTAAAATGGCCTTGCCCTGTTGTCCTTGCTTTACAATAGAAATATATCCACCCACATGTATTCCACATTTACTTTAATTTAATAACAGTGTACCACAGGCATCAGAAATCTGTATTTCTGGATGTCTTTTATGGCTTGATTAATGTTGAAATTGTTATCATCCATCAAGTTTTTTCTCTCAGTATTTTGATGTATTTTTCTGTCTTTGTAGATGTTTATTTTAGATTTTCTGTATGTCTTCCTGTGTAATTTTTAATTGGAATTTAAATGTAATGTGCCCTCGAACAGGCCAGTCCTGGAGAGAATGCAATATAAATTAAATAAAGTATTAAATTATTTTTATTAAAACATATCGGCATTTCAAGTCAAAAAGAAATAAGGTGAGCATGAATATGATCAACTGTGTAACAAGTTATTTGCAAATCTGTCATTATATTTGTTTCCTTTTTTTCACAACAGGTGAGATTGCCCTTGTCTTGAACCGACCCCGCGCCGCCACCGTCATTGCCCGAGGATCCCTCAAGTGCGTCAAGCTGGACCGAGAGCGCTTTGAGCGTGTGATGGGACCCTGCGCAGACATCCTGAAGCGGAACATCACCCAGTACAACAGCTTTGTCCAGCTTGTAGTGTAGTCTCCAGACACAGTGACCTCTCACCCCCCTCTCCCCTTCTCATCACCTCCTCAAATCAACGAGCCTTCAAACTCTTGTGTACGTTGTGTTCCTATAGACCCTTATCATACTGCCACCATCTTGGTCATGTTTCTTGTATCCAATAACGATAATGGAAGCTAATGTTCATTGTACGGAAAGGAACCAGACTATTTCTCTTTCCAGCCTCGATTTGGTTACACTGATTTGATTGGGAGAAAATCAAGATGGCGGCACCGTGATAAAGGTCTATAATAGAGTTTAGTATCTGTCTCAAGAGTGATTTCAGCTTGGGGAGAAAGAAAAAAGTTGCAGTGTACAGCAGTGTAATTTGTAAAGTTCTCTGTTTTGTTTTGCGTTTATTTAATACATTTTGTGTATATTGAAACGTGGTTTGTTGTTGTCTGCAGGTTTCAGTGTTGTTTCACTCCTCAGTGATGACCAGTCTCATTAAACCCTGTATCAAACAATAACAATTTTTGTTGAGCCCGCTAAGCACACACACACACACACACACAGACATGACAGATTTACTGAGCACAAAGAGTACCGGTCAGAATGCTTTGTGATGGTTAATTATCATGACTGGTTCCCTGCCGATTCTTTTTGCCAATCAAGCAATGTTGAAGTGGTTAGCAGCTCTGTGCCATAGAGCCATACCAGTGAAGCATCCATTGTTGGAGACAAAACAGTTGTATTATGTTGTTTGAGGGTGGTGAACTGTGACACTTGTTGTTAAATAGTAAACATTAAATAACAAAAACTTTGTATAAACACACATGTACGTATAACCAAGATTAAAACCTTACATAACCGAACTTAATAAGAGGAGGAACAACCAAGGTTTGATGTTTATGATAAAGTACATTGCAATCTGGACCCAATTTTATAGAGCTGCTTAAAAGCAGAAAAACAGTAGCAAAGCACAACAAAATGCTTACCAGCATAAGCTTACTCGTCGAAAGGCCATCTCACATGTACCATATGTGACTGGTATCCTGCTCAGTTTTGCTTTTAAGCAGGAATGTGGTCAAGCAATATTGTTGTGCTTAAAGGCAGTGGACACTATTGGTAATTACTCAAAATAATTATTAGCACAAAACCTTACTTGGTATCAAGTAATGGGGAGAGGTTGGTAGTATATAACATTGTGAGAAACGGCTCCCTCTGAAGTGGAGTAGTTTTCGAGAAAGAAGTAATTTTCCACGAATTTGATTTCGAGACCTCAAGTTTAGAACTTGAGGTCTCGAAATCAAGCATCTGAAAGCACACAACTTCGTGTGACAAGGGTGTTTTTTCTTTCATAGTTATCTTGCAACTCCGACGACCGATCGAGCTCAAATTTTCACAGGTTTGTTATTTTATGCATATGTTGAGATACACCAAGTGAG
The DNA here is from genome assembly GCA_021014325.1 of Plazaster borealis. NCBI lineage: Eukaryota > Metazoa > Echinodermata > Asteroidea > Forcipulatida > Labidiasteridae > Plazaster > Plazaster borealis. Next base: position 10,566,682 of record CM037475.1, read on the forward strand.
AAGACTGGTCTTTGACAATTACCAAACGTGTACACTGTCTTTAAGCAGTTCCATGAAATTGGGCCCTGTATATTAACTGAGTTATAACAAAAGCTGATACTGGCTCAGCCATGGTTTGATACCTTCCACCGTTCATTTGACCGAGGTAAACAGTTTGTTTGTGCAGGTGTTTAAAAATAGCCACCACATCACATACTCGTTGAACCTAGGTAATTGTATGTGTTTAAAAATGGTGTTAATAACCAAGTTGCATAACCAAGGTTGCATAACCAAGGTTGAATAACCAAGGTTGAATAACCAAGGTTGAATAACCAAGGTTGAATAACCAATAACCAAGGTTGCATAACCATGGTTGCATACCAAGGTTGCATAACCAAGGTTGTATACCAAGGTTTTAAACTGGAAAGTATTGCCTGGCGCTGTTCTAATCTACATTTAGGTGTTATTTCAAGGTTTGAAAGAAGTGCTGCCAAGGATATACATGCACAGGGAACGCTTTCCCTTGTACCACAGCATTGCAAACAATCAGTTGTGCTCAAAAATCATCATTGACTACTTAATATCAGCATTCAGTATCCACAAAAACCTGTTCAGTCTGAATATTTTGCTATGCAAGATTGCTGGGCGAAAACGTCCCCCTGATGCATGTACATGTTCAGTTTCTACTTGTGATGCAGTTATGAGTTCAGGTACGAGCAAATATTTAAACTGGCACCCTCTTCTCAAAGTTCTCAGAGAAAGTACATGTTTCAAAGTCCTCAAACTTTCTGCCTATGGTAAGAACTAGATATATACCTGCGTTTCTATGGCTCTGGACCATTAAGTTTTTGTCACCTTTCTGGGTTTTTTTAAGTGTTTGAACTTGTAATTGACTGATGTACATGTATAGCGTACACATGTCTGTGTGACAGGCTTCGATATTGGAAGTTAGTAGATCGCAAATACGCCTGGAAATGTGACTAAGCAAAACAAACCAAAAAAATGTAGAGATAGAACTGAATCCTCCTAACCAAGTTGTGTATTCCATTTTGGAGCTCTGGTTTGTGATACTGTTTTTTCCTCTGTCATTGAAGTATTGTGTATCAGGATTTATGAGTTGATGAACACTGTTTGTCTGTCTTTTCAAAAGTATTATTTTCCTGGGCTATAACTCATATGTGTATGTATGTAAGTAGTAAAAACAGAATGATTGCCAATATGGAAGTGTGCCAGTGTGGCAGCAACTAGATGCTAAGTCCTTTGTGTGTAACATAGGTGGCCTGCAGAGGTCAAAATCACCCCTGGGCTATGCATGGGGGTATTGATACTCTTTCGCTAGGGGGGGGGGCAGAGGGGTTGATTTTTCTTAAATTTTACACAGATAAAAACATAAGTACCAATTTCTAATACCTAGTCAAAAGGAAACAAAACAGGGGGAAAAATCAAGTATATGTGCACTGGACACATCTGAATACAAGATTATTAATCATTAATATAACAGTTACAGGAAAAGACAAACATTGTTTTCCAGTTTACTACAATTTTTGGACACTTTATAAAACATGGTTTGAAAACTCTGGACTGTACTGATGGAACAATGAGACAGGATTTCATGGTGTTGATTTACTCCTAACTGAAGGGAAAGGTTTTAAAAAGGAAGCATAGCAAATAATGAAGACTGTAACATACAATGCTGGTGACTAGACTGCAACAAGCTTGCACACTTCCTGTTGATGATTTCTGGTGGTGAGTGCTAACTAATCCATTGCTTAATGAGGACTCTTTCTTGGCAGTAGTAAATGCTGCCGTTACTAAAGTACCACACTCGGGCTGGTACTGTGGGATGTGAACAATGTATGGTAAGAAAGGGTAACACAGAAGAGGCTGTGTACAGCTTCCAAGTGTGTTCTTCAGGTGACGGATTAGTGTATATTTAGCAAATCCAAATGGTTTTTTTAAACAAGGATAATTTTTTTTATTCAGAATCGGGCAGGCCTACCCAGGATGGAAGCGTTGTGTTTGAAATGTAGTAATTTACTGTAAAAAAAAGAGGAAACCTTTTTTAAATGTTTATGATGTCATTCTAAGTGATCCTGTTGCTGTTCTTTCCATGGCTTTTATTGTTCGATAATCACTCAAGATGTGCCGTTAAACACCTGTGATTTCATAAAGTTTTCTTTTGAGTCGGATCGTTATTTTCACAAAATGATATCATTTCTGTTTGTTGGTAAAAGACAACTGAACTTTAGAAATATATCTGACAAAAGGTCACCACACATAAAAGATAATACAAATATTTGTCAAATGCATAATGTAAATCATTTCAATGCAAGATGGATTTCATGGTGAAAACTGTATTGAACCAATTTTAGGCAATTAAATTATTTGACTATGATTTTGTTGGGGGAAAATAGATGTTTTAAGTGTATTCTCTTTCTGAGACAAATACTTTATCTGATTTAGAGGGAAATAGCACAGAGTCACTGTTTATTAAAGCAAACAAAATGAGAGCTGGACAGAAATGAGAGCAAATAAGTAGCGATGCATCTTTATCTCTCTGTAACATAAAGAGGTTGGGATGGATATTTTTCCCATATGGACTGGCTGCAGAAAGCAACTTGTGTAGGATTGGGAGGTTTTGGGGGATTAGCTTTGATATTTCTTATACATCTTTGGGGACAAACGTATGAAGAACTATGTAGATGCCGTTTAGTTGGTTACTAACATTGTGTTTGCTAATGAAAAAGTGTTTTTCTGATTGTTTTTTATCAGGTTGTTCTTTTTTTTTTGTAGACATAAATTAAATGATGTAATCAAATGAGATGCTATCCCTAGTTTGTTGCTCATTGTCAGCGGTTGAGTGCTGCACATGTAATACTGCACTGATCTTCTTCAACAAAATGAGATCTAAAGTGCAACGGGTTGTTAACCAATGGCCTGTCGATGTCAATGTTTTACATGAACACTGTGGATTGTTTTACTTCTTCAAGCTTTTGAATTCTTAAGTGATTCATGTATTTGCATCCTACAGTGCTGGTTATCGTTGGAAAGCGCTGTCCCTGTGGATGCTGGTATTGAAGAACCCTGTTAAGTACAGGAAGGAGGGGACAAAAATGACTGCACGCTCATTTTGTAGGAGAAGATTAATGTTATAAACAGGATCTTCCAGTAGTTTATTTAACAGATTTGTTCTTTCAGATGTTCAAAGAATTATTACTGAAATCTTTAAATTTTGAAAGGTAAGCAGGAGTATCCTTTTACTTTGCCGATATGGTACTTGTTATGGCCCCGCTTGAAAATTTCCTTGACGAAACATATGAACACTTGTTGGTTTAAAAGATGACTTGAAACTCTTTTTTTTCTGGAGGCCTCCATATTTTGACATTGACAGAAAAAAAGTTATCTAATAGCTTACAACTATTGCAAGGTGAGAAATTCATTTCAAATGCGTGTTTTCTTGGAACATATGTAGGAAGTATTAAAGGAACTGCTGTTTTGGGGATCATGCATATTTTAAACATAGTTTTTTTGTTTTTTAAGCGGAAATGAATTTTTAAAAGAGAAAAAGACTGTTTACTTGTAGTGGGTGACTTTTAAAACAGACATTTCTTGTTTTCTGTTTACTAAGCCAGTATTCATAGCTTATTGAGCGTCATATATTGTACATTGATTGTTGTGCACGTTAGATCAGATATTGAATATTATTCTATAAATAAGTGTTTAAGAGATTTTAAAAAATCTACACAAGTATGAAATGCATATATGTATTTGTAGTGATAGATGTTTTAAGAAAAAAAATAATGAAATCTGTCTCCATGAAAACGTTTTTAAAAATCGGGTGAAACTTTTCAATTTATTGCGGGAAAAATCTGTCTTTGGTTGGTAATCAGGAATCCTGTGTGGGGAGTTGTTTTATTCAAAAGAAACATTTAATTGACTTCTGAATACAGGGTACACCTTTGGGAATTTGATCATTTTTTAAAGTGATTATAAGTTAATATTTGTCCTGGTTCATACATTATGTATGAGAGAGTGTTCATACTCTGTCTCCAACAATTAACAAAACTTTTAAACGTAAATGTTGATGTTGTCACTATTGTTTTAAAAATGTTGTTTGGACCATGTAGGAAGAAACCATCGACAGCGACATTTCGCCAAATGTGTACCCTGTGTTTGGATAAAAGCACTTTATGATACGATTTTCCTAATTGTTATTGTCGGGTCAGAAAAGCTCAGATTAAATATAAACTAAAAAGTAAATGGACGTTTGAATGTCTGTGTTTTTGTTTTGTTTTCTGATTGTGTTTTTTGTTTTATTTTGTTATTTCATAGTGATTGGATCTAGATAGGTTTCAGGCAAGTTCCCTCGTGAAAAAGTCGGGTCTCGACCAGTGGCATATCTACAGTTATGGGGTCTGGGTAGAGGATGGTTGACGATCGAGACTGGGGGTGGGGGATGATGGATGCTGGATAAATGCATTCATTTATTTATTGGTCACATTAAACAACATGAATTTCTTTGCTCTGCACTGTGCAAACAAACCCATTGAAATGCGTCTCTGGACCCTCACTAAAGAATCACAAAAACTAGTAGCCCAAAATCTGTCTGCATTTGGGGAAAGTATAACTTCGTATTTTGTTAAGAGTAAACTAATATTACCATCCTCTAGAGTATTCAGTAACACATCATCCAACTAAAAACGGTTGCCGTTTTGTCTGGTGCGAAATTATCATACATGCCTGGATTAGTTTGATTGTAGTGTAGCAACCATGCAACCGATAAGCAATCATGATTCTGGGGGAGGAAGGTGTTCAAATACTTAAGTATTTTCAATGGAAATATTTCCATGGAGGGACTGGTAGCTGTATTCTTCTTTTTTATTCCTTCTTTAAAACGTAAAGAATTACATTTTCACGGGGATGATACAATTGTTAGCTTTTCTGATGGATACTAGTTGATTTTTTTTTTCAAAACCAACTAATGTTCAGATCCTGTGTATAGGCCCTACTTTCTAGTTGTCATTTATAATATTCTCAAGAGTTATATATATTTTTTTGACATTTTTCTCGCATCAAATTTTGGAAGATGCTGCTCAAACGAAAAACATACAAAAACTTTGACATTTGCCTCGGACAATGCAAAAAAATCATATAACATACAAAATTGTTTGTACATTGCTAATGCCAGTATGGACATGAAAAGTTGGGATCCGGACAATAATTCCTTTTTTTGGTTTCAATAAAGGAAGAAGGGAAATGACTAATTTTGTGATTTACTCATTTTCCAATAGATAGAGTCCTCATAATGAGTGGGGGAAATTACAAGTCGTTAACATGTTATCACGTGACTTATAGTGGGTTCTACGTCATCGCAGCTGATGGCAAAGACGCGCAAAAGACCATCCATACACCAAGAGTCGACTTTATTTTTATTTGTAGTAAATAATAACACAGTTGGTGTGCTCTTTTATTGAAGTTGTATGTTGTGACATCGATTTAAATCCCATTATTGTGTTAAACCCTCGTCCTGGTATCGAAGGAGTCCAACCTGGGCACCCGGTCTTTTTTTTTTGTAATGTAAAATCACTAGTGTATAGTAAAAGTAGAGCGTTGGAAATAAAGGTGAGCATTTAGCCTTGCAGAATTTCAAATAGACAAAGGAATCATACAGTTTTGAAAAGCCTTTTCTTTTGGATGATTTCAGCTTCAAATTGTGACATTCTTGTGTTGAAAAGTGCCTGATCGCCGGTCGTCCGCGGTGTATAAGCACCACATCATCGTGAACATAAACGTTCCTTGAATCCTCGTTGCGATTATCGTAACCCTCCATCCTCCCGACGGAACTTCAGGAGGATGGAGGGTTATTATTATCGCAACTACTTGAATCCTTCTTGTAGAATTTACAGGACTTGCTGGAATTGTCCTTACTGGCCTTTTCAGCCACTCCGGTAGGTTACAGACTCTTCTGGAATGTTTTACATACCGGTACTTCAAGACAGAATTGAAGTTTTAAAGTCTGGATCAAATAAACAAATGCATCAATCATCATGTACTTTACAACAACGGCACTTTCCAATGGGGGACGCCTTTTGTTTGTTGATGTTCACCCACTATTTCACGTGACATTTTGGTCAGTCGCGCAGTCGCGATCGATCACTTTGATTGTCAACGTCCAAAACATCCGATGACATCATTCTAAGAAAAATAGGTCTCTATATTTTTGTACGGGGATGTTTTGGTTCATTCCTGACTTTTGATAATATTTCATAAAACGGCATTGAATTTTACCTTTTGACTGACAACAAAAAATCCTTCTTGAAATGTAAAGATCCATTAGTTGTAGTGAAATTAAATGACGACATGTTTCAAATTTCGGTTATGAACCAAAACGTCCCGTACAAAAATGTAGAGACCCATTTTTCTCAGAAAGATGTCATCGGATGTTTTGGATGTTGACAATTTTGCACTGTAAGGGTATTGAAAACAATGTCAACTTACCTCATTTTAATGGAGGTTAGAGACTTAAATGCCTTAAATGAAAGCTTGTAACTTTCTTGAATCTATAAAAATATATATTTGAAATTTAAATTAAATTTTCGGGTCAAATCTGCCAAAAATCTTACCCAGCAGACGCTCCCATAATTTACAGACCAAATTTCGCCCTCTAGCGGCCGTTCTTCTTCTCCCGGCCCTGCCAGCAAAAGCGCGCGTGACCATACAGTCATCGTGTGTAAAATTGAACTTGTTTTGGGTCGCCGGGAGTTTTGCGGCAGAACAGTATGTCAGCAGTAGTTGGTTTTGGGTTGCAGTCGCCATACGTATTTCATCGCGCATGTCAGTGAGTTTTGTAGGGCTGAACAAATTAAGAAATAAAAATGGAGACAGGAGCTTATGGTTCTGGTGGTAGATCTAATACCGCATTCGACCCCATAGCATTTGTCAAGAAACCACAAGTCATTCTTAGATTGGTTGCATGGGTAAGTAATTAATAAATTCAGACAAAGTTATTCAATAATTAATATCATTATTGTGTGATTGTCAGTAGTTCTTTGTGCTTGTGAAGACAAGTCGACCTAGATGTAGACCTGGGTTTGCCCATGGAGGTAGGAATACTCCATGGTTTGCCTACCTACCTCCATGGTGTGCTCGATGTTTCGATAGTCTTTGACAGAGCTAAGTAACACAAATCTGTGGGCATCTTTTTAGCCCTAGCCCTTTAGTAGTACTACTAGTCATGATTGATATTGATGATTGATACTATCAATCATTATCAATATCATGGGAGGTAGGAATTCTATTCCTACCTCCATGTCAATATCAATCATGATGATAGTCAGGATAGTCTGATACTTATTAGGCCTACTACCAGCCTACTTCTTGATTTTCTGCCCCAACTTGACATTCGCCCCAAATAAACGTGTGGGACTGGTCCTAGCCCTGGAGTGGTAGGACATCATTATTCAGTGCCACTGTGCACTGACGTGCCGGGTATAGCCTAAAGCTTCTCTACAATGCGAACAAAATTTTAACTAATAGTAATACTCAATAAGACAATATACCCTATATATATTTTTACCTGATTTGAGAAGCTGAAATTCTGTTTATATATATATTCTTCATGTCCATAACTAGACTCCTAGCCCTGGTAGGACGTCAGTCAGTGCCACTGCACTGACGTCCTGGGTATAAAGATCCTTTACAATGCGAACAAAATTTTGAGTAACATTTTAAAATATTTTTACCTAATTTGAGAAGCTGAAACTCCATTCACTTATTCTTGGTGCCTTTAATTACACTTTTGCTGAGTTCAAAACCTATCAAATACATCCATGAATGACATTATTTCCGAAAATAAGTCCAAGTTGTGCACTGGCGCTGTGACTCCGTCGTGTTGCCGCCCGGAAGAAAAAGCGTTCAGTGTTACGGGTTAGACAGCGGAGGAGTCCAACCTGGGCTAACTAGACTCCATGCCTGCTGGGTCCAAAAATAACAAATATATCCATGGATGACATTATTTTCGAAAATCGCAGATCCACGCTGTACCGATTTTCATGTGGGCACGTGTCACATGCGCGAAATGTGTAGTAACTCCATTGACTTCCTGGTAGTGGTAATTTCATCAAGTGTGCGAACGAGTGTAGTTCAGAAAGTTCAATAGAGGCGTCAATTTCCATTTTATTTTCAAAAATATTGTCATCCATGGATAAAATTCTGACCCCAGCAGGCGCAGCATGGAGTTCATAACACAAGGAAGTGAACAAAGTTTCAGCTTCCTACATCAGGTATAAATATGACAATATTTAAAAACATTTTTGCAATGGTACGGGACCTTTATACCCTGGACACCGTCGCGTTGTATGCAACGGAGGAGTCCAATCTGGGTTAGGAGCAGGACTGGTCCCAACTTGAGTGTTACACACTACACTACAGTGAGCAGAGTTGGGGCACTCCAATAGTTGGGATCGCAATATCGCAGTAAATAGAGTGTACCATCGTGTGTGTGATGGAAACTGAAATTTCCTTCTTTGTCTTGTCTCCATTGGGTTCTTGGCTAGTATAGTGATTAAGTTCGCTTTCTGAGAGTCCTTGGCTTCACAACCAGCATAAATGAAATGAAATGAAATGAAATGAAAATGAAATGGATTAATGGATTCTTCTCAAGTTCTTCTTGAGTTTTGACACAAAAATTACAGCGTTTCACATACGAGCCCGTTGTAAGTCGAGAACAACTTGAGAAAATCAAAAATTACCTCATGGGGCCAAGAAAATGAGCGAGGCAACAGGAACATAATGCAGTTTGTTAAAAAGGCTAATGGAGGTTCTACCTCCGTGATTGATAGGCATACTATAGTTGGGGTGCACAGGGCTTGAATTTGGGGAAAAAATCCACAAGACCGGAGGGCTTGTTGTTCAGAATTTTTACTGGACCGGAACATTTTTTACAAGACCGAAGTCATATGAGAAGAAAAAATCCAAAACGCAACAAAAACACACCAAAACTTCTTTTGCCAAACTTGTTTTTTCATACTTCTGCGCCTGTGCAAGTTTTTCACTTGCAGATTGCTTAACAGGCAGTTTTGGCTTTGAAACCCCTTCGAAAAATTTCCACATACCTTCTTTTTACACGACGTTTGCTGCCATAGAAAAAATGAAATAAGTTTTGACGATCATTTTGACAGGACAACAACGTTTAAAATGTTAACATACGAAGCATGAAAAGACGTGTGGAAACAAGACGTTACTTTTAATCCATGCAACACAGGGATGTGTGGTGTTTAAAGAATACATTCTATACGTCATTAATACGATTTCAACACTGTATAATTCGTTGGTGCAAGGTATCAGACTTTAAAGTGACATCATGCCATGCACATGGTCAGTGGTAAACGAACAAAGCGTTGTACCGTGGTGTTCCGCTGGGCACCAGTACAAACATCACGCATGCACGGAGGGTGCCGTTCGCTCGTCCCCCTGGGCGCCTAAAGCATGGTTTGAGCCAGTGCAGTGGTCCTGGGCATGAGCGAACTTGATAGGGAACTTTGAAGCACGAAGAACGGTCGGCCGGGTTGCGGCCGCTTTGGATGTTCCGCGCTTGGAAATAATTTGACGACAACAAATATAACGAAAAAATTCAAACCGAGATTTAAATACATTTATTTAATGAAAGATTATTCATTTCATGTAATAATAATACTTTTAGTATGTAAAAAAACACAAGACCGCCGGACTTGTTCGGTATAAAGTTTACTGGACCAACGCTAAAATCACTGGCCTCGGGCCTGCGGTCTAGTGTTAATTTCGAGCCCTGGTGCACCAACTGTAACATTCAAGTTGGGACCAGTCCCAACTATAGTTGGGGTTATTGTCAAGTTGGGATGGAACAATAGTGCCATGGAGGTTCTACCTCCGTGATTGATAGGCATGATCTTGGCCGGCCCAAAGCCCACATTAGACATGACCAGTAAAAGCTGTAACTGGGGTGCTGTACTCATTAAAAAGAAAATTGACATCTACGGCCTTGCTAAGTCAGTACGACTAGACAACCGCAGATGTCAACAATTGTTTTTAAAGGGAAAGTATACCTTTGGTTTTTGGAACCGTTCGATTGTTTTAATCCTATATAAATGTAGTAATAAAATTAAACTGTGAAAATTTCATTTCAAAAAGTGGTTGCGAAAAGCCGTAGCTAATATGTCCACACAGGAAAAATAATCCGTATTTGGAATACACAATCTGAGAAACTTATGACAGTTAACTTTTCTCAGATTCAAATTTTGGGGGATAAAAACTGATATCTTTTTCAAAAACCACATTACTTCAAAGTGAAAAGTTTCTGGGTCTACATAGTAACATATTACAACTAACGTTAGCCTATTATATTTGGTTTTACCCGTACACCGATGTGTGTAACGTTAGCCTCTCGCCCTCTTTTCTCAGCTGTTCACACTCAGCCAGGGACTGTAGTGATGACATTTCGAGTCAGTTGAGATTATGAGTTCAAATTTGTTTTGAGAGGGAAAGGCCATTTTCATTTTGCAAAGGGCACTTCCACTGGAAAATCTTAATAAAGTTAATGGGAAACTTTTGAAGGGGCACCAAGACAAGGACAATGGAGGATCAGGGCTCTGCCCACGGTGGTCGATGCCGGAAAACCCGCCCGGCACTCGTGATTCCCCGACCACCACTGGTGGATTTTTCTCTTTTTCCGACCACCACACATTTCCCCCTTTTTTTGCCCACTTCCTTCAAAACATTTTGAACAACATGTAAAAACAAACTATTTACCAGTAAAAATTTCATCCAAAGTTTTGAGTAGCCTACTTCTTTGGTTTGAGTCTATTTAAATGATCCAGGATCGAGCATCTGTCCCTCCTGTACGATGCACATTATATCCAACGATCCAACGGAAACCTCCATTGATTTTACAATGGTTCCCAGTCACTCTGACTGTAGCTTTACACTTCGAATACAACATGATACCAGTTTCATCGTGTGCGTGTTGCGTATCCTATTCCACGGCATTGAATACAACGTAAAATGAACTACAGAGTAAGGCACCATGATGTTATGCTGTAAATTGTTTTCCCATGGCGGTAAAGGCGTGCGCACACTATGCAGGCCTACATTCAAGGCACAGCTACAGGGCGCAGGTGTGTATACGATCGAAAGGAAATCGACTTGACCGTACTAGGAAAAAACTTTTTTTCCGGCACTAAAGAAATCCTGGGCAGAACCCTGGAGGATGTGGCCACCATTTAATTCCAGGCCTGATTAAAAAAAAATCTTACATTACAAGTCATTCAATGTTATTTCCAATCTAGGGATGCTCAGGGTCGTTGTGGTTGTTTTCATGGGTCAGGATTGAGGTTTATTAAAGGCAGGCCTGGAATTACACAGAGGCCACGGAGGCCATGGCCTCTGTTGCCCCTGCTCTTGGCCTTGGTGCCCCTTTAAAAGTTTCCCATAGACTTTAAGATTTTCCAATGGAAGTGCCCTTTGCAAAATGAAAATGGCCTTGCCCTCTCAATGATGAAATTCGAGGCCTGTAAAGGTATAGACACGTTTGGTAATGACTCTGAAAATATATGGCAATAAAAACTTACTTGGTTAGAAGTACAGCAGCTTTGGATAGTATAATGAATTTTGAGAGACTTTTCACTTCGAAGTACTGCGGTTGTAAAAAAAGATATCACTTTTTATCCCCATAAAAATTTAATCTAAGAAGTGTTATTCCGTAACGCTTCTCAGAGTGTGTGTTCCAATGCAGATTGTTCTTCCTGCTTGGACATAACCGCTCTAGATTTTCGGCAATATCTCAAAAACGTTACCAACTTTTGAAATGAAATTTTCACAGGTTAGTTTAATGGTATATATCTACAACTATATAGGATTGGATTGAAACAAACAGTGGGTTCCAATTATCAAACGTGCACGATACTTTTAACTCTTCTGAAAATCTCCATAAGGCCACAAAATGGTTGATTGCCCTGCCTGACCCTACAAAACCCCCCGACCCCATTAGTATCTTTTTAAATCATAAAAAACAGCCTTTTTAATGATCTTTTCAGTTGCTCCGTTCTGCGCTGCACGCACAGTTATTCAATTCCGACCACGGGTTTCAATCTTGCAAAAACAAGAACCAATTCATAAAATATTAACTTATACTTAGGGTATACACTGACTTCATTTTAGTTTTTGAAAATGTTTTTAGAAAAAGTCCTCTAGCAGTTAAATGGGTTTAACAAAACAATTAAAAACACAAAAATCACACAAACCCTCTGTTTTATAGTGATTGTGATGATTTCTTTATTCTTTATTTCATATTTTTGCCATGTCAATGCTCTACAATGATTTTGTTTTTATGTGGCCTAATGTACATTTTTAAAACTTTTATATTTGTGTCTCTTTTCTTATTTTGTAGCTGTTCGCCATCATTGTGTTCGGTTGCATTTCGGATAAATGCTGGACGACCCATTATGGTTACTGCGTCTTCAACTGGGATGCAAGTGCCTGTAATTTTGGTGTGACCATAGGTGTCATAGCCTTCCTTGCTTGTATGGCGTTCTTGGTGGTGGATGCTCTTTTTGATAACATTAGTAATGTTCAGTATCGGAAATACGCAGTGTTGAGTGACCTTGTGTTCTCAGGTAAGGACCATCACATGTGGGTAGAGCAGGCATGATCGCTCCCTACTTTAATCTGATTTCAGATTGTTTTGTGCCCTCAGGAAAATCAGCAAAATTGTAATTAAGTGGCCTGAAAAGCCTTTACCATGTACATCCAGGTCAGCCCAATCATATTTAATACACTTTTTCCAAGGGCCAAATATCGAGCCTGGTATAGCTAAATGAGGGTGCTGTAGAGCCCTAACATGCCAGTTTTCAGATGCTACTTTAAACCTAGCACTAGGCCTATTTAATACATTTAATGCCATGCATCTTAAGCTATATAAGAAGCCATTATTAAACAGGTAAATTTTTAATGAATTCTAAAGTGCAAGTTACAAAAATTCTAGAAACACATTTACTGCAGTCACAAGTTCAAAAGTGGCTTCCCAATTCCCAAACTTTTTTTCGATCACAACCTGAACTTTCACAAAGGTCATTTGGTCATGTGGTATATTATAGCCAAGGTGGATATGTTGGGCCAACAGGGGTTTTCCTTAACTTTTTTTCACTCACCGAGTGAACCAAAATTTTGTGTCGCCTGCAAGTTTTTTCAGTCGCCCATACTGTATAAATGCCCACAATTTTTGAAGCGTAAAAAAACACACTATACACGGAAGTGAAGTTCACAAAATTCCTTTTTTCGACAATCTAATCCCCTAATTTCTGCCCTTAACAATACTTTTTTAATCAACAACCATTTGAATAGATTCGTGATTTGGAGATCGGTTTTATAGAACTTCTTTTGCAATGAAATCTTTGTGATTATACGATCTGTCAATGACCAAATTGGGGAAAAATTCAATGAACTGAGTTGGAGTCTAGCCAAGTTGTCTTATGAATATGGTAATATTATCAACGGCCAATCACAGCGTGCAGAATGTTGGTTAGCATAGACTCTGGATCTGCTGTGTTGTACTGCACAATACACCATGTGTTGTGTGTGCATGGACGACCGGCGGGCGACCGAACGTTGTGTTGCCAGTAGATACTGAGAGCTTCATGTGGTTATGCATGCGTGTTTTAATGTTTGTATACCGAAATGAACGATTGCGATTGCAATCGACTGAAATGAACGATCGCGACCACAAATTAAATCTAGCAAATATTAAGACTTGTTAAACCTTTTACGAACTTAAAAATAATCTCTCTTCATGGGATTTTACCACCGTATCCCTCATTTATTGTGAAAAGGAACAATTTTTATGACTCGCCCAGCGGACTAGTAAAGGAAGGGTTTTGATTCGCCCGCCGCTGTTTTCATTCGCATTTGGCAACCGGGCGACCGCTAAGGTCGAACCCTGGCCAATTTAATCGGCCCTGCCAATAGACCGTACAAGTTTCGCGCGTATTTGAACATTTTTTGAACCACTTTGTTCCCACGTACATTGCTTTAACGTGTGAAGGAAACAAACTTGCGCACTTTACTGGGTTCATATGTTTGAATACCGGTAAGACTTGCACAGTCTATATTTATACGGTCTGAAAATTTTGCCCAGGGCCAGGGAGACTGCTGGGGTTCAAATAAAGTACACATGTTTATTCGGTTTGCAGTTACACCATGTGTATATCTACTTTGCTGTGTAGACTTTGTTCTTTGAGAACTTGTCTTGCTTTTTATTTTACTGCCGCGGAGTAGATTTCGTAATTCGAGAGACTACCAAATCTACACAGCAAAGTAGATACATAATGGTGTTACCGCAAACCGAATATACATTGATACTCACCATACAATGCTTCAAATCCTGTATAAAGTACACATGATTGCTATTTTTCAAAAAAATAAAATAAAATGACATCATGTTATCTTGCAATTCTTTTCTGGGAATAAAAACTTGATCCTCTGCTTTTAAGTGGTGTCATCCCCATATTCTTTACAGCTGTGTACCTCAATGTATGGATAAGAGGTTTCATTTTGGCTGGATTCAACCTGTCCACTGTTGTAAAATTAAGTAAGCGTTTCGAACACAAGTTCTAGGAATTTCATGGAGCTGCCTCAACCCTTTACAGACCATAGCGGCCGCAAACAGCTTGTACCAAAATGCCCATTAGCAGCTTTAAAGGGCTGCAAAATTTGACCTACTTCCGCTCAAAGCAGAGGGTCAAAGAAAAGGTATCGGACCGAATTGACAATTTTCCCATGTTAACATAGAATCTACAATTCTAAAACAAAGCCATGTATTTCTGTTTCATATTAATTTCCCTGGCGTTTTTCCTGAGCATAACAAAGCCAAAAATCTCTAAGATTAGCATTACCTGGGCGTATGGTGATGGTTATACAGAAATGAACGGTCTCTAAAGGGTTAATAGCACAAATGTAGCTAAGCGCAATAAAATTATGCTTACTAGAATAAGGTGACCAGCCAAAATACCATACTGCATGTACCATCAGTGACTGGTATCCTGCGTATTTTTGCTGAGCAGAAAATTGTTAAGCAATATTTGCTGCTCAAGCAGCTCTACAATGAAATTGGGCCGTTGAGGCTAAGTCACTGGAGTGTGGGTTCGAGTCCCGGTCGTGACACTTGTGTCCTTGAGCAAGACACTTGACTAGAATTGCATCACAGTAACAGTGTGTTATATTCTCATTCATAGGATGGCTGCACTGAATGAGGAAGAACACAAAGAACGTGATGCAAAAAATGCAAACATTTTGATAACTTTATTGAAATGATTGCCTACTATTGTGTATTCATCAGGATTCTTCCCAGGCACAAGCTAGTGTATTGGGCCGATATGCGCGATTTGCGTGCCGATACACGCAAACATTTTTTTTGAAATAATTTCTCAAAAAACATCCAGAGAAAACCATATGAAATGCTCCAGATTGCACAGTAGGGCTTTTAAAACCAAGTAGAAAACATTCCAAAGACCTTGTTTCAATTCAGCGTGCTTCGGCCAAACATCAAAAAAATTTGGTCCAGAATGCCCCACAAACCTGGGGAGAACCCTATTCATGTAATAATACGAATAATAATAATAATGACGTCTTCTATAGCGCTAGTATCCACAAAAATTGCTCCAATAATAAAGTTCCTCCATGGATGTCTTTCAATGGTGCAAAAGCGAAAAAAAAGGGGGAAGAAGGGGTGCTGCATAAAAAAAGCAGAAGATCCAAAATCTCCATTGAATCAGGTGTAAAATGTGTCTTCGAGGCTGTTTTGAAGATGTCTGTTGTCTGGATGGCCTCTGATGGAATATAGCACATTGATTTTGAATCTGTGTTAGACTGAATCTTGCTTTACACCATAAGTATTACATACACCTGATTTCATTGATAATCTGACCCTCTTTTGTTTCTTTCAAACCCCACAGTGTCTGGAAAACTGTTCAGTAGAAGAACCCTGTTTATCTAACTACTTATAATACATTTAAATCTCAGCATGGCTTAACTCCATCTTACATTGCAAATCTTCTTGTACCTTACGCCCCTTCTCGCACTCTCCGTTCTTCTGCTAAGACCCTTTTAACTATTCCTAGAACTTCCTCATCATATGGCGATCGTGCCTTTTCTGCTTGTGCTCCTAAACTTTGGAACACTTTACCTAATAACATTAGATGCTTTAGTTCTCTTCCATTGTTTTAAAAACTTGCTGAAAACTCATTTATTTAACTCCACGTACACTTAGCTTGTAACATGTCTTAGATTATTCATTGTATAATTGTCTTTGTATTCTATATTTCTCTTTTGTTGCTTATGTGTTTTGTTTTTTGTTCTGCGCCTCGGAATAGGATCTTGTACACTAGATAGATGACGCATTATAAATGCATTATTATTATTATTATTTTCTATTATTATCAGACATGCTGCATCATTTCTAAATTGATGTATTATTATATTATTTGTGTGTCTACAGGTTTCTGGCTGTTCATGTGGTTTGTGTGTTTCTGCTATCTTGCTGATGCCTGGAGGAAGACGCCTTCTGGTAATGTTATATATTTTGGTGCGCCAAGGGCTGCCGTCGCTTTCAGTTTTTTCTCTCTCTTTCCTTGGGTAAGTGATTTTTTTTGAGTGCTCTTTTTTGTCTTTATTGCTCCCCGTTGATATGCCTGGAGGGGAGAAGGGTTAAGAGTAAAATGAATTTTTTATAAACAGCCATTTTGTCACCCATGCAGAGTCAATTCCCATGGAATAAAACCCCAGGAAAATCCTGGGGAATTTTAACCCCACCGCCCACCGCAGGGTTCTCCCTATGCACAAGCCAATACGCATGAATTGAATGCGGTACGCGCAAATTACGGCTGATAAAGTATGATTTTTTTTGTTCAACTTGCGGCTGATAAAGTATGATTTTTATTTTATTTTTTACTTCAGATGAAGATCATAAAAAAACATCAAAATAAAACTGTTTAGAATGCTCCAGATCGCATAGTAGGGCTTTCAAAACCTAGATAAACACCAAGTAGAAAATATTCCGAGAACTTCCATTTCAATTCAGCGTGCTTCGGCCAAACTTTAAAAAATTGGGTCGAGAATGGCCCACAGTTGTAAAAAATCCTGAGGAGAACCCTGAATTACTGGGTAAAAAGGAAGGAAAGGGGTAGACTGGTCCCCTGTCTTTGATAAAGACAGGTAATGGTTTTACAGACCCTGTGATTTCATTGGATACAAGGATTTCATTGGATAAACGTGCATTGACGTAAGCTTTCCATACTGTGTTCTGATTGGTCTGCTCCGAACTGACGTGTTTGTCGACTCCACCATACAGCATGACAAACTTTTCGATCGTCTGCTGCTGTGCGTGTGTACATAATGTTTGTATGTAATGTTGTTTATACACAATGAAATGCCTGTACATCCCTGTGTGACTTGATGCGAGGTCAAAGGTACATCTACCAGGATCCCTCCGTTGGCTCAAGGCCGCTATCTGGCGTTATTCACGAGCCTTATTAAGTGTGACGTCAGATGTTCGGGCTAGGAAAGGGGGAACAAAATGTGTGCAGCTTCACTTCATACAAGAGTTCAATATTACTGGTGCAGTGTACATGTATGTAACTAAATCTCATAGTTTGCAATCAGGCTTGATAGAATGAACTCTGGACCTGCAAACTCATGTGTGCTGAAATGAACTGTGTGTTGGCGCAATGATGAATCACTGATTAACATCAACTGTCCTGCATATATACTCAACATCAATAATATACATGTAGATGTGATAAATAGATGCCAGATGGCAGCCTGATTACGTGGTGGTGTGTTTTCTGTAAGCTTTGACCTTTGAACTGCCCTTAAAAGTGCAATGAACTTTATGCTCGGGCGTAGGCAATTTCACTGAGCTGCTTTAAAGCACACAAAAAGAAGCTGAGCACAATACAATTATGCTTACCAGACTTAGGTTACCAGCTAAAATATCATGTTACATAAACCACCTGTGACTGGTCTCCTAATCATGTTTACTTCGCAGAAAATTGAATTGTTAAACTAATTTTTCTGCTTAAAGGTAACATACAGGATTTGTAACGATAAAAAACATTGTTTAATTTCAGTCTGAAAGCTTACTGATTATGAAGGTCTTACTAGAACCATTTTTCTGTGAAATGTTTTTCTCTGAAATGAAGACATATGAAGAAAACTGTACCTGAAAACCTAAAAAGCTGCAACAGCTGATTTCGGTTGTTACAACCAAAATTAGGGACAAGGTGTTTACAGGTTTGTTATTTCATGTACATGTATACGGTGTGTCACACAAAACACGAACACACCACTCCTGTATAATACCTTTTAGCAACTCTATGAAAGTGGGCCCTGGCTTGAAAATTGCTGCCAAAACTGAAAGATGGAGTAACTGTATAATGATGAATTTTCAATTCATGTTATGAGCTTGGCAGTCATTACGCAGGAAGCCAAAGTGTAAAGTATGTAGTAAATTTATAAACTGTAGCTTGAATATCTTAATAGAAAAGTAACTGTCTAGCACTATTAAATTTTGACTCAAATGGTTTAATCTAAAAGTGAGCGACTTTTCCCAATGTTTTTCATTTGTTGTTTGTCATCAAGGCCCAACTTTTTGGCTCTGCTTACCGCCACAATCTGGGCTTGCGATCATCATTCTTCACTTACAGGGCAAGCGAATTCAGCGCTAGCTGTAGTGTAAGTGAAGAATGCCTAGTAACATGGAGTATGCACGCGCACAAGCAAAACTTCCCTGCTAACCTGTGAAATAGGCTTGACCTAAGTGCGGAATCTCCTGCTTTTGTAAACGCCGATACTTTGCTTACTGTAGGCAGAGCCATAAAATTGGGCCCTGATGGTTTAAACAGCTACTTGAGCGAACATTTTTTTACGGTAAAATGCTATTTAAACTTGTTTATAATGTGTTTGTATATCATTTAACTGTCATTTTGATATTTGTACACTTCCGAATTTTTCGTAATTATTGATCATAAAATTAGGCCCCAACCTCAAGGTTTTGAAAAACTAGAAACAATTCTGCCATTGACGGCGTGCGTCAAAATGACAATACTTTGATGTCATGTGTGAGATGTTGCTTTGTTATACCTCCATACTGCATATATACAAAGCGGAGCTCCCACATATGATGTAACATGAGTGATGACATAACAGGGCTTTTCGGGAATCTTTCTGAAAAGCACCGGAGAAGGGTGTTCAAAATTATTGTTTTGTACACATTTAAAATTTGTTTAATTTCTTGTGAGCTCAATTTCCTTATTGAGTGAAAAAATTTAAATGAATTTCAGCAAAGTTCACTTGTAGCCGTTTTCGTTCAAGTAGGTCTTTAAATAAGTGCACTGTGTTTCCAAACAAATAGATTATCATTATCATTGTATATGGCTATAATCAAAATAGATCGTTAGTCACTTTGGCTTTTTTTGTCTTATCACCTAGACTGGCCTGACCATACTCGCCTTCATGAGGTTCAGGCAAGGCTCCCAGGCAGCCTTCTTGCAGAACTACGAGCCTGACCCCAACATGGCCCAGGCCCATCCAAGTGGGCAGTCCGGCGCCGACTCCTACCAGCAGCCACCGTTTGCTGAGAAGAGCAGCATACCGGATTCACAGTTCCAGACCCCAACGTACTGAGTGAAAAACTCTGTGTAACAACCAGAGGGAATTAAAGAATGGAGTCCCTGCGCTATGGTTAAAGCATGATGTTCCGTGCTTAGAAGTAGCGCTGAATTTCACAGAGCTGTTTTAGAACAACAAATTTGAAAGCACAGAAAACTTCAATAACCAGAAGAAATGAAAGGTCACCATCTGAAATACTGTCAAGTGAATTGTTTCTCATGGTTTCTGCTCAGTTTTTTCCTGAGCAGAATTTTTTTTGGCGAAGTATTTTTGTTAAGCAGCTCTATGAAATCAAACACAGGCAAATCGATCTACAATTTGATTTGATTACTATATTTTGTAATATCGACAAGGTAATGAAGTTGTAAATGAAGTTCAAGTTCAGAAAGCTATCTAAAGATAAAGTACATGTAGATGAAATTTTAAACGGAAGCTAATGATTTAACCCCATCCTGTTTGTGTTGTGACATATAACACTTTGTTCATGTGTAAGGCAGTTTTTTTTCTTAGCAGAGGGCACCTCAACGAGGGCAATTTTAATTTCTACTGGAACATTACAAAGGGCACCAAGGCAATGACTAGGGGCATGGAGGTAATTTCCGCTGGGGCATCAGGCTTGATTAAATTGGTGTTAACTTAATGAACCCAAAACATTCCAATACCGTGACTTGGTTTATTTTTTTTGTTAATTGTGTATACTTTGATTTTGTATGACTGGCCTGATTCTATTAAGGTGGTCTGACCCGTTCATTTTGCCCATTACCTGACCCTCCTATACATGTAGGTGCATACTCCAAGACACCTCAAAATAAATCTCCCTTATGCCAGGTACACATTGGTGAAGTATCCCATGCCAGACTGTCCAGTCCTTATATTTGTATTTATGGTCGATTAGTGCCACAGATTGCCACTGCAGAAGATGACCAAGGTTGAGAACCTTATCTCTTCCCCAACAGTCACCCAAATTCCATTGCAATTAAGCTTAGCCTGTGGCTTCTCCAGTTTACCACTCCGATTGAAGCACAAAAGGCAATGGTTGTACTCTCTACTGTTGTAGCATAGTGGGGTATAGACTGGTTGT
Organism: Plazaster borealis; assembly: GCA_021014325.1. Taxonomy (NCBI): domain Eukaryota; kingdom Metazoa; phylum Echinodermata; class Asteroidea; order Forcipulatida; family Labidiasteridae; genus Plazaster; species Plazaster borealis. Next base: position 10,587,434 of record CM037475.1, read on the forward strand.
CTCGAGAAACATGCTGATAGTAGGAGGGACATACAAATGTTTATAACACAATCAAGAACAACCCACGCAGTGTATGCCTAGTCTCATGCCAATCATGGTGTCGGAGAAAGCTCCAACATTAGTAGTGATTTTGGTCGTGCAGTAGTGAATTGAACAAACTCAGCCCAAATACTGGGGAAACTTTCGGTGCGCCTTGTTTCTCGCATTTAAGTCACTGTGTACAGAGAAACGAGGCACAAAGTATGCTAATCAAATTTCCGAGGAAACGAGCTAGCTTGTTGCGTGTGTATTCAAAACAACACAAGAACAATTTGTTTTTCTTGTTTGTGTTTATTCAACCATTTCAGACAGCTAAATTGTGTTACTATATTATGTTTGAAGAGATTTTATATTGATATTGCATCATAAACATTTCAGAGGGCCCACTTAGTATCAGGAAGCTTCCAATTTTAGAGAGACTAGTCTAAATTTGTGGATTGAACAGTAAATTCATTCTAAAGTTTCAAGGGAAATGTGAAATTAAACTTTTATCTCATTGGCTGCTGATGTTTAAAAAAAAGGTCAGCTATCTGTTTTGTATTGAAAAAGCCTGTACGAAGTAGGTCACCTCTTGTACTCATTAAAATGTTCCTACTTTTTTCCGAGAGCAAAATATCATGCCTGAAAAAGGTACAATGCAAGTTAAAGGCAAAGTATACCATTGGTTTGGAACCCTTTGATTGCTTTAACCCTTTAAATGTAGATATATATAATAAAACTAACCTGTGAAAACTTCATTTCTAAAGGTGGTGTCGTTTTGTAGATATCACCGGAGCGGTTATGTCCACGCAGGAAGAACAATCCGTAATTGGAGTACACAATCTGAGAATGTATCTGACAGTAACGTTTCTCAGATTCAAATTACGGGGGGGGTAAAAACTGGTATCTTTTTCCATCACCACATTACTTTGAAGTGAAATGATTCTCAAAATGCTTTATACTGTCCAAAGCTGTTGTACTTATAACCAAGTGAGTTTTTATTGCCATTAATTTTAAGAGTGATTACCAAACGTGTACCTTCCCTTTAATTTGTTTTACATGTAGTCAGCATCAGGTTAATAATAGGTAAAAGTGTTTCAAAAGTAACAAATTCTTCGGAGCTTTCAATTACGGGCACTTGATTAATTTGAAATAAAAGTGGTGCCAAATGTTGTAATATCTTTTTGCTATGTAAGATTCTCGCATTTATTCTAAAAAATTGACACTCGACATGTAACAAGTTACGTTTACTTGTTTTTGTTGTATTTGTTTTAGGGGTGGGGGCAGCTGAGGAGGCTTGGAATTTTCCCCACAACTTTATAATGGTACCAACACCCCTCCTTTGTCCAGTAATACCCAGACCAAAATGCAATTGAAGCTTTTTGATATTTGTACCAGTACTCTAGCGGTGATAGATTTATTTACATATAGATAGTTTAACAAGTTTAAAAACTCTTTATGTAATAAGCCGATAATTTGCTGATAAATTCTTTTGAAAGGCATAGCGATCAGATTTAAATTCTATGTAAGTAAAATGTGTGTATATTAAGCATGAAAGTTCTATTATTGAATGTATGATTAATGTAATAAATTGAAGTGTAACAGGAAATTAAATCAGCGTTCTCCATTAACAGGTCGGCTGGCCAAATGCCAGTCAAAATTCACTCCCAAGTGATCCGACTGGCTAGTTCAGCGTTATAACGAAGGTTGACTGTACATGTAAGTACCATGTCCAAATCTTGCTTGAACTAAAGCCGCATCCGATGAGTGGCTTCTGCTATTACCGTTGGCTGTGATGACAACATTGAAGAATAGACCCATTGAATATGAGGTCACACTCTCAAAAAGGAGGCAGATCATTGGACGATAGCCGTTCTCTGTGCGTAAAAATGTGCGCGTGACCTCAGCGTAACGCACCTTCGAACAATGTGCGTCATTTTGGGTGTCAACTCTCTTTTGTGCATGTTTGTATAAGATTTCGACACCCAAAATGACACCCAGGATAGGCGCATGTGAGTACGCTGCGCGTTGTGCAATGGGTCTATAGGACCAGCTCTCCAGCCATAGCCACTGCCGAAGCCATTCATTCGGACTGTTTCTTTTCTCTTGTGGGTTAGCCTATGACATGCATTTGTATTTTTGCAGAATGAACCAATTAAGGCTTTCCATTGCGCTCTAGCCATTCTTATTGGGCTCATTATTTGGACTTAAAGGGTGTGTACAGCATTGGTAAGATTGAAAATATAAATGTTCACAGATTTGCACATATTTGGTATAAAGATGGTAATGTTGGTAAACCTCCCTTGAAATAGTTAGGAAATGAGTAAAACAATTAGCTTTTATCTCCTTATGTTTGAAAACATATAATGGGGGTTTTCACTGTTTTTTCATGACTTTGAAGACCGATTGAGCTTAAAATTTCACAGTTTTAATATTTCATGTTTATGTTGGGTCAGATAAAGTGCGGATACTGGTTATTTGAAAATTACAAATGTTATACATGTGTTTTAATAGATATCATAAAATGATTTGTTTTCTTTCTTCCACTCTTGAGACCGCAAGGTGAAGGTCCTCCACTCATTCCATTACTTTAATGTCTGTGTCATCCTTGTTTTATTTACAATACAAAATGTGTGCTTGGTCATTTTGTTTGTAACAACTTTTTGTACAACAATTTTCTGGTTTGTATTCCCAAATTGGTGCAAATAAAATAAACCGTGTTAGCGGTCTCGACTGAGAACTTGCATGTGGATTATTGTATTTGTTTAATGTTTGTTGCGAGGTGGGGGGGGCCCTCGTTTGGAAACACACGTGCAATACCTACTCAAGGGAGGGTTCTCAAAAGGGGGCTCAATGTCCTGCACCACTGCTTTGTCAATGGTACCCAGCCAAAGAACGTCGCATACCCTTAAGGTGATCCCTCTGCTGCTGCTTCCCAGGTTGTGTCGTAAACTTGGATGTGATCCTTGTACGGCAGGTACAGGTCTAATGGCTTCTGACTAGCACCCAGAAAGAAGATATTGACAAAATAGGAAGACCACCAACATTAGGGCCAAATAGCTGTTGTTGGAGCACCGGCACGTTAATCCAGAGGTCGCAGGTCAAATGCCGCTCTCATCAATTTTTCTTTGTTCAACCCAAAAGTAAATTTCCATTACTTTGTAGTTTTGTGGTTACTAGGCTTGCTACTTTTCAGCTGTTCCTTTCTTAAATAAAGGTTGCTCGCTTGTTTAAAGGCACTGTACACGTTTGGTAATTACTCAAAATATATATTCGCATAAAAACTGACTTGGTAACGAGCAACAGAGAGCTGTTGATAGTATAAAACATTGTGAGAAACGACTCCCTCTGAAGTAACGTAGTTTCTGAGAATGAGGTAATTTCTCACTAAAATAATAAAAGACTTCTTGCAAGAAGCCTTTTATTCCTATCTGAAAGCACACAAACTTGTACAAGGGTGTTTTTTCTTTCATCATTTTCTTGCAACTTCGATGACCAATTGAGCCCAAATTTTCACAGGCTTGTTATTTTATGCATATGTTAGGATACACCAAGTGAGAACACTGGTCTTTGACAATTATTACCAAACGTGTTCAGTGCCTAATAACTTTGACTATTCTGTTCATTATTACCTTGTACATATATGTAAAAGGTGTTGCTAAGGCAGCCTATGTTCAAGCAAATTAAAGCTGTATTTGCAGCCGCCAATTCGGACACAGCCTGTGTCAAGGGTCAAATACAAGACAAATTCGGTCAAACTATAAGAAATCTTTTATTTCCTTCTCAATTTCAGTGGATCATTCTAGATTCAATGAGACAGAACTACTGTATAAAAATAGTGTTAAATCAAACTCAAAACTCGTTAGAAATTAGAAAATCACTTTGTTTGACAAAAGGGAAATAAATGTAAATTGAAAGTGTTTTCAAAAACAAACAAAAAAATAAAAAATAAAATGTACATGTAGTTGGAAATTTTATCTTTTTGCAGTTACAAAGTTACATGTCTGGGTTTTAGGATTTGGGTTAGAGTAATTTGTTTTATTTAAACGAGAGAACTGTGTGAGTTTGGTTTTGTAGGGCAATGCAGGTGAAATAGGATGCATTTGGTAGAGCATAATTTGTAACTATCGACAGCTTGGGTGCCTTTTGAAACGAGAAATGATGTGGTAGTTACCACAGTAATTTATGAGGACATCAAACTGGAAAGTGTCAATGTTTACAACATTAATTATACCCTTATAAGGAGCATACTCTTTGCTATGTTGCCATAAGAAAAAATTGTAAATTTTGCACCGATACCCCTTTTACTGGGACGGACAAGATTATTTCATGATATGCATGTCAAGATTAACGCTGTGTCTGAATTGGTGGCTATGGATGCAACTGTTGCGAAAGGGTGTTGCTAAGGCGGCCTATACTTCAAGCAAATTGAAGAGGTGATATAGCCATAGCCGTAGTCACAGCCGCCAATTCAGACACAGCCTGTGTCAGAGGTCAAATACAAGACAAATTTGGTCAAACTATAAGAAATGTTTTATTTCCTTCTCAATGTCACTGGATCAATCTAGATTCAATGAGACAGAACTATATATAAAAATAGTGTTAAATCAAACTCAAAACTCGTTTTAAATTAGAAAATTACAAACAGTTGGCAACTTTTTTTAGTAATGGACAGTTTTCATCATCATCATCATGCGTTGAAGTATACGAGGTCCTTAGTAACACCCTTAGCTACAGTCATAGCCGTAGCTGTAGCTGTAGCCGCCAATTTGGATACGGCGAAATTTGTCTTATCATTAAATGTAGGATGGGTCTCTAGTTAACCAAGTAAACAATGTCTCCCATCAAAAAAATTTGAACATTTTAACAACTTGTTGAATTTCAAACAAACTTGTTGATTTTTTCGTTAAGTCTTTACAATATCTGTTACATATGTACACTTCTCAGGTTCACATAAAGGAATTGTGACAATGTTAGGCAAAAAGGTTTTCACACTTCATTATATACACCAAGGCTCAAGCCAGGTTCATACTTCACATACAAATTACAAAAGTGAAGCATATTTTCTTGCGTCACAATTAGAAAACAGTGCATAATGTTTGGTTGTGCAAAGAAAATTCCCCTCGTATTTTTGTTTTCGCATGGAGCATGAACCAAGCTTTACTTGTATTACTACTAGCATCTGAAGTAAGTGGCTACGGCTACTGGCTACAATAACATAGCCACTGCCACAGCCATTAATTTAGACCTGGCCTTAACATTTCTTTGTTCAGTTGCGGCCATGCTGAAACTTGATTTCTGGAAGACAGTTTCTTTTCTCTTGTGGGTTATGACATGTACATGTATTTGTACTTTTGCAGAATGAATTTTTTTATTAAGGCTTCCCATTGTGCTCTAGCCATTCTTGTTGGGCTCATTATTTGGAGTTAATAGATTACCCCTCATCCCCCCCCCCCCAACAATTGAGACCGCCAGGTGAAGGTCCTCCACTGATTTCATTTTGTTTATCTTGGTAATCATTGTTTTTCATATTTATAATACAAAATGAACCAAGATTTACTTACAAGTATTACCAGCAGTTTGTTTGCTCAGTGCCTAAAATTCAACATAACTGTTGTGTCCGACATCATTTTACAAAAAAACCCATCAATATTTCCTTGGATACAAAAGTTGCGGAGTTCAAATTTGAACCAGCGCCATCGGGGCAGGTGCCTGTTGGTTCTTTTTTTCTGTCGTTGGGCCTTGAATTCTCCTGAACAGACCCCATGCATACGACGCCACGCTGAGTTCATACAATGGAAACATGTACCTGTGTATACCCTGCGCACAATTAACAGCCAATGAGAGGTCTTTCTTTGTCCTCAGTGAGGGCGCTGTTTGAGCTTGTAACGTCATATGCAAGGTGTCTGTTTCACATTGCAAAACAGTTTCAAAGATAAGTAAATTATTACACATAATTATTAAAGGTATTATATACAGGAATGGTAAGGGAAAAAAATCATCATTGTTTAAAGGAACGTTACAGAACTGGTAATTAAAATTTTCTTGAAGATCACAGATTTACATAAAACTTACACGGTCTAATGATGATGATAGTAGAAAACATCCCTAGAAAAAGTTCTGTCTGAAATGCCATATTTGATGAGAAATAAATAAAACTAATTTCCGATTGGAGTTTATCGATCATGAGCGTTTTATTCATGCATTGTATAACACATGCAAATGTGTAATCGGTTTTTCACCATTTTCTCGAGAACCAGATGGCCGATCAAACTTCTACAGGTTTGTCAGTTTATGTATATGGTGGATTATATAGAGTGCTTACACTGCCAGCAACTGTTTTGTTAGCAAAAAGCAATTCTGTAATGTTCCTTTAAGTTAAGTCTGAACATGGAGGTAGGATACCTCCATGGTCTGAATGCTTACTGATGATGAAGTTCATACTAGAACCGTTTTTTTTCTGTGAAATATTTCCCTCTGAAATGAAGTCATATTAAAAAATCAATGTATCTGAAAACTGCAACAGCTGGTTTTGGTTGTTACAACCAAAATTAAGGACAATGTGTTTACATGCTGAAAACCTAGCATGGTTTTACACCATTTTCTCCTGACTCAAAACGGATTAAGCCCAAATGTTCACAGGTTTGTTATTTCATGTATAATGGACGACAAGACATGGCTAATATTGTTCAGTTTTTTACACAATTTTTTCTTGTAAAAGTGTCTGTGAAATGTTAAGAAACAGACATTCGGTTTTGTTTTTAGAAACAAAGATACTATGTTAACATGGGAAACATTTGAAAATGTCAATTCAGGACTTGACCTTTGCTCTGACCTGTTTCAAGTAGGTCAGATCTTGCAGCCATTTGCCGCCACTATGGGCGTTTTGATACAAGCTGTTTCTGGCCGCTATGGTCTCCAAAGGGTTAACCCTTTCATTACCGAATTGTTTGGAGATAAACAACCGCTGGTGACCGCATTGTTTGACCACTCAAGCGTGAAGCTCACATTCTTACACAACAGAGAGCTTTCATTCAAAGGACCTTATCACAAACTTCATTATCTCCTTGAAGATACTGTTTTACAGCAAAATAAGTAATAAAACAGTTCTTACTTATTGAATTCTCTTTCATATAATCCAAAAATCATTGAGATCGGTCAATAACTGTCAAAGTTCTTTGTCTTTCTTTCCTCAGTGTGATTTGTAATCTGAAACACTTTTTTGTACAAAACCATATGGCGCTTCGTAGGTGTTGGGCATTTCGGATCTTTCAACTCTTATTTGAAGAGATTGCAAACTAGCAACCTTATTTTAGTTTACCATCACTGGAAAGATCCGATTTTTCACTTTCTAATGGGTATGGAGGGTGAACATGGACAAAACTACAGCTTTATAACAAATGGCCTTTGTGCTCAGGCTTGAGTGTTTTTTTGTGTGTAACCTTGGTCGACTAAAGTTGCCAATGGTAAGGAAGAGGGGGTATGAGTGCAGTCGACTAAAGTCGCCTATGGTAATGAAAGGGTTAAACATAAAATACAATTCACACAACCCAATCGACCTCATGCCACTCCCAATCAGCTGAAACTTCACTGGAGCATTTCATTGAAGGGGCCTTAGTACGTTATTGAAGCTTCATCCTCCATTCTCACATCACTTTCTTCAATCTCCTCATCACCTTCTTCAATATCCTCATCACCGTCTTCAATGACCTCATCACTTTGCTTCAATCTCCTCATCACTTTCTTCAATCTCCTCATCACTTTCTTCAATATCCTCATCACTTTCTTCAATATCCTCATCACTGTCTTCAATCTCCTCATCACCTTCTTCAATATCCTCATCACTTTCTTCAATTTCCTCATCACTTTCTTCAATATCCTCATCACTTTCTTCAATATCCTCATCACTGTCTTCAATATTCTCATCACTGTCTTCAATATTCTCATCACTGTCTTCAATATCCTCATCATTTTTTTCAATATCCTCATCACTTTCTTCAATATCCTCATCACTTTCTTCAATATCCTCATCACTGTCTTCAATATTCTCATCACTGTCTTCAGGTGAAGGTGAAGCATCACTTTCAGGGCTTGCTGCTTCCATGCTTACATGGCTCCCATGCTGCGATTGTCGTCGTTTGCCTGAACCAGCTTGCTTCTGCTGCAGTTGTTGTCGTTTGCCTGAACCAGGTTGCATCTGCTGCAGTTGTTGTCGTTTGCCTGAACCAGGTTGCATCTGCTGCAGTTGTTGTCGTTTGCCTGAACCAGGTTGCATCTGCTGCAGTTTTTGTCGTTTGTCTGAACCAGGTTGCTTCTGCTGCAGTTGTGGTCGTTTGCCTGAACCAGGTTGCTTCTGTTGCAGTTTTTGTCGTTTGCCTGAACCAGGTTGCTTCTGCTGCAGTTGTTGTTTGCCTGAACCAGGTTGCATCTGCTGCAGTTGTTGTCGTTTGCCTGAACCAGGTTGCTTCTGCTGCAGTTGTCGTTTGCCTGAATCAGGTTGCTTCTGCTGCAGTTGTTGTTTGCCTAAATCAGGTTGCTTCTGTTGCAGTTGTTGTCGTTTGTCTGAACCAGGTTGCTTCTGTTGCAGTTTTTGTCGTTTGCCTGAACCAGGTTGCTTCTGCTGCAGTTGTTGTCGTTTGTCTGAACCAGGTTGCTTCTGCTGCAGTTGTTGTCGTTTGCCTGAATCAGGTTGCTTCTGCTGCAGTTGTTGTTGTTTGCCTGAACCAGGTTGCATCTGCTGCAGTTGTTGTCGTTTGCCTGAACCAGGTTGCATCTGCTGCAGTTGTTGTCGTTTGCCTGAACCAGGTTGCATCTGCTGCAGTTGTTGTTGTTTGCCTGAACCAGGTTGCATCTGCTGCAGTTGTTGTCGTTTGCCTGAACCAGGTTGCATCTGCTGCAGTTGTTGTTGTTTGCCTGAACCAGGTTGCTTCTGCTGCAGTTGTTGTCGTTTGCCTGAACCAGCTTGCTTCTGCTGCAGTTGTTGTCGTTTGCCTGAACCAGGTTGCATCTGCCTCAGTTGTTGTTGTTTGCCTGAACCAGGTTGCTTCTGCTGCAGTTGTTGTTTGCCTGAACCAGTTTGCTTCTGCTGCAGTTGTTGTTTGTTGTGTTTGCAATCTGTTACTTTCTTAACAACAGCTGAAGTACCTCGTACCCCAATACAGACACCAAGGGTACTCAAAAATGCTATTATCTCTTCGGGGCATTTGCGTTGATGAAGTTCAAAGGAAATAATGCGCTGAACAAGATTGAAGACTCGTGGACGGTGTGAATACATGATCAGTGACAATATGAAACCGAGACGCTGGGTACTGATAGCGTCTGCATCTTTAGGTGAATCTGCACTCAAACCTAAGAATTTTTTGCCCTTACACCATTTTTTCTTGTCTGGAAGCACAGACTTCAGGACATGCACCAGCAAAGGCATGCTAGACTCAGCCTCTTCGACGACCTCTCTCCAGTCAAAGTTTTTTACAATCTGCCTTTCAGGAAGGTTTATTAGACGGCTATTTTTGGGGAAAAATCTAACTTCACGATTAAGGGATTTGTTGAGGTATCTTTCTAATGAACGTTTTGCACTTGGCCTCTTCAGAAAAGTAGCAAGAGCAGATCTATACTTTCCAGTACTAATGTAGTTTAATACTTTCTCTTTATAGACAGTGACTTGTGATTTGGATTTCCTTCCCTTCTTTATCAATTGCAAACGTCTTTTGTTTTCACGTTCTCTTGTCCGTCTTTCTCTCCTTTGAACCTTTAACTCTTTGAAGCAAGTCCAACATATAAATCCGTCTTCACCATTGAATTGATCAGGTTTCAGGGCAGAATGCTTTAGACTATACCTATTCCATCCTCTTGAGAGTTTTGTAAACTTTGTCTTACACTTTAAACAGTTTTCAAAGTTAATTGTAACGTCTTGGACTGTTGATTGGTCAACTTTGGCTGTAGATTTATCAACTTCGGCTGTCGATTGGTCGTCTTGGATTGTTGATTGGTCGACTTGGAGTGCTGATTGGTCGACTTGGAGTACTGATTGGTCGACTTGGAGTACTAATTGGTCGACTTGGTCTGTTGATTGGTCGACTTGGATTGTTGATTGGTCGACTTGGATTGTTGATTGGTCATTTTGGAATGCCGATTGGTCCACTTGGACTGCTGATTGATCAATTGATTCCATTCCGTGTTTGGTTTTATTTCATGACATGTGTAGCCAATTCCTCAAATCAATCTCTAAAATGGTGACTTACAACCAAAACCAATTGTGGTTTCTTTCATTTGTTGATGTACAGACTGTTTCTTTGACATACAAGCGCCCTGTCCAGCTCCGGCCCCGTTTGCTTCAAAGATTGTTTGTTTTTCTGTATGTGAACCTTCACATAAGCTGTTGACACCCAGTGTATCAAATAATCTGCAAGTGAAAAAATACAAAATAAAGAAAAATCTTCAGTGATAACAAAATAATGGGGCATAAATGTACACTCAAATTGTAGATTCTCTCAATTGATAATCAATAAGCGAGAAAATTTCCGTATCATCCCACCACTTTCTAGGGGATTTATTTGATTTTTGAAAATGGATGTTGGACTTCATTTCCCTTTTTTTAATATTCCTTCTGAGGAATTGGTAGCTAAAACGCTGACTCATGTACGCTGACTTGGACGAATTGTCCAAGGTCACTTCGTACCCTGTAAAAGGTACGAAGTGTCTTGGGTACGAAAAGGTAAAGGTACAAATTGTCCTGACACCAAATTATCATGCCTGCAAGGACTACATAAGGTGTGTACATACACAGAATGCAGGATGCAATACCGGATTTTGCCGTAGTTTATATCGTAGGGGGTCGTGTATTCGGGGTGCCACTCATAAATCAAGGCAAATCTTTTACCTCTCTGCGTGCAATGTAAACAGTCCCAAGATACAATTTTTTTGTGGTTTGACTTGCCAAGTAAAGAGTCTCCTCCACTTGTAAATGCAAAACGTTGTGGTATTTTAGGCATTAATTCTACAAGGTACAAACATATGTCATACTATCGGGGCCATAAAACAAAAATTGCCCACCGAAAAAGTTTCATCAAACACTTTTTCAATTCACAATTCACGATGATCAAATCATGTGACTGAACATTCTGCTGAGCATTCTGGGGAAAAAAATACAGAGGCTTAAAGAAGCCATGTGCCTTATATCATTTTCTAGTCTGGAGAATTTTTTGTGTAACTCTCATGTCATTATTAATATCTATTAATATCAAAATTTAAACATCGGCTTGGTGATTTAATTATCACTGTTTATTTATGTGCTTTATTATAAATGTTAAGGAACATAAAAAGACACAAAAATAAATAAAAATCAGATTTGAAAGCCAAGAATTATTAACACTAGTTTTTTGGGTTTTTTTGCAAATTACCATGGTAATTTTAAAAATTAAATAAAAAATATTTTGAATAAAATGAAGACAACTGCTGGCTGCTAGAGTCATACACAAAGTCTCACAGAACACTTGTATTGTAGTCAATGCAGATGTTTCTTCCACATATGGCTTCACCGGGACACCGTACTTTCTTGTTTGCCTTGAAAACAGGTAAACCTCAAAACAAATGGGACGCTATTGAAGTCATCGAAGATCGGTGCGTGGTGTGAAAGTTTCAATGTCCATCAAGTTTTATATTAATATTATGTTTGCATAGGGCCTACTTCTTATAAACAAAGGAAGCCAATTAGGGCATCAGTTGATATATATTTATATGGCATCATTTTTTTTTTTCAATTCAAAGAAAAAGCTATACCCCGAAAACTAGCCCCATTAATAGTGCCAATATACTATCGGAGGAAGTCCAGAGTACATATTTATTGGCACTATTAATGGGGCTACCCGAAAACCGGTGACTGGAGGATAACACGGTCATGCGGTCATACTAATTAGCGTCAACAGGCCCATGTCACGACAACTCAAGACAACTCCACGACAACTCAAGACAACAAGTTTAAAATACCATCGAATGTAATGGTTGTAATCAGATCAGAGTGTATCTGGAAACACGTTTAAATCTGACTGGAACCATCGTGGATACATATTTTTCACGAGAAAAAATGTTTTTTTTTTCGTAAAAATAGTCAACTTTCTCCGTCCATAGAACTGGCCGACGTGATGCTATTGCGCTTGCGCAATGACATTGGACCGCACCATTACACTACAGGTAAGTGCAATATTTGAGTCGAGAATGGTGCCCAAACACTCATGTCAATGTAAGAAACTCTTTGTATTATAGTTTTATTTACATGTATTTCTTTGTTTTGTTTTTGTTTTTTCTTTCATTATTTCTTTTGTTCTTTAACTTTTTTTCTGTCTCAATTTCTTTTTGTCCTGTCCTTCTCCATTTCTTTCTTTATTCATTTGTTTATTCCTATATATTCTTTTTTTCATTATTTCTTTATTACCTTATTACTTTATTTTCCTATTACTATTTCTATTATTATTCGATATTGATTGCTTGGTTTTTGTAATATTTTTTTTATGAAACAAAAGTTTCTGTTTAGCTAGTCTGTGTATTTTGTTAATCATATAATGACTTTCCAAAAAAGGATTGCTGATTTAATTTTATATTTTTTTTCTCATTTATTTTCAACATAATTACATAATTAATTTTTTAATGTTTAATTACTGCTACGTCAACCCCCCTTACCGACATAGCCTTGATCAAGGCAGTCGCATTTTTCACTCAAAAAAACCCGCCGTAAACGCACACATACGCTGTGCGTAAGGTGTGTATCACATCGCACCACCCACCCGTATACACTATGCGTAATGTGTGTATCACGTCGCACGACGCCCGTACACACACTGTGCGCAGGTCATCCGCACTCGTACCACTCTCCGCATGCGGAGACCGTCAGGCCGACAGCCTTAGACGGGTCTGTAACTTCCGGGTTTAATGTGTTTCTTGATATTTTCGTCCGATATTGGACGAAAATGGGGGGACTCTCGGATATGCTAGTATGCAGCTCATGAATATTAAAATCTTTCGTCAGACCTATTGCAGACAACACAGGATGGGAAGCAAATGAATTATTCATTTTGACGTCCAATCACGAGCTTCTCTCACTATGACCTTTGTACCATATCATGCTTGCTGTATGTGATGCGATAAGAGAATGACCAGCCTGGGCGACAATCACGCAGATTACCGGTCCAAATGGCTGAGACAATGCTACACACAAACGCCATTAAGTCGGAAAGTATGTTACCGACTTAATGGCATTTGTGTATAGCATTGTCTCAGCCATTTGGACCGGTAATCTGCGTGATTGTCGCCCAGGCTGGTCAGTCAGCTACAAGTGCTGAACCCGGGCGCGGCCCCGTGCCAGTGGAGCTTTATGCGCTGCACTCAAGTTCCCTCATTGGACTACCCTGATCAATCGCTATTCTTTTCGGTTATTAATTCTGGAGTTTATAGGATTTGAGGCATTGCAATTCTGGAGTTGATGTAGTTTCTGCATCTGTGTTTTCCTGACATGTCCTCTCGGAGTCCGACTCTGTGCAGCCACACCGTCTTCATACTTTTGAATTGTTCTCAGACAGGGTCTTTTAAGAATTTACTGCTAACAAAAATTGACAGGATACAGCCACACATGATACATGTGAAATAAATTTTTTGCTACCCTATTCTATAGTGAGTGTACTTGAAAAATTTGGTGTTAGGCAGCTCTGTTTTAGTGGGGCGGCCCAAATGATATAAAAAGTGCAATGAGCTATATGCCTTTATGATGAAACAATCAGCAATGATAGTTTATTGAGGTCTTTGTTTTATATATTCTACCTCCAATGAATGCACCAACAATGATTAAATCACTGTTTAATGATGTAAGATGGAGACAGGAGATGGTCAATCGGGCCTTACGTCATTACAAAAAACACACCAGAAAAGCGTCTTCCTGCTGGAAAATGGTGTATGTAAGTTATGTAACAAATCAATCCACGCAACCTCATTTGTTTAATTCCTGCCATGCCCTCATTGTCTCACTCAGCTGAGGAGAGCGCAACATTTTCAGATAGATATTATTATAACAAAGTATTCCCAAATTCAAACCGGCGCGCCAGTGCAGTAGCCACATCTGGATACTGCATGCATATTCATAAGGTTGAGTACACAAGACTTCCGCCACTGACCAATGGGGTCTCGCCTTTCGCGCGCATTATAGTAATGAGTCATTGGCTTCAAGACAGAACCGTCAAGGCGTTGATTCGGTGAGTAAACGCATACAGCTCACACGAGCACGCGCACACCGTACTGCACACACAGACACCATGCACACAGCTCGGGCGGGTTGGTAGCTCGGGTGGGTAGCGCGGCGCAAATAAAATAAAAATGAAAACAATAACATAAAATTGAGAAAAAACCTCCAACGCCTTGATCTACCGACACTGTACACAAGGGTAGTTCCCAACCCCTAACACAAACCCACCCATATCATAATGGTGCGGTCCAAAGTCATTGCGCAAGTGCAATAGCATCACGTCGGCCAGTTCTACGGACGGAGAAAATTGACTATTTTTTACGAAAAAAACATTTTTTCCTGTGAAAAATATGTATGCACGATGGTTCCAGTCAGTTTTAAACGTGTTTCCAGATACACTCTGATTACAACCATTGTATTTGGTGGTATTTTAAACTTGTTGTCTTGAGTTGTCTTGAGTTGTCGTGGAGTTGTCTTGAGTTGTCGTGAAATGGGCCTGTTGACGCTAATTAGCACAACACTGTTCCGTCCCAACTTGACAATCGTCCCAACTATAGTTGGGCCGGGTCCCAATGAATGGATTCATTACACATTCAAGATCAAATCCGTGTTCTTGGAATGTGGGTCATGATTTTTGAAAGTGGTAAAAATTGGGCAAATCTGGTCACAAGTCTCGAAAAAAAATTCACATTTCACATTTCGCACCCTTTTGCCATAATCCAACTCGTAACCCTCCGGTCGTTCCGACCGTCGGGAGGAGGGTTACGATTATCGCAACTAGCTAGTTTATTGCTCCATGATTGTGGGGACTGCAACATGCGGCCGTGGATCTCCCCCTCAACAACTTGTTCATTATTTATGTGGGTATTATTGGGCCCAATTTTGGCTTTAAATAGTAGATGAGTGTGAAATTTGTCATTTATGTGCCTGTGGCTACTGTCCTAACTACAGTTGGGACGCCCCAACTTGAACACTCAAGTTGGGACCAGTCCCAACTATAGTTGGTGCGGTTGTCAAGTTGGGGCGGAACAGAACGACCCCGGGCCGGGCCGGTTAATGACGGTCTGACGGTTGGACAGTGCAAGAACACGCACAATCAATGCAGCAATAAAACAAGTGGCAATTTTATTGGGTTTCATTTTATTTGGTTACATTGTGTAACAGGATTTCACTTTTAATTTAAAGTTCCTTTAATTGTTCCTTCAGCTTTTGTGTAGGATTTATTTAGACTCAAACGTGCATACTGTCATATGCATGCTTGTTGTATGGCAATGCATGCGATGCACCGTGTATTTCCGACAGCTGCACCGTGATATAGCGTAGGTCGAAAAGCATGAAACTGAAAGTGAGAATTATCCATTATCCGATTTTTGGAGTAACTGCAGTCAAGGAATTGCACAGGATTTTACCGCTTACCACAACAACAGGTCAGCTCGTTGTCACCAAACTTTCAAACAGTCTGTACGTAATTCGTAATCGTAGTGAGTGGAGTGGCACCTCCGAATGGCGTGAGATAATGCAAGAGAGGGCGCACTTTATCAACACTGTTCGATAAGTGAAACTTTGTGGTAAATACAGACTTCATGTTTACTTCATAGTGCACATAATAATACACGGTGGTTCAACAAAGTGACACTTGTCGCGCAGTGGACCCCAACATTCAACAAAGAGGGACAGAAAAAAACCCTCGACAACACAACAGTCAACACACATCTATTTTGTTTTACCTGTGTCTGTTTATAGTGTCTTGACAGTGTCAGTGTTAGTGTCAGCAAAATAAGTACTCTGCAATACTGGTCGCTGCTTCGCCTTGTTCATGGTAGAAAAAACACATGTGATAACAACACTTTATGGTTTGGGGAAACTAACTAACCTTGATTGAATATGAGTATTAAAATAAAAATTTTATATTATGAAATAATTAATTAAAGCTGTTAAATATCAAACTCAGTCTTAAATAATCGTAAACCCTCACATCCCGACGGTCGCAGACCGTCCCTCAATCTTCCCTATCTATAGGCCTACTTGGGAGGATTGATGGTTACTATAATCAAAAAATAACTCTGTATACCGGCCATTGCTCTATTGGTCTACCAAGAGATGCTGGACTATTTCCTTCCTCCATGGTCAGAGCATAGTCCACAACAATGGATGTACAGCTGAGGTGAAGACTATTGCAGAGATAAGTGCCAGTAAAAACTCCCTGGAGCTAATGAATAGAGATGTGTGACCTGAATATGCCCAATGATGGAGCGGTGATGACGTCTAGTATGCAAGGAGTGTTCTAAAGTCTGACGCTGTGGGCATGAAGGAGAACTTGTAGATGTCCTTAGTGGAGTGGGTCGTGAGGAGCTGGTATTTTACCAGGTGGTGGTTTTTAAGTCTAGTATTTATGGTGAGGTACTGTTGCTACATTCATTGTAGTCAGCAAAGTCCATTGTCATTATAAAGTCAAGATATAATGCCAAGGAGCAATTAATATTATACGTGTTGTAGTTAAGTGTGTTGCTTAAGTCAAGGAGACAAGTGTCTAATTCCCAAGTGTCGGGAGATTCAAACCCAGATTGGGATCACCCAGCCACCAGCCCAGAAGTTTGAACTTGAACTTTGAAGTCAATTCGCTAGAGCACTCGGCCACGACATGCAGTTTTTCTTCAATTTTATCTCCCCAAGCTCTACTCAATCAACACTTCATTGGCAGCAACCATTTTGTTTTGTAGGATTTTTTTTTTGAGTCCCTGCGCTATGGTTAAAGCATGATGTTCGGTGCTTAGACGTGCGCTGAATTTCACAGAGCTGTTTTAGTACATGTAAATTTTAAACGGAAGCTAGTGATTTAACAGTGATCTGTTGGTGTTGTGACATGTAATACTTTGTTTTTGTAAGGGCAAGGCATTTTTTTTCTTAGCAGAGGGCACCTCAACGAGGGCAATTTTAATTTCTACTGGAACATTACAAAGGGCACCAAGGCAATGACTAGGGGCATGGAGGTAATTTCCGCTGGGGCATCAGGCTTGATTAAATTGGTGTTAACTTAATGAACCCAAAACATTCCAATACCGTGACTTGGTTTATTTTTTTTGTTAATTGTGTATACTTTGATTTTGTATGACTGGCCTGATTCTATTAAGGTGGTCTGACCCGTTCATTTTGCCCATTACCTGACCCTCCTATACATGTAGGTGCATACTCCAAGACGCCTCAAAATAAATCTCCCTTATGCCAGGTACACATTGGTGAAGTATCCCATGCCAGACTGTCCAGTCCTTATATTTATGGTCGAACAAATTGCCACTGCAGAAATTGACCAAGGTTGAGAACCTTATCTCTTCCCCAACAGTCACCCAAATTCCATTGCAATTAAGCTTAGCCTGTGGCTTCTCCAGTTTACCACTCCGATTGAAGCACAAAAGGCAATGGTTGTACTCTCTACTGTTGTAGCATAGTGGGGTATAGACTGGTTGTCTCGAGAAACATGCTGATAGTAGGAGGGACATACAAATGTTTATAACACAATCAAGAACAACCCACGCAGTGTATGTCTAGTCTCATGCCAATCATGGTGTCAGAGAAAGTTCCAACATTAGTAGTAGTGATTTTGGTTGTGCAGTATCGAATTGAACAAACTCAGCCCACGCAGGAAGAATAATCCGTATTTGGAAGACACAATCTGAGAAACGTATCTGAAAGATTCAAATTTCGGGGGGTAAAAATTATATCTTTTTCCATCACCACATATTACTTCGAAGTGAAATGATTCGGAAAATGCTTTATACTGTCGAAAGCTGTTGTAGGCCTACTGATAACCAAGTAAGTTTTTATTGCCATTAATTTTAAGAGTGATTACCAAACGTATACCTTCCCTTTAATTTATTTTACATGTAGTCAGCATCAGGTTAATAATAGGTAAAAGTGTTTCAAACATAATTTTTTCTTCGGAGCTTTCAATTATGGGAACTTGATGAATTTGAATTAAAAGTGGTGCCAAATGTCGTAATATCTTTTTGCTATGTAAGATTCTCGCATTTATTTCTAAAGGATTGACACTCGACATGTAACAAGTTACGTTTGCTTGTTTTTGTTGTATTTGATTTGTATTTGTTTTAGGGGGGGGGCAGCTCAGGAGGCTTGGAACAAACTTTATAATGGTACCAACACCCCCTCCTTTGTCCAGTAATACCCAGACCAAAATGCAATTGAAGCTTTTTGATATTTGTACCAGTACTCTAGCGGCGATAGATTTATTTACATATAGCTAGTTTAACAAGTTTAAAAAGTCTTTATGTAATAATTAGCCGATAATTTGCTGATAAACTCTAAGTTGTATTCTTTTGAAAGGCATAGCCATCAGATTTAAATTCTATGTAAGTAAAATGTGTGTATGAAAGTTCTATTATTGGATGTATGATTAATGTAATAAATTGAAGTGTAACAGGAAATTAAATCAGCGTTCTCCATTACACAGGTCGGCTGGCCAAATGGCAGTCAAAATTCACTCTAAGTGAAGTGGTCCGACTGGCTAGTTCGGCGTTGAAAAGCTTCCCTATTTCATTTGAAATAAGGACCAGTGAAAAAGGTGATGGACTAGTGAAATGGCAAGCTAACTGGTCCTGCTGGCCAGTCACTAAAAAAAAGTTAAGGGCAAACCGTGATTAAATGTAATGCTGCTATGGGTTACAAACCTAGGAGGAAAATGTTATTTATCAAAACATATATAATGCTCACTAGCTATAAGTTAGTAAAGACTCAGTGCGTGCATACAGTGTACAGTCGACTATCGTCATAACAAGTTCGCTGGGAGTGTCTAAATTACTTCTTTATAACAGGAACGTTGTTATAAGAGGACAGCAAAACAAAGAAACACAAAGCAGAAATGAGATTTGGTACTTCAGCATGTACTCTTTATAAGTAGGACTCTTTATAACATGCTCTTTATAACAATTGTTGACTGTACATGCAAGTACCATGTCCAAATCTTGCTCGACTAAAAGCCGCGTCCAAAGAGTGGCTTCTGCTATGGCTATACCGTTGGATGTGATGACAACATTGAAGAAAAGGACTAATCAGCTCTCGAGCCATAGCCATTCAATCTGTATTTGTATTTTTGCAGAATGAAAACATTTATTAAGGCTTCCCATTGCGCTCTAGCAATTATTATTGGGCTCATAAAATGATTTGGTTTTATCCCACTCTTGAGACCGCAAGGTGAAGGTCCTCCACTCATTCCATTACTTTAATGTCTGTGTGATCCTTGTTTTATTTACAATACAAAATGTGTGCTTGGTCATTTTGTTTGTAACAACTTTTTGTACAGCAATTTTCTGGTTTGTATTCCCAAATTGGTGCAAATAAAATAAACCGTGTTGGCGGTCTCGACTGAGAACTTGCATGCGGATTAGTGTATTTGTTTAATGTTTGTTGCGAGGTGGGGGGGGGGCCCTCGTTTGGAAACACACGTGCAATACCTACCCAAGGGAGGGTTCTCAAAAGGGTCGGTGCTCAATGTCCTGCACCACTGTTTTATCAATGGTGAGCAGCCAAAGAAAGTCACACCCCCCTACGGTGATCCCCTCTGCTGCCGCTTCCCAGGTCGTATCGTTATTACTTGGATGTGATCCTTGGCTTTACGGCAGGTACAGGCTGAATGGCTTCTGACTAGCACCCAGAAAGAAGATATTGGCAAACTAGGGAGACCACCAACATTATGGCCAAATAGCTCAGTTGTTAGAGCACCGGCACGTTAATCCAGAGGTCGCAGGTCAAATGCCGCTCTCATCAATTTTTCTTTATTCAACCCAAAAGTAAATTTCCAATACTTTGTAGTTTTGTGGTTACTTAATTCCCTTCTTTAATAAAGGTTGCTCGCTTGTTTAAGCCTAATAACTTTGAATATTCTGTTCATTATTACCTTGTATATGTACAGGGTGTTGCTACGGCGGCCTATGTTCAAGCAAAATAAAGCCGCCAGTCGCAGCCGCCAATTCGGACACAGCCTGTGTCAAGGGTCAAATACAAGACAAATTCGGTCAAACTATAAGAAATCTTTTATTTCCTTCTCAATTTCACTGGATCAATCTATATTGAATGAGACAGAACTATTGTATAAAAATAGTGTTAAATCAAACTCAAAACTCGTTTGAAATTAGAAAAACACTTTGTTTGACAAAATGGAAATAAATGTAAATTGAAAGTGTTTTCAAAAACAAACAAATAACTACAAAATAAAATGTAGTTGGGAATTTCATCTTTTTGCAGTTACAAAGTTACATGTCTGGGTTTTAGGATTTGGGTTAGTAATTGTTTTGAATTTATTTGAGAGAACTGTGTGGGTTTGGTTTTGATAGGGCGATGCAGGCAGGTGAAATGGGATGCATTTTGGTAGAGCATAATTTGTTACCATCGAGAACTTAGGTGCCTTTTGAAACGAGAAATGACATGGTAGTTACCATTGGTTTTCCAAAGTAATTAATGAGGACATCAAACTGGAAAGTGTCAATGTTTACAACATAATATATCCAATTATAAGAAGCATACTCTTTGCTATGTTGCCAATAGAAAAAAAAATTGTCAATTTTGCACCGATACCCCTTGTACTGTGACAGGGACAAGATTATTTCATGATATGCATGTCAAGATTAACGCTGTGTCTAAATTGGTGGCTATGGATGCAACTGTTGCGAAAAGGTGTCGCTAAGGCGGCCTATACTTCAAGCAAATTGAAGAGGTGATCCAGCCATAGCCGTAGTCACAGCCGCCAATTCAGACACAGCCTGTGTCAGAGGTCAAATACAAGACAAATTTGGTCAAACTATAATAATGTTTTATTTCCTTCTCAATGTTACTGGATCAATCTAGATTCAATGAGACAGAACTATATACATGTATAAAAATAGTGTTAAATCAAACTCAAAACTCGTTTCAAATTAGAAAATTACAAACAGTTGGCTACAATGTTTTTTGTAATGGACAGTTTTCATCATCATCATCATGCGTTGAAGTATAGGACGTCCTTAGTAACACCCTTAGCTACAGTCATAGCCGTAGCCGTAGCTGTAGCCGTAGCTGTAGCCGCCAATTTGGATACGGCAAAATTTGTCTTATCATTAAATGTAGGAAGGGTCTCTTGTTACCCAAGTAAACAATGTCTCCTATCAAAAAAAATTGAACATTTTAACAATTACGTATGTACACTTCTCAGGTTCACATAAAGGAATGACAACGTTGGGCAAAAAGGTTTTCACACTTCATTATATACACCGAGGCCCAAGCCAGGTTCATACTTCACATACAAATTACAAAAGTGAAGCAAATTTTCTTGCGTCACAATTAGAAAACAGTGCATAATGTTTGGTTGCACAAAGAAAATTCCCCTCGCATTTTTGTTTTCGCATGGAGCATGAACCAAGCTTTACTTGTATTACTACCAGCGTCTGAAGTAAGTGGCTACAGCTACTGGCTACAACGACATAGCCACTGCCAAAGCCATTAATTTAGACCTGGCATTAACATTTCTATGTTCAGTTGCGGCCATGCTGAAACTTGATTTCTGCAAGACAGTTTCTTTTCTCTTGTGGGTTATGACATGTATTTGTATTTTTGCAGAAAGAACAATTTTATTAAGGCTTCCCATTGTGATCTAGCCATTCTTATTGGGCTCATTTTTTGGAGTTAAAAGATATCATAAAATGATTCCCCCTCACCCCCCCAAACAATTGAGACCACCAGGTGAAGGTCCTCCACTGATTTCATTTCTTTATATTTGTAATAATTGTTTTTAATATTTATAATACAAAATGAACCAAGATTTACTTACAAGTATTACCAGCAGTTTGTTTGCTCAGTGCCTAAAATTCAACATAACTGTTGTATTCAACATCATTTTACAAAAAAACCCATCAATATTTCCTTGGATACAAAAGTTGCGGAGTTCAAATTTGAACCAGCGCCATCGGGGCAGGTGCCTGTTGGATCTTGTTTTCTATCGTTGGGCCTTGAATTCTACTGAACAGACCCCATGCATACGAAGCCACGCTGAGGTCATACAATGGAAACATGTACCTGTGTATACCCTGCGCACAATTAACAGCCAATGAGAGGTCTTTCTTTGTCCTCAGTGAGGGCGCTGTTTGAGCTTGTAACGTCATATGCAAGGTGTCTGTTTCACATTGCAAAACAGTTTCAACGATAAGTAAATTATTACACATAACCATTAAAGGTATTATATACAGGATTGGTAAGGAAAAAAAATCATCATCATTGTTTAAGTTAAGTCTGAACGTGGAGGTAGGATACCTCCATGGTCTGAATGCTTACTGATTAAGAAGTTCATACTAGAACGGTTTTTTTCCGTGAAATATTTCCCTCTAAAATGAAGTCATATTAAAAAACAATGAAAACTGCAACAGCTGGTTTTGGTTGTTACAACCAAAATTAAGGACAATGTGTTTACATGCTGAAAACTTGTGCATGGTTTTACACCATTTTCTCCGGACTCAAAACGGATTAAGCCCAAATGTTCACAGCTTTGTTATTTCATGTATAATGGTTGATCACACAAAACATGAACACTGTCTGCGACTATTTTGTCAGCTCTACCAGTCCTGTATGATACCTTTAATAAGAAAGATTAACCCTTTCCATTTCACCTTTTTTACCATTTCACCTCGTTTAGAACATATAAATCATTGGGTTTGTAAAAGAAACTGTATTTTCAACCTCAAATTTTCAATGAATGAACACACCATGTATCCAACCAGTAGGCCCTAAGTTTCTCAAATCTTTTGAGAAAACAGATTTTAACATTTTATGCTTCTCAGGGAATTAAAACAATATTTGTTTGATTATTGTTAAATTACTTGTTTGTGAATTCAAAGTGATATTGCAGAGAAACACAATTGTGCAATTTTGATTTTCTAAAACCCATCAAACTCCAGCAGCACATTTTCTTTGATTCTGTTTGACTGAGGACTGCAACAATAAACTGATTATGCTTTACACAGGATCAGTCACAGCACCGTAAAATGATCATGCTTTACATGGGATCAGGCACTCCACCATAATCAGAGTCCAACAGTTTGGGTGTTGAGTTGTAGTTGTGGTGTTTGAGTTGTAGTTGTGGTGTTTGATTTTTTTCAGAGTGAGGAAGGATCCTAGTACATGCACTGCAGGGTTTGCCCTTAGCTTTTAATTTCACTAGTCCGTCAGCTTTTTCACTAGTCCATAATTCATATTAAATAGGAAAGCTTTTCAACAGTGAACTATCCAGCCGGACCACTCAAAGTGTATATTGACTGGTCCTCAGGTGTTTTAACTGGCATTTGGCTGGTGGACCACTGTAAAGGGAGAACACCGACATGTAAATCATCCTAGGGAGTCCATAAGGCTTAATTCAAGATATATTAAAACACAAACGGAGACAAGATATTTTGGCAATTACACTTGACAGTATTTTAAACTGAAATAACATCCTGGGAATTTGGTTTTTGCATATGTAGTAGACTGTATAGTTTTGAGCTTATAAATAATCAAAACAAATTAAGATGAAAAAAAGAAAAGTTGTTTCTCCCTGATCACTACAAGTCAGGTTTACCTTTAGAGGTAGGGTCATAGATTGGTAAATACTCCAAAAATGAATGGCCATAAAAACTTACTTGGTGAGAAGCACTGCAGGTGTTGATAGTGTAAACTATTTTGAGAAAGGTTTCCCTTTGAAGTAATATGGTTTGCAAAAATATTCACCCCAAAACATTTGAATCTGAGAAACGATGTCATGCATGAATCCTTTCTCAGATTTCTGAGGGTTGGTGTCCGTTCAAAAGTAGACACTGTATTCAGCTTTCACATGTGACTTTGATTGTGTCTTTCTAATGTTGCCTATAGACGATGTGACCTATGACATCACATGTTTACAAAAGAGCCACAGAGCCTGGACTTCCTGCAGGCACGATTTGTACACAGACTAATGGAATAAAACATAAAATCTTATATTTTATGGAGATTGCACTGTCTAATTCCTATCAACTTTTGATATGATGAAAGGGGGCACATCTCAAAACTTGTCCAGCTTTTACTTTCATTATTCTTGGATTTATGTGGAAATTATGACACAAAATGTCAACTTTCCCATAGGACCTGTGTAGTATCTTGCCTGCCAGAATACCCAAATAATGCACAAGGTCACACTTATTGTAAACAAAGTTCACATGGTCTATTAATCAGCAATACGTTGACAAAAACCAATTACCAATATATGACCCTACCTTTACCCCTTTAGAGACCATTTCATGTCTATATAATCATCACCATAAGACATGGCTAATATTGTTCAGTTTTTTACACAATTTTTTCTTGTAAAAGTGTCTGAAAAAATGTTAAGAAACAGACATTCGGTTTTGTTTTTAGAAACAAAGATACTATGTTAACATGGGAAACATTTGAAAATGTCAAATCAGGACTTGACCTTTGCTCTGACCTGTTTCAAGTAGGTCAGATCTTGCAGCCATTTGCCGCCACTATGGGCGTTTTGGCACAAGGCGTTTCTGGCCGCTATGGTCTCCAAAGGGTTAAACATAAAATACAATTCACACAACCCAATCGACCTCATGCCACTCCCAATTAGCTGAAACTTCACTGGAGCATTTAATTGAAGGGGCCTTCTACGTTATTGAAGCTTCATCCTCCAGTCTCACATCTTCTTCAATCTCCTCATCACCGTCTTCAATAACCTCATCACTTTCTTAAATCTCCTCATCACTTTCTTCAATCTCCTCATCACTTTCTTCAATCTCCTCATCACTTTCTTCAATCTCCTCATCACTTTCTTCAATCTCCTCATCACTTTCTTCAATCTCCTCATCACTTTCTTCAATATCCTCATCACTTTTTTCAATCTCCTCATCACTTTCTTCAATATCCTCATCACTTTCTTCAATATCCTCATCACTTTCTTCAATATCCTCATCACTGTCTTCAATATTCGCATCACTGTCTTCATTATCCTCATCATTCTCTTCTTCAGGTGAAGCATCACTTTCAGGGCTTGCTGCTTCCATGCTTACATGGCTCCCATGCTGCAATTGTTGTCGTTTGCCTGAACCAGGTTGCTTCTGCTGCAGTTGTGGTCGTTTGCCTGAACCAGCTTGCTTCTGTTGCAGTTTTTGTCGTTTGCCTGAACCAGGTTGCATCTGCTGCAGTTGTTGTCGTTTGCCTGAACCAGGTTGCATCTGCTGCAGTTGTTGTCGTTTGCCTGAACCAGGTTGCATCTGCTGCAGTTGTTTTCGTTTGCCTGAACCAGGTTGCATCTGCTGCAGTTGTTGTCGTTTTCCTGAACCAGGTTGCTTCTCCTGCAGTTGTTGTCGTTTGCCTGAACCAGGTTGCTTCTCCTGCAGTTGTTGTCGTTTGCCTGAACCAGGTTGCATCTGCTGCAGTTGTTGTCGTTTGCCTGAACCAGGTTGCATCTGCTGCAGTTGTTGTCGTTTGCCTGAACCAGGTTGCTTCTGCTGCAGTTGTTGTTGTTTGCCTGAACCAGGTTGCTTCTGCTGCAGTTGTTGTCGTTTGCCTGAACCAGGTTGCATCTGCTGCAGTTGTTGTTGTTTGCCTGAACCAGGTTGCTTCTGCTGCAGTTGTTGTTGTTTGCCTGAACCAGGTTGCATCTGCTGCAGCTGTTGTCGTTTGCCTAAACCAGGTTGCATCTGCTGCAGTTGTTGTTGTTTGCCTGAACCAGGTTGCTTCTGCTGCAGTTGTTGTCGTTTGCCTGAACCAGGTTGCATCTGCTGCAGTTGTTGTTGTTTGCCTGAACCAGGTTGCTTCTGCTGCAGTTGTTGTTGTTTGCCTGAACCAGTTTGCTTCTGCTGCAGTTGTTGTTTGTTGTGTTTGCAATCTGTTACTTTCTTAACAACAGCTGAAGTACCTCGTACCCCAATACAGACACCAAGGGTACTCAAAAATGCCGTTATCTTTTGGGGGCATTTGCGTTGATAAAGTTCAAAGGAAATAATGCGCTGGACGAGATTGAAGACTCGTGGACGGTGTGAATACATGATCAGTGACAATATGAAACCGAGACGCTGAGTACTGATAGCGTCCGCATCTTCAGGTGAATCTGCACCAAAACCTAAGAATCTTTGGCCCTTACACCATTTATTCTTGTCTGGAAGCACAGACTTCAGGACATGCACCAGCAAAGGCATGCTAGACTCAGCCTCTTCGACAACCTCTCTCCAGTCAAAGTTTTTTACAATCTGCCTTTCCGGAAGGTTTACTAGAAGGCTATTTTTGGGGAAAGATTTAACTTCACGATGAAGGGATTTGTTGAGGTATGTTTTTAATGAACGTTTTGCACATGGCCTCGTCAGAAAAGTATTCAGAGCAGATCTATACTTTCCTGTACTAATGTAGTTTAATACTTTCTCTTTATAGATAGGGATTTGTGGTTTGGATTTCCTTCCCTTCTTTATCAATTGCAAACGTCTTTTGTTTTCACATGCTCTCTTCTGTTTTACTGTCCTTAAATGTGCTTTGGTTTCACGTTCTCTCATCTGTTTTTCTCTCCTTTGATCCTTTAACTCTTTGTAGCAAGTGAAGCATATAAATCCGTCTTCACCATTGAATTGATCAGGTTTCAGGGCAGAATGCTTTAGAGTATACCTATTCCATCCTCTTGAGCGTCTTGTAAACTTTGTCTTACACTTTAAACAGTTTTCAAAGTTAATTGTAATGTCTTGGACTGTTGA
Organism: Plazaster borealis; assembly: GCA_021014325.1. Lineage (NCBI taxonomy): Eukaryota > Metazoa > Echinodermata > Asteroidea > Forcipulatida > Labidiasteridae > Plazaster > Plazaster borealis. Next base: position 10,614,410 of record CM037475.1, read on the forward strand.
TTGGTCAACTTTGGCTGTAGATTGATCAACTTCGGCTGTCAATTGGTCGTCTTGGATTGTTGATTGGTCGACTTGGAGTGTCGATTGGTCGACTTGGAGTACTGATTGGTCGACTTGGAGTACTGATTGGTCGACTTGGTCTGTTGATTGGTCGACTTGGATTGTTAATTGGTCGTCTTGGATTGTTGATTGGTCATTTTGGAATGCCGATTGGTCCACTTGGACTGCTGATTGATCAATTGATTCCATTCCGTGTTTGGTTTTATTTCATGACATGTGTAGCCAATTCCTCAAATCAATCTCTAAAATGGTGACTTACAATCAAAACCAATTGTGGTTTCTTTCATTTGTTGATGCACAGACTGTTTCTTTTGACATACAAGCGCCCTGTCCAACTCCGGCCCTGTTTGCTTCAAAGATTGTTTGTTTTTCTGTATGTGAACCTTCACAGAAGCTGTTGACACCCAGTGTATCAAATAATCTGCAAGTGAAAAAATACAAAATAAAGAAAAATCTTCAGTGATAACAAAATAATGGGGCATAAATGTACACTCAAATTGTAGATTCTCTCAATTGATAATCAATCAGCGAGAAAATTTCCGTATAATCCCACCACTTTCTAGGGGATTTATTTGATTTTTGAAAATGGATGTTGGACTTCATTTCCCTTTTTTTAATATACCTTCTGAGGAATTGGTAGCTAAAACGCTGACTCGGGTAGGCCGACTTGGACGAATTGTCCAAGGTCACTTCGTACCCTGTAAAAGGTACGAAGTGTCTCGGGTTAGAAAAGGGAAAGGTACAAATTGTCCTGACACCAAATTATCATGCCTGCAAGGACTACATAAGGTGTGTACATACACAGAATGCAGGATGCAATACCGGATTTTGCCGTAGTTTATATCGTAGGGGGTCCTGTATTCAGGGTGCCACTCATAAATCAAGGCAAATCTTTTACCTCTCTGCGCGCGATGTAAACAGTCCCTAGATATACAATTTTTTGTGGTTTGACTTGCCAAGCAAAGAGTCTCCTCCACTTGTAAATGCAAAACGTTGTGGTATTTTAGGCATTAATACTACAAGGTACAAACATATGTCATACTGTCGGGGCCATAAAACAAAAATTGCCCACCGAAAAAGTTTCATCAAACACTTTTTCAGGAGGCTTAAAATACAGAGGCTTAAAGAAGCCATGTGCCTTATATCATTTTCTAGTCTGGAGAATTTTTTGTGTAACTCTCATGTCATTATTAATATTTATTAATATCAAATTTTAAACATCGGCTTGGTGATTTAATTATCACTGTTTATTTATGTGCTTTATTATAAATGTTAAGGAACATAAAAAGACACAAAAATAAATAAAAATCAGATTTGAAAGCCAAGAATTATTAACACTAGTTTTTTGGGTTTTTAGCAAATTACCATGGTAATTTTTAAAATTAAATAAAAAATGTTTTGAATAAAATGAAGACAACTGCTGGCTGCTAGAGTCATACACAAAGCCTCACAGAACACTTGTATTGTAGTCAATGCAGAGGTTTCTTCCACATATGGCTTCACCGGGACACCATACTTTCTTGTTTGCCTTGAAAACAGGTAAAACTCAAAACAAATGGGACGCTATTGAAGTCATCGAAGATCGGTGCGTGGTGTGAAAGTTTCAATGTCCATCAAGTTTTATATTAATATTATGTTTGCATAGGGCCTACTTCTTATAAACAAAGGAAGCCAATTAGGGCATCAGTTGATATATATTTATATGGCATCATTTTTTTTTTTTCAATTCAAAGAAAAAGCTATACCCCGAAAACTAGCCCTAATAATAGTGCCAAGATATACTATCGGAGGAAGTCCAGAGTACATGTCTATATTGGCACTATTAATGGGGCTACCCGAAAACCGGTGACTGGAGGATAACACGGTCATGCGGTCATACTAATTAGCGTCAACAGGCCCATGTCACCACAACTCAAGACAACTCCACGACAGCTCAAGACAACTCAAGACAACAAGTTTAAAATACCATCAAATGTAATGGTTGTAATCAGATCAGAGTGTATCTGGAAACACGTTAAATGCTGACTGGAACCATCGTGGATACATATTTTTCACGGGAAAAATTGTTTTTTTTGTAAAAATAGTCAACTTTCTCCGTCCATAGAACTGGCCGACGTGATGCTATTGCGCTTGCGCAATGACACTGGACCGCACCATTACACTACAGGTCAGTGCAATTTTTAAGTCGAGAATGGTGCCCACACACTCATGTCAATGTAAGAAACTCTTTGTATTATAGTTTTATTTACATGTATTTCTTTGTTTTTTTTGTTTTTTTTCTTTCATTATTTCTTTTGTTCTTTAACTCTTTTTTCTGTCTCAATTTCTTTTTGTCCTGTCCTTCTTTATATCTTTCTTAATTTCTGTCTCTATTTCTTTCTTTATTCATTTGTTTATTCCTATATATCCTTTTTTCATTATTTCTTTATTACCTTATTACTTTATTTTCCTATTACTATTTCTATTATTATTCGATATTGATTGCTTGGTTTTTGTAATATTTTTTTTATGAAACAAAAGTTTTTGTTTAGCTAGTCTGTGTATTTTGTTAATCATATAATGACTTTCCAAAAAAGGATTGCTGATTTAATTTTATATTTTTTTTCTCATTTATTTTCAACATAATTACATAATTAATTTTTTTAAGTTTAATTACTACTACGTCAACCCCCCTTAAGTACCGACATAGCCTTGATCAAGGCAGTCGCATTTTTCACTCAAAAAAACCCACCGTAAACACACACACATACGCTGTGCGTAAGGTGTGTATCACATCGCACCACCCACCCGTATACACTGTGCGTAATGTGTGTATCACGTCGCACGTCGCCCGTACACACACTGTGCGCAGGTCATCCGCACTCGTACCACTCTCCGCATGCGGAGGCCGTCAGGCCGACAGCCTTAGACGGGTCTGTAACTTCCGTGTTTAATGTGTTTCTTGATATTTTCGTCCGATATTGGACGAAAATGGGGGGACTCTCGGATATGCTAGTATGCAGCTCATGAATATTAAAATCTTTCGTCAGACCTATTGCAGACAACACAGGATGGGAAGCAAATGAATTATTCATTTTGACGTCCAATCACGAGCTTCTCTCACTATGACCTTTGTACCATATCATGCTTGCTGTATGTGATGCGATGTGAGAATGACCAGCCTGGGCGACAATCACGCAGATTACCGGTCCAAATGGCTGAGACAATGCTACACACAAACGCCATTAAGTCGGTAAGTATGTTACCGACTTAATGGCATTTGTGTATAGCATTGTCTCAGCCATTTGGACCGGTAATCTGCGTGATTGTTGCCCAGGCTGGTCAGTCAGCTACAAGTGCTGAACCCGTGCGCGGCCCCGTGCCAGTAGAGCTTTATGCGCTGCACTCAAGTTCCCTCATTGGACTACCCTGATCATTCGCCATTCTTTTCGGTTATTAATTCTGGAGTTTATAGGATTTGAGGCATTGCAATTCTGGAGTTGATGTAGTTTCTACATCTGTGTTTTCCTGACATGTCCTCTCGGAGTCCGACTCTGTGCAGCCACACCGTCTTCATACTTTTGAATTGTTCTCAGACAGGGTCTTATAAGAATTTACTGCTAACAAAAATTGACAGGATACAGCCACACATGATACATGTGAAATAAATTTTTAGCTACCCTATTCTATAGTGAGTGTACTTGGAAAATTTGGTGTTAGGCAGCTCTGTTTTAGTGGGGCGGCCCAAATGATATAAAAAGTGCAATGAGCTATATGCCTTTATGATGAAACAATCAGCAATGATAGTTTATTGAGGTCTTTGTTTTATATATTCTACCTCCAATGAATGCACCAACAATGATTAAATCACTGTTTAATGATGTAAGATGGAGACAGGAGATGGTCAATCGGGCCTTAGGTCATTACAAAAAACACACCAGAAAAGCGTCTTCCTGCTGGAAAATGGTGTATGTAAGTTATGTAACAAATCGATCCACGCAACCTCATTTGTTTAATTCCTGCCATGCCCTCATTGTCTCACTCAGCTGAGGAGAGCGCAACATTTTCAGATAGATATTATTATAACAAAGTATTCCCAAGTTCAAACCGGCGCGCCAGTGCAGTAGCCACATCTGGATACTGCATGCATATTCATAAGGTTGAGTAAACAAGACTTCCGCCACTGACCAATGGGGTCTCGCCTTTCGCGCGCATTATAGTAATGAGTCATTGGCTTCAAGACAGAACCGTCAAGGCGTTGATTCGGTGAGTAAACGCATACAGCTCACACGAGCACGCGCACACCGTACTGCACACACAGACACCATGCACACAGCTCGGGCGGGTTGGTAGCTCGGGTGGGTAGCGCGGCGCAAATAAAATAAAAATGAAAACAATAAAATAAAATTGAGAAAAAAACTCCAACGCCTTGATCTACCGACACTGTACACAAGGGTAGTTCCCAACCCCTAACACAAACCCACCCATATCATAATGGTGCGGTCCAAAGTCATTGCGCAAGCGCAATAGCATCACGTCGGCCAGTTCTACGGACGGAGAAAATTGACTATTTTTTACGAAAAAAACATTTTTTCCCGTGAAAAATATGTATGCACGATAGTTCCAGTCAGTTTTAAACATGTTTCCAGATACACTCTGATTACAACCATTGTATTTGGTGGTATTTTAAACTTGTTGTCTTGAGTTGTCTTGAGTTGTCATGGAGTTGTCTTGAGTTGTCGTGAAATGGGCCTGTTGACACTAATTAGCACAACACTGTTCCGTCCCAACTTGACAATCGTCCCAACTATAGTTGGGCCGGGTCCCAACTTGAGTGTTCAAGTTGGGGCGTCCCAACTGTAGTTGGGATCGCCCATAGAACTCTACAGTATAATAATACTGTAGAGTTCTATGGGAGATCCAGGCTGTACAGGATATAATCCGCGAAAGGAACCGTGATCGATTGTGGCATGCTATTGCTAGTTTATAGTTGCGATAATCGTAACCCTCCCCCCGATGGTCGGAACGACCGGAGGGTTACGAGTTGGATTATGGCAAAAGGGTGCGAAATGTGAAATGTGAATTTTTTTTTGAGACTTGTAACCAGATTTGCCCAATTTTTACCACTTTCAAAAATCATGACCCACATTCCAAGAACATGGATGTGATCTTGAATGTGTAATGAATCAATTCATAACACTCAAAACATCATTGAAAAAATATTTAGAAGAAAAAAAAGACAAAAACTTACCAGAGACTGAGTGAACATGGTGAAGTGCCAAGCGTAGACGAGACGAATACCAGACCACTCTGGATGATGATTTAAACCATGCACTTTTTGACCAATCAGCGGGGTGGAGCCTTCGGCTGTAGCCGAATCATCATCCAGAGTAGTCTTGTTCGTCTGGTCTACGCTTGGCATTTCACTCGGTCTCTGGTAAGTTTTTGTCTTTTTTTTCTTCTAAATATTTTTTCAACGATGTTTTGAGTGTTATGAATGGATTAATTGCGCATTCAAGATCAAATCCGTGTTCTTGGAATGTGGGTCATGATTTTTGAAAGTGGTAAAAATTGGGCAAATCTGGTCACAAGTCTCGAAAAAAAATTCACATTTCACATTTCGCACCCTTTTGCCATAATCCAACTCGTAACCCTCCGGTCGTTCCGATCGTCAGGAGGGTTACGATTATCGCAACTAGCTAGTTTATTGCTCCATGATTGTGGGGACTGCAACATGCGGCCGTGGATCTCCCCCTCAACAACTTGTTCATTAGTTATGTGGGTATTATTGGGCCCAATTTTGGCTTTAAATAGTAGATGAGTGTGAAATTTGTCATTTATGTGCCTGTGGCTACTGTCCCAACTACAGTTGGGACGCCCCAACTTGAACACTCAAGTTGGGACCAGTCCCAACTATAGTTGGTGCGATTGTCAAGGTGGGGCGGAACAGAACGACCCCGGGCCGGTTAATGACGGTCTGACGGTTGGACAGTGCAAGAACACGCACAATCAATGCAGCAATAAAACAAGTGGCAATTTTATTGGGTTTCATTTTATTTGGTTACATTTTGTAACAGGATTTCACTTTTAATTTAAAGTTCCTTTAATTGTTCCTTCAGCTTTTGTGTAGGATTTATTTAGACTCAAACGTGCATGGGCCTACTTGTCATATCAATGCTTGTATATGGCAATGCATGCGATGCACCGTTTATACTCAGACACAATTTGCTAATCAGACACCATTTCTGAGATTTCGGTCACAGCTTTAAGCTGGGTTTATTGCCTGTCGAAAAATTGTAACATAACAGAATTTGGCAAGGAGCCGGATGCCGAACACAGGGCAAACCGACTAAACAGACACACCACCACTTGCACGTGGACAAACAAACCATCCATAAAATACAACTTTTCACATTTAAAATGGACGCCTTCGCCCATCCACCAACACAAATTGTGGCCATCCAAAGGACAAACCTTGTCCTTCCAATATGGATTTCATTTTCCATATCCACATAAAACATATACTTGTTTACATAACACGATCGGTCACCTGACCGTATCATACAGCACATTACATGACCTCCACAGAAACCACACACACATAACACACCTTGCCTAAAATTACCAATTAACAATTCTAATATATATACCCTAAATTCCCCAAAGTGGAACGCCTGAGGGGATAAACAAGCCCCAACGGAACCGAAGGGCGCTTGACTTATTAATCTACATGTAAGTTGGTACAGATTGCACCCCTATTATCCTATACAAAGTTAACAATAAAAAGTTTCCCCAAGTTGGAACGCACGAGGGGATAAACTAGCCCCAACGAAACCGAAAGGCGCTATTTACAACTAAAATGACATTTGATGAATTACATACTGTATTGTACCCATGGCATAATTCTAATTCCCCAAGTTGGAACGCACGAGGGGACATGTAAAATAGCCCTTGCGAAATGAAAGGCACTATTAATACCGACTAGTATAATATTTGGTTTATGATTAGAATGACAAGTAAATTTCCTCGACAGCCTAGTTACCCCCCATCACTGATATTCCTGTCATTTTTTAGCCAAAAATTTCTATACCAAAAATTTGGCGGAGTAAAGGGGGAGGCGGTGGGTCGAAATTTGTTGTTCCCCCAACAAAAACTGTGACAAAAGTGACACTTAACCTTTTTCCCTCCAAAAAGACCCCCTTAGTAAACGGCAATCCAATTGGTTAGAAGTTGAAATCTAAGCCTTTGATTGGTCAATGCCTTTACCCAATCAAAAATCCAATTCTGACCTCAGCTGCTTGCTGATTGGTTATCATCCCTCACTGGAGGATCTCTTGGATACATATACCTATAAATAGCTCCAAAGGCTCCCCACCAGTCACATAACCTGTTAATGCTCACACAGTAAGCATCCATATGCTATAGACCCATTGCACAACGCGCAGCGTACTCACGTGCGCCTATCCTGGGTGTCATTTTGGGTGTCAAAATCGTATACAAACATGCACAAAAGTGAGTTTTGACACCCAAAATGACGCACATTGTTCGGAGGCGCGCTCCGGGTCTATAGAAATCAATAGATCCTCCTTGCATAACGCGAAACGCTACAGATACGCTGAGGTCACGCGCACGTTTGTACGCACAGAGAACAGCTATCGTCCAATGATCTGCCTCCTTTTTGAGAGTGTGACGTCATATGCAATGGGTCTATACTAACCAATGCATTGGCTTAACTCACCTAAACTGGCCACCAGTCTCCCCATCATTTGTGCACGACAACATGCACAAACGCCTTATGCTGAGTATCGTAGGAGGTCCTGTTTTCAGGGCGTCCCTGAAATCGATGCAAATCTTTTACCTCTCTGCGCGCGATGTAAACAGTCCCTAGATACAATTTTTGTGGTTTGACTTGCCAAGCAAAGAGTCTCCTCTCCTTTGACCAAAACTTAGAATTATGTGAGGCTCCACTGGCAAGTTGCACTTGTATTGCAACAATTTGTGGCATTTTAGGCATTTCTACAAGGTACAAAAATATGTCATACTGTCGGGGCCATAAAAAAAAATTTGCCCGCCGAAAAAGTTTCATCGAACAATTTTTCAATTCACAATTCACGATGATAAAATCATCTGACTTAAAATTCTGCTGAGCATTCCGGGGAAAAAATTACAGAGGCTTAAAGAAGCCATGTGCCTTATATCATTTTCTAATAGTCTGGAGAAATTTTTTTTAAACCCTCATATCATTTATTATTAATAACATTAAAATTTAAACATTGGCTTGGTGATTCAAATATCACTGTTTATTGATATGCTTTATTATAAATGTTAAGAAACATAAAAAGATTCAAAACTTTTTAAAAAATCAGATTTGAAAGCCAAGACTTATTGACACTTTTTAAAAAAAAAATTTTTATTTTTAGTTTTTGCAAATTACCATCGTAATTTTTAAAATTAAATAAAAAATATTTTGAATAAAATGAAGACAACTGCTGGCTATAGAGTCATACACAACGTCTCACAGAACACTTGAAGTCACTGCAGATGTTTCTTCTGCGTATGGCTTCACCAGGACACCATACTTTCTTGTTTGCCTCGAAAACAGGTCAAACTCAAAACACGGGGACGCTATTGAAGTCATCGAAGATCGGTGCGTGGTGTGAAAGTTTCAATGTCTATCAAGTTTTAATATATTTTTACATACTTCTTATAAACAAAGGAAGGTAGTTAGGGCATCAGTTGATATATGGCATCATTATTTTTTTTTCATTTCAAAGAAAAAGGCATAGTACATCGAAAACCGGACACGGGAGGATATAAAGCATTTGATCATTTAGTTGATAAAATGAAGTATTTTCGACAGCTGCACCGTGATATAGCGTAGGTCGAAAAGCATGAAACTGAAAGTGAGAATTATCCATTATCCGATTTTTGGAGTAACTGCAGTCAAGGAATTGCACAGGATTTTTCAGCCGCTTACCACAACAACAGGTCAGCTCGTTGTCACCAAACTTTCAAACAGTCTGTACCGTAATTCGTAATCGTAGTGAGTGGCACCTCCGAATGGCGTGAGATAATGCAAGAGAGGGCGCACTTTATCAACACTGTTCGATTTCTAGTGCTAGTATAGTAGGGGGAGTGAAACTTTGTGGTAAATACAGACTTCATGTTTTTCATTATGACTCATACTTCATAGTGCACATAATAATACACGGTGGTTCAACAAAGTGACACTTGTCGCGCAGTGGACCCCAACATTCAACAAAGAGGGACAGAAAAAAACCCTCGACAACACAACAGTCAACACACATCTATTTTGTTTTACCTGTGTCTAGACGTCTGTTTATAGTGTCTTGACAGTGTCAGTGTTAGTGTCAGCAAAATAAGTACTCTGCAATACTGGAATAGCCCTGGTCGCTGCTTCGCCTTGTTCATGGTAGAAAAAACACATGTGATAACAACACTTTATGGTTTGGGGAAACTAACTAACCTTGATTATATGAGTATTAAAATAAAATTATTATATTATGAAATAATTAATTAAAGCTGTTAAATATCAAACTCAGTCTTATATAATCGTAAACCCTCACATCCCGACGGTCGCAGACCGTCCCTCAATCTTCCCTATAGGCCTACTTGGGAGGATTGATGGTTACTATAATAAAAAAATAACTCTGTATACCGGCCATTGCTCTATTGGTCTACCAAAAGATGCTGGACTATTTCCTTCCTCCATGGTCAGAGCATAGTCCACAACAATGGATGTACAGCTGAGGTGAAGACTATTGCAGAGATAAGTGCCAGTAAAAACTCCCTGGAGCTAATGAATAGAGATGTGTGACCTGAATATGCCCAATGATGGATCGGTGATGACGTCTAGTATGCAAGGAGTGTTAAGTCTGACGCTGTGGGCATGAAGGAGAACTTGTAGATGTCCTTAGTGGAGTGGGTCGTGAGGAGCTGGTATTTTACCAGGTGGTGGTTTTTAAGTAGTATTTATGGTGAGGTACTGTTGCTACATTCTACATTGTAGTCAGCAAAGTCCATTGTCATTATAAAGTCAAGATATAATGCCAAGGAGCAATTAATATTATACGTGTTGTAGTTAAGTGTGTTGCTTAAGTCAAGGAGACAAGTGTCGGGAGATTCAAACCCAGATTGGATCACCCAGCCACCAGCCCAGAAGTTTGAACTTGAACTTTGAAGTCAATTCGCTAGAGCACTCGGCCACGACATGCAGTTTTTCTTCAATTTTATCTCCCCAAGCTCTACTCAATCAACATTTCATTGGCAGCAGCCATTTTGTTTTGTAGGATTTTGTTTTGGAGTCCCTGCGCTATGGTTAAAGCATGATGTTCGGTGCTTAGACGTAGCGCTGAATTTCACAGAGCTGTTTTAGTACATGTACATTTTAAACGGAAGCTAGTGATTTAACAGTGATCTGTTGGTGTTGTGACATGTAATACTTTGTTTTTGTAAGGGCAAGGCATTTTTTTCTTAGCAGAGGGCACCTCAACGAGGGCAATTTTAATTTCTACTGGAACATTACAAAGGGCACCAAGGCAATGACTAGGGGCATGGAGGTAATTTCCGCTGGGGCATCAGGCCTGATAATAGGTGTTAACTTAATGAACCCAAAACATTCCAATACCACTTGGTTTATTTTTTTTGTTAATTGTGTATATTTTGATTTTGTATGACTGGCCTGATTCTATTAACTGGCCTGATTCTGACCCGTTCATTTTGCCCATTACCTGACCCTCCTATACATGTAGGTGCATACTCCAAGACACCTCAAAATAAATCTCCCTTATGCCAGGTACACATTGGTGAAGTATCCCATGCCAGACTGTCCAGTCCTTATATTTATGGTCGAACAAATTGCCACTGCAGAAATTGACCAAGGTTGAGAACCTTATCTCTTCCCCAACAGTCACCCAAATACCATTGCAATTAAGCTTAGCCTGTGGCTTCTCCAGTTTACCACTCCGATTGAAGCACAAAAGGCAATGGTTGTACTCTCTACTGTTGTAGCATAGTGGGGTATAGACTGGTTGTCTCGAGAAACATGCTGATAGTAGGAGGGACATACAAATGTTTATAACACAATCAAGAACAACCCGCGCAGTGTATGTCTAGTCTCATGCCAATCATGGTGTCAGAGAAAGTTCCAACATTAGTAGTAGTGATTTTGGTTGTGCAGTATCGAATTGAACAAACTCAGCCCACGCAGGAAGAATAATCCGTATTTGGAAGACACAATCTGAGAAACGTATCTGAAAGATTCAAATTTCGGGGGGTAAAAACTTATATCTTTTTCCATCACCACATATTACTTCGAAGTGAAATGATTCGGAAAATGCTTTATACTGTCGAAAGCTGTTGTAGGCCTACTTATAACCAAGTAAGTTTTTATTGCCATTAATTTTAAGAGTGATTACCAAACGTATACCTTCCCTTTAATTTATTTTACATGTAGTCAGCATCAGGTTAATAATAGGTAAAAGTGTTTCAAACATAATTTTTTCTTCGGAGCTTTCAATTATGGGCACTTGATGAATTTGAATTAAAAGTGGTGCCAAATGTCGTAATATCTTTTTGCTATGTAAGATTCTCGCATTTATTTCTAAAGGATTGACACTCGACATGTAACAAGTTACGTTTGCTTGTTTTTGTTGTATTTGATTTGTATTTGTTTTAGGGGGGGCAGCTCAGGAGGCTTGGAACAAACTTTATAATGGTACCAACACCCCCTCCTTTGTCCAGTAATACCCAGACCAAAATGCAATTGAAGCTTTTTGATATTTGTACCAGTACTCTAGCGGTGATAGATTTATTTACATATAGCTAGTTTAACAAGTTTAAAAAGTCTTTATGTAATAGTTAGCCGATAAGTTGCTGATAAACTCTAAGTTGTATTCTTTTGAAAGGCATAGCCATCAGATTTAAATTCTATGTAAGTAAAATGTGTGTATATTAAGCATGAAAGTTCTATTATTGGATGTATGATTAATGTAATAAATTGAAGTGTAACAGGAAATTAAATCAGCGTTCTCCATTACACAGGTCGGCTGGCCAAATGCCAGTCAAAATTCACTCCAAGTGGTCCGACTGGCTAGTTCGGCGTTGAAAAGCTTCCCTATTTCATTTGAAATAAGGACCAGTGAAAAAGGTGATGGACTAGTGAAATGGCAAGCTAACTGGTCCTGCTGGCCAGTCACTAAAAAAAAAGTTAAGGGCAAACCGTGATTAAATGTAATGCTGCTATGGGTTACAAACCTAGGAGGAAAATGTTATTTATCAAAACATATATAATGCTTACTAGCTAAGTTAGTAGACTCAGTGCGTGCATACAGTGTACAGTCGACTATCGTCATAACAAGTTCGCTGGGAGTGTCTAAATTACTTCTTTATAACAGGAACGTTGTTATAAGAGGACAGCACAGACAAAGAAACACAAAGCAGAAATGAGATTTGGTACTTCAGCACGTACTCTTTATAAGTAGGACTCTTTATAACATGCTCTTTATAACAATTGTGACTGTACATGCAAGTACATACCATGTCCAAATCTTGCTTGACTAAAGCCGCGTCCAAAGAGTGGCTTCTGCTATGGCTATACCGTTGGATGTGATGACAACATTGAAGAAAAGGACTAATCAGCTCTCGAGCCATAGCCATTCAATCTGTATTTGTATTTTTGCAGAATGAAAACATTTATTAAGGCTTCCCATAGCGCTCTAGCAATTATTATTGGGCTCATAAAATGATTTGGTTTTATCCCACTCTTGAGACCGCAAGGTGAAGGTCCTCCACTCATTCCATTACTTTAATGTCTGTGTGATCCTTGTTTTATTTACAATACAAAATGTGTGCTTGGTCATTTTGTTTGTAACAACTTTTTGTACAGCAATTTTCTGGTTTGTATTCCCAAATTGGTGCAAATAAAATAAACCGTGTTGGCGGTCTCGACTGAGAACTTGCATGCGGATTATTGTATTTGTTTAATGTTTGTTGCGAGTGGGCGGGGGGGGGGGGGGCCTCGTTTGGAAACACACGTGCAATACCTACTCAAGGGAGGGTTCTCAAAAGGGTGCTCAATGTCCTGCACCACTGTTTTATCAATGGTGAGCAGCCAAAGAAAGTCACACCCCCCTACGGTGATCCCCTCTGCTGCCGCTTCCCAGGTTGTATCGTTATTACTTGGATGTGATCCTTGGCTTTACGGCAGGTACAGGCTGAATGGCTTCTGACTAGCACCCAGAAAGAAGATATTGACAAACTATAGGGAGACCACCAACATTATGGCCAAATAGCTCAGTTGTTTGAGACTGGCACGTTAATCCAGAGGTCGCAGGTCAAATGCCGCTCTCATCAATTTTTCTTTATTCAACCCAAAAGTAAATTCCCAATACTTTGTAGTTTTGTGGTTACTTAATTCCCTTCTTTAATAAAGGTTGCTCGCTTGTTTAAGCCTAATAACTTTGAATATTCTGTTCATTATTACCTTGTATATGTACAGGGTGTTGCTACGGCGGCCTATGTTCAAGCAAAATAAAGCCGCCAGTCGCAGCCGCCAATTCGGACACAGCCTGTGTCAAGGGTCAAATACAAGACAAATTCGGTCAAACTATAAGAAATCTTTTATTTCCTTCTCAATTTCACTAGATCAATCTATATTGAATGAGACAGAACTATTGTATAAAAATAGTGTTAAATCAAACTCAAAACTCGTTTGAAATTAGAAAAACACTTTGTTTGACAAAATGGAAATACATGTAAATTGAAAGTGTTTTCAAAAACAAACAAATAACTACAAAATAAAATGTAGTTGGGAATTTCATCTTTTTGCAGTTACAAAGTTACATGTCTGGGTTTTAGGATTTGGGTTAGTAATTGTTTTGAATTTATTTGAGAGAACTGTGTGGGTTTGGTTTTGATAGGGCGATGCAGGTGAAATGGGATGCATTTTTGTAGAGCATAATTTGTTACCATCGAGAACTTAGGTGCCTTTTGAAACGAGAAATGACGTGGTAGTTACCATTGGTTTTCCAAAGTAATTAATGAGGACATCAAACTGGAAAGTGTCAATGTTTACAACATAATATATCCAATTATAAGAAGCATACTCTTTGCTATAGTGCCAATAGAAAAAAAATTGTCAATTTTGCACCGTTACCCCTTGTACTGTGACAGGGACAAGATTATTTCATGATATGCATGTCAAGATTAACGCTGTGTCTAAATTGGTGGCTATGGATGCAACTGTTGCGAAAAGGTGTCGCTAAGGCGGCCTATACTTCAAGCAAATTGAAGAGGTGATCCAGCCATAGCCGTAGTCACAGCCGCCAATTCGGACACAGCCTGTGTCAAGGGTCAAATACAAGACAAATTTGGTCAAACTATAAGAAATGTTTTATTTCCTTCTCAATGTTACTGGATCAATCTAGATTCAATGAGACAGAACTATATACATGTATAAAAATAGTGTTAAATCAAACTCAAAACTCGTTTCAAATTAGAAAATTACAAACAGTTGGCTACAATGTTTTTTTGTAATGGACAGTTTTCATCATCATCATCATGCGTTGAAGTATAGGACATCCTTAGTAACACCCTTAGCTACAGTCATAGCCGTAGCCGTAGCTGTAGCCGCCAATTTGGATACGGCAAAATTTGTCTTATCATTAAATGTAGGAAGGGTCTCTTGTTACCCAAGTAAACAATGTCTCCTATCAAAAAAAATTGAACATTTTAACAATTACATATGTACACTTCTCAGGTTCACATAAAGGAATGACAACATTGGGCAAAAAGGTTTTCACACTTCATTATATACACCAAGGCCCAAGCCAGGTTCATACTTCACATACAAATTACAAAAGTGAAGCAAATTTTCTTGCGTCACAATTAGAAAACAGTGCATAATGTTTGGTTGCACAAAGAAAATTCCCCTCGCATTTTTGTTTTCGAATGGAGCATGAACCAAGCTTTACTTGTATTACTACCAGCGTCTGAAGTAAGTGGCTACAGCTACTGGCTACAACGACATAGCCACTGCCAAAGCCATTAATTTAGACCTGGCATTAACATTTTTTTGTTCAGTTGCGGCCATGCTGAAACTTGATTTCTGCAAGACAGTTTCTTTTCTCTTGTGGGTTATGACATGTATTCGTATTTTTGCAGAAAGAACAATTTGATTAAGGCTTCCTATTGTGATCTAGCCATTCTTATTGGGCTCATTTTTTGGAGTTAAAAGATATCATAAAATGATTCCCCCCTCACCCCCCCCCCCAAACAATTGAGACCACCAGGTGAAGGTCCTCCACTTATTTCATTTCTTTATACTTGTAATAATTGTTTTTAATATTTATAATACAAAATGAACCAAGATTTACTTACAAGTATTACCAGCAGTTTGTTTGCTCAGTGCCTAAAATTCAACATAACTGTTGTATCCAACATCATTTTACAAAAAAACCCATCAATATTTCCTTGGATACAAAAGTTGCGGAGTTCAAATTTGAACCAGCGCCATCGGGGCAGGTGCCTGTTGGTTCTTTTTTTCTGTCGTTGGGCCTTGAATTCTCCTGAACAGACCCCATGCATACGACGCCACGCTGAGTTCATACAATGGAAACATGTACCTGTGTATACCCTGCGCACAATTAACCGCCAATGAGAGGTCTTTCTTTGTCCTCAGTGAGGGCGCTGTTTGAGCTTGTAACGTCATATGCAAGGTGTCTGTTTCACATTGCAAAACAGTTTCAACGATAAGTAAATTATTACACATAATCATTAAAGGTATTATATACTGGATTGGTAAGGAAAAAAAATCATCATCATTGTTTAAGTTAAGTCTGAACGTGGAGGTAGGATACCTCCATGGTCTGAATGCTTACTGATTAAGAAGTTCATACTAGAACGGTTTTTTTCTGTGAAATATTTCCCTCTGAAATGAAGTCATATTAAAAAACAATGAAAACTGCAACAGCTGGTTTTGGTTGTTACAACCAAAATTAAGGACAATGTGTTTACATGCTGAAAACTTGTGCATGGTTTTACACCATTTTCTCCGGACTCAAAACGGATTAAGCCCAAATGTTCACAGCTTTGTTATTTCATGTATAATGGTTGATCACACAAAACATGAACACTGTCTGCGACTATTTTGTCAGCTCTACCAGTCCTGTATGATACCTTTAATAAGAAAGATTAACCCTTTCCATTTCACCTTTTTTACCATTTCACCTCGTTTAGAACATATAAATCATTGGGTTTGTAAAAGAAACTGTATTTTCAACCTCAAATTTTCAATGAATGAACACACCATGTATCCAACCAGTAGGCCCCCTAAGTTTCTCAAATCTTTTGAGAAAACAGATTTTAACATTTTATGCTTCTCAGGGAATTAAAACAATATTTGTTTGATTATTGTTAAATTACTTGTTTGTGAATTCAAAGTGATATTGCAGAGAAACACAATTGTGCAATTTTGATTTTCTAAAACCCATCAAACTCCAGCAGCACATTTTCTTTGATTCTGTTTGACTGAGGACTGCAACAATAAACTGATTATGCTTTACACAGGATCAGTCACAGCACCGTAAAATGATCATGCTTTACATGGGATCAGGCACTCCACCATAATCAGAGTCCAACAGTTTGGGTGTTGAGTTGTAGTTGTGGTGTTTGAGTTGTAGTTGTGGTGTTTGATTTTTTTCAGAGTGAGGAAGGATCCTAGTACATGCACTGCAGGGTTTGCCCTTAGCTTTTAATTTCACTAGTCCGTCAGCTTTTTCACTAGTCCATAATTCATATTAAATAGGAAAGCTTTTCAACAGTGAACTATCCAGCCGGACCACTCAAAGTGTATATTGACTGGTCCTCAGGTGTTTTAACTGGCATTTGGCTGGTGGACCACTGTAAAGGGAGAACACCGACATGTAAATCATCCTAGGGAGTCCATAAGGCTTAATTCAAGATATATTAAAACACAAACGGAGACAAGATATTTTGGCAATTACACTTGACAGTATTTTAAACTGAAATAACATCCTGGGAATTTGGTTTTTGCATATGTAGTAGACTGTATAGTTTTGAGCTTATAAATAATCAAAACAAATTAAGATGAAACAAAGAAAAGTTGTTTCTCCCTGATCACTACAAGTCAGGTTTACCTTTAGAGGTAGGGTCATAGATTGGTAAATACTCCAAAAATGAATGGCCATAAAAACTTACTTGGTGAGAAGCACTGCAGGTGTTGATAGTGTAAACTATTTTGAGAAAGGTTTCCCTTTGAAGTAATATGGTTTGCAAAAATATTCACCCCAAAACATTTGAATCTGAGAAACGATGTCATGCATGAATCCTTTCTCAGATTTCTGAGGGTTGGTGTCCGTTCAAAAGTAGACACTGTATTCAGCTTTCACATGTGACTTTGATTGTGTCTTTCTAATGTTGCCTATAGACGATGTGACCTATGACATCACATGTTTACAAAAGAGCCACAGAGCCTGGACTTCCTGCAGGCACGATTTGTACACAGACTAATGGAATAAAACATAAAATCTTATATTTTATGGAGATTGCACTGTCTAATTCCTATCAACTTTTGATATGATGAAAGGGGGCACATCTCAAAACTTGTCCAGCTTTTACTTTCATTATTCTTGGATTTATGTGGAAATTATGACACAAAATGTCAACTTTCCCATAGGACCTGTGTAGTATCTTGCCTGCCAGAATACCAAAAGAATGCACAAGGTCACACTTATTGTAAACAAAGTTCACATGGTCTATTAATCAGCAATACGTTGACAAAAACCAATTACCAATATACATGTATGACCCTACCTTTACCCCTTTAGAGACCATTTCATGTCTATATAATCATCACCATAAGACATGGCTAATATTGTTCAGTTTTTTACACAATTTTTTCTTGTAAAAGTGTCTGAAAAAATGTTAAGAAACAGACATTCGGTTTTGTTTTTAGAAACAAAGATACTATGTTAACATGGGAAACATTTGAAAATGTCAAATCAGGACTTGACCTTTGCTCTGACCTGTTTCAAGTAGGTCAGATCTTGCAGCCATTTGCCGCCACTATGGGCGTTTTGGCACAAGGCGTTTCTGGCCGCTATGGTCTCCAAAGGGTTAAACATAAAATACAATTCACACAACCCAATCGACCTCATGCCACTCCCAATTAGCTGAAACTTCACTGGAGCATTTCATTGAAGGGGCCTTCTACGTTATTGAAGCTTCATCCTCCAGTCTCACATCACTTTCTTCAATCTCCTCATCACCGTCTTCAATAACCTCATCACTTTCTTCAATCTCCTCATCACTTTCTTCAATCTCCTCATCACTTTCTTCAATCTCCTCATCACTTTTTTCAATCTCCTCATCACTTTCTTCAATCTCCTCATCACTTTCTTCAATCTCCTCATCACTTTCTTCAATATCCTCATCACTTTCTTCAATATCCTCATCACTTTCTTCAATATCCTCATCACTGTCTTCAATATTCGCATCACTGTCTTCATTATCCTCATCATTCTCTTCTTCAGGTGAAGCATCATTCTCTTCTTCAGGTGAAGCATCACTTTCAGGGCTTGCTGCTTCCATGCTTACATGGCTCCCATGCTGCAATTGTTGTCGTTTGCCTGAACCAGGTTGCTTCTGCTGCAGTTGTTGTCGTTTGCCTGAACCAGCTTGCTTCTGTTGCAGTTTTTGTCGTTTGCCTAAACCAGGTTGCTTCTGCTGCAGTTGTGGTCGTTTGCCTGAACCAGGTTGCTTCTGCTGCAGTTGTTGTCGTTTGCCTGAACCAGGTTGCATCTGCTGCAGTTGTTGTCGTTTGCCTGAACCAGGTTGCTTCTGCTGCAGTTGTTGTCGTTTGTCTGAACCAGGTTGCATCTGCTGCAGTTGTTGTTGTTTGCCTGAACCAGGTTGCATCTGCTGCAATTGTTGTCGTTTGCCTGAATCAGGTTGCATCTGCTGCAGTTGTTGTTGTTTGCCTGAACCAGGTTGCTTCTGCTGCAGTTGTTGTCGTTTGCCTGAACCAGGTTGCTTCTGCTGCAGTTGTTGTTGTTTGCCTGAACCAGGTTGCTTCTGCTGCAGTTGTTGTTGTTTGCCTGAACCAGGTTGCTTCTGCTGCAGTTGTTGTTGTTTGCCTGAACCAGTTTGCTTCTGCTGCAGTTGTTGTTTGTTGTGTTTGCAATCTGTTACTTTCTTAACAACAGCTGAAGTACCTTGTACCCCAATACAGACACCAAGGGTACTCAAAAATGCTGTTATCTTTTGGGGGCATTTGCGTTGATAAAGTTCAAAGGAAATAATGCGCTGGACGAGATTGAAGACTCGTGGACGGTGTGAATACATGATCAGTGACAATATGAAACCGAGACGCTGAGTACTGATAGCGTCCGCATCTTCAGGTGAATCTGCACCAAAACCTAAGAATCTTTGGCCCTTACACCATTTATTCTTGTCTGGAAGCACAGACTTCAGGACATGCACCAGCAAAGGCATGCTAGACTCAGCCTCTTCGACAACCTCTCTCCAGTCAAAGTTTTTTACAATCTGCCTTTCCGGAAGGTTTACTAGAAGGCTATTTTTGGGGAAAGATTTAACTTCACGATGAAGGGATTTGTTGAGGTATGTTTTTAATGAACGTTTTGCACATGGCCTCGTCAGAAAAGTATTCAGAGCAGATCTATACTTTCCTGTACTAATGTAGTTTAATACTTTCTCTTTATAGATAGGGATTTGTGGTTTGGATTTCCTTCCCTTCTTTATCAATTGCAAACGTCTTTTGTTTTCACGTTCTCTCATCTGTTTTACTGTCCTTAAATGTGCTTTGTTTTCACGTTCTCTCATCTGTTTTTCTCTCCTTTGATCCTTTAACTCTTTGTAGCAAGTGAAGCATATAAATCGGTCTTCACCATTGAATTGATCAGGTTTCAGGGCAGAATACTTTAGAGTATACCTATTCCATCCTATTGAGCGTTTTGTAAACTTTGTCTTACACTTTAAACAGTTTTCAAAGTTAATTGTAATGTCTTGGACTGTTGATTGGTCAACTTTGGCTGTAGATTGATCAACTTCGGCTGTCAATTGGTCGTCTTGGATTGTTGATTGGTCGACTTGGAGTACTGATTGGTCGACTTGGTCTGTTGATTGGTCGACTTGGATTGTTAATTGGTCGTCTTGGATTGTTGATTGGTCATTTTGGAATGCCGATTGGTCCACTTGGACTGCTGATTGATCAATTGATTCCATTCCGTGTTTAGTTTTATTTCATGACATGTGTAGCCAATTTCTCAAATCAATCTCTAAAATGGTGACTTACAATCAAAACCAATTGTGGTTTCTTTCATTTGTTGATGCACAGACTGTTTCTTTGACATACAAGCGCCCTGTCCAGCTCCGGCCCCGTTTGCTTCAAAGATTGTTTGTTTTTCTGTATGTGAACCTTCACAGAAGCTGTTGACACGCAGTGTATCAAATAATCTGCAAGTGGAAAAATACAAAATAAAGAAAAATCTTCAGTGATAACAAAATGTTGGGGCATAAATGTACACTCAAATAGTAGATTCTCTCAATTGATAATCAATCAGCAAGAAAATTTCCGTATCATCCAACCACTTTCTAGGGGATTTATTTGATTTTTGAAAATGGATGTTGGACTTCATTTCCCTTTTTTTAATATTCCTCCTGAGGAATTGGTAGCTAAAACGCTACTTTTTAACCTTTAAAAAAGAACATTCAAGCGCTCATTTCATAGCGCAGACGGAACTCTCGCGCACTAGTGCCCAAAGGAACTAAAACGGAGTGCAAGCAAGCAGCATTGTGAAGGCATGGTAGCATACTGCGGAAAACTATTCCAATCAACAAATGTGATTGTTTCCATGACCCTGGCCTTGGTTTTGCCTTGGTGGCCTTTACTTTAAAATAAATAAAATGTTCCAGTGAAAATTTCAATTTCCCTCATAATAAAGGAGCCCTAAAAAAACTGCTTTGTCTCAAATTATCTGATCTCAGACACTTTGTACCTTTACCTTTTTGTACCCGGGACACTTTGTACCTTGGCAAAGCTGGTCACTTCGTACTGTCGGCTGAGTCACTTTGTACCGTCGGCCCTCTACTGTTGGGGCCCTCTAACCGTTGGATGTCAGTAAAATGTCATCTTGTTATAAATATTGGTTTGTTATTTTAGTGAAGTTGTACATTTTTTTATTTACTGTTCTTTCGACAAAACTAATAACAACTGTTCATTACGACAAAAGTGATTTTTTAAAGACTAATCCCAACTTATTTATCAATTGTTGTTTATTAAAAAACAATTATTTCCACTTTAAATAAATTGATAACTGTTGTTGTTCAGCAAAGTATGTTTTTCAGACTTGTATTGGATACCTTCTTTTTGATTATTTTAAGATTAAAAAAATATACATATATATTAACTTTATTTATCTTTGCAGTCTCCACTTTAAGAAAACTAGTTGAAAATACCCTGAAATTTTGTAGGAATGCTTGATTTTAAGCGTTTAACTTTAAACGCCGTTTTCTCCAATTGTTACTTTTTACTGGTATCAACCTCTGTGTTACTTCGTGGCGTCAGTGACGAATTGCACTCAATCATTATTTAAATGTATGCTTTTTATTTCAGGTATCACTATTTTATTAACTGTCCTGTCCCTAAATTGATCAAAGTCTCTGCAAAAGTTGAAGCAAAGAACCACCATCACTTTTCATTACACAATCTATTAATCCCATGCCCTCAAGCGTTATTAATTGTAAGTCTTGTAATTAACATTCAACAAATCGTTAGTTGGTGCTCAATTCATATCGAGTCTAGTCAGAACTGGTCATTAATGATTCGTTGGCAGCATGACCCTCTCGAAACGAGGCAGAAAAAAACATAATCAGTTTGAGGTACAAAAGGTACAAAGTGTCTTGTATGAAGGTACGAAGTGACTCGGCTGTCGGTACGAAGTGTCCAGCCTTGTAAAAGGTACGAAGTGTCCAAGGTCACTTCGTACCTTGTAAAAGGTATGAAGTGTCCCGGGTACGAAAAGGTTAAGGTACGAAGTGTCCTGACAACAAATTATCATGCCTGCAATTAAAGGACTACATAAGGCGTGTACATACACAGAATATCATGCAGGATGCAATACCGGATTTTGCCGTAGTTTATACGTACACGGTCATGACGGTTGGACATGGTTTGTCACAGGTCACAGGTGTCCAATTCTATTTATAAACAGTGCAAGAACACGCCTAATGCAGTGGCTATTTTTATTTGGTTACATTTTTGTAACAGGATTTCACTTTTATTTTTAATTGAAAGT
Organism: Plazaster borealis; assembly: GCA_021014325.1. NCBI lineage: Eukaryota > Metazoa > Echinodermata > Asteroidea > Forcipulatida > Labidiasteridae > Plazaster > Plazaster borealis. The sequence continues at coordinate 10,636,804 of CM037475.1, forward strand.
TCCTTCAATTGTTCCTTCAGCTTTTGTGTAGGATTTATTTAGACCATCCTGTTTAGACGGAAAAAAATCAAAACGACGTGATCCTATACAAACGTGCTGAAAAGGGAGCCTAAAGCTGTAGGCTAAATGTAAGCATGGAAGGGTCTACTTCATGCTTGTATTGTATGGCAATGCATGCGATGCACCGTGTATTTTCGACAGCTGCACCGTGAGCGTAGGTCGAAAAGCATGAAACTGAAAGTGGGAATTATCCCATTTTTGGAGTAACTGCAGTCAAGGATTTGTAAAGGATTTTTCAGCCACTTACCACAACAACAGGTAAGCTCGTTGTCACCAAACTTTCAAACAGTCTAGGCCTATACCGTAATTAATCGCGGTCCTACTACTTGCCGTCAACTCGCCGACTTGCCGTCAACTCGCCGTCAACTCATTATCGTGCCGTCAACTCATTAAATATACATCAAAAATTTATAAATGGGGCATGGAAGTGTTAAGTCTGGGCTAAACTACATATTTCCTATGGTTTTCTGTAAAATTTCATTTACAAAAACGATTTTGTGTTGATAAATAAAGAGTACCAATCATTGACATCTTTTCTTTGGCCAAGACTAATGCATATGCAGGAAAAGCATGTTGTGCATTTGTACAGCTGCAAAAAAAGAAGACGGCCGACATTTTTTTTTCTTTCAGAGAATTTTTTTTTTTAAAGAAAAATTTTTTCACGAAAATTATGCTAATTACTTATTATGAAATCTTTTTTTCTTTATATTTTTATTCTTTTTCTTCTTTTTGTTTTTTTAAATGTTTATTGGAGGAGTGGACGGTTGGAGGCACAAGGGTTTGAGGGCGAGTTGACGGCACGAGAATAGCCCAAGTAGTACAGATGCAGTCTCCGTGAGATGAGAGGAAGAGAGGGCGCACTTCATCAACACTGTTCAATTTCTAGAAAAAACATAGCTAGCTGATTATGGGAATGCCACAGCAGCAGCTCAGACCGGTGCAGCTCAGGGGAGAGAGAAAGGCCGTGTGCATGCAGTGTGACAATGAAACTTTGTGGTAAATACAAACTTCATGTTTTTCATTATGACTCATACTTCATAGTGCACATAATACACGGTGGTTGACATATTGACGGCGTTCAACAAAGTGACACTTGTCGCGCAGTGGACCCCAACAAAGAGGGACAGAAAAAAAACCTCGACAACACAACAGTCAACACACATCTATTTTTGTTTACCTATGATATTTATATTGTACAACTACTAGTCTTGACAGTGTCAGTGTTAGTGTCAGCAGAATAAGTCCTCTGCAATACTGGAATAGCCCTGGTCGCAGCTTCGCCTTGTTCATGGTTTTATTTACCATGGGTTTTTACACACATTTCTGGAATTGAAAAAACACATACGTAACAACACGTTATGGTTGGGTAAGTTTCTTTGAAACTAACTATTTGCCTTGAATATGAATACGGTATTAAAATCAAATTATTATATTATGAAATAATTAACTAAAGCTATTAAACATCAAACTCAGTCTTAGTTGTGATAATTGTGACCCTCCATCCCGACAGTCGCAGACCGTCCCTCCACCTTCCCGATTTGTGAGGATTGAGGGTTACAATAATCGCAAATAACTCTGTCTACCATTGCTCTTATGCCGTTATGGTCTACCAAAAGACGCTGGACGACTCAGTCAGAGCATAGTCCACAACAATGGATGTTAAGCTGAGAGGTGAAGACTATGTGAAGCAGGTGGAAAGTTGTGCAGAGTAAATAAGTGCCAGTTAAAACTCTCTGGAGCTAAATTAATAGAGATAATGTGTGACCTGAATATGCCTGTTGGGCGCAATCTTTGAAGATGGCCTTTTTTAAAATTCGCGAGGTGTGCCATTTTTTTACAGCGCGAACTTTGTTGCCTTGCATGATTTTAAAATTTGCGCAGGGTAGTTCTGGCGCAAATTTTGAACACCGCGCGATCTTTGTCGTTCAACCGTATCGTCACCACTTGTCGTGAAATTATAAGCTGTATGGAGAAAATGTACCTCAATAGTTTGCTGGATCTTAACTTATGGCTGAAGTGATTTTTTTTGGTTCAAAAACTTGGAGAATGTTGAAAAAACAGGGTTGCTCACGAACTGTAAGTTCATAATTCCTTTTGACAAAAGGATGCTGGTATACATTGGGGCGGAACATACATTTCAAGATGGCGATGGTAGATTCCGTGTTGGCGTGTACGTGCATGCTGCACCTGCACCCCACTAAATAAACTCCCACAGTATACAGTGCAAAATGCTAAATATCCTTTATTTCAGGGTCTTTTCATCCAAAATACCTCAAGTTGGAAGTCAACAACCCCAGGTCACAATTGGGAAATTGTTTTACACTTTCCCCCTTCTAATTGGGCTCCTGTCTTATCATAATTTATTGTAAAATATATTTGAGGGCCTACAAAATATTAATAAGGCCAACGCTCTGTTTTCTCCCCGTTTAATAATCCTCTCCCCTTTTTGTTGTCTTATGGTCAAACTTGTTGTCGAATCTGATCGGTAAATTCCCTTGCAAAACTCATCAAAGACTTCCTCCATAACGCGATGTCCGGACGCGATGTGATGAAAAACTGCATCAGGGCGCTTGTCCTGAAGGAAATTGTTTATGCAAACCGTGTAGTTTGTGTCAATTTCGTGTCCCAGCCGCGCAATTTTTATTTGTGTGGGCAAACTTCAGTTCAAAAATCGCGAGCGCGCAAATTTTAAAATTGGCTTGCGCGAATTTAAAAAAAGGCCATCTTCAAAGATTGCGCCCATCATACCCAATGATGGAGCGGTGATGACGTCTTGTATGCAAGTGAGTTCCAAAGTCTGACTGACTGTGGGCATGGAAGAGAACTTGTAGGGATGTCCTTAATAGTGGAGTGGGTCATGAGGAGCTGGTATTTATGATGGTGAGGTACTGTTGCTACATTGTACATTGTAGTCAGCAAAGTCCATTGTCATTATAAAGTCAAGATATAATGCCGAGGAGCAATTCATATTATGAGTGTTGTAGTTAAGTGTGTTGCTCAAGTCAAGGAGACAAGTGTCAGGAGATTCAAGAAGTTTCAACTTGAACTTTGAAGTCAATTCGCTAGAGCATTTGGCCACGGCATACAGTTTTTCTTCAATTTTATCACCCCAAGCTCTACTCAATCAACATTTCATTGGCAGTAGCCATTTTGTTGTGTAGGAATTCTCTCCCCAAAATGACATAATTTGTTGGTAGAATCCCGAACGAGAACAATTCGCTATGGAGACCGTGCTGTTTGTCAAGGCTGCTCTTGTCACTGGAACAAACTCACACTACTCTTACATGTAGACAAACAACTTTCATTCAATGTTCAAAACCAAACTTAAAGTAAGCTATCGGTAATTACTCAAAATAATTGTTAGCATAAAAACTTACTTGGTAACGATCAATGGAGAGCTGTTGATAGTATAAAACATTGTGAGAAATGTCGAAACTGTCGTTTTTGAGAAAAAAGTAATTTCTCAGTAAAATATTTGAATTCATTTCGAGACCTCACGCGTGAGGTCTCGAAATCAAGCATCTGAAAGCACACAACTTCGTGTGACAAGGGTGTTTTTTCTTCCATTATTATCTCGCAACTTTGATGACCAATTGAGTTCAAATTTTCACAGATTTGTTATTTTGTGCACATGTTGAGATACACCAAGTGAGAAGACTGGTCTTTGACAATTACCAAAGGTGTCCATTGTCTTTAAAGGGATTGTATACGTTTGGTAATTGGAACCCACTGCTTGTTTCAATCCTACCATAAAACCAACCTGTGAAAATTTCATTTCAAAAGGTGGTAGCGTTTTTGAGATATTTCCGAAAATCTGGAGCAGTTATATCCACGCAGAAAGAATAATCTGCAATTGGAATTGCAAAACGTTACTGTCAGTAACGCTTCTCAGATTCAAATTTTTGTGGATAAAATTTGATATCTTTTTCCATAACTGCAGTACTTCGAATTGAAAGGTTTCTCAAAATGCATTTTTATACTATCCAAAGCTGCTGTTCTTTTTACCAATTAAGTTTTTATTGCCGTTTATTTTCATTGTCATTACCAAATGTATACAGACCCTTTAAGTCTCATCTGCTCTAACAGTTCTGTGTTATGTTAGTGCCTTAGTGCCTATCGTGGGCCTATTTTCTTTTTTTTTGTAGGTTCTTGATAAGTTTTTTGGAGAAGTGTGCATTATAAATTTATACTATTTTGTCCAATAAACTTAAATGAATGTACAGTTTGTTTTCATAGTGTAGGCCTATGTACAGATGTACTGCAATTATGTTATTGTGCAATTTGAAGAAAAAAAAATTGTGCCGTTTGTTTTTTGTTTTTTTATATTTGGGGGATGTTGGCCCAACAATGTTTACATATTTTTTTCTAAATACAGCCACAGTGGTAGGTTGGAAATCCATGTGTAGGTCATGTGTTGTGCGTAATGCGTAGTTCGCAATCCGTTATGAAAATACACGCCAAGCAATGCGCATAGTGTTTACGCATTGCGCGCAACGCATGACAGACACATGGATTTCTGGTCTTAGTCTTTGACAATAGGGCAAATCAAATATCTCTCCGTTTTCTATTTGGAAGGCCTGCTTCATCACCTCCGTTGTTCGTGAGGGGTGCTCTCGAGCCACAGAAGCCATGCAGGCCTGGAATTCCATCTTTGAAATGGCAAGGCCAGTTTCTTTTTGTCAAGGCCACTTCCATTGGAAAATGCTAAATTAAAAGTCTATGAGACTTTTGAAGCAGCACCAAAACCAAGGCCAGGGCAACAGAGGCCATAGCCTCCATGGCCTTTGTATATTTCCAGGCTTGGAGGAAAGTTACATATTTTTGTATTCATAAGAATTGTGTGTACTCATAAGAAACATTCTCGACCATTGGCTAGACCATTTGGTGTCTTAGAACATGTACCGTACTTTAAGGCATCGTACACGTTTGGTAATTGTCAAAGACCAGTGTTCTCACTTGGTGTATCCCAACATATGCATAAAATAACAAGCCTGTGAATATTTGGGCTCAATTGGTCATCGAAGTTGCAAGAAAATGATGAAAGAAAAAACACCCTCGTTGTACAAATTTGTGTGCTTTCAGTTAGGAATAAAAACTTCTTGCAAGAAGTTTTTATTATTTTAGTGAGAAATTACCTCTTTCTCAAAAACTACGTTACTTCAGAGGGAGTCGTTTCTCACAATGTTTTATACTATCAACAGCTCTCCGTTGCTCATTACCAAGTAAGTTTTTATGCTAATAAATATTTTGAGTAATTACCAAACAAGTACGATGCCTTTAACATGTACCAGAACATGTACCTAAGCTGCAATAATTTTTGCTTTATTATCAGATATCTGACTCTGTGCTTTAGCTGTTGTTATTCCAATAATCAGCTCATCATTGGCGTGGTTTAATTGAGGAACACGATGGGGGCATGCATGGGTGTGGACCAAGAGCAAAAGAAGGCACGCATGCACAGTGAGGCCATCGATAAGCAACTCATAGAAATGTCCAAGGAAGAAGAGCACATTGTGAAGATTCTTCTATTAGGTAAGAGCAGGCATGGAATTTCATTTTTGAGAGGGCGAGGCCATTTTCACTTTCCAAAGGGCACTTCCATTTGAAAATCTTCAAGTTTTGAAACTTTTGAAAGGGTACCAAGACCAGGGGCAACAGCCACAGCCTCCGTGTAATACTAGGGCCCAATTTCAAAGAGCTGCTAAAGCAGAGAATTATGCTTAGCAACTTTCTGCTAAGCAAAAATAAGCAGGATACCAGTCACGTGTTGTACATGCGGCATGGTACTTTGGCTGGTAACCTTAGTCTGGTAAGCGTAATTTTGTTGTGCTTAGCTCCTTTTTTGTGCTTAAGCAGCTCTATGAAATTGGGCCCAGGCCTTTAAGATTGCTACAATTGAACTTAATCTTCCAAATTATGAGGCCCAACTTAAGTGTACACGAGTTGGGTACAGTCCCAACTATTTTGGGGCCACAGGAGTGTACATGTACATGTATACGTAAAGTCCTTGCAGATGGGGAAAGGGACTAAGTAAAGTTTCTACATTTGAAATCATGTGGAGGAATGTTAAGCAGTGTCTGCTTGTTGTTGGTCATCAATATTTGCATCCGGTTATATTCTAACTTTAAAGACTGTTTTTGAGAATTCCGGCCTTAATTATTGTACTATTCGTGCAAGAGTTTTGTGCACAACAGTTATGGCAGGTGTGTGATGGGATGGTGCTTTTGATGATGCAAGCATTGAATTTGGCACACAGTCAGAGTATGTCATGAGAAAGATATTTGGCAGTAGGGCCATTCTTGAAAATTGCTTAATTATTCTCCCTTACCTTTTTCAAAATTCAAATCTGCAATGGCCCTACAGCCAAATATCTTTCTCATGAAATACTCTGTGTGCAAAATTTCATACTTTTATCATCAAAGGCACAATTCCACTATCTGCTCACACTACGTTACATACACTCAGCTGTAACATCTAGTTGTGTGTATGTCTTTAACTTTAAGTTGGTTGATTGGATAGATGTTTTTTTATTCAACCCAGGGGCTGGTGAAAGTGGCAAGAGCACATTAGTGAAGCAGATGAAGATTATACACAGTGATGGATTTACAAACCATGAGCTCATGAGCTTTAAGGTAAACGCGATTTCATTTAGAAAATATCTCATCCTTGTGTTTAGTTTTTTTTATTCTCCTTCAAACAGTTTTAGTGAGAGAGGATTCTGGATAGTGTGTCTTGGCTGAGTGGATTCAAAGTCTTCATTTATCAATATTGGACATTTCTGTTTTCAAAACTCTTATCAAAAATGCTACTCCTTACACAAATAATGACAATAAATGTCTCATCCTTGTGTTTAGTTTTTGTTATTCTCCTTCAAACAGTTTTAGTGAGAGAGGATTCTGGATAGCGTGTCTTGGCTGAGTGGACTCAAAGTCTTCATTTATCAATATTGGACATTTCTGTTTTCAAAACTCTTATCAAAAATGCTACTCCCTTACACAAATAATGATAATAATAACGGCTCTTATATCATGCTATTCTAGAAATGATCATTGCGCTTCACAAACACATTGTTACCCCCGATCACTGGGCCATTTATTTCATTCCTTAAACCATCTCAACTCCCTGGGAAGTGTACAGCCTGTGCTGCAAATTATGTAGTGCACCAAGCTAAATCAATCACAAGAACCATCTCTGCCCTCACAGGTAATCATTTACCCCTGGTTGAAGAGAAGCATAGTTTACTGTCTTGCTTAAGGACACAATTTTCGTGACCGGCATTCAAACCCACACCCTGATGACTTACATGAAGCCACCAGAACTTGAGTCCAATGCACTAAACCACTCGGCCATTACACACTACAAGTCAGGGTCATTGTTCCTTTTTCGATAAAAGAACTAATCAATTCTATGAGGAATGCACATTGCAGTGAACCCATCAAGTACAATCCGGAAATTTTTAACTCGATTCAAAATTTATTGAAGTCAATAGTTGGAGTCTGTTATTGATTTTAGCACCATCCTAACTCCCTCTACTGGTGCAGGTACCGTCATTGATTACTGTAATGTTGTTGCACAAATGAAAACCAGCAAGAAATCAATAAATTCTTTCTTATGTAATACAAAGTGTCTACTCACAACATGGACATCAACAGCACCCAATACGTTGCACGAAGAGTTGCCACTGAAAAGACACAAATTTTTAAATAAAAAAACCATACAATTCCTGACGATGAATAGAGCAGGCTAGTCGAATCGTTGACACCAATTAAGAACTCCCTCCGTGGCAGTGAAGTTAATAATGAGAAGTCCCCTCGATACACTAAGTGAAAGTAGAACTTAGTCCCGGCCGATTTCCTACCTTCCGCCCAGGTAGTAGTTAATAAGCAGAATTTGTTTTTCTTCAGATCTAAGTAGTCTCCCGAATTCCAAAATCTACTTTGTGGCAGTAGTATTAAATAGCAAGACAAGTTCTCAAAGAACAAATCTACCAGCAAAGTAGATGTATATACATGGTGTTACCACAAGCTAATATACATTGATACCTCACCATGCGATGCCTCTAAACCCATAACACATTTTTCTCACAGATGATGGCATTATTTATAACACCAACTGTGCACCAAGTAAGCTTCCATCTTCAACAAATTGTAAACTCACTCTTCCAATTGTGACTTTCTTAAAATTATTATTTGGTTTCTCTTCATGCTTTAAAACAGGGTTCTTGTATTACATCAAGAGTGTCAAGTCATTCTTGACAGACATGAGAAATGTCCATTATTATATTGTAATTATTCCACAAATTCCTAAGACTAAAATTAGTCTTCTATTTGTATTTTTCCTGGTCCCTGCAACAATATTTGGCGGAAACAGGTGAACAGTTGCACCTAATATGTTTACTTGATCTTTAAATAATTCAGGGATTTTTTCAGTGTTGTTGAGTTGGTCAAGCAAAGGCTTGCTTTCCCTCTGGGTTAACTCAAGGTTTCTGTCCATTCAAACAGCCTTGGAGCCTGTAAACAAACCATTCAGTGGGTATTATATACTGTGGGATTAAAGGTTTCCTCAAAGATCTCCATGGATAATTGCCAATTGAAACAGTTAAGAGCTTAACTAAAGCTGTTGGGATTTAATTGATTTAGTCTGCATGGTTTCAAAATTGAGGACTTCATGGGTCCTTTACTCAATAGTAGTACATTCTAATTACACGGGGATTCAACCACCCTCAAACTGCACAGTGCATCATCACAAAAGAGATATTTGATCCAAAACATCACATTACACCCATCAGGGGTTACACTGGCTGCCTATTATTCAGCGTACTGAGTATAAGATTGCAATGCTTACATGGAAAGCATTACAGGGATTTTGCCCCATCATACATAGTACATTAAAATAAATTTGATTACATAATATACGCTTAGTCGTAGCCTTCAGTTCTTCTGGTATGATTCTACTGGTACCTCAGCAGGGCTCAAAATTAACACTGGCGAGCCTGTGATTTTAGCGTGGGGCCAGTAAACACACAATGAGACAAGCCCGGTGGTCTTGTGTTTTTCAATTGAATAAATTTGTGTGTTTTTTTGTAAAACAATGTTGACTGTGAATGTGATAATTCTCTTTCAATTCTCTTTCAAGAGTATCGAAGTACACTTACACATAAACACGAATGAGATAGATCTTCTCTGAGTGCTTGTTCAACTCGTTTTGATTCTGGTCTTGTAAATATATATTCTGGTCCAGTAAAAATTTCGAGCTACAAGCCCAGCAGTCTTGTGGATTTATTTCTTCCAATTCGAGCCCTGCTCAGACAGAGAACAAGGTTGTCTTTTGGGGACCACATTGCTTTAAAGCACGAAGGAAACAAACTTGCACACTTTAACAGCCTGTCCCAATGTTCGAATACGTGAGAAAATAGCACAGTCCTCAATTCTACCAAATTATCTGATGTATGTGAACGTAGGATCCCTACTGCCTCAATCCTCTAAAATTATAGCAACCAATATGTGAATGATGTATGTTTGATGTAGGATCGCTACTGCCTCAATCCTCCAATGGAAATAATATTTGTACCTGGGAGAGATCAATATGCCATGTTCTAATGAAGTTCAGACTTGTCCAACTTCCAGGCACTGAAGAAAAGCGCAATTTTGAAATCTTGTGTTTTTTTCTGCCTGAAGTCAGTGTTTGATCAGTCGTGGGAAGTCCGTCACAGCATGCATTGTCAATACACAAAAAACCCTGTCTTACTTGAAATCACTCCACTCAGTAAATTTGTACACTTGAGGTCGATGTTGGCACTCTCTCTGGTCAGTAGACAACTTTTGTTGAGTAACACTATTTGACACTCTAGATTGGTAATTGAGTCCTCAAGCAGGTTCTGACTACAGGCAAAGTTATAATAATAATAATAATAATAATAAATTGGCATTTTTATAGCACTCTTACGACAGATCAGGGTGCTGTACGACTATACAAAATGACATGGCAAAAAGCAACTGCAATATTACATGTACACACGCAGTAGAATGCATTATGGAGATTCATTAAGCAAAAACAGTATGAACGATCATTGAAATAAGACTGTCTTTAGCCGCTTCTTGAAAACATAATTTGATTGTGATGATTTGTCATTTAATGGAAGACCGTGTAACCAGATAAGAGGGCAGTGTGTGAAAAATCCATGTCGGCAGCAAAGCAGCTTTTTTTAATGAAATCCTAACTGCAAATATGTAGAGCTTTTTTAAATTGTGATCGAAAATTGAGGACTCAATTATCAATCTTACCAAATTCATTATTGTTTTATTTGCTTTGACGGAAATGTGAGTCACTTTGTCTGTTTGAGTGTGGTACATTATGTGAAGTTTGGTAAGGTTTACTAGATTTGCACCTGACAAATAATGTTAAAGAGGGGCTCCAAGGTCAAATTTGATTTGTTTGTAATCCACTCATTTTCCAATAGAGTCCTTATGAAAATGGGGGGCAAATTACAAGTCTCTAACCTCATGTTAAAATGGTGTAAAATGCTGTACTATGTTTGATACCCTTCAAGTGCAATTTTTGTAAAAATCAAAAACGTTTGATGAAGTCACATATCAATTATATGACCTGTACATTTTTGTACAGGGAATTTTCATTTAATTTCTGAGTTCTGATGATATTCAATCAAAACGGCATTGAATTTGACATTATGATTGATAATGGCACAAAAATTCCTCTCTGGAATGTAAAGACCAATTTGTTTTTGCTGTCCGGTGATGTCGTGTTTAAAAAAGAGAGTGTTTTTAAAAAGAGTATCAAATATTTTACACCATTTTTATGTGAGGTTAGAGACTTTAACTTTTTCCCCACCTTCATGAGGACTGTATCTACTGGAAAATGTGTGCATCACAAAACTCAATTTGACCTTTGATCCCTTCTTTAATGAACCAGTACTTAATTCTTGGTATAAAATTTTATTTTCATGAAACTGTAGAGCTCCAGAGTACCTAGATCTAAGAAATTACGTTCATTTTACACAAGTACAAGTTTAAATGTAATGCAATGTGATGCAATCAATCAATAAATAATAGGGAGACTGGCAACAAATGGCTCAATAGCTCAGCTGGTAGGACACTGTCACGTTAAACTGGAGGTTGTTGGTTCAAATCCCGCTCTAGTCAATATTTCTTTGTTCAATCCCAAATTATTTTAAATTTACCCAGTCTGTTTCCTATGTGGTTCATGGCAAATAAGGAAGGCAGAAATGTCAAGTTACTGTATTATGGAAATTTTCATTTACTCCCACCATGCAGGTATTCTCCCACTGCTCTGACTTAACCGACAGGAAAATCTTGCCAATATTTAGAAGCACCAGGGCTCAAATTTTACAGTGGACCACAGGCCCGAGGCCAGTACTTTTAGTGTCGGGCCTGTAAACTCATGAGCGGACAAGTCCAGCATTCTTGTGTTTTTCAATTGAATAATAAAACCTTGCTGTGTAATATCTTCAACAAAAACAAGTTATGTTCTAATGTTGACTTTGAGTCTGATAAACACCTTTCAATTCTATTGAGTAATGAAGTATGTATGCCCATAAAGACAAATGAGATAAATCTTCTCTTATACTGCATGTCATGAGTGCTTGTTCCAATAAAAGCAGCATGCATGATAAACTGTTATGGTGTCGTTAGAACAATTCTGGGCTAGTAAATATTTTGAGCAACCAGCCCTTTGGTCTTGTGGATTTTTCAACCAAATTCAAGTCCTGAATATTCTCACATAAGAACTGTTGTGTAAACTCTACATTGAATCAGTAACCATTTTACCATGAGCCAATGTTGTTCTACAATACAATGCAATGCTCTTTCTGAACCTCTCAAGCTGGAGGCCATTGTACGATACACACAGTAACAGTTCAAGGGGAAAATTGCTATGCTTTGTGCCTGTTGTGTTTGTTGTATCACAAATCAGGTTTCATTGCGAGAGTAATTCAATCCAGGAATGGCTGAATCAAGTGGGATAAAACGACCTCATTATTTGCCTTGTACACAGCTGAGCCGCCTGTGCTAACAAACAAAAAATGAGCATATTAGTTACACACTAAAGGTGCAGCATATTGCGTTTCAATCCTTAATGATAATGCAACTTAAAACGACCATGAACCGACTGCTATTTTTGAATCACCTTTGTTAATTAATGGAAATAAATGGATGCATAACAACAATACATTTGCGCTTGTGTACATGACAAACAACTTAGGGGGTCATTCAATTCTTTAAAATTCCAATATTTTTTCAAAAATATCTGTTGATAAAATGTCGTTTTGGAAGGTCAACAAAAAAGAAATACCAGTGAATTATAACATTTATAACATTATGAAAACTTACAATCTTTTAAATGGCTATTATTTGTTCTTCATTTTTCCATACCAGCCTGCTGTCTTAGACAACCTGCTTAGTTCAATGAAGTATGTCTTGAATGGAATGGGCCTTCTGCGCATCCCTCTTGCATACCCAAGAAATAAGGTAAGGACTTTTTAATGATTTTTTTTCTGCAATCTCTTCATTGGCTCCCTGTCTCAAAGTGAATCGTTTACAAAACATTCATTCTCACATTCAAAGCCAGGGTTTGCCTTGAACTTTTTCAGTGACTAGCGAGCAAGACCAGTCAGCTTGTCATGTCACTAGTCCACCAGTATTTTCACTGGTCCATATTTAAAGGTTTTCTTTCAACATTGTCATTAGCATGGGACTTGTAATTTAACTAAATATGAATTGGTTTTCGTGCAGCGATGGGACTTCAGCAATAAACTAGCCAGCAGGACTAGTTGGACAGAATTCTGTCTGGTCCTCTGATGTTTTAACTGGCATTTGGCCAGCGGACAACTGTAAGTGAGAACGCTGAAAGCGCTGCATGGCCTAGCCCCTTCATACATCCAGAATCCAGCAACATCAACCAACTCAAAATATTCGCTCTTCCTCTCATTTGCAATAACGTTCACCACCTCCAAGGAGGGTAGAGTTTTTTTCGCCTCAAAATAATAACATGTGCTCCTGTATGGTTTTGAGCAACATGTATAATTCTCGTGCTCTCATGGATATTTTCTTATACCGTGATCAATGGCATTCAGGTTGGCTCAGTGGTTTCTTCCCTGCCTTTCACCTCTATGGACCCCGGTTTGAATCCCGGTCCGGAGCCTTGCATGTGGATTGGGTTCTCCGTCCCTACAGTACCAGATTGTGTGGTTTTCCCCTATTCAGGGTTTCCCCCCAACAACTGAGATGTCTTCAACATCTTTAGGCCTACCGGATTTGGTAGAAAGGTGTCAAAATTTGCTGGAAATTTAAAAACTGGGTATCCAAATTGACCACTTACAATACATTTATCTGTAAATGACAGATAAAAAAGGGTGTTAAAATTTCAAACAGGGTGTCCAAAAGACACCCAGACAACCCTCTGGCTAACACTATGTCCCTTAGTTTCCTTACCAGAATAACAATAACAATAGCAAGTAAATGTTTGTACATGTACATTATTTTTAGAAAACAATGACATTATATTCTAAATAAATTTCTCTGCAGATTCAACTTTCCTTATTGTTGTGTGTGTGTGTGTGTGTTTATGTTGTATTATAGCTGTATGCGCAGACGATTCTTCAGTGTCATCGATGTTTTGATGAACGGATTAAGATGCGTTCGTCTATTGCCATAGCTCTCCTGGCTCTGTGGAACGATGCTGGAGTCAGATCTTGTGTTGCTAGAGGACATGAGTATGAACTCAACGACTCGGCTTTATAGTGAGTTTACTCAGTTTGCAATGTAGATTTTAGTGTTAATTTCCTGAATTACATTTGGTTGTTATCTATTTATTTATTTATTTCATTTGGTTTCATTTCATTTTAATAACATCACATTTTATGGCCCACGGGCCAAATTGGATTTGATTTACAATCAGTAATTAGCAATAAAGTAAAAGCGGTAAAAAAATTACAAGTAGGATTAAAAAACGTTAAAAAACACAACTGTAAACAGGAATGGATGAGGAATACAATCAATAAAATTACCAATAAACAATGACTGTAAAAACACAGTGAAATACAGTACCGGTATAAAACCCGAGAAAGAGTTTTAAAAAAACATTGAAAATATATTAGGTAAATAATTTAAGTTTTACGGGTAATGGTAACGTTTCATGTGTTTGACTCAACATACATAAGATATAACAATCTCCATTAACAGTGGTTCACTGGCCAAATTCTAGGTAAAACACCTGCGGAGCAGTCAAAATACACTCCAAGTGGTCCGGCTGGCTAGTTAAGTGTTGAAAAGCATTACTATTTCATTTGAAATATGGACATAAGTGGAATAGCTGTGAGACTTGTGAAATGACAAGCTAACTGGTCCTACTGGTCAAAGTGACATTTAAAATTATTATTAGCTGTTCCGACGTGGTAGTCGGAGCAGCTATTGTAATCGTCGAGATTTTTTTTTATTTTTATTATTATTCTTTCTTTCCCTAAAATCGTATTGACTTAACCTTGTCTCTTTCCAAAGCCATATCTCCCTCTTAAAAAGATCAAAAGTAGACAAATCATATACCATATTAAAGCTTATGCCCTGACTTAAATTTTAGATGTAATTAGATTAAAATTTTTAATTAATTATTCATGTTACAGCGGTGTGAATATTTAATTAGCCAACCTTGTTTGCACCATATCTCTAGAAGTGTATACATCCGATCCTCAATTTTTTTCAGCTAAGGACTTGTCTTGTATTGTAGATGTGAATTCTGGTCTAACATTCTCCGTCACGCCATCATGACGTCACTTTGTTAGCGCGTTTTCTATCTGTGTACAAAACACATGGCGCTAAAAGTGTAAATGTTTTGACAGTCAAAAACACGATATTTTCAATTAAAATTACTAATTAGTTTCCAAATTACATAAACTGTTTTGAAAAGTTAATTGCTTTTATTAAGAGATGTTCCTGGTCACTCAAACTAATCAAAGTACAATCTTTTCCACGATAATTAACGATTAGGTGACAAATCGGACACCATGGTTAGCCATTTTGATTGCGCAATCACGGCATGGCGTTGGAGATTTCCTTGATATTCGATTCCGAACCGGGTAGAGGACCCATTGCTTTATGCACAGCCCATTCGATTTGTACATGAGTAACACATGTAACTTCTACGTAGGTTTAGGGTTTTCGTGAGAATGCATTAATTGAATTTTTTTTTTTTACCATCGTGTGCTTTATGACATTTATTAGTATGAAAAACACATTTTTTTTACTGTGACGTCCTCAGGTGTCAAATTACGGTAATTAAAAGCTTTAAATGAGTTAATCTTTGCAGCACCATATCTCAAGAAGTACACGGCCGATTTTAAAATTTTTTTCAGTTATAGACTCCTTAGGCATTGGAGAATAGCCTTGGGTTACCGTGACCCCATGTTGACCTTTACATCCGGGTCAACCGGAAGTGGGACCATATTTCAAGAATTACACAACCGATTTTCAATTTCTTTTCAGTTGTAGATCCTTTGAGCATCAGAGAATGGATTTCGGTTAGGGTGACCCCGGGTTGACCTTTACTTCCGGGTCAACCGGAAATGAGACTATATTTCAAGAACTACACAGCCAATTTTCAATTTCTTTTCAGTTATCGATCCTTAGAGCATTAAAAATTAAACTTCGGATACTGTGACCCCTTGATGACTTTTACTTCCGGGTCAACCGGAAGTGGGACCATATCTCAAGAAATACACACCCGATTTTGAATTTCTTTTCAGTTATAGACCCTTTGAGCATTGAAGATTGAACTTGGGTCACCGTGACCCCATGTTGACCTTTACTTCCGGGTCAACCGGAAGTGGGACCAGATCTCAAGAAGTACACACCCGATTTTCAATTTCTTTTCAGTTGTAGACCCTTTGAGCATTGAAGATTCAACTTGGGTCACCGTGACCCCGGGTTGACCTTTACTTCCGGGTCAACCGGAAGTTTGACCATATCTCAAGAAGTACACAGCCAATGTTTCATTTCTTTTCAGTTGTAGACCCTTTGAGCAGTAAAAACTGAACTTCGGATACCGTGACCCCTTGATGACCTTTACTTCCGGGGCAACCGGAAGTGAGACCAGATCTCAAGAAGTACGCACCCGATTTGCAAGTTCTTTTCAGTTACAGACCCTTTGAGTATTGGAGATTGAAATTGGGTCACCGTGACCCGATGTTGACCTTTACTTCCGGGTCAACCGGAAGTGGGACCATATCTTATCTCTTCTGAGCCACATGTCATATTTTGTTGTTACTGTCGAAGCAGAAACTAAATTACTTAATTCATGTGTAGTAAACAAACAGTAAAACACGGAACAGCTCTGTGATTGTTAGTTACAATCACTTTGTCTAGTTATTATTATTATTTATTCGACCAAAACAATTCAATACCAAAAAAATACGAAGCAATTTAATTTCTTTGTAAGTTTTGAAACTTCTAAATTTGCAATAACAAGCGGTTATAGCAGATATTACAAATTTAGTTCGTTAAATTTTGAGATAAAAAATTTACAGATTATCACACCTAAAGGTTGTTTGTTAATAATTGAATAATAATAATAATAATAATAATAATAATAATAATAATAATAATAATAATAAAACCACATTTATTATGGGCATTTCACCATAAAATGTTCAAAAGCGCATTACAAAAATCTACAATATCATAAAATCAGCACAATGGAGTAAAACAGCAAAGAGTAAAAATTATAATAATACACACACATAATACAAGTTAGCCAAAAGCTTGTTTAAAAAGAAAAGTCTTTAGCTTTGTCTTAAAAACAGAAAGAGACTGTATCGATTGAATGTGAGAGGGTAATCCATTCCAAAGTGTCGGTGCAGCTTGAATAAATGACTTGTCCTCAGTGGATTTTTGCTTTTTACCTTTTGGGTAATTTAAGAGTAACCTGTTGTTAGAACGCAGAGAATAGTTAGAATGGTCTTTAACATGCAACATATCAATGATGTACTTTGGAGCGAGGTCATGAAGGGCTTTGAATGTCAACAAAATAATTTGAATTGAATACGATATTGAATAGGCAGCCAATGTAACTGCTGGAGTAAGGGAGTAACATGGCTCCATCTACATGTAGGTGTACCACGTACAAGCCTAGCAGCGGCATTTTGAACATTTTGCAGTCTAGATAATTGTTAATCAATTGCCATGCATGAATAGATGGGGAGCGTTTTGTGGTTGAAAAAGTATGAATGACCGAAAAAACCCAAAATGCAAGAACAAATTCTGGGAATAACCAATCCTTTTTGGTTTATTGTGTGTCTGCCACTTCCCCTTTGTGTATTACTCTCAATGAATTGTGACCATTAAAATAGTTTGTGTAATGCATTGTACTGAATAATAAAAACCAATACAGTCCCTAAGGGAACGTATGTGTACAGGTAGTTCACTGCACTGTTGAGGAGGGGATCAGGATGGGTGGTTTTTATGGAGGTGGCAGTGAACAGTGGAATTGGGAGACTTTAGTGACGATAGCGGACGTCCCACTCATAGGTCCTGTTCCATTGTTCTCAGCGACGAGAATGATAGAAAAGGACCGGTGAGTGGGACGCCCGCTATCGTCTCAAAAGTCTCCCATTATTCAATGCTGTTTACAGATACCAAAACCCAACGGGGTTACAATATTTTGTTTTATTATAAGGCCCACTCATGGCATGCTTGCATGAAAGAAAAAGAAACTTGCAGTCCTCAAGGTCATATAGTGGGGATAAATCCCTCCTTTCATAAAAAATAAAAAAAGACTTGGTTGTTTGTTTCTTAAATAAAATGAATATAATACAGTGTATTGTAATTCTACCCTGAGGAGACCTGGTCCCAAATTCACAGAGCTGCTTAAGCACAAAAAGTAGCTAAGCACAACTGAATTATGCTTTCTGGAATAAGGTTACCTGCCAAAATACCAAGTCACATGTACAATCTGTGACTGGTAACCTGCTTATTTTTGCTGAGCAGAAATTGTGTAAGCACTGTTTACTACTAAAAGTAGCTCTATGAAATTGGGCCCTGTAAATTATCTTTCAAGGCATGCCAAATGCTCTTTTAAAGGGTGTGTACAACATTGGTAAGGTTGAAAATATAAATGTTCAGAGATTTGCACATAACTTATATGGTATAATGATGGTCATGGTGGAAAACTTCCCTTAAAACAGTTTTTGCTTGAAATGCTATAGTTTTTAGGAAATGAGTAAAACAATTATTAGTCTTTATCACTGGTGATAAAATCCAATGTTTGAAAACAGTGAAAACATATAATGGGATTTTTCACTGTTTTCTCATGACTCCTAAGACCGATTTAGCTTAAACTTTCACAGCTTTGTTATTTCATGTATATGTTGGGTAACATCAAGTGTGGATACTGGTCTTTGACAACTACCACTGTTGTACATTTGCTTTAAACCTTGTTTGTGAGAGTACACTGGCACTGAGTCGCCTAACTCCCTTGGGAGATTTACTTGTATCCTTCCACACTCTAACAAAATTCAACATTATTGTAGGGTAAACACAACAATCAAACTTGTGTACACTGGTTATTGTGCTATGCTTGTCCCACGGGGCTCAAATTTTTTGGGGGGAAAAAGTCCAAAAGACCATGCAGGGCTTGTAGCTCAAAATCTTTTGTCGGACCAGAAAATGTGTGTACCCCAAAAACCTTTAGTGGACTAGAAAATTTGTTACAAGACCTGAATCAAACTGAGAATTTTTTTTATTTGAACAAGCGCTAAGAGAAGATTTATCTCATTTGTCTTATAATTGGTAATACTTTAATACTCAACAAAATAAAAAGACTTTTATCAGACTCAAACAAAGTCAACATTTGAAACTTTTTTAAATTAAAGATGAGGTGAACTATTATTGTTAAAAAACACAAGATGGTCGGACTAGTCCAGTCATAAGTTTACTGGCCCGATCAAAAAAACACTGGCCTCGGGCCTGTGGTCCAGTGTAAATTTTGAGCCCTGTCCTATGTAAAGCATAATCAGTTTACCTGTGAAGTTCTCAGTCCAACAGAATCAAAGAATAAAACACGCTGTTTGAATGTAAAACAAGAGCAGACCTATAATCATACATGTAGCACTTGTGGGAAAATAAACATTAGCCCTCTCACCCAAAGAAAAACAAATATTACCTTGAAAGGGTTACAACAAAGTCAGTATCAGCCATAGAGATAGAACTAGAGGGAGTACAAACCAAGTCACCCAGCAGGCAAGAAGCATTTCCCTGACCTCACAGGTCATGCATCAGATCACAGAGTAAAAATTGTCAAAGTGGACATCGATATAAAGTAGGATTTGAAACTTTGCATGGTGGGAAACAATCTAGTGAGTAGGATTTGAAACTTTGCATGGTGGGAAACAATCTAGTGAGGTGTGCAGAGACACCGTGTACAGAGACACCGTGTACATGAGTAGGAATTTGAAACTTTGCATGTTGGGTAACAGTCTAGTGAGGTTTGCTTTAACACCGTGTACATGAGTAGGATTTGAAACTTTGCATGGTGGGAAAAAATCTAGTGAGGTTTTTAGTAACACCATGTACATGAGTAGGATTTGAAACTTAGCATGATGGGAAACAATCTAGTGAGGTTTGCAGTAACACCATGTACATGAGTAGGATTTGAAACTTTGCATGGTGGGAAAAAATCTAGTGAGGTTTTTTGTAACACCATGTACATGAGTAGGATTTGAAACTTTGCATGGTGGGAAACAATCTAGTGAGGTTTGCAGTAGCACCATGTACATGAGTAGGATTTGAAACTTTGCATGGTGGGAAACAATCTAGTGAGGTTTGCGGAGACACCAAGTAAATGAACTTTCTCTCTCTATGAGCTGTGTTTGTTCTGGATTTTGGAACCATCAGTTCCTCTCAGAACCACCTCAGCTCACCACCGGTTCTTCTCAGAACCACCAAAGCATATAAGGAGAATTCATTAACATGGTGTCTGTGCAAACCTCACTAGAAAGTGGACATCACATATGCAATTTTTTTTGCCCATGGTAGGACAGTGCTGTTGCGTGTGTCAATTTACGATTGTTCTTTCTAGTTTTATTACATGTATTTCAGTCTATGGTATTAACACATATCAAAAGACAGTTTAAGTTGGTTTGGGTTTGACCAGTAATGTGTAAAAAAAATACATACAAGACTACATTTAATGTGTTCTGTTTGCTCAATAGCCATACATGTTATCAAGATTTCCAATAAATTTTGTTGGTACTAAACCAAAGAGTGGACAGGGTTCTCCCCATGCACGAGCTAGTGTATCGGGCCGATACGCGCGATTTGCATGTCGATACGTGCCATTTTCGGCCGATACACCAACAAAATAAACATATTATTGTTATCATTATTTCTTTTTTCACAAAAAACATCAAGAGAAAACCATTTTAAATGCTCCAGATTGCACAGTAGGGCTTTTAAAACCAAGATAAACATCAAGTATCAAACATTCCAAAAACTTGTTTTCAATTCAAACTTCCAGAATTTGGGTCCAGAATGCCCCACAGTTTTCAAAAAAACCTGGGGGAGAACCCTGGTGGATCAAGATGATTGTTATCATTATCTTGATAGGGCTTGGGTTAAAATGTTACATATTGGTGGTTCATCATGCAGATTAGAATCTGCACTTTACATCAGGCAAGAAACTTTTCAGCTGATCAGCTGATTTCCTCATTTTCGGTTTCTCAGCTGTGCCATTGACAATTTTAAAACGAAGCACAAAGTCTTGCTGTGCCTGATGGCACTTCCCTCTTTCTGTGACAAACTGCAGTTGCATGCCTGATGCATTATAGTAGATGTCTTGAATTTCCTCTCTGAAAATGCACAGGGTATCTAAAAATAATAATAAAAATAATAATAATATTGAATTCTTATAAAGCACTTTATCACACCCGATGGGCATCTCAAAGCGCTCAGTATGTTTTCCTCAGTATGCGGAGCTACGTTTTGAAGTATGAAACTTATTCCTTTACATAGCTTAGCACCATGTAATGGTTTAGAAGGTGCTGCATGGCGCAATATGCAGCCAATCAAACCAGGAACACTGGGGCAAACGGTTTGTTTACATGCATTACACAACACGCGGGACCTACGGCTTTAAGTCCCATCCAAAGGACGCAACAATAATGGTTATGTGTCTTGCTCAAGGACACAAGTTTTCACAACCGGGACTCGAACCCACACTCTGTTTATAAGAACACCAGAGCGTAAGTCCGGTGTTCTTATCCGCTCGACCATGAGCCCATTACTGATGTTAATTACACTATTTCATGGTTTTAACATATTTTTTCCCTGATCTATTTTGTCCAGTTATTTTGAAAATATAGAGCGGATAACTTCAGAGTACTACAGACCAAGCACGGTAGACGTACTGAGGGCAAGGGTTCGGACCACAGGAGTTATTGAGACACACTTCAAGATCAAAGGAGTGATATTCAGGTATGCTTGTGAACCAGGGTTCAAATTCACAAAGATGTGTGATCCCTGGCTATATGGCAGTTACAGGTTGAATGGCTTCTGACTGGCAACACCGAACAAAGATATTGATAAAAATAGGGAGACCACCAACACAAGGGCTAGATGGTTCAGTTGGTAGAGCGCCGACACATTAATCTGGAGGTCGCAGATTCAAGTCCCGCTCGAGTAGATTTTTCTTTGTTCAACCCCAAATTATTTAGAATTAACCCAGTCAGTTTTCCTTGTGGTATATTTCTTGAAATTATATAATTTGGGGTTGACCAAAGAAAAATTGACTAGAGCGGGACTTGAACCAACGACCTCCTGAAACGTGCCGGCGGGTACTATGTTGGTGGTCTCCCTATTTTGTCAATATCTTTGTTCAGGGGTGCTAGTCAGAAGCCATACAACTGTAAACTACCGTGTAGCCAGGGATCACACTCAAGTTTACGATAAAATTTGGGAAACGGCAGCCAGGGGATCACCATAAGGGGATGCAAATTTTTATTTCAGATATCAAATAAAACTATATATCAACTAAAATTATATAGCAACTGTTAAGGGTTTAAATGGTGGCAATAGCAATCTGCAGCCAACCAAGCTAGTATAATCATTATAGTTATTTTGTCCCCCACCACCTTCTTTGTTGTGATCACACAGTGTACACACACATAAATGTTTGACATCAGATATTATGATCAAAGTCTGGATTGGTAAATAAAGCTTAATCAAAGAGTAAACATTTATTCAACTTCTTTTTTTTTCTTTTTCTTCAGAATGTACGATGTTGGAGGTCAGAGGTCAGAGAGAAGGAAATGGATCCAGTGCTTCGATGATGTGAAAGCCTTACTCTATGTGACAGCCCTAAGTGGTTATGACATGACACTCTTTGAAGACCCAGAAGTGGTGAGATAACGGTTTCTATTCAGCACTGATTGGCAACTGGTTCCCTTTTTGTTTTGATGTTTGCCCCTGTTACTGTTAGGGATTTTGTTTTATGTCATGCTAATTGTTATTCACAATACTACATCATGGATCCTTCATGACCTGTGCAATCTCCCTTGGCAGTGGTCGTCTGGCCTAATGCCAGTTAAAACACCTGAGGACTGTGACTACAAAGGTACAGGGTTGTCCCTTAACTTTTTTTAGTAACCAGCCAGCAGTTGGGTTGTTATTTCACTAGTCCTGCAGCTTTTTCAATAGTCCATATTTTAAATGAAGTAGGGATGTTTTTCAACACTGAACTAGCCAGCAGGACCACTTGGAGTGAATTTTGACTGGTTCTCAGGTGTTTTAACTGGCATTTGGCCAGCAGACCACTGTTAAGGGAGAATGCTGAGGTCATGTACATAATACAAGTTTAGATGGTTATAGTGCACTGGTGTAATCAGGGGCGGATCCAGGATTTTCCAAACGGGGGGCGTGAAATCATATCAAGCAGCAAAATCTTCCCTTCCCCATTTCTCCCCCCCCCCTTCTCTCTCTCTCCCTCTTTTTTTCTTTTCTCCCTCATTTTTTATTTATTTTTAATATGAAAAAGGGGGGGGGGGCGTGCGCCCCCCACGCCCCCCCTGGATCCGCGCCTGGTAATGAGTTGGGGGTGCCCCTTGGCTCAAGCCCCCCCCCCCACACACACACACACGTGTGTAAACACCGGCAATTGTGGACCCTCCTTTGTTCAACTCTTTGTGTTAGCAACCGTGGACCACAATGATTTCCTTTGTGATAGCAACCGTGGACCTATTATCCCTTTTGTTATAGGTCCACGGTTTGAATGTGGATACCTACCCACACACACACACGTGTGTAAACACCGGCAATTGTGGACCCTCCTTTGTTCAACTCTTTGTGTTAGCAACCGTGGACCACAATGATTTCCTTTGTGATAGCAACCGTGGACCTATTATCCCTTTTGTTATAGGTCCACGGTTTGAATGTGGATACCTACCCACACACACACACGTTTGTAAATCCCGCTTACCGAGGACTTCTCTTTGTTCTCCCATTGTTTGGACATTGTTTGGTTTTTTTTGCAACGTCCCGATTGGGTTTTTACACAAAAACGAAGCGAGGATGTCCTCGCTCTGTCAAACACCCAGATCCCTTTTGTTAAAGTCCTCGGTTTGAATGGATACACACACTCACACCCTCCACCAGCCTTTCATATGAGATCAAAGAAAAATAAACTATGAATATCAATTAGTACTGTTTAAAATCCAATGGGAGTACTTTTTAAATCAGTCTGTAAACTGTCTGTATAGCCCAATCATTGTAAATGGAGATGTAAGTGCGCTCAGAATTTCCTGTATTTCCCAATTGTAAATGCTGCGGTTAGGCAGTGCATTCTCACAAAGGTAACGTGTTCTAACCCCGACCATCAGCTCCGTAATGCATAAACGTACTCCAAGTAAATGGGTTCATAACAAGACCTGAGCAGATGTAGAGACAAAGGACTACAGACACTAGACTTCACAGAGTGAACTTAGTGTATTTTGTAAACAAAAATTCAATGTGAAATGTCTTAAAGAGAGAAAGCTGTGACTTATATTCAGAGATAACTGACTCTTTTTATAAAATAATAAACCTACTTGATATCTGAAATAAAAAGTTGCATTCCCTTAAGGTGATCCCCTGGCTGCCGCTTCCCATGTTGTATCGTAAACTTGGGTGTGATCCCTGGCTACACGGCAGTTAACAGTTGTATGGCTTCTGATTGGCACCCCCGAACAAAGATATTGACAAAATAGGGAGACCGCCAACATAGGGCTAGATAGCACTGTTGGTAAAGGGCCGGCACGTTTCCGGAGGTTGTTGGTTCAAATCCTGCTGTAGTTAATTGTTCTTTGTTCAACCCCAAATCTTTTATAAAATTCTGCACTCGGTCTGCTGATGGCTGCCAGTTAAGTTCGTCATCAGTGTGGAGCTTGCCATTAAGAATTGGTTATGATCTTTTTTCTTTTCTAGAACCGACTGAGGGAAAGTCTACACTTATTTGAGTCAGTCTGTAACAACTGTTTCTTTAGGAGTACCACCATTATCATGTTCCTGAATAAGGTGGATCTGTTCAGGCAGAAGGTCCTTCATACGGATCGGCAACTCAGGGTGTACTTCCCAGAGTATTCAGGTATGGACTCTCATTAATAGTAGTTGACTGTCAATAATGAATATCCTTTTTTTTTTTAGAACCTTCTGCTGGTTCACGACATTGTCCTGAACCTCGGTAACAATCCTAACCAAGTGAATACGGAACTTTCCGGTAGTCAAACCGACCGGTCTATCTTCATGTGTTAGAATACTTATCTGATCCAATTAGAACGTTCCTACTACTTGTTTTGCTTGTTTTTCATAGCAAGGTTTTGCTCCAGAATACAATACCAATCTGTTCATTCAATATCATCCCTCTAGGAATCTTCGATCCTCCAATTCACTTTCACTTGTTGTTCATTCGCACATGCTGGATCTTCTCTCTGGACCGAACTTCCTCAAGAAAATAATGAAAGAAACAAACACCCTTGTTGCATAGAATTGAATGCTTTCAGATGCCTGAGAATGGCTTCATGCCTTAATCCTTTCTCAGAGCAATATTTGTTTGTGAAAAATTACCTATTTCTCTAAAACTATGTAACTTCAGAAGGAGTCGTTTCTAACACAGTTTTATAATATCAACAGCTCTCCAGTGCTCTTTACCAAGTCAATTTTTATGGTAATTAACTTGTTGAGTAATTACCAAAAGTATACCCTGCCTTTAATGTGTGTCTCACAGCTCTCTGTTCAAACAACACTATCAAGTCTTGTTCTGACATCCAATAAATCTAGCATCATTTCCTTTGCATCCATTTCCTGCAGGGCCAGATTATGATGTGGAGTCGGCCTGCCGTTTCATCCGCAGACGATTCCAAGACGCCAACCACAACCCAAAGAAGCCCATCTATCCCCACTTCACCACGGCAACAGACACAACAAATGTGGAGGTTGTCTTCCAGATTGTCATGGAAACGATCATCAGGGAAAACCTTAAAACGGCTGGTATGTTATAGCACAGGGTTTTTGTATTTTTGTTATCCTAATGAGTTTTGAAAGTAAACGGCCGTATTTTAAGTGCACACATTTCAAGAGCGCTCGTAAGATATTTTATATTGATGAGAAGCTTCCAGTATATTTTATAACATTAACTAAATAGTGTTTGTGTACTCAAATATTCTTAAAATGCCTGAAATGTCAAGCACTGCCACAGCTTTAAATGTAATGAACTAAAATTAAGAAAACTTGTACAACTATTATTTGTTTTTTCAAAACTGGCTAATTCAAAGTGTTTAGCTTCAAAATGAATAACTTATTCTGTGCAACATGCATGTTCACATATATTCTGTGTTGCAGTCTCTTGTTTTTTGATATTAATTATTTATAAAGTAAGGGTGGAAATGATTTTAAACAATCTAAACAACGTAATACAAACAAACATAGGCTGACTTTGTTGAACTTTTATTCATATTTTTGTAACACAAAATAGCATGTGTTTCACCCTCTCAAATCCTTCTATATCCTCTTTGCTGAAATGAAGGATTCAGAGGGACTGAGGGCTGTAGGCCCAAATAACAATAGACCTTATGCACATGATGTCATTTCAGTAGGGCGCCCTCGTCTAGAGGTCAAAAGGAGGTTGTTCATTGGCTAAACATGTGCGCCGCGCGTACAAATCTGTGCGTTTCCATTGTTTCGTCACTGTTTTACCTCTAAGATGGCGGCTGGATGATGCGATGCATAAGGTCTATTGCCTAGGCATTCCTACTGCCCACCCAAAGAAGGACAAAAATGGAATGACTGTGTGACTTTCTGAGGATAGGTTTTAAGCTGGTGATTTAGCTTTAGCCTATATTTGCTGTAAATTGGGAAAAACAGAGGGCATTCAGCTGTTCACAACAATGTGCAAGGTATTCAGTACACAATGGCAGTAATTATGGCCCTTTTCAGTGCCAACACTCCTCCCAAACAGGGTTTTCATAGGGTTGTTCCCGCAAGAATTCAGAAATAAGACTGTGTGACTTTCTTAGGATAGGTTTCAAGCCATTCAGCAAGGTATTCAGTACACAATGGCAGTACATTTGTTTTACATTTCATTAAAAGATTAGTAGGGTGTCAAAGTTAACACCAGGGTGTTCTAAAAAGAACCAAGGCACCCCTCATGTTAATACCTTATTCACAATTTCCATGGCAATGTCGTGCATAGTATACATTTTTTTGAGCCACAAAAGAAATATATCTTGACCCTTTAGTGACCATAGCAGCCACAAATAGATTGTACCAAAATACAAATGGCTGCAAAATTTGACTTACTGTAAATTCCCTGTGTATAAGACGCGTCTTATCTGACTTTCAAAGGTCCGAGCGCCTTATACGCAGGAAATTATGGTACATCCATTCACCCAAAGAGGTCAAAGTAAAGGTCCCGCCCAAAAATGAAATTTTCCAATGTTCCATATGTTAACAAAGTACCTCAATTTTTAAAAACAAAAACAAATTGTCTGTTTCATTTTGTTTTTGTTGAATTTTTTACTGAACAAATTGATTAAATAATGAACAATATTAGCAATGTATGCGCGTATTGTGATGATTATACAGAAATGAATGGTCTCTAAAGGGTTAAAGTAACTCTTTCTAGGCTCTATAAAAGGGAGGGTATACCTTTGGTAATTACTCCAAAAATTAATGACCACAAAAACTTACTTGGTATAAAGCACTGGAGAGCTGTTAATATTATAAATATCAAACAACCCACTTTGAAGTAATGTAGTTTTAGAGAAAAAGGTAATTTTCACCCCAAAAATTTGAATCTGAGAAAGACTTCAGGCATGAACCCTTTCTCAGGCAACAACGGTTGTTTGGTTTTTGTTGGGGTTTGTTTCATTTTTCGATGACCAATTGAGCCCAAATTTTCACAGGTTTGTTATTTAATGCATATAATGGGATACACCAAGTGAGGATACTGGTCTTTGACAATTACCAAAAATATACCCTGCCTATGTTTGCGGGAAAGTTTAATGTGCGAGGCAGTTTTGTGTGCAAGGCAGTTTTCTCTTGTTCTCTTTGAAATAACAACGCTTTATGTTTGCTGTAAGCAGAACTAAAATTATTAATTTTATTATCAGATGATGTACAGTGTATGTTGCACATTTTTTTGTTAGTTTGAAGTTGATATATATATACCGACCAATCTTTATTGGGAGCTATACATTAAATCTTTTGTGAAATTGTCTGGCATGTTTGGAGTGATCAGTTTTTTAGAATTCGTTTTTTCTGGAAGAGACAAAATTTCATGAGTTTTTATTGTTGATAGGAGTTAGCAGCATTCGTGAAGTTGAACCCGATGCTTGTTTTAATTTTTTATTTGTAAATATTGTACAGGTTGTGTAAATTTAACGTGCTTGCCATTGAGAATATAGATTGTGTAGAATAATGTAAATTAGTTTGTGGTTTTTGTTTTCATGCCAAATATGACACATTCCAGAAACAGTAGGTGCAGTGCTGTTGTGCAAGTTTATAAATTAATGTTTAGATTGATTTTTGAGTGAGTTGTTTTTCTGAAAGAATCCACAGGTATTGTGAAAGTCTACATGCAATGCTGCATCTTCTCCTTTTAAATTAGTTCTAATTTTTAGTGTAAATATGTATTATTTCACTTTCGTTTTATAAGTTGTCACACACAAACAACAGCAAACAAGTTTATTTCTGTTTGTTGTGTTTTTGTTTCTGTTATAAAGCTTTAAAAGCAGCAATAAAATATCAACTTTTGAATTATTCAAGTTGATGGTTATGACCTGCACTGTGCACTGAGGCATATCGTGGCCGAGCGATCTAGCGCATCAATCTCAAGTTCTGGTGGCTGAGTCATCAGAGTGTGGGTTCGAATCCCAGTCGGGACACTTGTGTCCTTGGACAAGATCCTACTTATAATTGCTTCTCATCACCCAGGAGTAATTGGGTACTTTTGGAGAGTATGAAAGATTGGCATTCTGTGCGCCCATTTGGTTGCCGGAGCTGCATACTCCTAATATTAAGAGTTGAGACGGTTTCACAAATGCTTAGCGCCTTTCCTATGCATTATGCTAGAACTGCGTTCAAAAGATTTTAATTTTGCATTGGGAATATTGAACACTTAATTTATCTAATTTGTAAAGCACTTTGTGCTTACTAAAATCACATCTTTGTTTAATTTCAGTCTGAAATTTTACTGATTATCAAGATCATACTAGAACCATTTTTTTCTGTGAAATTTCCCTCTGAAATGAAGTCATATTTCAGAAAACTGTATCTGAAAATCTAAAAAAACAAAAATGCAACAGCCAATTTCGGTTGTTTAATCGAAATTAAGGACAATGTGTTTATATGCTAAAAATTGTGCATGGTTTTTCACTATTTTCTCTTGACTCGCACAATGGATTAAGACCAAATTTCCACAGGTTTGTTATTTCATGTATATGGTTGATCTTTCAAAACATGAACACTGTGATTATTTGTCAGCTCTACCAATCCTGTATAATACCTTTGATATAACCTTATATATTAATATATGTTCTTGATATATTAAACACTGCACAACTTGTTGATGTGCATAGATTTGGTGTTTTAAAGTTGGACTTGATACTATTCTTATTTTTAGTGACTGACGTGGAAAGCTGAAATCATTAAAAAAAAATGTTTTAATTTATTTTAATCAAAACAGTGATGCTGTTTGTACTGTAAAGTTGTGTAGTTTCAGGGGCGGATCCAGGATTTTCCAAACGGGGGGGCGTGATTTTTTTTTCAGAATGAAAGACCGCGCCATCCCCAGACAGCATTTTATTTTTCTGCACTGCGAAATTGCCAATGCACTAATGAGTATGACTTCTAATTTTTTTTTCTTTCTCTCCCTTTTTTTTTTTTTCCTGGCAAAAGGGGAGGGGCGTGTGCCCCCCACGCCCCCCCCCCTGGATCCGCGCCTGAGTTTAAATCTTTCCTTACGTCATTTCTGTTCATTTACATTCACCTTGCCGTAAAGCCATTGCCAAAGAATAATATCTTTATCTTCTTGTGAGTGATGCTTCTGTCTAAATTAATTGAAATATTTCGCAACTGTTTGTACAATCCATATTGGGAAACAGTCTGTAGATAGTTCCCACTTGACATCACACAGGGAGAAGAAGTCGGCAATTTTACAGGGATTTATATCATTTTTTGAATGCACAACAAAAGCCAATTTGAGATAAGGTGGACACATTACAACTGCAATATTAGGTTTGGGTAAATTGTGGCGTGTCATAGCCGAGCGGTCAAAATCACCGGACCCAAGCTCTGGTGTTGTCAGCAGCAGAGTGTGGGTTCGATACCCTGTCATGACACTTGTGCCCTTGAGCAAGGCACTTAACCATAATTTCTTCGTAAAAAGTTGGAAAGATAGTGCATTATTTTGTGCTTAACAGCTTTATGAAATTGGGCCCTGGATGGTCTGTAAATCCTCCTTTAATTTAGGGGTTTCACCGAGAGGAGACACTTGCCCTATTTCAAGATGGTGTTCTTTTTGTACAATGGCAGCTCTGAACTTAAACATTTAGAGGTCAGATACAATTATGTGTACAGTTTAGTTATAATCAAAGGAAAAATCAACATGGTTGGCTGGGAAAATAAATGAACACTGCTGAACGATTAAACGGGTTGTGGTTCAGTTTTGTTTAATGTCACATGTAGAAAACATGGTTTAGGTACACAAGCTTTGTGTTTTAGAAATTGAGGTTTCAGGCATTTAATACACTGATCATTATTCTATCCTGGGAAAGGAAATATCACGTCATTGTTATATCACCAACAAATGTAAGGATGTTGGGCCTACCCAAAACTTGTATGTGTACTGCAGGTTTCTTAAAGGGGCTGTGTCGTCATGATCAAAGTAGGCCTGTGGCTGTACATGGAATGGTGAACTCTCGCTAAGTTACTGCACACGCGCGCCCTCCCCCCGTGTCATATCTATGGAGGGCGCATGCACGCATGCAGTAACTGGGTGAGAGTTCATAATTTCATGTACAGTTACAGGCCACCTTTGATCATGACGACACAGCCTCTTTAACTATGGGTCCGAAATGGTTGGACTAGAAGGAAGTGCGTAATGATGTCTGTGCATTTGAGTATTCATTCTTTTTTTCAAAGTAAATTAGAAAGTGTAATTTTTCACTAATTAGATTAAGGAAGTGTACAATTTGTGTTTTCTGAACATTGTTGTTTTATAATTGGATCAAGAGAAATATTTGTAAATATTTGTACAGTCAGTTTTTGATCAGAAGTCAAATTAAAAACAATTGAATTCAATGCTAGTTAGTTGTGTTCTCATTTTCAATTTGTGGCCTAAATTTCAAGTTTGATTTTATGCTTTAAAAAGAAACCGTCAACCTTACATAAATGCCATTTTTTATCACTTGACCATGGTATTTCTCATAGTCGTCAATTTGCATTTTTATCAAATATTGGCTACAAATTCAGGCTATTCTTCTTCTTGGGGGGGGGGGGGGAGAAGGGTCACGCAGTTAGAACAACAAGCACTTTTTATCTTGGAGTGGTTAAATGTCAAAAATGAATTAATAATACTGATTTTGAAAACAAAGGAAGGGCTACGACTAGCCTTATCCTGTTCCAGCTTTCTATTCTGATGCACCATCAAAACGTATCTGAAAAAAAACAAATCCAAAGTCCAAACAAGGCTTTTCTTTTCTTTATTCTCAAATTTTTTCATTGTAATTCTTTTTCAGTTATTCAGCGTACCATTTCCTCCATACTCGAACTGAAAATTGGTTTGTTTGGGTTTTTCCTAGATATTGCTTAGTTACCACTGGGTCAAAAAAAAATTGAAAAAAGATAAACATTTTTAAACATTAATTATTCTTAATGACCCCTAATATATGAAGTTGAACAGCCTCTGATCTCAGAAGCTAATCTCTTTTATTTGAACTTCAAACACAATTCGTTAAAGTGGCAGTAGGGGCAGGATTCAGTTTCTTACAATCTGGCAACAAAATGCAGACGTCTGCAAAGAGTACGCATACAGTTTTCAAACCGGAATGTATTGGGCACAAAAGGCTTTTCAGTGTGTGCGAAATTCGGCAAAAATGCAGCAAACGTCTAATACGAGGAGGTGCAAGTGTCAATGGTCCCTGACTTAAATACAAAAATCTTTTACAAAAGCAGTGACAAGTCCATGAAAATAGATTGATCTGACCTATTAAAATCAGAATCTTACAAATAATGCCACTTATGCTTATTTATTACTTTTTTCTTCATTTTTTTGCAAACAATTTTCAGGAGTGATTTTATGCTTTAAAATGAAATAAATGACGTTACTATTTTCTTATCACTTGACCATTGACATTTCACTGATCCTTGGAAATATTAACAATTTCGAGCAAAATAATTCTAATTGTTTTCAAAATAGTGTTTTTTTCCAAGAAAAATATTGACGTGTGTGAACAAGTTTCTAAGTGGCATCACAGAATTGCCTCCTAAAAGCAAAATATTGCACCTGACATTTTGCCTCAAGTTTGATAAAATGCAAGGCTGATAGGTCTGCCCTTGAAGGGGTTTTTTGTTTAGTTTTTTTTCCCCATAATTGTTGGCAAAAATTTAGGTTCGATTAGCAGACGACATGATTTTAGTTTTCAACCTCGCTGCCAAAATCTTTGCTCGTCTTCACGTTAACAAAACACGTGTATATCAGTAACCTTTGGGAACGAGGATGCTACAACGGTGAGACTGGGTACCAGGCGATATATGTATCTCTTTTCACGTGGAACAGTCTGGCGCTTAATTGCTAATGTCAAAATTTCTTAGGACAACACATGCCACTCATCCACTGGCCCGGCGATAAATTACGTAAGTAAAGACTGTCTTTCATGGCACAATTAACACATAATATCCGGAAAAAGAATCAGGTTTAAAATCTTTAACAAGAGAGCTTGAATATTTCATAACAATTTAACCTCTCAGCTCCATCCTCATACAAGCATTAAGAAACAAAAAAACATACATGTACGTGTGCCATTTTATGATTTTTGTGATCAGAAACTTGCCGTAATTTCTAATCGGTGGCTGATTTCTCCATAGAGAAAGGACCCACAGATGATTTCTCACAGTAAAACACTGTTTCAGTCGGGCGATATAGCCCCTTAAATAACTTCGTAGTGAACTGGCACTATTTATGGGGCTAGGCATTATAACACCTTTACTATTGTGGAATTTATCAATTAATAAAATAAAATAATAATGCTTTACATTTTGGACATTTTAAATAATGCTCTGTCTGACCATGGAGGAAGGAAGGTCTGACTCTGAAGTCTGAGTCTAATTTGTGGCAATATACAGCGCCATTACAGCAATATAACGCTTCATTATTAATCATAAATGGCATTATAATGTAGCGCTCTAAATTTATGCCATTATAAAGCCCTAATTTATGACGTTATATCGTCAACTAATTAACTTCATGTGTACCGGTAGGCCTATTTATGTTCTGTTGATTTTACACAGGTTTTTAAGGGTCCTGCTACTTGCCGTCAACTCGCCGTCAACTCACTTGTGCCGTTAACTCGCCGTCAACTCCTCCAATATACATTGAAAATCCACAAAAGAAGCATAGAACTGTAAAGTATTAGCTAAAAGAGAATTCTCATAAGTTTTAGGTTACATTTCGGAATAAAAATTTAGTTTTTTTCCTGAGAAAAAAATATCTCGCTTGCACAACATGGCAACTGAGGGCGCTTTTCCTGCATATCAATTAGTCTTGGCCCAAGATGTCAATGATTACACTATTTATTTATCAACACAAAATCGTTTTTGTAAATGAAATTTTACCGAAAACCATAGGAAATATGTAGTTTAGCCCAGACTTAACACTTCCATGCCCCATTTATAAATTTTTGATGTATATTTAATGAGTTGACGGCACGAAAATGAGTTGACGGCGAGTTGACGACAAGTCGACGAGTTGACGGCAAGTAGTAGGACCGGTTTTTAAAGCTGTTGTTTGGAAATTTGGAAATTACTTTCACTATTTGTACGTGGATTTTTCCGAGGAAGCACTCGGAAGCAGCCCTACTTGTTCATGCACACTGATGCTTGCTTGGTTTGTTTACATTGTTTACATTGTATACCCACTATGTGTCACGTGACTCTGGTCGCCGATTGTGTCTATTGGGATGTTGAAAGTTATTTAAGAGCGTTTTTTATAATGCTGTAACTATTAACATGCCATGAATTTAGAGCGTTATAAGGAAAACATTTCACAGACAAAAAAATGGTTCTAGTATGAACTTCATAATCAGTAAAGCTTTCCAACTAAAATTAAACAATGATGTTCTTAATCTTTACCAATCCTGTATAATACTTTTCAGTTGTTGTGCATAATTTCTACTTTCAGATAAATGCATGCATGGTTAATACCTTTCACACCTGGAGTGTTAGTACACAACATACATGTACAAAGACAGGATAGACGTCCTCAGCTCAGTGACAGAGTATAGGTGCATGTATTATCAGCGACATGTTCACTCAGTTTTGCCGTCATGTGTGGTGTATGAAGTGCCACAGCATGGCAAGCTTCAAGTTTCTGAGACTGGCTTATCAGTCCTCTAGGGAGTCATTACGACATCACAAACTCCTGCAGAATAATACTACTGCAATGTCATCATGGACACTCGCAACAGCACGGCCACTACCCTCGAATGGGTCATTCTCTTCTCCTGTGCCCACTCACCAGAGCCTCCTCCCATCAATAATGTTTTTAAAAACTGGTGTAACCTTGCCATGCCGGTCGCCCTTCACAAGAGGTTTTGCTGACAGGAGGTCTGCACCGAAACCTCAATACCGGATTGACCAGGAGAAGGAGAAGGAGCATGCAATACTTAGTGAGTATGAGAGGCAATACACCCCAGAAAAGAGGTACACCTCGAGGGTTCCCACTCAGGAGGAGATTGAGGATGAGGAGATGTTTGAAGATTTCAAACCGGAAGACACATTCGGTGTTTTAACAAATAAGTATAAAAAGAAGGTGAGAATTTTGGTCAATCTTGTGAATGTGAATTTCTATGAATCCTTTTAATCGTACCTGTAAATAAATTTTTTTCAGTCTTGATTTAATCTCGTTGTCACTTTGTTCTTTATCAACCCTGGGCCCACTTGCCTACAGGTGACCTCAATTCTCCAATATCCACCTCTTCACACCCACATGTTTGGACTTGGATAAGATTGGAATGCCTGACCCAGTGATAAGCTATTGTTATTTGGGCCTACAACCCTCAGTTCTTCTGAATCCTCATAGGATGTAGAAGGATTTGGGACGATTAGGGTTTATTAATAATTGTTTTTGTCTGTATTGTTTGAATCAAGGCCATTTTTAATTTCCAAAGTTGGAGATAAACAAACAAAAATCCTTTCAGAATCAAGTCCCGTTCTTGTCAATTTTTCTTTGTTCAACCCAAAATTATTTTAAAATATACACAGTCAGTTTCCTTTGTGGTTTATTTCTTGATATTTGAAATAAAAATGTGCAACCCCTTATATAGTGATCCCTCTGCTGCTGCTCGCCAGGTTGTATCATAAGACTTGGGTGTGATCCCTGGCTATACGGCAGTTACAGGTTGAATGGCTTCTGACTTGCACCCCCTAACAAAGATATTGACAAAATAGGGGGACCGCCAATATAGGGCTAGATATAGATACATGTAACTCAGTTAGTAGAAGAGTGCCGGCATGTTAATCCAGAGGTCGCAGGTTCAAGTCCTGCCGTAGTAAATTTTTCTTTGTCAAAAATATAATACTTTTGGTATAAAATTTATACAAGTGCGAATAAAAATAACAACACCTGAGAATGGAATTTTATCCATTATCCAGAATGCTGTAATGAATACAGTTTTGCAGGTTCTTCATAGTGACACAGCTATGAGTCCCCCCAACTCCTTAAACAAATGTATTTTCCATTCCTTCTCCAGTTTAATGTTAAAGGAGATCGCTTTGACGTTGAGGTAGACAGTGATGATGAAAAGATGCCGCCCGCTCTTAAAGCTCCGGGTAGACGTAACACCCCAATCTGGTACGGTAACCAGATGAAGAAACTTGTCAAAGAAGGAAAGGTGATTCACTGTTTTTTGTTTTGTTTGGGGGGTTTTTTAAGGAGAAAATTAAGTAGAAATTTTAAGTAGAAACTGGGCATGAGAGAACAACAGCTTGAAAAGGTTCTCAGTAGAACCATGGATATTTTGTAAGAGTTTTGGTAGCACTGAAAAGAACCAGTGGTTTGAACAACTGCTGAGCATCCCATGCAATTTGACTCTTCGTGAAACAGAGCCTGAGGACGAAACAGGAATTGACAATTTAGGCCTTTAAAGCAGAACAGTTTTAAGATTTTCCTACATAATTGCGCTTTTTAACAAAAAGAGCTTCTATGAATGGGAATAAAAGAGTAGCGACTCGGTCTCAAACATCAATTTAAAATCTTGTGGCCGTGCGATAACTTGCCTTCGGTCCGGTCCTTATCACACGGCCCTGACCATGCCGGTTTTAAACGGCCGTTTCAGACCTCGTCGCCAACTCTTTTATTTTCCTGTTAATAACAAACTTGAATTCTTGTGAGATTAAACAGATTTTAATTGCAAAAACCCCAATCATTTTGAATACCCTTCTCCGGTGCTTTTCAGAAAGGTTTGCAAAAAGCCCCGTTATGTCATCACCCATGTTATGTCACTTATGGGAGCTCTGTTTTGTATAGGCACTTTGTTGCAACATGGAGGTATAACAAAGCAACATCCCATAAATGACGTCAAAGTGTTGTCATTTTGATGCACGCCGTCAACGGCAGAATTGTAGCTTGTTGTTCAAAACCTTGAGGTTTGGGCCTAATTTTTTTATTGATAATTACCAAAAATTCAGAAGAGTAAAATGATCAAAATTACGATTAAATGATAAACAAACACATTATAAACAACTTTAAACAGCATTTCCTGTTAAATATTTTTCGCTCAAGTAGCCGTTTAATTTTTATTTTGTTTAGCTCATGGAGGCTATTGACATGCTTGAAATCCGTATGCTGAAGGAAGACAGAGTACAACCCGAAGAGTTCAACTACAATGTGTTGATTGGAGCATGCGGGAGAGAGGGCTACACCAAGAAAGCATTCAAGCTGTACAATGAGGTTAGAAGCATCTCAATCCACACTACTTGGCTAGCATACGTATCAGCTAATATCTTTTATTCCCATTCATTATGCCCTTTTTTTGGGTGGCATGAGTGGCTTGTGCGTAAAGCGCTCGCCCTTTCACCACTGTGGCCCCGGTTCGATACCCGGCTAAGGCCATATGTGAGTAGAGGTGTGCGTTGGTTCTCTCCTATGCCACAAGGGTATTTCTCTGGGCCCTGCAGTTTCGATCTCAGGCTGTGCTCCGTGGCGTATATGGGTCGATGTGGCTGGCTGCCGAAGGCACCCTTGCATGCCGACGGCTCGACCGCGTTGTATCCGCGTCCTTCGCAATTCAGCTGCGATGAATAGCCTCCCAAATTATTATAATTGTTACACATCATTTTTGACTCATAAAGGAACTTTGACTACAGAATAATGAGCTTGTATTAGTCTGATTTTTGGGGTATTATTTCTTTTGCAGATTTCATACATTTTATGACAAACTGATGTAGATTTATAGTCAATTACGCAGAGGTCATGGCCTCTGTTGCCCTGGTCTTGGCCTTGGTGCCCCTTCAAAAGTTTCCCATGTACTTAAAGAGTTTCCAATGAAATTGCCTGTTGCAAAATAAAATGTGGCCTTGCCCTCTCAAAGGTGAAATTCCAGGCCTGCTCAAGTGAAATCCTTTAAGAAAAATATATCTGCATCATTCACTGGATCACGTTCTTGTTTGCGAAAGTGTTGTTTTCCCAGAAAAACAGTGGGGAGGGGAGGGGCTTGCAATTATTAATGCTAGCCCTCTTGTGCCTTCTGATCCCTTCCAAATACTACACTCAATGTGTCGTGGCGGAGCAGATAATAGCACCGGACTCAAGCTCTGGTGTTTCTGTTCAGCAGAGTGTGGGGTCGAGTCCCGGTCGTGATACTTGTGTCCTTAAGCAAGTCACTTAACCATTATTGCTGCATCTTTCGTGGATGGGACGTAAAGCTGTTGGTCCCATGTGTTGTGTAATGCACGTAAAAGAACCCAGTGCACTTATCGAAAAGAGAAGGGGTTCGCTCTGGTGTTCCTGGCTTGATTGGCTGCATATTGCGCCACAGTACCTTGTAAACCATAACATTGTGCTATGTAAAGGAATTTGTCTCATACTTCAAAAACGTAGCTCCACAATACCTGCAGGAAAATACTTAATGTTGAAGCGCCTTGAGTGTCACTGAGTGACAGATATGAGCGCTATATAAGAAGCTACTATTATAATTATTATTATTATTATTAACTAGACAGTCAAATGTTTGGACTTTCTAAGCTAAGATCTGTTTGCCTGTCCAAGAAATAAGGAACTGTTGTTTAGCCTGGCCATTCAGTACCATATCATACAATAACAATAACAATGAAGGGATTTTAAAATGCGGTATGCAGCATGAACCACCTCAAAACGCTTTACAAAGTGATAAAAGAATTAGTTATACACCTTAAAACCGTTACAAAGATCAGAAGAGCAAAACAATCTTTAAAAAGGGAAAACATTAGTTTAAAAAACCCCAAAAGAGCACATTAACAAATTTGAAACCAATAATACGAAGTACAAATTTACAGCTAAGAAACAAATTAAAAGATACAAAAAGCACTACATTCATTAAAAGAAGAACTTTACAAACATTAAAAACTTCCTGAATAAGGTCTTGGAAGATTGTTGAGCTTTTAAAGTTTAAAACAGAAAATGTATCTGTCACGAGACACCACAAAGCCTTCAGTAGTTTCAGCACTGTTTGAATTTCATTAACCAATGGAAATTGTCTCGTGTTTTCATGACTTCTAACACCAATTTTCTCCTGATGTGGTGTTTTCTTTGCAGATGAAAGGTCGAGGTCTGACCCCTTCTGACGTAACCTTCACGAGTCTCTTCAACGCCTGTGCAGAGTCACCTTGGCCAATGACAGATGGCGTATCCCGACTGCGCAAACTCCATACCCAACTCAAGGATAAAGAAATCGTTGTCAATCAGATCACCCAGCATGCCATGATAAAGGCCTTTGCAAAGTGCGGTGACCTCCCTGTGGCCTTTGACCTCTTCAAGGAACTGCTGGATTCTGGGGTCAAACTGAAGTCCCAAAGTTTTGCTTTCCTTCTGTTTGCTTGTGCCGGTGATAAGGAATGTGGATTAATGTATGCCATTGAGGTGAGTACCCCGGTAGATTCACTGATAAAACAATGGTCAACTTTTGGCTAGTCTAATTTATCATTTCATTGGAGATGCCATTTTCCCCAAAAGTGGTTGTTTGAAAACAATCACACTTGCAACTCAGCACAACACGGGCAGTTTGGGACCTTTAAATGACTTGAATGTGAAAACTGTTAACCGAACTTACAAAAAATACCATCTTATGCCGTAAACACGGGAAAAAACAAGTAAACCATGCTTAGTAAACCATGCTTAGTAAACCATGCTTAGTAAACCATGCTTAGTAAACCATGCTTAGTAAACCATGCTTAGTAAACCATGCTTAGTAAACCATGCTTAGTAAACCATGCTTAGTAAACCATGCTTAGTAAACCATGCTTAGTAAACCATGCTTAGTAAACCATGCTTAGTAAACCATGCTTAGTAAACCATGCTTAGTAAACCATGCTTAGTAAACCATGCTTAGTAAACCATGCTTAGTAAACCATGCTTAGTAAACCATGCTTAGTAAACCATGCTTAGTAAACCATGCTTAGTAAACCATGCTTAGTAAACCATGCTTAGTAAACCATGCTTAGTAAACCATGCTTAGTAAACCATGTATGAACTTAATCTGGGACTTGTGACAGGTCACTGCTGGGTGACTGAAAACTTGTCGACCTTTTTCCATGATGCTCTGTGAAAAATGTTCTCTCCTGGGCAAACTCTAGAGGGTGCATTGTATTGCAAATCGCTCGTAATGGTAAATTTAAAAGAAACTGTTAAACATACTAAGCACACCAAACATTTTCTAAGTAGAAACATTTGATACCATATCCAAATTGTTGTATTTATGTTGTAAGTTTTTTGCTGAGCAATTTTTGTTGTGACTATCCACTCTGTGAAAATTTATCTAATTAGAGTTAAGTTTGAGGTTTCTTGAAATCTGTCATCGGACATTTTAAGCTCAGCAAGGTTTTAGCCAGGATTTGGTAAAAGGGTGTCCAAATTTGCCGGAAATTTAAAAACTGGGTGTTCAAATTGTTCACTTATAATACAGTTACATGTAAATGACGGATAAAACAGGGTGTCCAAGTTTAGACACCCCTCTGGCTAACACTATAAAGCTCAGGCTGTTCCTTTTAAGAAACTCTGAAAAACATGAGGGATTTTGATATATTTATTTTTCGTTTACAGGCATGGCATCAGATGTTGCAACGTGGTATCAAGCCTGATGTCTACATATATAACCTGCTCCTGAGAATTTGTAGAGACTGTGGGATTGGCGATCCAGAGGTCGCCAGTCGATTGCTCCTCAAACCTCGTGCTAAAGATCAAACAAAGAAGCTCACTGCACCAACAAAGAAATCCAGGAAAGGTAAAGGTCAGAGGTTACACCAACCTCCTGATGAGGGATCGGATGGTCAGTCCCACCCAGCTGAAATGATCCAAGTCACTCCCCTTAACGTGACAAGCAGTGGTAGTGAGTCAGTCGCTGCTGAAGCTCCCCTCCATGAGTTGAAAGCAGTTTCTCAGGGCTCCCTGGTGGAACAGCAGCTCCCAAACCTCCTCGATCTGTCGCCAGGGGTTAGCAGTGGGCTCTCCCTGGCGAATGTCACCAACCCGTCAGACCGCCTGGCCCTCCTAGGGGGTGCAGGTGGTATTCTGGGCAGTATGAAGCGCTGTGAAGTGGCACCTAATGTCAAGACGTTCACGTTACTGATGGAGGGTCTCCCGATGACAAGCTGGGATGAAGAGAGACTTCTTGAAGCTGTGGATGAGTTCAAGGTCAAGGTGGATGTAGATTTCTTTAATGCAATAATCAGACGAAGATCTCGCCGTGCTGATCTGGAGGGTGCAAAGGTATTGGGATTTTTTTAATTATTAAGGGTGATATGGGGTGTTTATGAGGTGTTTTAGAATACTTTAATTGCCTTTTCAAGAATTGTACCTAAAATTAACAAACCAAACAAAGATATTGACAATTTTAGGGTTGGATAGCTCAGTTGGTAGAATGTTGGCATGTTAATCCAGAGTTGCAGGTTCAAATCCCCTTCTAGTCAATTTTTCTTTGTTCACCCAAAGAGTTAAAATTAACCTGTGACAAATTTGTTGAAAAAGATATTCACATTTTGAAAAAAAGCACATGAATTACCCATGTTATATTTTAAATTATGCATGATATATTTTTGTTTCTTTTGTTCTTGAAACAAGATTAGTTTCAAGACAAGTTTCTTTGTGACAAAAATTGTTTGTGTCATCAAGCTGAGTTTTAAATCCTCTGTAAATTTTCAATGCAAGAGGTAAAATGATGGTACTCTTGCATTGGTAAATTGAAATATCAATTTGTAAACACTGAAAATACTGTGCTTTATAACTTTAAACTAGCAAGAGAGAACAATTTAATCTATTGTCAGGACAAAATACAAGAAACTTCAAACAAATGATTGGTGTCTTAAAGGGTCTGTATACGTTTGGTAATGACTCTTAAAATTAATGGCAATAAAAACTTACTTGGTAAGAAGTACAGCGGCTTTGGATAATATAATGCATTTTGAGAAACTTTTCACTTCGAAGTACTGCAGTTATGGAAAAAGAGATCACTTTTTATCCAAAACAATTTGAATCTGAATAGCGTTACTGCAGTAACGCTTCTCAGATTTTGTATTCAAATTGCAGATTATTCTTCCTGCGTGGACAAACCGCTCCAGATTTTCGGCAATATCTCAAAAACGCTACCACCTTTTGAAATGAAATTTTCACAGGTTAGTTTTATGGTATATATCTACAACTATATAGGTTTGAAACAAACAGTGGGTTCCAATTACCAATTGTATACAGACCCTTTAAGTCATAACTTAAGTCATTGGTGTCACACTGCAAAAACTAGGGTGTCAAATTGATTCTCCTGGTATCTTTATGTGACAACACCGACGCGGTGTTAATTTCACCAACGATATAGTAGTGGGGATAACTAACACCATGACGGTGTTGTCAACTGTAGAGACCAGAAATAATCAATTTAACACCCCAGTTTTTGCAGTGCATTGCATAAATTAAGATTGGCATAACTTAAGATTGGTGTCTTAAGTCATAACACGTCATATTTTCAGCCAATCTTTATCTCTGTGCCATTCCCAGGCTATTCTTCCACTTATCCATCAGCAAGGATTGTTTCCCAATCTGCGGACTTTCGTCAATTTGGCCTGTGAGTGTGCCAAGACTCATGAAGGCATACAACTTCTGAAAGATATGAAGGTAAGATAAACTTTCACATGTGACTTTTATTGTTTCTTTCTTTATAATTTTGCCTGTAAATCAGCATT
This sequence comes from Plazaster borealis, assembly GCA_021014325.1. Classification (NCBI taxonomy): domain Eukaryota; kingdom Metazoa; phylum Echinodermata; class Asteroidea; order Forcipulatida; family Labidiasteridae; genus Plazaster; species Plazaster borealis. Next base: position 10,679,052 of record CM037475.1, read on the forward strand.
TCGTTGACAAAAAACAATCTATGACCCTACCTTTAAGTGCAAATCAATCTTAATTGCTAAGCAAAATCTGATGTCACAATACAAATTATTATTATTACTAATGTTATTATTATTTGTATTATTATTATTATTTTAATCCGACCAAAACAACACAAAATGTACATTAAATAAATATATGAACATAATAATAAACGTGACAAAAGGAGCAAAAAAGCAAAACAAATTACTATGGTAATACTGACATGTCATCTTAAGATGAATCTTGGTGCCAACTTGATTGCCTTTTATATATTCCTGTTCGTCCTCTTCGTTCTGCTGGCCAATCCTTACTGACGCAAACTACTGTTTCCACAAAATTTTATGCTCAAAGAGCCTTCAACTTCATTGCACTTTCATTATGGAATGACTTACTAGTTCATATCCGCCAAGCTGACTCTCTTCTGATTTTCAAGGGACTTTTAAAGACCCACTTGTTTGAATCTACATTTTTGTAACAAATTGCTTTATATGTTTAATCGTTTGTATGTTTTGTGTTGCGCATAGAGGCTCCTGTATTATGCGCTATAAAAATATCTCATATTGTTAGTTATTATTATTATTAAATGATAATAGTTTTGCAATCAAATATCCATCGGGAGGTAAACTACCTGGTGAATGTGGATGGTCACTCTTTCAATCCTAGCTGAGACCCAAGAATGGCTTACTGTACAATCTGTCTATCTCTCTGTGACAGGTTGCGGGGTTGAAGCCGACTGTACACATATATGGTGCCTTGATCACAGCTGCAGCTCGCAAACACAATTACAGGTACTTAATCGAGTTGCTTAACTGTATGGAGAAAGACGAAGTATCGCCAAATAGTCTCATACTGCAGAGATTGGAATCTATGGCGTCATTTGGAGACAACCCCAAAAAGGTAAAAGTACAGACTTCAAATGTCTTGGGGGATCTTGACACAGATTTAGTAAGGGGGTGTATTGTTGTTTGTCCATAAAGGGTCCTCAAAAGGTAGGGTCGGTAGGTCGATTTTATTTATATATATTTGCTAATATGGATATTGTATTCGGAAATTCAAACTCTTTGGTATTAAAATATTAAGTCCAAACACAAAACACAACACTTTCACTGTATTGAACTCTTTTATTAAATGTCCTTGAATCTAGCAACTGTTCAGTTAACAAGATTTTATAGTTTCTTCCTGTTTCAACATTTTTCAAACAATGTTTTGGAGATTTTTAATGAAAAGTTTGAGGAAAAAAAAAAACACTTATTTTTTTTTTCAAAGAAAGTTTTGATCGTGACGCAAATGGCAGTCAGTCGGACGAGGACAAACAAACAAATTTGTTTTGCCTTTACACTAGCCCGTTGAACATTGTCTAGTAAAAACTGCTATGGGCTAGTAAACAACTTGCCCTTTGGGCTACTAAAAACTGTGCAACCTATTTGTTTATAATGCTCAATTTTTCTTCTTTTTCAGATGTAAATAACAATTTTTTAAAGGTGTTCAATTATCTTTGAGTGTGTTTAATGTAGCTTCATTTAACCAATAAACTGGTTGCGATTACTTACATTAATCAGAAAGATACATTGATGACAAAACATGCTTAAAGGTATCGTACACGTTTGGTAATGACTCAAAACAAATATTAGCATAAAAAGTTACTTGGTAACAAGCAATGGAGAGCTGTTGATAGTATAAAACATTGTAGGAAACGACTCCCTCTGAAGTAACATAGTTTTGAGAAAGAGGTAATTTCTCACTAAAATAATAAAAACTTCTTGCAAGAAGTTTTTATTCCTATCTGAAAGCACACAAATTTGTGACAAGGGTGTTTTTCTTTTCATCATTTTCTTGCAACTCCAATTGAGCCCAAATATTCACAGGCTTGTTATTTTATGCATATGTAGGGATACACCAAGTGAGAACACTGGTCTTTGACAATTGCCAAACGTATACAGACCCTTTAAAATGTGGGCTAGCTACTAAAACTTCCTTGGGGCAAGTAAAACGCTCAGTTTATTAGTCCGGTGGGCTACTTTCTTAAAAGCTTAAGGGTCAGGTGGGTGAGGCCTGGTCTTCATTTCTATTTCAGCTGAAATCCTCGGTCTTGACACCAGTCTTGGTCTCAGACTTCCTTGCCTTGGTCTTAAAACTCTTCAGGGCTAGCACAAGTCTAAAGGAAGTAGCTAGTAAAGTATTGTTTTATCTATCAGGATGTCCCAGTGTCTACTGGACAAACTGTGATTAGTTTAGACCCCCCTGCGAAGTCTGTCATTTGCTTATTATGAATGTTTGGAATGAACAACCTTAGTTTTAAACTGTCAGTAAATTTGGACACCATGTGTTCAAACGGTGGAAACTCCATGCTCCGTAAAGCCATTGGCCTCCAGGTAATTTCAAGCTCGATTTTACAACATTCATTATTAGCTAGTCTGCAGTTGGAAAATGTCTCATTATGGTAACCATGGTTACCTTGATTAATGTCTAGTCGTCCCTCATGGCAGCTGTCATTTGATGGATTGAGTGCTGATTGAATGACGTAATAATCAAGGCAGTTTGATCAGCAATTTACTCATACTCATTACTGATCAAGTAAGCAATCAATCTCGCCTTATTTTGCTGGTTTTGCTTGTTTTTTTCGTTTAAAAGACAAGGTCTTGTTTGCTGTGCTGTAGTAACTTTAAATAGTAAAGTTGCGGATACAACTGTGTATTGATCTCTTTTGGGAGGAGTGTTGGCTCTGAGAAGAGCTGTTGTGGTCTCGATGTTTCGAACAGTGTGCTTTGCTCGTCTGCAGGAGAACATCTCCATATTAGGATGTTGAGTTGATCTTAAATCCTTGGTCTGGCTAAGATCCATTAATATTGTAACTCAGCACCAAGATGATATGAAAATATCAGTAATTACACGTTCTCGCCGCTCTTCACATGTTACAAACTCATGATCTTAACCTACCGCTCAATACATGGTACCGCACCATCATATTTATCTGAACTCATCAGGCCTTATAACTCCAGTCGATCTGGTCTTCGTTCAGCAAGTCAACATCTTCTGACTTAACTGAGATCTTATCGCTCCTGGGGAGATAGATCTTTCCGTACTGCTGCCCCTCGTCTTTGGAACAGCCTTCTTCACAACATTCACTCTATTTCCACTCTCAACTCCTTCAAAACTTCACTCAAAACCCACCTCATGGTAATTGCCTACAACGGCACAGTTTAATTTATATGTCTTTTTTTGTTTTGTTTTGTTGTAAATTGTTCTTTATTGTCGCGCCTTGAGCGCCTACTTGTTAGGTGGATATGTTGCGCTATACAAGTGTTATTATGTTATAATTATTATAGTATGCCTGGCCGTATGGCAAATGTGTGGTTTGCGGTTACGGTATGCCATCCATCAGATTCAAGCAAGACCATGAGGTGGATTTTTTTGAGATTTGAGAGTAAAGAATTAACATTTTGATGCTATAATCAATTCACATCTCTCGTACCGAAGGGTAAATTTTGTTACTAGTTTGAGAGCTTGTTGTATAACGCTATGAGCATCAACCGTTTGATTGGCACCTTATAAATTCGATTGATTGATTGATTGGTTTGCGAAAAAATTCAGTTTAGCTATTCAGCCCGGTTCATACTTCATGTGAAAGCCAAGCAAATTTGACGTCACAGATTTGCAACAAACAATTCGCTCAAGTTGAAATGCACTCAATGGTTGCAAAAACATTCATGGTGAATATCAGAGTGGTGACGGCAAATTTACCTTGCATTCACATGAAGTACGAACCGGGCTTTACACTTGCTATATACAGAATCTCTTACAGCCATTTAACTTGACTCTCCGTCTGTTAGGAATGAGCCTTGTGTTATATGTGCCTAAGGCTTGACCCCCGAACATGCCTGATGCTTCATGTTGCCTCCATGCACTGAATCATTGCCTTGGTGCACCTTGAAATGTTCCATTAGGAATTTACAATGTCCTCAAAGAGGTGCCCTTTACAAAGGAGAAAACGCCTTGTTGCCCTTGCCCTTTTAAAGAATGAAACATCAATCCTGCCCTAGTATTTGTACACAATCCCATATACCCCCTACAAGACAAGAGAGGCATGGGAAAAACCTTCCTAACACAGGCTTGGAATTTTATCTTTGAGACGGCAAGGCCGTTTCCATATTGCAAAGGACACTTCCATTGGAACTCGTATTTGAAGGGCCATCAAGGCCAAGACCAGGGCAACAGAGGCCATGACCTCTGTGTAGTTCCAATCCTGGTAACAGTCACCATATCCTCTCTTTTAACCAGAACTAACCTATTTTATAACAACCCCCATCGCTTATTTTACTAGAATTTAAAGCCAATGAACAAGCTGGCCTTTTTGTGGGGAGTTGAGGTCATTTTTAATCCCTGTTGTTTTTGTGTTTTCATGTTTTTGTGATTTAGTCTTATGTGACACATTGTGTGATTTTTTCCTGTTATTCACTTGTTTCTTCAGGAACTGGATCCATTTCTATTTATTTTAGTCTCATAAGTATATTGTTAAATGTACATGTATTTATATACTACGATGTCTTTTGGTATTTATATTTTTAAATGGATGTTACATTTGCATGGGGGATGAAGAATATTATTTGTGTTTTTACCCATACACCGCTGTTTGTTAAGCACTGTATACTGTACTCAATACTTATTTATTTTCTTTACTTTGATTGTCTTGTGAGGTGCAGGCCTCCTCCTTCTTGTCTTCTCTTTTTTTCTTTGAGACTTTTGTTATTATAATAATGTTTAATGTACTTTTATACTTTATACCTTTTTATGTACATGTTCTGTTGTGAAATCACATGCAATTTGGCCTTCGGGCTATGATTCGTGACTTGCTTTAATGAAGCTAAATAATTTCAAGTCTAATTTTCTTTTGGGCAGAGCACTCTAAGCAAGAGTCAACTCATCCATCAAGACAGGCTGAACCAGTACCGTGGTTTTTACATCAAGTGGCTGGATCGTATGGGGCTGGAAGAGACGCCTCACCCATGGAAAAAGTTTTATAGACCTAGAGACGGAACTATTACTGACGCCGAGTCGCGGAGCTGAACCTGAGCAGGCCTGTGACTTCCCAAGACATTTTTGTTTGATTTCAAGACGTTGAACAAGTGTTTCTCTGCTGAAAGAAGTGAATGAGCCACTAAAATGAAAGCAGACATCATTTATATTATGGAAGGATTTACGTTTCTGTAGTTGTGTCAATGCACCGAGTCTGTGTGTATCCTCCAAGAACAAAGAAAGAGTAAATCCATTGTGGGTAGGCTGGGACTTCGGCTACGGCTATGGCCATTGGCTGCACTGGAAGCGTTGGAGAATAGGCCTTTTCAGCGATCTAGCCATAGCCACTGCTGAAGCCATCAATTCGGACACGGCCTTAGATCTTGCATTTACAACCCATGGTACGTGCTTTACAAGGCAAAATATTCTCTGGAAAAAACCCTCTATTCAATTGGGCTGTGGTCTTGTTTTTCACGTGAATTCTGTTTTGTTTGTTTGATTGTTTGTTTGTTTTTTGTTTTGATATTTGAAGGAAACAATCATGTTTTTTAGAATTACTACAAATTTTAGGCCCATTTGTTTCTGCCAAACTTGGTTTAAACTGAATTTCATTCTTTTTTAATGAAGAAAATTAACAATGTATTAAATAAAATGATAGTGACCACTTTTTCCCCCTTCTCCAATTTATACAATACAAGGACACTTTCAGCTAAACCAACAGCCCAAATCTAAAGCAGTGCATTGCTTTTTTATGCATGTAATCATATGAAATAACCTTAATTTGTGCTCAGATTTTGCATTGTCCTTGATAGAGAGGAAATTAGCTGTTTCATAAGGAAGAAAGAAAAAAATCCAAGTACATTGCACAACCAATTACCTGTCCAAGGGAACTATGGAATTGAGAATGAATGTACAGCAGATCAGTTTCATAATTGCTGACAAAATTCACCTTTTTTCCTAACATAAATATTGTTTTCAGGTGAGACATTATTTACCCTATTTCTTCAAGATTTGTACAATATTAAAGTTATGTGTAGACTTAATCTGGACGATGTCTATTTCTATTTTTCGTTGTAAAAGTCGTGGTAAAGAATACTCGAAACTAATCACATCGACCATGAAGGAAGAAACTTCGAACAGGTTTACACTTTGGGAACTATATAATCAAGGCAACAGTGAATTGAAACTCTAACATAACTCTACCTTTCGTTTAAAGGGAGGGTGTACCTTTGGTAATCACTCCCAACATAAATGACGATAAAAACGTACTTGATGAAGAGCACTGGAGAGCTGTTGATATTATAAAACTGTGTTAGAAACGACCCCCTTTGAAGTATGTAGTTATCGAGAAAGGTAATTTTTCACTCAACAAATTGGAATCTCATGCATCTGAAAGCACACAATTCTATGCAACAATGGTGTATTTTTCTTTCATTATTTTTTTGCCATTTTGATGACCAATTGAGCCCAAATTTTCACAGGTTTATGTAATGTATGCATATGTTGGGATACACCACGTCACCATGCACACTGGACGAAAATTACGTCCTTAGCAAGACCCCCTGACTATTAAGGTCGCTGACGTACTGTGAGCTTGGTTTAAAGCGAATGTACGCCACGTGTGTTGTTTCAAATTGGTTTTGGCAGTTGATTGCTTGTAGAGTTGGTTGCGTGGTTCAGGGGCGGACCCAGGAGGTTCTAGTGTTGTTGGATAACTTCTAAATTAACATTTTTAGTAATGTTGCTGTTGTTTTAAGTGTGATCACGGCGCGGGGTCCGGGCCCTTTTCAGGGACCCGGGAAAATTGTTGAACAATGCTCTCTGGTGCAATTTGGGACATTACAGAAACATTTTACATTTTTTACACATTTTCTTTTTTCAGTCGGTAGAAATAAGGGGGGGGGCGCCCACCCAAAATCCACCCGACTTGGGCTGTGGTAGTTAGACAGAAAACAGTTGAGAGGCATAACTTCATTTGAATCAATTTCTTTGTCGTGGAGAAATAACTTAAAACTTAGTAATATCAGGAGTCCATATCATCCTGACGGACTCGGTGCGTAGACGTAGACGTAGACTGGGTGCGTGTGCGTGTGTAACATCCTACGGACTCCGTGCGTGGAGGACAATCGGGCAAATGGATAACGCAAGACAGGCTTGTAATCAAGGCTAGGTTTCCCCCTGCGGCAAATCTTCAGTATGGATTTTTGTTTTCGAAAAAGTAATGAGCACGTAGGGCCTTTAGTGAGCTAGGAAGCCTAATTATCGAAAGGCCAATCATAGCTTCACGGGTGAAGTAATGAGTTTTCCATGCAACGAAATGTATGTCCCTAATTATGTTTGGTTTGCAAAAAAGGGTTCTGCTCTAAAAATGAGAAACAAATGGTATAAATTGGTGATCATATTATACACCGATCATGTTAAATCGGATTTATTAAGTTTTTTATTCTACAAGCTATTTAACACAAATGTTTATACACGATTGGTATATAATATAATGATATGATTACAATACAAATGATTAACAATTAATAATGATAATAAAATGAAATGAAAATAATAATGATGCTGTGGCGCAAATTTCGTCGTGTGCCCGAAAGAAGGACGTATAACGAAGGTTTTACCGGTAGCCTATGTGCAAAATTGTGGTCCAAGAAAACCGAGCGCGCAAATCGTGAGAATGAGAAAATAATGTCTTTGGGGGTAACTATAGCATCAAAATTGTAACAATAATCCCATATTTTTTTGTCAGGAGCTATATATGTGTATTACTTACGTCCCTCTGTTACTGGAACGAAAAACTTTGTGTGCCTTGTAGGGAGTGCGTTGTGCTTTGCGCCTTTCTTCCGGTCTCACACGACGACTTAAACGCAGCCAACCACGCCAGGTTTTTTTTGTGCGTTCATACCTGAGAATTATTTCCATCTGAACTTTGTCAGACATAAAACGGCATTTTAAGGGATTGTATAGGATTGAAACAAACAGTGGGTTCCAATTACCAAACGTATAGTTGTAGAAAGGCCTATAAAAACTCACCTGTGAAAATTCATTTCAAAAGGTGGTTATAGCGTTTTTGACATATTGCCGAAAATCTGGAATGGTTTTTCCACGCAGGAAGAATAATCTGCAATTGGAATACACACTCTGAGAAATGTTGCTTCAGTAACAATTCTCAGATTCAAATTTGTGGGGGATAAACAATGATATCTTTTTCTATAACCGCAGTACTTCGAAGTGATTTTTTTTCTTCCAAAATGCATATACTATCCAAATCTGCTGTACTTTTTACCAATGCAAGTAAGTTTTTGTTGCCATTAATTTTCAGAGTCATTACCAAACGTGTACAGACCCTTTGAAGATCCCAAATGCTGAGTTGTTTCGGCAATAACACTTGTAAGGTATTAAAGGGACACGTTGCCTTCGGGTTGGGCGCTGTTGGGCGCTTTTGGGCTATAACAAGCGTTTGATGTATAATGAGCACGGTCGGAAAGATGTTTAAAAAGTAGAATATAATTATCCACACAAACGTGCCTTAGAAATGCTTCGCTTTTGCTCACTTTCGCGAAACAAAACGCTCCGCCATTTATGGGAGTCAAGATTTTGACTCCCATAAATGGCGGACAAATTCTATTAGTCTTATTTCCAGTCGCAGCTGTTGAACTACGACTGAGCAATTATTTTATTAAAAATGTTACGATTACCATCTGTTTATTGTATTCCAATAAATATCCAACACCGAGCTGAATCTAGCACAGTATTGGGCCCGATATAGCCAGCCGGCGATTAGAACACATGCAGTACAGGGAGGTGAACCAAATGTGATAGTTTGTCTCCTCCCTGTACTGCATGTGTTCTAATATTCTGAATATGCGGCTGGCCGTTCCGCAAATACCTGGCTGGATATTTTGGACCCAATACTGAGCTAGGTTTAGCTCGGTTTACAAGTTGCGAGCGAGGTAGAAAATGAGATTATTACCCGGTTTTCATCTGACCATAGAGCAAGGAGATCTGAGGTTTACCAGGCCACTGACTACGGCACTAGCGTAACGACTGTTCGTCGCGCATTTTGCCCATTACATGGACGGTGGTATTTACGGCTGGAAATACGTATACGTTTCGCGGGGCAGATCTCGGGGTCAGATGGCAATGTTTGGTTTTTTTTAATCACCATTCACTAATTATAACACATTAAAGGCATGTTATTGCACGAACAACTCTTAATGAGGATATGGAACACTTCCAAACAGCAAAATTTCTTGAGATTTTAAGGCAACGTGTTCCTTTAACGTTGCCGTACTCTGTGAGATTAAGCTACTTCTCCCGCGTTCGTTGTCATCGATACTACGTGCGTATATACCGTCATGAAAGTGCATGTTGGCTGCACACGTGTTATAAATGTCACCCTTTGTTTGTGAGAAAACAATATTTTAAGTCTGCATCTTTAAAGGAACTTGGAAGGATTTTTTTAAGGGCATTTCTTAATTATGTTTTTGCCCCTCTTCGCGACGTGGGTAACACACACAACGTGACGTAGCTTAAAGGTATCGTACACGTTTGGTAATGACTTAAAACAAATATTAGCGTAGTAGCTTAATCTCACAAATATTAGCATAAAAACTTACTTGACAAGCAACGGAGAGCTGTTGATAGTATAAAACATTGTAGGAAACGACTCCCTCTGAAGTAACGTAGTTTTTGAGAAAGAGGTAATTTCTCACTAAAATAATAAAAACTTCTTGCAAGAAGTTTTTATTCCTGTACCTGAAAGCACACAAATTTGTACAACAAGGGTGTGTTTTCTTTCATCATTTTCTTGCAATTTCGATGACCAATTGAGCCCAAATTTTCACAGGCTTGTTATATTATGCATGGATACACCAAGTGAGAGCACTGGTCATTGACAATTTCTAAACGTGTACAGTGCCTCCAATGATTTGAGCTTGCGCAAAGGAATGGCAACGTAACACGTCATAAATAGGAGTATAATAGACCCCTTACATAGGCCGCCATCACTGAGGCCGAGTAAAGCCCGGTTCATCCTGCGAATGCAAATGCGAAGCGAATTTGACGTCACAACTCTGTTTTCGCTGCAAATATTCGCAAAAGTTGAGCACGGAGCAACTCTTGCTCATCTCTCAACCAATGGTATTTTTCCCCCTTTGACCCCAGTGAGGGTGCTGTTTGAACTTGTGACGTCATAGGAGGGGTCTATACGTACAAGTTGCCTTGTATTGTAGCTAGGCCTATGCTGTACCCAACAACAGACTAAGTAATGACAACATCTGTCATGATTATAGACCAGCAGCAAGCACCTCGTACAAAATTGTCATTATCGACCAATATGCACCACATTTTACGGCTAACACGCACAAAAAATGTATAAAGAGCAACGGAAAGCTGTTGATAGTATAAAACATTGTATATAGGAAACGACTCCCTCTGAAGTAACGTAGTTTTTGAGAAAGAGGTAAATTCTCACTAAAATATTTGAATCTGAAAAAGACTTCAGGCCTGAAGCCTTTTTTCAGGCATCTGAAAGCTCACAAATTTGTGCAACAAGGGTATTTTTTCTTTCATTATTTTCTTGCAACTTCGATGACCAATATTGAGCCCAAATTTTCACAGGTTTGTTATTTGATTCATATGTTGGGATACACCATGTGAGAATACTGGTCTTTGACAATTTATTACCAAACGTGTCCAGTGCCTAATTAAAGACCAACAGGTTGCACGCAAAACATTTACTAATCCCCCATGTGATAATATCTTCAAAACAATCGGTAAAACTGCGAATTTCAAATATAAAAATCTGCATGGCAGAGGCGTAATTCGGACCGTCATTCTCATTTGTGGGAGGGGCAAAGGCAATAGTTTTGTTGTTTTTTTTAAGTGTGTGTGTGTGGGGGCTCTTTAATGTGTCGAACTATTCATGTTGTACATTTTCCCGATCTCATTTTTGGGAGCGGCAAGAGGCCGGGGGAGGGGAGGATGGCAAGGGTTCTGAACGCCCCCCCCCTCCCCTCTGGTTACGCCACCTCTGGATACCCCTCTTACATCTAGAGCTTCTCCGAATTTATAGTAAACAAAAATTGGGCTGAAAAGGGAAGATGCTCTGGCCTATTATATTCATGTTTTACTAACAAACAATGATCATGACATTATGGCACATTGGCATGCACATTTCTAATTGTACTCAGATAAGGTCTGTCGCAACTGAAACCATTCACAGTACAGGTTCGTCCATTCTATATAAAAATAACTATAGTTTCCCAAGCCAGTTTTATGTGGAGCTCATGTGAATTACAAATAGTAGCTCTAGGTTTTCACACACAACTTTTCGTCGAAACTGATGTTTTCCTGCGCTACGAACAGATGCTCACTTCCGATATCTCCTGTATACTCGGCATGTTCATATCTGATTTGAAATGAGCGTTCATAACATCAACAATAGTACTGCCCGTTAAGTCTAGCTTCCTGTCACCCGGTTGGTTATCCCAGTTGCGTCTCGAGAGGCCCGGCAAGCTCAACGACGTCGTTATGGTGTACTCGAAACTCTGACGGCGACCGGGCGTCTTGTCGCCTTGGCTCATGTCATCCACGACGCCCTCCGTAAGAATGATGGCCGTCTGAACGGTGACCAGCTCGGAGAGAAGCCGCTTGGCATCATACGGCTCCTGGTCAAAAGATAACCTGTTGTGGTCTCGTCGGATAGGGTAACAGCTGGACCCAATACCCATGGCTGTTGATTACTATTGAAGTTTAAGTCCAATCGAAGGAGCGTATGATGGTTTGGTGATATTAACCGACTGGTACTCGGTATTATTGCACCGATGCAGCTAGGCCTTTTCCTCAATTCGATATCAATGTGATTTATCTACGATAGTTACTTCACGGTACAAAATATCATAGAGAAAGGGCACTCTGGAACACACGAGAGAAACAAAATATATCAAAGCGGAGCTTGAAATAAAATTAGTGGTGTTCCTCTCAACTGGTGTACAAAAGAGAAGCTATCAAAGCGGTGATTCGAGCTAAAATAATGACGGATCCCGATGACGAACGTGTTGCATGTCAGTGAACCAAAATATACTCAGGGATCCATTCATTATCCGAAACGTCGACGCTTCAAAATGTTCGGCATGGATCACCTGCCAGTGAAGATGGGTGATTTCAGCTCTGGACAAAAAAGGCGCCAAATCCTTGCCAAGTATCGCCGCCCTGACTTGACAATCTGCAAAGAACGGGTGTTTATGCTGGTTATGTCTTATAGCAGTAGTTTCATACAAATCATGTATTAATAATGATATTTTGTTTCTCACTAAAACCTTTCGTCCATTAGCCCACGATTTGCTTGTGCGTATGTTTACAATCGCCTGCCGGGCACGGTTCGCTCATCGGGACTTATCTCAGCGGTGGGTCCCATGGGATTCATAACAGCCGAAAGCATCACGTTGTGCATGCTGACAAACACCTGACAAGAAAACTCTTCCTCCTGAAAAAAATGGAAGATTCCAAACCTTGAAGTCGGTGGCTTTAAGAAATGTTGTTGTTTTTTTCCGGGGGGGAGTAGGCTAAGAACCATGCAAACTCAAAAAAGCCAATGAGGAATAAATATTGTGAAAGTTTAAGACATGGTCAAAAACCGATGAAATTAACATATACATGCCCAAACGGTGGCCTCACTCTCGCACCAAACCAGAAAAGTAGTGACCTTAAAAATTGGGCCACATCGTTCACTGAGAGCATGGAGGAAGGACTTCCTCCATGCTGAGAGTGGTTTTGGTCCGGCTATACCACGCTGCACATTTTGCATAATTTCAATTACACCGCCATCTTAGAAAACACACATCATCGTAGGTGCGGCGCACAAGTTTCTTTTGAACTCTAGCCGAGGGCACCCTACTCAAATAAGTCACTGCGTCATACGAGCGCGCATTTGCTGCACGCCCAAAGTTTCGCTACTTCCGGGCTCCAAGGCTGGCACAAGTTTGTGCGTAATTTTACCAAAAATCGCCCATTTTATCGTTCAAAGGCAATTCTTATGATAGAAACTTTTAATTCTGAGAAGACCTTAGTTTTTGAAGAACGTGTGGTGTGAAAGCCAAGTCCAATTATTTAACTTTTCTTATTCATAAATCCCCACACAATGCAATTCCTATGGGCTTCTGGTAATCGTTGGAGCATGTAGAAGTAAGAGCAAGTCTGTGTGAAGTGGGCGTGGCTAACAGTGGAATTACGTCAAAATTAAGAACAGGATAAAACACATGCTTTCTGTTCATGATTAGTGCACAGTGGCCTTTCGAAACACAATGTGGGATAGATGTGTTTTGCAGAATTGTTTAGGGCGGTGGAGGATCTCGTTTGTACTTTTGTATAATACTCAAGGCACTTTTGAATTATTTTGATCAATCGTCATTCCCAGGTGCCCGCTTCCTCCATTTTGAATCCCACCTGTATAATATGCCGTCACAAGCTCAAACAGTGCCCTCATGAGGTCAAAGGGCGACCTATAATTGGCTTAGAGTTATCTGTGGCGCGTATCACGCGTAAGTTTCAATTACCTTCACTGTTTGAACCCAGCAATGGCGGCCTAATGCGAAGGGTTTATTGTAAATGCAAGTAACTTATTCGAAATGAAACACTAACCCTGTGCTAATTTCAATCCTTATACTAGATCAAAGACACTGAATTTTGCCTACTTCATTATAGAGGGTTGTAATTTTAAAGAAGAAAAAGTGAGCTGTCAGTGTAGCGTGCTAGCTGCTGACATTTTTGTTTCCAGAAATTAGTTCGTGTGTACTTTGTATTTAACCCATATCTGCTGCTTAATTACGGGATTTCCCGTAGAACACAATATCAAACGCTGTTATCGGCTAACTACGGGAAAACCCGTCGGTGAACAAGTTTTTCTTTATACTATCACTATTAGTGATCGGAGGAACATGCCAAAATATATATCACACTGTTTGTTTCAATCCTATACAGCTGTAGATATAATACATAAAACTAACATGTGAAAATTTCTCATTTCAAAAGGTGGTATTGTTTTTGAGATATTGCCGAACATACTGCAATTGGATCGAATTCTCAGATTCAAACTTTGGGGTTAAAAAGTGATATCTTTCCCATAACCGCAGTACTTCGAAGTGAAAAGTTTTTCGAAATGCATTATACTATCCAAAGCTTCTGTACTTCTTACCAAGTAAGTTTGTATTGCCATTAACGTTCAGAGTCATTACCAAACTGAATTGTGTATTCTTCCACCAATGGATTTTGTTGGGGTTTTATTTTGCAAGGCGGTAAATAACGCGAGGAATGAATATGGCAGTGGATGTCAATTTATTAATCATAGGATTGTGTTTTGAATTGGATTTTTTTTTAAATTTTGCCTTGATGACATAAAAGGCTTTGGTCATTGTAAAAGCCGTATGTGTGGCATTGGTGGCTTTTGGTAGCCATCTTGAATTTTCCCACCAATTTAAAATTTAATGTCAATATGTTTGAAATAAAAAAAAAATCATTATTTTATAATGGCTCATCTTGCACGAAGTTAAAGAGAGGCTCCAAGGTCGAATTCAGTTTTGTGATGCACTCATTTTCCAACGGAGAGTCCTTATGAAAGTCAAAAATTAATTTACATGGCTTTTACTTCAAACATGGTGTAAAATGCCATTGTATTTGATACCCTTCCGGTGCGAGTTGTGTCAAAGTCCAAATGACGTCACATTTCCAATGGGTCTGTACATTATTGTGCATGCAGGAATTTGTTTTAGTTCATCCCTGAATTTACCGACGCAAAAATTCCTCTCTGGAATCAGACCCAATTGTTGTTGGTATCCAATGACGTTATGTTTCACATTTCGCTTTGAAAAAGTGTTTAACAAAATTATGACATTTCACACCATTCGTGAGGTTAGAGAGACTTGTAATTTTCCCCCAATAAGGATTCTATCTAGATAATGAATGCATCACACAACTTAGTTTCACCTTGAAGACCCTAACATGTAGTGCTTTAAAAGTAAGGCCAATAATCACAGAGCCTGCGACATTCACTTTACTTTCCCTGTCCATTTGGGCCTTAGGCATCCCACTATTTTTTTTCCATTTTTTTTTTCAAGACATTTATTTCCCACTCCAACAAAGAATCATCATAACAATAAGAAAGAACAGTAAGAGGATAATTGGAAATGGGGGCATAGCCAGAAAAGCCAAAGCTTGTGGTCGGTATGCCCGGACAAACAAAAACACAAATGGACTGACATTAACAAGTACAGTGCGAATAGGTTCGATATTTAACTAAGACAGAAAAGACTTTTTGTGAACTAAATTAGCTACAGAGGTCTCAGTACTTTGCAGCTCATGCGGCAAATCGGGCTAATAGAGCTAATAAAGCAACACTATTTACCATCGCGGTACCCTTTGACTCCAGAGTAATGGTAATCAATAGTTTAATTGATTGCACCGCATCCCAAATGATTGGTAAAATGACACAGTTCCGGTTACCCTGCGATGCCCCACCCCTGTCAGATTTACACGAATGCCATTGGTTACTGCGGCCAGTAGACCGTTGGGAAACGTGGAACTCCTTTGTAATGTTGATTTCATACTTTTTTTTCAAAGCTAATAAAACCTTTCCAGATGTTGTAGAGACAGTTTGATTTTTGTTTTGACAAATATTTATTTTTAATTTTGTTGTTGTTAATGTGTTTACACTGAACCGCAGTATTTTTTTGTGCACAAGTCTATGTAGAAAGTGTTTTCTAACTGGAGATTCCGAGTCCATGAGTCACATTGCCTATATAGGGTCATAGACTATGTCAATCGGGCCTGTCTGAGGATTATTTTGCTAAAAACTGAACGAGTAATTAACTAAAATGTGTTTTCAAATCTATGACTCTGTAAACGCCAGTACTTGGAAGTGAAAGAAGTCCAGGTGAGCTCATTACGCAATCTCCCAGGCAAACCGTTCCACAAAATAATGATTAGAAAATTACCACAATTTTAAACTGATGTTAATGGTATCAACTGCTTCGAAAAACGCTGCATTCTTAAATCATCGTGCGAGAGTTTGTCTCCTCTCAAAAATAAACAAATAAAATAAATAAATAAATACAAATAAATAAATAAATCAGAATGTTTTCTCTGAGTGTTTGCTTGGCTTACGCAAAACCTTTACGCTGTGAGATTAAACATTAGAAACAAAGAAGTTACCAATAAACAATAATGAAAGCGCAATCCTCTTTATTTTCAAATAGTGTGATGAAGATGCCCACAGCCCTCTCCATTGTGTATCCATACTGTTTGCTTCAATCACCCTTCCTCCATGCTTCAAGCCTTCAATCAAACGCGTGTGAACACACGTGGCTGTTGACGCAATTAGTCGGCACGAGGAATAACACGTGCCGACGAGTATCCCCTTGGGAAATTAAATAGAGATTGTCAGTGATTTATTCCCCTCTGCTCCGCCTTCGGTTTCTGTTTAACTCCGGCTATAGTCTTGTAAATTGGAATTGCCTATTCAAGTCCATTTTGTGGTTGAATTGCTCACTGGTTTATCCGGAGGAATAACAATTAAAGGCTCCTATCGAAATATCAGTCCAGCTGTCTTTAAAGGCAGTATGTACTTTTGGTTGTCAAAGACCAGTATCCCTACTTGGTGTATCCCAACATATACATGAAACAACAAACCTGTGGAAGTTTAAGCTCAATCGGTCATTGCAATCACCAGAAAAAAGTGGGGGAAAACCTTAAGTGTTTTCACTGTTTTCAATATCGAGTTTTTGACTCATGAGATCAAAACTAATTGTTTCACTCATTTTTCAAAAACTTTAGCATTTAAAGCAAAAATATTTCAAAGGAAGTTTCCCATCATAACCATCTTTATACCACGTAAGTTATGTGTGAATCTGTGAACATTTATATTTTTACTCTTACCAATGTTACAAACACCCTGAAGGGCTGTATACGTTTGGTAATGACTCTGAAAATTTACTTAGTTATTTACTTGTACTTGGTTAGAAGTACAGCAGCTTTGGATAACATAAATAATGTTGAGAAACTTTCACTTCGAAGTACTGCGGTTATGGAAAAATATATCACCCCCCCCCCCCAAAGAAAAAAAAATCAGAGCTTGGAATCTGAGAAGCGTTACGGCCGTAACGCTTCTCAGAGTGTGTATTCCAATGCAGATTATATGCCTGGACATAACCGCTCCAGATTTTTCGGCAATATTTCAAAAACGCTACCACCTTTTGAAATGAAATTTTCACAGGTTAATTTAACGGTAAATATCTAATAAATAGGATTGAAACAAACAGTGGGTTCCAATTACCAAAGGTATACAGACCCTTTAAGCCCCGTATCGACTCACGCACGTTTTCGAAATAACTGAGGGAGAATAAGCCGGTGTGGACGGAGATTCTGTCCCCCCGGTGAATCTGTCCCCCCGGTGAATCTGTCCCCCCGGACAACTTTACC
Source organism: Plazaster borealis (assembly GCA_021014325.1). Taxonomy (NCBI): domain Eukaryota; kingdom Metazoa; phylum Echinodermata; class Asteroidea; order Forcipulatida; family Labidiasteridae; genus Plazaster; species Plazaster borealis. The sequence goes on from CM037475.1 coordinate 10,696,558, forward strand.
TGGTTTTTTAGGGTACAACGTCCCCCGAGACAGTATCTCCTAGGATAAACTGTCTCTCGTTAGGTTATTCTGTCCGCCGTGCTCAACGGAGATTGTGTCCTCCAACGGAGAATATGTCCCCCAGGCACGAGCGTCCACCGACGGAACTAAATCAATAAACTTGCTTTATTCACCTGGCTTTGCTGGTTTATAATAGAAGTATTATCTTATTGTTACTTATTTTAGTCAATAATTTTAAATAAAGGAACATTTGTGTGTGTGGAGACTTTGAAAAGAAAAGTCCACTGACAACAATTCACTGAGTGCGGCGCTGACGCCTGGGTCACTTTGCCCAAATTACGGACATTGCCCAGAATCCGGATAATATGCATTTTTAGCGTTGGAATTTTCCGATTTATTTTTCGTACGATGGATTTCCGGTTTTGTCATCATCGCCCATTCTCATGCTTGATTTTATATAGTTAAAAAGATTTCAAGTGTCGCACAGAGGCAAACAAGGGAACAAATGTGAGAGGGGGGACAAATTCCCCTGGCGGACAGAAAACCCTGGGCGGGGGACACATTTCCCTAGGGGATTCTGTCCCCCCGGACCGCTGTGCGGGGGGGACAGAATTCCCTGTGACACCGGCGCCATAGACCTTTATCATGGTGCGGCCATCTTGGTTTTCTCCCATTCAGATCAATGTAACCAAACCAAGGCTGGAAGGAGAAATAGTCTGGTTCCTTTTTGTACAATGAATGTTATTATTCATTGCTGGTGTTGGATAAAGGGAACATGACCAAGATGGTGGCAGCAAGGTCTATTGTCTAAGCCGCGGTTTCGATAAGGGCTAAAGTGACCGACGGCATCTCTTGTGCAAGGCGCTATTAGGATGAATTATTTTGAAAATATCGCCATGCCTTCATTATTATCAATTTAGTTTGAAAGAGCTGTGTCCAAGTTAACGGTTAGCGTAAACAGTGCCCAGATCAGAGCCCCATAGACCTTTATCACGGTGCGGCCATCTTGATTTTCTCCCATTCAAACCAATGTAAACAAACTTAGGCTGGAATGGAAAAATAGTCTGGTTCCTTTTTGTACAATGAATATTAGCATTCATTACTATTATTGGATACAGGGAACATGACCAAGATGGCGGCAGTGTGATAAAGGTCAATACACTCAGTTCGTACAAAAAACAGGTAGGCCTACCCCATCATGCATCACTACATCCTGAACAAGAATTTCTTGAAGCATTTGCCCATCCTGGCTGTCTTAAAGGGATTGTATACGTTTGGTAATTGGGGCCCACTGTTTGTTTCAATCCTATATAGTTGTAGAAAGTAAAACTAACCTGTGAAATTTTCATTTCAAAATACGGTCGCGTTTTTTGAGATATTGCCGAAAATCTGGAGCGGCAGGAAGAATAATCTGCAATTGGAATACACTATCTGAGAAACGTTACTGTAGTAACGCTTTTCAGATTCAAATATTGGGGGATAAAAACTGATATCTTTTTCCATAACCGCAGTACTTCGAAGTGAAAAGCTTCTCAAAATTTCATATACTATCCAAAGCTGCTGTACTTCTTACCAAGTCAGTTTGTATTGCCAGTAATTTTCAGAGTCATTACCAAATGTATACAGACCCATAATGAGACCGGCGGGGCCGAGCGAAGAAAATTTAATCCACCACACGCTTCATCTCGGATCTTGTAGGGGCCTTCATGCACATAGTAAAAGTGAGAGGAATTTTTTTTAAAGATGCACAGTAGGCCTAAACATGATTTTCTCATGCATGCAGTCAGCACCTTTATCTTTGATTATGTTCCATGTTTGCCATGAGAACAATGAGAACTAAATCCAAACTCGAATGGGTACGGTCATTGGGCATCCATCTTGTATTTCTCAAATTCAAATCAGTATAAACCAAACCGAAGCTGGAAGGGACAAATAGTCTGGTGCCTTTTTGATATTGACTTGAATCAGTATTGATAAGACACATTTTGACTTTCCATGGTTTGGTTGACATTGTTTTGAGTGGATGAAGAAGAAGACGCATAACGGTTTTACAGGTTCGATTTTGAAAGACACACCTCACACACAATAATGTAACTTGACACAATTATTCAGTTTACATAGTTCATTGTATTTTATTCAATATTTCTTTCAGTTTAATAAGAGAAATCTAATCGTTTGCTCTTTTTAGTAACCACTGTCTAAAGGGGTTTGTCGTCATGATCAGGCCCGTGGCTGATGTACATGAAATTATGAACTCTAACCAAGTGCACGCGCACACATGCACTGATGGCTGTCAAATCACAAAGGGCGCCATCATTATTATGTACAGCCACAGGCGACCAACTGATCATGTCGACAGTCCCCATTTAACGTTAGACTAACAATAATATATTTTGCTTCACGAAATTTAGCACTGAACCAGTCGCAATGTACAAAACATACTATTTTGGACAGGATGCCAGAATATTATTTCCCGTATGAATCAAACTAGGGAATAAATGCATCGCTATAAAACAATGGTTTTCACCAGCCATACAGTATACCATAATCCATGGCAGTGTCGTGTCTCTGCCTGCAGGTAAACTTAAATGGCTTTGAACCATACAACACCGCCTTATTGAATAATGCACGAATAGGAACGAGATCTTGATGTGAAATAGTGAAATAGTGAACTTCATTAGAACGAGATCTTGATGTGAAATAGGGAACTTCATTAGAAAACGCGGGGCATAAGAGTTCACGTCCATTTTCGCTCAGTCCCATGAGCAATAAACCAAAGGCACCGGGTTACGCTGCTCATTGGACCATTTCAGCTGACCTATATAACGGTCACCTCCTCCTGTATACCAAAGATTCGACCTCCAATGTAGCTCTGTGGTGTGATTACATTGGAAATAATTATCGTAATTCTTTGACTTGTACTACAGAAAGGGGGATCGATCGCAACATTATTAATTTACCCGAATAGTTTTATTATTTTCACCTTTCAAAGGAAGAGGGCTAATGTTAATACATTATCATTATCGCGTGTATATACGCAAAGTCCCCAGCTATGAGTCCGAAATAAAAAGCATTTCATATTGTTTTAGTGTAGCACTCAATGAAACAATGCAGCTTTCTAGTCCAGTAATCAACACTGAGAGTTCGAGGAGTCCGCGAGTTGAAGATGGGCTTACGGATCACCAACACCATTAAAACCATGGCAGTAAAAAATACCATTGATGGAGGAACCATGCCAACAGTTACTGTTTTGTTCATTCACCGGTCGTAGAGCGCTAACCACCTGCAGCTGAATCGAGTTAGTCTCGGGGTTCCTCTTTCATCAAAGGCTGACATCGGGCAACTCTAAAATGCTCGTAACAAAACTGATATCTGTCTTTCTTTCCACGTAGCAATCGAACTGAGCATCATTCGAAAAGTTTGTGGCGTCCCATGCCGAGTTGAAGAGGTCACTTTGGTCACACTCGACCGTGGAGTTCGGCATCGTCAACGACGTCGTGATTGTATACTCCCAACTCCGGCGGTGACCGGGCTTGTCGGTGCCGGTCTGATTGTCAGTAATGCTTGGCGATAAAACAATCGCTGTCTGAACGGTGATGAGCTCCGAGATGATCTGACTTGTGTTGTTGTATGGATTGCGGTTAAGAGACCGGAAGCTCTCGTCCACCGAACGACAGCTAGACGAACTCCCCATGGCTGATGATGAACGGTTCTGGAGTACAAGCACGAGTACACAATCCAATGGAGTTTGGAGACTTTCGTGACAGCTTGATAACTTGATATGTTGTGCCTCATTTGTTGATCACTGTCAAGACGTCCTTTGTATACTTTTCTCTGGTAAGATGCATATAGTAAACCGCATACAAGTTTCAATGTTACCTCAATAGAAAAGGTGAGCTCGTGCAAATCTGTATATTTATTGGCGAAACCAAGCTGCTTTCTACCGAAGATAGCAAAACTGGAGACGCCCAAGTACGTTCGCTGTTTGTTCAGGGTTGTGTGTGGAGCAATATCAGAAACCGTTGAAAGGCACCGACTGACGACATCAACACAAGTGGACGAGTTATTATCTTCTCAACTGCCGATGTGCATTCCGCAGTTTGAATTTATAGCAGAAATCTGTTTTGTCTTCCGTCCATAAGCGGCAGGTCACGTTCCAGAATGCCGCAGAACACATGACAAGGAGAATAATAATTACCAGAAAGGTTACCGAGCACTAACTATATTATTAATGAATGCAGTTAAATCCTGTCTCACGTCTGATGTTCATGCGTAATGGTTCGATCTGCGTATATCTCAACTGCACAAGATGGAAACGGGTGCAAATCATGGGAAAGAGAAAGGTGTATGTGCCACGTGCGAACGGTGGATACTCTTACGGTCCTGTGGCAATCGTACGTCAGCACTTTTCCACGTTTATCGTGATTTAGGATTGCTTTTGAGTGAATATTAAAGGCACTGAACACGTTTGGTAATTGTCAAAGACCAGTATTCCCACTTGGTGTATCCCAACATATGCATAAATAACAAGCCTGTGAAAATTAAGGCTCAATTGGTTATCGAAGTTGCAAGAAAATGATGAAAGAAAAAACACCTTTGTTGTACAAATTTGTGTGCTTTCAGATAGGAATAAAAGGCTTCTTGCAAGAAGTATTTTATTATTTTAGTGAGAAATAACCTCTTTCTCAAAAACTACGTTACTTCAAAGGGAGTCGTTTCTCACAATGTTTTATGCTATCAACAGCTCCCCGTTGCTCGTTACCAAGTAAGTTTTTATGCTAATATATATTTTGAGTATTTACCAAACGTGTACAGTGCCTTTAAAAGACTTTAAAATATCCACCAAATAGATATGTGATATCAAAAAATGCATCAGAGTGCTCTAAAATGATGTTTTAAACTTAGTTTCTTAAAAACGTAAAATATATATACCTTTCGATAACCGTTTATATGGATCATTTATGAGCATTTACACCATTTATACCATTCGAGTATAAAAACATTGGTCACGATTAACGCCCCTTTTTAGTGTCAAATAGGGACAACATGAGCAGGGTATTAATCACTAAAAGCACCACAAACTGAATCCGCATACGCTGCGAAAAATACAAGAGAACATGATAACATAAGGGTGACGGCAAGTGTGTTAATGTAGACTGTGGCGGGGCTACGGGGGAGGGCAAGGGAGGCAAATGTAGCCCCAGTTACTTTCTCTGCCCCCCTCCCCCTCTCCCCATTCCTACCTCATTTTCCCCCGATGGCCGAAATTGAGTTTAATCCCTAACCATTGCAATTATGTTCGCGTTACCCCATCAGCTCAAGAATAACTCTGGTGTAAGTAGCTGTCATTGTGGTAAGTCAAATGCTTTTTCAGCAGTACAAAATTACATTAAAGATTAATGTTGCCCCCATAAATTTAGGCTTCCCCCCTCGATTAACAGGTCTGGTGCCACCGCTTGCTAAATGCAGACAGTTTAAATGTGTTTATACATGATCATTTTGCCTTTTGCACGCAAGCTGTTTAATCAAGCTATACCTCTTAAAGGCATCGTACACGTTTGATAATTGTCAAAGACCAGTGTTCTCATTTGGTGTATCCCAACATATGCATAAAATAACAAGCCTGTGCAAATTTGGGCTCAATTGGTCATCGAAGTTGCAAGAAAATTATGAAAGAAAAAACACCCTTGTTGTACAAATTTGTGTGCTTTCAGATAAAAAACTTCTTGCAAGACGTTTTTATTATTTTAGTGAGAAATTACCTCTTTCTCTACGTTACTTCAGAGGGAGTCGTTTCTCACAATGTTTTATACTATCAACAGCTCTCTGTTGCTCGTTACCAAGTCAGTTTTTTGCTAATATATATTTTGAGTAATTACCAAACGTGTACGATGCCTTTAATGAAATTGAAATGAAAGAAAACCAACCAGCCAGACTTCTGTAATCAATGTCGCCTGAGATTTTCCTCCTGGCTTTAGAAAATAATATGGCTGAAAATTTAATAAAATATTTTTTAAAAGTTGTCTGGAAGCACCGTAGTTCCCAAATGTACAAAAAAATCTACTAATCAAACAGCCAACTGGTGTGCATATTTAGGATCTCTTTTAGAACACACTCAAAATATTCTGAAAGAAACCCGTCAACTTAAGCCTAACTTTCAGGGAAAGGTCGCGCCTCTGGTTCAAAGTAATTTCCCCCAAAACATACAGCGGTTAAATTGCCTTGAAATCCGCTGAAACTGTCATTGCCCTAAAACATCACAAACTCCACGTCATACCAAAAAAAAAAAAACAGAACCAGAGCATGTTGCAAAATAAGATTTTGTGGCAGAGCACGTGGCTTGCCACATGTCATTAGTATACAACAAGGCCTACTCAATCGTCAACATCATAGGTTAGTATATTATTAAATTATAAACATACATTATATATTCACAAGACCATCCCATCAAGACCATCCCGGAAATCTCCCTTGCAAAGCTTGCGTGGATGAAACTTAAAAACCACTGATATTAATTTTAGTAAAGGTTTGTCCCACAAATTAGTCGCACTTTATCTGCTGTGGCATTTGAATTTGATGCTAAATGGATACAAAATAACAACGAATAAATGAAAAGCTACATTCACAAGGAAGTCTGTATTAAAGTGGACGGTTTATTTGTTTATAATCAATTATTGTATGTACATTAATTCCAATTCTCACTAGTTTTTTCAATAATATTTAGATATATTATTTGTGTTTACCCTTACACCGATGTGTTAAGCACTGTATACTTGGTACTTTCCCCGAGTCCTGTGAAAATAATCCACAATGTTACTCCAGTGGGATTCAAACCCACGACCTTTGCCATTCAAGAGCAGATGTCTAACCACTACACCATCCTCAGCCTTGGAAATGATATGTGGAACATTTTTATAAAGCCTGTAGGCACAACAACTTGATAAGCATGGAAAAAAACTTGCTTAGAAGAAACAGGTAACCATGCAGTCAAAATTTCATAGAGATTACATTGTTGCCACCCAGTACTAATATTTTGCTTAGCAAAACAACTTGCTAAGCAGTATTTTCTGCTTAACAGCTTTATGAAATTGGGGCCTGGTTTCCCTGTGACTTTCTCCTCGGCACAACTACTTTCTGAACAGCAGGGAATTGAGATGAACTAATCAAATTAAAGGGGCTGTGTCGTCATGATCAAAGCAGGCCTGTAGCTGTACATGGGATATGAACTCCCATAGTTCCTGCATGCGCTCTCGATAGATTTGATATGGGGGGGGGGGGAGCGCGTGCGCGTGCAGGAAGTGGGTGAGAGTTCATTCATGTACAGACACAGGCCTGCTTCGATCACAGCAACCGCAAGTCCTTCCCATCATAGTAACTGTCTACCAGTAGCATTCACGTGGGATGGCACATGCATCTCCACTCCGGCATCAAATCTGTCAGCTCGCTGCATGCGCTACTTGAGCATGGCACTAACTTTAGTACAGAACAGCCATGATTTCTACCAACTTAAATGCAAACTTGTTTGGGAATTTTGAAATTGGGTGAGATAGACTATATGGATAGACCCATCCTATACACTGGTACCATAGATTGCCATCAAATACTGTGGTGTCTTCCAGGCTAGCATTGGGTGCATGGGTTTCTTCTGTTTGTACAGCTAGTACTATCAGGAAACTCCATGGCTTGTGTACTGTGGACTTAAACTCCACAGTCTCCTATGGTATTTTGTGGCATGGGGCAGTTAGGCATCCAGGAGAGTAAATCAATAGTAATAGGGTTTTAATTAATTCAGTACTACAGTTAAAGTTTAATAACATTTCAATCTTTACTCCATTAACAGTTAATTGTAATAACAATAATAATTATACCAGAGTCTTATATATCGCACATATCTGCCAATAAGGTACTCAAGGCACTTGAACAAAGAGATACAATTAAGACAGATTTTGAAATATTTTGAAATTAAGAGACCGATTTATGTAGCACCTACAAGGGTTAACATGGTGATGTGGCTCATTTAGTAGCCACTGCCAGAAACACGGGGAAAACTCCGTCTCTAAGCGATTAGTGTAACTGGGTTCTTTTTATGTGCATTTACACAACGCAGTGGACCTACAGCTTTACGTCCCATCCGAAGGACGAAGCAATAATGGTTAAGTGTCTTGCTTTAAAGGACACAAGTGTCAAGACCGGGACTCGAACCCACACTCTGCTGATCAGAACACCAGAGCTTGAGTTTGGTGCATTTGACCGCTCAGCCAGGACACATACTCTTTAAGCTAAAGCTTCTCCCCATATTATTGTCAATAATATAAAAAACGTACACAAAACACACCTTGATAGTATTGTACACTATGATAATTCTTAAAATATCTGGACAAATATGTACAACAGTTATGTTAACAAAAACATTTTGGTGGCCGTACCATCACTGGAATCAGCTTTGGAATCCATTATCAATGGAGAGGAAAATTTCTTGTTGGCATTGGCCAGACCAATTCTGAAACAAAATAAAAACCATGATTAGAACTAACTTAACTTATTTTTTTAAGAAGATGCCAATAATGCAGTCAATTAAAAATTCAAGTTTATGTATTGAAAAGGGTGTGTGACTGCATACCTTTGCAGGCCTGATCCTGGGGCACGGAGGCAACCCCAGGCCCCAATTTCATAGAGAGCTGCTTAAGCACAAAAAGTAGCTAAGCGCAACAAAATTTTGATTTACCAGAATAAGGTTACCAGCCAAACTACCATGTCACGTGTAAAATGTGTGACTGGTATCCTGCTCATTTCTGCTTCGCATAAAATTGTTAAGCAATATTTTCGGCTTAAGCAGCTCTATGAAATTGGGCCCTGGCAGGTCATTGCCTTGATGCCCCTTATTGCCTTGATGCCCCTTGAAATGTTCCATTACAAATTTAAGAAGTGGCTCACACGACACATGGCCAACATTGGTACATGTAATTGTCAAAGACCAGTATCCACACTTTATGCGATCAAACATTTACATGAAAATAACAAGTCTGTGAACATTAAGCTCAATTGGTCATCGAAGACACAACAAAATAATGAAGAAGAAAAAATTTATATGTTTTTACTCTTTTTTTTCAAACATCAGGTTTATTGTACTTCAAACTAATTGTTTTACTCATTTTTAAAAACCTATGGCATTTCAAGCAAAACTATATCAGGGAAGTTTTCCACCATAACTTTTTATACCATGTAAATTCTGTACACATCTATAAACAGTTACATTTTCCATCTTGGCAATGTTGAGCACTAGACTCTTTCATACGGAAAAGCTGCATTTCCCTTTCACGAATGAAGTATCGGGCCTGCTTTGCGTAAAAAAATAAAATTCACAAAATAACAGATCTAGGGTTTGCCCTTAATTTTGTCTGTGACTGGCCAGCGGGACCAGTTAGTTTACCATTTTAATAGTCCGCCTGCCTTTTAACTGGTCCACATCTTTTACGGATTTCTTTAAACACTGTCTTTTTGTGTGGTACCTCAGTTTGAAACCATGTGCAAGCAGTCAGTGGCTTACATGTAGCTTTTGGAAGCAATGAACTAGCCAGCCGGACCACTTGGACAGAATTTTGACTGGTCCTCAGAAGTTACAACTGGCATCTGGCCAGCGAACCACTGTTAACGAAGAACGCTGAGATAGCAAGCAATATCAGTATTGTTGTTGTTGTTGTTTTGGGGTTTTTTTTTGGTTAAAGGGGTTGTGTCGTCATGATCAAAGCAGGCCTGTGGCTGCACGTGGAATGATGAACTCTAACCCAGTTACTGCATGCACATGCGAGCTCTCAGTAGTTGCGATACGGAGAGAGGGTTCACGCATGCAGTAAATTGGTGAGAGTTCATACTTCTATGTAGAGCCACGTACTTAGACAGGCCTGCTTTGATCATGACGACACATCCCCATTAAGGTTGTATTTTCTTACCACTATCGAGAACAATATCCAGCGGTTTGTCAAATTTGTCCAGGAATTCCCTCGGGGAACAGAGATCTTGAGAATGAAGAAGATATCCAATCAGATCTGAAAAACAAAATGGGAATTGTTTTATTCTTTCGGTCTGTGTTAGAGTCACATTATGCCATCGAAAAATACTCCACTTTACACAGTCTAGCTTAAAGGGTCTGTATACGTTTGGTAATTACTCATAAAATGAATGGCAATAAAAACTTACTTGGTAGGAATTACAGCAGCTTCTGATAGTATAAAGCATTTGGAGAAACATTTCACTTTGAAGTAATGTGATTATGGAAAAAGTTTTTATCTAAACAAATTTGAATCTGAGAAGTGTTTCTGTCAGAAACGTTTCTCAGATTGTGTATTCCAATTGCAGATTATTCTTCCTGCGTGGACATAACCGCTCCAGATTTCGGCAAAAACACTACCATTTTTTGAAATTAATTTTTCAAAGGTTAGTTTTATGGTATATATCTACAACTATATAGGATTGAAACAAACAGTGGGTTCCAATTTTTAAACGTATACAATCCCTTTAAACTAGTGTATCAGAGACCTGCTGGAAAAAAACCCATCTGTAGAGCAACCAATTTTTATTTTTTTATTGTTCTTTTTGCAAGGATTTATATTACATTCAGGATTTCACTCCGTTTATAAACAATTTACTGTAACTTACAGACTGTCCAATGAATTCATTTTTATGAACTTTTACTCTAAAAGCCACTAAAAGTGGGGGGGGGGGTGGATTAATTTGGTAAATGTCTAATTCTTCATTTGAATGAAAAAATTGGTCAGTGACGTATATTTACTTTCCTTTATTTAAATTTCAATGTGCATTATGCATAATTCATGTCATGCATTTTTCATTAGAAACTGTTATGCATCTAATAGTTTGTGTTCTTAACGGTAATACTTTTGTTTTGTTATGTAGTTTTCAATAATCAAACATGATTTTTCAATTAAAACGATTTCACCGAACGTATTCCAAACAAGACAAACAGTTTGTCTTTTGATGAATTTCGTCATTTGGACTTAGCTGCATTGGTGGATAAAATGTAAAGTGTGGCAAGAGAAGACAAAATAACATATTAAGGTTTTCAATAAAAAACCAGTCTTCAAAAAAACAAATAAAAATATGGGCTAAACTGCTCATATTGCAAATTTGACAATTTGTTGTGTTATTATCAAACAATATAAGTATTGCATACAACTCACACTAGGGCCCACCCCTCCCCTAAAACTAATACCAAAGCCCACCCCTCCCCTAAAACTAAAAGAAAACTTGGGTTTTTTTATCTATGCATTTCTTACCTCAAAAAGTGGACTATTTTATCTTTTTTTTTCACTTAAAGAACCCCCTAAAACAGTGTTCACAAAAAGTAAATTCATTCAAAAAAAAGAAGAAGGAAAAACAATACCAGCAGACAATTCATCTGGTAATAACAGGCCACACTGCAAACACTAAATACACTAGACTGGGTCTTGAGGTGCAGCAGTTTTGTCTTCAGAATTATTGAGGTTTCTAAAAGGTATGAATTTCTTATTGTCCCGGCCTTCACTCATTTCCATTACTTCTTTTAAAGTATCAATATTTGAACTTTGGTAACTTTAGTTATTAAGGAAACAAAGGTGAGGTTTAGTTTTGTTATTTAAAAAGGAAACCTGCAGTCTGGCAAGTTTGCTTGTACATGTTGGTCATCAAAAAGGTACGGTAATGTTTTCCCACAAGCTCCTAATTTTGAAACAGGTATCTGGGTAAATTCATAAAATAGTTCTTGAAGACAAGATAACCGGAATGCAGAGAAAATGCTCATCCCTTTAAGCCACGTGTCTTTTGAGAGTGTACAACTAATTTACATCAGACTTTGAACTCTCTGAAATGGAGCTTGGCTTGTTTTTACTTTTGGGAAACTAAAAGATGTCATAAAGATCACAACAACATTGCTCCGATTTCTCTGAAAGGGCTTCAATAATTCAACAAGATTTTGCAAATTGATTACTCGACCTGCCCACTGAAAGACTATAATCCAATCATCTGGCAAAGATGAATTATAATATGGAAGGCATACTGCAATCAGCCAGATTGGCTGCGTATAATATTCACAAGAAACCTTTCACTGTGGACAATGACTGACTGGGAGTTCATCGTATTGACCTTTTAGTGCGGACATCAAATTTTACCCATTAAAAGCTACACAACCATACTGAGGCTGGAAGAGAAGCAGTCTGGTCCCTTTTCTATACAATTTATTATCAAATAATTGCTAGGCCACATAAAAAAATAATGTTGATCGCCTTTTTTGCTGGGGAGTGGGGGTGGGAGGCTTTTTTTGGTTTGTTTTTTTGACATGGCAAAATATGAAACAAAGAATAAAGAAATCATCACAATCACTATAGAAAAGAGGGTTTTTGCGATTTTGATGTTTTTAATTGTTTTGTTAAACCCATTTAACTCCTACATGACATTTTCAAAAAACGAAAAGCAGTGTATAAGTAAATATTTGAAGAACCGTTCTTGTTTTTCCAACATGAATAACCTTTCTTCAAACATCTATTTCCAACCTATGGATTTTGAAAAAAATATCAGCTGAAAAATCTGGGAGCCAAATTTGACTGAAAAGATCATTGAAAAGACCGTTTTTTATGATAAAAAACCAAAACAATTTAAGCAACTTTTTCTGCTTAAGCAGCTTTTTGAAATTGGGCCAAGGTATTGAACCCTGGGCTTAGGGGGTCTGGATAATCAACTGAGTAAATACCTTGTGGTATTAGCAGGTCTGGCACCTTCTCATGAAGGGAGTCCATCACATTCTTTAGCGTTACCTAAGATCGGGAGCAAAACACAGAAATCGCCATTAAAAAAGAAGAAGTTTTTATTGCATTGAGTTGACAAGGTTTCTCCTCAGTTTTGGAAGAGGTTTGTACACATGTGATTGGTTCAATGCGCAGGGCCCAATTTTATGGCTCTGCTTGCGCGTGCATAGTCCACGTTACTAGGCATTCTTCGCTTACACAGCTAGTGCAAATATTTGGGGCTTGCCCTGTAAGCGAATAATGGTGATCGCAAGCGCAGAATTCGGCAGTAAGCAGAGCCATGAAATTGGGCCCAGGTTTGCTCTCACTCCTTTGGTTTTGTAGACATACACACCCGTCTGGGACTTTCTTTTTACGGAAGACAAAACTTGTTACAAGAGAATGCTCGAATAAAGGTTCAAGTTTATGTTATGCCATAGTGTTGCACTAAAATGCCAAAATCATCAAACACTTTGATGAGACAATACAAAGTTAATCCAAAGGGCATTTTTGGTGCGAATCTCATAAAAAATATGTGTTGAAGACTGAGATAGAAATGCAAAATGACACATAGTGTAGATCATTATCATGAACACTTTTCTATTACCCAGGGAAAAATCTCTTTCAAAAGAGGATCACAGAACTGTAGAAAAAATACCAATACAGATTGGAGAGTGGAAAAGAACCCACACTCTAATGACTCATAACTCAGCTACAAGACCACAAAATAGTATTTTATTCACAAAGGAAAGGATCAACTTACAGAGGACCACAGGCCTGAGACCAGTTTTGTTTTAGAGTCGGGCCATCAAATTACAACTGGACAAGTCCGGCAGTCTTTTGTTTTTGAATAATAATACCTCACAGCATCTTTTCAATGTTCAAATATTGACTTTCAGTCCGATAAATATCTTTCAATTCTGTTGAAAGTATTACCCGTAAGACAAATGAGATCAATCTTCTCTTAAAGGCACTGAACACGTTTGGAAATTGTCAAAGACCAGTGTTCTCACTTGGTGTATCCCAACATATGCATAAAATAACAAGCCTGTGAAAATTTGGGCTCAATTGGTCATCGAAGTTGAACAAAAATGATGAAAGAAAAAACACCCTTGTTGTACAAATTTGTGTGCTTTCAGATAGGAATATAAACTTCTTGCAAGAAGTTTTTATTATTTTAGTGAGAAATTACCTCTTTCTCAAAAACTACGTTACAACTCTCTGTTGCTTGTTACCAAGTAAGTTTTTATGCTAATATTTGTTTTGAGTCATTACCAAACGTGTACGATAACTTTAATTGTGAAACTGTGTAGACAGGTTTTTTTTCTAACTTTCATTCTGGTCTTGTAACAAAATTCTGGTCCAGTAATCATTTTTCGCTACAAGCCCTGCGGTTTTGTGGATTTTTTCCCCAATCTCAATCTCAAAATTTTATTCACAAAGGGCACATGCTGCTCCCTTTAGTTAAGACGTTTACTTCTTCTTTTTTTCTTTTTCTCTCGCAAGGGTACCTTCAAAATCTGTGCATTCTGTTCATTCCTTGAATGAATAATTAAGCCTGACTCATAAACATTTCAAACCAATTAATGCAAAAACATGACACACGTGAGTCTAGCTGATCCAAACACGTGCTGTTTGCCCATCCATTGAGTTGACTGAGTAATGACTGCGTGGGATCAGACTGATCAAGGCTTACTGGAGGATTGAGCAATATTGTTGACTTATTTCCTGCCCACTGAGCCCCCTCCTCAAGGGGGAATTCAGATCAAACAGAGCATTGACCATGACATACGTGTCATACACGTGAAACTGCTCCTACTGCTTTTAAAGGGAACGGTACCACTGGTGAGTTCCTTCATTGAAAGGGATTAGACTAGATTGTTTCAATCCCCTCATCCTCAAGGATCTTAGATTTTTAGAAAATAACGAACGAGAATAAATCTTTTTGTGATTTCTTGTTTAAATTAAAGAGGGACATTCTGGCAACCTTTTGTTACGTTTTTCTTTTCTTTTTCAAAGACCATGCCACTTAAAGGCACTGTACACGTTTGGTAATTACTCAAAATATATATTAGCATAAAAACTGACTTGGTAAGGAGCAACAGAGAGCTGCTGATAGTATAAAACATTGTAAGAAACGACTCCCTCTGAAGTAACGTAGTTTTTGAGAAAGAGGTAATTTCTCACTAAAATAATAAAAGACTTCTTGCAAGAAGCCTTTTATTCCTATCTGAAAGTACACAAATTTGTACAACAAGGGTGTTTTTTCTTTTATCATTTTCTTGCAACTTCGATGACCAATTGAGCCCAAATTTTCACAGGCTTGTTATTTTATGCATATGTTGGGATACACCAAGTGAGAACACTGGTATTTGACAATTACCAAACGTGTTCAGTGCCTTTAAAGATGCTAGGTCTGATTTTTTGGCCGCAGGAAACAAATCGCCAGTGCTTATTAGTGGTAGTTAATTAAAAACTAAAAATGAATAATTGTCTCAGGATTCCGACATTAACAGACGTACAAACAATTTTGCATGATACTTATATTTTGTGCTTTGTCCATGGCATATACGAAAGTTTGTTCATGTTTTTGGTTGTGAAACAGTATCATCTGTCAAACCTCGTTCAGAGAAAACAATTTGATTTTGGATCGTAAAAACATTGAATGTACTTTAAAACAAGCAAGTCAGGTTTTAAAAAACAGTTTATAAATCAGAAATCTGTTTTTCTTTATGTTTTTCTTCATTTGTTTAGTACAATGTCCAATGTATTTATGAGGTTTGTAACTATCACTCAACATGATCCAATATACCAAGTCACAGATATTGTTCAGATAGCTATATTTTTAATACAATTTGTAACTTCTTGCACGCTTTTCACGCTGTGCGTCAAATGCATAATTATCAAGTTGCAGAGTTTGAAAAGTGGGCGGATTCGGGGCAGATTCGGTATAGCACATGTTGCTGTGAGGACGTCTATTCAAATGAGGGGGTTTGCACTCAACAAGCTTTGCTTTTTGTTACCCCCCTCCACATCTTTGCTGATCTTCTGTTCTAAGCATACCGCTGGTCTTGTCCTATTTACTTTAAAGCATATTTTAGTTGATTTGTATTGATTTTATGCGTGGATGTGGAATTAAAGTCATTGATTGATAACTGTGATCGTCAATGTAATGGTGGCAATTCCCAATCGTTAAAGAATTATTCGAAAGCTCTTTCATTTACAGTCTGGAAATTTAATGGCTAATCGGTCCACTAATCACCCACTTATGACTTTCATCTCAAGACAAAACATCAGTGTGTAATATGGAGCCTGGGGAGTTCCCGCAGGGCTCACCCTTAACACTAGCCCAGCTTAAGATGTCTCAGTAAAAACTGCTACGGGATAGTAAACACCACTTCTCAACTTGCCCTGTAGGCTACTAAAAACTGTGCAACCTACTTGTTTAAAATGCTCATATTTCTTCTTTTCAGATGTGAAAAAAATATTTTAAAAATGTGTAACTTCATTTGACCATTAAACTTGTTGTGATCGGTACCATTTTTGATACATCAGAAATATACATTTATGACAATTATGTTATAAAATCTGGGCTACTAAATCTTCCTGGGGGCAAGTAAAATGCACAGTTTACTGCAGCCCTGTGGGCTACTGTATGGTGCAAGGCCTACTAAAAAAATGTGCAACCTAGTTGTTTATAATGCTTACAAATATTTCTTCCTTTTCTGATTTGAATACAATTTTGTTTTAAAGTGTTAAGTATTTTTGAGCCTGTGAATGTAACTTCATTTGACCAATAAACTGGTTGTGATCGCTTCCATCAGAAAGACAGTCATGACAAAACATGTTTGAAAGTTGGGCAATTAAAACTTCCTTTTTTGGGCATTGTAAACAAGCCCAGTGATGGGCTACTTTTCAAAAAGCTGAGAACCTGCCTTACCTTTGGCTGTTTCGCAAGGTAAGCACCAAGTTTAAGCATCAAAGACAAGCACTCTGGGGCCTGGAATTTGAATGGAAAAAAGTTTTTAAAAAACACATTAACATAACACAAAACCTACAATGTATGAATTAATGCTTCCATAAAAAACGAATGTCCTGCAACCACATGTGGTTTTTTCTTTATATTTCATTCAAATAAAGGTCTATGCTCACGGATGACATTTGGACTTATACCCTTGTCTCCTCGACCCACTGGCATGGAGTGGCATAGAGCAGCTTAAGCACAAAAAGTAGCTAAGCACAACAAAATGATGCTTAAAGCAGAAATAGGTAACCGGCCAAGATACCATTTCATATGTACCATTTGTGACTGGTATTCTGCTCACTTTTGCTCAGAAGGAAATTGTATCAAGCAATTTGTTCTGCTTAAGCAGAACTTGAGTCCGGTGCACTGGACCGCTCGGCTATGACACGCTCATACCCAAGCTGCCAACACTTGCATCTTGCAATCAGGGAGACTTTGCACAAAAATCAGAGAGATATTTAGAAATACCTTCAACATAATAGGGAAAACGTTTCCATAATCAGGGAGACATTCAAATTTGCTCATCAGAGCATGGAAAGATTGGTTTATTTTCAGGGAACTTTCAGGAAGAGTTGGCAGCTCTGTCATACCTCTGGAATAATTCACACCAGTGCTTCCCCTGGATTTAGGCTTCTATAATCACTCACCAGATTCTCAATTGACTCGGTGGTTTCATATTCCTCCAGGCGAGAGGCGGGCAGATTGAGCACCCTAAAGCTCCACTGGCTAAAGAGGCGGGTGGGGACGTTACTGGAGATGACCAGGACTTTACTCTGTGAGATCAGACTGTCGTTCTTATCACGTTCCATGGTGCCCAAGTTGCGTATAAGGGCCATCAACATCTCATTGGATGACTGAAAATCAGAATGGGAATCTTTTACCATTAACCCAAACTCTTAAGGGAAAATCTGCTTCGAACAATCTCAGTATACCCACCCAGCAAACTTCATAATAAACCGATCCTAGCCCCACCCCTTTGTTAACAGGGCTCAAAATTAACACTACCACAGGCCCAAGGACAGTGATTTTAGCATTGGACCAGTGAACTCATGACTGGACAAGTCCGGTGATTTTGTGTTTTTCAGTTGAATAATAATACGTCAATGTGTAAAATCTTTATTAAAACAAAAATTATGTTTAAATGTTGACTTTGAGTCTGATAAATTTATTTCACTTTTGTCGAGTATCGAAGAATAACAATAATACAAATGAGATAAATCTTCTCATAGTGCTTGTTCAAATAAAAAACGGTTCCTGTTTAGCTTTGTTTTCCTCATTTTGATCCTAGTCTTGTAAAAAACAATTGGGGTCTAGTAAAAATTTTGAGCTACAGGTCCCGGAATCTGGTTTTAGTCTCCACAGTCTCCTGTGGTATTTTGTGGAACGGGCCAGTTAGGAAGGAGAGTATACCGATAGGAGTAGAGTTTTAGTCTCCACAGTCTCCCGTGGTGTTTTGTGGCAAGAACCAGTTGGGCAAGAGAGTATACCGATAGGAGTAGTGTCTTAGTCTCCACAGTCTCCTGTGGTATTTTGTGGCAAAAGCCAGTTGGACAGGAGAGTACACTGATAGTAGTAGGGTTTTAGTCTCCACAGTCTCCTGTGGTCTTTTGTGGCATGAGCCAGTTAGGTAGGAGAGCATACTGACAGTAATTTTGACATTCCTTTTCCACAAGGCAATAATTAAACCTACCTCTACAAGGTGGACATAATGGTTGGGGTACACGAGGAGCATCCCTGTGGCTCCCTCCCCCTGGAAATGGTTCTGCCACTGCTTGAATTTCTTCTCATAGTGGGCTAGAGAAAGTGGAAAAAAACATGCAGTCAACAAAACGAATTCAGACACTCCACTTTTTCATTGCTTGAGCCTCCTATCATGAAGTCATCATTATATTATTACACTTTAGTACATCTTTTAAGAATTATCCGAACTGAACTGAATTGCATAAAAAATAAACCTTTGTAATATCCCGACTAGGGTGTGCACAACATTGGTAAGATTGAAAATAGAAATGTTCCCAGATTTGCACATAACTAATACATGGTATAAAGATGGTCATGGTGGAAAATTTCCCCTTGAAAAATTTTTGCCTGAAATGATATAGTTTTTGAGAAATGGGTAAAACAATTAGGTTCACAATGTTGTTCTAAAACAGTGAAAACATATAAGGTTTTTTTCTTCAAATGAGCATAATTTTTCACAGGCTTATTACTTTATGTATAAGTTGGGTCACATAAAATGTGGATACGGGCCCAGTTTAATATAGCTGCTAAAGCAGAATTATTGCTTAATAATTTTCTGCTAAGCAAAATTGAACAGCATATACCAGTCACAGATGGTACCTCCTTTGAAACTGAATTTTGGCTGGTAACATTATTCTAGTAAGCATATTTTTTTGTTTGGCTACTATTTGTTCTTAAAAACCAGCTCAATGATATTGGGCCCTGGTCTTTGACAATGTTTATACAGTATGTGCTTTAGCTTACCACCAAGATCTCTCTTGTCATCAAGCTTGCCGCTCAGCTTTGCAATATAGACTAGACGATGAAGTAGAGCTTTCTGTTTGAAAAAAAAAGGAAAGTTCAAGCTGTTTATAACCCTTGGAAGAGACCAACCTTTCCCTGGTTTTGATAGTTTGTCTGCTAAGGACTATAAGGCCATTAGTGTAATTTGCATGATTTCATAAAATTGCTTTTGCATATTTTGGAGCTCCTGACTAATGGGGTTATTGATAAAGAGTGGTCTTCAGAGTATTTGTTTAGCAAAAAGAAACATTAATTTTCTAAGTAGAACATCTATTTTAATTAATGTTTTTTTTCGACTTTATACATATTTTTCATTTAAGGACCTTTTGATCATTACGAGTATGAAATTGCAATTATTGAGACGACAATCTGTCTTTGCTGCACTTTGTATAGTGCAATATAAGGACAGGGCCCAATAATGATGGCACTGCTTACGACAGCAATCTATGCTTACTGTGTGAACCCTGTAAAGCACATGATTTTTGGGGCAGTAAGTGCAGATCTCCAAGGTATAAGCACCATCTCCGAGGGCTCAAATTTGGGGTAAAGTTCCACAAAACTGCAGGGCTTTCAGCTCAAAATTTCTACCGGACCACAATTTATTTTACAAGACCAGAATCTATATGAGTAAGAACTTTCTTCAAAGTAAATTAGCATGTAAACTTCTTTTATTTGAATAAGCACTAAGAGAAGATTTATATCAGAAAGATATTTACCAGACCTTTTGAACATAATTTTTGTTATTTAAAGATATTTACACAATAAGGCAGCATTGTTGAAAAACACAAAACACCGGACTTGTCAGGTCCTGAGTTTTCTCTTCTGTATCAAGCCAGGAAAAGCCATTGAAAACCCCTGAGCTGGGAAAGCATTCAGTTAAAATATCTGCTTCATTTGAGGCAAATTAATTTGGTCTTCGGTGAAATATAGGGTCTATTAACTAGTCAATATTCTAAAAAATAAAACAATTTAGGGGTAGGTGGGTGGGTCAAAAAAAAGAAAGATTTTTTTTCCCGAAATGTTTAAACATTGATCATTCTAAATGGCCCCTAACAAGACAATCAAATAAAAACCCCACTATCCAAACAGCATCTTATATACCCTGTTAGGATCGACTCGCTGAACCCTTGCAATAGCAGCATCAAGCATGCTCATCCTGGGTTTGTCCTCTATAAGACTATCCTCATCATCTCTCCAATGCTTTGTGCTTTGTTTCCTCATTGCCATCTTGCTCTACTAAGTCTCTCTTGAAAACAAACTAATGTTGATAAAGTGAACCGATTTGAGAACTGATCAACACTGTAAGAAAGTGGGCACGATACCCCCTCCTGGGCATCCACTGAGAGCGTACAACTATGTACGTGTATGTTCACCAAATAAGGGACCCTAATATTTTCCTTCCAAGCTCAGTTTTGCAACCGGAAAATTTTGATATAAGAAGTACGGAATGAGTGGGATGCTGCAAACTAATTGTCAACAGTCACAGCAGGAGACAGCACATGAACCCGCTTGGAAGGTATTTTTTAATGACATTGTCCTGAGGGTTTTCACACAGAAAACAGCAAGAGAAGCAGCAAGTTCAGGCAAAACACTAATTATGCAAATTTTCCCCCCATAATCCACAATATTATTGTTGAGTTGGCAATCACCTCCAGGGAATAAGATGCAATCTATTTGTTATGCAATACGCCTTTATCCACAGATATCGGAATATTCAATCTGAGGCCTATCACACTCCAAGACATGTGCTCTTCCCAACATGCCTGTTCAGCTTTTTTTTTCACTTTTTTTTCTAAACACAAGAAGTGGCATCCCTTGATGACGCAAACTGTGAGTCACCATTAGCTTTTTATTATATCTTGCAGACTTGCTGGAGTGTTAACAAGAGACCCCAGGTAAAGCAAACTGAGGAGACCTGGGGCTACAGAAAAGGTCTTGTGTTTGATATCAGGTCTTGCTTTAAATATTTCTGTGCCTGTAAAATGTTTTCACCAGAGTTTGAAGGCATGCAGTCATCATCAGTCATAATCCAACAAATGGTTATAGCTCATCAGCATTCTTGATACAAGCATCACACAGCTAGATCAGTTGCATTCCGACAAAACAGCTTTTCAAAATGAGATCCGTTTCCAGAATTTAATGAAAAAACATTTCAGCCGAGACATCAAGTGAAGGCCAACAAATCATTCTTTAACAAATTAATTTCCCTGCAAAGAAATTGTATGGTTAATTTTATATCCCTGTCAAGTCTTGGCATGAAATCCGCAGCTTGTTCTGAAGTGCTGGACTGCATAAAACGTAGTTTCCAGATTTTGTTGCACATCCAACGTTGCTGTATCAAGAAAAGGTGGAGTGGAAAATGGCTGTATCCACCAAACCAGCCTATAGTGCTCACAACTAGGTCTTCATCAGGCTCCACCCAGACAATCTCTTTGCACTAATATTTGTTCCCCACTTTGAATTTCCAAGACAAACAGCCAAAACCTCATTATGCTCATCTCCTGTTACCCTGGTGATCAACACAAACATTTCTCAAGGCGCTCTGCCAGCATGATCAAACAATTAAATGAGATGTCTGAAATAAAGACTTGATATTTTTTCCCCGATTTCCTATCCAGCTGTCCATACAGGTGTTCAGTTCACATATGATGAGGGTTCTATTGAAACTCTAATAGTACAAAACATGAATCATGTTTGATTAGTGATAAAAAGCAAATACTCAGGAAACAGGCTGGAAAGTGTACTTCAATGGGGAGTAAATGACAGAGTACAGCTATAACATTAAGAGAGTAAATTTACACTCATGCACTATACAAAGGCATCACTATGGAAATTTATATTTGCAGGAGAAGCATGCAATTGCAAACAGTGTGCATAGCTTGACAGGAAACAAATTTACATTTCTTCATTATGAATAAAAAGTGGTCAGATTTCATCACGAATGAAAGGCTGGCAGAGCTGATTGGTGGACGTTGGTGTCTTACAGGTGATGAGGTGTTAGAGCGGGAGGCTATATGGTGCGCTCATGTTATGAGACAGGGAGGTCTACCCAATGCAGTTATAGGCGGTCTGCCTATGGGTACAAGCCGCGACAGAGGTTGCCCTAAGCTGTGCTGGATAGACAATGTGACAAAGGAGTGGTAGAAGTGGGGAGAGCTGAGAATAGCGGCGATTGAAAGAGAACAGGTGATGGCGGCGACTCCAGGAGTGCGGCGACTCCAGGAGTGCGCCCCCATTACAATCTGAGGACGAGGCGGCCGCGAACGCAAGTCTATGCCGAATGATGATGAGTCTCATCAGCCAGTGCATTGTACGTGTTAGATGCAATGTGTAGGGTATTGCAATATCTCAAAGACCTTTTTCATTGTGTGTTCATCTTTGTTGGGTTCCCTGCTCACATAACTGGTGATAATGAAAGTTTTCTCATTCCATTGAAAGGGACCAGACTATTTGTTTTCCTTCCAGCCTCAGTTTGGTTACATTGGGATGAATGGCAGAAAAGCAAAATGGCCGCACCATGATAAAGGTCAATTGCTGTGTCCAAATCAAACAAATTTGGGGCAAGGGTTCTGAATGGAGGGGAGATGGGTCTCCCGCCCCCTGCTCCCTCTCTGGTTATGCCACTGTTCCTCATTGTACCAAATGTCAATTGTCCTTTATGCTCTTAGTAAAATGGAGGCAAAAGTAGAAGAGGGTGTCAGGGTACAACCAAAAATACTATTCCATATCCTCGATGTATTCATTAAATCAGTTAAATGAAATCAAATAATAATAATAATAATAAAAAAAAAAATAAAAAAATAAAAATAATTTAGTAACAAGTTATTTTGTGCATTCATCATGTATTCATTCCATATTACTTAAACCAAAATAATTAGGGTGACTTTGTTGGAGGTCTTAAAATTCCATTTTCCCAAGTTTCACAGAAAGCCTATTTCAGACAGAAATGTTTCTCTTGAGGACCAGTACGGCCAGGTATGAATTATGAACTTCATAAATCAGAAAGCTTTCTGTTTCAACTTTTTGTTTTCTGATGATTAATTGTCAATATCAGGCCTGGAAATACACTGAGGCCACAGAGGCCCCGCAGGCCTGGAATTTCATCTTTGAGAGGGCAAGGGTAATTTTCATTTTGCAAAGGGCACTTCCATTGAAAAATCTTAAAGTCTATGGGAAACTTTTTTTGAAGGGGCACCAAGGCCAGGACCAGGGCAACAGAGGCCATGGCCTCTGGGTAATTCCAGGCTTGCAATATGCTGTATTTTTGTTGTTTTGACACAAAGCTCAAACATTAGCATCCAGCGTTTGCTTAATTCTAAATTACCCTGGAGCTTAGAGCTTCTAATCAAAATTAATGCATGGCAGTTTGTAATAAGCAGCAAATGGCCAACGAGCAGCAAATGGCTAATTTGTCAAATGCACTGTACATGCGTCAGCACTCAAGTTTACACTGGACGACAACAGGCCTGATGAGGTCAGTGTTTTTAGCGTTGGGCCGGTAAAATTACGACTGGACAAGTCTGGCGGTCTTGTGTTTTTGAATAACAATACCTCACCTCATCTTTCTATGTTCAAATACCGACTTTGAGTCAGATAAAAACTTTTAAATTCTGTAGTGTCGAGTATGAAATTATTACCCAAAAGACAAATGAGATCAATGTTCTCTTAATGCTTGTTCAAATAAAAAAAAGTTTAATTGTGACAATGTGTAGATAGATGTATGTAGTTTTTTTTTTTTCATTTTGATTCTGGTCTTGTAACAAAATGTTCTGGTCCAGTAAAAAGTATGAGCTACAAGCCCTGCGGTCTTGTGGACTTCTCCCCCAAATTAAAGCCTTGTGCATATGCACTAGGCTAATTGGGTTACAGTGTATTTCTGATAAATTCAACCTCTTCACTCAAAATAATGATTACACAACTGTAATAACATACTGTAACTGTTTAAGTATTTTCTTTATAAATTTTCAAATTATTTATTTATTTATGGGGAGGGAGAGGGCACTGGATATTTATTATTTTCTGTCGAATCAATATTTTTTCTTTCTATTAATTGTTCTGTCCTAATTTAAAACTTTAAGATATATTCTACAAGTGTATATAATGAGAGCCCAAAATGATCAGCTGGGCTGAATTGGTTACCCTCATATATAAACATAGTTAAAATTTTGTATACATAATTAATGCTTACAATGTACCATTATAATGGTACATTGTATACATGTGTATGTGACATGCAGCAGGGAAAACATTGTGGTTGGTTGGCCCAATACAGTTCTATGAAAATGTGCAGAAGAGCAACAGACAGATAAATGTCTTTTTGACAGCCATCTGTCATCTCCAACGTTTTAGATAAGGATGTAAGCCACATAAATAGTGTCAAAACTCTGGGATTCCTCTAAATCTGACTGAGGGAGTCCAGAGTATTACACCATAGAGCAATTGCTTCATGATTACACTGAGCAAAGATGCCCACTAAGAAGGCACTCACAACATAGCCACCAAAAGAAATCTTTGTCTTCTGTGTCAGTGTTTGGACAATCTCACCCCCATCCAAAGGTGTCCCCTTGGCCTTATTAATTGTCACCTACCTCCTCTCAAAACAGCACCCTGACACAACTGCTGGGCCCAATTTCATGGCTCTGCTTACTGCCCAATTCTGCGCTTACGACCACCATTCTCTGCTTACCCATTACTGTGCAAGCGCCGAATTTCTGCAATAGCTGAGTAAGCGAAGAATGCCTAGTAACGTGTGTGTGTCATATTTTTTGAAAGTGGTAAAAATTGGGCAAATCTGGGCACTAGTCTGACAAAAATGGTCGATGGAAATTGCACACATGGGAGATTCGTTATGTGTTGTCTCGTAACTAAGTAACCCTCTGGTCTGCGACCGCAGGAGGGTGGAGGGTTACGATTACCACAACTATGTTTATTGTAACTGTTAATGTTATTCAAGAAATTAAGGAGGAGAAGCGGCTGTTGCAAACTTCTAACCAACCAAGAGCCTCACGTTTCGACCTAGACCCAGTAACTGGGGCGCTGTACTCCTTTTTCAAAATTTTGACATCATCGGTCGTACTAACGCCCCAGCTTACGGTCGTATTTTCCCCGAGGGATCTTCTTCATCCAACTCTCGGTTGGATTTTAGACGGGTGCTCTGCCTCAACCGTGATGACTACGAGGTTTGAGGTAGGGCACCCGTCGATTAGACGGGTGCCTTGCCTCAACCATGATAACAGTGCAGTTGAGGCAGGACACCTGTCAAACTTTAGACGGGTGTCCTGCCTCAACCGCCCTGTTATCACAGTTGAGGCAAGGCACCCGTCTAAATTGAAGATCCCTCGGGGAAAATACGACTGTAAGCTGGGGCGCTAGTAGTAGTAGTACGATGCCCCAGTTACTGGGTCTAGTTTCGACCCTAGCACAGGCCTGGAACTTCATCTTTGAGAGGGCAAGGCCATTTTCATTTTGCGCTATCATGGTTATTGTTGATTGAAAATGCTGGTCCATCGACCACGGTGCAGACTGCAGATCATCGTGTCAGTGACCAACTTTGTGAGGAGACAATATTCATTGCGAGCTTAATTCAAATAATTGCCACTGCACTGCCAGTACCAGCTTACTCGGGAAAAATTATTGTGGGCAACATTAGGCCCTAACATTGATGTTGCTGATTGTTGGTTTGCAAAACCCTTTGGAGGGATCACCTATTGGAGAGGATAGGGATGTTGGGGGAGCTGATCAGGCCTGGAATGACACCTTTGACTCGTTGATTTATTTTGCAAAGGGTACTTTCAAAGTTGAATTGGAAAATCTTGAAGTCTTAGCCTAGTAGGCCCTAACTAAACTCTTAGTTTAGTCTTAAAGGGAAAGTTTTGAAGGGGCACCAAGAACTTTAAAAGAAGGCCAAGACAGAGCCAGCTTGCACTGCATGCTGGCCCTGTCTTGTGCCTCCTTAAAAACACACCAAAGACTTTAAGATTGCAGGCCCGATAGGGTAGGGGCCGGCAACGACAGACTTGACTGACACTAGTGACAGGCAGTGACAGACAGTGACAGGGGGGGCAGTAGACTCCTCGAGCTCCGTGTACTTCGTGTAATTCCTGGCCTGGGGAGATGATGGATAAAATAAAATAAAACATATATTAATTTGGACCATTTTCTCTCACCCTATTTAGTGCTCTGTTCCTCTCTTCTATTACTTCAAGAAGATTTAACCGAGCACTTTCGTACATCGAATCCTCCTTCGTATCCGCCATCATGTCGCTGGATCTCCGTAGCAACATGAAGCCTAGTCTGGTTCGAGTGAACGTATACATGCGCGTAGATATCACGCAGCGTTTACAATGCGGAGACCGGGACTAGATGTTAAAGACGAACATTTCGCCAATAGAGGGCGTACTTTTCGACTAGGTAGTTTTTTAATTTTACCATTTTCAACTCATTTCAACTTATCATTTGCACTTCTAATTCATGTATATTTAGAGTACTTCATTAAATATAAATGCAGTAATATTATGTGCACGACATGACAAGTGTGTCATTTCGTTTTTCTCCTGTTCTCCACTGACAATATACATGTGATTGTGACTTGTAAGTATGTGTATGTTTAGCATGTTTAGCCCCATTGATTTATGTGGCCAACAGAGTGGATTGGCCACATAATTCCTTAAATTTATAATTTAGTAAGTAAGTTAGTATATATATTTGAAAAATTCCAGATGTACTCTAGCTACCACTGCCGGTGAATGTGTAGTGTTGGTAAAATACTTACTGAAATAGACCTACATGTACAATACAGTTCCAGTAATTTAAATAGTGAGAGGGCCTATGTACAAATTATTGGTAACTGCCCCATATTTGTATTTTGTTTTCATGTTATAAAGACTTACGACGTGTGGCTTAAATTATTTAATTAATAATTTATGAATTTATTAAGCCACCATATCGTAAGTCTTTTACACTGACAGGCGGTTGGGTTGGTGTAATGGTATCTTTCTTCGCCTTCCACCTCTCTAGGACCCCGGTTCAAATCTCACCGGGGGCACTATGTGGATTGGGTTTTCAGTCCCTACCTGACTGCATGGGTTTTTCCAGAGTATTTCTCTGGGGTTTTCCTCCCACATCTAAAACTGAATTTCTTTCTTTGTCTTCTCTCAGTGGGGTTCTTGGCTAGTATAGCGTGTCGTGGACGAGCGGATAAGAGCACCGGATCCAAGCTCTGGTCTGATCAGCAGAGTGTGGGTTCGAGTCCCGGTCGTGACACTTGTGTCCTTGAGCAAGATACTTAACTATAATTGCTTCTCTTCACCCAGGGGTAAATGGGTACCTGTGAGGGCAGAGATGGTTCTTGTGCTTAATTTAGCTTTGTGCGCTACATATTTGGCAGCACAGGCTGTATACTCCCAAGGGAGCTGAGATGGTTTAAGGAATGAAATAAAAGGCCCAGTGACCAGGGGTAATAATGTTGAAGCGCCATGAGCGTCACTGAGTGACGGACCTGAGCGCTATATAAGAAGCCACTATTATTATTATTATTATTATTATTATTAAGTTCTGAGAGTCCTTGGCTTCACAACCAGAATTAGTAAAAGAAAAATGAAATGAAACTGACAAATGGGAATGATTGTAATCATAATGTGAGCGTGAGGAATGACAATTAATAATAATGTCTCAATTTAGAGGACGCATAGTAGATTTCGTAGACTCTGCAGCAGTGAAACAGCAAGACAAGTACTCAATTCAAAGAGCATTATCTTTACAGCAAAATAGATATGGTCATGGTGTTTTACCGCAAACAGTAAATAATACATTGATTTCTCACCATGCAATCCCTCGAAACCCATAGACCTTGACAGTATTTCAGCAAGAAAGTTTTGCTCCAGAAAAGTTTGAACTAGAGTGGTATGAACTTTATAATGAGTGAGCTTCCAGATTGAGAAGTCTAACCAGTGTAATCTAGATTCAAATAATTATAACTTTTTAATAACAAACATTTGAACATTTTCAGACATGGATCCCTCCTCGTCTCCAGCTGGATCTTCCTACCGCATGGCAAGACTTCCATTCAGAGGAATACGTTTCCTGAGAGCAACCTTAAAAGATGACATTTCATCCCGAAGCAAAGAATCAAAATCTAAGGAGTTTCAAACTAAAAACAACACAGAGGCAGGTCTGATTGCAAGAGACTTTTA
Source organism: Plazaster borealis (assembly GCA_021014325.1). Classification (NCBI taxonomy): domain Eukaryota; kingdom Metazoa; phylum Echinodermata; class Asteroidea; order Forcipulatida; family Labidiasteridae; genus Plazaster; species Plazaster borealis. The sequence goes on from CM037475.1 coordinate 10,725,069, forward strand.
TGAGAGTGTTATATCAACAACACCAACAACATCAACAACTCTTGAGGAAAGGTCCCCAACTCAAAACAAGAGGGGTCACATAATATTTGAAAAAAGTGAGCCTAAGTTAACAAGGAAAAATACACCCAAGCCAGCAAGCAGTCAAAGGCAGTCTGAGAGAGTTCAAACGAGAAATAAACATCAGTTCTTACGCTGTGCACAAGAAGGGGATGTCAAAGCAGTCGAGTCTTTATTGTGTGAGGGCAGTGTTGATATCAATGTCGTTGACGACTTCGCTTGGACAGCATTAATGTGTGCCAGTTACAGTGGTCAGAGGAACGTCGTGTCGCTATTACTCAGGAAAGGTGCATTGTGGGAAAGTTATCACAACAAAAGCGGTCAGACTGCATTGGATCTTGCCCGGAGAGGTGGCCATCTTAATATTGTTGGAATGCTCGAAGGAAACCAGTCAATGGGGACCAGTGAAGGTCATCAAATGGAAAAACAAGCCAAGTTTGCAAAGTCCTGGTGCAACATCTGCAGCCTTGAGTATCACGAACGCGAATCTAGACGACATCAGCACAAATCCTCGACTGTGCACCTGTTTAACTGTCAGCATAAACCAACGTCGACAATGTACTATATTCCAGAAAGCAATGTGGGGTTCCAGCTTATGATGAAAGAAGGCTGGGACAAAGAAAAGGGTCTTGGAAGAGATGGTTCAGGCCAAAAATTCCCAGTCAAAACGATACTGAAGAGAGATCGCAAAGGACTTGGTGCGGCTGACAGGGAGGATGAAGCTACCAAAGCAAGGGTGACTCACTTCAAGCCTTTTGATGTTCAGGCCGTAAAACGGCCTCGACAACAAGAGGAAAAGAAACTGAGAAGTAACACCCTTAGTAAACGCCAGAAGAAACAATCTCATAAGAGAGAGAAAGACTGGGAGCGGGATTTCCGTCAATCTTTTAATCTGAGTTTGTGAAACTTTTGCTAGTTAAAGCACGCGGACGACATTGATAATTGTCAGAGACCAGTATCCGCACTTTTGTGTGACCCAACATACATGTGTGTACATGAAAAAACAAACCTGTGACAGTTGAAGCTCAAGCGGTCATTGATTTCACAGGAAAAGTGAGGAAAGTAGAGCCAAGGTTTTAACAGTTTTGAGACAGGCTACGCATACACTTACAAATCCAAATTGTATTCCTTTGATTATTTCAGTGAGGTATATATTTGAAGTGTCAAAACAAGTTCATTTCACAACTTTTGACTGATGATTTTTTGTCATTTGTTTTTGTTAATTTATTCTAGAAACACAAATAGAATTCAAAAGAAAGCAACAGGTTACAAAGGGCGGCTCTTGTTTGTACAATGTATATTGAAAAAATCCATTTTTTATTTTCTTTTGTAATTACTGTAGTCATGTAAAAACACTAATTGCCACTATTTAACAAAACCCTATAGTACCAATAAAATAAAATAAAACATGTAAATGATTCTTAATCGTTTAGAGACCATAGTGGCTGCAAGCGGATTACATTTCAAAATCAATATGTACCAGCCACAAATGGCAACAGTATTTACATAGTCCCACTGAATATTGAACATCTTCCCCAAATAATAGTCAGCTCAAGTTTACGCAGCTCAAGTTTACGCAGCTCAAGTTCACGCAGCTCAAGTTTACGCAAAAGTTTTAAAAACCCGACATCCTGTTAAAAGCTTTATTTCTGGAACAAATAAATACTTCCAAGTCTAATACAGGTAATAATTACAACAGGGATAAAGAATTTTATTTTTGTTTTACCCTACACCAATGTCTGATAAAGCACTGTATTGACCCAATTCACCCAACGTCATCATCACAATAATCTTGGTTGCACCATTGTGGGAGTCAATGTCCCTGTGTGTTATTATGGGTGCGTCCGATTAGCTTCCTCGGGTGGACCCTGGTCTGACCCAAGTGCGTTCGTGTAGCTTTGACGTCATTGTTGTGGCTCACCCAGGTTAGACCCAGGTAACCTGCTTGTGAAGCGGGTTACTTGGACCTGACCCAGGTGCATGACGTCATGACGAAAAACGATCTCGATAGCCACCAATTTTTTTGTAATTCAGTGGGACACTTTCAGGAAGTTTGACACTAATTATCACCCTTAAACCAGTGACTTTGTGAGCAGTGAGTATTTCTTTATTCGAAGACACGTACTTTTGTATCAACATGGGCTTGTAAAATAATTTAACGATGCAGTTTTACCTTGAGAATAATTATTTTACGATCTTTTTGTGAATCCACAAAAAAGTTTCAGACGTAATACACACAATGAAAGTAGTTCCGATCAGCTGTCCCAAGATGCATTGGTGTGAATGCTGGAGGAAGTTGGCGTTCGATTAGCTCATGTCAGGGGCTCACCAGGATGAGCAAACCGGGGTAGACCTGGGGAAACTAATCGAACGCACCCACAGTGTAATGAGCAATCAAGGCGATGCTGCGTTTACACGCTTACCATAATTGGTTGAGCAATTTTACTCCCAAAGCTAAGAAAGCAGCAGCATGTCAACAGGCATACTAGTCGAGTGGGATTCGAACCCACTCACCCGAATCACAAAGTCTGATGTAATTCCGTCATAAACCACGCTCTTTCCACTCAGATGGTCTCCAAATTTCAGAAGGCATAAGAAAAGTATGGGCAAAGTTTATCTGTTTGTTACTACATGTACTTGAAATAAAAAAAATAATAATTTGAAATATCAGCTACCTTTTAAGAGACCTAAAAAAGTAAGACTCTAAAACCCTTTTTTGTTGTTTAAAAAAACCCAAATGTCATTTATGCGCAAAAACTTTCAAGAATCTTTTTTCCCCGAACTTAACAAAATACACCATAACAAACAAAACGTTGCGGCCTCAAGTGCCATAATCAGGGGGGGGGGGCAGAGGGCTGGGTTCCTCCTCCCACCCCCCCCATGAGATCAACAAAATGCACAAATGAATGGTTCAATACATCAAAAGAGCCCTCTCCCCCCCAAAAAAAAAAAAAAAACTATAAACAAAATTAAAAACAACAACAACAACATAGATATATACAAAAATTCAAAAGAAATCGTGTCTTTGCCATCCCCCGCCCACCCCAAATGAAAATGTCTAGTTACAGGATCTTATGGCACTGCCTTTACAGTTAATTTATTCCAGCTTGTTCTCTACACTGACATCAAGCTTTGCCGTCTCAGTAACTGGTCTCAACTCTGGTAAAAACTGACTGGTGTACCATTCGGGTAAAAACCGGTGCTCTGCTCCCTGATGTACTCTGTAGGTGATCATGCTGTGCCCTGGTTTACGCTCCAACAGATATACCACGCTGCAACAAGAGGGTATTTGTAACAAGGTGGTTTATGATAGTTTGCTTATCATAAAAATATAATTTTCAGCTCAGTGGTTCAATACAATTTTCTTTCTTTTGTAAATCCAGTTTAAATTCTCAAACCTTGATGTCAAGGCTTGACATAAACTTAAGCCCGATTCATACTTCCCGCGAATGCGAATGCGATACGAATGTTGACGTCACAAATTCGCAACAGCTCAACTCCTGCGAAACATTCGCTGTGATGTCAAAGTGACGTCCAAATTTGCTTTGCATTCGCATTCGCAGGAAGTATGAACTGGGCTTTACCCTCCCAATCCTTCTATTGACCCAATTCACCTGACGTCATCATCACAATAATCTCGGTTGCACCATTTTGGGAGTCAATGTCCTGTGTGTATACAGTGTAGCAGGGCTCGAAATTTACACTGACCCACAGGCCCGAGGCAAGTGTTTTTAGTGTCGGGCCAGTAAAATGACAACCGGACTAGTCTGGCGGTCATGTGCTTTTGAGTAGTGATACCTCACCTCATCTTTTTAATGTTCAAATATTGACTTTGAGTCCGATAAATATCTTTCAATTCTGTTGAGTATGAAAGTATTAGACTAGCCCAAATTTTCACAGGTTTGTTATTTCATGTATATGTTTGATCATGGACACTGTCTGCGACTACTTTGTCAGCTCTACCAATCCTGTATAATACCAAAATTTTGTGAATTCGTTGCAAAATCATTTACACTTTAAACCGTAATGAAAAACTGTGGACAATTTGGGTGGAGCGACGACAAGCGGCGAAAAAGGTTGAGTGAAGAGGGGGTGGGGTGGGGGGGAGGGAAACCAACCTGGGATCATCAATTACGGTCACCGTCTTGATGAAGGTGAGGAGCTTCTCAAACAGGTTGAAGCAAATGTTGCCATCCCAGCCTCCCTATTAATGCCAGAATACACAATAATTACATTCTACAAGGGTGTGAAAGTGGTCACTTTGGGGAAAACAAACTATTTACTTTTAAGTTTTACTGTTGGCACGTGGGTATTTATACACTCTATGTGAGGCTTCTGAATGGTTTACTTTTACTCATATTTCTCTGCATGGACTTTAAAGGGTATGCATAGGTTTGGTAATGACTCTGAAAATTAATGGCAATAAAACATTACTTGGTAAGAAGTACAGAAGCTTTGGATAGTATAAAGCATTTTGAGAAACTTTTCACTTCAAAGTACTGCGGTTATGGAAAAATATATCACCTTTTATCCCCAAAAATTTAAATCTGAGAAGCGTTACTGACAGTAACGTTTCTCAGATTGTGTTTTTCAATTGCAGATTATTCTTCCTGCGTGGACATAACCCTCCAGATTTTCGGAAATATCTCAAAAACACTTCCACCTTTTGAAATGAAATTTTTTACAGGTTAGTTTTATGGTATATATCTACAACTATATAGGACTGAAACAAAGAGTGGGTCCCAATTACCAATCATATACAATCCATTTAATCAAGAAGAGCATGACAACTTCCTTCTTTGAAAATCTCTAGGCAAACTCTTAGTAGAATAACAGGCCTAGAATCACAAAGAGGCCATGGCCTCTTTTGCCCTGGTCTTGGCCTTTGTGCCCTTGATTTTTTTTATCGTAGACTTTAAGATGTCCCAAATGGAAGTGCCCTTTTTCTAAATCAAAATGGCCTTGCCCTCTCAAATATGAATTTCCTGGACTCTTTGTGAGGCACCTGTATATTGTGAGTTTAGCAGCTTTGTGAACTGAGTTTATGTTTTACATAAGGATTCTTGTTTTTTTTTTACCATGGATAATCCGGGCATCTCCGCTGTCTTGAAATCCTTGAGTTCTTCCACCACACCATCATCTGTACGGAAGCCACAGACAACCTTGGGGATACCCACGAGGAATGACTGTGCCCACCATCTAACTAACTTGAATCTGATAACACAACCAAAAGAACAGTACAAAGAACAATCAATTCTTGAGCCTTAAAGTAGCCCAACTCGCAAATCTGTTACATATTGGGTTACTAATAACTTTTGTTTACTGTAATTTAAATAATACCCTCAGCTGACTGCCAGATTTGTTGACCTTCTTGTTCCTATCCTGACCCTTAAGATTTGTGAATGAGCCCAAACCTTTGCTCTCCAGTTGTTATACAAACTGATGAAGGTGCAATTTTATCCTCACTTCAATTCAATTAAAATGTTCTTTGATGAATGACAACTATATGACACTTTTGAATCGGGCCTGGAATTACACAAAGGTCATGGTCACTGTTTTTTTTTTATATTAAAAAAAGAAATTGTAATGCAAGTTTGCCCCAAACAAATCTACTCTTGGTAAGGGGCTACAAAAAAAATAATATTTACGATTAAAATAACTCGGGGGGGGGGGGGGGAGCTGAAGGTAGGAATTGATATTTCTCTTAAAGCAGTCTAGATTATAGGATGGAGGGAAACATGCACCAGACAAGGAGTTCCAAAGAGATGCAGTATGTGGAATTAAGCTGTTAGAATGGCTCTTTGTTGCCCTGCGGCCAGAGATGCAGTTGGTACCTGCTGCGGTTGCTGCCCCCTTGCTAAACGTGGATGGATTTGATGTTCTTGTGAAAATATTGGGACAGTTTTTTGCTGTTTTCTCAGTATTAAGTAGACTCTGTATTCCCCTGAAACATGTGACTTTTATTGTATCTTTCTTTATAATGTTGCATATAAATAAGCATTACGTTGACAAAATCTGTGACCCCACCTTTAACACCAACACTGTTAAAACAGACTTATGAACACACCTGTGAAAGTTGCTCTTGTTTTTTGGTGTGTACCACTGCCGACTCGTCTTCAGTTCAATGTAGTTTTCTGGTGGCTTCAGTTGAGACTTGGGTTCACAGCAGTCTACCTCGCCACCATAAAGAAGCTTGTGATGACAGAGCTGTGAACGCACCACACTGCAATATGCTTCAAGGTTGTTCACTGGCTGACTCGTGTCGGGTGATTTCCTGCCATCCTCTGTGGCACAAAAATCAAAATTTGCTTAACAACGACACCACGGCTCAAATTTTACACTGGACTACAGGCCCAAGGCCAGTAGTTTTATTGTCGGGCCAGTAGAATTTTGACCGGACAAGTCCGGCGTTCTTGTGTTTTTTAATTTAATGTTAATGAAAAACAATAACTCACTGTGTAACTATCTTGAAAAAAATAATATGTTCACATGTTGAACATAAAATACCTTTCAATTCGATTGAGTAATGACATAATGAAGTATACTTTATACCCATAAAGACAAATGAAATCAATCTTCTCTTACATATAGGTCTTACCACTTTTTCAATTAAAAAACTTAAATGCATTTTAAACTGAGTCAGGAAATTTGTATTATTTTAATTCTGGACAACAGGCCCGAGGCCAGTAGTTTTAGTGTCGAGCCAGTAAAATGTTACTCAATATTTATATGAACGTTCATTTGGTGTCTTTGTAAGAAAAAGTGTACCCATGATTGTGGCTGTGCACTTTGGTGATTGCTTTAGTTCTTTCAAAATAATTTAAAGGCTCACAGAGACTTTGAAAAGTCTTACATATCAGGAAAAATCCTGAGAAATCACATGCCTGATTTCCCCTTTTTTCACCCTACATTTTTTCCCATTTTCCCTGGAAATTCCTCACCACTAGTGACATACTGCTCAAACTTGTAGCCTCCGTACGTGCACATCTTCTCCCAGTAGTTCATGTCTAGTCTCCTCTGTCTATCCTGCTCCGTCTCCACTTCACTGATGTAGATAGTCCCCCTGAACAGCGTTGCTGCCATCTCCCACCCCTCACGGTTCTCATAAGGTGTGCATAGAAACTTTGTGAAGTGGCCGCGCCACGTTAGGAAGTCAACACCTAAGCTGTTTGAGAAAAAAGTTAAACTAATTGCATGTATAATGGTGTATTTATCTCTGAATTTGTTAAAAACCATAATTAAAACATTTAATTTTCCAAGCACTTTTGTGGTCTGTCGTGGCCAAGCAGTTAAGAGCACCGGAATCAAGCTCTGGTGTGTCTGATCAGCAGAGTGTGGGTTCGAATCCCGGTCGTGGCACTTGTGTCCCTGCTGTATATCTGTGTTTACAAGCTCCAAAAACCTATTTTGGCTGAAGACCATGCATTTTTAAATGAGAAGTAATTATGGTTGGAAAGAGAAAGGTAAATTCTCTCATCTGTAAGTTATGAAGAAACATTTCACAGCTTCATAGAAACTAGCCTATGAAAACTTCATCAAAAAAGGGTTCACATGTTTTCAAAAAATATTTTTTTAAAGAAATTCTTATTACTGTAATATGTTTCACCGACTGTTTTACTGACCATTTCATCGACTATTTCACTATATTTTCATGTTGCTGAAAGCTTAAAAATAATTGCGAGAAAAATGATGCATCTTCCTTCAAGAACATCAGCCGAAAAGTTTATCCACTACAACTTTTGTCTTGACGTTTTCTTACACGTAGGTACAGTTTAACTTTAAGAAACCGATTCTTTGAAACAGATCATTTGAATATGAATGCCACTTTTGAAAACTAATCTTGAACCATAGAGAAGGCTTGAACCTAGTTAATTCTCGATGAATGTTTTACCTCTCAATCAAGTCGTCTTTCTCACTTTCACCATATGACACTCCCATAGTCTTCTCAGGTCTCAAAAATACCTTCTTATTACTTAAAACCCACTTCAGAAGATTATTCAATCTGTCTTTGATTGCCTCGTCTCTTTTCACAAAGATCTCATATCCCTTCCTGAGGTCAAAGTTCAACCCATGTCTGTCCGTTGGCGGGTGGTAGTATCTGAGACGGCTAGCATCATTGGCAAAACTTTTGTCAACCTTCAAAGAAAAGTGACCGATCTCTTGAGGTTTCTTGAAGTAGGGAAAGTTTCCGCTGAAACTTGAGGTTGGCTTCACTGCGAAAGTTCTTTGTTTTACTGGACGATGTGCCGAGTGAGCTTGGCTGTTACCAACCCTCTTTTGATGACTGCTAGAGTGAGAAGGACTTGGCACTGGGTAACTTCTCGGCTGCTGTTCTGAGTCTAGAACTTTCCGCCGTTTTTCTTTTCCTTGATCTTCCTCGCTGTCTATTGATCTTTTCATACTGAAGAACAATAAGGTAAGAAATAAATATATGGAACAAACTGGATGTATATTATTAGGCAGTGGACATTTTACTGGCGAAGGTAAAATAATCTGAAACTCTGTTTCACCGGCAGATCATATGGCGCCCTCATTGACATGTGTACATGAGTAGCTGACATACGTATTTGAATTACTGAATGTATCGTCCACATCCTGGTAGCCAAGAGGACTACACTCCCCAATCGCAAACGACAAACCCCGCAATCGAATACTGGGTTGCCTAGTTATCACTTTGTTTTCATCCCCCAAAATAACAATGGCATTGGCACTCTTCCTTTATTATTAGAAATTAACTCCTTCGATAGTATTACCTTTTATAGTATCTATAGGATTTTTGTATAGTAGGGAAATAATGACTGAAATTGCGATACGACAAAAATTAAATGGCACTTCGAATGAAAGTTGCCTTAGTTTTTAAATTTATATTAATGACAAACAGAAAAATATTTGAGATTGACATGATTATGATGTACTGTATGATTGATATGATACATACACTAACAAAAGTTAACAATCATAAATTATAAATTGTAATTTATGAAGAAAAAAAAATCAATAGACTGCATAATTTTTTTTAAATTAAACATTTTATAGGCCTATCTATAATTTTAATCTTTGATGTGAAGCCGAAGGAAGGTGGGTTCATCGCAACTGGGCTGGTCCAACTGATCCTAATTTGGCTTTATTTATTTATTTACGAGTTTTTACTTACTTTTATCAGTTTACAGTTTTAGTCAACATGCCAATATTTAACAACTGGGTGAAACAATTAATTCCCGTACGTTTGTGATGTGAACTACCTCAATCAGTTAACTGGCGCGTGTGTGACTGTGGGGTAGGGACGCCGGGGAAATACCCGTGTCTGACAAAACCACAAAACACGTTGAAATCTTAGGGACATAAATTTAGTATGGCGCCCTTAATACGAAGCCGTGAAAACACTGCGAACGGTTTCTAGATGTCAGACAATCCTGACCTTGACCTATATAAAACGTAAACATACGCGTGGTGGCGCTGTTGTGGCATTGCATCACAGATCCAGATCTATCTCTGCTCATCATGCAAATCACTGCTTGCATTTCCCATCCACGCTACCTAAACAGCAGTAGCACTGGCGGTCTCAGTTGACACTGACAAGTTAACACCAGTGACACCGTGACAGTGACACTAAATGACAGTGTCTCACGGCGGCAACCGGAGCCACGGCAACCTGAGTCTGTGAAGGGAATTCCACATATAATCATAAAAAGAAGAATGATTTAATAAGACGCTAGGAAAAATCACTCATCAGCAACGGACTCAGTCTATAGGCCTAGTATTTCTACCTCCATGGTCGATCAGGTCAGACTCTGAGCAAGTGAGTGGATTATGTTTTTGTTTTGACTGAAATATTAAATAAGAGTTAATTTTGAATAGTAAAATAATGAGGTTGAACATGTGGTGATGAATATTGCCCTTTTTGTATGTATTTTTAAATGCCTAATTTCTGGACATTTTGTAATAAATTTGAGATGATGCTAAAATTATATGTAATCATATCCTACATGAATTTGAGTTTACTGCTAAACCATGGTCCATGGTAGTTGCGATAATCGTAACCCTCCATCCTCCATCCTTCACCCTCCATCCTCCATCCTCCCGTTGGTCTCCGACTGTCCGGAGGATGGAGGGTTATGATTATCGCAACTAGGTCCATGGAGCGATGGAGCATGGAGGTAGATGGATGGAGGTAGACCTCCATCATTGACAAACATAACAAACATATCGCTTTTGAATGAGGTTTAATTGAATAATTAAAGCATAATTAATAACATAATTATATAGCATTTTTACAGCAATAAGTAGTAAAGCAAGGATAATTCTAAAAAAGTCCAAACTTCTCAATCATAAATGTCAAATTTAGTTTCTGGTTTCAATCATGCCTGGGAATGGTATAACTAAACTAGTATTAGTATTAATTGTAACTATTAGATAAATATTTAAATCCATAATATTAGGGTACAGGACATGTCATGCACGAATCACAGTTGGGCTCGTTTGGTCGATCCCCGCAGCCACCAGTCGAACACCTTTTCTTTTCACCACTCTGGATGATGTGAGATATCCTACATAATCAACCCATTGCGCAATACGTACGACAATTGGCGCAGATGACTAATCATGCCCAACATCACTACCATTATAGGTTTTTCTCTAGAAGAAAATAACAATATTGTCAGTTTGTTTCAAATTAGATTGCATTTTTTTGTTCACTATGTTAACGTTCCAGTTCCTTTTCCTTTCTTTCTTCCTCCTATTTTTTTATTTTTTTCTTCAAGAAATGAAGAGGTCAAGAATTCCGGATGTCTTCAAGAACAGGAAGAAATTTCGAGTGGCAGCTACAGATTCTGACCATCTTTTGGATGAGTCCAATGTTGCATGTATGTTCCATTGTGCCATAAACTCACCTAGAGATTGAAGATCAGAGCCCCCCCTCCCCCACTCAGAAACCTTCCCCCCCACATGATTTTTAAAAATGCACAAATGAAAATGGTTCAATACATCAAATAGCCCCCGTCCCCCCCCCCCCCAAATATAAAATTTAAAAAATAACAATAATAATATTTAAAAAAATCAAAAATTATGTGTTTTCCCCCCGCTTGCCCCCCCCCCCCCCAAATGAAGATGTCTGGTTATGCCACTGTTACCTTGGTGCCCTTTGAGATTTTCTAGATATTTGGTTGAGGGAAAACTTAAGTTTCCTTAAACTATATCTTCAATCTCTCAATATAAAATATACCTACCATGTTTCCTTTATTTTCAGTGTCTGAGATTCCAAGTGATACGAAGGCCGCCCTCCTCTATCTTCGCTCCCTCGTTAATGTCAAGGCATTTGAGGATCGCTTCCCGCCAATTGTCTTTAAGCAGCAGGTGTACAGCATTGTCAGTTGTAAAACGGTAGTCGACAAGCAAATTGTAAGTTGACCTCAAAGTCCAATTTCTCATAAGAGTATTTCAGAGATTGGCACATGTGTAGTGTATAGAATGGTTTATTTACAAACTTGTCATAAGCAGCCACATGCTGAATTGCAACAATTTACAATAAAAAAGGTAAGCAAAATACAGATATCGAGATTTTAGTTAAAAAAACACACAACTTGGTATTTCAATTACGTTAAAGAAAATGTATCCCAATCCATCAAGAAAGACAAAAATAACTCAAACATTTGTTAGTAGTTCTTTCCTTAAAAATTCCTCAAATTCTTTGAGCAAACAGCAAAATGGCTTGATGTTAAAGGACATTTTGTTGGTCTATAGTCCGTGCAAGTCTTGAACATTAGGATCCGTTTAAGTGCGCGAATTTGTTTCCTTCACGCGTTATAGCAATGTGCGTGGGACCAAAGTGGTCCCAAAAAATATTTGAATACGCGCGAGACTGTCGTGGCTGAGCAGTCTAGTGCATTTGACTCAAGTTCTGATGGCTGAATCATCGGAGTGCAGGTTCGATTCCCGGTCATGACACTTACATGTATGTCATTGAACAAGGCACTTAACTGTAATTGCTTCCCTTACTCCAGGTTATAAATGGAACCTGAAAGAGTATATGTTGGAGTAACCCCTTTAGAAGCATTTATTCAAACAGATTGGGGTTGTATGCTCCCCAGAGAGTTGAGAAAGTTAGAGGAATGGTTCAAGTATGCCTGATGAACAGGGATAAAAATGTTGTGAATAAAGTGCCTTGATCTAGCTACTAGGATATGTGGGCTATATAAGAACGAAGTATTATTATTATAATACAAGGCTGTTAATTATCTTGAGTTGAACTTGAAATTGTCATCAAAAGTTTCTTGACATCCAATGCTAAAATCAAAACCTTCTGCCCTGACATGTTTTAATGATTAAGTGATGAACCTCAAGGGAAACTGATGACTGGGTAAATTTTAATTAATTTGAGGTTGATCCCTGGCTTCAAGGCAGTTAAAGGCTGTATGGCTTCTGACTGGCAACCCCGAACAAAGAGATTGACAAAATAGGGAGACCACCAACATAGGGCTAGATAGCTCAGTTGGTAGAGCGCCGGTGCATTAATCTGGAAGTCATTGGTTCAAATCCCGCTCTAGTCAATTTCTCTTTGTTCAACCCGAAGTTAAATGTTTTAACGATTTCACTTTTGCAGAATGATTTGAGGGAGAAGAAGGAAATCAAACTCTTCCGTCTGGGGAAGGAATCGGACGCATTCGCCATCGTCTTTACAGACAACTATCGGGAACACATCCGCAAGACATTGGCAGACAGCCCAGCCAAAGAGCGGTTCTTAGAAACAGTTATAGAGAAGACTTCCGATGTCAGCTTGGATCAGAAGACAATGACGGACTTTGGCTTCAAAGATGAAGAAATCACGTAAGGGATATCAATTTAAATGAGCGCATTGCTCGTGCATTACATGGCTCTTTTAGCACAGAATCCTGTCAGGTCTTTAGGCCAGCAAACCGTCGGAAAAGGCCTATTACCAACTAACTGTCCTTGCAGTGATATATACATTGTTTCCCTCCCCCTCCCCCAATCAGCTGAATTTTGCCATGTGCAGCTAAAGCAATCACCATAACTACCTTGCCCATCGCAAGTGAACATTAATTCTTTGAAGGTATTATGAGTTTCTTAATGGAGAACACAAGTGCAATGACCAGCGAGGGTGAGATTAAAACCATTGCCCAATTTCATGGAGCACAAAAAGTAGCTAAGCACAGCAAAATTATGCTTACCAGAATAAGGTTACCAATCAAAACACCATGTCGTATGTACCATTTGTGACTGGTTTCCTGCTCATTTTTGCTTAGCAGAAAAATGTTAAGCAAAATTTTATGCTTTATCAGCTCTATGAAATTGGGCCCTGTTGGATGACTCAGCCTCTATAAGTCAACTCCTTCACTTTATCACAATATTCCTCATGAGTTGGCAAAAGATTTGCACAATTCAATGGCAAATGTGTATTTGTTGACATCAAGGATGTAATCTTGTGTCTGATGAAACTACTGTATGCTATCTGTCTTGTTATCTTGTTGTGGCGTGTCGTGGCCGAGCGGTCAAGCGCACTGGACTCAAGCTGTGGTGTTTCTGATCAGCAGAGTGTGGGTTCGAGTCCCGGTCTTGACACTTGAGTCCTTAAGCAAGAGACTTAACAATTATTGCTTCATCCTTCAGATTAAACGTAAAGCCACAGGTCCTGTGTGTTGTGTAATCCCAGTTTACTCTTGTTGCTAAGAGAAGGGGTTTGCCCCTGTGTTTCTGGCATTGCGACACAGCACCTTGTAAACCCTTATTAAAGTAAAGTCTGTTCCGAGCCAATATGGCTCATCAGGCCGGTGTTTCCGGTTTCCTTGGCATTAAACAACTGAGAATATTTATATTCCCCCTGGACAGGCTGCTAGTCCATCGCAGGTTACTCCCCAGCTCTCGCCGGTACCCATTTGTACTCCTGGGTGAAGAGAAGCAATAATGGTTAAGTGTTTCACTTAAGGACACAAGTGTCACGACCGGGACTCGAACCCACACTCTGCTGATCAGAAACACCAGAGCTTGAGTCCGGTGCTCTTATCCGCTCGACCACTACACGCCACTAAAAAAAAACTTATTAAGGTGCTACATAAATCGGTCCCAAATTTCAAAATTTCAAAAACCTATCTTAAAATGTTTCTGTTTGTTCTAGCACCTTGAGTACCTTATTGGTAGATACGTGTGCTATATAAGACTATATTATTATTATTATAACCTAGGCAATTGCTCCATGGAGGTGTGCTCAATGTTCGAGATGTCGGCAGTTGGTGGATTGCAATCCCAGGGGCAGGTTTATTCATGAAGTGCTTTACCAAAGGTATGAAGTCGGGATGGAATCTTTACCCTTATTCTGATCATACAAATATTGCCTTACATCAAAGTCTTTTAACCTCACAATAAAATGGTGTAAATTGCCAATGCAATCGATACCCTTCCAGTGCAAAATTTGTCACCATCCAAAACCGTCATCCGATAACATCATTCTGAGAAAATGGGTCTGTACATTTTTGTACGGGGATAATAATAATAATAATATCGGCTATATAGCGCTCTTAACCCAAAACAGGGTCCCGAGGCGCTTTACAGAGGTTAAAAATAATTGGAACAATTTAAGAAATGAGCCTACTGAACAATTTAAGATAAACATGCAGATTATGAATACTTAAGAAAAATAAAACACACAATTACAATGAATCGAAGTGTCAGTCTCAAACGATATGACTTAGGCAGATGAGAATTTTTAAAAAGCCAAACCTGGGATGTTTTGGTTCATTCCTGATATTTTTAGAGTGAGATTTGAAACATGACGTTATTGGATTTCAGCAACTAATGGGTCTTTACATTCCAAGGAGGAATATTTTGTCAGTCAAAATGTCAAATTCAAGGCCGTTTTGATTGAATATCATTGAAAGTCAGGAATGAACCAAAACATCCCAGTACAAGAATGTAAAGACCCATTTTTCTCGGATTGATGTCATCGGATGTTTTGGATGTTACCCGATTTCGTTTACAATTATTCTACTTTTCTTAGAATTGTAAATGTACCGGTATATGTTAATTTCTCGTAATCTTTGTACAAGGTTGTAACTTTTAGTAAAATAAATAGTAATACTAATAATACATGTAATTCCCCAAATTCATCACATTTACAAAGTTTGCTTGAATTTGACTGGATTTTTTTACTGTACCCCAAACATCTTCTAACCCTTACACTTCCAATCCTTCTATATCCTCTTTGCCGAGATGAAGGATTCAGAAGGGCTTGGGGCTGAAGGCCCAAATAACAATAGTCCCCTTGCATGGGCACAACTCTCAGCCAATGCTGGGTCTTCATTGACCTCAGTGAGGGCGCTATTTTGGGCTTGTGACATCATATGCACGGGTTATATTGCTTATCATTGGGTGAGGCATTCCAATGTTATCTAAAGTCCAAACATGTTGGTGTGAAGTGTTATAGGAGAGGTGGAAATTGAAGAATTGAGGTCATCTGGGCCCAATTTCATAAAGCTGTTAAGCAGAAAATCGTGCTTAGCAAAGAAAAATCTTGCTCAGCAGAAACAGGTTACTAGCCAAAATATTATGTAATTTATATTGTTTGTGACTGTTTCCCTGCTAATTTTGGCTCAGCATAAACATTTGCTAAGCATTTTCTGCTTAACAGCTTTATGAAATTGGGCCCCTTAGGCAAGTGGGCCTAAAGAGTAAGGGTTCTAAAAGCTTCAAGTTACCCAAAATACTAAGCTGCAAATCTTCAAATTGGTTCCAATTATTGTGATGCCGAGTGGTGAAAGTCTTGTCACTCCTTTTTGTTGTTTATTCCTCAGGGAGGGACTCTGTTTTACGAACGATACGAAAGTGTAAGTATCAGAAGATTCTTCAAAAGGTGAGTCAAATGTCTTACACAAGGAGAATAGACTGTGCATGTCACGCACGGATTGAAACCGATAAAACAACTGGAAAAAAGACTATATTTCTATATGAAATCATAACTTCTTTTAAATCTCTATTTTTGTAAAAATTTTGAAAATAAAAATGCCCATAGCAATTTATTATCATACAATTTAAATAAATACAAATAATTGGTAAAATTAACATTGACACAAACTTAAAACGAGGATGCTTATTTTTTAGAAACCCCATATGCCAATCCAGCCCCAGTTTATGTGAGCATTACATATTAATTATAACACGAACGCAGTTGGACAAAATTCTTATTTGTTTACAAGTCTTATTTTCAGGGTTTTCTTTTTATTTGTTAAATTTATTTTACTTGTGTACATTTGAGGGGTTCTCTGCAGTATCCCTTAATTTGTAGATTGTATATTGTATTGTCATGACTGATTGTTATTGCTTGACATCATGGAAATAATTGAATGAATGATATATGTTTATATATCGTTAGCTCAGAAGGTCGTTACTGCACTTTGTTTGGATTTCATAAAATTGCTTTTGCATATTTTGGAGCTCCTGGTAAATGGAGTTTTTTTTATCAAGAGTGGTCTCCAAACTAATTTATACTATTTTACATTTAGCGTTTTCATCATTACGGATATGAAATTGCAATGAATGACCTTATAGTACTGAACTGACGACAATTATGATCTTTCCATAAATAATGATATTTACCCAATTCACCTGATGCCATTTTTGGAGTCAATGTCTCTGTGTGCTATACAGTCTAGTGTGCATTTTAGGTGATGAGGCGTTAATACGCTTGTCATATTTTTATGTGCAATTTGACTCCCAAAATGGTGAGCGTGGCAAACTGTAGCCGTGTGTAACAGTGGTGCAAGGGTTTGTGTACCTTTAAATGTTCGTCCTGAAGTGCTCATGCAATACTTGTTATGCCAATGTGTTTTGTCTTGTTCTTTTTTTAATGTCTTCCAAATTGCATTTTCATTTTGCATTTTTTTATGTACTGTTTTTGTTGTGCAATTGTAAAACGTTAACAAAATTGTTTTAGTAATTTTGGTAAAATTGTTGATGTATACATTGTATTTATTGTAAATACAATATAATATTATACACATAAAAATAACAATAATAATATTAATGATACAAAATAGTTTTTATATAGCATTACAGTCGCCTCAAAGTGCTTGTTACTATTGTTTTAAGACAGGTTTGAATATACATATAATTCTGTTTTCCAACAGGAGCTAGAAGAAAGGAAACTTGTGGCTGTGAAGAAGTTGGGGATACAGTACCACATCCATGACATCATAGGCGCTGAACTTGTCACCAAGTAAGTTGTTGGTTCAAGAAAGTATTTATTCTGAGGGTTGACTGAACATTAAAATTTTTGTGGTGTCCATTTGCAAATACGTGGATAGATTCATCATTCTTGATGAAAATACCGTGAGAGTTTTTTACTGTTTTCTCAACAAGTAGACACTGTATTCAGCTTTAACTTTCTCAGATGACTTTACTGTTTCTTCTTGATAACTTTGCCTATAAATCGACATTACGTTGACAAAACCAATCTATGACCCTACCTTTAAAAAGTCAAGGGAGCTGAGATGGTTTAAGGAATGAAATAAATGGCCCAGTGACCAGGGGGAATTGAACGAATTTCAACGCTATACGAGTAGCCACTTTAATTTTTAACAGGATCACCTCATGAAGCTAGCCATCTTGATCTCAAAACTGCCTGGGGAAAAAGAAAAATGAAGTGGGGTTTTGTTATAAAATTGTGTATATTATGTTAACAAGGTCTGTTTAGTAATGAAGTATACTTAGTACCATAAAGACAAATGAGACAAATCCTCTCTTGTCTTGGTTCTTGTTCAAATAAAAACAGTTAAATGCATGGTCAACTGTGTCAGGAAGTTTTTTCTCATTTTGATTCTTGTTATGTAAAGACAATTGTGGTCCAGTAAATATTTTGCGCTACAAGCCCCGAGGTCTTGTTGATTTTCCCCCCACATTCGAGCCCTGTATAACATAATCCATTGTAAGTCCACGAAGTGCTCCAAATGACAATTTTGGTGTAATTCTCATACTGTTTATCAGAGGAAACAACTGAAATTTTTATATCATTTCAGACAAGATACTACCTCCGGTCCAATGCTTACCCTTGATGTCTGACCAGAAATGCCATAGCCGAGAAACACTGAAGATTTACAGGAGATTCCCCCTACGAGGAGGCGGCTTTCAATAGGGATTTATCTGATGGATATGGAAAACAAAATGTACGGCACAGCTATCCAAATTGTAGTGTGTTTCCATTTTGTACTGGGATAAAGTGTCAGACTTTTGGGCTTGCAGTCATCAGTAGTCAGTGCAAGTCTCGTACTTATACGTAAGTTTGTCCCTATAAGTGCTTGATTGTGTTTTTGGCAGACGTGTGTGTACATGTTCATGGGTTCCCCAAAACATTCAAATACACACAAGACTTGCACGGTTTATTGTGATTAGCCAATGCATTGAGTGGGAGGGGGGGGGGGGTGGTTAAAGGATCTTTCTCTTACATGAGACAGCTTAGGGAGTGTCTCAAAAGTCAGAGAGGTTCTAGGTGCAAAGTGGAAAGTTCTCGGGGGGGGGGGGGGCATACGCCTGCAGTCTAGTGGACCACAAGAATGTTGTGCTGGACCGCGACATTGTGCCGAACTACAGGAACATTCCTGCAGTAGCATTATGAGCATTCTGATGGAATGCTCCGGCAGTCCATCGGGTTGGTACATCTGCTGGAGTACTTAACTGATCCAATCACATTGTTCCGACTGGACTTTGGCCCTTTCAGCACTCCATTATTCAGGGAATAAATAAACATAAATTTAGCACTACATTTAGTACCATTTGTGATAAATTGAGTACCAGTTGAATATTGGCACTTGCAGATATATAGATTATTTATGTACAGTACATATTTCATTTTGGAACTTAGTACCTCAAATTGTGTACAAATATTTTATAAAAGCGACATGTGATGTAAATATAATGATGATACAGTCCTAGTCATCTGTTCAAAATAGTGCAGATGGACACACAAGTGTTATTTTAGCTGTTCTTACTTTGTCGGAACAACTTTTGTTTTCTTCAAATCAAGATTGTTATTTGTTTTTCTTCTTTTATTCTCTCCTTTTACTAAAATCTAACAGGATTTGTACACAAATTTGGCGTCCTCCAAATATCAAACATGGCGTGACACGAAATAGTTTCATCTTATATTTTTGTAGTGTTACTTGTTTTGATTTATTTATTGTGTCATTGTGTGCGTAGTCATTTTATTACATTACTTTCAATCAAAGGTAGGGTCATACTTTGGTAATGATCCCAGATTTGTTTTAAAGTAATTTCTATGTGAAAGCTTACTTGTTATGAAGATGGTAATGGTTGCGAGTATCCTAGGAAATTATTTAGTCTGAAGTGCCCCAGTTGATTATTAATCAATAAAAAACAATTCATGCATGAATCGTTTCTCAGATTTCTGAGAGTTAGTGTCTGCTTGCAAATGCTGGGGCTAGAGATGCAGTTGTTACCCGCTGTCACCTCGCTACTAACCATTGATGGATTTGACGTTCTTGTAAAAATACTGATACAGATTTTTTCCCGTTTTCCCATTGAGTAGACACCGTATTCAACTGAAATTTTAACAAGTGAATTTAATTGTGTCTTTCTTAAAAATGATGCCTATAAATCAGCATTACGTTGACAAAAACCAACTGATGCCCCACCTTTAAGGACTTTCTCACACATAGTAAACAGTTTTATTTGTTGAATACTTTTAAAGGGGTTGTATACGTTTGGTAATTGGAACCCACTGTTTGTTTCAATCCTATATAGTTGTAGATATATACACTGTACCATAAAACTAACCTGTGAAAATTTTAATTTCAGAAGGTGGTAGCATTTTGTAGATATTGCAAAAAAGCGGTTATGTCCACGCAGGAAGAATAATCTGCAATTGGAATACACAATCTGAGAAACGTTACTGTCAGTAACGCTTATCAGATTCAAATTTTGGGTGATGAAAAGATATCTCTTTTTCCATAACCGCAGTACTTCAAAGTGAAAAGTTTCTCAAAATGCATTATACTATCAGAAGCTGCTGTACTTCTTACCAAGTAAGTTTTTATTGCCATTAATTTTCAGAGTCATTACCAAACGTATACATAACCTTTAAGTGAAATCAAATTTTATTTGTTTGTAAATGCAAAATATGAATTGCCATTGAATGAGGATTGTTTGTGACCTTTCTATAGAAACGCTTGACTTTCTTTTGCAGGTATAAGTAGCAGGTACGCAGGTTAATTAGCAGAATCTTTCGATTTTTTTAAGACCTGTGTTTAACCTTTATTTCAATCGAATAAATAAATGATTTATTTTCCCATGGACACGTTTTATTTTGATTTGTGTTTTTCTCGTTGTGCAGTTAGTGAAAAGTACACCAATAAACAAAGAACCGACAACCAAGGCATAGACTTATAGATGCTCTAATTATTTAATTATTCTTTCAAAAGAAAATGACACGAGTTAACATTTTTAATAAACACTGCCTTCGTATTTAATATAAGGGTTAAATTATGAATACATTGTCAAATCGTTACATTTTCCTACAACTTTGATTTCATACATTGTTCGATGCAGCCTTGTCCAAAGCTTTTTATGAAAGCTTTGTATAGTTCGAAGCAGGGTTTTCTCAACCTCCAACATCGAAGGTCACATAGATTGTACAGATTCCGTGTACCTACATACATGTACACATAAAACCTCCGTTCTGCAAACAAAGACATCCTTGTTGTTCCAACTATTGCCACAAAAGCGTATGGTGAGCGTAGTTTTCAGTTTGCTGGACCTCATTTATGGAACAATCTTCCTCTTCACATCCAACAGGCTAACACTGTCACACATTTCAAGACTCTTCTCAAAACATTTCTGTCCAAGTCATCATACATGTGGTTTTTCATATTTTGTTCTTCTGAGCGCTTAGAGACTTTCTCCTGAAGGTGTTAGGCGCTATATAAATACAGTTGTTATTATTATTATAAAAATATATCTCTTATTAGAATCATCATGTGCAGATACTCCATTGGTTTAAAGTATGTTAAGAAAATATTTAAGGCGTATAAAATCGGGGGGGGGGGGGGGTTATTGAGGTACATGTATTGGGGGTTAATAGGTATGCGTAGGAGTAAAATAAAAAGTAAAGTCTGTCCCAAGCCAATATGGCTCATCAGGCCAGTGTTTATATCCGGTTTCATTGGCATTAAACAACTAAGAATATTTCTATTCCCCCCTGAACCGGATGCCATTTCATCACAGGTTACTGCCCAGCTATCGCCGGTACACTTTGTACTCCTGGGTGGAGAGAAGCACCTATTATAAAGTGCCTTGCTCAAGGAAACAAGTGTTGCAACTGACCAGGCCAGGATTCGAACCCACATTCTGTAAATTACAGAACTTGAGTCCACCGCCCTAGACAGCTCGGCCAAGACACCCATATGCATAAGAGTAGACGTAACCAATACAATACAAAATAAAACTTCTCCAAAAGCTAGACATTTTTGACCACGTGTTCAGCACCCATTATGTGGAAGATGAAAGACGCAATTTTCTCATAGATGGTAAACATCAATGCTGCAGTTAAGACAGTCTGAAGGAGCTTGGCTTCCAGACCTTTGTAGAGACCCTTGAGTCCATGAATCCTGCAACAGAAAACCGTTAAACACAGAAAAGAAATCAAAATCGGAACCGCTCAAATTCGGAGTCAAATTCCCTTTTTGTTTGGCCTAATTTATTTATTCTGGTTGTTAAGTCAAGGACTCTCAGAAATGCGAACTTATCACTAAAATAGCCAAGAACCCAATGGAGAGTAGACAAGGAAGGAAGTTTCAGTTTTAGATGTGGGAGGAAAACCCCAGAGAATCATTCCACAGAAATGCCACGCAATCAGGTAGGGACTGAAAACCCAATCCACATAGCGCCCTCAGCAGGAATCGAACCAGGGTCCTAGAGGAGGAAGGCGAGGAAAGACGCCACAACACAAACCCGACCACCCGACCTAAACCACTGATGCAACACATTCATAGCGAAACAGCCTAGTTTTCTCTAATATCTTTAACAGACTACAGCACCTTAAACTCCTGCCTTTCTTTTTATCAAACTTTAAAAGTGTACATGTATTTCATCATGAGATGAAATAGAACAATAGAAAAGGACCAGTGAGTGGGACGCCCGTTATTGTCTCCCAGTATGTATCTAGAATTGTCATACCATTTTTTCCATTTACTTGTGAACCACAGCAGTAATTTTTGCCTACCTTATGATAAACCGGAGTACAGACCACACTGTCTGTAGCCTTTCTTTGCTCTCCGATTCTTCTTTGCCGTACTGAAAAACAAAACCAACAAACTTAAATTATAAGATGCAAAAGTGGAGAGTGCGGGTAGGGTTGGTTGAAAGTCCGAAATCATGATCAAGGGTGACAGAAATACAGATGAAACAATACTATAAAGGGGAATGTTGATACCACTGCCCTTGTCATCATCCCTGGGCCCAATTTCATATGGCTGCTTAAGCACTAAAAGTAGCTAAGCACAACAAAATTATGCTTACCAGAATAAGGTTACCAAAATACTGTGTCATGTGTACCATCTGTGACTGCTTGGTTTTTTTGCTTAGCAGAGAATTGTTAAGTAATATTTTCTGCTCAAGCAGCTCTATGAAATTAGGCATTGGTCGTTATCCCTTTCTCAGCATTCTGTGGAACATAAGATCAGAAGCAGGATCCTAGATACTCCGGGGGGGGGGGGGGGCGTGATCAACACATTCTGAGAAGAATACTGAGTTTGTATGTTAGAGGGAAAGTGTGTACAATGGCCTCCCAGAAGAGAAAAATATTTATATAAAGAAGCGCATAGTGGCCAAGCAGTCTAGACCATCAAACTTTAGTTCTGGGTCACCAGAGTGTGCATTTGAATCCCCGGTCGAGAGACTTGTGCAGGGGTGAAATTGTAAGAAGATGAAAAATCCTGAAAAATTTGTTAACAGATTCCTCTTGGTGTGAGATGAAGCTCCCTGAATGTACAGGATGTTAAATGTTAGAGGTTACTACATCATGTCAAATAGATATCTGAAGGTCTGGTAATAACAAAGGCTTGTCTTTTCATCTCTGTTACGGCAAGTTTGACTCTTTCAAGAAAATCTGAAGGTGCAGGTGAAAAACCCTGAAATCAGGAAAAAATCCTGACGAATCACATGCCAGCTTGTGTTCTTGGGCAAGACACTTAAGCTTTTGCTTCTTATTGCCCAGAAGTACATGGGTACCTGCGAGGGTTGAGATTCAGAGGAGTTCAGATTGTTTCAGGAATACTTAAGGCCCAATGAACAGGGGTAGTAATAGTGTAAGGTGCTTTGATACAATGTTTAAAATTCTGTTTTCAAAATGTCCTTATACACTGTTTACATAATACATACCCTCAGCTTGGTTTGCACAAGTTGGAGAGGATATGTTGCTAGTGTGGCTATCGTCTTTGATAGGGCACCAATTAGGAAAAAATGCGCTGAGGAAAGGTCCTGAAAAATACAAAGAAAGAAAGGAACAACAGACATTATCAAAACAGCCTTGAAGACACATCTTTTTAATGAATACTTGAGCTAATTTCCACAAAGACTTAGGACTTACTGTTCAATCTGCTGTTGTTTTTTTGCAGCACCCTTTTTAAAAACTTTCTTGCTCCTTGCACCAATGCCAGACAACTAGGGGGTGAACTTTACTATTGGAGCAAGCGCCATGAGCACTTTTGTGGATACCGGTGCTATAGAAGACGTCATCATTATAATTATTATTACTAAGTAATAAACCATAAGAATTTGAACCTGCGACCTTCGGCACGTTCAAGGGGAGGTTCAAATCCCGCTCCAGTAAATTTGTCTTTGTTCAACCCAAAATTTGTATTATCAAGTGTGGATTTGTCAGGGAGGGGTTGGCCACTCACCATGTACTTCTTACAAGACCTCTTCAATGCTTCATAGACCATAAAGTGAATGGCAGGATTGATAACGAGTAGGAGGGATGAAGAAGTGCCACTCCACAGAGCTGCCAAGCCCTCATCTTGGAAAATCCTCCACAGTGCATCTAAACAAAAAAAACAGAGATTATGACAGGTGTAAAACTGAGTGTTGGAGGGGAGTATAGCTGAGCACATAGTTGGATAAAGATTGTACGAGTCTCGCACATAATTTGTTTGAAGTTCCGGGACCATTGTGGTCCCAACCATATGGATTTTTACGTGGGCGGATTTTGTTTTGTCAATTATTTTAGTTTAAAAATCCTATTATGTTGGGAATGTAATACTAAGTGATTAACAATAATATGAAAGTAAAATCAATTCAACAAGAAAATGTAAATTTAATTATAACAACTTGCTATGGATATACTTATTTTCAAGAATTTTGTATAAGTATAATTTTAAAGAAGATTTGATTTCATTGAAAAATATAGTTTTTGTTCAAGTTTTTTTCTCGTTTTTGATATGCGCGAGACTTGCACAGTCTACAAATAGTAGAAATTGGGGACAACAGGATAATTCATCTTCCCTAAAGTAAGGATTACATTTTTAGGATTTGTACCCATAGAAGGAACTACATTTTAAAAAGCATCTTACCAGCTATGCCACTGTATTGAGGATGTTTACTCTCCTGTTTCTGTTTGGTTCTGAAGTTTGCACCTTGGAGTTTCATCCTCATGTTAACCACCCACATGGGTGTGGTCGCTAATACATTTATGACACCTATGCAAAGGACAATGTGTGAAATGGAAATTTTGAAATCCACTGTTTATTTCTGATGGCAGGGGTGTTATCAGCATGGGGGTGTTATCAGCAATGGGGTATTATAAGCAAGGGGTGTTATCAGCCAGGGGTGTTATCAGGAAGGGGTGTTATCAGCAAGGGGTGTTATCAGCAAGGGGTGTTATCAGCAAGGAGGTGTTATCAGCAAGGAGGTGTTATCAGAAAGGGGTGTTATCAGCAATGGGGTGTTATCAGCAAGGAGGTGTTATCAGCAAAGGGTGTTATCAGCAAGGGGTGTTATCAGCAAGGGGTGTTATCAGCAAGGAGGTGTTATCAGCAAGGAGGTGTTATCAGCAAGGGGTGTTATCAGCAATGGGGTGTTATCAGCAATGGGGTGTTATCAGCAAGGGGGTGTTATCAGCAACGGGGTGTTATCAGCAAGGAGGTGTTATCAGCAAAGGGTGTTATCAGCAAGGGGTGTTATCAGCAAGGGGT
Organism: Plazaster borealis; assembly: GCA_021014325.1. Classification (NCBI taxonomy): domain Eukaryota; kingdom Metazoa; phylum Echinodermata; class Asteroidea; order Forcipulatida; family Labidiasteridae; genus Plazaster; species Plazaster borealis. The sequence goes on from CM037475.1 coordinate 10,750,331, forward strand.
ATTATCAGCAAGGAGGTGTTATCAGCAAGGGGTGTTATCAGCAAGGGGTGTTATCAGCAAGGGGTGTTATCAGCAAGGAGGTGTTATCAGAAAGGGGTGTTATCAGCAAGGAGGTGTTATCAGCAAAGGGTGTTATCAGCAAGGGGTGTTAACAGCAAGGGGTGTTAACAGCAAGGGGTGTTATCAGCAAGGAGGTGTTATCAGCAAGGGGTGTTATCAGCAAGGGGTGTTATCAGCAAGGAGGTGTTATCAGCAAGGGGTGTTATCAGCAAGGGGTGTTATCAGCAAGGGGTGTTATCAGCAAGGGGGTGTTATCAGCAAGGGCTGTTATCAGCAAGGGGGTGTTATCAGCAAGAGGTGTTATCAGCCAGGGTGTTATCAGCAAGAGGTATTATCAGCAAGGGGGTGTTAACAGAAATGAGCTGTTATCAGCAATGGGGTGTTATCAGCAATGGGGTGTTATCTGCAAGGGGGTGTTATCAGCAAGGGGTGTTATCAGCAAGGGGTGTTAACAGCAATGAGCTGTTATCAGCAAAGGGGTGTTATCAGCAATGGGGTGTTATCAGCAAGGGGTGTTTTTAGCATGGGGGTGTTGTCAGCAAGGGTGTGTTATCAGCAATGGGGTGTTGTCAGCAAGGGGGTGTTATCAGCAAGGGGGTGTTATCAGCAAAGGGTGTTATCAGCAATGGGTGTTAACAGCAAGGAGCTGTTATCGACAATGGGTGTTATCAGCAAGGGGTGTAATCAGCAAGGAGGTGTTATCAGCAAGGGGTGTTACCAGCAAGTGGTGATATCAACAAGGGGTGTTATCAGCCAGGGGTGTTATCAGCTAGGAGGTGTTATCAACAAGGGTTGTTATCAGCAAGGAGCTATTTGTTATCAGCAAAGGGGTGCTTTCTTTCTAAATGCACATTTAAGATTTGAATGGAATTTGACCTTGTGGAGCGCTTTAAATAGTGTCTTTTGTATTGAAGACATCTTCAACCACTGGCACTCCAGGGAGCGTCTCAAAAAGCAGAATGGTAGGAACATTGTAATTGGATCGGTTAGGTATTCCAGCGGGCCATACATGGATCGGTCTGTTGTACCGCCGTAGCGTTCCATTGGAACGTTAAAAATGCCAATGCATAATTCTCCCATTTAGGAATGTTCTTGTAGTTTGGCACAATATCTTGCTCCAGCATTTTGGCAGTCCACTGGATTGTAGGTATATGCTTACAGGAACGCTCCTTCATGCCTAGAACGTTACATGTCTATTGAGATGCACCGCCCTTAAAAACAAAGGTAAATACTGGTTCTAAGACTTAGTCATTCAAAAAGTCTTTCATCTGCTGAGGCCCATTTCAAAGGGTTCCTGCTGAGGACACGAATTCTTTGAGCATAGTAAAGGTTTATGCTAAGAAGAATAAATAACATGTCATATTTGTGATTATTGACTCGACCCAGTGAATTTTGGAATTGAATATATAATAAAACTAATAATGAAGGCTAATCAGCTGAATTGCAAAGGATGTGGCTACAATGTGGTCGAGCTGCAGGCATGTTAAGGCACCTTTATGCAGCCAGCCACATCGACCTATGACCATGGAGCACAGCCAGAGATAGAAAGTGTTTCATTTTTCCAGAGGGCCTACAGAAAAAACCCTTGTGGCATAGGAGAGAACCAACACAGAACTCTACTCACAAGCCAGGAATCCAACCAGGGCCACAGTGCCGAGAGGGCGAGCACTTTACACACTGGCCACCAATGCTACCCACGAAAAGTTCACTGACCTGCAACGATACCAATAAACAGCTCCTTTACTGCTTGGGTGTTACTCATTTGATCCAATAATACCGTCTTGAGACCATTGAAGGTGTAGAAGTAGACGAAGTTAGAACAGCACAAGCTGCTGATGACGGGAAACCAGCCTCGATATAACGACACACTGGTGATGGATCAAGAAGGTTTAACTGAGAAGGGAACTAATAGAAGATATGTTGTTCAAGAGATTTGATATTTCAGGGATAGCTTGAACAATGTGCATGAGTACTTACATTCCTTCTTCCCTGACGATTTCTGAAATAACTCCAGCTGTAAATCGAGATTTTCGTTTGTCATCAACTGTGAGGGTACAGGAAAATAAAGAATTTTTACTATCTACAAATGTTGTTCCCACTTATAAGTTTTTGGTTTTTTTACTTTATTTTTTGTCTTGCACTGCTTGTCGCTTCCATTGTTCCTGCAGTTCTTGTATGAATTTTAGTCTTGACCATAGCACTTGCAGTCTTGTTAATACAAGAGTTTCCACTTAAATTCTCATAGGAAATAAAGTTTTGATCACAGTTCTTGCACTCGGCTAGTCACTTCCATTGTTCCTGTAGTTCTTTAAAAAAAACTTTTAAAAACCCTGTTGTTTACATGTAAATCAGAACTTACAACAGTTACAGTGCAACCTCCATACAAGCTCGTTTTCTAGCACCGTTAGCTTGTGATAGCCATGTGCTACAAATGGTTTATCAAAATTCAAACAACGTTTGCACATGCTGAATCAGGTCGGTCCGGTTGGCACAGTGATATCTTTCCTCCCCTTCCACCTTTAAGACCCCTGGTTCGAACCCCGCTGGGGGCACTATGTGGATTGGGTTTTCAGTCCCTATCTGACTGTATGGGTTTTCCCTGAATTAATTCTTCAGGGATTTCCTACAATATCTAAAACTGAAACTTCCTTCTTTGTCTTCTCTCCATGGGGTTCCTGGCTAGTACAGAATCCTTGGCTTCACAACCAGAATAAATAAATAAATAAATAAATAAATGGCAGATGTTCTATTTGTGACACCTTTGAACTAGGAATCAAATTCTGCTCTCCCTAAGTATTCTGACTTGGCATTGTCCAGTATTCATCAAAACACTCCACTCAATGGCAATGTTCCGCCCCAACTTGACAATCGCACCAACTATAGTTGGGACTGGTCCCAACTTGAGTGTTCAAGTTGGGGCGTCCCAACTGTAGTTGGGACAGTAGTAATTGTACAGGGTACTAGGACTAGACTAGGAGCAAGCAGGGGAGATCATCTGCATTAACTGCAGGTTAGTTGTTGTGTTCTTATTCCTCCATGGTTGTTTGTGATAGCAGAATCCCAGAAAAAAGAAAAAGAAAAAAAAATTAAGGTCGATCAAAACAGTAGACTTTTTCAGGGTAAATAAGTTGGAGTCTCTGTGATTATTCCCACCTCCTTTTTTTTTGTTTTTTTGAAAAGGTTGGCACCAAAACCACAGGCACATAATGACAAGTGTCACACTGATCTAGTACTATTCTTAAGCCAAAACTGGGCTCAATACCGAAATCATCAACGCCCGCGCATGTTGCAGTCCCCACACAAACGATCACGGTTCATGCTATCTGATCCTGTACACGTGCCTGTACTGTAGAGTTCTATGGGTGATCCCAACTACAGTTGGGACGCCCCAACTTGAACACTCAAGTTGGGACCAGTCCCAACTATAGTTGGGACGATTGTCAAGTTGGGACGGAACAGCAAGACTTGAGCTCTTCATTCATTCATCCATTGACTTAAATCTTACAGACTAGGCAGTATTTCTAGTATGTGGCCTCAATCATCCTCATATCCTCTGTCTCATAAAATAATGTCACTCCACATCAAATTGTTTGGACTTGGATAAGATTGGAATGCCTGACCCTGTGATACTTGTTTGGGCCTACAGCCCTCAGTTCTTCTGAATCCTAGAAGGATTTGGGACTGTAACAGTTATAGGGTCTCTACCCTGGCATGTAACCCTGTGTAGGACGTCAGTCTCCGCTGCTGTAGCAGTCCAACGAAGACCGACGTCCAACCAGGGCTACTGCTGGCATGGTTCCATCTCACATTGTCTCCCTTAAGAAAGAAAAACAACAACTTTGCCTTACTCTGAAGTCTTGTTCTTGCCGTTTCCAGTGGGTAGAATATTGACATTGATGCTACACTTCCCTATTATAGAAAAAACCAGTAAATGAATTGTCTTGAAGTGTCACTAAGTGAACAAGCTACAAGTATCAAAGCACTTGACTGCATAGTTGTGGTAACTGTAACCCCCCATCCTTTAGGGTTATGAATAGGTTGACTGCAGTGCATACATACAAAAAAGGAAGAGGCTGTAGGGTTATTTTTCATAACATTACCATTCATTAGGGCTAGTATAGGTATAGGCCCTATAGCTCCTTTGTTAATCACAGTTAGCTTAGTGGGGCCCTTAGTAGTGGCTGTGGTGACAGCGTCTTACCTCCATTATGTTTGTCTTTTTTGTAATACTAATACTATAGGTTAGGCTCGCTAGGGGCGAGCCAGAGACCTGGGTAGTGTACATTGACCCTTTGCGCAACGCAGAACGCATCTCCACACCATGCATGTCTACTATCATAATCATTTCCACTATTTTGGGAATCAATTCCTTTGTGTATATTTTGACTCCCAAAATGGCGGATAGAATAGGTGCGTGTACTCCTACCCTAGTAAGCTAGGTGCGTGTACTCCTACCCTAGAACTATGGTTCGTAATTAAAGGAGGAGTAATTAAATTAGGCGCAAGTAGGCCTATGGCTATATAGCTGTATATAGCCCACCTTGTTGAGCTGTAATGGCTCTCTTTTAACATCGGTCTTATAACACTCACCATTACAGCCCACCATCCATACATGTCTTAAACGCGTAGTTTAAAAGTACGAGCAAGTCGTACCTCTTTGATCGCAAATTTCTCCCACTTATAAACATCACATACTACTCCAACCTCCCTCACTTTGTTCCTTTTATCCTTACAATTTTTGTGACATATTCCAGGGCTCACCAAATGATGCCTTTGTCCAGATATGATGATTTGAAAATGGCAAAAAAAAAATGTGTACAAAAATCAATGTAATTCGGGCCGCCATTTACTTTCTGCTTCACTGCCTGTTGATCGTGAGAAAGTCAGGCGGTCGGGCGCTATTATAGAAGCAGAGCGAAGGGATGAAGCTGCAAGCCGCGCGCCGCGCGCTTATGCATATTCATGACTTGCCTGACGCGGCACGCGCGCGCACGAGCTCCGAAGTGCTACAGCTTCCCGTGACGTCATCTGATGCATATTCATAATACGCCTTACAACACGCGCGGACAGATCAGCCGGGTGCCCTGACTTCTCACGATCAGCAGGCAGTGAATCATACCTAAGATGGCGGCCCCGTTGCGAGACGAACTTCAATGTAATTTTTGTACACATTTTTTTTTTGCCATTTTCAAATCATCATATCTGGACTAAGGCATCATTTGGTGAGCCCTGGAATATGTCACAAAAATTGTAAGGATGTAAGGAACAAAGTGAGGGAGGTTGGAGTAGTATGTGATGTTTATAAGTGGGAGAAATTTGCGATCAAAGAGGTACGACTTGCTCGTACTTTTAAACTACGCGTTTAAGACATGTATGGATGGTGGGCTGTAATGGTGAGTGTTATAAGACCGATGTTAAAAGAGAGCCATTACAGCTCAACAAGGTGGGCTAACCATTACAGAATTAGAAGTAAGTGCGCTGCACGTTGTGCAAGATAGAAGGGGTCTACACAGTCCAAACTTCCTTCCTCCATGGTCCAAGCCAACTAAATTTCTTTAACATTTGGAAATTATCTATAGTATGCGCCAGATAATGTCAAAATGTTAAAAAAGTATTGTTCCAGTAACTTGGACGTGTAGAGGCAGCGTACTGGATGTCGACTCACCATGGACTCACTTAGCCCCTCTTCTTAGTAATTTTTTAGTACAAAATAGAGTCTAAAATAAAAAGACAAAAATATAATTACAAATACTTACAGCAGCTCCGGCCACGGCATGGACCAGATTCTGGTATGATAGCAATTTCTGGTTGCCAGCCATCTTATCTATCCTCAAAGGGAAATTAGCAAAATAAAACCTAACCCACAACTCTGAACTTTTGCTTTGTGATTTTAACTTTCTAATTTTCCTGAGTACGCGCGGCTGGCCAACCCCCGAATCCGCGGATGGAAAATCTGGCCCAATACGCGGGTAGCTTCAGTCTGCTGGTGGTCTTCCTTGGCATGGCCGCGTCCGAATTAGCAGCTACAGCTAGGGCTACGGCTAGATTTCCGCGTCATCATGCGTTGAAGTATAGGACGTCCTTAACAACGCACCTAGCAACAGCCGTAGCCGTAGCTGTAGCCGCCATTTTGGATACGGTAACAAATCGCCGAACTGAAGCTGCTAGCACAGTATTTGGGCCCGAAAAAGCAAGCCGCGTATTCGCGAAATGGCCAGCCGTATATTAAGGAAATTAGAACACATGCAGTAGAGGGAGGTGACAAATTTCTGTCGATGAATCCGTTATTTTATTCGAACGAAAACTGAAATATTAGATATAACTTACAGATTGTTATTTGATAATATTGAAATTGTCATCGGAAAGCATTAGATAAAGCAAAAACCCCCCAGTAAATATCAGAAAATAAGCCGCAAACAAGGAGACAATGTGCGTGTAGCATTATGTCATAATATACGCTGTTATTGAAGCCCATAATCTTGAAGACTGTTTAGTGTTAGTTACACCGTGGGCACACTCATTTTTTTAAACTGGCTAATTTGGTCCAATAATTAGTGGTTAATTGATCACAGTTATACATACGCCGTTTTCCATAACATGCACAATTGCATAATGGTTGAGTAAACTACCCCTGTACCCTTCATTACGAATAAAAGTGGAAGTTTTAGCCCAGAATCTTGAAGACTGTTACACTGGGCCTACCACATACTTTAGCTGGCTAATTTGGTCCACTAATTAATGGTTTATTAAGCACAGTTAGACCGACGCCATATTCCATCTAACACGCACAATTGCCTATGCGGTTGAGTAAACTACGGTACCTTTTCAAAAGAATTTGAACCCTTCATTATTAGTACGCGTAAAAGGTGAAAGTTTAAGCCCAGAATCTTGAAGACTGCACTATGGGCATACCAAATTTTTGAGCTGGCTAATTTGGTCCACTAATTAGGGGTTGAAAGTTAATACAGACTCCATGTCTTCCAATTGAGATGGAAGGAAACAGTGTAACAACTGACACCATCCCCAACACACTTGATCTTACGTCAGAGCAAGAACTGACGGAAAACAAACTTATACCAGAGAACAATGAACCAGAGCAAGCTTCCCCTGAGACAACATGATGATGATAGTTTCTGTGATGATGTAATGATTATGAAATCCCCCAGCCACTATCACAAGAAGCAAATGAAGACACAGATTTCTCAACTTCCAGTTCCACAGATGAATCTACTTCAAATAATGAAAATGGTGTACCCCAACCAGGGGCGGCGCCAGGGTATTTGTATGGGGAGGGGGAGGGAGAGAGAAAGCGTTGAGTCTTAGCACTAACGGCGTGGGGTCCGGGAGCCCGCCTATAAGGACTCCTGGTGGGGTCCAGGGGTGAAGCCCTTGGTGAGGGTTGAGGGCGAATCCCTCTGAAGCCTTTTGGTTTAATATCTCTGAATGGCATAGCAAAGCTCTCCTTGCTATAAATTTTTATTTACATTTTTTTTTAAAACTTAGACTTGGTTCAGTTCCCGCAACTTAGCAGACCGCAGAGAGTTAGGAAACCCGCCCATATAGAGATTCACTTATAATTTCTGTGGCCAAACGAAGCAAGATACAGTAATGGACGACCAAGTAGTTGAAACTATATAGGTTAAACAACGAAAAACTACAAAAAGGAAAAACTCTTTTGGATAAGTTCAGAAGTCCCCTCATGGCAAAATAAATGAGAAAGAAAATCGCTCTGAGACTATTTTTGCAAGAGTAGTTCAATTTGAACTTTTCCGATTTATTTTGTATAGATTTTCAATGTAGGCCTATATACGGTAATTATTTAACGTAATTACAAATTTAAGATTTATTGACAACATATTTTGCATCTGCATAAAAATTATATATATTAGTTCTTGAATGACGAAAAAGTGGTTACAGTTTTGTTTATGTAAATGTTTGCAATTTTAAGATTACGATAACATGCATTATTTATTTTACTTTCATTTATTTAATCTTGATTACTGAATTCAGAAAAGTTGCTAGATCAAGGATGACTAGTTTCTCAACAGGGGGAAGAATGTGACGAGTTTATGAAGTACCCCACCCCCACCCCCTCCCAATTCATTTTGCGCTTACTTTGATGACGTAGCATACTAGTGACGTAATGTTTACTTGTGGTGTAGCTTATTTTATTGTACAGCGCCCTCGCAGCAAAATACTATATCCTTTGTATTTTTTTCGCGCCACCTGCCGTTATTTTCTATACGAAGACGCGATGACATCTTGAGTCATCTCTTCCGTTATTTTTCAGGTAATCCTCACTTTATTCTTTACTCTAATTCTTTGTTTTTCATGTTCGTATAATTAAGATTAATCTCAGTTAGATTGATGGATAAATTATCATGCATTTAGTTGTATCATTTGAAGGAATAATTTGACAGTTCCGCATAGTTATCAGCTTATTAAATCAAGCCTATACCGTACCTATATAGACTCAAACATGTCGACCTCTATGGATTAATGTTTAAGCCAATGTTTGTGAATAGTTTGCTTTGAAAGTTCTTATATTTGTTTTCTTCATTCATCTACTTCTACTTCGTTACTCGGCAATCCATAAGTTAGAATATAAACGCCAAAAGGAGCACTAAGTTCAGTGTCTTGCTCAAGGACACAAGTGCCGGGATTCCGTTCGCAATGCTGTCAATGACGGTCGTTGACAAGGTTTTTCGAATGTTTTTGGTGCTGGTGCGTCAGTCTGGTGATGATCAGGGATCAGGCTGGAGTTTATTTAGTCGTTTTTGTAACCATGATCTGACAATTTCAAGGAATGATCATCAGCCTTTCCGGACAGGTAAGGATAGAATGACCTTAATCAAGTAGATAAAGTGGCAGTCGGATACAGAATTTTAGCCGAGAATTAAACGGGCAAAGTGTGGTCAACAGTACAAAAGAAACCGCCAAAAACAGTTTAGTGTGGCCTGACGCTAGACCCTCATGCTAATCTAGAACTATATGGAGTCACACATTTTGGGCCTCCGTTAAACGCTATATGTTTTCAAAATGGTCATTGATAGTTCATTATTTTCTGTTCTTTAGCCAGCACTAACTCCAGTTTCCTTTTTGTGTCAGTATAGTCTGGCGTGCTCGGATATCCGGGTGACAAAGAAAATTTGACTAGAGTAGTAGAATTGAACCTCTCCGGATTAATGTGCTAGCGCTCTACCAACTGAGCTATCTATAGCCCTATGTTGTTGTTCTCCCTATTTTGTCAATATATTTATTCGGGGGGGGGGGGGTGCCAGTCAAAAGCCATAAACGGTAGATAAGTGGTCCAATTTATTGTGTTTCTTGCCTACTACATCTTACAATAAGTTCTATCTATTTAGTATTACTTAGTGTCAACAAGTTTGGACCTTACACATGGCCATAGTCTGTACCTATGTCTGGCTCTAATAATGCCACTACTGGTAAAACTTGGTCATCTGAAACTGGATCCAAAACTATAGTGATACAATTGCAAACTCAAAAATGTCCCAGTTATTTTACAAGCTTTCTTGTTCTTTTGAATAATTTACAGATTAACAATGGTGTAAAAAGTTTGTGTTGTTGGAGCTGGCATTTATAGGCATCTCCACTGCTGTCAGCAATTTACAGTCAATCCCAAATGTAGAGATGCACTGTAACAGCATTTTATGTAAGCTTGTGTAAACTCTCCGATGTTTACAAGCATTTCATTCACCTATTTATAAAAACATTGGACCCCTGTGCTACTTGACAGACCCTGCAACCACTGAACCCCTGTGTTGAATAGCCTCTGACTGGAGCATCAATGTAACCAAGGTATGGTTATCTATGTAACTTCAACACTCTTCATAACTTTAATACAAAAATTTGCACCACACTGCATGATATTACCAAGCTCACTTCCATCTTAACCATCACTTAACATCTAAACTATCAGCTCAGTTACCATTATGCTTGTATTTTTCATCTTCCATCACCAATAACTTCGCATCATCACCGTTCATCAGTCACTGGGTCATGTAACAATTAAGCACTTCACACCATTTTCATGCACCTCAAATAATCCCAAACAAAATGGAATTCTGTTTCGATTTGTGATTTCTGATTGTATTTATTTGTCTTTTAATTACTGGTGAAATGCCGAACCATCTGCCTATGAGAAAGTACAAGTATTCCTTGGAAAGACGGAGTCCAATGCAAACTACACATGCCATCCCAGTACCATGAAGACATCAATGGAGGTGTGTATGCTATGAGGAGAATGACATCTACTCATTGATAAAATATTTTAGAAGAGGATTGAAATCAACTTTGGATTCAATGTTGGGTTTGCTTGAGCAGCTTGTTTATTATTGAATGTATGGCTTGTATCGTTCTATATTTGATTGGCTCAAATCTGTTAATGAAAAGTAGCGATTGAAATCAATTTGGAGTTAATTTTGTGATTTGAATGCAGTTATTGAGTGATTTTTCATGTACAGGTGATGTCACAAGGAATCATTTGGGTACAGATTGCTATCAAAGGGGAGCATGGAAAACCTTGGATGAATGTGTCTTATGGTATGAGGATGCAAGTTTCAAGGTAAGATGACTTAAGAAATTAAAGTATGGGATTAGTTAATATTGAATTAGTCTGAATCTGAAAGCTTACTGATTAACTTAGCTGCAGTCCTCCCAGAGAAATATTTCCTGTCTGTAATACTAAGTCAAGGAAAGTTCTTTTGAAGACCTCATGTGGCTTATTTTGAATGCCCAATCAAAATTAGAGCAATATAATCATGCACTTGATCCCTGACAAAACATAAACTATTTTCTGTTGTTTCCTCTTCAAGGTGATCACCAAAATTTCATAAGTTCTCTATGTTTTGTTTAATGAAAACAAACTAGACGATGAGAATTATTTGACTCTCAAAAAATCTTAGAGAAAGAAACCATAACAAATTATAATCGTAAAACTCACCCACCCACATTTGTGATGCTCTTCGTAATACGTAGACTATGGTGAAAATCTTTAACAACTTGGTAAATGCAATTTTAGTGATAAACTTTTGGGGAAGAGCAACCTTGGGTGGCTCTTCCAGTGTGCTAAATAAATCAATATTTATTGCGAAACTTATCATTGCTTCAATACTACTGGAGCTACCTACATGTAATCTGATTTTGTTTGCTTGTAAAACATGTTTCACAACTTTGAAAAAGGTCACCATTTATTACATACATGCAGTGACTGAGTGTTGGAACCTAGAATGACTCACTATTCTGATCTGCATTTTGGATACAGATTGTTCCTATCAGTTGGAAACTGTTAAGACCTTTGATATGATATTTGTTTTCAACATTCCAAATGCCATGTTTAATTTAGAATCTTCATGTTCTTGATTGTGTTTTAGGTTATTTAGTTTGGCTGTTTGATGACTGTGACTGCCGTGTACTAAACCATCTTGATGGAGTGATTTTTTTTGTGTAAAACATTTTGCTCAACTCTGACAGTGTCAGCTTTTTTTCATTGGTGGTTCTGACTTTATGTGAGAACCTGGGATGGAGTCCTGCTCATCCAAAACAATGTTCTTGCATGTTAAGGAGAAGGTTTACAGCTGTTGCAACTTTGATTTTTGTTTCTCCAGGGTATCACGATGACTGGAATTGACACAGTGTACTGGTAACAATCAAGTTGACATCGAGAGAGATCTGGTATTGAAGATTGACGCCTTGGAGATGAATGCTTCACTGAATCAAGGAAAGGAGTATCCAATTTTGTTTCTTAATTCTGTATGTACTATAGGCAAGGTCTTGATGAATACTCTTAGTGAGTTGAAAATATCACAGGCAGTTTAGATAAAGAAGACTAACAATTCCAATCTTACAAAGCCAAATTTAATTCAAAATCTTTCTGTTCTTAGTTGTGTTTGATTTTATTCAGGTTGGCTGTTTGATGACTGACTGGGACATAGACTGAACCACCCAACTGACTTGCTCGGATCGATCTCTCACTGTATCCAGATGACTCATTCTCTATTCAACAGGTATATTTTGTTTCTTTTATCCCTTTACAAAGTTCCATCTGTTTCATAAAGGTCTAGCTGTAAAAGTATTTTGTCCCACTTGTTTTATTCAAGTATTTTTTTACCTATGAGGAGTGTAACGTCATTTTGAAAACCTTTTTCAAAGCAGTTTTCCCCTGCCGCTCATCAAATGATCAAATTATATTTGTCTGTACATGATTTGTACTGATGACATAACAACTTAACTATTTTGCAGGTGATTGTGACAACTGCTTTGATGTAGTATTCTGCCTCAACATGGACCATGAAGAAGAGTGACATTATGGCATGAGAAGACTGCTATCCAGGTATCTACATCTTCATATCATCAGGTACACTTATGGAATTTGAAGGTGATATTTCTTCTTTGGAGTTGAAATTGTGTGCATAAACTCTTCACACCCAAACCAATCTTAATCAAAACTATGAAGACACCAACATTGGCCTTATGTTAGATAGCCTGTATGACTTGGGCTTTGCTTTTATGTGATTTTCATTTTATTTTAAGAATCCACATAGATTTCTTTCCCTCTAAAATGTGGAACAAGTTGCTGGGTGCTATTAGGGAAGCGACATCCACTGCCACCAACAAGAACCAACTCAAAACTTATTTATTTTCCTCTTTTATGTTTTTTGTTTATCTCTGTTGTTGATTGTGAGGCACTTTGTCTTAGTAGAGGTCCATATAAATGTCGCATGTTATTAATTTTAGCATTAAGTTTTTTTCCTTCAATATTCTTGAAATATTAGGGTTCCACGTAAACTTTGGAATCAAGTTATGTTTTTGATTTATTTCCAGGTGACATCAAGAGGAATGATTTGGTACAGACTGTTGCAATCGATAGGAACTGTGAAGATTGCACTCTCATGCTGTGTTCTGTTGTCAACCTGGACCACAAATACATCAATGGAGGTATGTCAAGGTATGAATAGAATCTTATTATCTACATCTCATCACCAAATTAAGATTTCTTCTGTTGGTGTAGAATTTTAAACATAGTGAGTCTATTCTTGATTCACATCAAATATATTTTGCAGTGTATGCCGTTGAACTCGGGCCATTGTTAAAAAATCTCTTGAAGACTTAAACAAAACAGCCAATGTTGAATTGTTAAACAAAGTTGCCCTGTCACTGTAAATAAGTCACTTTTCTGATCTGCATTTTGGATACAGATTGTTGCTATCAGTTGGAAACTGTGTAGACCTTTGATATGATATTTGTTTTCAACATTCCAAATGCCATGTTTAATTTAGAATCTTCATGTTCTTCATTGTGTTTTAGGTTATTAAGTTTGGCTGTTTGATGACTGTGACTGCAGTGTACTAAACCATCTTGATGGAGTGATTTTTTTTTGTAAAACATTTTGCTCAACTCTGACAGTGTCAGCTTTTTTCATTGGTGGCTCTGACTTTATGTGAGAACCTGGGATGGAGTCCTGCTCATCCAAAACAATGTTCTTGCATGTTAAGGAGAAGGTTTACAGCTGTTGCAACTTTGATTTTTGTTTCTCCAGGGTATCTTGATGACTGGAATTGACACAGTGTACTGGTAACAATCAAGTTGACATCGAGAGAGATCTGGTATTGAAGATTGACGCCTTGGAGATGAATGCTTCACTGAATCAAGGAAAGGAGTATCCAATTTTGTTTCTTAATTCTGTATGTACTATAGGCAAGGTCTTGATGAATACTCATAGTGAGTTGAAAATATCACAGGCAGTTTAGATAAAGAAGACTAACAATTCCAATCTTACAAAGCCATATTTAATTCAAAATCTTTCTGTTCTTAGTTGTGTTTGATTTTATTCAGGTTGGCTGTTTGATGACTGACTGGGACATAGACTGAACCACCCAACTGACTTGCTCGGATCGATCTGTCACTGTATCCAGATGTCTCTTTTTAGTTCAACAGGTAGATTTTGTTTCTTTTATCCCTTTACAAAGTTCCATCTGTTTCATGAAGGTCTAGCTGTAAAAGTATTTTGTCCCACTTGTTTTATTCAAGTATTTTTTTACCTATGAGGAGTGTAACGTCATTTTGAAAACCTTTTTCAAAGCAGTATTCCCCTGCCGATCATCAGATGATCAAATTATATTTGTCTGTAAATGATTTGTACTGATGACATAACAACTTCACTATTTTGCAGGTGATTGTGACAACTGCTTTGATGTAGTATTCTGCCTCAACATGGACCATGAAGAAGAGTGACATTATGGCATGAGAAGACTGCTATCCAGGTATCTACATCTTCATATCACCAGGTACACTTATGGAATTTGAAGGTGATATTTCTTCTTTGGAGTTGAAATTGTGTGCATGAACTGTCACACCCAAACCAATCTTAATCAAAACTATGAAGACACCAACATTGGCCTTATGTTAGATAGCCTGTATGACTTGGGTTTTGCTGTATGTGATTTTTATGTTACTTTAAGAATCCACATAGATTTTTTCCCCCTAAAATGTGGAACAAGTTGCAGGGTGCTATTAGGGAAGCGGCATCCACTGCCACCAACAAGAACCAACTCAAAACTTATTAATTTTCCTCTATGTATGTTTTTTGTTTATCTCTGTTGTTGATTGTGAGGCACTGTGTCTTAGTAGAGCTCCATATAAATGTCGCCTATTATTAATTTTAGCATTAAGGTTTTTTTCTTCAATATTCTTGAAATATTAGGGTTCCACATAAACTTTGGAATCAAGTTATGTTTTTGATTTATTTCCAGGTGGCATCAAGAGGAATGATTTGGTACAGACTGTTGCAATCGATTGGACTGTGAAGATTGCACTCTAATGTTGTGTTCGGTTGTCAATCTGGACCATAAATACATCAATGGAGTTATGTCAAGGTATGAATAGAATGTTATTATCTACATCTCATCACCAAATTAAGATTGCTTCTGTTGGTGTAGAATTTTAAACATAGTGAGTCTATTCTTGATTCACATCAAATATGTTTTGTATGTCGTTGAACTCGGGCCATTCTTAAAAAATCTCATGAAGACTTAAACAAAACAGCCAATGTTGAATTGTTAAACAAAGTTGCCCTGTCACTGTAAATAAGTCACTTTTTTGATCTGCATTTTGTGGTCAACAGTGTTATAACAAAACGAAACCGCAAAAAACAGTTTAGTGTGGCCTGACGCTAGACCCTCATGCTAATCTAGAACTATATCGTCATCAATTTCACGAAGTGCAAAAAAGTCCCCTACAGCCAAAAATGTATGTTTGGAGAAAACCGCGATTGAATTTAAGCTAATTTTGAAATTACTGGTTGGTAGACTATTATGCGCGGTTTAATCGTTAAAATTTTACATACCAGGGAAGTAGAGATCTTAAATCATACAAATCTGTTTTCAATTTTGTCCATAACGGTTTAATTAATGAGTATTTATTTAATTAACAAAATTGTCACTTCGTGAAAACTGCACAACACGTGGTCTGTGTGCAGCGTGTCGTGTGTAAAGTTTTTGGCTGTTCGTGAAAAAACAAAAGCCGGAGCACCCACTTTTGTCACTGTGCCAGCGGAAAAAACTACCCGTTAGAGCAATACACTTTTCGGTGTTCGTGAAAACGCAGTTCCAGGTTGTGGCACTTTTTTGGCCTTTTCGTAAAACATGTAGGTCAAAGTTTTTGGCACTTCGTGAAAACTCAAAAGCCGGAGCACTCATGATTGGCGCTGTGCCAGCGGTATCTTTAACGCGGGTGCGTGACAAAAAGGTTTTTGGCACTTCGTGAAAACGCATTTCCAGGTGCTTGAGGTTTTTGTCTTTCATCAACTTAGCATATATTAAGAAACTATATGATTTTTTGACCCAAAACTTTGTAAATTCTTAGATACCGTTCAACTAAATCGAAACCAACAAAAAAGTCAAAATAAGTTTTTTGTCGATTGTTCATTTTTTTGGCACTTCGTGAAAATGCTGACGATATGGAGTCAACGGCGCACCCAAGGGGGGGCTCGGGGGGCTTGAGCCCCCCCCCAAGAGGGTCCCCGAAAAAAAAATGGGGGGGAGGAAAGAAAGGAGAGGGAAGGGGGAGGGAGAAAAGTCGTAGTGTGTGTGTGCAATGTGTAGTTATTGGGTTTTATTATTTCCGGTGGCAGGATTTTCTTTTCATTCTATGCCATTCGCAATTTTTTTCTTTCTGCCAAAATTACTCTTTTTATATGATTAGATGATAATAATGAGGTGCGAGATGTAGTATGATGACAGATATTGAATACAATTTTTTATGATATCTATCTTTTTAGATTTGCCACAAAAACATATATTAAGCATTTGAAACCAACGGGTCACTTTGTCCAGGATAAAATATGTCTCACGTTGGTCTCAAGTCGTTCCGGCATTCAATGTTTTCCCCCCTTGAGGATTGCCTGTAGTACTACACTTGAATTTTAGAAACACCTGATAGTAACTTTGTTTCTTCAAGTCGACTATGTGCAGGGAATAAAAAGGCCTGCAATCCTACCCTTTCCAAATTACACATCACATTTATTCCCAAGTTAAACTTTTAATTTTCACTTTTTAACAGTAATCCGATACAAATTATAATTATCTAACAGTTACACACCACTTTCGCAAAACGAAGGATTATCTGTAGGATCTGGATTTGTCACCCACGTATTCATAGAATTTTCCGCCCAGTGATGAAAAATAGGTAGCACCGCCCACATGAACGTTTTTTTCCACAACGTCTGCAGCATTATTATTTAAAAAAAAACTGTTGCCGCGTACACACACAACATTTCACACAATTCTGGGACTCCTGCCTGGCATTATCTGCCTGACCCTGAGTGGCAATTAGGTAGGCATAAGAGGGAGGCCGCCGACTACTGAAAACTTGCAACAGAGACTCCAGAGATGTCAGCACGAGATTTCTCGCAAGCTTGGCGTTTATTAGACTTTTTCAAATAAAAATTAAAGATGTAGGCCGATATGATCAGACGTACTTAAAAATGTGTCTATTTTTGAAATTTTAAGCAAAAAGAGGCTTGATTTTACAATCCCAAAACGCCACAAGCCCAGAGCTTACGGGGGTTCGCCCCCTGGACCCCACCAGGGCTTCGCCCCTGGACCCCACCCGTTAAATTTATTTGAGCCCCCCCTAAGACATACGGGGTGCGCCGTTGTATGAAGTCACACATTTTGGGCCTCCGTTAAACGCTATATGTTTTCAAAATGGTCATTGATAGTTCATTATTTTCTGTTCTTTAGCCAGCACTAACTCCAGTTTCCTTTTTGTGGTGTCAGTATAGTCCGGCGTGCTCGGATATCCGGGTGACAAAGAAAAATTGACAAGAATTTGAACCAACGACCTCTCCGGATTAATGTGCTGGCGCTCTACCAACTGAGCTATCTAGCCCTATGTTGTTGTTCTCCCTATTTTGTCAATATATTTGTTCGGGGGGTGCCAGTCAAAAGCCATATAACGGTAGATAAGTGGTCCACTTAGTTGTGTTTTTTGCCTACTGCATCTTACAACAAGTTCTATTTAGTATTACTTAGTGTCAACAAGTTTGGACCTTGCACATAGCCATAGTCTGTACCTATGTCTGGCTCTAATAATGCCACTACTGGTAAAACTTGGTCATCTGAAACTGAATCCAAAACTATAGTAATACAATTGCAAACTCAAAAATGTCCCAGTTATTTTACAAGCTTCTTTTGAATAATTTACAGATTAACAATGGTGTAAAAAGTTTGTGTTGTTGGAGCTGGCATTTATAGGCATCTCTACTGCTGTCAGCAATTTACAGTCAATCCAACATTGTTAAGATGCACTGTAATAGCATTTTATGTAAGCTTGTGTAAACTCTCTGATGTTTACAAGCATTTCATTCACCTATTTATAAAAACATAGGAGTTATTTTTCCTGCTAACTGTAGCTTTTGTTATGTTTTTGTTTTGATGTGTTTGTTTCAGTGATAACCAGGTCAATATGGACATTTTGCATAATTTGTATACAAATGGCAAACATGTAATAATAATAATGTGTAAATCTACATCATTCATCATGTGGTTGGCTAAGATTATATGGTAATTGATGCAGTTTGTATGGATTTCATAAAATTGCTTTTGCATATCCTGGTAAAATGAGTTTATTGGTCAGGTGGTCTCCAAAGTAATTGTTTGGCAGAAAGTAACATTCCTCTAAGAATAACATTCATGTGATGATTTTGATCCGTTTGTTCAAATGAAGATGAAATGTTTACTTATTGTCCTATCAATTATTTCGGATATGCAATTGTGATTAATGACACTTATAAGCACCTTGGGCTGGATCATCCAAGGGGTGCTTAATATTGCAAAACTTATTCTATTGCTTCCATAGTATTAGTTTACCACTGGAGCTACATGTATTTTTGTTTTTTTTTTTTGCACGTTTTTCACACAACTGAAAAAATGTCTTTTTTTACATGGTGGCAGTACCTGAGTGTGGGAACCTGGGATTGAGTCCTTCTCATCTATACAGGCTCTCTCAGGACAGACCCTGCAACCACTGGACTCCTGTGCTACAGGACAGACCCTGCAACCACTGGACCCCTGTGCTACTTGACAGACCCTGCAACCACTGGACTCCTGTGCTACAGGACAGACCCTGCAACCACTGGACTCCTGTGCTACAGGACAGACCCTGCAACCACTGGACCCCTGTGCTACTTGACAGGCCCTGCAACCACTGGACTCCTGTGCTACAGGACAGACCCTGCAACCACTGGACCCCTGTGCTACTTGACAGACCCTGCAACCACTGAACTCCTGTGCTACTTGACAGACCCTGCAACCACTGAACTCCTGTGCTACTTGACAGACCCTGCAACCACTGGACCCCTGTGCTATTTGACATACCCTGCAACCACTGAACTCCTGTGCTACTTGACAGACCCTGCAACCACTGGACCCCTGTGCTACTTGACAGACCCTGCAACCATTGAACTCCTGTGCTACTTGACAGACCCTGCAACCACTGGACCCCTGTGCTACTTGACAGACCCTCCAACCACTGAACTCCTGTGCTACTTGACAGACCCTGCAACCACTGAACTCCTGTGCTACAGGACAGACCCTGCAACCACTGGACTCCTGTGCTACTTGACAGACCCTGCAACCACTGAACTCCTGTGCTACTTGACAGACCCTGCAATCACTGGACCCCTGTGCTACAGGACAGACCCTGCAACCACTGGACTCCTGTGCTACAGGACAGACCCTGCAACCACTGGACCCCTGTGCTACTTGACAGACCCTTCAACCACTGGACTCCTGTGCTACAGGACAGACTCTGCAACCACTGGACCTGTGCTACTTGACAGACCCTGCAACCACTGAACCCCTGTGCTACAGGACAGACCCTGCAACCACTGGACCCCTGTGCTACTTGACAGACCCTGCAACCACTGGACTTTAATACAGGACAGACTCTGCACCACACTGCATGATATTACCAAGCTCACTTCCATCTTAACCATCACTTAACATTTAAACTATCAGCTCACTTACCATCATGCTTGTATTTTTCATCTTCATGTCATATTTTAATCCATCACCAATAACTTCGCATCATCACCGTTCATCAGTCACTGGGTCATGTAACAATTAAGCACTTCACACCATTTTCATGCACCTCAAATAATCCCAAACAAAATGGAATTTTGTTTCGAATTGTGATTTCTGATTGTATTTATTTGTCTTTTAATTACTGGTGAAATGCCGAACCATCTGCCTATGAAAAAGTACAAGTATTCCTTGGAAAGACGGAGTCCAATGCAAACTACACATGCCATCCCAGTACCATGAAGACATCAATAAAGGTGTGTATGCTATGAGGAGAATGACATCTACTCATTGATAAAATATTTTGGAAGAGGATTGAAATCAACTTTGGAGTCAATGTTGGGTTTGCTTGAGCAGCTTGTTTATTATTGAATGTATAGGAGACTGATGTTAATGATCCTATATAAAATATAGCTCTAAACAATGATTGAGAAAGAGACAACTTCTTGATTTGAGAATGACTGTACTGTGTTTTATGTGATGTACTACTACCGAGTGTCTAGACTGAACTAAGTGTGCACACACTACACACAAGCATGGCAAGGTCATAAAACCAATGGTATGTGCATGTGCTGTACATGTGGACAGTGAAAGTGTCCCTAAAACAATGTATCACTTTACAATGTATAACTTTTTCTAGTCTTTATGGAAATGGGACCTTGACATAATTGTAAACAGGAGACATGGTAGAGAGCGCTATAATAATTCAACCATGAAGATGAAATGGTTCAATAACAAAATAATAACAGTTCAAATAACAGTTCAAAATAATAACAGTTCACCACAAGTGTATGGCTTGTATCGTTCTATATTGGCTCAAATCTGTTAATGAAAAGTAGCGATTGAAATCAATTTGGAGTTAATTTTGTGATTTGAATGCAGTTATTGAGTGATTCTTCATGTACAGGTGATGTCACAAGGAAACATTTGGTACAGATTGCTATCAAAGGGGAGCATGGAAAACCTTGGATGAATGTGTCTTATGGTATGAGGATGCAAGTTTCAAGGTAAGATGACTTAAGAAATTAAAGTATGGGATTAGTTAATATTGAATTAGTCTGAATTTGAAAGCTTACTGATTACATTAGCCAGTCCTCCCAGAGAAATATTTCCTGTCTGTAATACTAAGTCAAGGAAAGTTCTTTTGAAGACCTCATGTGGCTTATTTTGAATGCCCAATTAAAATTAGAGCAATATAATCATGCACTTGATCCCTGACAAAACATAAACTATTTTCTGTTGTTTCCTCTTCAAGGTGATCACCAAAATTTCATAAGTTCTCTATGGTTTGTTTAATGAAAGCGAACTAGACGATGAGAATTATTTGACTCTCAAAAAATCTTAGAGAAAGAAACCATAACAAATTATAATCGTATAAAACTCACCCACCCACATTTGTGATGCTCTTCGTAATACATGTAGACTATGGTGAAAATCTTTTACAACTTGGTAAATGCAATTTTAGTGTTAAGCATTTTGGGAAGAGCAACCTTGGGGTGGCTCTTCCAGTGTGCTAAATAAATCAATATTTATTGTGAAACTTATCATTGCTTCAATACTACTGGAGATACCTACATCCCAGCTAACAATTTGACGTTCTCACAACGTTGTAATGAAGTCGGACTTTGGTGTAAGTAACGTTATGAATATAACGTTGTGACTACGGAACTTTGTCGACTCCCCTGTATGTCTTCTGAACGTAATAACGCAACGTAACAACCACGTTGTTGGTACGTTTAAGACACGTTTCCAGTGACCTCATGACAACTTATACAAACGTTGCAACAACACTCCCAGAGCGTGTTTGTTTGGTTGTTATAACGTTATCTAAGTAACGTTGTAGCAATGAATCTTTGTCGACTCCCCTGTACGTCTTTAAAACGTAATGATGCAACGAAACGACGACGTTGTTGGCACGCATACACAACGTTGTCTTGTTGTAAATAATCATTTAAAAATAATGTTGCAACAACGTATTTTTTCTTGTACCCTGAACGTTGTCACAACGTCAGCCCAATATTAAGTTATTGTTTGCTATATCAGGGGGCAATAGAATCGAATCTCTCCCATACCGGCGCACTGCTGCTTGACACAATAAGCTCAATTAAATGCAACTAATTATTAGTATTATTCAGATTGATCATTATATGCCAATGTGATAGCAACGCCGCTCCTCAAGTGCATATTGTATTTATGACAACCAATATAAAAAACTAAATTGACAACAAACATTGCTTGAGATGTCGAACATTAGGCCTACCAT
This sequence comes from Plazaster borealis, assembly GCA_021014325.1. Taxonomy (NCBI): domain Eukaryota; kingdom Metazoa; phylum Echinodermata; class Asteroidea; order Forcipulatida; family Labidiasteridae; genus Plazaster; species Plazaster borealis. Next base: position 10,772,255 of record CM037475.1, read on the forward strand.
TAGTTGTTAGCTAACAAATGTCCTCCAAAACCAAACGAGCTGCTTGAACTATTCAACACATGGTCTAAACATCGCCAATACAAATTTAAATACAACGCCGTACGATGTCATGGTCAAAACATAAATACTATATTTGTACGTTGAAATTGAACTAATGTCACAACGTGATGGTAAAAACAAAGATACTACGCTGTGATAAAACTACAAGGACACAGCATGATGGTTACAATATACGTTTGAAGGTTGAGTCAACGTAGCTGTCACAACTTAAATAGTAGGCTACTTTTTTCTTTGCAATACCAAAATACAACGTCAAGACAACGTGACCGCCGCGATTTAAATATGACGTTTTGGCCTTATGTTAGATAGCCTATATTACTTCGGTTTTGCTGTTATGTGAATTTTTGTTTTTTTAAGAATCCACATAGATTTTTGTCCCCTTATTACGTGGAACAAGTTGCTGGGTGCTATAAGGGAAGCGGCATCCACTGCCATCAACAAGAACCAACTCAAAACTTATTTAGTTACCTCTTTTATGTTTTTTGTTTATCTCTGTTGTTGATTGTGAGGCACTGTGTCTTAATAGACCTCCATATAAATGTCCCATGTTTTTCATTTTAGAATTATGTTGGTTTTTTCAATATGCTTGAAATATTAGGGTTCCTCGTAAACTTTGCAATCAAATTAAGTTTTTTGATTTATTTGCAGGTGGCATCAAGAGGAATGATTTGGTACAGACTGTTGCAATCGATAGGAATTGTGAAGATTGCACTCTCATGCTGTGTTCTGTTGTCAACCTGGACCACAAATACATCAATGGAGGTATGTCAAGGTATGAATAGAATGTTATTATCTACATCTCATCACCAAGTTAAGATTTCTTCTGTTGGTGTAGAATTTTAACATAGTGAGTTTATTCTTGATTCACATCAAATATATTCTGTATGCCGTGCCGATCATCAGATGAACAAATAATATTTGTCTGTAAATGATTTGTACTGATGACATAACAACTCAACCGTTTTGCAGGTGATTGTTACAACTGCTTTGATGTATTATGCTGTCAACATGGACCATGAAGAAGAAGGAAATCATGGCATCAGAAGACTGCTATCGAGGTATCTACATCTTCATATCACCAGGTACACTTATGGAATTTGTAGTTGATTTCTTCTTTGGAGTTAAAATTGTGTGCATGAACTGTCACACCCAAACCAATCTTAATCATATCTTTGAAGACACCAACATTGGCCTTATGTTAGATAGCCTGTATGACTTCAGTTTTGCTATTATGTGAATTTTGTTTTTTTAAAGAATCCACATAGATTTTTGTCCCCCAAAAATGTGGAACAAGTTGCTGGGTGCTGTAAGGGAAGCGGCATCCACTGCCACCAACAAGAACCCACTCAAAATTTATTTAGTTTCCTCTTTTATGTTTTTTGTTTATCTCTTTTGTTGATTGTGAGGCACTGTGTCTTAGTAGACCTGATATGAATGTCCCATGTTATTCATTTAAGCATTATGTTTTTCTTGCTCAATATCCTTGAAATATTAAGGTTCCTCGTAAACTTTGGAATCAAATTATGTTTTTGATTTTTTTGCAGATGGCATCAAGAGGAATCATTTGGTACAGACTGTTGCAATCAATGGGAACCGTGAACATTCAACTCTCATGCTGTGTTATGTTGTCAACCTGGACCATAAATACATCAATGGAGGTGTGACCCTCTCAAATACTTTAAAGAGTCGGATAGGGATAGAGGCTACGGCAGTTTGTTTTCTTTACAATCGGTGCACAGTGACCATTTTATTCCTGTAACAGAGACGAAGACAAAATACGTGTTGTCAGGTCTTCGCTGGAAATCAGTATCAATTTACTTATAAAACAAATAATCACAGAACAATATTTATGTACAAACAGTATTAAATGAAATCGTTAATGGCTTTAAATAATAGCTTTTGCTCTAGATCATGACATGTGATTTTCACATCATGCGCCATCTTAGATTATCGTTGGAATATAACAAAATGCAAATAAAACTTGGCCGATGCTCCTGATCGGAAATGTTTTAAAGAACAAATACTTATAAATAGTAACTCTTGTCAAATAAATCTACAAGGGTATAGTTCAACTTATAAATTAATGAACTTGTCTTCAGAAAACTAAATCGGGACAAATCTTTAGTCCGGCCATCAATTATTTCCATTAAATCTCTAATAATCTCGAAATGAATAAAAATAGAATCAATAGTGGTTGAAGATAAACATCAGTTTATAATAATGTACTTTGAGTGATGATTTTAGAGGTGAAACATATGAAAATAAACCAAAAGATTATTACCTGTAACAGAGACGAAGACAAAATACGTGTTGTCAGGTCTTCGCTGGAAATCAGTATGAGGGTGGCGGAAACGCGCGAAATTGAAATGCTTGTTGTCAAAAGAGGGCGCTTCTCTTGAATAATTAAATGTTACATAATAAATAAATGCAATAAAAATAATAGTAGGGGGTAACGTTTCTATGACCGTCACATCATTCCCCCCTTTGAGGAAATGTTGTCCTCAACATTTCGTTACATGCACAGTATTTACAGAATAATTATGTGCAAAGTTTATACAACAGAAAACGTATAACTTGCACTGCCTAGTAACACAAATAATGTAGAAAACGGTGTTCTCGTAATTCATCGTAGAACACAATTAGAAATACTTGAAATTGCTACTGAATAGTGTATTTTCTACTACTCAGAAAATTTTGGAACACGTGAAGTGTATAAAAACTTCAACATAAAAAGTCGCAAAATTCCACTGCAATCTTTCTTCGCTTAGCCTACTTACTTTTAGTAAGCTAAAAAAAGAAGCAATTTTTGCGTTACTGCAGTATACTGGTAAATAAACCATCTCATAAATCAATATTTACAATACATATCAACAAGGGAAAATTAGGTTTGACTGTGTTCTTGTAGAAGGAGTCTGAAACACACTTTCTTTCGCGTTTCAGCCATCTTTGGGTCCTTCCACTTTTCGAACAGTCTGCGTCCGCGGCTAACTTTAGTCTGCCTTGACTGAGGTTGGACTCTGTGTTGCTTGGTTTGTCCAAGATAGTCATAATTCAGTCTGTTGACGGGCAGTCTGAGTCTAGTTGGTCTTTGGCTTGGAGGTGAGGTGTACGATGAACTCTCCGTGTTTGTTTCATCCACACTTTCAGTTGTGTAAACTGGTGATAGTGATGGATGTGAAGGAGATGTGCCTATGTTCTCTGCAAGCACTGGGGTGATAATGATGGAGACGTAGGACTGACTAAAACTGGAGAGAGTGATGAACTTGAAGGAGATGTGCTTATATTCTCTGGGGTAAGCACTGGGGGTGATAATGAAGAAGACGTAGGACTGATGTTCTCTGGTCTTGCATCTATCGTAACTGATGTGAGTTCCGGGGGTGATAATGAAGGAGAATGCATGTCAGGTGTTGTTTCTACAGGTAGAAAATTGATGTCGATCTCATCCTCACTAGAACTTATATCGTCCTCCGCTGTGGGTTTGGATGACACTTGCTCAATTTCTTGTGTTGTTTGAGTGTCTGCTTCGTTTACATTTGCTGTTTCCTCCTTTATGTTTTCATCTTCGATGGGGAGAAACATACAAGGGGTCAGCAAGTTTCTATGGACGGTTCTCTCTTTACCATCGTCGAGGGAACGGACAGTGTAGACGGGGACGTCTGAGTGTTTAGAGATGACAACGTAAGGTTGAGGTTCCCATCGGTCAGCTAGCTTACTGGTGCCAACGAGATGTTTGTTTTGAATGAGAACTCTATCACCAATTTGAAGAGGAGCTATATGTGTGCCTCGGTCGTACAAGCGCTTTTGTTTTGCCTGTGCTTGTTTGACGAGATCACTTGCTTTTTTGTAGGCGAACTGAAGTCTACCTCTGAGTTGCTCTATGTACTCTTCGTAGGACGTTGTATCTTCTTCGTTTGCTTTCAGTCCAAACATCAGATCTACTGGTAAATTCGGATGTCGACCAAACATGAGGTAGAATGGAGCGTATCCAGTAGAGTCGTGACGAGTTGAGTTGTAAGCATGGGTCATTACACCCACGAATTGTTTCCAGTTCTTCTTTTGTTCAGTTTCAAGTGTTCCTAGCAAATTAAGAAGTGTGTGGTTGAAACGTTCCGTGAGACCATTTCCTTGAGGATGATAAGGGGTAGTCCTACTCTTTTTGATGCCTGAGATTTTGCAGAGCTCTCGGATCAGCTGACTTTCAAAGTTTCTACCTTGGTCGGCATGCAGTCGGACGGGAAAGCCGTAGTGTTGGATGATGTTATCCCAAAGAACTTTTGCAACTGTGTCTGCTTTCTGATCTCTTGTTGGAAAGGCCTGTGCATACTTTGTAAAATGGTCTGTTACAACAAGTATGTTCTCATAACCTCCCTTACTTCGCTCTAGCTTGAGATAGTCTATACATAGCAGCTCCATCGGTTCTGAGGTGTTGATGTTGACCAGGGGTACTCTAGCTTTTGTGGATGGTGTTTTTCTGAGGCAACATCTTTCACAGCGTTCACACCATTCTTTCACGTCTTGTGCCATCTTGGGCCAGAAGAAGCGGTTCCTCACCATGTCAATAGTTCTTTCATACCCAAAATGGCCAAAGTCATCGTGAAGGTGTTTCATTACTGTGGTTTTGTACTGTTGCGGTAGAACCAGTTGTTGAGTTGATGACCCATCTTGTTTCTGTGTAATTCTGTGCAATAAACCATCTCTCATGTGAAGTTTCTTCCATTGTTTCAAGTGAAGAAGACAACCACTGCGTTCCCGAGTTCTTTCTGCTAGGGTTGGTTTCCTGCCCTTCTTTAGAAAGTACAGAGTTCTGGAGATATCAAGATCTGCCCTTTGAGCTGAAACCAGTTCATTGTGAGACACTCGAGGTAGTTCATTGGCAGAGAGATGTGGTTGGCTCTGCACAATGTGTTCACATCTAGCTGTTGGAGGTTCCATGAAGGAGAGAGTTACAAGTGGTTGGCTGTTACAGATTGCTTGGACGATATGTGGCGGGATTGTAACTGCATCGGTCTGGAAGGAGAGAGAACTTCTTGAGCTGTCATGGTGTGGTTTGCGAGAGAGTGCGTCTGCTGCTGCGTTGTTTTTGCCAGGCTTGTACTTTACAGTGAAGTTGAACTGCGATAGCGAGGCAACCCATCTCTGGCCAGTGGCGTCAAGTTTAGCGGATGTTGTGACGTACAGGAGTGGATTGTTATCCGTCAATACAGTAAACTCGTTGCCAATCAGGTAGTCTCGTAGTTTATCTGTTATTGCCCATTTCATCGCTAGAAACTCTAATTTGTGTGCAGGGTAGCGAGATTCTGCTGGTTTAAGACCTCTGCTGATGTAGGCGATTACTCTGTCTTTTCCATTCTGTACTTGGCTAAGTACTGCTCCAAGTCCTACACCTGATGCATCAGTTTGAAGGAGAAATGGAAGTTCATAGTCGGCGTAGGCAAGAATTGGTGGTGACGTCATGTGTTGTTTCAGTAGATTCATTGCTCGCTGACAATCTTCCGTCCATATGAATGGTACTGAAGGAGACTGCTTTCTTGTTCCTCTCTTCTTGCGTTTTGGATCACCGGATATGAGGTTGTAGAGTGGTGCAGCTATGTTTGAGTATGCTTTGATGAATCTTCTGTAGTAGCCTGTGAAACCTAAGAATCTTCGTACTTCTTTGCGATTTGAAGGAGATGGCCAGTCTGTTACTTGTGCTGTTTTCTCTGGATCGGTGGCAATACCTTTACCCGAAACAACATGTCCAAGGTATTTAACTTCCTCTTGCAACAGGTTGCACTTCGACGGTTTGAGTTTTAGACCATGTTCTCTGAGGCAGGAGAAAACTTTGCCTAGGCGTTCTATGTGTTCGTCAAAGTTGGCCGAGAAAACGATGATGTCGTCAAGGTAGAGGAGGCATGTGACATAATTCTGTTCTCCAAGGCAGGACATCATGAGACGTTGGAACGTTGCTGGGGCGTTCGATAATCCGAATGGCATCCTCTCACATTCGAACAATCCCATGGGAGTTGTGAAGGCTGTCTTTGGGATATCTTTTTCTTCCATCTGCACCTGCCAATAGCCTGACGTCAAATCTAACGTAGTAAACAGACGGGCTTTACCAAGGGCATCTAAAGCTTCTTCGATGCGAGGAAGAGGATATGCATCGCGAACTGTCTTGTTATTCAGCTGACGATAGTCGATGCATATACGCAGGGAGCCATCTTTCTTGTGCGCTATCACGATTGGAGAGGCATATGGACTCTTACTCCGGCGGATAGCGCCTGATTCCTCCATTCCTTTCAGATGATCCTTAACTGCTTGATATTGAGCGGCTGGTATTCTGCGATGAGGAAGACGAAATGGTTGGTCGTCTATGAGCGGGATGCTGTGTTTGATGGTTGAGGTACAGCCAAAGTCAAGTGAGTTGGATGAAAATACATCTGAGAACTCATGAAGGAGACTGTCAAGCTGTTTCTTCTGTGCCTCGTTCTCGAGTGTTGATTTGGATAAATCAAGATTTGGAATGATGGTAGGCACTGTGTCTGTGACTGTGGCACTTCTAACACCTGCGGTTGAAGGAGAGTTTTGAGGTTGCTTTTGGACAGGTACATCATCAACTCGTAAAATGGATGACAGTTGTGCTAGTTTACTGTTGCGCTTGATGACAATGGGCTTTGCTGAGATATTACGCAGTCTAACAGGTACTCGGCAGTTGGGACCAATGTCTGCTACTAAGTTGCTAATCTTCAGACAAGATGAGGTTTGAAGAAGATTCTCAACAACAACAGTGTAGGGAAAACCTTGGTTACTAGGTGCTTGACAAATGATGTCTTCTTCTTTTCCCGGTGGAATCACACGAACAGAGCGACCAATGTACTTCGCGTAACCGATAGAGCCACGCTGATCTCCAGGTTCTGAGTTGGTAGTGTTGCTGAAAGCTGCATGCCATGCTGGATTTTCTGTCTGGAGTAACTTCATGTAGTTTACACCTCTCTTTATCTGTTGGTCTCTTTTCGAAGTTCTGATCACGTTTGTGCCTATCAGAATTGGAACATCTCTGCGGTACTTATCTGTTGGTACAACAAAGGCTGGGACGTCTTCGTAGACAACGTTCATGATTGTGAGTGACACAGGGACGACGCCTAAGTAAGGTACTCTGTGACCACTAGCACCTTCGATGGAGACATCTGCTGAAGAGAGAGCGATATTTCGGAGCTTGGGGTGTTCTTTCCATAAGTCCTCCGTTATTGAAGTAACCTGTGAACCAGAATCGATTAGTGCTCTATAACTGAAGTCGTCAATCTTCACGATGTCTTCATTATTGGGACCAATAAGTTGTTGATGACCAGGTATTGTGCTAGCGTGTTGAGTTGTTGAAGGAGAATTCCATGGCATTTCGTTTGAAGGAGGCATTTGTGTTGGGCATGTTACTTCCTGGCCTCTGACGGCTTGCCCTCTGGCCGTGGGCCTTGCTCGTTTAAAGGGGTACTTCTACATCCTCTGGCGATGTGCCCCTCCTGACCGCACTTGTGGCAAATAAAGACACGTTGGTTCGGTGATGGTTCGTCTGCCTTCCTGTGTTGATATCTGTTGTGTGAAGTCGTGGTAGTGAGTTGGTCAACCTTCTGTGCTAGCTGACGAACTGTGAGAATGAGGTTTTCGAGCACTTCCCGTTCAGTGTTGGGCTGAAGGCTTTGAGGAAGAGGTGAGGTTCTTTCGTAGTTCATACTACCAGTAGAACTTGATGGAGACATAGATGGAGACATAGATGGAGACTGTTGTTGGACTTGAGGTCGAAACTGTTGACTATGTTGCAATTGAATCTTTGCTCCAGTCTTCAGAACTGCTGCCATTCTAGCTTCTCTTTCTAGTTGTCGCAACTCGACCTGAAGTTCTCTAAATGTCATTTCTCTCGGTCGCATCGGTGTCAGTCTTTGGGTGACCTTTTCATCCTTCACACCTCTCATGAACTGCTGAGTAAGCATGCTGTTCCTATTTTGGATGGTATGTCTTTCACCAGATCTTTCCTCGATTGTTCTCAGTGTCGCTTCAAGCTCGACGGCGTATATGCTTGGCTGCTCATTTGGGAGTCTCATGCGTTCGTAGAAGTTAGCTAGAGGGTCACCAGTCAACAGAACATCTCCAAATTGGGCCTTCAGTTCTGCAAAAGCTTGACGAGGTGTTTGTTGTTCTGGGGTAGATTAAGGACAAGTTTTCTTGCTGCTCCTCCTAGGTACCTGACTATGGTCGAAAACTGAATGTCAATTGGCATTGAGGTTGTCTCGATGAGGTACTTGACATCTCGTACCCAGTCATCAATAGCGACAGTGGAACCTTGGTCACGACCAGTGAAAATTGGTACCGATTTCACTTGGTGTGACGGAAGGTGACGATGGTGAGATGGAGACGATCGGAATTCAGTGTCAGGTCTGCTTTGGTTCTGTGGTGTGAGCAAGGGATAACTTGCTGAAGAAGAACTTCGTCTTGGTGCTGGCTGTGTTCTGGTACTCTGTGTAGGGTGATGAAGATCTACAGGAGGGCGACGAGACAAACTGTGAGACAGTCGATTCTCTAATTGTTCAAGTTGAGACAGCATCTGTTCGCTACTGAGTGGATTGATATTGTCAAAATTCGAAGAAGGAGTAGAAGATTGTTGTCCAATTTCAAATCTTTGCCTTGGTCGGATGTCTGCCGAAGGGTTGTGTAGCGTTTGGTGGCTCGGTCGTCGATGTGTAGTTGAGGTTGGTGAAGGGACATTCGCATCGGAAACCAATCTCCTTGGGGTAGCCATCTTGTTTGAAGAAGACAAGATATAGTTGCAAGAACACAGTCCGAGTTGGGAGATGATTGATAATGCAAATAGAAAATGCAATGGAAGGTGGTTGAAATTCAAAACTTGGTACATGAATGTAAAATTCAAGATATCTGAGATTGAAATTCAAACTTGATAATCAATGCAATATTCAAATACATCTGAAGTGTAAATCAAACGTGTGTGTACTCATTTTGGCGCAAGAATGAAAACAATTTCGGAAGCCAATCAGACATGGCAATAAAACAATTCGCAATTCATAAGGACTCGGTTTGCTACCTGTCCTTGTAAAGCCACTACAAGAAATCGCTTTGCCACACACACTTTTGCCAAACACAAATAATTACAACGCAGCAAAAAACAAATGCCAATCAATTGAAAAGCGAAAGACCAGTAGCACTTGGGCGGTGTACTTGTAAGTGATACACTTAATTTGATTAGGGTTAAACGCAATCACAATAGAGGCGCAACAGAATGTCATACAATATTCATTGTCTCTTTGAATAGCTGGAAGTTGTTGAACACTCGGAGAAGTTATGCAACCGTCGTTATCACTTTGAATAGCTGGAATTTGTTGAACACCCGGAGAAGTTATGCAACCGTCGTTATCACTTTGAATAGCTGGAATTTGTTGAACACACAGTGGGCGTTTAAGTTCTATTGTGTGCTCGGTTACTGTGGAAACTAACGCAGCATTTGTCAACAGTTCCGTAAATGCTGATCGAAATTGAAAAAAAATTCTGGCTTGTGAAACACACGATTTTTTTTTCAGAAGAATGTTCAAATTGCGGTCGTAAAAAATCGGCAGAATTTTTTTTTGTTTTTGTTTTTCAAGATGAAGTTAATGTTCGCGATTGAAGTCAATAAAGTCACTCTCCTTTTTCGATGGTGCTTCCAGTCATTACCGCCGCTGAACTGTGTCGTTGTTCCACTCCATGTCCACGGTAGAGTACGTCAAAACCCGGGCCAGTCAAACTCGGTGGGTACGCTGGAGGAAGGTCCCACTCTGCCGGATCGATGGCGGCCACTCGAGGCTCGCTTAGGTGGACTTTTCATGTGATGTGGTGTATGAACTTGTTCATCAGATGAAAGGTAGTAATGACTGCCGTGTCGTAATAAGGTGTGCCGTTGGTGTGCCTTTATGCCCGGATCTTCCACCAATGTGACCCTCTCAAATACTTTAAAGAGTCGGATAGGGATAGAGGCTACGGCAGTTTGTTTTCTTTACAATCGGTGCACAGTGACCATTTTATTCCTGTAACAGAGACGAAGACAAAATACGTGTTGTCAGGTCTTCGCTGGAAATCAGTATCAATTTACTTATAAAACAAATAATCACAGAACAATATTTATGTACAAACAGTATTAAATGAAATCGTTAATGGCTTTAAATAATAGCTTTTGCTCTAGATCATGACATGTGATTTTCACATCATGCGCCATCTTAGATTATCGTTGGAATATAACAAAATGCAAATAAAACTTGGCCGATGCTCCTGATCGGAAATGTTTTAAAGAACAAATACTTATAAATAGTAACTCTTGTCAAATAAATCTACAAGGGTATAGTTCAACTTATAAATTAATGAACTTGTCTTCAGAAAACTAAATCGGGACAAATCTTTAGTCCGGCCATCAATTATTTCCATTAAATCTCTAATAATCTCGAAATGAATAAAAATAGAATCAATAGTGGTTGAAGATAAACATCAGTTTATAATAATGTACTTTGAGTGATGATTTTAGAGGTGAAACATATGAAAATAAACCAAAAGATTATTACCTGTAACAGAGACGAAGACAAAATACGTGTTGTCAGGTCTTCGCTGGAAATCAGTATGAGGGTGGCGGAAACGCGCGAAATTGAAATGCTTGTTGTCAAAAGAGGGCGCTTCTCTTGAATAATTAAATGTTACATAATAAATAAATGCAATAAAAATAATAGTAGGGGGTAACGTTTCTATGACCGTCACAGAGGTATGTCAAGGTATAAATAGAATTTTATTATTTACATCTCGTCACCAAATTAAGATATCTTCTGTTGGTGTAGAATTTTAAATAGAGAGTCTATTCTTGATTCACAACAAATTTATTCTGTATGCCGTTGAACTCGGGCCATTATGAAAAAATCTCTTGAAGACTTATACAAAACAGCAAATGTTGAATTGTTAAACAAAGTTGCCCTGTCACTGTAAATAAGTCACTATTCTGATCTGCATTTTGGATACAGATTGTTGCTATCAGTTGGAAACTGTGAAGACCTTTGATATGATATTTGTTTTCAACATACCAAATGCCATGTTTAATTTAGAATCTTCATGTTCTTCATTGTGTTTAGGTTATTAAGTTTGGCTGTTTGATGACTGTGACTGCCGTATACTTAACCATCTTGATGGAGTGATTTTGTTTGTTTATAAAACACGTTTCACAACTCGTGTCACCTTTTTTTCATACGTGGCTCAGACTTGTGAGAACCCGGGATGGGGTCCTGCTCATCCAAAACAATGTTCTTGCATGTTAAGGAGAAGGTTTATAACTGTTAGAACTTTGATTTTTTGTTTCTACAGGGTATCTCTATGACTGGATTTGACACAGTGTACTGCTAAGTGCTAAGTGTTGAAGAGTGACGCCTTGGAGATAAATGCATCACTAAATCAAGGAAAGGAGTATCCAATTTTGTTTTCTTAATTCTGTTTTTACTAGCCAAGGTCTTGATGAATACTCGGGTGGTAACAAACTTATCTGAAAGGTTTAAGACATTAATTGGTAGTGATCTGAGGAATAGAGAGGACCATTCCTAATTCTGTATACACTAGATAAGTATCAAATATCCTGATAAATGTGTTGATCTGATCAACAACGTGCAAGAAAACAATCCTCAAATACTTGGTTCTTAATTCAATGTACCAAGTCAAAGTTAATATGATGACGTCCAATATAGCACATGTTCATCTTGTACATTTCTCAGTTTGTTGAAAACATCACGGGCAGTTTAGATAATGAAGAACAATAACTCAAATCATATACAGCCATATTTAATTCATAGTCTGTCTGTTCTTAGTTGTATTTGATGTTATCCAGGTTGGCTGTTTGTTTGATGACTGTGATTGTGATATTGACTGAGCCACCTGAGGGAGTAATTGCTCGGATTGCCTTTCACTGTATCCAGATGACTCACTCTATACTTTAACAGGTATATTTTGTTCCTGTTATTTCTTTAAATAGTTCCATCTGTTTGATAAATGTCTGTAAATGTATTTTGTCCCACTCCTTTTATACAAGTATTTTCGACCAATGAGAAGTGTTGGGTTTTTTTTAAGCAGTATTCCTGCGATGATCATCAGATGATCAAATCATATTTGTCTGTAATTGGTTTGATTACAACGTAACTGTCTTTCAGGTAATTGTGACGACTACTTTGATGTAGTATTCTACCGTCCTGTCAACATGGACCATGAAGATTGAAGTGACGTCAAGGTACAAGAAGATTGACATCCAGATTCTTACATCTGCTGACCAGCAAGTTCACTTATGGAAGTTGAAGGTGAGATTTATTCTTTGAAGTGGAACATAACCTGGTAGAGGTTTATCTTCGTTTACAAGTGAAATGTTCTGCAAGATTCGTCATGCCAAAAACATTCTTCATAATATTTGTGAAGTTGTTGACAACAGCTCAATGTTTTATAAAATACACATTAAGACAATCAAGTTAATACAAGTGAATTCATGTAAAGTTGTACGTATCATGTCAAGTTGTTCATCAATCGATTAATATTTGCAGGTTGTTGATAATGGGTTTGTTTTTTTATGTCATAACAACTTTGCTGTTGTTCAGGTGATTGTGACAACTGCTGTCAACATGGACCATGAAGATTGATGTGACATCACAGTACAAAGAGAGAGAGACATCATGGCTTAAGGAGACTGACATCAAGTATTTCTACAGCTACATATCACCAGGGTCCAAAATGGAATTTGAAGGTAAGATCTGTTTTAGCTAAGCTTGATTTGATAATTTAGAAATCCAATTTAGTGCGCAGAAAATAACTAGACGTTGCTTATACATAAAAAGGGTTTGTGATCCTTGGTGAAATCCTGCTTGTTGATTGTGATTTTGTTCATGTGTCATAATACATTACAGTAAGCAGTATCCTGCTGTCAACATAAACCATAACGACGTCTTGGTATTTACGTGGACTCGTCACCAATTTAAAGCTTACTATCTCAAGCTGAGATCTTTTAAAACTGAAACAAATTCAGAAAAGCATGTACATATAGTACCTTATATTATTGTATACCATGGAGCAATAAACTAGACTCATGCACTTGTTTGCTGAAGTAATTTGATAAAAAATATAAATGGATGCACAGATTGATAATCATACATGTACATCAACAACTACTGCCCTTGCAGGACATGCTAAAAGTGAAGATTTCATTGAGCACATTTCATGCTGTATACTCCACAGGGAGCTGAGAAGGATTTAAGGATTGTTATAGGCCCAATGACCAGGACACTAATGTAAAGCGCATTGAGGCGTTATTGTGAAATGCGCTATATAAGAACTAGTTATTATTATTAGTAAAGGACACTCCAAACAGTAGGGCATAATGTGTGCTCGTTATGAAGTTGGTGGTGATGGAAATAATATGATCTTATTCTTATTTTGTAATATAACACAGGTCTTTATGATGAACCACACTAATGCAGCACTCTGTTGTCAAGCTGGACCATAAAAACACCAGCGTTCTAGTTTATTGCTCCATGGTATGATCTGAGTATATTCTTATCACTTTATGGTGCATTCTTTGATACTTGGGTAAAACAATATTTGCAGTCTATTTACCTTAACTTAAAGACCTACGTTTATATGAGGTTCTAGTAATTGTTGGCATTGAAATTGAGCTGTGAAAATGCTGTTAACTGATGAGTTTTAAGGTTAAATAATTTTGTTGATGACGACTTTTGCTTAGAATTATATTGTAAGTTGCATCGGTACCCATCAAAATGTCACGTTGTCTCTAGCCTGCTTAAATCTGAAACTTTAAAATCTTCAATTTAAATGTAACTGTTGTTTCATTTCTTTCTTGATCATTTTAGGATGAACAAAGTCAAACAATTTACAGTTGGTCACGTGAAGATTCTGAGCCACCTTATGCAGTACCAATGCAACAATTGCTTTGCCACCATTTTTCTGAAGGACTGTTTCTTCATGACGACTGCCCTCATCTAAGGCTGTATCCACATTGATGGCTACAGCTACGACTGTTACTAAGGGTGTTGCATAGAATGTACTATACTTAGACCAATTAGTTGACTTTCGAAGAGCATGTGAACAACATTGAACAATTATTTTGAGATTGTCATTGTCAACAAATCTTCCTGTGGATCTTGACATTACGGCATGATCATCCAGATTTCATCTGCAGATTGAACTCACACAAAGTTTTCTTAGTTGTTGAACAATGATGTGGATGTGTAGCTTGATGTTTTTTGGAAAGAACATCAGTAAGAAAGTGAAAGTGAGAGTGGTTATTTTCTTTATCAGTTTGTACTTTTAAAATTTAAAATTTGTTGGGTCAGTCAGTTGATTTTATTCTTGAAGTATATGTGCTTATGGTTGATGTAAAACGGTTTTGAAATAGATCTCACCGAAAACTGGGAACAACATTGTCCCCATGGCTGAAATTTACCTGTGAATGAAGTATAATTCATTCACAATTGTCAACTTACTTGTAATGAGGTATTTCGTTACAAGTATGTAGACAGAATACATGTACATGAAAGATTGCATGTTTGTATTGAGGTACTTCATTACAATCTTGCAATTTTAACATGCAAGTATGTAAAAGTTTCACGCGTGTAATGAAGTACCTCAATACAAGCATGAAACATGTTAAGCAATGCATAAGGTTGTTTGTATGAAGTAAACTGGGTTCGGTAAATCTTGTTATAAGGTACATTAATATTAGGCAGTATTTGAGTGTGTTTGAGTACTCGTTAAGGAGGTTTTTTAATTACAAATGTTTATGACATGTATCTGGTGTTCAATAATATACTTTAGGCATTTTTTGAGGGTTTTGAGTACTTATTAACAAGGTTTTTTTTATTACAAATGATCATGACATGTATCTGGTGTTGAATATACACTGTAGGCAGTATTTGAGGGTGTTTGAGTAGGCTACTGGTTAACAAGGTGTTGAATTATGTTCAATTATGTGGGGTAAATATTATGTGGGGTAAATATTTTGTGTGGCAAACTTGGTTCGGTAAATCTTGTTATAATGTACATTAAACATTGCAGCGGTTTTAAGTAATTGTAGCATATAGGCAGTATTTGAGTGTGTTTGAGTACTCGTTTATTAGGTTTTTTAATTACAAATGTTCATGGCATGTATCTGGTGTTGAATAAAGTTGAATTATTTGGGGTAAATATTTTGTGTGGCACACTGGGCTCGGTAAATCTTGTTATAAGGTATATTAAACATGCAGCAGTTTTATGTAGGCAGTTTTTGGGGGTGTTTGAGTACTCGTTATTGAGGTTTTTTAATTACAAATGTTCATAACATGTATTTGGTGTTGAATTATAATTAATTATGTGGGGTTATTACTTTTTGTGGCACACTGGGTTCGGTAAATCTTGTTATAAGGTATATTAAACATTCAGCGGTTTTATGTAATTGTAGCATGTAGGCAGTAGTTTTTGGTGTTTGAGTACTCGTTAATGAGGTTTTTTAATTACAAATGTTCATGACATGTATTTGATGTTGAATTATAATTAATTTTGTGGGGTTAATACTTTTTGTGGCACACTGGGTTCGGTAAATCTTGTTATAAGGTATATTAAACATTCAGCGGTTTTATGTAATTGTAACATGTAGGCAATATTTGAGGGTGTTTCATGAGTACTCATTAATGAGGTTTTTTAATTACAAATGTTCATGACATGTATCTGGTGTTGAATTATATACTGTAGGCAGTTTTGAGGGTGTTTGAGTACTCATTAATGTGATTTTTAATTACAACTGTACATGAAATGTCTGGTGTTGAATTATATTTAATTATGTGGGGTTAATATTTTGTGTGGCACACTGGGTTCGGTAAATCTTGTTATAAAGTATATTAAACATGCAGCAGTTTAAAGAAATAGTAGCATGTAGGCAGTTATTGTGGGTGTTTGAGTACTCATTCATGAGGTTTTTTAATTACAAATGTTCATGACATGTATCTTGTGTTGAATTATATACTGAAGGCAGTTTTTGAGGGTGTTTGAGTACTCATTAATGTGATTTATTACAACTGTACATGACATGATCTGGTGTTGAATTATATTTAATTAAGTGGGGTTATTATTTTGTGTGGCACACTGGGTTCAGTAAATCTTGTTATAAGGTATATTAAACATGCAGCGGTTTTATGTAATTGTAGCTGTAGGCAGTATTTGAGGGTGTTTGAGTACTTGTTAACTATTTTTTTAATTACAAATGTTCATGACATGTATTTGGTGTTAAATTATAATTAATATAGTTAATATTTTGTGTGGCACACAGGGTTTGGTAAAGCTTGTTATAAGGTATAATAAACATGCAGCAGTTATATGTAATTGTAGCATGTTGGCAGTATTTGTGGGTGTTTGAGTACTCATTCATGAGGTTTTTTAATTACAAATGTTCATGACATATTTTTGGTGTTGAATTATTATTAATTATGCGGGGTTAATATTTTGTGTGGCACACTGGGCTCGGTAAATCTTGTTATAAGGTATATTAAACATGCAGCGGTTTTATGTAATTATAGCATGTAGGCAGTATTTGAGGGTGTTTGAGTACTCGTTAATGAGTTTTTTAAATACAAATGTTCATGACATGTATTTGGTGTTGATATATAATCAATTGTGTGGGGTTAATATTTTGTGTGGCACACTGGGTTCGGTAAATCTTGTTATAAGGTATATTAAACTTGCAGCGGTTTTATGTAATTGTAGCAAGTAGGCAGTATTTGACGGTGTTTGAGTACTCATTAACAAAGTTTTTGAAATACATATGTTCATAACAAGTGTCTGGTGTTGAATAACATATACATGTTTCTGGTGTTGAATTATATATACTCTGTGAGATAAATATTTTGTGAGCCACACAGGGTTCCGTAAATATTGTTTTAAGGTATATATTAAAAAGTGGCAGTTTTGTGTCATTGTAGCATGATAGGCAGTATTTTTCGGTGTTTGAGTACTCGTTAATGAGGTTTTTTAATTACAAATAATCATTACACGTATTTGGTGTTGATATATAATTAATTATGTGGGGTTAATATTTTGTGTGGCACACTGGGTTCGGTAAATCTTGTTATAAGGTATATTAAACATGCAGCGGTTTTATGTAATTGTAGCATGTAGGCAGTATTTGAGGGTGTTTGAGTACTCGTTAACTATTTTTTTAATTACAAATGTTCATGACATGTATTTGGTGTTAAATTATAATTAATATTATAATTATATAGTTAATATTTTGTGTGGCACACCGGGTTTGGTAAAGCTTGTTATAACGTATATTAAAGGCATCGTACACGTTTGGTAATTATCAAAGACCAGTGTTCTCATTTGGTGTATCCCAACATATGCATAAAACAACAAGCCTGTGAAAATTTGGGCTCAATTGGTCATCGAAGTTGTAAGAAAATGATGAAAGAAAAAACACCCTTGTTGTACAAATTTGTGTGCTTTCAGATAGGAATAAAAGGCTTCTAGCTAGAAGTCTTTTATTATTTTAGTGAGAAATTACCTCTTTCTCAAAAACTACGTTACTTCAGAGGGAATCGTTTCTCACAATGTTTTATACTATCAACAGTTCTCTGTTGCTCGTTACCAAGTCAGTTTTTATGCTAATATATATTTTGAGTAAGTACCAAACGTGTACGATACCTTTAAACATGCAGCGGTTTTATGTAATTGTAGCATTAGGCAGTATTTTTGGGTGTTTGAGTACTCGTTAATGAGGTTTTTTAATTACAATCGTTCATAACATGTATTTGGTGTTGAATTAAAATTAATTATGTGGGATTAATACTTTGTGTGGCACACTGGGTTCGGTAAATCTTGTTATAAGGTATATTAAACTTGCAGCGGTTTTATGTAATTGTAGCAAGTAGGCAGTATTTGACGGTGTTTGAGTACTCATTAACAAAGTTTTTGAAATACATATGTTCATAACAAGTGTCTGGTGTTGAATAACATATACATGTTTCTGGTGTTGAATTATATATACTCTGTGAGATAAATATTTTGTGAGCCACACAGGGTTCCGTAAATATTGTTTTAAGGTATATATTAAAAAGTGGCAGTTTTGTGTCATTGTAGCATGATAGGCAGTATTTTTCGGTGTTTGAGTACTCGTTAATGAGGTTTTTTAATTACAAATAATCATTACACGTATTTGGTGTTGATATATAATTAATTATGTGGGGTTAATATTTTGTGTGGCACACTGGGTTCGGTAAATCTTGTTATAAGGTATATTAAACATGCAGCGGTTTTATGTAATTGTAGCATGTAGGCAGTATTTGAGGGTGTTTGAGTACTCGTTAACTATTTTTTTAATTACAAATGTTCATGACATGTATTTGGTGTTAAATTATAATTAATATTATAATTATATAGTTAATATTTTGTGTGGCACACCGGGTTTGGTAAAGCTTGTTATAACGTATATTAAAGGCATCGTACACGTTTGGTAATTATCAAAGACCAGTGTTCTCATTTGGTGTATCCCAACATATGCATAAAACAACAAGCCTGTGAAAATTTGGGCTCAATTGGTCATCGAAGTTGTAAGAAAATGATGAAAGAAAAACACCCTTGTTGTACAAATTTGTGTGCTTTCAGATAGGAATAAAAGGCTTCTAGCTAGAAGTCTTTTATTATTTTAGTGAGAAATTACCTCTTTCTCAAAAACTACGTTACTTCAGAGGGAATCGTTTCTCACAATGTTTTATACTATCAACAGTTCTCTGTTGCTCGTTACCAAGTCAGTTTTTATGCTAATATATATTTTGAGTAAGTACCAAACGTGTACGATACCTTTAAACATGCAGCGGTTTTATGTAATTGTAGCATTAGGCAGTATTTTTGGGTGTTTGAGTACTCGTTAATGAGGTTTTTTAATTACAATCGTTCATAACATGTATTTGGTGTTGAATTAAAATTAATTATGTGGGATTAATACTTTGTGTGGCACACTGGGTTCGGTAAATCTTGTTATAAGGTATATGAAACTTGCAGCGGTTTTATGTAATTGTAGCACGTAGACAGTATTTGAGGGTGTTCGAGTACTCATTAACGAAGTTTTTGAAATACATATGTTCATAACACGTGTCTGGTGTTGAATTATATACATGTGTCTGGTGTTGAATTATATACTCTGTGAGATAAATATTTTGTGAGCCACACAGGGTTTGGTAAATCCTGTTATAAGGTATATTAAACATGCAGCGGTTTTATGTAATTGTAGCATGTAGGCAGTATTTGAGGGTGTTTGAGTACTCGTTAATGAGTTTTTTAAATACAAATGTTCATGACATGTATTTGGTGTTGAATTATAATTAATTATGTGGGGTTAATATTTTGTGTGGCACACTGGGTCGGTTAATCTTGTTATAAGGTTAAACATGCATCAGTTTTATGTAATTGTACCATGTAGGCAGTACTTGAGGGTGTTTGAGTACTCGTTAACTAGTTTTTTAATTACAAATGTTCATGACATGTATTTGGTGTTAAATTATAATTAATATTATATATAGTTAATATTTTGTGTGGCACACAGGATTTGGTATAGCTTGTTATAAGGTATATTAAACATGCAGCCGGTTTGTGTAATTGTAGCATGTAGGCAGTATTTTTGTGTGTTTGATTACTCCTAATGAGGTTTTTTAATTACAAATGTTCATAACATGTATTTGGTGTTGAATTATAATTAATTATGTGGGATTAATACTTTGTGTGGCACACTGGGTTCAGTAAATCTTGTTATAATGTATACTAAACATGCAGCAGTTTTATGTAATTGTAGCATGTAGGCAGTATTTGAGGGTGTTTGAGTACTCATTAATGAGGTTTTTTAATTGCCAATGTTTATGACTTGTATCTGGTGTTAAACTATATACTGTAGGCAGTTTTTGTGGGTGTTTGAGTTCTCATTAATGTTATTTTTAATTACAACTGTACGTGACATGTATTTGGTGTTGAGTTATAACTAATTATGTGGGGTTAATATTTTGTGTGGCAAACTGGGTTCTGTAAATCTTGTTATAAGGTATATTAAACTTGCAGCGGTTTTATGTAATTGTAGCATGTAGGCAGTATTTGAGGGTGTTTGAGTACTTGTTAACAAAGTTTTTGAAATACATATGTTCATAACATGTGTCTGGTGTTGAATAACATATACATGTTTCTGGTGTTGAATTATATATACTCTGTGAGATAAATATTTTGTGAGCCACACAGGGTTTGGTAAATCCTGTTATAAGGTTTATTAAACATGCAGCAGTTTTATGTAATTGTAGCATGTAGGCAGTGTTTGAGGGTGTTTGAGTACTCGTTAATGAGTTTTTTTAAATACAAATGTTCTTGACATGTATTTGGTGTTGAATTATAATTAATTATGTGGGGTTAATATTTTGTGTGGCACACTGGGTTCGGTAAATCTTGTTATAAGGTATATTAAACATGAAGCAGTTTTATGTAATTGTAGCATGTAGGCAGTATTTGAGGGTGTTTGAGTACTCATTAATGAGGTTTTTTAATTGCCAATGTTTATGACTTGTATCTGGTGTTAAACTATATACTGTAGGCAGTTTTTGAGGGTGTTTGAGTTCTCATTAATGTTATTTTTAATTACAACTGTACATGACATGTATTTGGTGTTGAGTTATAACTAATTATGTGGGGTTAATATTTTGTGTGGCACACTGGGTTCGGTAAATCTTGTTATAAGGTATATTAAACATGCAGCGGTGTTATGTAGTAATTGTAGCATGTAGGCAGTATTTTGGGGCGTTTGAGTACTCGTTAATGAGGTTTTTTAATTACAAATGTTCATAACATGTATTTGGAGTTGAATTTTATTTAATTACGTGGGGTTAATATTTTTTGTGGCACACAGGGTTCGGTAAATTTGTTATAAGGTATATTAAACATGCAGCAGTTTTATGTAATTGTAGCATGTAGGCAGTATTTTTTGGGGTGTTTGAGTACTTGTATTGAGGTTTTTAATTACAACTGGTCATGACATGATATGGTATTGAATTATATTTAATTATGTGGGAATAATATTTTGTGTGGCACACTGGGGTCGGTAAATCTTGTTATAAGGTATATTAAACATGCAGCGTATTTATGTAATTGTAGCATGTAGGCATTTTTTGAGGGTGTTTAAGTGCTCCTTAACCAAGTTTCTTAAATACAAATGTTCATAACATGTGTTTGGTGTTGAATTATATACTCTGTAAGGTAAATATTTTGTGAGCCACACAGGGTTCCGTAAATATTGTTATAAGGTATATTAAAAATGTGGCAGTTTTATGTCATTGTAGCATGATAGGCAGTATTTTTTGGTGTTTGAGTACTCGTTAATGAGGGATTCTAATTACAAATAATCATGACATGTATTTGGTGTTGATATATAATTAATTATGTGGGGTTAATATTTGGTGTGGCACACTGGGTTTGGTAAATCTTGTTAAAAGGTATATTAAACATGCAGCTGTTTTATGTAATTGTAGCATGTAGGCAGTATTTGAGGGTGTTTGAGTACTCTTTAACTAGTTTATTAATTGCAAATGTTCATGACATGTATTTGGTGTTAAAATATAAATAATATTATATATAGTTAATATTTTGTGTGGCACACAGGGTTTGGTAAAGCTTGTTATAAGGTATATTAAACATGCAGCGGTTTTGTGTAATTGTAGCATGTAGGCAGTAGTTTTGGGTGTTTGAGTACTCGTTAATAAGGTTTTTTAATTGCAAATGTTCATAACATGTATTTGGTGTTGAATTTTATTTAATTACGTGGGGTTAATATTTTGAGTGGCACACAGGGTTCGGTAAATTTGTTATAAGGTATATTAAACATGCAGCAGTTTTATGTAATTGTAGCATATAGGCAGTATTTTTGGGTGTTTGAGTACTCGTTATTGAGGTTTTTAATTACAACTGGTCATGACATGATATGGTATTGAATTATATTTAATTATGTGGGAATAATATTTTGTGTGGCACACTGGGGTCGGTAAATCTTGTTATAAGGTTAAACATGCATCGGTTTTATGTAATTGTAGCATGTAGGCAGTATTTGAGGGTGTTTGAGTACTCGTTAACCAGGTTTTTTAAATACAAATGTTCATAACATGTGTTTGGTGTTGAATTATATACTCTGTAAGGTAAATATTTTGTGAGCCACACAGGGTTCCGTAAATATTGTTATAAGGTATACATTAAAAAGTGGCAGTTTTATGTCATTGAAGCATGATAGGCAGTATTTTTCGGTGTTTGAGTACTCGTTAATGAGTTTTTTTAATTACCAATGTTCATGACATGTATTTGGTGTTGATATATAATTAATTATGTGGGGTTAATATTTTGTGTGGCACACTGGGTTCGGTAAATCTTGTTATAAGGTATATTAAACATGCAGCGGTTTTATGTAATTGTAGCATGTACTTTTAGGCAATATTTGAGGGTGTTTGAGTACTCGTTAACTAGTTTTTTAATTACAAATGTTCATGACATGTATTTGGTGTTAAATTATAATTAATATTATATATAGTTAATATTTTGTGTGGCACACAGGATTTGGTAAAGCTTGTTATAAGGTATATTAAACATGCAGCGGTTTTGTGTAATTGTAGCATGTAGGCAGTATTTTTGGGTGTTTGAGTACTCGTTAATGAGGTTTTTTAATTACAAATGTTCATGTATTTGGTGTTGAGTTATAATTAATTATGTGGGGTTAATATTTTGTGTGGCACACTGGGTTCGGTAAATCTTGTTATAAGGTATATTAAACATTCAGCGGTTTTATGTAATTGTAGCATGTAGGCAGTAGTTTTTGGTGTTTGAGTACTCGTTAATGAGGTTTTTTAATTACAAATGTTCATGACATGTATTTGATGTTGAATTATAATTAATTTTGTGGGGTTAATACTTTTTGTGGCACACTCGGTTCGGTAAATCTTGTAATAAGGTATATTAAACATTCAGCGGTTTTATGTAATTGTAGCATGTAGGCAATATTTGAGGGTGTTTCATGAGTACTCATTAATGAGGTTTTTTAATTACAAATGTTCATGACATGTATCTGGTGTTGAATTATATACTGTAGGCAGTTTTGAGGGTGTTTGAGTACTCATTAATGTGATTTTTAATTACAACTGTACATGAAATGTCTGGTGTTGAATTATATTTAATTATGTGGGGTTAATATTTTGTGTGGCACACTGGGTTCGGTAAATCTTGTTATAAAGTATATTAAACATGCAGCAGTTTAAAGAAATAGTAGCATGTAGGCAGTTATTGTGGGTGTTTGAGTACTCATTCATAAGGTTTTTTAATTACAAATGTTCATGACATGTATCTTGTGTTGAATTATATACTGAAGGCAGTTTTTGAGGGTGTTTGAGTACTCATTAATGTGATTTATTACAACTGTACATGACATGATCTGGTGTTGAATTATATTTAATTAAGTGGGGTTATTATTTTGTGTGGCACACTGGGTTCGGTAAATCTTGTTATAAGGTATAATAAACATGCAGCAGTTATATGTAATTGTAGCATGTTGGCAGTATTTGTGGGTGTTTGAGTACTCATTCATGAGGTTTTTTAATTACAAATGTTCATGACATATTTTTGGTGTTGAATTATTATTAATTATCTGGGGTTAATATTTTGTGTAGCACACTGGGCTCGGTAAATCTTGTTATAAGGTATATTAAACATGCAGCGGTTTTATGTAATTATAGCATGTAGGCAGTATTTGAGGGTGTTTGAGTACTCGTTAATGAGTTGTTTTAAATACAAATGTTCATGACATGTATTTGGTGTTGATATATAATCAATTGTGTGGGGTTAATATTTTGTGTGGCACACTGGGTTCGGTAAATCTTGTTATAAGGTATATTAAACTTGCAGCGGTTTTATGTAATTGTAGCAAAATAGGCAGTATTTGAGGGTGTTTGAGTACTCGTTAACAAAGTTTTTGAAGTACATATGTTCATAACAAGTGTCTGGTGTTGAATAACATATACATGTTTCTGGTGTTGAATTATATATACTCTGTGAGATAAATATTTTGTGAGCCACACAGGGTTCCGTAAATATTGTTATAAGGTATATATTAAAAAGTGGCAGTTTTGTGTCATTGTAGCATGATAGGCAGTATTTTTCGGTGTTTGAGTACTCGTTAATGAGGTTTTTTAATTACAAATAATCATTACACGTATTTGGTGTTGATATATAATTAATTATGTGGGGTTAATATTTTGTGTGGCACACTGGGTTCGGTAAATCTTGTTATAAGGTATATTAAACATGCAGCGGTTTTATGTAATTGTAGCATGTAGGCAGTATTTGAGGGTGTTTGAGTACTCGTTAACTATTTTTTTAATTACAAATGATCATGACATGTATTTGGTGTTAAATTATAATTAATATTATAATTATATAGTTAATATTTTGTGTGGCACACAGGGTTTGGTAAAGCTTGTTATAACGTATATTAAAGGCATCGTACACGTTTGGTAATTATCAAAGACCAGTGTTCTCATTTGGTGTATCCCAACATATGCATAAAACAACAAGCCTGTGAAAATTTGGGCTCAATTGGTCATCGAAGTTGTAAGAAAATGATGAAAGAAAAAACACCCTTGTTGTACAAATTTGTGTGCTTTCAGATAGGAATAAAAGGCTTCTAGCTAGAAGTCTTTTATTATTAGTGAGAAATTACCTCTTTCTCAAAAACTACGTTACTTCAGAGGGAATCGTTTCTCACAATGTTTTATACTATCAACAGCTCTCTGTTGCTCGTTACCAAGTCAGTTTTTATGCTAATATATATTTTGAGTAAGTACCAAACGTGTACGATACCTTTAAACATGCAGCGGTTTTATGTAATTGTAGCATTAGGCAGTATTTGTGGGTGTTTGAGTACTCCTTAATGAGGTTTTTTAATTACAATCCTTCATAACATGTATTTGGTGTTGAATTATAATTAATTATGTGGGATTAATACTTTGTGTGGCACACTGGGTTCGGTAAATCTTGTTATAAGGTATATGAAACTTGCAGCGGTTTTATGTAATTGTAGCACGTAGACAGTATTTGAGGGTGTTCGAGTACTGGTTAACGAAGTTTTTGAAATACATATGTTCATAACACGTGTCTGGTGTTGAATTATATACATGTGTCTGGTGTTGAATTATATACTCTGTGAGATAAATATTTTGTGAGCCACACAGGGTTTGGTAAATCCTGTTATAAGGTATATTAAACATGCAGCAGTTTTATGTAATTGTAGCATGTAGGCAGTATTTTTGGGTGTTTGAGTACTCGTTAATGAGTTTTTTTAAATACAAATGTTCATGACATGTATTTGGTGTTGAATTATAATTAATTATGTGGGGTTAATATTTTGTGTGGCACACTGGGGTCGGTAAATCTTGTTATAAGGTATATTAAACATGCAGCGGTTTTATGTAATTGTAGCATGTAGGCAGTATTTGAGGGTGTTTGAGTACTCGTTAATGAGTTTTTTTAAATACAAATGTTCATGACATGTATTTGGTGTTGAATTATAATTAATTATGTGGGGTTAATATTTTGTGTGGCACACTGGGGTCGGTAAATCTTGTTATAAGGTTAAACATGCATCAGTTTTATGTAATTGTACCATGTAGGCAGTAATTGAGGGTGTTTGAGTACTCGTTAACAAGTTTTTTAATTACAAATGTTCTAAAAATGTGTCTGGTGTTGTATTATATACTCTGTGAGATAAATATTTTATGAGCCACACAGGGTTTGGTAAATCTTGTTATAAGGTATATTAAACATGCAGCTCGTTTATGTAATTGTAGCATGTAGGCAGTATTTGAGGGTGTTTGAGTACTCGTTAACTAGTTTTTTAATTACAAATGTTCATGACATGTATTTGGTGTTAAATTATAATTAATATTTTATATAGTTAATATTTTGTGTGGCACACAGGATTTGGTATAGCTTGTTATAAGGTATATTAAACATGCAGCGGTTTTGTGTAATTGTAGCATGTAGGCAGTATTTTTGTGTGTTTGATTACTCGTAATGAGGTTTTTTAATTACAAATGTTCATAACATGTATTTGGTGTTGAATTATAATTAATTATGTGGGATTAATACTTTGTGTGGCACACTGGGTTCAGTAAATCTTGTTATAAGGTATACTAAACATGCAGCAGTTTTATGTAATTGTAGCATGTAGGCAGTATTTGAGGGTGTTTGAGTACTCATTAATGAGGTTTTTTAATTGCCAATGTTTATGACTTGTATCTGGTGTTAAACTATATACTGTAGGCAGTTTTTGAGGGTGTTTGAGTTCTCATTAATGTTATTTTTAATTACAACTGTACGTGACATGTATTTGGTGTTGAGTTATAACTAATTATGTGGGGTTAATATTTTGTGTGGCAAACTGGGTTCGGTAAATCTTGTTATAAGGTATATTAAACTTGCAGCGGTTTTATGTAATTGTAGCATGTAGGCAGTATTTGAGGGTGTTTGAGTACTCGTTAACGAAGTTTTTGAAATACATATGTTCATAACATGTGTCTGGTGTTGAATAACATATACATGTTTCTGGTGTTGAATTATATATACTCTGTGAGATAAATATTTTGTGAGCCACACAGGGTTTGGTAAATCCTGTTATAAGGTTTATTAAACATGCAGCAGTTTTATGTAATTGTAGCATGTAGGCAGTGTTTGAGGGTGTTTGAGTACTCGTTAATGAGTTTTTTTTAAATACAAATGTTCTTGACATGTATTTGGTGTTGAATTATAATTAATTATGTGGGGTTAATATTTTGTGTGGCACACTGGGTTCGGTAAATCTTGTTATAAGGTATATTAAACATGCAGCAGTTTTATGTAGTTGTAGCATGTAGGCAGTATTTGAGGGTGTTTGAGTACTCATTAATGAGGTTTTTTAATTGCCAATGTTTATGACTTGTATCTGGTGTTAAACTATATACTGTAGGCAGTTTTTGAGGGTGTTTGAGTTCTCATTAATGTTATTTTTAATTACAACTGTACATGACATGTATTTGGTGTTGAGTTATAACTAATTATGTGGGGTTAATATTTTGTGTGGCACACTGGGTTCGGTAAATCTTGTTATAAGGTATATTAAACATGCAGCGGTGTTATGTAGTAATTGTAGCATGTAGGCAGTATTTTGGGGCGTTTGAGTACTCGTTAATGAGGTTTTTTAATTACAAATGTTCATAACATGTATTTGGAGTTGAATTTTATTTAATTACGTGGGGTTAATATTTTTTGTGGCACACAGGGTTCGGTAAATTTGTTATAAGGTATATTAAACATGCAGCAGTTTTATGTAATTGTAGCATGTAGGCAGTATTTTTTGGGGTGTTTGAGTACTTGTATTGAGGTTTTTAATTACAACTAGTCATGACATGATATGGTTTTGAATTATATTTAATTATGTGGGAATAATATTTTGTGTGGCACACTGGGGTCGGTAAATCTTGTTTTAAGGTATATTAAACATGCAGCGTATTTATGTAATTGTACCATGTAGGCAGTATTTGAGGGTGTTTAAGTACTCGTTAACCAGGTTTTTTAAATACAAATGTTCATAACATGTGTTTGGTGTTGAATTATATACTCTGTAAGGTAAATATTTTGTGAGCCACACAGGGTTCCGTAAATATTGTCATAAGGTATATTAAAAATGTGGCAGTTTTATGTCATTGTAGAATGATAGGCAGTATTTTTCGGTGTTTGAGTACTCGTTAATGAGGTTTTTTAATTACAAATAATCATGACATGTCTTTGGTGTTGATATATAATTAATTATGTGGGGTTAATATTTGGTGTGGCACACTGGGTTTGGTAAATCTTGTTATAAGGTATATTAAACATGCAGCTGTTTTAGGTAATTGTAGCATGTAGGCAGTATTTGAGGGTGTTTGAGTACTCTTTAACTAGTTTATTAATTGCAAATGTTCATGACATGTATTTGGTGTTAAAATATAAATAATATTATATAGGCCTATAGTTAATATTTTGTGTTGCACACAGGGTTTGGTAAAGCTTGTTATAAGGTATATTAAACATGCAGCGGTTTTGTGTCATTGTAGCATGTAGGCAGTAGTTTTGGGTGTTTGAGTACTCGTTAATAAGGTTTTTTAATTGCAAATGTTCATAACATGTATTTGGTGTTGAATTTTATTTAATTACGTGGGGTTAATATTTTGTGTGGCACACAGGGTTCGGTAAATTTGTTATAAGGTATATTAAACATGCAGCAGTTTTATGTAATTGTAGCATATAGGCAGTATTTTTGGGTGTTTGAGTACTCGTTATTGAGGTTTTTAATTACAACTGGTCATGACATGATATGGTATTGAATTATATTTAATTATGTGGGAATAATATTTTGTGTGGCACACTGGGGTCGGTAAATCTTGTTATAAGGTTAAACATGCATCGGTTTTATGTAATTGTAGCATGTAGGCAGTATTTGAGGGTGTTTGAGTACTCGTTAACCAGGTTTTTTAAATACAAATGTTCATAACATGTGTTTGGTGTTGAATTATATACTCTGTAAGGTAAATATTTTGTGAGCCACACAGGGTTCCGTAAATATTGTTATAAGGTATACATTAAAAAGTGGCAGTTTTATGTCATTGAAGCATGATAGGCAGTATTTTTCGGTGTTTGAGTACTCGTTAATGAGTTTTTTTAATTACCAATGTTCATGACATGTATTTGGTGTTGATATATAATTAATTATGTGGGGTTAATATTGTGTGTTGCACACTGGGTTCGGTAAATCTTGTTATAAGGTATATTAAACATGCAGCGGTTTTATGTAATTGTAGCATGTAGGCAGTATTTGAGGGTGTTTGAGTACTCGTTAACTAGTTTTTTAATTACAAATGTTCATGACATGTATTTGGTGTGAAATTATAATTAATATTATAATTATATAGTTAATATTTTGTGTGGCACACAGGGTTTGGTAAAGCTTGTTATAACGTATATTAAACATGCAGCGGTTTTGTGTAATTGTAGCATGTAGGCAGTATTTTTGGGTGTTTGATTACTCGTTAATGAGGTTTTTTAATTAAAAATGTTCATAACATGTATTTGGTGTTGAATTATAATTAATTATGTGGTATTAATACTTTGTGGGATTAATATTTTGTGTGGCACACTGGGTTCGGTAAATCTTGTTATAAGGTATATTAAACATGCAGCAGTTTTATGTAATTGTAGCATGTAGGCAGTATTTGAGGGTGTTCGAATACTCATTAATGAGGTTTTTTAATTGCCAATGTTTATGACTTGTATCTGGTGTTAAACTATATACTGCAGGCAGTTTTTGAGGGTGTTTGAGTACTCATTAATGTTATTTTTAATTACAACTGTACATGACATGTATTTGGTGTTGAGTTATAATTAATTATGTGGGGTTAATATTTTGTGTGGCACACTGGGTTCAGTAAATCTTGTTATAAGGTATATTAAACTTGCAGCGGTTTTATGTAATTGTAGCATGTAGGCAGTATTTGAGGGTGTTTGAGTACTCGTTAACGACGTTTTTGAAATACATATGTTCATAACATGTGTCTGGTGTTGAATAACATATACATGTTTCTGGTGTTGAATTATATACTCTGTGAGATAAATATTTTTTTGAGCTACACAGGGTTTGGTAAATCCTGTTATAAGGTATATTAAACATGCAGTAGTTTTATGTAATTGTAGCATGTAGGCAGTATTTTTGGGTGTTTGAGTACTTGTTAATGAGGTTTTTTAATTTCAAATGTTCATGACATGTATTTGGTGTTAAATTATAATTAATTATGTGGGGTTAATATTTTGTGTGGCACACTGGGGTCGGTAAATCTTGTTATAAGGTATATTAAACATGCAGCTTGTTTATGTAATGGTAGCATGTAGGCAGTATTTGAGGGTGTTTGAGTACTCGTTAACTAGTTTTTTAATTACAAATGTTCTAAAAATGTGTCTCGTGTTGTATTATATACTCTGTGAGATAAATATTTTATGAGCCACACAGGGTTTGGTAAATCTTGTTATAAGGTATATTAAACATGCAGCGGTTTTATGTAATTGTACCATGTAGGCAGTATTTGAGGGTGTTTGAGCACTTGTTAATGAGTTTTTTTTAAATACAAATGTTCATGACATGTATTTGGTGTTGAATTATAATTAATTATGTGGGGTTAATATTTTGTGTGGCACACTGGGGTCCGTAAATCTTGTTATAAGGTATATTAAACATGCAGCTGTTTTATGTAATTGTAGCATGTAGGCAGTATTTGAGGGTGTTTGAGTACTCGTTAACTAGTTTTTTAATTACAAATGTTCATGACATGTGTCATGTGTTGAATTATATACATGTGTCTGGTGTTGAATTATATACTCTGTGAGTTAAATATTTTGTGAGCCACACAGGGTTTGGTAAATCCTGTTATAAGGTTTATTAAACATGCAGCAGTTTTATGTAATTGTACCATGTAGGCAGTATTTGAGGGTGTTTGAGTACTCGTTAATGAGTTTTTTTTAAATACAAATGTTCATGACATGTATTTGGTGTTGAATTATAATTATGTGGGGTTAATATTTTGTGTGGCACACTGGGGTCGGTAAATCTTGTTATAAGGTATATTAAACATGCAGCGGTTTTATGTAATTGTACCATGTAGGCAGTATTTTTTGGTGTTTGAGTACTCGTTAATGAGTTTTTTTAATTACAAATGTTCATGACATGTATTTAGTGTTGATATATAATTAATATTATATATAGTTAATATTTTTGTGTGGCACACAGGATTTGGTAAAGCTTGTTATAAGGTATATTAAACATGCAGCGGTTTTGTGTAATTGTAGCATGTAGGCAGTATTTTTTTGGTGTTTGAGTACTCATTAATGAGGTTTTTTAATTACCAATGTTTATGACTTGTATCTGGTGTTGAACTTTATACTGTGGGCAGTTTTTGAGGGTTTTTGAGTACTCATTAATGTTATTTTTAATTGCAACTGTACATGACATGTATTTGGTGTTGAATTATAATTAATTATGTGGGGTTAATATTTGTGTGGCACACTGGGTTCGGTAAATCTTGTTATAAGGTATATTAAACTTGCAGCGGTTTTATGTAATTGTAGCATGTAGTCAGTATTTGAGGGTGTTTGAGTACTCGTTACTGAAATACATATGTTCATAACATGTGTCTGATTTTGAATTATATACATGTGTCTGGTGTTGAATTATATACTCTGTGAGATAAATATTTTATGAGCCACACAGGGTTTGGTAAATCTTGTTATAAGGTATATTAAACATGCAGCAGTTTTATGTAATTGTAGCATGTAGGCAGTATTTAAGGGTGTTTGAGTACTCTTTAATGAGGTTTTTAATTTCAAATGTTCATGACATGTATTTGGTGTTAAATTATAATTAATTATGTGGGGTTAATATTTTGTGTGGCACACTGGGGTCGGTAAATCTTGTTATAAGGTATATTAAACATGCAGCGGTTTTATGTAATTGTACCATGCCGGCAGTATTTTTTGGTGTTTGAGTACTCGTTAATGAGTTTTTTTAATTACAAATGTTCATGACATGTATTTGGTGTTGATATATAATTAGTTATGTGGGGTTAATATTTTGTGTGGCACACTGGGTTAGGTAAATCTTGTTATAAGGTATATTAAACATTCAGCAGTTTTATGTAATTGTAGCATGTAGGCAGTTTTTGAGGGTGTTTGAGTACTCATTAATGTGATTTTTTATTACAA
Source organism: Plazaster borealis (assembly GCA_021014325.1). Classification (NCBI taxonomy): domain Eukaryota; kingdom Metazoa; phylum Echinodermata; class Asteroidea; order Forcipulatida; family Labidiasteridae; genus Plazaster; species Plazaster borealis. The sequence goes on from CM037475.1 coordinate 10,804,202, forward strand.
CTGTGCATGACATGATCTGGTGTTGAATATATTTAATTATGTGGGGTTAATATTTTGTGTGCCACACAGGGTTCGGTGAATCTTGTTATGAGGTATATTAAACATGCAGCAGTTTTATGTAATGTAGCATGATAGGCAGTATTTGAGGGTGTTTGAGTACTCGTTAACTAGTTTTTTAATTACAAATGTTCATGACATGTATCTGGTGTTGAATAAAATTTAATTATTTTGGGTAAATATTTTGTGTGGCACACTGGGCTCGGTAAATCTTGTTATAAGGTATATTAAACATGCAGCGGTTTTACGTATAATTGTAACATGTAGGCAGTATTTGAGGGTGTTTGAATACTCATTCATTAGGTTTTTTAATTACAAATGTTCATGACATGTATCTGGTATTTAATTATTACTGTGGGCAGTTTTTTAAGGGTGTTTGAGTACTCATCAATGAGAATTTTAATTTCAAATGTTCGTGACATGTATTTGGTGTTAAATTATAATTAATTATGTGGGGTTAATATTTTGTGTGGCACACTGGGGTCGGTTAATCTTGTTATAAGATATATTAAACATGCAGCGGTTTTATGTAATTGTAGCATGTAGGCAGTATTTTTTGGTGTTTGAGTACTCGTTAACTAGTTTTTTAATTACATATGTTCATGACATGTATTTGGTGTTGAATTATAATTAATTATATGGGTTTAATATTTCGTGGGCTCAGTAAATCTTGTTATAAGGTATATTACACATGCAGCAGTTTTATGTAATTGTAGCTTGTAGGCAGTATTTGGGGGTGTTTGAGTACTCCTTAACAAGGTTTTTTAATTACAAATGTTCATAACATGTGTCTGGTGTTGAATTATAGTTAACTGTGTGAGGTAAATATTTTGTGAGCCACACAGGGTTCGGTGAATCTTGTTATGAGGTATATTAAACATGCAGCAGTTTTATGTAATGTAGCATGATAGGCAGTATTTGAGGGTGTTTGAGTACTCGTTAATGAGGTTTTTTAATTACAAATGTTCATAACATGTATTTGGTGTTGAATTATATTTTATTATGTGGGGTTAATATTTTGTGTGGCACACAGGGTTCGGCAAATCTTGTTATAAGGTATATTAAACATGCAGCAGTTTTATGTAATTCTAGCATAAAGCGCGTGTACTTGTTTGTGTTTGAGTACTCGTTAATGAGGTTTTTTTAATTACATATGTTCATGACATGTATTTGGTGTTGAATTATAATTAATTATGTGGGGTTAATATTTTGTGTGGCACACTGGGTTCGGTAAATCTTGTTATAAGGTATATTAAACATGCAGCGGTTTTATGTAATTGTAGCATGTAGGCAGTATTTGAGGGTGTTTGAGTACTCATTAATGAGGTTTTTAATTACAAATGTTCATGAGATGTATCTGGTTTTGAATTATATACTGTAGGTTGTATTTGAGGGTGTTTGAGTACTCATCAATGAGAATTTTAATTACAACTGTTCATGACATGATCTGGTGTTGAATTATAATTAATTATGTGGGGTAAATATACTATGTGGCACATTGGGGTCGGTTAATCTTGTTATAAGATATATTAAACATGCAGCGGTTTTATGTAATTGTAGCATGTAGGCAGTATTTTTTGGTGTTTGAGTACTCGTTAACTAGTTTTTTAATTACAAATGTTCATGACATGTATTTGGTGTTGAATTATAATTAATTATGTGGGGTTAATATTTTGTGTGGTACACTGGGTTCGGTAAATCTTGTTATAAGGTAGATTAAACATGCAGCGGTTTTATGTAATTGAAGCATGTAGGCAGTATTTGAGGGTGTTTGAGTACTCGTTAACAAAGTTTTTGGAATACAAATGTTCATAACATGTGTCTGGTGTTGAATTATATACTCTGTGAGATAAATATTTTGTGAGCCACACAGGGTTTGGTAAATCTTGTTATAAGGTATATTAAACATGCAGCAGTTTTATGTAATTGTAGCATGTAGGCAGTATATTTGGGTGTTTGAGTACTCGTTAATGAGGTTTTTTAATTTCAAATGTTCATGACATGTATTTGGTGTTAAATTATAATTAATTATGTGGGGTTAATATTTTGTGTGGCACACTGGGCTCGGTTAATCTTGTTATAAGGTATATTAAACATGCAGCTGTTTTATGTAATTGTAGCATGTAGGCAGTATTTGAGGGTGTTTGAGTACTCGTTAACTAGTTTTTTAATTACAAATGTTCATGACATGTATTTGGTGTTGAGTTATAATTAATTATGAGGGGTTAATATTTAGTGTGGCACACTGGTTTCGATAAATCTTGTTTTAAGGTATATTAAACATGCAGCGGTTTTATGTAATTGTAGCATGTAGGCAGTATTTAAGGGTGTTTGAGTACTCATATATGAGGTTTTTTAATTACAAATGTTCACGAGATGTATCTGGTTTTGAATTATATACTGTAGGTTGTATTTGAGGGTGTTTGAGTACTCATCAATGAGAATTTTAATTACAACTGTTCATGACATGATCTGGTGTTGAATTATAATTAATTATGTGGGGTAAATATACTATGTGGCACACTGGGTTCTGTAAATCTTGTTATAAGGCAGTTTTATGTCATTGTATTATGTTAGGCAGTATTTAAGGGTGTTTGAGTACTCGTTAACGAGGTTTTTTAATTACAAATGTTCATAACATATATCTGGTGTTGAATTATATACTCTGTGAGATAAATATTTTGTGAGCCACACAGGGTTTGGTAAATCTTGTTATAAGGTATATTAAACATGCAGCAGTTTTATGTAATTGTAGCATGTAGGCAGTATATTTGGGTGTTTGAGTACTCGTTAATGAGGTTTTTTAATTTCAAATGTTCATGACATGTATTTGGTGTTAAATTATAATTAATTATGTGGGGTTAATATTTTGTGTGGCACACTGGGCTTGGTTAATCTTGTTATAAGGTGTAATAAATATGCAGCGGTTTTATGTAATTGTAGCATGTAGGCAACATTTGAGGGTGTTTGAGTACTCGTTGACTAGTTTTTTAATTACAAATGTTCATGACATGTATTTGGTGTTGAATTATAATTAATTATGTGGGGTTAATATTTAGTGTGGCACACTGGGTTCGGTAAATCTTGTTATATACGGTATATTAAACATGCAGCGGTTTTATGTAATTGTAGCATGTAGGCAGTATTTAAGGGTGTTTGAGTACTCATATATGAGGTTTTTTAATTACAAATGTTCACGAGATGTATCTGGTTTTGAATTATATACTGTAGGTTGTATTTGAGGGTGTTTGAGTACTCATCAATGAGAATTTTAATTACAACTGTTCATGACATGATCTGGTGTTGAATTATAATTAATTATGTGGGGTAAATATACTATGTGGCACACTGGGTTCTGTAAATCTTGTTATAAGGCAGTTTTATGTCATTGTATTATGTTAGGCAGTATTTAAGGGTGTTTGAGTACTCGTTAACGAGGTTTTTTAATTACAAATGTTCATAACATATATCTGGTGTTGAATTATATTTAATTATGTCGGGTAAATATTTTGTGTGCCACACTGGGTTCGTAACCCTTGTAATTATTTACAAGTATCTTTTGTGGAGTGGGAGATGACAACCTTTAGGTGGTCCACCCTGTTCTCGACTAATGTCATCCAACCAATCTATTCGCTACTTTCATAGTGGCCTGTTTGTCTTGTAATATCTTTTCAGTATACGTATTTCATTGCTATCAATGCTCATTAACTAATATCAATCACTTTACTTTTAAATTTTAAGTTTTTTTTTTTTTGCAATGCATGCACAGTAAGTTTAAGTTCTTTTGCCAGGTAGTTGAACATTATACATGTATGGCTTAGTGTGAAATAAATACATATTATAAAGTGTTTATCATGTGAAAGAAGATTTTGTTTTAGGGGGGCTAAACAAAACCGGGTGGGGTCCAGGGGCCGGCCTTGCCGCCCTGGTGGGGTCCAGGGGCAACACCTGGGTGGGGGTCCAGGCGGCGATGCCCCCTGAAGCTCTGGGTTTTTGGCGTTTTGTGGGGTGAAATATAGACACACTTTTTAAGCACTTCAGATTCATATCAATCTTCTAAATTTACTGGACAAATTTCTGTAACATCGATGGTTTGGTCCAGGGGCGAAGCTCCGTTGGGGTCCTGAAGGTTTTAACTTTTGGCGTTCAGGGGTGAAAAATCAAGCATCCGTGTGCCTAAACACACTGGAGAAATAGCAACACTTTTTAAGCACTTCTGATCCATATCACTCTTCTAATTTTACTAAAAGAAAATGTTAATCCCACAAATCACGCGTTTGGATCTGGTCGCTGCATCATCTGGTTTCATGCATATTCATTAAAAGCATTAGTGGGCAAAATCTGGCGTTTCTGAAATTCAAGCTTAGTGTAGTCTTTACACTTGAATTCCGGAACGACATTAACTATATTTTATTCCGGACAAATTGGCACGTCTATGGGCGGCCATTGGGGCAAAAAATCAAACGTTTAAAATGAAAAACAAAACAAAAAAAGAATGTAATAAACACAAAAGAAATGAAACTAAACAAGAAATAGTTGAAACTAAACAAAATTAATGAAATCGCACAAAAAAACACCAAAATAAAATTTTTAAAATAAACAAAAGTAATAAAATTATAAAGATTTAATTAAAAATCCACTTAAAAGTGTTGAGGATACACTTTTAAATTTAAAATCCAAGAACAAAAGTATAAATAAAAGTCTACAAAATTAAACCTACAATCCAAACATGAAACAGTAATAATACAAATATTTCCTCCCCCAAATAAAGAATTAATAAGTGAACAAATACAACAACAATAAAAATAACTAAATGACTAAACAAATAAAATAAATAAACCAAAAGTAACTTAAAGTATAGAAAGTAGATTATACAAAGTATAGCCTATTTAACCATTAAAGGAACGTTACAGAACTGGTAATTAAAATTGTCTTTAAGATCACAGATTTACATCAAACTTACACGGTCTAATGATGATGATAGTAGAAAAAATCCCTAGAAATAGTTCTGTCTGAAATGCCATATTTGATGAGAAATAAATAAAACTAATTTCCGATTGTAGTTATCGCTCATGAGCGTTTTATTCATGCATTGTATAACACATGCAAATGTGTAATCGGTTTTTCACTATTTCCTCATTAACCAGATGGCCGATCGATCTCAAACTTCTACAGGTTTGTCAGTTTATGTATATGGTGGATTATATAAAGTGCTTACAACTGTTTTGTTAGCAAAAACCAATTCTGTAATGTTCCTTTAACAATAACTAAATGCCTGCCGCATAGAACTTTGTAAAAAGAAAACCAAACCCCAAACACACAGAACAAACTCAATGATACTGCGCGCGCCATACATAATACAATAACGAAATAAACGAACAACGCAGAAATAAACGAAAAACTCAGAAATAAATCATCCCGTCGGAAATAAACGAACAACTCAGAAATAAATCATCCCGTCGGAACTTACCGAGACAATCCGAGTACCCGAAAATAAACACGCGCTCGCTCACACACCTTCCGGGCTGGCCGCTGGCGGCTGACACTGACAGCTGTTTGTGTGGTGGGCGGTTGGTTGCTTAAAGGCCCTGTACACTATTGGTAAGATCGAAAAACGCAAATGTTCACAGATTCACACACAACTTACATGATTAAAAGTAAGTAATGGTTGAAAGGGTTCCTTAAAATATTTCTGCCTAAAATGCTATCGTTTCTTAGAAATGAGTAAAACAATAGTTTTTATCACGCGGGATATTTTGAAAAATTAGAAAACACATAAGGTCTCTTTTCACTATTTTGTCGTGATCTCGATGACCAATTGAGCTCAAACTTTTACAGGTTTGTTTGTTCATGCATATGTTGAATCACACAAAATGTGGACACTGATTTTGAGCTGTTACCAAAAGTGTACAATACCTTTAAAAGAATTTGTTAACCTCCAATACCAGTAAAAATTGTTTTTTTAGCCCAGATTCTTGAAGACTGTTACACTGGGAATGCCAAATTTTTGAGCTGTCTAGTTTGGTCCAAAATTAGTGGTTAATTAAGCACAGTTATACATACGCCATTTTCCATCTATAGCACGTAACTGTGCATATGCGGTTGAGTAAACTACCTCTTTAAAAGAATTGTTGTCCTTCATTTAGTAGGCTATATAATAAAAAAAAATCCCAGAATATTGAAGACTGTTACACTGTGCACACTAAATTTTGGAGCTGGCTAATTTGGTCCACTAATAAGTGGTTAACTAAGCACAGTTATACAGATGCCATTTTCCATCTATAACACGCACAATCCAAGCATTTTAGTCAACTACCTCTTTAACAGAGTTTGTACCCTTCATATCAGAATTTTTTGTTTAGCCCCGAATCTTGAAGACTGTTACACTGGGTACACCAAATTTTAAACTGGCTAATTTGGGTCCACTAATTAGTTGTTAATTAACCACAGCTATACATACGCCATTTCCATCATACGCACAATTGACAATAATGCGGTTGAGTAAACTATAAGCTCTAGAATTTGTACACTTCGTAATGAGTAAAAGTGTTAGTTTAAGGCCAGAATCTTCAAGACTGTTACACTGGGCATAACAATTTTTTGAGCTGGCTAATTTGGGTCACTAATTGGTGGTTAATTAACCACAGTTATACAGACGCGATTTTCCATCTATAATACGCACAATGCCTATTTGAGTCAATACCTTTTCAAAAGAGTTTGTATCCTTCATTAAAAATAATATGTTTCGTTTCCCCTTATACCTCTCTCAGTCCCTCTTGGTTTCTCTATGATGACCATTCCTTTTATGAAAAGCGTTATCAGCTTCATATAAACTCAAACGTGGAAGATCACCCTAGTGTAAACCCGGTTCGTAAAGAAAGCGGGGGGCCAGTCTAATTAATGCGGACACCAAAAATGACGGGGAGCGTCGACGGGTTCTTTAAGGGCTGGAAACTCACCGGCTCTTTTCAGATCCACCTTATTGAAACAAAAAAGATTTTGACCATGTTTGTTTTCATAAAAACTATGTAATAAACATGTAATTTTCTTTTTTGTTGGCCTCTAGCATGTCCTACTCAAACTCCTAAACTATCGATGTCCATCTATTTTGTTCGTTACCCCTTATAGTTTCGTTACCTCTCTCATCAGTCCCTCTTGGTTTCTTTATGATGACCATTCATTTTATGAAAATCGTTATCAGCTTCATAGCTTCATGGAAGATCACCGTATTTATGTAAACCTGCTCGTAAAAGACCGGGATTTTATATCCCTATAAAAAATAAACAACGTTTTTGCTTTCGAGTATAGTGGTTTTCCCTTTTTCTATCAACCACCCTGCAGCCAACCCACCCACTCTTCTATATCTTCATACACCACTCTTCTTCCCTGAGACTCCTTTCTCTTTCTCCTTCTTTTTTGTTCCTTTACACCTCCGTAATCCTCGCCCCCACCCTCTGTCCTTCTTTCTTTACGACTCCCCTCCCCTAACTTTCCTTTCGCCTTCCACCCTTGCTGCGCCTCTCCCACCTTCCTGCTTTACCTACAGTTATTATTTCATTTGTTTATCTGCTTTTCCCTCCCCTCCCGGCCCTCCCTCCCCAGCCTTCTTCTGTTTCTCACCCCCTATACCAACCCCTCCCAAAAACAAAACCCCACCCCCACTCTCCTCTTCGTAACCAATATCCTGACCAGCAGGGTGCACCACACTAAATAAACTCCCATAGCTTACAGTGCAAAATGCTAAACATTCAAAAATACAAAAACAATAGTTAGACGTCTCACAGCTTTTTACAGTAAAGGGAAAATTATCCATTGACTCTTGAACTTTTATCCTCTGCTCAATTTAATATGGGGAGTCCCAAGGCCCGGAGAGTTGTTCTCCCTCTAAATAAAAACACCCCTACAGCAGTGAAATTTTCCAAACGTCCGAGCACCAATCTTGAAAATGTCCATATAATACACCTCTCGGCAAACAGGACCATTTTTTCTGGGCCTTTTACGTCATCCAAAATACCTCAAGTTGGAATTCAACAACCCCCAGGTCACAAACAAAATGGGAAACATTTTTTTACGTTCCCCCTTCTTGGGGCTCTCAAATCTGTCTCATATTTTGATAGCGTAGCCTATAATATTAAAGAGGTCGACGCTCTGTTTTCTCCCTTAGTGGGGTGCACCCATCGGCTCCAAGTTTGTCAATAACACGACCTGACCTTACCTACACAACCAACAGACTTCAACCCCTGGCGGTGTCACAACACATGCGCAGACGCATGGCATGAGATGTCGGGTACTTGCACGCTTGCAAACCACAAACGATCGATCACACTAAAACGACTAAAACGGCTCAGGACTTTATTGTTGCAACTATGTCAAAAAGACTTAACAGAGGCAAAAAACGCGTGAGGTCTCGAAATGAATTCAAATATTTTACTGAGAAATTACTTTTACTCAAAAACGACGTTACTTCAGAGGGAGCCGTTTCTCACGTTTTATACTATCGACAGCTCTCCATTGATCGTTACCAAGTAAGTTTTAATGCTAACAATTATTTTGAGTTATTACCAATAGTGTCCAGTGGTAGTTTACTCAAATGCATGGGCAACTGCGTGTTATACAGATGGAAAACGGCGTCTGTATAACTGTGCTTAAATAACCATTAATTAGTGGACCAAATTAGCCAGCTCAAACATTTGGTGTGCCCAGTGTATAACAGTCTTCAAGATTCTGGGCTTGCCTTAAACTTACATTTTTACTCATAACGAAGGGTACAAATTCTTTCAAATATGTTTTAGTATTAAAGCGTGTACAATCATGTACATATTTGCATACACGCACATTGTCTCCGTGTTTGAGGCTCATTTTCTAACATTTACTGATTTGTTTTTTCTTTGTTTAAAGCTTTCGAATGACTTATAGCTATAAAAATTTCATTTTATCAAATAAAAATCGGTAAGTTATAGGAAATATTTCAGTTTTCGTTCGGATAGAATAACGGATTCTCCGACAGAAATGAGCCAATGAGACATTTTGTCACCTCCCTGTACTGCATGTGTTCTAATTGTCTGAATATGCGGCTGGCCATTCCGCGAATATGCGGCTGGCTATTTCGGGCCCAATACTGCATACTTGTTTAATATAGCGCCCTCCATAGTCATGTTAACGCTAATATGCGCATAATTTATTCGCTTGCCCATCGGCTCAGTGCGTTTTCGCGGTCGTAGCCACGACCGCCTCCCGGGCGGTATGCCCCGACGAGTAGGAGAGGGCCGCCGCGGTGTGCGTCGAAGCGCCGGCCGTGAGGCCGCGTCTGACTGTTTTGGCCATAATTATGGTATCACTCGCCAATATTAACCGAACAGATATTGGTTTTACGAGCCGCAAAACGTACATCCAGATCGTTTGGTTTTAAGTGCTGATTAATGAACACTCTGTGCCCCCTCCACCCATTTCAAATCCATAGGCCTCGTGGGCTTTGTGATCATAAAAACACACAATAAATGCTACATTTTAGGCCTATAAGCTCTTGTGTAGTGCATGATCTCAATGTTTTTGCGGCTGTTTTTACCGTCCGCGCAAACAATACAAGTTTATGCCCCTATTCCTACTTCCACGTCGAGTCTTAATAAGTTGTTTATTTTTTGTATAATGCAGAGCAGTCAGAAACTGGCAAAAATTATGAAATCATTCAATAGGACTCATTGGAGATTCTGGCAGTATGGTTAGCCCAGGGCTGAAATACCGTCGGTACAATTTTGGTTTGCATAATATTCCTGCTAATAAACAAATCGAGCCCTCAAAGTTCCAGTTTTAAGTCATAAAGTCAGTGCCGTGGAGGTAACACTGCGTGTAATACAAGATAGTTTTTAAAACAATGAAAATAGCCTACTACAGCTCATAAAATGTAACTTTTTATTCACGGCTAAATTTTAATATCGAAAATCCAGATTTTAAAGGAGGGGGAACCACCCGGGCACCCGGGGCACGGCACAGACATCAAAGGGAGGGGGTATATAGTCATAAAACGTCACTTCCATGATGTGCCGCAAATACACCGATCCTTTGCTTGTAATGTCATTAATATGCCCATGAAATTAGACCTCTAAAGTTTGAGGCGCTAATAAATTGCAGAGTACAAACATGGAGGAATAAAATGTATAGGCCTAGTTATTATAGCAGTTTTCCACTATTTTTTATTAATTTCTTCACGTACCAATCTGAGAAACGTATCTGACAGTAACGTTTCTCAGATTAAAATTTGGGGGGATAAAAACTGTTATCTATTATAAACGATTGATTTACCAGTGGCATAATTTCACATAAGCACAAAAATTCTACTTAATAGGCCTAAAGGTTACAAGCAAAACTATGTCAAGTGTACGCCTACCATTTTGTGACAGGTTTCCTGTTTGCTTAAAAATAGGGGGCCTCTAAAGCTCAGTAAAGCAAAACATGCTCGAAGAAATTGGCCCCATGAGTGTTGTGCTAACCGCGTTTCAACAAAACTATTTGGCGTTTGCCGATTGGATTTCATTCTTATGCCAGCAGTGGGTTGGCCAAGCAGAGAATGATCGTTGCCTTCAGTCCGAGAGAGCTGCTGTCTCACGGACAAACTATAGGTATAGGCCTACGTGTTTCATAATCGTTTTCAGGCCGTGTTACAGTATACAAATATTGAGTGGCTCAGAGTGGAATGGGAGGAATATTATCGCAAGGTAAAATTTGGACTGTTCTATTTCACGAGGCGAAGCCGAGTGAAATGGAACAGTCCAAATTTTACCGACATATAGATCCTTGTCATTTGATGTATTTTAAAAGTTGCCATGTTTGTGAGTTTGTTTGACAACCGAAAATCATATAGCGCCGCGTAGCGGCAACGATTAATAGCAATCGGATCACAACCTTTTGCACAGGTGCTCCTTTGTTTTAGCAGCGGCGCGGCGGCGCTGTACTGCTCAAAAACATTGGGAACAAGGATGATCCTAACTGTTGAATGGGAAATGCTATTCCCCATGGGCGAATAGGTCTTTTTGATCGCCGGTGCGGATGGGAGTAATAGTGAATGTCACGTGAAGTAAGTTCCACCAATCAAATGACAAGGATCTGTATGTCAGTTATATAATGTGCTATACACGTATAGAAGGCCCTATATCCCGGCAGGCTAAAACAGTTAGGCTACCTCATTTTACGAAATTACATGGATGCATGATGCATAAAACGAGGGTTCTTTTTACCCTTTTTAAATTTAAAGCATGTTCTGAGGCTCTGATGCAAGTTATGCTGCATCGCAGACCCTTGGTTATGGAGCGTAATCCGACAGGAACACATTAAGAAAAAAGTGAGTATAGAAAAGATAACGAATGATCGTCATCCCTTTTGTTGTACATCACTCGAAAAATGTTTGGGGAAAAAAAACCCTCCACGTCATCCTTGAAATACTGAATAGTCACTCCTCAACCGCCATCGAGGGAACGCTGGACCCTGTCGCGCCAGCCTGTTCCAGTGGGGCCCTACGCCGCCTCTCCAAGCTGTGATTGTGGAGAGTTTCAAACAATGAATCACATAGTGAATGACTGTCCCTTACCAGACTAGACGGTTGAATCAAGGCCCTAACACTGCGAGGAAGCTGCCCTGGAGTGGCTGGCGGAGAGAGCGTGCTGAACGCATACGACAACAACAACTGCAAAAGTAAATAAAAAAAGCAATTCCCTATAAACTGTTAGGGGGCCTACCTTTTTATAAATTAAGCTCTATAATTTTCAACAACCAAACAAAACATCAATCGAACGTGCTCACCGAATGTCTGTTTGGTGATTTAAAAAAACAAAAAAGTAGAAGGCGTTTCTTTTTCATTCTAAAAAGTCAATTATTTAAAAATTTTGATGCACTGTAAATAAAATAAACAAAATTATTTCACATCGAATTTTTTTAAATAAAAATGCAACTTTGTTTTAATTGTATTTCGCGTTTTTTGTTGTTCGCTCTAATAATTTTAACTAAAGTATATGATTGATATACTTGAATTGTCTTGAGAAAACAGAACTGGATAAGTGCTTTATCGAGAAAGTCTCCACAGAAGTCATCGTTTTCTTTTAGGGACTGAAACTGATCCATCCAAAACATGTTCCTTTCAATTCGTTGGTTATGGGTGCTGAAACCATATATAAAACATCTCAACTGATTCATCCAAAACATGTTCCTTTCAATTTGTTGGTTATGGGTGTAGCTGAAACCATATATAAAACATCTCATTGCGAGAGTATCTTCATGATTATATTTCAAGAATTTCTTCATTGTATTCAATGTATTTATTTTCTGTCCCTAAATTGCTGCGGATTCTTGGTGGACATCCCATTCTACTCTGTATCTCCTTCGACAAAATATCCAGCCACACGTTTGGGATTACTGTTTTTATGATAGGCATACATCCATTATGATGTATCTTGAGAAGCCGCCGATAGCACCATACAAATCCCAAGGCTTCAATTTTGTCATAAGAATCAACACGCCACATAATTGGGACCAGGGTTGAAGTACGGCGAAGACGTGTCGGCGAATGGTAATTCAATACAGGATCCAGTACTAATGTGTAGCAAAAATATTACTGTTTCCTGGCTCACAACTAATCCTGTATGTGGAATGCATTTTAGAATTAGATGCATAATTTTATAGCCGTGCATAGTGGCGTAAATTACTAAGGGGGGAGGGGGAGGCACGTGCCCCCTTTATGTCCGTGCCCCCGGTTGCCCCCCCCCCCACCCTCATATGAAGTCTGGACTTTTTGGATTGAACGTTTTCAGAGTTAATGTGATAATTTCGATGTTTTAAAAACTATGTTCATTTACACGCAGACAATGTCTTTGTTTTTACACTAACTCCAGATTATCTTACACAAAATAATAATTTACATTAAAAAGGCGCTGAAAAGGTTGGGTTTTTTTAAGAAAAAGGCAAACGGAAACTTGGCCAGAAGTGCCTCCCTAGTAAGAAAAACAAATTGTGTGCCTCCTATTGTGTCCCCCTAATATGTTGTTACCCTATAGTTACGGCGCTGGCCGTGCATTTGGCCATACCTGCTTAGTTCGAGTTCCAGAAAGTGAGCCACCTCAAGTATGTCCGGTGTGATTTTTTTTCCCCGGTACCTTAGCTGACCTCAGTAATCGATGCAGTGTTCTCAGGCTTAAATCTATACCATCAACAGATCTCATGCACGTCAGAATTTCTCTTTGTCTCAGTCCTAACTGAAAATAAATCCCGATTTTTCCAATAACATCGTCCATAAACTGGATACAAGGAAGTGCAACTCGAATGTATATTCATGCGTTCATGATCGTGTTGGTACATGATAGTTCATCATAAATACACGATTGTTATCGTGTTCGTACACATAATAGTTATCGTGTACGTACATGATAAATAGCGTGTACGTACACGAAAAGAGTGGTTTTGTTTTATTCATTTGGTGGCACTATACTCTTCCGTAGAATAAAGGCCTTCTTTTACAAACTCAAGTAAAAACCGTTGAAAATACACACAAGCGTGTATAGAAACTGCCTTGTTTTTTAATTCAAAAACTGGTGCACTTATTTTAATATTGACGTCACTTTTTGCAATTTGCCGAACAACAGCAGGCCCAAGCGTCAATATTTGCGCGATCAAATCCGCGAGAATAAATTGCATCCATGATATTTATGATTTGAGGCAAGGTCTCGAAATATGATATGAAAACTGACTGACATCAACAAAGAGTTTTATGGCCCGATTAATGCACAAAATACATGTAACATGCAGTAGGCCTATGTTTGTAAACATGGCTGATGGACGTGAAATAATGTTGGGATCCCCACAATATTTGTTGTCTTTAGGGCCTAACTATCACTTATCATTGGCGGTTTTTTTGTTTGTAAATGAAAGTGTAAACTTTCTCGAATCTATAAAAAATAACTATTCAAAATTTTAACTTCAGGGACACGTTGCCTTGGATCGGGCGAGTCGGTCTATCAAAAGCTTTTGTAACCGTTTGTTATAAAATGCATATGGTTAGAAAGACGTTTTAAAAGTAGAATACAATGATCCACACAAATATGTCTCGAAATCGCGTGGTGTTCCTTTTACATCGTGAACAAACACGGTCGGCCATTTTGTGGAGTCAACTTTTTGAGAGCTGTTGATAGTATAAAACATAGGAAACGACTTCCTCTGAAGTAACGTAGTTTTTGAGGGAGAGGTAATTTCTCACTAAAATAATAAAAACTTCTTGCAAGAAGTTTTATTCCTATCTGAAAGCACACAAATTTGTACAACGAGGGTGTTTTTTCTTTCATCATTTTCTTGCAACTTCGATGACCAATTGAGCCCAAATTTTCACCGGCTTGTTATTTTATGCATATTATGTTGGGATACACCAAGTGAGAACACTGGTCTTTTACAATTTCCAAACGTGTTCAGTGCCTTTAAACAAAAATTTGAACTGTTACCACGTTGCTCAGTTCTTTAGCCTGGGGAAACACTGCCATGCGTGTAACGATGTGGAAGAGGAAATACATGGACAATTAGCTAACACCTCCTCCACACTGTTATTCTCCTGTGTAAAAAAACGTTGTGTAAAACAGTTTTCAAACAACTTGTGTGACTTTTACACAACGTTGTGTACTCTTTTCCAAGTTGTGTAAATGCTAGGTTGTGTAAAGTTATTTGATGTTATAAATCGATAAATCCTCCCAAACTGAATTTTACACAACTTGTTGTGTAAACTTTGAAGCACGTGATCAGAAAGCAACCAATCACGAAGTACCATTGTTTGACAAAAACTTTACGGAAAACAAAAATGGCTGACGTGCTTTGCCCGCTACTGTCGACTGAAGCAGTGAGGATTTGAAGATTTTGTTCAATGTGGCGGTAAGTAAATAACAATTCACTTATTTTAACAAAAAGTACGAAGAAGTACTGTAATAGAGGCCCACTGTGTTCGGGTACTATCAGTTGGCTTTCGGTAAATTAGCCCAAAATGATGTTTTTACCGCGGCGATGACGGCGCGGGTCGCAATGGCCATGTTGCAACACTGCACTGTGCAGCGAAAGTTTAGAGTTTGCGTGTAACTATAAGATTTTCAACCCTCCATAGTCAGACCAATATTAGGCCCAAGAGAGACAAACGACCCATGAGAAGTTTGGTCATACAATGCAGACACCTTTAACCATAAGTTTTGTAATTTGAACGATAGTTTTTCAAACATTTTTTGCTGTTTTTTCCGACTAGAAAATGAGAGTTCTGTTCCGTCAACTCGGCCTATCTCCACTTCATTGTACATGTACATCGTACATACATAGTACATTGTGTAGTCGTCCCCCGGGCACCACGCACAGACCACCCGCGTGTGATGCACAGCGTGCGGTGTGTGAATTGAAGGCTTGAAGATTTTCCATTGAAATTTTTTTCGTGTAAATTTCTGATGACTGGAGATAGATTTTTTCATCCAAAACACTGTTTAGCTGGAATAGTATTTCTTTAGAATTCATAATTATTTGTGTTTGGAATGATTTGGTATGATACAAAAAAGTATAACTGCAAAACTTGGAAGAGATCTTGGCATCATTCATTGCGAAAAAAGTGAAAAGCAACTCAGAGATTTACGCTCATGCTTCAGCACTAACCAACCTCAAGTGTTGGGAACTAGTGGACCCCTTATATTTTTCTAGTAGCCTACTCTCAGCTACTTTGTGTTAAGTGTCTGTTCATCTATTTTAAAACTGGCTTTCTTTTTAAACAGGATGTGGTACGTGACAGATATCCAATGGTCAGCATTCCTGCAAGGGAACATTCACAGCCTTTCATCCTTCTACTTGGTGGAATCTGATTCAGCCCAAACTAGGTCTTCACGATAGTAGTTGAATTCTGTACTTCAAGCTATGGACAAGTGCATGAAGATCATTTATGTGTTGGATGTAGACTTATCAGCCACAATGCTAGTACAAGCGTGTATTGTTAGATGATGCAAGGAGAATGGCAAAAACAGCTGCCTTGAAGTACCGACATCACTGACTGGAGTAGATGAACAATACTTGTTTCATTGGAGAGTTGAAAATGAACAATTGACTGCAAAACAGTATTTTTCAAGGGGAGCGGACAGTTTGCTTCACCTGTTGTATTGCTTTTTGTGTTCTAGGTGTGCGTCATTTTATCAAAATAATACAGTTTGTCTCAGTGACGAGACCCAGCGTGCAATGCTTTTGAAATTCGCACTTGTCCCATAAAAACAGATAAGTTCCAAAAATAAATATTTAAAAACCTGCTTGCGCATAGCACTAATTTAAACAAAAAAACAAAAAAATTGTATTACAGTTTAATGCATGTTGCAAAAGACACTGTGACAGCCCTGGCCAAGTTCTCTCCTGGACCATTTTGTCGACAAGAGGCCGATATTGCCTGGTGCCCAACACATGTTTTCTATCATAAAGACCAGTTAATGTTGACCACTGGTTGACAATAAAATTGTGGTCATTGGGCAAACTTGGCCCTATTGGTTGCTGTTGTTGTAGTTGCTTGCTCTGGACTTGTAATGATTGAATATGTATTTTGGTGTAGTTGTGGCCAATAAAACTCACATAAAAATTATTTAAAACAAGTTGCTGAATTGTATACTTATTATGTGTCTATACTTCACTTAAAAAATGGGCATTCCACAACTAAATAGTAATATTCAACTATTGTGAAGAAAAGTTTACCGATTGCTCTGTAAGCCGTTAACACAACTAATTGGGTACTTTTAAACATAATTTTGTAAAATTGTAAACCAATTATTGTGTAAACCGTTTACACAACTAGTTGGGTAAATTAATTTTACACATAATTGTGTAAAATTGTAAACCAATTATTGTGTAAACCGTTTACACAACTAGTTGGGTAAATTAATTTTACACATAATTGTGTAAAATTATCACACAACTGTTGTTTACAAATTACACAACTGGGGTTGTGTAAGCTGTTTACACAACAGTTGCTAGGTTCATATAGTAAACAGGGGTTGTGTAAAATTTTACACAACTTGTGCAAGATTTTACACAACCGAAATAACAGTGCAAGGTGAAATCAATGTCCTGCTTTCAGTGTTTTTTTCACAAGATTTTCATGAACGACACCTTAAAAGAAAGATGAATGTACTTTTTCAATCTGATCTCTTGATATCTCCCAGTGTTTCTTTCACAATATTTTAATGAGCGCCCTCTTGAAAGATGAATTTGTAAATGTACTTTTCAAATTTGATTTCTTGCTTTATCTTCCAGTGTTTCTTTCACAAGTTTTTCATTAACGCCATCTTAAAAGAAAGATGAATGTACTTTTCCCAATCCGATCTCTTGATATCTCCCAGTGTTTCTTTCACAAGATTTCAATGAACGACATTTGAAAAATGACTTCCATGCTTTTGACAAATCCAAACCAAATGAAGTAGTACCAAACCACTCCACGTGTTTTACCGCTCCTTCATATGGCTTTGTTAGCAAGGGTGTCTACAAGATTATTTTGTTTGGAGTACATACAGACATTTTCAAAAACGAGGCTATATAAAGATGTTCTGTTTGTCGTCTGCACCGCGGCTACTGGCCAAACACTTGGGGAGTGCATGCTATCCCTGTCTCAAAAATATCGATGTTGAAGAGGATATGCACATGGGAAATTAGCCGAACTCATTTCCAAAGTTTCATCAATGTGAAGCGAACCACGACTCCCATCTGAACTCCTACCGTTAGTGTTTCTTTCACAGTGTAGGATTTTCATGAACGCCATCTTGAAAGATGAATTGGTAAATGCGTAGATGAAGGGATTAATGGCGCTGTTGATGAAGCCTAACCAAACAAGCTTATACCACTGTCTACATGTTTGAGGGCACCATGGGCCAATCACAACAATTATATTGAAGGGTAACCAGCAGATCAGTAGAGCTCCAATCACGATGCCTATGGTCTTTACCGCTTTATACTTGGGATTCGAAACTTTTGATATACCGGAACCGGGTCCTTCAGCTCCGACGCCGCCTCGGTGTATACGCAATGCGTCTTGACCGGCATCACCACTTAGTGCCATCCGCCCCCGTTGTACTCTCCCAATGTGTGCTCGAGCTGCCAGGAACACCTTGGTGTAAAGTATTCCTATTACAGTTGCAGGAATGAAGAAAATAGCAATGGATGGGAAAACATCGAAATAAGAGTTGCCATACTGCAGGCAACTGATGGCTGACCCTGACACAACATGTTGGTAAATGACCAGAGAGATCGACCCACCTAGAGAGAGACACCAAAGTGCGCCAATGATGGCGAGTGACATTTTTCTGGACATTCTCACCGGGTAAGTCATGGGATGAACAATCGCTATGTATCGATCAACAGATATAACGCACAGGTGCAAAATAGATGATGTACACGTCGAAATCTCAACTGTCAAATATACTGAACATAATGGTCCATTGAAGAACAGAACCTTAAAATCGTAAAGGAAAAGGCCTATGATGCGAAATGGCACGACGACAACTCCAACGACCAAATCAGCACACGCCAGAGACACCAGGAAACCGTTGGCGATGCTTTGCAGATTTTTATCTCTTATGAAAGCAGTTATAACGAGGAGGTTTCCGGAGACAGTGACGAGGGCAAGCCATGATCCAGCCAATGTGGCGACAATCACTAGTGTTACCGGTAGTACATGAACATCCTCGTCCATCGTCACATTTTCCTCTCCACTGTTCATGTTTGTATTTGCGTTTTAGGTTCAAGATGATACTGCAAACCACAAACGCACCACCTCGTATAGCTCAAGGCAATGCGTATGTTCTTCTACTAAACTTTAGATCACTATCATAGGCCTATACATACGCACCAAAACAACATTATCATAATTGGACATTGTTAAATGCCGACGACCGTTTCCAAAGCAACAGATGACTTTCAACAGTCAACAATTGGTACCGATACCCAATATACTCAGAAACGAGCAAATCCCTACGAAAAAAATGGTTGTCTGTTTTTACGTCTTCAAAGCCACGGTATAGTCCTTTCTGTATAGACCTTGTGACCTTTGTTTACAATAAGTGTGACCTTGTACATTCTTGGGCCTCTCTGGCAGGCAAGATACTGCACTAGTCATATGGAATAGTTTACATTTTGTGTCATAATTTCCACATAAATCCAAGAGTTATAAAAGTAACAGCTGAACAAGTTTTGAGCTGTGCCCACTTTAATCCTATCAAAGGTTGACAGTGCAGTCTCCATAAAATTAAGTTTTTATGGTTTCTTCCCATTGAGCTGTGTACAAATCGTGCCTGCAGGAAGTCCAGGCTTGGTGGCTCTTTTGTAAACATGTGATGTCACAGGTCACATCGTCTATACAACGACCGAAAGCAATCAAAATGAGTGGAATTTGTGTTTCCGGAAATTGCCCCTCGATGAGGAAAATGTCAGTTCGTTTGGTTAGTGTCATGAGCAGGCTCTGATAGCGATGGGGCCCCTTCCGATGGATAACATCCATCGCCACGCCCATCCCCTATCAGAATTAAATTAATTTAAACAGAATCAAAATCAAGGGCGGGCGGGGGTGGTAGGGGAATCGCCACTTGGTGTGAAGCCACAACAGACTGCATGCATGAGTCTCGCGCGTATTTAACCCGGCACTTAAAGGCAGTTTATACTTTTTATGTCAAAGACCAGAATCCTCACTTGGTGTATCCGATCCCAACATAGGCCTATACATGGAACAACCAACCTGTGAAAGTTTAAGCTCAATCGGTCATTGCAATCACCAGAAAAAAAGTGGGGAAAAACCTTAATGTTTTCACTGTTTTCAAACATCGAGTTTTTGACTCATAAGATCAAAACTAATTGTTTTACTCATTTCTCAAAAACTATACAATTTAAAGCAAAAATATTTCAAAGGGAGTTTCCCATCACAACCATCTTTATACCACGTAAGTTATGTGTGAATCTGTGAACATTTATGTTTTTACTCTTACCAATGTTACAAACACCCTTTAAGTTTAAGTTGGTCCCCATATTATGCAACCACACTGAGTTTTACCTGTGCACGATTCTGTTTCTTCAAATACTTTATTTTAAGGTAGTTTATGACTATAACAAATATATCGTTGGGAAAGTCAAATTTAGCCATGGAATATTATGAAAGTAAAATAAATTTAACAATTTGATTAACAACCCCCGAGATTAAGACTCACCTCCTTTTCCGGTTTCTTGTTAACAATTAAAAAAATGTCCAACTGACGTTCAAGTTATCATTAAACCTATGCAATGCTCGCAAAAATTTGGACTGGATTGGCAAAATAAGGTTTCTATAAAAAAAGCATCTCGTCCCAAGTTGTAATTGTATTTCAACGTTAATTTTAACAAGTTATTTGTATTGTATTATATAAAAATTGAAATTTATATCCAAGTTGCTATGGGTATTTTTTCCCAGGAATTTTGTATAAATGGCGTCTAAAAGAGCATTTTGATTTCATAGAAATTCTCTATACTCGCGAGACTTGCACAGTGTAATTCGAATCCAATAACGAGAACAAGGAGCTGGGCAGGACACCAGAACCGTCTAACCGTTGGAGCTCAGCAATCAATCACTGTACGCCATAAGGGAACGGGAGAGGGGGCACCAGATAAAAAGATGGAGGGAGGAGCTGCAACAATACGGGGGGACAGTCAATTGGTATCAACAAGCACAAAATAGAGACAATTGGAAACATCATGTTGAGGACTTCATCCTACAGTGGCTCGACAATGGCTCAAATATAAAAATCTAATATCAACAGTAATTCTTGTATCATACTGCCATCATCCTCGGTTAAATTTGTGTTTGGAATGACTCCATAGTGACCGCGTATTGTTGACTTAAAGTAATGAATTCACCTGACGTTAACTCCATATCACACAGGGCATTTTTTTCCTTCAGGCAACTTGGAGGCAACCGACTGCACTGCATACTTAAGGAAAACTTCGGCAGCACAAGATACATTCTTCTAGCTGCAACTATATAGAACAAAGACAATAATGAGGCAACTGCAATGTGAATTAATTTTCTTCTTGGAGATTGCCTGGAACTGGTTGCCTGTAAATTGCCTCGTGTGACCGGCCTTCAAGTATACCGACAGTGAAATTAATTTTGAAGACGACAGTTTCCGTTCGAGTGTTTTTTCAAGCACACTTTACCTCAGTATGTAGGTCTACCTTAAAAATCAACCCTCAATTGCTACACTTTAAATTAAGTTTGGTCCTGTGAACCGTGGGTAAATTTAATCACCCGAGCTCAAATTTTCCGCTTACTTCGCGTCCAGCATCTTACAGCATTACCAGTGACGTCTCAACAACAGACGGCTGTACATTTTCCAACACACTGTTCATAGCATTTGGCATAATAGTTATTTATTACAAATCTTGAATATTGCATTTACAAAAGTCAAGTTTAATAATAAAATCGTATCAAAAATTTAAGAAATTCATTACAGAAATATTAAAAACTGTGTTGATAATAATATTGATATATATATATTTTATTTTATTTTACAAAATTGTAAAAACGTTACTTATAAAGTGGTCAATCTATTATTTGATATAATTATTAATATGTAACTATTACAGTTTTTTCCATCCAATTTCAGATTTATATTTTTATTATCAGACACTCAATTTCGTGTGATTATTTACACATCAGAGCAAGTTGGGGTTTCTTTTTGCGACTATCCGATGCAACAATGCGCACGATGACGGCGCACTCTCTAAGAAGCCAAGCAATACTGCTCAGTGTGTGATGCGTAAATGGCAGTAATTGATTTCCATATAAAGCTCGGAAAATATTTAACGTAATAATTTTTAAATTATTGAATGACAATTAACTTGCGTGACCTTTTTATTTAAATCCAAGTTGAATGGCGTTCAATTGACTTTCAAATTTTGTGAAATTGGACGGGAAATACAAATATTTTACAGTTAAACAGTGACAATTTTAATGATAACAACTTCACTTTGTTAAACCAGATTAAACTGTTATACGAAGGTTGGATGCATGTGGCTACAATATAGCAGAATATAGGCCTAATGAGGAGGTGAAACCTGGACTCTTCCATTTCACGAGGCCAAGCCAAGTGAAATGGAACAGTCCAGATTTCAATGAGTGATATATTCTGCTATTGTATGAATAAAATGCATCCTATTGTTTTATGTACCTCACACATAGATCCTTGTCATTTCATATTTTTCATATATTTTATAATTTATTTCAACAATAAAGAGTTTCAAGTTTTAAACAATTTATATTTCTTTTAACTCTAGATTAAACGGCTTATGAAGACATAGCCGGAGCTCTATACGACCAGTTGGCTAAAGCGTGTTTGGCGTTCAAAGCCATACGCATGCTGGCGCGCAAGCTTACTCGGACTAATAATGCCGAACGCAATGGTAACATGTAAAATCTATAAGTACGCGCAAAGCGCTATACATTCATCAATATAGGACTCCTATATTAAATTATGGAGTGTTGGAACAGTACACATGGTAAAGAATGACATGTGTCGTGTGTTCTACCAATCACACGACAAGAGAAATATCTTAATCTGAAATAATTTCATAAGAAGAAAATTATGTTTGAAACCAGTAGCATTTAGGTGGCTGCTGAAGATCATGATGTAAGTGAACAAAGCAACTATTCTTACAATAAACATTTCTACAGGTCCAGGCCACTCCACACAAGGCAATACAGACAACCAGGAGTTGATTTCACAAAGCACTAAGATTCATCTTAAGATGAGTTGTCAGTATAGCCATTGTTACATCACACTTTGCTTAGCATTTCAGATTCACAGTTAAGATCAATCTTAGCTCTTTTTGAAATCAGCCCCTGTGCAATTCAATTCCAGTAAGGTAAATACAAAAAGCACTATATAAGATGACATGCTCAAATATTTTGACACTAAAATGAAGAATTAGTCTCAAAATTAGGTGGAGCGGATTAATAAACTTGTTTAAAAACCAATGCTGTCTGTCGGTATGCCATTAAAACAAAAAAATATGTGTGTTGAAAATAGTTGAAGATGGCCCTTGTTACAATTGGGAGACCCCCCCCCCACCTCCCCACAGACACACAATGTACCTAAGGGTAGAGGTAATCAGCTGAAGGGACAATAGACCATGCAACTTGTGACTTGGCCACAGAGCCTGGACTTCCTTTAGGCATGATTTGTACACAGCTCAATGGAAGAAAACATTAAACCTTATACTTTAGGAGATTCCTTGTCCTGATTTGTATCAACTTTTGATTTGAAGAAAGGGGAACATCTCAAAACTTGTTCAGCTGTAACTTTTATAACTCTTGAATTTAAGTGGAAACTATGACACAAAATGTCAAATTTCCCATGTATGACCAGTGCCAGAAAGGCCCTAGAAGGTCCAAGGTCACTATTTTTGTACTCAAAGGTTACATAGGTGGCAGCATGGTAAAGATCAGCGGCTATGGCAATGGCTACAACTGTTACTAAAGGTGTTGCTAAGGAGGTCCTATCCTCTGTTGGTAAGTCATTGCGTCACACGCGTGCATATATCTGCTGCACACAAATAGTTTTCGCTCAGCTCCAAACCTGGCATAACTGTGTGTGTAATTTTTTTAAAAATCAACCATTTCACCGTTCACTTAACTATAAAGGAATTTCTTATAACCCAACTTCTAATTTTGAGAAGACTTGAGTCTTTGAAGAACTCATGTAAAAGCCATGACCAATTATTAGACTTTTCTTGCATAAATCATCAATGAAAAACTAGCTCAGTGTGATTCTAATGGGCCTCTGGTAATCTGTGGAGCCAGTTTGTGTGAAGTGGTCATGGCTTACAAAGGAGATTATGTCACACTTACAAGCATGATACTGTATGATGGCGATCCAGCCGTAGCCGTAGCCTCCAACATGCACACGGCCTTATCGTACAGCTTTGATTCAATGTTCTGATTGAATATCAATGCTTGCTAAGCACTGATAAAAACCATCATCTCTCCGCTCTGCTCCCATTGAACATAAGTGTACAGCATCGATTGGCTGTACACCTATAAAAGCGTCTTGAAACCTTTTGTACAAATCCGGATAAATTGGGGAGTTGGATGTTTTCGATCTATTCATCTTAAACAAAGTCAAGTGAGGATTATATTTTGAGTGGTTCCCAGCAAGATTGAGTCCTGCGTCTTTCAAGGCAGAAAGAATAGTCTGTGAGAGGTTCCTAAGTGCATGCACGGAGTCTTCATCCGGAGCGGCGTATAAGACGCGGTCGTAGAACTGAGCCAGACCCTGGAACCGCATCATTGTGACGGGTGACAGCATGCTGGAGATCTCTTGCTGGAGGGACTTCAGAATGTCCACAGCTTGCACCTTCTGCTGTGACGTGTCAAGACACAGTGTGCACAGGGTGACATGAAGAGTTGACGGATCACTAAGTGCGTCTTCCAGGAGCGGATTGTTCTCAGACACTGCATCCTGGATTCTTGATATACACCGTCTGATGACATGGTCAGTGATGCGGACAGCAAAAAAGTAATTAGGCTTATCAAAGTTTCTCTTCTTTGGCTGATGCCATGGTGTTGCAACAGACTCCGAAGATGGCTCAGTTTCTTCATCTCCAACTGCCTCATTTCCAGCCTCTTCATTATCTTCTTTCTCCTCTACACTCCTATTCTCCTTTGAGAACATCTCCACAGTGCTCAAGATTGTCTTGCCGCCCCCTGTTGAGCCAAACACATCGTCCAGCCGTTGCGTCTTGTCCCAAACAATCTGGTCTTTATACTTAAAGTACTGGATGCGGTGTCTAGGTATTGCCAGGGTTTCATAATCGTCCACAGTTGCAACGTCCACCCAGCTGAAAGCTGTGAACGGTTTCTCAATGACGCCGACAAAACGGTCAAGGTAACCGACAATGAAGTCCTCTTGGCGAAGCTGTTTGTCCCACTGGATGCGAGAGATCACCTCAGAAGCTGTCTTCATGCGAGGCTTCTTGTCTGGACCAAGCCCCTCATCATCAAACTTCTTCTTTTTCTTCTTCTTGTCCTTACCTTTCTTTTGATACTCTTCTTCCTCCTCATTGACAGCTTTCTTGTCATCGGGGATCATCAGTGACTCGGTAACATCATCTGTGAGTTTGAGATGAGGGTACGAAATTGGCAATAGCATTTATTCAAAATAGCATAAGCATTTGTTTGCAGTAAAAAGTAAAGTAAAGTCTGTCCCGAGCCAATATGGCTCATCAGGCCGGTGTTTATACCCGGTTTCCTTGCTAAACCACTGAGAGTGTTTCTATTCCCCCTGGACAGGATGCCAGTCCATCGCAGGTTACTCCCCATCACTCGCCGGTACCCATTTGTACTCTTGGATGGAGAGAAGCACTTATGATAAAGTGCCTTGCTCAAGGACACAAGTGTCATGATCAGACCCGAACCCACACCCTGCCGATCACCAACACCAGAGCTTGAGTACGGTGCTCTTAACCGCTCGGCCACGACACGCCACTTTGTTTGCAGTACCAACTGCTAATTACATGATTCGGATTAGCATCTTTTCACCAGGCAGCTTAAGCTGTCAGGCAGAATAAGACATCTGGGCCCAATTTCATAGAGCTGCTAAGCACAACAATTTGCTTAGCATGAAATTTCTTCCTTGATAAAAACAGGATTACTAACCAAATTTCCACGTGATTTTCAGGATAAGCAAACAACAGCTGAATACCAGTAACAAGCAATATGCAACACATGGAAATTTGGTTGGTAATCCTATTTTTATCAAGGAAGAAATTTCATGCTACGCAAATTGTTGTGCTTAGCAGCTCTATGAAATTGGGCCCTGCTAAGTCGTTAAGTTAGCAGTTTTCCCAATGTTTGTAAACATTTTTGAAGTACCTGAAACCACCCAAAAAGTGTTTAAACATGTGATGCGAGTGGACATGCAGGCTTAAATACTGAAAATAATTTGACTTGATTAATTTTATGATTTTTTCAATTTTTTTATCAAGCTCAAATTTCTTTCAAAAATTTACAGAGAAAGTTTCCGTCTTTTCCGTCCTTTTGTTTATTGAAAATTGAGAGTAATTAAAACTAATAATTGTGATCAATTCAATATTTTTTAGTATCAGCCTGCATGTCCATTCACATGTTAAAACACTTTTGGGTGGTTTCAGGTACTTCAAAAAAAGTTACAACCATTGGGAACACGGCAAACTTGATGGTAGAAAAGTGCTACCCTTTATTGTGTTTTTATGTTTACTCTATGTAAATGCTTACCACATTCTGCGTGAAAGAAAAATAAAATGTACCTGTGACCAATGCTTCCTTAAGGTCTCCATCCTGGCCTTCCCCTCCAGTAGTATATTCCTCCAGCCAGTTCTTGGCCACATCAAGCAGAGTGTACATCATTGGTTCCCCAACAGAGTCCTTGGCTGAGCAATACATGACCTCTAGAAGTTGGGTCAGGCCTGGATCATCGCTGAGATCACATGTCTCTCCTTCCTTGGGCAGAATCTCCAACTTTGGAATGGTCTTGGGATACGCCTCTGTTTCAGTTAAAAGTTTTATTTTATTTTAACAAGAATGAATGTGATGCTTGCAGTTAACAAAATAATAATATTTAAATATTTACCCAGTCAGTTTCCCTGGTGTTTTATTACTTGATAAATGAGACAAAAAGTTGTATCCCCTTAGGTGATACCTCTGCTGCCGCTTCCCAGGTTGTATCGTAAACTTGGGTGTGATCCCTAGCTATGGCAGTTACAGGTTGAATAGCTTCTGACTGGCACCTCCAAACAAAGATACTGACAAAATAGGGAGACCGCCAACAAAGGGCTAGATAGCTCAGTCATAGAGTGCTGGCACATTAATCCGGAGGTCCCAGGTTCAAGTCCCACTCTAGTCCATTTTTCTTTGTTCAACCCAAAATTATTTTAAAATATACCCAGTAAGTTTCTCTTTTGGTTTATTACTTGATAAATAACAAAAAGATACAAATAAAGAAAGTAAGGCCTGCTCAATCTCAACTAAAGGGTGAAAGTTATTCCTAAATATGCACACCCCTCTGCCCCAACTTTGCCCCAACTCATCCACAAGAGGAAATAACATGAAACTCCTTGTTCCATCCACCCGCACAAACTTGCTGAAAGGCTCCTTCTTCCCTGTCACCATCCCGCCTGTGGAACTCACTGCCCAAGGAAGTTGCTGAGTCACCAACCCTGAATGTCTTCAAGGACAGACTGGGTGGTGTCACCTTCAACTATAATCACCCATCCACAAACAAAGTACTAAAAAACTGCTTTTACTTGCACACCCTTTTTTTACTACCTTGAGTTTTGACTGCACCCGCTTGTTTGCACCTCAACCAATGTGTGAGTGTACTCAGTAAGATGATGATAATGATTTTGCATTAATTAATGTCCCTTATATTTTCCACTACTCAGTCAGGAAGGAAAGGAAACTTACCTGGAATAAAAAACTGCAACCCAACATCAATGTCCTTGGGCTTCAACTGAACTACACAGTAGTAGTCGCCTCCTGGCCCTAGATCCTCCACAGAGATTTCTCCTTCTACAGTGAAGATGGATCGAAGGGCTTGCAGTTCATTGGAAAGGTCCTCTGAGAAGCAAGGAGTTGGTTGGAGTGAAGCTTCGGCCATGACCTTGAAACAAATTTGGATAACAGAAATATTAATAATTATCCACTGATAATTCCAATTAAGTTATATTCTAATTATTTGAAACACTAGTCATTTACAAATGCATGGCATTACACATTGGTCATCATCTGCCGTGTGATATTTTCCACACAATTTGTGACACTTTGCCAACGATTCCAGTGGTATGGTGATCTACAAACAGTACTACAGTAGGGTTCCATTGAATGTAGTTTTATGATCAGGAATGGAGCGGATTAAAAGCCACAGAAGTCTGGGTTGCCTAGGTGCTAGGGCCAAGGAGACCAAGTGGATTGGCACTATTTATGGGGCTAATTTTATCTGTGCCAATGCAAATAGGTGCTTCAGGAAGATCAATTTTATAGTCACACACAAACAAAGAAATTTATAAAAACCTCAAATTAACAAGGGCATGTTTTATACCCGTCACATAAACCATTCTTCTACTTCTACGTCTCTGTTGATAACTTACAGTGCATCCGATTGGATATCTCAAAGTTATTATATTGTCATTTTGCTTAGCAAGCAGATGTGTGGACCAATGCAAGCTTAACAAATTTTACGAACTGAAGGTGCATAAAGGGACCTCCATGCTCATCCGATTCGACTAGCCACTGTAGTTTATAAGCGGGGTAATCAAGTATCATTGATTATACGCAAGGCTAGCCTTGGCCACACAAGTGGGGCTAGGGCGCTGTACTCCTTTAAAAATGTTTTACAACTGCGGGGCATGTCAACACTTTATTAAAACAAGGAGTACACGTACACATAGCCCCATTAATAGTGCCAAATTCTCTGGACTTCCTCCGATCCTTGGCCCTACGCCCACGTACCTCCAGGAGGTGACATTTGTTTTTGAACAGAAACTCACGTTTTTATGCCGAGATTTTTTCCCCAGTTGTCACTTAATGTAGCTCATTTGTGGACAGCACATTAATTCGAAAAAGAGCTCACTCGTTTTGGTGTAATTTATGAAGAAAATCGGCGGCGCTACCTGACACGGTTTGACTGCCCGGCATCCGCGATTTTGCTAATGCGCTATGGTCTTGGTGCAAGACGTTTCTCGTTTACCTTTCACGCACAGCGCGGCCGACGACCCGCTCATTCAACTCGCCAATAGTGCGCGCCACGAACACCTGATTTTAGCCCACGAACCGCCCCCCGTGCGCTATTGGCGAGTTGAATGAGCGGGTCGTCGGCCGCACTGTGCGTGAAAGGTAAACGAGAAACGTCTTGCACCAAGACCATAGCGCATTAGCAAAATCGCGGATGCCGGGCAGTCAAACCGTGTCAGTAACGCCGCCGATTTTCTTCATAAATTACACCAAAGCGAGTGAGCTCTTTTTCGAATTAATGTGCTGTCCACAAATGAGCTACAATAAGTGACAACTGCGGAAAAAAACTTGGCATAAAAACGTGAGTTTATTTTCGAAAACAAATGTCACCTCCTGGAGGTACGTGGGCGTAGGGCCAAGGATCGGAGGAAGTCCAGAGAATTTGGCACTATTAATGGGGCTAACGTACACAGGGCCCAAGTTTCTGGGTCTAACACAGGACGTACACTCAGTTAGTACTCACGAACGTTATATGCACCCAAAAGTCAGAAGCTCTGTCTGATGATGGAGAAAGGATTGCAAATCTTGCAGTGGCAGACAATCACACTAGGACAGTACAAAACAATGTCACAAGATTGTAATTTGTATCCCCAGTCACGTCAGTCCCTCTCTCACTCTGCCGCCTCTGGTTTCTTTTCGGATTCTTCGCAGCAGTAAGAACATCGGCCCTTTATATAGGCCTACTTCACCTTACTCCACAGTACAGTTGTTGCACCACAAGTCAATTTCGTGAAGCAACGATCTCCTCGATCGATCGCAACAACAATGTTGGGCGCAATCTTTGAAGATGGCCTTTTTTAAAAACAACAACAACAAGTTGTTGCACAATTTTTGGAAACTTTTGGAAATGTCAACACAACCTCTTTCAAAATATTGAAACTGACCAAACTATTTTAGTCTTATTATTTATTATTAATTTTTGAAACATAATTTTAAAAATACACATAAAGCTAATATTAATTAATTTGTGGTAAAATACTAAAACATGATTTAAAATAAAGATTTTAGTGAAGTGATTGTAAAGTATTTTTTTATCAGGCCATAAGCAAGATGGCGGCCTCCACAACAAATCATGCAAGTTCAAGCTGTCTCCCAATCTACAAATACAAACGGGACATAATTAAAGCCATAAAGAAATCAAAATCACTTGTGATTGTC
This sequence comes from Plazaster borealis, assembly GCA_021014325.1. Lineage (NCBI taxonomy): Eukaryota > Metazoa > Echinodermata > Asteroidea > Forcipulatida > Labidiasteridae > Plazaster > Plazaster borealis. The sequence goes on from CM037475.1 coordinate 10,834,224, forward strand.
GGTGAAACTGGAAGTGGGAAGTCAACACAACTTCCCAAGTTTCTCTATGAAGCAGGTATGAGATTGGTTGTTATCCTAGTTTCATAATCATATGCAGTGATAATGATATGGAGGCTGGTCATCTCGCCCCCTTGCAAGCTCGCCCCCAACAAAGTCGCCCCCTACAAAGTCGCCCCCTAGCCGGCTCGCCCCGGGTTCTTACAGAGTCGCCCCCTGGCAATGTCGCCCCCTGGCAATGTCACCCCCTAGCAACGTCGCCCCCTGACAATGTCGCCCCCAGCCAATGTCGCCCCCAGCCAATGTCGCCCCCAGCCAATGTCGCCCCCAGCCAATGTCGCCCCCTCGTAAGGTCGCCCCCGATGTTATTTAGTTCGGAAAAATAATGCTCCTTTATGATAATATAATGGCTTAATTATTGTGTTGAAAGAAATATTGAGTAAATCCTACTTATAGTTTGTTTAGTTTGTGCTTGGGTAAAAAACGTCATCAAATAATAAACTCCATGCTCTAAATTTCTTAAGTTTGTCAAAGAATTTTATTAACGTCGCTCAATTTATTTTATTACCGTCGCTCAATTTATCGTAACACCCAAATACTTAATAAACTACAGATGTAACATTTAAGAAAATCGTTAGCCTACTTGTTACTATACTTACATACATTTTGTTTGCAAATAAATAATAGATGAAAATGAAAGTTATTTTGTTTACCTTTTTTATATTGTTATAGTGGATACTCGGTGGAAAGCTTTAAGCTTTTATACTAGTCTGTATGTTTAGTTTGTGCTTGGGAAAAAAACATCACAAAATAATTCACGCCATGCACCAAATTTACATAAGTTTGTCAATAATTTTATTAACGTCGCTCAATTTATCGTATCACCCAACAAATACTTAGTATACATTTAGACATTTTTACAATTACTGAATTACAGATGTAACATTTAAAAAAATAGTTTGCCTACTGGTTACTACAAGTACAATTATAGACATCTTTTTACAAATAAAATACATGGCAATTACTGAACTACTGATGTAACCATTTAAATAAACCGTTTGCCTACTGGTTACTACACTTATAGACATCTTTTTACAAATAAAATACATGGCAATTACTGAACAACAGATGTAACCATTTAAATAAATCGTTTGCCTACTGGTTACTACACTTATTATAGACATCTTTTTACAAATAAAATACATGGCAATTACTGAACTGCAGATGTAGCCATTTAAATAAATCGTCTGCCTACTAATGATCCCACATTTGGACAATAGAAACGTCTTACGATGACTCCATACTTGGCACTGACGGAGAGTGGTCTTACCGCGGTGCGGTACCAACTTTGAGGTTGGTATCCATTTAAAACTGAGTTTTACAGATTTGTTGGGACGCTACTCCCCAAGCCAGATGGGAACGATCCGGGGGTGTGGCACGCTACCCAAGTGTCTTTTCAAATTAGTGGTTCAAAAGAGTCACCTTTAACAAAAACCACTAAATTGTGACACCAGGAAACCTGGTCTAAATTTAACATTTAATTTATAGTAGAGTGGACCATGGAGGAAGGAAATCCTCCATGAGTAGACTATGTTGGGGGGGGGGGAGATCCTTGGGGGGGGAGATGAAAAACGATATAGATACTAGGCCCTATTTAGACCTTCCACGAGCATTAGGCCTACTTCATACGGAAACTTTTCTGAAAATGTTTTTAACTGAAAATATTTTTGGCACAGCTGCTACATGGATCTTTCTTTCTGGGCCAATTCAAAACCGTTACCATCAGCCTAATTATTTTCCGAACTAAAATAACATTTGGGGGCGACTTTGCGAGGGGGCGACATTGGCTGGGGGCGACATTGTCAGGGGGCGACTTTGCTAGGGGGCGACATTGTTTGGGGGCGACATTGCCAGGGGGTGACTTTGTAACAACCCCGGGCGAGCCGGCTAGGGGGCGACTTTGCAGGGGGCGACTTTGTTGGGGGCGAGCTTGCTAGGGGGCGACATGACCAGCATTCTTTCATATCTGAGTAAACAAAAGGATAGGCAGTGGACAATAATCATAATGGTGGATGGGGCTAGCCCAGGGCCCAATTTCATAGCGCTGCTTAACGGTAAGCAAATTTTCGTGCTAACTTTAGCAGAAAAATTTGCTTAAGCCTTGGCGTATTTCACAGGTTAGCAAGAAAATACGGCAGCCATCTTGCACGTTCACAATGGTTTTGCATTGTTACGTCATTCATTTTCGTGCAGTAAGCACCGGAAGGTTAGCATGCCTTTTCGTGTGCTTACGGTTAGCAGCGCTATAAAATGGAAACTCGCTCAGTAAGCACAAAAACGTGTGCTTAGCAGCTCTATGAAATTGGGCCCTGGTTGGACTCCTCCGTTGCATCAACGCGACGGAGTCCAGGGTATAAAGGTCCCGTAGCATTGCGACAAAATTTACACTTCATTGAGTCATCCATCAATTTTGGCCGAAAACCGCTGTACACACGCACGTGTATATCCGATTAAGCAAGCACCATGCCTGGCGAGAATGAACAAACACGCCCACAAATGAAACGCCCATGTCGGGTTGCTATGCATTTTGTACATGCGCAATATGATTTTACACGGTCGAGCGGTACACGTGTACATGATGGTTAAAATTACAGTGCAGAACTCTGACATATTTTTGGAAATAATCTCACCCATGGATATATTTGTTAGTTGTGAACTCATCCAAAGTGTAGTAAATGTCACCATATATATGAGCGGAATTCCAGCTTCTCAAATAAGGTAAAAATAGGAAAATATTGTGGTCAAATTTGTGTTCGTATTGCAAAGAAGCTTATACCCAGGACGTCAGTGCAGTGGCACTGACTGACGTCCTACCAGGGCTAGGGCTATATACAGCTACATGTCTTTGGATGTATTCGTATGTCAGTTTGTGTGTGTGTGTTGGGCGCAATCTTTGAAAATGGCAATTTTAAAATTCACGTGGTGTATCATTTTTTACGGTGCAAACTTTTTTTCCTTGCATGATTTTCAACTTTGCACAGGATAGCTCAGGCGCAAACTTCGAATCCGTTCATTCGGACGTGGACTTACAAAGTTAGTTTTGAATTGACCCAAAAACTTGTTGTTTTTGTTTGTTTGTTTGTTTGTTTGTTTGTTTGTTTATGAACTTTGCTGAGTAATGGAGTCTAGAAGTAGAAGTGATGATAAAAATGCCCTTCTATTCTATTTTGTGTTTATTGTGAATGAATTTCAAAAGACAAGGAACTATAAACTAGTATGTGTGAGTTAAATATAAAACAATTGGGTGCATTTCATTCTTGCATAATTTCACTCGGTGAATTGGCTTTTCCGTTTCACTTGGCTTCACCTCGTGAAGTGGTTAGTCCAGATTTCATATCGGGATTTTTGTAATAATAATAATACTAATAATACTAATAACAGAAAATTTATAAGACGCCCAGTATCTGGTGACCCATTCGAAGGTGCTGGTGTGGCAGGAGATTCTGTCCCCCGGAGATTTTGTCCCCCCATATGACAAATTGTGTAGACATTTCAACTGCTAGCGCCCTCTTTTGATTCAACTTTGTCAGCCCATGTTAATTTACCATATGGGGGACACATACACTGGGGGACTAAAATCCCCTATAACGTCGGTCAATGGAAAACATTCAGCAAAGGTTTGTTTTTGTGCACACTGTTCTATAGGGTATGGCAAGTATGGTCTTGTGGGAGTCACGCAGCCAAGACGTGTGGCAGCCATCTCCGTGGCATCCAGGGTAGCTGAGGAACTGCAATGCACCCTGGGACATCAAGTAGGGTATCAGGTGCGTTTTGATGATCGCACGTCCAAAGGTGATATAAACTTGGAATTCATTCTGGTTAAAGTAAAGTTTATCAATACTATAGCTCGAAAGCTTTTTAAGCCTGCTGGTATTTTAGACCCAAGGGTTAAAAAATCAAAAAATAATAATTCGATGGAGATCACTGGATCAGTTCTGTGTATATTTTACAGGTGTTTGTTTGGTATTCAAAATGATGACACTAGGAAAAAACCAGGCCGACTCGTCTGAGAAATTAAAAGTGCCAAAAAATAGGTAGGGATCATCTTTAACCTTTTGCAAAGTACTTTGAATCCTTAATGCAAAATAGCTTGACCATCTCTGTGATGGTTTACAAGTTGAATGATCAAAGCAGGCCTGTGGCTTTACATGGAATTACAAACTCTCACCCAGTTACTGCGCGTGCGCCCTCCATAATAATGATACAGAGGAAGGGCGCGCATGCGCGCAGTAACTGGGTGAGAGTTCATACATTTCATGTACATCCACAGGCCTGCTTTGATCATGACGACACAGCCCCTTTAACAGTTTTTATCTCATCAAAACTGAATTGAAAACCATAGAACTAGAAGAAATGGCAACGCACTGTCATGCCGTCAGTTTAACTTTGTCCATGGAAAAATTGAAATAAATGTCAGATCTGTGTAAAAGGATTATTTTATTGTTCTGCTTTTTTTCTTTCTTTTTTCATAGACACTGTGATCAAGTACATGACTGATGGTTGTCTATTGAGAGAGTTTCTTGATGACAAGGAGCTCAGTCGATACAGTGTCATCATTCTGGATGAAGCCCATGAACGAAGCTTGGATACGGTATAAACAAATATGTAAATCCAACCTTAAAGCTAATGGTGTTTGGTCAATACTTTAAATGCTGGTCATACTCGGCCTCCTAACAAACTTGCCCCCAGCAAAGTTGCCCTCGGCAAAGTCGCCCCAAACAAGCTCGCCCTGGGTTGTAATAATCTCGACCCTGGCAATGTCACCCAAAGACAATATCGGTGCAGCATTTGGAAACAAAAGGAGTGTCAATCATGCTTCGGTTGTTTCGCTCCGAGTTCTATTACAACTGTATTGGGTTGTATTTCACTGGCTTTCATAAGAGCCAGTGAAATACAACTCGAATGCAATACAAGCAGTTGAAAGTGAATTCGGAAAAGAAACCTAGAAAATAATAGTGTCCATAACCCCCGAAAACCAATTGCCATATAAAGACCATGTAATGACCTCGTACATTCCAGGGCCTTTAATAAATTTAAGTGCTATAAAACTAACAGCTAAAGCAAGTTGTGCCCCCTTTTCTTTATGTCAAAAGTTGATAATAATCAGACAATGCAATCCCTGTATGTATATAATTCAATGTTTTCTTCCATTAGACTGTGTACAAATCGTGCCTGCAGGTAGTCGGGGGCTCTGTGGCTCTTTTATAAACATTTGATGTCATTGGTTACATGGCCTGTAGAAGGGCACTGTACCAGCCTAGCCTAATAAAGTTAAATGAAAAGCAACATTTTATTTTAAGTTGGCTAGACTAATCCTGACAGGACAGCTTGATAAAGCGATGTTGTAGACCGATGACCATGAAAACTTGCAACTAAATAGAAACTGAATCCTGAAAACAGAGCAGTTTAAGTGTGAAACTACACGTAAACTGCACTGTCGGGTTTGAAATGTGTTACATCAGCAAAGTTTTTTGTCAGAATTTCACCATTCACTTTCTGTTTAGTTGGAAATGTTCTACATCATTATGTCATGCTGTCCTGTCAGGCAAATTGTTGAGCAAGATACAAAAGACAAAGATCTTCCCATGTGTCTTTGTGTACAAAACCTTCACTGCCAGTGTCCAAGCAATGGCAGCGCGGCGTGCATCACTTGCGTATATGCACTTATCGAAAAGAGAAGGGGGTTCGCCCCGGTGTTCCTGGTTTGATCGGCAGCATATTGCGCCACAGCACTGTGTAAACCATCACATCTTGCTATGTAAAGGAATTGGTCTCATACTTCAAAAATGTAGCTCCACAATACCTTGCAGGAAAATAGTGCATGTTGAAGCGTCTTGAGCATCACTGAGTGACGGATATGAGCGCTATATAAGAAGCCACTATTATTAGATACAAAGCCAATGTTTACCAATTCACTCTGGTGCTTCCACAGGATATCCTCTTTGGTCTTGTGAAGCAGCTCTTCCTCAGTTCTGGGTCCTCCATCTCCTCAACATCCTCCTCCTCCTCCTCCACAGCCAGAAGGAGACGCCCACTGAAGGTAATTGTTATGTCAGCGACCCTTGACCACGGCAAGTTCGCCAGCTTCATGGGCAATTGTCCAGTCTTTGAGATTCCCGGCCGGTTACATCCGGTCGAGAAGATATACTGTGACCTTGTAGAGGAGCAAGATGTACGAAGGGACTTGACTGTAAACTATGTTGCCAAGGTAAAGTGTGTTTCTTCAGTAGCAACCTGTTAACCACTTAATGTCGGAAATAAACAAAATTTACAATGCCTCTGCATGTCATTTTTAGTATTACCTGGTGATACTACCGACCATGTTTTGTGTTTTTAAACCGAAAAATAAAACAAATAAACATGTCCCCTTAACAAAACATGTGATTAAAAGATCAGATTTTAGAAGTGGCAACTATGTGGCCCCTGAACTAACAAAATTTGCAAAAGTTATGAATGCCCTGTTAACACGGCATCTGTCCAGTAGCAGTGGCCAGAACCCCATCTGGTCATTTCCACTCAATGAAGACCTGGGCCCAATTTCAGTGTAGAGCTGCTTAAGCGGGAAATATTGCTTTAAACGTTTTCTGCTTAGCTAAAATAAGCAGGTTACCAGTCACAGATTGTACATGAGACATGGTATTTTGGATGGTAACCTTATTCTGGTAAGCATAACTTTGTTGTGCTTAAGCAGCTCTATGAAATTGAGCCTAGCTCATCACACTGCTATTCTCTAAATACTCTACCCCAGGTAGTGGACACGGTCATGGACATTCACCTTGAGCAGAAACAAGGAGATATCCTGGTTTTTCTGACTGGTCAAGCGGAGATTGAGAAGGCCTGTGACATGCTCTTCAAGAAGTCGGAGAGGGTTGACTACAAACATGACGTGCAGGATTCCTCAGTGGAAGCTCTCATGGTCCTCCCAGTCTATGGATCCATGGCAACTGGTGAGTGATAATTACAAGTTTGTTTTTTTAAAAGCGCCTGGTTACCCTGGGAGCATTTTTATTAACCCTAATTCCTATACCATACCTAAAAAGTTGGGTTGAAGTTTATTAACATTTGTTGAATTCCGTATCTTGCTCTAGAGGCTCAGAGACGCATCTTTCACCCAGCAGAACGAGGCGTTAGGAAGTGTGTTGTGGCAACCAACATTGCTGGCACGTCGCTAACCATTGATGGCACCAGGTAATTATGAACATTATAAAGAACTCATAAAGAACAACCTGTTAACTATTGTTCTGGCTTTGTAAGTTGACCTTCGGGTCACAATATTTGCAATTTTTTATGAATTCAAATTCAAATTCAAATGAGTAACCACAGTAGCATATCTAGCATAGAGGCTCCTTCTGACTCCATTTATCACCCCACCCCTCCCCCAAGATAGCTTTATGCCACACCAAACATTTGGGTGTTACAGTTTATTGTCAATTTGCATTTGAAGTCATAAACAATTTGTTTATTTTTTATTTCATTTTAAAGGTATGTGGTGGATAGTGGTTTTGTCAAACAGCTATCATTCAATGCCCGGACTGGTCTTGATGCACTTCAAATTGTTCCAGTTTCAAGGTAAGACGGTGTCTGAATTAAACGGCTTTGGCTATGGCTATAGCCATCAGCAGCAGCAACAGCATTGAAGAATAGGCCTTTTCGACTTTTGCTACGGCTATGGCCATTGGCAGCAGCAACAACGTTGAAGAATAAGCCTTTACAGCGATCTGGAAAGCCACTGCTGAGGCCATTAATTTGGATTTGACCTAAAGCATTTTGGGAAGAAATAGGCCCAATGTTTGGTCGTCCTGTGATAATTTTTTAATGGTAGGGTCATAGATTGGTGCTTTGTCGACATAATGCTGATTTTTACAGGCAAAATTATAAAGAAAGATACAATCAAATTTACATTTGAAAGTTTCAGCTGAATGTCTACTTGCTGACATTTATCAAAAAACTTTCATAGTATTTTCACAAGAACGTTGAATCCGTCCACGTTTAGCGAGGTGACAGCGGGTAGCAACCGCATCTCTGGCTACAACATTTGGGAACAGACACCAACCCTCAGAAATCTGAGAAACGATTCATGCTTTCTCAGATTCAAATGTATTTGGGTGAAAACATATCCAAACCATGTTACTTCGAAGGGAATACTTTCTCAAATAAGTTTATACTATCAACAGCTGCAGTGCTTCTCACCAAGTAAGTTTCTATGGTCATTAATTCTTGGAGTACTTGCCAATCTATGACCCTACCTTTGACAAAAACTCATCAAGCAAAATTCTTAGTTTAGCAGCTTTGTGAAATTAAGACCTGTTGTTTTACGCTCTAACTGTCTTTCCTACAACAAGTGATCTTTGTAGAAATAATAAGTTAACTTTTGAAAAATTGATTTTATAAAGGTGCTTTAAATAGATTGTACTTTTTCAGAATATTTCTCATATTTGGCCCGCCATGCATTTCGCATCATAATATGATAGCAATCATTTCTATGGATTATGTTTGTGCTCTGCAGGTCAGAGGCCATTCAGCGAGCTGGCAGAGCAGGCAGAACTGCACCTGGCAAATGCTACAGAATATACACAGAGTAAGAGAGTTGTTGAACAGTTCTTCCTAATCAATTAAAGCAAATGTTAAAACTACCATTCAAAGTATATGTGAACTTGCAGTTTTCTTCAGCATCTTAACCCTTCTACAGTCTGGAAGATTGTGGAGCCCACTGTTTCAGTTTACACGCTTCTCTGATCATGCATGGTTGTGTACACTTTGATCCAATGGCAAAGCTCTAGAGGGTACACAGAGCTATGGGCAAGTGTGAGGAATGGATTTTTGAATGGTTTCAAATGGTCAGTCAATAGGAAGGTTTGAATGATTAGCAACCTGTGAACTTATTTGGCTGCTGGTGCTGAATATCGCTAAGGAGTTAAGATTGTTTCAGGAATTCTAAGGGCCCAAGTACAGGGGTGATAAAATTGTAATGTGCTTTGGGTGACTACTTGGCTTGAAAAAGCACATAATAAATTCACAATATTATTATTATTTAGTGTCAATAATGGTCTGAAAACAAATAATTATATTCTATTCTATTCAATTTACATTTATTTTCATGCTGTCATAAGCGAAGCAATACAATACACAAGGTAATAATGAACAGAAGAGACTGAGTTATTATATGCTTGAAAAGGCAAAGAAAGGAAAAAGTATGATTTGATAAGCCGATACTTGTAGTAATCAGCACGTGGACAGACGGAGACAAGACAAACGGACAAACAAAGGACGTACAGAATTGAACAAAACAACTTAAAAACAACAACAACGCTTAATTAACTAGAATGAAATGAAAATGAAGTTCTAAACAAGGAACAAAGTCACAAACAATCATGATGTACCTCGCAAAGGAGTCAATTGAAAGAAAGAAAGAAAGCTTTGTTACATACAGAGAGATAATGGAGTAATGGGTATGATATGCGATGGGATGGACTGCAGGTTTCATTTATTTTTTTACACATTTTACTTTCGTTTAAGGGCTTTTTATGACAATGCAATGTCCGAAGATATGATCCCTGAGATTCAACGAACAAGCTTGACGAGTGTGGTTCTCAACCTCAAGTGCATGGGAATTCACAATATACTACAGTAAGTTCACAGAAATATGTGTGTACTGTGTAGATGCATTCACCGCATCAAATTGCAGGCTGGCATAGTCATGGATGAGTGGTCAATTGCACCGGACTCAAGCTCTGGTGTTACTGACCAGCAGAGTGTGGGTTTGAGTCCCGGTCCTGACACTTGTGTAAAAAAATGAACGACCGTAAAAACTTACTTGGTGAGAAGCACTGCAGCTGTTAAAAGTAAAAACTATTTTGAGAAAGGGTTCCCTTCAAAGTAAAATGGTTTAGATAATTTTCACCCCAAAACATTTCAATCTAAGAAACGATTCATGCATGAATCAGTTCTCGGATCTCTGAGGGTTGGTGTCTGTTCGCGAATGCTACGGCCAGAGATGCGGTCGGTACCTGCTGTCACTTGCTAAAAGTGGATGGATTCGACACTCTTATGAAAATACCGTTTGTTGCTGTTTTCTCAGCAAGTAGACACTGTATTCAGCTGAAACTTTTCACATGTGACTTTCATTGTATCTTTCTTTATAATTTTGCCTATGAATCAGCATTACATTGACAAAAAAACAATTCTATGACCCTACCTTTAAAGTGCATTTATAATTCCAAACAATGTGGATAGTGGTAAGACAGTAAGATCTTGAGGATAACACGTATATTTCCTTCTTTTCACCAGGTTCCCGTACATTGATCCACCTGATGAGAGAATGCTCCTTGAGGCACTGAGACAACTCTACTATTTTGGTGCGATAGATAAGTGAGTTGTACCCCCAAAACATTATAACACATTTTATCCATAAATGATAAAATGTGTTCTACACAGGGCGAAAGTGTAGGTTTTTCTACTCGCACGCGATGTTTGTTGCCCAGTGCAGATACAATTTTACAAGCTTAAGGGGTATTTACCGTGTGGGGATGCCGTGCATAAGTGCATCAATGTTGGGCAGCTTAGGTAATTATATTTTCACAGGCAAATGTTTACGCTGTTTTGTTTTACAGTTCTCTTTATGCAAAAATGTTGTTCTGGTTTACAGTTAGCCAATAGGGTGTGTGGTGTGACAACATTTAGCCAATGGATACTATCCTGGTGTTGCTGGGGATGCTATCGTGAGCGTGGGTTAGGCAGTTCTGTTTTTGGTTCAATTTGTCACTGCCTTTCAATGTTAATTGGCATTCATATTTTCTTGACACATAATTTAAAATGAGTCAAAAACAGTATGTGTGATGTGGTATTTTGGCTGGTGACTTTATTCTGGTAAGTGAAATGTATCATAAGATATTTTCAAAGACTTAAATTTTGAGGGAAGGGGGTGATAAAGGCACCCTGTAGTTAATCTTACTTAATGAGTTACTCTCAAAACTCACCTTTTCAAGATAAATTTCTTTAATTCATAGTTTAGATGCTTTCCATTGTTAATTATGGTATGTTTTCCCTAATTGTTATTTTGCTTTCTTTTCACTGGATATATTATGTACATGTATTGTTTTGTTTGCATTGTCTCTGCTTCTCTGTGCCTTGAACATCTCTTTAGATTGATTTGGCACATTACAAATGCCTATTATTATTATTCATTTTTAAGTCCCACAACCAGCTTGGAATTGAGCCAACTCTATGAGAGATTTATCATTAGAAGTTTTAGAACAAAAGTACATGATGCCCTAGTCCTCCAATACTTCAAAACCAGGACTTCCTTAGTAAGGAAAATTTATTTCAAGGATATGCACTATAGACGCTGCGTTTCTATAGCAACACAGGAGGTCTGCCATTTTGGATTACTGTGCACATGTGTGATTCATTTAGTTTCTGAGCACATGTACATGCAGTTCTATAAACTTGACTCGCGTGGCGTGCGCATGCAAGTACTCCAACATGGGTAGCGATAAAATAGTGATGTCATCTGAGAAGGGTTTATATCAGTTCGCCATACCACATCTGCACCATTAACTTCACCGATTAATTTTTGTTCTTGTTATGTCAGAGCTGGGCGTATCACCCCTTTTGGACGGCTGTTGGTGGAATACCCACTACCTCCAGGCCTAGCCAGGGCTGTCGTTTACTCTGGCGCCCTCAACTGCCAGGAGTTTCTATTGCCGATTGCAGCCATGCTGTCCGTAGAAAATGTGTTTATTCGACCAGGTAAGAAAATCCATCAGCATTTGTGTGAGTAAATCTAAACTTGGGTTTGCCCCATTTCTAATTTTTGAAGAATTTTTTATATATAAATTAATTAATGAATAAATAAAAAGAAAGCAACGAGTTGAAACTGTCAGGTAATTCCTAACTAAATGCAGTTTATATCCACAAAACAATGTGTTAATCTACATTACTTATTATCAAAAGCAGGAAAACTTGAATATCAACCAGCTATTGGAACAACTTTTTGCTTGGTATTGGTAGTAAGCTTCCTGTGAAATTATTTCGTCTGAATGCCCCCATTGTTGAGAAATCCATAACAACATTTGAATCTGAGAAACGATTCATGTATGAATCATTTCTCAGATTTCTGAGGGTTGGTGTCCGTTCGCGAATGCTGCAACCAGAGATGCGGTTGGTACTCGCTGTCACCTCGCTAAACATGGATCGATTTGATGCTCTTGTGAAGATACCGTGACAGTTTTTTGCTGTTTTCTTAACAAGTAGACACTGTATTTATAGCTGAAACTTTCACATGTGTGGCTTTTGTTGTATCTATCTGATAATGTTGCCAATAAAATCAGTATTAATTGACAAAAACAAATCTATGACCCTACCAATACTGGAACGGACTGTTAATGTTATTGTATTAACTTAGGTTTGTTATCTTTCCATCCGGGAACAGGAGACCCAGGGAAGCAGAAGGAGGCATCTAAGGCTCACAGCGCCTTGGCAAAGATAGCAGGAGGTGTCAATGATTTTGCAACACTTCTAGCCATATTCAGGAACTACGCGGACAGGTAGATTTTTCAGGCCAAACTTTTCTTCTTTAGGTGACAAACTATTGTAAAGCACCCAACATATGGAAATGTTTTTTGTTACATTAAAATGACCTAAATGATCATATTTTATGTCAACTTCTTTTTTAATGGTTTTTCCTTGTGGGAGTATTGACAAAATCACCTGACGTCATCATCTCAAAAATCTTTATTGCGCCATTTTGGGAGTCAATGTCCCCGTATGTTATACAGTGTAGTGCCGATTTTAGGCCACGCTGTGTTAACATAGTAATACCATATTTTTACATTGCAATTGGAGTCCAAAAATGGTGAGCATGTCAAACAGTTGCATTTATGCAAGGGGTCAGTAGTCTATACAATACCAAAAAAAAAATACAAAAAAAAAAAAAAATACACATGAAATATAGCAAATATCTTTTGCTACTCACAGTGAGTCTCCATCATCATGGTGCAGAAAGAACTTCATCCACCTTAGAGCTGTGAAGACAGCAGTCAGCATCCACAAGCAACTAGAAGGAATTCTGAATCGACAAATGAAGGTAAAGGAAGGTTTATTAACCACTTCACAATGGTACTTAAAAAAAATCTGTGATCACTCGGGTATTATTTTTCAAAACCTTTTGGAGCTTCTTGAGTTATCATTTTCCTTGGAACATATTTTTGCCTCAGTGAAACCGGACTTGACAAAGGAAAGAAAACAAAGAATCTCATAATTAGTTCAGAGATTTGATGTTGTCGTGTGAGAAAATTGAGTAGGCACTCACCTTGATTCGCAGAATCTGCCATGGTATGCTGGAATCTCGGAATGCTTACCTCCCATTTACCCGAATATAATGACGAACAACAGTGGTAGCCTGTCCATTCTTGTATGCCACATTTGTACAACAACAGGACAAAGGAATGGAGTCGGGTTCTACACAAGAAACCAAGGAAAGAGATTTTACGAGGCATATTTTCTAGAACCTGTTGTCCCTCTTTGTACGGGTGAAACAAAGCGTATCATGGTAGGTGCCTGCCGCAACACGCTACACACTGGAAAGTCCGAGTGGATAAAAATGTCAGTCGTTCGCATGTCAGCAAAAAATTGAGGAAGATCCCAAGTTGTTCCGGGCGTTAAAAAACGTTCGCCATTAGTCTGTCCAAAAAACATTTGCAGATAAAGACGTCATCCGACGCGAAGTGGTTAATGACATAGTGAACAAGTGTTGTCTACAATGAGCAGCAAAGACAAATTTTGTCCTGGAATGTTCTCTTTTCCTAAGGCGTGAAATTCCTCTAATGTGAAACGAGATTCAAACTTGGTTACCGTTTCTCAACAGTTGTACCTTTCGTCACACTGTTTGATTCCACAGATGTCTTTCTTTCCCAAAGAGAAAGTACCTTCAAGCACCAGCCACAGTGATTTATTGAGACGGTCACTGTGTGCCGGGTTCTTCTGCAATGTTGCAAGGAAGGCTTCATCTGGTCGAGGTTTCCACACCATGGAGGGACACGGGACAACTGTCTTCATCCATCCATCATCAGCAGTAAGTTGGATATAGGGATGTTGTGTAAATATACAAGTAGATGTCTTGGTACCGTGTCAAAGGTATTATACAGGATTGGTAAGAATAACAAAATTCGTAGTTAGATTTTAGTCTGAAAGCTTACCGATGATGAAGTTCATACTAGAACCTTTTTTTTATATGAAATATTTCTCTCTGAAATGAATTCATATTCGAAAAAACTGTATCTGAAAACCTAACAAAAAAAAGCAACAGCTGATTTTGATTATTGCAACCAAAATTAAGGACAACGTTCTTTTAAATAGGTTTTCAGACACAGTTTCTCGAATATGACACGTGCAGTTGAATGGTTGTAAATAGTTTGTGATCTTGCTGGAAAATGTTACCATGAGTAGGGGGGTTAAACAGCTACTTGAGCGAAAAAAATAGTTAACAGGAATACTATTTAAACTTGTTTATAGTATGTTTGTTTATCATTTGATTGTAATTGTGATGTTTTTACATTTCTGAGATTTTCATAATTATCGATAACAAAATTAGGCCCCAAATTCAAGATTTTGAAAAACTAGCTACACTTTTGCCGTTAACGGCATACGTTAAAATGACAACACTTTGAGGCCATCTGTGGGATGTTGCTTTGTTATACCTCCATGCTGCAACAAAGTGGCTATACGAAACGGAGTTCCACAAATGACATCACATGAGTGATGACTTGACTGGGCTTTTCGCAAATCTTTCTGAAAAGCACCGGAAAAGGGTATTCAAAATTATTGGGTTTTTTACAATTAAGATCTGTTTACTCTCGTGTGAACTCAACTTCCTTATGGATTGAACACATTTTAAACGAATTTCAGCAAAGATCATTTATTGCCGTTTTCGTCCAAGCTGGTCTTTAAATAGTCCAAATAACGTATGTCATGTGACGTGCTCTCAGCTATAATCAAGACAGAATCTGTAGTATGTATAATATTGACAAGATTATTGTATGTTATCATTGATAGTTATTTGGCCACGATGACGCTTTAGACTGGGTGATATATCATGAGGTAGTCTGGACATCTAAGATATTCATGAGGACTGTTTCTGCTGTAAGTCAACTTGTTTAAGTTTTCCCTTTACTACCAATGTATCCACCATCATCTGGCTGTATTCATTTCTTGTTTGATGAAGCCCTTCCTCCAGACAATTCCAGACTCTTATGTAACTTGCCATTCTATTCCATGTTTGTTTGTTTAGATGATCTTCCCAACAAGGGGACTCTTCAAAGCTCCCACAAGGGGATTTAAACACCAAGCTGGCAACAGCCAATCTCTCTCATACAAACATTGGTTTAACGTCTATGATTATGAATTTGCACAAATCAATCAGTTGTGATTCAGTAACTAGACGACAATACTTATTCTCGTCATTGTGAAAACAGCTTGGTCGAGTTCGAACCAACAACCTTGTGATTGCAAGTCCTGGAGTCACTGAACCACTTGACCACTTTTCTCTGTGTGGAGATTTGATCTCCTCATCTTCCATGTATCAGCATTGAGTATCTATTAACAGATCAAGTCTTCCATTGTTTATTATAAGCATGCATTTGATTAACTGTTGATCAACCACTTTCTGTTTCATTTAATTTCATTTCATTTTAATCACCAGCAAATATTTTTAAAAATTGCACAATCAAAGGATCTACATAAAAATTTTTTTTAAGAAGAATACAAAAATATACAAATTTTTAGCTAAGAACTGAGCAACCTGGTTGGGCAGATACATGTAGGTACAACCTCCAGTAAGGGTGGTACACTCAAACAATTAGAAACAAAACAAAAAACAAAAGAACCCTGGCAGGATAATCCAATAGTGACAAAGAGTCACTTTCAAAGTGGCTGACCATTCGGTTCTTAAAACCACTTGGACAATAAAAGACCAAACAAACCCTCCCCAGGAGGAATGTGCATCACCCACCATCAAAGCCAAGCAGAGCAACTCAGAGAAAAAAGTACAATGAATATACCACAAAATTCAAGTTAAAGTCTGAAATGACCTCACTGATAAGTTTCTACCAGGACTTTAAAAGTTGCTCAAGTTGAATGTTATGATGATGATCTGTATAAATGTCTGGAAACTCATAAGAGTATTTTTTAAATTCTGTTTGATTTGTTCAGGTGAAATATGAGTGGGTTGAAGATTTATTACCAATGTTGCATGAGCTTGATGCTTATGGTTTGAGTGGATGCTTGGCTCCCAGTACTGAAGATACCATAAATGCCACCAGTGAAGATAGCACACAGGATGCAAACAGCGAAATAGAAAAAGGTAATATTTTGTAGAACTTTATACTTTGTAATTATCCAGTAATGAAGCAAGGTACCAAGAAAAACATTTTCAAGAGGTGCGTTTTTACTCACCATGCAAATTATGCATTTTTGGAGAAAAGTCAGAATAGATAGTGCCTGATAGACGCCATGTTTACGGGCAACTTGTGTTATTGGCTTTGAGCTGCGTTGAGCATTCTGATTTTTCTACACAGCCAAGTGGTTCACCAAGGTGAAAGGCAGGGAAAGAAACCACTGAGCCAACCTGAACCTGAACCTATCATAAACAGTCAGATTTGAAAACGATGTTTGAAGCTGTGCATGGTGTAGATAATAGGAAGTAACTCTAACTAATAAACTTGTGGGTACAACAATGAGTATATCTCTTTAGGGAGGAGTGTTGGCTCTGAAAAGACATAAACTCTTTTCAGAGCCAACAATCCTTCTGAAAAACTGTGTTTTAGTTTCAATTTCTAGATAATTTGCGACGGTTGGTTCTGAAGTGTGCAAAGGGCTCTCCTGAATAATTAAAGGGGAGCAGTTTATGGCTCTCCTTGTTTTTCTTAAAATGAGGGATTGGATTGATGAATAAATAAAATTATTCAGTGTCTGATGTGGGGTGAAATGTAAAGCTTCCAACATAGATTTTGTGCACAATTTTAACTGTGTATGCTTTGGCTAAAAAGTTGGGAACGGGTTATTGGTGGTCGGATCTTGGGCTTGGCTGGTGACTTTTCACCATCAAGCTGTTCTAGGCTTGACCTTTAAGCAATTTTGCTGTCTGTGAGTTTTTAATGAATTTTTATATGAATTTTTTATATATTTTTATATTTGTTAAATTGTTTATGTCTATTGACTTGTAAATTCCAAATTTGTATGGTGTGATTGTTCATGTGTTATTTTGTTGTGCCTTGTTGGTTTCCATCATCTGGATCACCTTTAGATAGTGAGTTATTTCGCTTTTGGGTTTTCCCCAGGCTTGTTCTCTGTAGTCCTATTGATATTTTAAGTTCACTGTATGTATTGTTTTTGTGCTGCCTGGAAATAAATAAATACAAAACAAAACAAATGGATAACATTGTATCTTGCCTGGCAGGAAAACACCCTGGGCTGTTCAAGATCATTCATTTTCAGGCCTTGCGTTCAAGCTTTTTGTAAAGTAGCCCACTAGGCTAGTAAATTGTGCGTTTTACTTGCCTCCAGGAAGTTCTAGTGGTCCAGATTTTAAACATGGATTGTCACAAATATATCTCTCTGATGTATTAACGGTAGCAATCACAACCAGTAATATAGTCGAAAAGTTTCAAATAGTATACTTTGCTCGTCTTCAGGAGAAAGACACTCCTCCAAAAGAGATTTTACACATGGTTTTACCCGCAAGTTTACAGTTATAATTACTTCTTGATTTCCAGACCATACAAAGCTTCAGACATCACTTAGTTATAATTTTTTATTTGTTTGTATGTATCTCCAATAGAAACATCTCAGTCACCAGAGGAGAAAATATTAAAAGTTGAGAAAAGGAATAATGATGACTCAGTTGCAGATGCAAGACAACGCTATCTTGAGAGGAAGAAAGCTAAGCAGAAGTAACCCATTTCTACTTTGCCACCCACAAAAACTTTGGTTACTTTAAGATTTTTGATTTCTGCCACCATGACATTATGCTGGATAACAAGAGAGCACCATTTGGGGACAAAGAAAGGGAGCCATAAATGCAGCCAGACATATAAGCCTAAACCACAATGATTGTGATTGAAATGTGTCTTACGGTTTTATTGCAGTCGTTCTGCACCCTTACACACTCATTCTAAACTCTGACACCAACACCCACCCTCTGCCCTCACATTCACCCTCTGCCCTCACATTCGACCCCCAACCTCACAGTCACACCCAAAACTTTCTACCCTCAACCCCTGCCCACCAGCCTAACACTTCCCACCCTCGCACCCAGCCCTACCCAGGAACCTATTCCTACTCACCCTCACACCCATCCCTACTCCCACACCAACCCTTCCCAACCCCTTCATGTTTGTGGCTTCATACGTTACGTAGTGTAACAACCATGTGTTCACCTGTGAATTGTTGTGAACTGTGGTTTAGCTTCATACGTCTGTTTGGTTACACGTTTCAAGAAAGAGGCTGAACAGAGTCAGATTTTTATAAAAGGAGGTAATTATGAGTTCGTTAATTAATTCATTTAAGCTAATCAAGATGGGGGATAGTAGTTATTTCAACCTTTCCCCTTGAAATGTTTAATTTCAAGACGGTGTCAGTGTTACACCCTCTTTTGGTCGTAACAGGGTCCTATTGCTATTGTCCCATTTTGTTAGGAGGTGATACAAATATGAGCTTCGGACTTGACTTTGTCAGTTATTGTTACGTATATTAAATGTAAAATAAATTAATTTTTATAATTTTGGAGGGAACAGAAATATTGTTTTAAGGTTGACTTGAGCTGAGGGACTTTTGATAGCTGAGTTTCAATGTGGTGTTATAAAGAATGTATATTTTTGTACATGTACTGTATAGGAATTAGGTTATGTATTAAAACTCCATCAACTTTCCACAACAAAGTGTTTTTTTATAACTTAAAAGTGGTATTTTTATTTTTGGAGACTGTAAGGAAATAAAGCCAAATATTACAAACAAATATCAGTTTCACGACTCTCAATTCTGAGGGTTAACATTTTTATTGAGTGTTCTCAGGTGTTTCTTTTAGGACAAGATGCCAATTAGTTACAGGCATGATATTTGTGGAATTTGATATTTGACCCTTGAAAAAAGTTGGAAAATCTTGAGTACAAGGGCTGACCTACATTATGGTATGGGCTTTGATATATTTTGTAAGATGTTCAAAGGTAGTATACAGGATTGGTCAGGATAAAAAACATTGTTTAATTTTAGTTTGAAAGCTTACTGATTATGAAGTTCATACTAGAACAATTTTTTCTGTGAAATATTTCCCTCTGAAATGATGTCATATTCGAGAAAACTATCTGAAAACCTAAAAAAACAACAGCTGATTTTGGTTGTTACAACTAAAATTAAGGACAATGTGTTTAAATGCTGAAAATTGTGCATGGTTTTTCACAATTTTCTTGTGACCCACTCACACAACGGATTGAGCCCAAATTTTCACAGGGTTGTTATTTCATGTAGATGGTTGATCACACAAAACATGAACACTGTCTGTGTTGACTGAGTTGACACTGAGTTGACTGCCAAATACAACAGATTACAACAACTTTTACCATTTGGTGCATATTGTTGCATTTAGCATGGCTAGGGTTCTAAAACAAATACAAAACCAATCACTCTCAACATAGAGAAATGACTCTATGCTCAAGCAGCAGACTGTGTTTGGTTCAGTGGAGTCGGGTGTGTCCCCCCCCCCCCCTACTGCATGGACTAATCAATACTACAAACTGTTTGGTTACGCCTTGCTGGACATTGACCATACCAGGGCCCAATTTCATAGAGCTGCTTAAGCACAAATTTCTGCTTAGCAGAAATGAGCAGGATACCAGTCACAGATTATACATGTGACATGGTAGTTTGGCTGGTAACCATATTCTGGTAAGCATAATTTTGTTGTGCTTATCTTCTTTTTGTGCTTAAGCAGCTCTAAGAAATTAGGGTTATTACGTCCATTATTGCACCAGTTATGTTTAGAGAACTCTTATAGGCAGACTGCGACTAGGACTCTGGTATATGTTTCAGCATTTTTCCAGGGTGTTCCTGAGTTGACATATCGTCTGGAAGCTTGTCTGGAGCTGTGCCAATGAAGTTGAAATGGCCATCAGTGTTTCATCCTGTAGACAAGAGAGAATAATTTATGCTAATTAGTGTTGATTGAGCACTGTTACAAGTTCACAATGCTCACCTTCCTTCACAAAAAAGGACAATTAGATGAACTGATCTGAGCCTATCATAAAGCTGCTTACCTGAAAGCAAGTTTTTGTGCTTACTATAGCAGAAAAACATACGTAAGCAAGAGTGTATTTCATAAACCATCGAGAAAATTTGACAGCAGGTGTGTGCGTTCACAATGGATTTGCATTGTTGCATCACTCATCTGCTTAAAAGAACGGCCGGGAAGCTAGCGTGCCTTTTGCTTTGCTTACTGTTAGCAGTGTTTACAAGAAACTAACTGTGCTTATGGCCGCTCTTTAAGCTTACAGGCTTTATAAAATTGGGCCCTGAACCAAACTTCATAAAGATGTTAAGCAGAAAATACTGCCTAGCAAATTTCTTTGCTAAGCAAAAAAATGAGTGGGGCACCAGTTGCAACAATGTAAAGCTTTATGGAATCTTGGCTGGTAACCTGTTTCTGCCAAGGAAAATTTTCTGTGCTTAAGGTGGTTTAATGGTTGACAAAGCGTCTTCAATTGACTCACCATTCTCCCGTCCTTCATATTAAAGTCGCTTGCCCATTGGATGGTTTCCAGGTTACCGTTAAGTTCTGCTAGACTCGAGGAAGCCAATGGAAAGAGCTCTTTCACATGTCTGTGGTAGGTCGCCTCTACCTTGAGGGAGTCCCCTACAAAGGGTTGTTGGAGACGGTTTATGAGGTGGTCCTTGCTCTGAACGATGGCTTGAAGATGTGCAGTCATGGTGTCCAGCTGTGAAACTTTGGATTCTGCAGACAAAGGGAAATTTCAACATTTCCTTTAGGAACTTTGGTTTGGGTACGATTAGTTCAATCCTCCAATCAGACCTTTATCATGGTCACCATACCCCCTCACTTGATTTGTTTTACACAATAAGCCAATTAGTCATTGTAACCTAATTAAGGCAACTGACCCAATTCACCTGGGCCCAATTTAATGGCTCTGTTAACGCGGATTATGCGCTTGCAGTCACCATTCTTAGCTTACAGGGCAAGCGCTGAATTTCTGTGCTAGCTGTGTGAGCAAAGAATGACTAGTAAGTGGAGTATGCACACGAACAAGCAAAAATTCCCTGCTAACCAGTGAAATATCCTTGATGTAAGTGCGGAATTCCCTGCTTCCGTAACAGTTTAGGACAATCCCATATTTATACCATGCCCAATATGTGGCAGAGGGTGCCCCCCCCCCTAAAATCCTGTAAAGAACACAATGAAGACAAAAAAGGAGGGGGGTATACCATGCTACATATGGAGCATCAAATGTCAATATGTCTTCAAACTGCCCAATAAATTACCATTATTATCAATAATATTTTGTGTATATTGGATTCTTACCGATGACATCAAGATGTGTAATATCTCTAGTCTCCTTGTCCATCAGCCGACATTGAATTTCATTGTTTGTCTGTTCACAATATAAAGTTTCATACAACATAAATGGTTAAGGCATGCTTGTTACATATTTTCAAATCTGGGAAAAATCATCCTGTATCGTAAACAGTCCACCATTCAGTCTTTGAGTCTATCATGAATTGAACAGTTAAAACAATCAAGGCCAAGTAGCAAAATTAACAAAATTTTCGTCCGGACGTTTTAAAAAAAAGGAGGAGGCAGGGCTTTATTTACTATTTTTCAATTTTTTTGCTATTTTTTTCCAAGATGACAGCCATGCTAAATATGGCTGGCCAAGGTATATTTATTCACAGATATTGTGCTATTTGAATATACTGATGCAATGTATGACAAAACTAATGATTTGTATCATTTGCTCAGCAAGTTTCAAAATTCAGAAACGGTTGTTGTATTGCAAAGGTGAAAAAAGAGTCTAGACAAATGCTTAGGCAAAAATAAACCAAGAAAGTCTTTTTCGAATTTTACCTGGTTTTTGGGGGTTTTTTTTAGTGGGGGCTTATTTCAAATAGTAAATAGTAATAAAAAAAGGAGGCGGCGGCCAAAAAGGAGGCGGGCGGAGACGAGAAACTCGTTATTTTTGTTATTTGGCCCAACATAGCTTTCGCACAAAAACAGTTAAAACACAAAATTGAATTTGCCATAAACCTGAAATTCTGTGGATCAAGGTACAATGAATTAAATGACAGTGGTCACAGCTCTTTCACAGAGCCTCTCAAAAAGATCTCTTTAAAGGTTTTTGGACAGGAAAAATGTCCATACCTGTCTATAAATATCAAGTCTAACTTCTGCAGTTCTTGCTTTTTTACAAGTCCACTGTTTGGTAAATTTTGAAATGTGTCCTTTTTTTTTGCTTTTTAGTCAAGGTCCTCCCCTTCCCCTCACTCTGACCCTACCTCATCTAGCTGTCGACCTCTCTCTGACATTTCTCTGAGCTGCTGTATGAGATGCAGTGATGGTGAGTTGTCATGTAAGGACTGCACCATCTCACCTAATGTTTCATCACGCCTCTACAAAGTGGATGACAAAACAAAATTGATGTATAAATCATTGACTTATGTACTAAGTAAGTAGTATGGGGCTAGGGGCTAAACAAGCAAATTTAACCAATCTCCACAGTTTTACTTTGGTACATAGGCTACCAATCTAGACTCGACGACTGAGACACAAATTAGAGAAAGAAACGACACTAATTATCCATTTAAATGTAGTGTCAAATTTTAATTAATTAATATCAAAAGAAAAAACGAAAAAACCATGATTCGATCGCAAAAAGTTGCGTGTAGACCACTTGGCTACAAAGCCGTGATGGAAATTTCTGCAATTTACTACGGCTTGTTTTATTTTATGCGTATGTTGGGATACTTTGACAATTTCCAAACGTGTTCAGTGCTTTTAGGCAAAATACAAAATTGGCACCCAAGTGTAGGGTGCCCATTCCCTGCCCCCCCCCCCCAGATTGAGCAGGAATTTTCTCTGGGTTATCTTATTCTTATATTGAGATTGAAGCGGATCAATCTAGAGCTAAGAACGGAGGAATCTAGCCCATGGCGAAGAATGAACCTTGCTATGGCATGTAATACATGATGTATGAGGCTACAAAGACTTCAACAAAGATGAGTCTGAACGTCCTTCCTTGACCATGTTGACCCAGTGGCTGGGCACGGAACAAACTTTTACTCAACATTTTTATACTACACATTCACATTGTCGAATGTCAGTGTCATTTGACAGTGCAAAAAACCATCGGACTCGCTAGTCTTTACCATACCGATTTTAAGTGGCCACTTCTCTCTGCGAGACGAATGGCATTACATACAGCAGCAGTCGTTCGTTCTTCTGAGATCCAAGGATTCGACACCTGAAAAGAGCTTAATTCATTACGGTCCATGACTTCAACAATTTGTGAGAAAATTAAAAATGATTTCAATTCTACCGCTGCTGTTGTTTTCGGTTTCGGGTCCAAGGAAAATTAGTCTGGCCCTTTTTGAAAGCAATGCAGTACATTGCGTAGATAAGTCGGGTTAGTTATGCAAATAAGCTTCGTTCCCAGGTGAGGAAGAAAAATCATGCAAGAGGTAATGAGGAGTAGAGCAAATACAATGTACGAAGTTGTTACCTCGTCGACTGCTCTTTCTTTCTCTCTATCTGTGTGTGCAGCAAACTGTGCTCAAAAATTGTCAGCAGGGTGAATAGATCATCACGGTAAGTATCATTCTTGGGGGTAAAATTGCAAACCTACAAAGTGAATTTGGAAATGCCGTGCGTAATTTGTTAATTTAAATTATATATAGCCTTTTGTGATTATATAGCATGAAGTGTTTATTTGTTATTTAATGTTTGAAAACAAGTAAATCGGCGCGGCATGGACAAATTATTGTGATGGTTTCAATTGAGTGAACTTTGATTTGAGCAAGGACAGAGATTTCATTGGTTTCTTCCTCTTTTATCGTCAGTCATTCCTGGCCCTTTGCCTGGTCCGGCCCTGGGTAATTTGATCAATATGACAACTAGGTACATAACGGATTTGACGGTGAATACGACTGGAAATGTGAATCCAGACAAAAAAAAAACATCATTGAGAAAGATTTTAGAAGAAAAAAAAAAAAAAACAAACTCGGACCCAGATTTAAAGAACAAATCGTGCCAACAAAAGACGAACTGAACATGAGACCACATGTGAATTGAATGAAACACATGAGAAAAATGCAAAAAACACAAATCAGCAGAAGAAAAAAACAAAACAGCAAAGGCACAAGAGTACCGTAACGGAGCTAACTGAGAAAAGCCACTTCTCGAGGGCACGCAAATGCAGCGCACACCATTATTGTCGACTGGGATTACATAACGGTAAAACAACGACTTGTTACATTACACTGTACATGTATTCCGACTTGTACATGTAACGCCTGTTGTGCTATTCTGGCATACAATGTCTGGTGCGAATGTTGTAGTGTAATTGTGTGTGTATTGTACATGTAACATGAACGGTGTACGTGTTACACTGTGTAGGTGCATGATTATGACAAGAGCCAATGGTTGTGTGTGCTGTGTATCAAGTAATCTATAGAATTAGAGTAGCATTGTAATATCCATATTGTTGGGTCATTAGAAGAAATGTTAATTTTGAAGAAGGCCTTAGCGTCTGTTTGCCACCCTCTTGTTTTGCAAATATATAAGTTTGTAAATCCTAAATACTGTGTGTTTGTTCCTATTAAATTCAAAAATGTGTGCCAATACAAAATTTGTATAAATCAGCATCTTGTTCATAGGTAGCAATTAATACCTCTGGTTGCAAATGGATTAGTTCAACAATATTTTGGAATTAGCCTTTATCGGTCACGTTAAAACATAAAGTATATCACTTGAAAGTTTGTCACTGTCATTGACTGTTTTTTAAAATGGTGTGAGTGTTTGAAAGTTTTCTTAGACATTTGTTTATTTGTTGTATGTTAATCGGTCACTAAAATCGATTTAAAGGCTTCGTCCATTGGAGGACCATTTTCACTTTTGTGTGGGATCACTTACCATCTTCTCATACTTTTAAATTGTCACAGACATTGAAAATTATTGCCTCCATCCAGTCATCAAGTTGCAAGAACATGATTGAATAAGAAAAAGACCAGTGTGAATAATAACAATTCCAGAATAATGATAAACAATTCTGCAAGTGAAAATTAAAATTTTGTTGAGAAAAAAGCATCCTGTTGAGACAGAATGTGAAAAAAGGGAGTTTACTCACACAACAAATCTGTGTCAAAGTTCTTTGAATGATCAAGCTCTCAGTTTTTATTCGTTTATACATTTTGAAGCTAATTCAAATTTAAAAAATACACGGCTTTTTAAAAACTTATTATTTTTTTAGTTTTAGTAAAGTATAAACGGTGTGTTAAATAAAAAATACATGTAGTCTTATTCGTGTTGGTTGTATTTCAAATAACATATTCAACAACTTAATATGTCTTCCCTTAAAATTTTATGTACCACACTTTATACATCTACATTGTCATAGGTTATAGTTTTCTGTTGGCTTATGTTCACTTTCCAGCATATTCATGTTTTTGTGTGAAATTAAATTTTTCCTTTAATTTTCCAATCCACTTTGTGTGTCTAGTTGTTTTTAATGAAATTTTTAAGACCTATTTCCTATCGTTAACATATTTCGTTGTACATTTTGAATACTTTGAGAATTTCACATTTGTAACATTGAACACCATGGTGACTCTTTTATACTACTTTTCAGACCTTAACGAAAATTGCCTTGAAACATAATTACTTCAACTCACATGAGGCAGACATGAAGTATTGATCAAACAAAACAGTTCAAATGTCCAGAGAATGACGCAAAGTGGGGATCGGATTAATCAATTAACGAGCATATGATGGCAATAATAATGAGGAAAATGATTTGTTTAATTTTTTGCAAAGAATGACGGTAAGGGAACTAGTCACTTTTGATTGAAATGTTTAAACAAGAATGATACTTAAAATAACCAGAAAAAAAGTTTGAACAACTCACATATTTACCCTCACAATGAAGGAAGACTAACTTATGACAGCATTCAGGGGGCCTCCCTTTAAAACTGTTGCGGGTCACTGTGACCGACTGGGCTTGGAGCGGGAGAAAAGTAATTTTGTTTCTAGTATCAGCAGAGGCTCGTGCAAACAAACTCGTGCTGAGCTTATGCCAAATGCAGCGAATCACCACCACTGCAAAATTATACCAAAAACATAATATGACAAAAACTCGGATATGTATAATTATAAATATTAATTTAAAAATCCATCATGAAAAGTTTAATTTATTACAAACTGTCACTCGCATGGTCTCAGATTGTGAATCTATTGTTGCTGCCCCCAGATCACTTCAGCTTCCCAGCCATGAAGGCCTCTGCCTGGAACTGTCTCACCTGTAAGAATTAAACTTTAGAAGGGCCTACTGTACCATGCCGCCTTTTGCAAAAACTAGGCCCTAAGGCGCTGGTTCTATGTTTAGCATGATAAAGGCCATGACTGACCAGCATGTTGTTAGCAGCCCTTCCGTGTCATGACAACCACTCATGATGATTTTATGGTCACATCTGGTACACAAGACCTGGGTTGACTCCTTTTGTCACACCTGTAACAAAGACACATAAGTTTTATACAATGAAATAACAACAATAACAAAACAACTAATATACTTTATTTTAACAACAAGTCTAAAAAACAAGTATTGCACATTTATATTTACATAGACATAAAATTGAGATATTCCAATTTTATTATGCAGCTACAAATACAGTTTTATTTTTTTTCAATAAATACAGTACATACTTGCATTCATTTTATTTGGTTTGATTTAAATACGTAATCTAGTTTTCTTAAAGAAAAAAACGCATAAAAGGCAAAAAAAAAAAAAAGAAAAAAATACAAAAAAACAAACTTTCGAAAAAGACGACACTACTCAAACAATTTAACATGTTTAAAAAAAAGACTACTTTACAAACCAGACTTAAGATTTGAGAAAAAAAAAATAGAAGAAAAAATCAATCTACTTTTTTTCATCATCATGTGTTTTCCTCCATGAGAACTTACACTTTGCCCATTTTTTCTCAGTTGGCACATGACGCCCTCAACTGAAATGCATTTTTCGAGAGAGTGCACTTGGCCGCCACCTAAAAACGTCAAGGTGCAGCATGCAAGCTGGCAGATCTCTCAGGCAGAGTTTTTAGAGCATATGTGTTTTTTTTAATCAGTTGGCAGAACTAATTTTTTTCCATTTCGTATTATAATTTTAAGATTAATATTGGGTATATCCATTCTTTTTCTAATCCATTGTAAGTGGATTCTTTTCTTGCTAGTTGGTGCTCAGGCATCCATTCTATTAGTGACTGGTTAGAATACTATAATTAAATTGCTTGCATGTAAATTGAGTTGAATATCAAGGAGTCAATTATCAAGGCTTCAGCTCCAATATAGTTAGACCTAAAGAATAAATCAAGCTCAAGGCGGTAGACATATTACACATTCAATAACGTAAATCACATTTCTATACAAGTGCCATTAAAAATCGAATACACAGCTTTTTATCATCTTGTATTAAAGATCCTAATTTATAAAACAAAAATCTAAAGATATTTTATAAGATTTTATTTTTGTCCTTGATCGGTATATAGTGTTGCATGCAGTTTCATCATTGTGCATAATCGGGAGCAATAACTGATAATGCATAATTTCAAGTAATATTAACTGATAATGCATAATTACTTCATTTATATGAGACATTAATATTACTATTGTAGCACATGACACAAAAATAAAAATTCCAATTAAAATTTAAAGTAAAATTTGATAAAACAACAAGAAAACACAGACTACAAATTTGAAACATCATTGTAATATGATTCAGAACAACAACGCAAACAACATTATTAATGCTAAATAATTGAATCAACTTCACGAAATCAAACACTTAAAATCAAAATAATTTAAATATAAAAAAATAACATAGTAAAATGTCATTCTAGTATCAATCCCAGTATTCATTCAGAACTACAGAGATCTGTAAGCCTAATAACAAACATGTACAACACACACAACTTCATACACACTCACAATATTACATATAATACAATGGCTAATATATTGCTGCGCCATCGCACACACACACAAGCACACCCTATATCGCGTATTACACACAGTGCACACCGTACACACCGATACACAGTATGTATGCAATGTAACAAATGCAATACAAATGTACAACATGTATTACAGTGAAGGCCATGTACAAGAATAGTCAGTAGAGCACAGTCGGAAAGTGGAATAGCCTAAGTCTGTTCCCAAGCGATTTTGAGACTGGTTTTTCCATTGTTTCAAGGTGTTTCGAAGTTCGATGGTTTAAATGTTCATTTCAGTCTGCTATCTGAAGTGCTATTTCCACACTGTTCTTTCAACACTTCATAAGTTTTCACTAGTCTTTGTTCTTTTTTTTCTTTTTTTTCTAAATTTTTTTTCAATGATGTTGTTAGAAATATTACACATTCATGATTCATTCAACATCAAATCCGTGTTCTTGGAATGTGGTCATGATTTTTGAAAGTGGTAAATTTTGGGCAATCTGATTTTTTTCGTTTTTTTTTTTTTCACATTTCACATTTCGCACCATATTGCCATTGTCTAACTCGTAACCCTCCGGTCGTTCCGACCGTCGGGAGGAGGGTTACGATTATCGCAACTACTAGGTACATTGAATGTGTCTATGAATAGGTTGATAAAGATGCCCCCTCTCCCAACTATAATTACTATATCACTATATCAGACCATGATCAGACTTGAACAATAACCAGTGACATCCGTAACAAAGTCAGACATGTCAGAAATGTCAGATGAGAGAGTAAACAGTTAACAAAAGAACCACAGTCAGATGGAGACTGGAATTCCTGCCGACATGATTTGTCTCAATTTGTGTTTCTAATATAACTATACTAATACCAGAAAATACCAGGAAAATACAGGAAAACCAAACTTCAAAACAGTGCGACTGGCTGGATGTATTATTTTCTAAAATGTTTTTAAGCTTTTCACCATGTCTGGTCCTTGCTCTATGGTATAAGTATCCAAAGAAATATATTCAACTTCTAAAATTCCTCCCTATTATTATTCTATACAACATGTGGCATGGGCTCCCTGCCTCCCGGCCTGTGAAACATACACTCATGATGACACTGTAGGCTCTTAACCACAGCTTTTTGGCTGGGGTTCCAGCTTGTGCTCCGTCAATCTGATTGAACATGTTGAAGCCGTCGGTTATATGGAAAGCACATGTTTTCCAAATAACCGACGGAGCCTAAGCGTAAGCCCAAGCCCAAGCCATGGTTTCCAAAATGGAAGTTGGAGACAGGCAGTAGGGTTGCGAGAGCAATGCAGTCAAGAAGAAGAAGGAAAACAAATTACTTGTGATGTCCACATAATTTTAGAATCTACGCACGCGTACAGACACTATTGGTTGGCAAACACCATAGAGTTGTCACTACTTAATTTCCCTTAAAGATGAATGCTCCGTTGCATCGGTATTCAACACTCAAAAAGGAGTAATTCAATTTCAACAGTTTGGCATTCACTGGTCAAATAAGACCATTCAAATTCATCAGGTCTCAAAGATAATTCAATTTGGCAAATAAGCCAATAGCAAGAGGCTGGTCAGCCATTCAATTTCATCAATTGTAAATAGGTAGGTGAAATTCAACTGCAGAATGGTGAAAATGCTGTCTTGGATGTCTATAACGAACCTGAACTAAAAGAACGAAATCATTTTTTGCATGAAAACGAAGTTGAATGCAAAAATGAAACCTACATGTAGATTGAGTGGATTAGGGACACATGTGCGTGAATTTGAATTATTTTTTGACTGAATTTGACTGGGAAACCTATACTAAAATTATATTTTATTGAAAACTATTTATATTTAAAAAAAATCTACACCCTTTAGTGTGTAAATATTTCAAACTATATGTGAAATGGCTGATTTAATCATGGAGGAAATAAAAAGTTTTTTTGTTTTCCTTTTCCAGAATTTGTCTTCAGTATGGCAGCTCCTCAAGCTGTATCTGAGGGTGTGACAAAGATGATTCTGCGTCATGGAGGACCTGCAAAAGTCCAACAAGGAGCAGACATAACTGTCCACTGTGTTGGCTCACTTGCCGGCAACCCTTCTAAGAAATTCTGGAGGTACAGAATATATATATGCAAATTTAATATTTATTAAATTGTTTCTGTGGGTTTTTTTTTTTACTGAAATGGTTTGCTGCTCGAACAAGACACCATCTTTGCACTAACAAAACAAATGGTGTTGGATTTACTTGCAAATAGCTTTATGACAAGAAACACTATAAAGGGGAGACTATTTTTCGACCGTCACGTTAGCAGATTTTCCAAGAGTTGTTATTTTTGAGTAAGTACCTTAAACCCCCCAAAAAGTGTTTCAACATAAAAATGGACTTTGTATCAGGCTTATTCTGAAAATAATTTGAGTTGATTAAAAACAAATTATTTTGCGATTACCCCTCAAATTTCAATCAAAAAATGGATGGAAATAATTAGGTTGCTTTTTCTGTCCGTTTTGAGGGAAAGTTGAGGTTGAATTAAAAAAAAAAGATACATGTAAAAATTACAGAGCCCAATTTCATGGCAATGCTTGCCAAAGAATTCAATGCTTATCGAGCAATGTGAAGTGCACGAATCTATTACTTAGCCATAAGGCCATTTTTTTTTTGATTACTTGGATTACGGATTTGTAAGCTACAAAAAACGGGCGGGGCGGGAAAAAAAAAAAAAAAAAAAAGGGGGATTACGGAATTTCGAGCCCAGAAAATCGGGCGGGGGAAAAAAAAAAAAAAAAATGCACGCGGGCGGCTTCTAAAACACGTACATATATACACAATTTATGTAGATAAAAGCAACCACTCACTGAATGAATGTCGCCAGTGTTTTAGGCCAAACAAAATGTTCGGTTTCTGGCTACTGACCGGCCCTTACTTTTACACCGTGACCCTAAATTGTTCACATTTTCGGCTTGAAAAAAATTTATTCATATTTTTTTAAAAACCGTGTCGAACAAAAAGTCAGACTTTCACCAAATTAACAAATGTTAGAACAAAATTGAAATAAAGACAAATTTACCGATATCTCCGTGATTTAAGGCTCATGATTTATTACTAATCCACGGACGTACAC
Organism: Plazaster borealis; assembly: GCA_021014325.1. Lineage (NCBI taxonomy): Eukaryota > Metazoa > Echinodermata > Asteroidea > Forcipulatida > Labidiasteridae > Plazaster > Plazaster borealis. Next base: position 10,865,656 of record CM037475.1, read on the forward strand.
CGGTTCCTAGCTCACGAGTGAACGTTGAGCGCATTCTAAAGATTTGCAAAATGGGCAGATTTTCAAGAATCGGGCTCTTTCCCGAAAAAGCAGCAAGATGCACCAAGCCTCGTCAGCGGCCGCCATTGTGAACGAACCGGACACCTTGTAAATAAACAACTGTCAGTGCAGAAGGAAGGACACACGACACGCTGATGCTCTGCCCAAATTCGCGCACACAGACCATTTGTTGACGCATCAATTGATTGCATGAGTTTGGGTCGTGAGTTGAGCGGTCGATGCTCTCGTGGTTGTTACTAAATGGCCAAAATGTATGCACTTGGGCAAATAGTATAGTCTATAAACGGACTCACACTTTTGTACGTGAATGCATACCATTGGTCTGGTTTCCATCATACATCGGCCGCGATTTTTTTTCCTCCGTTGACACTGACTCACGCCGCGGTTTAATACGTGTACATGTGCATGTACATTGTACAGTACATGTATGTGTACATGTAGGGGTCTCGTTGTAAATTCCAGAAGAAAAAATCGCTAGTAAAAACATGTACACGATGGTGTTTTGTACATGTACGCGATCGGTGGCACTGTTGTATTATGAAAGTGTTGTGTATTTTTTTTTATTTATTTATTTTTTTTCCCCCCTACAAAATTAGATTTTTCGGGCGGGGATTTTTAAAATTTTTTTCAGAAACACGATTTTTTCGGGCGGCGATTCCCGTAATCCAAGTTATTAAAAAAAAATGGCCTAAGCGCATAATTCCACAGTAATCAGAGCATTGAAATTGGGCCCTGATGAATCAACTCAAATTTGTGTAAGGTCTTGGGTAGAAACTCTACTGTTTCTTGAGTTCTTTGTTCCGTGCGGAATGATTGCTAATGGGTGACCACCAATACATGAAACAACTTGACAGCAAACACTGAGGAATTGATGGTATCTGAACACAAGGTTTATTTGGAGCTCCGCTCTTTTAAAAAAACTCTCTCCAACTGTCTTCTCTTTCATACATCTCTTTATTTTATTCCAATCTTTGTTATTGATTACCAAAATATAATTATTTATAAAAAGAAATTTCACTGTGCACACGCTCACGCTTTGCAGGTAGCTCACGCATGCAATGGATTAACTGACATGTCACTACAACTGTTTCAGTATAAGCCTGCATGTCCATTCACATGTTGTAACACTTGTGGGTGGTTTCAGTGGATTTACAATGAAATTACAAACCATTGGGATAAACTGCTAACAGGACGGATGCAAAGTAGTACCCTTTATTGTGTTTCTGGTTGTATCAGGCCTGGAATTACACGGAGGCCACGGCCTCTGTTGCCCCTGGTCTTGGCCTTGGTGCCCCTTTAGATGTTTCCCATAGATTTTAAGTTTTTCCAACGGAAGTGCCCTTTGCAAAATGAAAATGGCCTTGCCATTTCAAAGATGAAATTCCAGGGCCCAATTTCATAGAGCTGCTTAAGCACACAAAGTAGCTAAGCACAACAAAATTATGCTTACCAGAATAAGGTTACCAGCCAAAATGTCATGTCACATGTACAATCTATGACTGGTATCCTGCTTATTTTGGCTAAGCAGAAATTTTTTGAGCAATATTTTCTGCTTAAGCGGCTCTATGAAATTGTATGCAATTAAAATCAACCCCAGGCATTAGCATCGAGACAAAGGTTAGATATAATTCACTTGCAGTGGATTTGGATTGTCTTCCACTGATAACTGTTTGTAGTAACTTTTAATTAGGGGTTCAAAGGTAGGGTCATCGAGTGGTTTTTTGTCAACGTAATTCTGATTTATAGGCAAAATCATAATAAAATAAAGATACAATACAAGTCACCTGTGAAAGTTTCACTTGAATACAGTGTCTGCTTGTTGAGAAAACAACAACAAACTGTCATGGTATTTTCATCAGCAATGTTGAATCCACCCACGTTTATAGAGAGGTGACCAACCGCATTTCTGGCAGTATTGAGGGCAGTATTCAAGTAGACACCACAGAAATTTCCAAAAGTCGCCTGCAGGCAATCTTTGGAGATTCAAATTTGTCCACATACTTTCATTGATTTCCTATCAGCAGGGCACTTCAGACGAAATAATTTCACAGGATGCTTGCTACCATACCATCTTTATCATGTTGGCTTTCGGATAACAATAGACACAATCAGCGACTCCAGCTAGCGGTGGGCACGTGACGTATAGTGGGTACAGAATCATAACAAACCCTCGCGCGCAGTGTTTAAGCACGGGGAGCTCAATGGGATTGTCGTAGTTTTAAGGCAGGTTGCTTGAAAACATCGAAGAAAAGCTCCGTTTTAACCATCACCTACTGACTTTCTAACCTACCAACTTGAACAATACACGAACTTGGTTATTTTCAGAGACCTCACCGGAGCCATGGGACATAAGTTACAGTACACAACGATTTCCTATACCGATTGCTTTCTCTCGTTGGCTACTGCCGTAAATAGTTATTTATTTAGTCCCGCACTCCCATCAACACATCATTAATTTTCTGCAGACTGTCTGGGCGGAGCCGGTGCTTGGGCACTCCTCTGGCTTCTGCCTCGGTCCGTCTGTCCTTTCCGTCCTCCCCTCCCAGGGTTTTTCGTTGCCCCTTTCTCTGTTTTTTTCTCTTCTCTCCCCCCCCCCCCCCGCCTCTTTCTAAAAAGAACTACTTGTTGCATTAAACGTGTTTTTTTTATAGCTTGCACTTCATATGATTCTCACTCGTTACGGGAAGAATCTTCATAATTATAAACCATAACAAATTATAAGCCTTTTGAACACCTTGAGTGCGTATAAACCGGTCTTGACTAACTATTTTCTTTGCATGTCCACTAAAAATAAAATATGATGCCTATATCGAATATCATAAACAAAAATTCGTGGCTACATTTCACTCTTCCCTTTATAAACAAAACTTCCAGCTGGATTGTTTGTGTGCCACTGTTTTTCGGAGCTTTACCAAACCATTTCAACGTTTGAAAATTGCAAAACTGGCCACACTTCCGTCTTTTTTGGCGGATTTTGGCGCTATATAAGTTTACGTTATTATTATTATTAATATTATATTACTCCAGATGGATTTAAAAAAGTTAAAATCGTGTTGCAACTTGCAACCAACAAATGCAACATGAATCATGACCCCTTACAGCAGTGGCGCTCGGATGCTGCCATGTTTTTCCATACACACCGCGCTGTTTGTTTACATTGTATACCCACTATAAGTCACGTGACGCCGGTCGCCGATTGTGTCTATTACACAATTTCTTTTCGGGGTCATATTACTCAAAGTATAATTCTACCTTTAAGATTCAAAAAAGAAGGTATACATTAGAAACAACTTGGAAAAAAACCTAACATTTTTGTTCATTTTTTTTTACAGCACTAAGGATCCTGGACAGCAAGCATTTACCTTCAAAGTTGGTTTGGATCATGTTATTAGAGGTGGGTCAAGTTATTTAAGGTATTTGTTCAAAATAAATGAATGAAACTAGCAAAGTGATTAAGTTGACAAGTTAAAAATAAAAGTATAAAGACAAATTCCTTGAACCATTAAGGCCACCTGAGGGGTGACTGCTCTGTATTCCGACAACCCTTTGTTCCGACACCCCTATGTCCTGACAACCCTATGTTCCGAAATAAACCAACTTGTGAATTACATGCTGGGGTTTAGGGGTGTCGGAACATAGTGCTGTTGGAACAAAGGGCTGTCGGAACATACGTGTGTAACCCACCTGAGGCAACTTACAGGCAACCTTTACAGGAAATTCTGCAAGAAAAAAATCCATTTACAGTCAATTTTATACATCATTTTTTTGGGGGACAGTAAGAAACTGTTAGAAAACTCCCTCTTGTGGAACAAAGTGGTCATTTTGAACGCAGCGGAGTTGAGTGCCATAGAGTTGCCTGTACCAATTGCTTTGTGTGAAAAATCCAACCCACATACCAGGCTCTAGTCTGAGGTGGTATTTGAACCAGGGTCCACAGAGGTGAAAGGCAATCACTGAGCCAACCTGATCCCTCTGGTGTGACATGGCCTTTACATTTGTAACGGCAAATTTTGATCAGCAAAATGTTGTTTCATTTGCTGCTGATCAAAAGACCAATCTTAGTACTTTGTGAAATTGGTTCCTCTGAAGAGTTTTGATTATAGCATGGAGCTGTATCGTAATTGTCGGATGGCTTCAGACCTTTTTCTGGGTACAAAAATACAACTTTTTGCTCCAGCTTAAAGGTCACAAGCAATAAATTTGCTTTTTTGATAAGTATTGCATGACTGTTGTATATTTGTTGCTAGAATCACTCCCAAGACATGTTTTTCCATTCAATGGCAGAAAAATTACCAAACTTTCACACTCGGTTTTCTTGAAACCCAATTTTGGACAGTAAACAATTGTATTTTTTTGGTCACGTCCTTCTTTTTGGGCACACAAGAATATGATTAATGTTAGCAGGAAATCTGATTATAGAATTTCTGGTTTATAAAGGAAATGCACCGCCACAAAAGTACTCGGCCATAGTAAACAATGAACTAACCCATGGCAACCATTGTTGTGCATTCATTTATTTTTAATTTGTATAGTTAATTGTAGCATATCTCTTACATACAGAATATTTATAAAGTGTTAGAATACGAATATTGACAACTTTCACTTCACTACTAAAATAGTGAAAACCAGCCACCCTCAATAATCCCGAGCATGCTATTTTTCCCAAGAGGAAATAGATTGCTCCAAAATCACCTCTGGAGGCTAGTCACTTTCAGGCCTGGATTTACACAGAGGCCACAGAGATCATGGCCTCTGTTGCCCCAGTCTTGGCCTTGGTGCCCCTTTAACAGTTTCTCATAGACCTTAAGCAATAGAAGTGTCCTTTGCAAAATGAAAATAGCCCTTGCCCTCTCAAGGATGAAACTCCAGGCCTGCACTTTACCTCTTATCGCATTCATTTGGCTAGGTTCTCATTTCATGAGAGCAGATCCATAAGAACTTTTTTTCACAAATTTTAAAAGGGGATTCTATTTTATGTTAACAGGATGGGATGAGGGTTGTATGTCTATGGCAAGAGGAGAACACGCAGTTCTGATCATCAGGTCTGACAAGGGTTATGGTGCCAATGGATTTCCAGTGTGGGGATATCCTTTTTATTTGTTTGTAACCGAATCAAAGATAAAGGTACAGTATAGAACTGCTCGAACTTAGTTTCAGAATCATCATATTTAGAAAATGCGTAAAGGGGCTGTGTCATCATGATCAAAGCAGGCCTGTGGCTGTACATGGTATTATGAACTCTCACCCATTTCCTGCACGCGCATGCCCTCCCTCCGTATCATATCTTTAGAGAACGCGAGCGTGTGTGCAGAACTAGGTGAGAGTTCATAATTTCATGTACATCCACAGCCCTGCTTTGATCGTGACGACACAGCCCCTTTAAGTATCTAAAGGAAGGGGGATTGACACAACCTCGTTCCCAGTGTTGTACGATCTTGCTACGCCATTATTTTTTATTTCCCAGAATGCCTTGCTCGATCATAACCCCTGGAACTGTGACTTTGAAATATCGAAACATATTGGATATTTTAATTAGTCCTGTGGTTGATCCATATTGTTTAGAGACTACGCAGAGCACGCTGTCAAAAGACGCATCAAGTCACTGAGCAACTGGCCCCCTCTCATTCTTTTTCGATCTTGTGTTACGTTTAACTGTATGCAGTTTAGGGTGACCATATAAAAACATGATTCATTTGAAATGTATTGCGTCGAAATACATGCATACATGCGTACTAAGCGCCTGAAAAACGCCCTGCAAGCGCTCAAAAGTTTTTAACAAGCTTGCGCGCAGAGCAGTCACTTTTGGTAAGCCAATTAGCGATGATTTTCAGTGCTTCCCTACCAGGGGTTAGTGAAGAGAGTAATCGATACAGAACGCTGCCCATGGTGGCGAGGCTGGGTTTGACACTGTTTACAAAACTGAAAAGCACAAACCCAATTTTGGTGGCAATATTTTCCTTAACCTTTTCCCCTTCCACAATCCCACCCAATGCGGATCTACAATTCGAGATAGAAATACTGTGAGGTGCTTGCCGTTTTCTTACAAGTTGGAGATGACCTATCAGATGGAAAGAATTAGGTTTGGCTGTGAAGATTACATCATTATCAGTTTCCATAATTATTTGAAACTTTTGTATTTATGTATGTAGAGGTAGACTGGTAAATCAATGGAGCCCAAATTGTTTAGAGCAAAAATAAGCTAAGCACAACAAAATTATGCTTACCAGAATAAGGTTGCCTGCCAAGCTGAGCACAATAAAACTATGCTTCAGGCCTGATGCTTCACTGAAGCAATGGAGGCAATTACGTCCATGCCCCTGGTCGTTGCCTTAATGCCCCTTTAAACGTTCCAATATAAATTTACTATTTCCTCATAGAGGTGCCCTTTACCAAGGAGAAAACGCCTTGGTGCCATTGCCTTTCAAGAATGAAGCATCAGGCCTGAAGTTTACCCGAATAAGATTACCAGCCAAAATAGCATTCCTTATGTACCGTCTGTGACTGGTGTCCCTGCTCATTTTTGCTTAGCAGAACATTTTTCAGCACCATTTTCTGCTTAAGCAGCTCTTTGAAATTGTGCTCAGAGCTTGCATGGAGTTAAGGACCCAAGAGAGTTATTTCTCTTTTTGTAAAATGCCTACTCTGGAATTGCTTGTGGTTTTTCAGGGCTTAAATTTGGTGGGAAAATCCACAAGAGCATGTAGCTCAAAATTTTCACTGGACCAGAATTATTTTTACAAGATCAAATCAAAATGAGAAATAAAAAGTCTACACAGTCTAACATATGAACTGTTTTGATTTGAACAAGCACTGAGACAAGATTTATCTATGGTATTTTTTCTCATATTGGCAAGTATACTTCGATGCTCAACAGAATTGAAGGATTTTTATCAGATTTGAAGTCAACATGTGAACATCAACTTTTTGTTAAAGATGTTTTTACAATGTAAGGTATTATTATTCAATTCCACAAAATTACACAAGACCTCCGGACTTTTCCAGTCATGAGCTTACTGGCCCGGTGCTAAAGTCACTGTTCTCGTGCCTGTGGTCCAGTATTAATTTCAAGCCCTGTTTACCAAAATCTTAGTCAAATTATGAACACCAACAGATTTTCATACCCTTGCTTATGGCCGTATCCGAATTGGCGGCTACAGCTACGGCTATGGCTGTTGCTAAGGGTGTTCAATGCACAACGGCGCGAAAATCTAGCCGTAGCCGTAGCTGTAGCCGCCAATTCGGACACGGCCTATTTTTGTATTACAAATAATTGTTACTGAGTGTTGATTTCTATCTTTCACAGCCTAGCGTCTTCTTTTGGTCGCCACTAAGTGGCTATTTTCATTTAAGTATGTGTACGTTTTGTTTTGTGTGAATCAAAATGTCTGCTTTCTGAGAAAGTGAAACACTTAACATTTTAAAAAGAAACCCCTTTTTTTTGGGGGGGGGGCATTTTCTTGACATTTGGTTGAGATACATACAGTTTGAAATCATGTTATTATAGTGAAGCATGCACTTGTAATTTCCTATCTTCAGATCTATATGTTATTGTACCATCTCACTGGCAAGTATTTTTTAGTAGCAGTGTTTCTTATAAAGCTGGTTTTGTGCTGGTTTTGTTCAAAAAGGTCATTTATGACATTTTTTTTTATTTGTCAGGTTAATCAGAGCTGCCAACTCTCACTGATAATGCAGAAAGTTCCCTGAAAAAAACAATCTTTCAATGTTCTGATAAAAAATTGAAAATCTCCTTGATTGTGGAAACTTTTACCCTGTAATGTTGAATGTAGTTCTAAATATCTCCCTGATTGTCGACAAAATCTCCCTGATTGCAAGATGCAAATTTTGGCAGCTCTAGTTTAATCAATCAATCAATCAATCAATTAATTATTAAAAAGTAATTTACAATAGCTCCAAAATCAAATCGTTTGTGCAAAGGTGCCGAGGATTGGGATTAAAATTGAAATGAAAGCCTCCTGAAAAAGGTGAGAATACAGGAGTGTCTTGAAGATGTGGAATGAACTGGCATCTGTGTTATATTGAAGGTGTGGAATGAACTGTTGTGTTTGACATAATATGTAGGGGGCAGATTGTGGTAGAATAACACAATTAACACTTTATTTCGAAAAAAATGTCATTTAAGCTGCACATGGAAATTGGCATTAAGTGGAAGGGGGGGGACTCCCATATATAGGATATTGGGGGTATCATACTTTGTAATCTGCCATAATCACAGTTTGTCTTATCAGCCAAAATAAAAAAGATCTGCAGGGAGTTTAAAGAAGTCATCGTGAATCTTGAATCTGTTTTGGGTGTTTTGGTGTTAACTGTTTTTAAATTTTTTTGTTTTCCAATTTAAAGGTCACCCAACATGCTGTATTTTTGATCCACAGAGACGAGCTTCTTACAAATACTGTAGTTCCTCCAACATTAAAGGTGCTGCACTGTCTACAAAAATGCAGGGGTTAATCTTTTTTCCCCCTTTAAATCATTTGAAAAATCATTTGCTTTCCCACTTTTCAAAAAATTAAATCATATTCACAAATATAAAACATTTACAACACACGCAAATAACACAATTATGAACTACAATTTTCAAACAAGCTTACTGTCTAAACAAAATTTGAGAAAATGATAAACCTAAGTGCTTTTCTTTGTTCCCATTTGATCAAATCTCCTCTTGATAATTTGATAACTAGCTGAATGTTTCTCAGGGTTGTTTTCAAATGTGTTGACATTCTTTTATGCTGTTGCCACGCTTCCCACAATGCTCCAATACCCTTCAGGGGAAATAGTTACCCAAGGACAGAATTGTGAGTGTTAAAAGACGGATATTCCAAGCATTTTTTGGTTCATTCTGTTTCTAATCGAATTAACATTCGTAAGTGCTTTTGATACTCTAGTATCCAGCGTCTCTTTTGTACGAACGTTTCCTGTCGCAATTCCTTGCAATGTACAATGTGTGATTGTACACCGCACTTAGTTCCACCATGGAGGTAGGAATTCCACGATCGTGTTTCATGGTATCTTCACATTACCAAACAAATTGTCAATACACGGGGGGGGGGTTGTGCGGGTTTTTTGGCCTATATAGATTTTCAAATGTACATTCTGATAATAATCCAGCTAAACAAAATAACTATTTTAAAGCTCTAAACAACGGAGATCAACACCTTTGGGGAAGTGCACTTCAACAAATAACGTCATGTGGAACGTCATGAAATAACGTAATTGTTTGCCACGAGCGCCTGCATGTTACATCCCATTTGAGGAGATTGTGCAGTAACACACCGGAACCAGAACTGTATGACGGTTCTCGGTAGTTCTAAAAATTATTCTGTTTCTTCATGCAAATTTTTTACAGATGTTTTACATATCTGAATAGTGTACTCTTTCTTTATAATGTGAATTTAGTAGTACTTGTATAAATGTTGCCATTTTCACCAGGACTAGTGTTATAGACAAACCACTCTTTCAAAGACGCTTCGCCTATATTTCTCGAATAACGTTAGTGTAGACCCCTTGCATTGGTCGCCATCTTTGATGTCAAACAATGGAAACGTGTACGCGCTGCGCACGACTCTCAGCCAATGGTAGCTCTTCATTGACCTCAGTGAGGGACTGTTTTGGGGCATTGATCTCTATAGACTGTGCAAGTCTCACGCATATTTGAACTTCCGGAACCATTGTGGTCCCAACCATAATGGAGATTTACGTGGGCAAGATTTTGTTTTGTCAATTATTTAAGTTTAACGTGGTTTATTACCATGAAAAATATATTGGGAATGTAATACTTAGTTACACAAAATATGAAAGTAAAATCAATTCAACAATATAACGAAGAATAACCGAGAGTTAAACTTGACCTCTGCAGCTTCCGGTTGCTGCAAACAAAATTAAGAATTTTGTTCTCACATCCGATCACAAAACTTATGTAAACGCTTGTTTTGATCATGGAGGGTTAATTCCTACCTCCATGTTTCGATGCACGATGATAATCGCCAGATGCTGTAATTGCAACGCGAAGTTGCAGTCTAATGGTTGTTGAGGCGTCAGCGTCCTCTATTAACTGCATCAAGCGTTAATTTTACGCCAGTGTGACCATCGCGAATTCACGTAATTGGTTTCTGAAAAGTTAAGATCAAATAAGCATCCTTGTCCCAGAGTTTTTGAATTTTGCTTCAAAAATAATTAACACATTATTTGTATATTTATTATAAAAAACTAAAACTGATTTTATAAACATGTAATGAGTATTTTTGTTGTTCAGATTTTGTCATTAGATATAATTTAAAACGAAGATTTGATTTCAGAGAAAAAAATGTTATTCGTTTGACGTGTTTTCTCGTTCCGATACGCGCGAGATTTGCACAGTCTATTATCAATATACCATAGAGATCAATGGTTTTGGGCTTGTGACGTCATGTGCAAGGGGTCCATTGTAGGTGTGAGTTTTAGTCTGTAGAACCATTCCCATTTTAAATTGCACATCATGCAGTCGTTTTCCTCGTCCAGGTTACTTTTTATTTAATATGTTTCGTATGAGAGAATTGGGAGAATGTGTGAGTAAATAACGAGTTTATTCTGTCGACTCATCGCCGCGCCAGTATCCACATAGTTCGAATCGGCCGAATGGATTCCGGATCTCCCGACAAACTCAATAACGATAAGAATGGCGTAAAGTTCATTCGTGACGAAAGTAGGCACATTTTGATTAATGGCAGAATCAATAACCGGTCCGTGATGTACACGGTTGTGGGTGAAATAACAATATGTAGGCCTACTTAAATGTACTATACTATATTTGGGCAAATGAGTTTGATTGTGATTACGCTTATTAGCATAATTAATATTTGCATTTACGGAAGTCCGTAAAATGACGGCGAAAATACGGAATATATTTCACTTTTACGGAGTCCGTAAATTTACGGACATTTTTAACAGTGACGTAAAAACACGTTAACCAGTTGGGTGTGTAAGTGGGTCAACTCACTTTTTAGGTTTCACGAAGAGACACGTATCTTTGACTAATTACTATGACAATTAGCCAATATATTTTAAGAAATTAGTTAGTCAATGGAGAGGTTAAACTTATACAGAATCATATGAGAGGTCTTTAATTGAAAACCGTGGCTTTAGTATTGCAGATTTTGCAGTTTTAAGCCAATCACAGTGAAAAATTAAAATCTCAATCAAGCGTTTGGACATAAGTGGCTCTTCGTGAAAACGGTGCAATGTGGGCCAATGAGCAACCTTGTTTTGACCTCATAGCCGAGGGCGCCCTGCTCAAATGACGTCTTGGTAAAATTATACATTTCTTGTGAGAGTATAGCAGCTTGGTGGAAGGGAATTAAACGTTATGGGGGGGATAGTTTATCCTCACACGAGTTAAGTAAATTCGGACTTTTCACCCTAGTATATATATAAACAAAGGCAAAATTCCTTTTGGCAATCTGTATTAACAAGAAAAATTACTGTGAGGTGTGGGTTCAAATTCAACCACCATACCCGAGGGATATCACAATAATGGTGTCAGATATAAGTCAACATTTTGCAACAAGATGATCCATTGTTGTAGTAAAGCTGATAAACTATGTTTTTTGTTCTCTGTCCAGAGGCTAGGCCAATCGAAGTGTTGTCGTTCAGAGTTCTCTGCAACCGTTACGAAGTGGTTGTAATAATTTAAAAGTAAAAGTTGCACGGCCTGATTTTCGCCGAAAGAATTTAACAAAACAATTATTTGAATGAATTTGACAGAATGATGATGCTGTTTCAAAACGAAAAATAGTTGCGTATGTCACGGACAGTGCACAAAATACATGTAACATACAACGCTATCTGTACATGCTGATGGACGTGAGATAACGTCGAAATCCTGACAGTAATTTATTTTTAATTTTTAATTAACTGCCACTTATCATTGGCAGGTTTTCTTTCGTGCAATACCTTAATGAAAAAGTATACATGTACAGCATTCGCGAATCAATACAAATAACTATTTAAAAGGGTAATCTTAACTTTCTGGTCAAATTTGCCAAACATTTCACCTAACACCTTTAATGGGATTTGATACAAATAACAGGTATCTAACAGTTGAGCGTGATGCGCCCAATATAATTAAATATAGACTCCTTGCATTTTGGCCGCCATCACTGAGGCCAAACAATGGAAAGCGCCGCATACAAATCTCAGCCAATGATAGCTCTTCATTTACCTCAGTGAGGGCTTTGTTTTTGGCTTGTGACGTCATATGCAAGGGGTCTATGGCGGTAACACGGATACTGTGGTTGTGCTGATCATTGAGTGTTGCAATTTGGTTGCCATCGCCCATGGTCTTTGGACAGAGAGTACTAGAGTGAATAGCCGCATAAAACAAAAATGTTAAAAAATCGGTGTGTTACCGTAACATTGCTCTTTTTGATTTTGAAATAGTTCTCTTAGATCACTTTTTAAATGGCCACATCCTGAATCTCAAGCTCTTCATCCGAATGATGACTTAGGTTAACAAAGCTGTCATTGTCACCGTCGCGATGAACAATGTTGATGTTGCTGTTGATTGCAGGTGGCGGATCGTCGTCCACTGCTGCTGTCACATCAATGACAGCCACACTCTCAGCGTGAAACGGTTGCACCCCGCCACCCGGACCACAGCGACAGTGGACGGCATCCCTCGTCACTCCCTTCCACTGGTCCATGGACAAGCTGTACAGAAAGAGGTTACCACTGGCCACGATGTAGATAGCGACAGTCGATGCTATGGAAAGTGGGTCCCACAGACCGGACGGGATATGTGGCACTTTGACCTGTTCTTCACCAAGGGTGATCATGGTGTACGCATGCTGTGCCCAAAACACAAAATAACCGACGAAGTTGATGATTAGGACGCTGGCCACCGCTCGACAACGCTGTACGGTGTCATGACGCGAGAGGAACTCGTCCTTGCTCTGCTTCACTCGTCCCCATGCGATGTACACGAAGGAGATGTACACAGCGTAATGCCCCGCGTAGAATAGGACCATCAGGCTACCAAAGTAAATAGAGTGGTACATTTCACCGGCCGGCCAGTTGTAGCCGCACGTCAGCCAGCCGAGCGCGGGATCATTTTTTGGTGGCCACACGACAGTCCAACTTGACGTTGCTGATGGGATGGAAAGCAAGAGGCCATACAGCCACGAGGCGGCCACATGATTCCGTGCCGTCGTGACGGTACGCTCTAAACCATTGCCTGGTTTAGCAACGGCAACGAATCTGTCGTACGCCATTGCAAAAGTAATGTTCGCGTTGACGAGCATGCACAACGTCTCAACGGACGCAACGAGTTTACACACCCAGTCTCCAAAGATCCAGCCAGAACCCAGCATTTCAGCGAGGTGTAAAGGGAAAGGTAGTAGGGATATCAGATCAGACACCGCCTTGTTGACGAGGTAAACATTGGTGGATGTACGCATTACCGGACGCCGAATGTAAAACAAAATCAAGATGGCGTTTGTCACGATACCAATGGAGCACAACACGCCTAACGAGCAGGCGACTATGGTCGTGCCCGTCTGAGAAGGAGATTCCATATCCAGCGATATCTTTGATTCGTAAAAGATTTTTAAAAATCGTCTAAATTGAAGCCAGGTCCCGTTTTGCAACTTAACCACGATTGTGTGACGGATGGTTCAGGTGTTCTAGTGGTACCAACATGCCATGTGATGAATTGTTAATTAAGTCCAATGTCACACTTCGAGTTTAGATGTGATCAAAACAATTTCATCGTATCCTCAAAATAACCTACCGATACTTTTACCAAAATAAACGAATACAAGTGCACTAATTTTTATTGGTCAAGCAGCAGTGCTATAGATGGATGCCTACACTAGCATTGATATCCACCATGGTTGAATCATTCAGCCAATTAGATCATCTCTCTTGGGCATTGGATCTAGATGTTTACCACGTGATGTGCAGACCGTGATTAACTTCCCGCCTTCTCTCTGTGTCCACCAATCAGGGCCCGTCGATTTCAGTCGTCTTCGCCTGTATAATCTAAATACATTCAAGCAATACCCTGACCAGAGAAGTCTCAAAGTAATGTAATTGTCATTTCAAGAACAAAATTGTAACAATAAATAAAGATCCTCTTTCACGCCATAAACCTTGGCCACGTAACGATGTCGACATGCCACAAATAGAATCAGTGGGCCCGATAATAATGAGTGGTGCTCCGTATTTCAATAAAATTGATCCACAATTTTATGTTATTATAACGAGACGAGTTAAAACTTGTGGAGACAGAAACAAAGGTAACAAAAATACACGGGAATTCTAAAGGGAGGGATGCTTGGTAAGAAAAATGTGTAAAGTCTATATATAAACGGCATGATTATTAAAACATTATAACCACCATCTCTCCACAGAAAGGGATTTTTGAGAATTGGTGGTGTTGTGTTGTTTATAATTAATAGGGCCTACTTTAGGATCAGGTTTTTACATAATTGTTAGTGCATTTTAAATGAAATGAAAATATTGATTTCGCAGATCTTTTGATCGGATGTGACCTTAAGTATGTAAACTATAGTTCGCGTTTGTATTGGATACATTATGCCAAATAAATACATTACCCTTCTGACAAAAAATTGCTACCAGAAAAAATTGCCAAAAGGTAGAGGCCGTCGCTCTGTTGGCCCAGATGTACAGTTCTTGATTTTCGATAAACAGTTCTATCTTTAGCTGTTCAGATAAACGCATGTGATTCAATTCAAGTGAGGCTGTGTGGTTGATAATTCAATTCTGATCAATGAATAATTTAATCATTGAACAATGTCACCAGGGAATCAATTGGCGCGGTGACATCGGAAACAAGGACACAACGGATTGCATTTACTGCTCAAGGTCTGTGAAAAGCACGCGGGGGAGTTTCAATTTTCCGGCCGAAGTAATATTGCCCGTAATGGCAGGAGATTCTCTGTCCTGTCCCCTCGGAGATTTTGTCCCCCATAATGGCGGATTGTGAAGAAATTATTTTCGTCTGATAGCGCCCTCTTTCGAATCTACTTCCTTCAGCCCATGTTAACGGCATCGTACACGTTTGGTGATTACTCAAAACATATATTAGCATAAAAACTGACTTGGTGACAAGCAACAGTAGAGAGCTGTTGATAGTAAAAAAACACTGTGAGAAACGACTCCCTCTGAAGTAACGTAGTTTTTGAGAAAGAGGTAATTTCTCACTAAAATAATAAAATCTTCTTGCAGGAAGTTTTTATTCCTATCTGAAAGCACACACATTAATTTGTACAACAAGGGTGTTTTTTCTTTCATCATTTTCTTGCAACTTCGATGACCAATATTGAGCCCAAATTTTCACAGGCTTGTTATTTTATGCATATGTTGGGATACACCAAATGAGAACACTGATCTTTGACAATTACCAAACGTGTATACACAACCGGGGGACAAATCCCCTATTCGGACACCGTCCGTACACTGCAATGGTTTTGGTTATCATGCACATAGATTGGACAATGCTTTCCATTTTTATGCAGCTCAAGTAACGACACTAAAGATCATAGGATGGGGACAATTCTGATTGTGACAATTCGAATTGGATACCTGAACTCCAAGTTTGGATCAGCCGACATAGATCCTAAAGGTGTTTGTTGGCTAAGTGTTGGTACCACTTTAAAAAATGAGTCCTCTATTCTGTTATACGAGACTGTATGTGCTAAGTTAATGAACATTGTTCTGTCGTCGGATCGGACTGCGCCTTGTTTTTAGTAGGATATTTTTAGCAGATGTCGAGACGGCATGAAGTTGCTTTGTTGTAAGCACTTATTTGCAGGCTTCATAATGACTGAACGTCGGTGAATCGTGTTAGGCATACTTGCTGATACAAGGAAAGGCTAAGTGAATGTTTTGCAAGGGGACCGGGCACAGCCAAGACGATGGGGGGAGGGGGGCGTGGCTCAATTGCCTCATTTTGTGGTTTGGTTGAGCCTTTCAGTCTAGTTGAAAAATGGTGGGCATTGGCATTCAGATTATTATTGTGGGAGTCTGGAGTTCCCACCGATGTTTGTTCGAGGTCGTGTCCGACTTTGGCGGGTGGGGCTAGTGTTGCTAAGGGCAGCCTGAGTGCTTCAGCCATTTTCAACGTCAATTTAATTTCGACAGTATCAAATATTCATTACAGTTTAATTGGAAAAGAACAGGTAAACCGACAGCATTAAATATGCCTACTGAATGGGTGATAGGGCCCCACCGCTGTGGAAATGGCCTGACCATCCCCATCTTATGCACATCCACTCGAAACATTGAAGAAAGACGAACAAGGATCGGGATAATGTCCAGACATAGTTAGCAGTGAACTTTGGAAAATATTAATAATTACAACCGTAACAAAAAACTTAAAGCGAATAAATTAATGATTATTTATTTATTCACTTTAAGGTTTTTTTTTTTTAAATTGTTATTATTAATATTCTTAAAGGGTCTCTATACTTCTGGTAAAACACAAAACAGAAAAGCTCACAAATTTACATTAAACTTACATGGTTTAAAGATAATGATGATAGAAAGCTTCCCTTGAAATATTACTGGCTGAGGTGCTGTAGTTTTTGAGAAATGAGTAAAACAATTAGTTTTGATCTCACTGAGTCAAAAACTCGATGTTTGAAAACAGTGAAAACACTTAAGGTTTTCCCCACTTTTTTTCTGGTGATTGCAATGACCGTTTGAGCTTAAACATTCACAGGTTTGTTGTTTCATGTTTATGTTGGGATACACCAAGTGAGGATACTGGTCTTTGAAATTTACCAAAAGTATAAACTCCCTTCAATATTCCCTGTGGTTCTTAATAATCCTAAGTTATGAATTTATTCAATCGAAAAAATAGCGTCTGCAAATCCCTCTCAGAGGGGCTAAGTGGGCGTGCCAAAAGTCTCAGCCGAGAGGGGTGCACCATAAATATGCCAAAATTCATGCGCCAAGCCGATTATCCTAATTTGTAAACCCACAGTTACTTTTGAATTGTAACGTTTTTGGGGTCATGCAATTAATAAATCGACAGTGTAATTATAAGAATCTATCACAGCCTAGGAGTTCTGTGTTTCAACGTTTGAGAAGATTTGATAAATGTAGGCTTTAAAGTTGGTCCTATTTAGCTTGGGAATTTGAGGAGTGCCTCATGAAAACTGGCAGCAAGTCGGTTTGGGAAAAAGCACATTTTCGGGGTGTTTTTTTCTGGGAGCAAAAATTCCAAACGGCTGATGTGCCAAAAATTGAAAAGAAATCTGAAGTTTAGCTATCTGAAAATATATTTGATTGGTTTTCAAGAGGCTGAGAGACTTTGAAATATTTTTTGAGTATTTTTGAATATTTAGCATTTAGCATTGGTTGCTATGGGAGTTTATTTAGTGTGGCGCACCCAGAGCGAGCTGTAAACAATGGACACAGCGCCACCAATTGACTGGAAAAGTTTTCAATTTTCCCATGATGCAGTTGGAATCCCTTAGCAACTGCCTAGCTACTCATTCATGCATGGAAAGTGAATGTCGTGCAAGAAGTGCATTGAGCGGAGTTCTGATCCACTGTATTTTCGTATTTTGAGCAACGTTTTTCTCTATTAAGAAGATAAGATTTGACTACAGATTAAATAGGAGCAGGCCTATATATTGGCAGTTTGAAGGAAAGGAAAAACCATGACGCAACAACAAAACGGCGACAATGCAGTTCTCTCCAAACTTGAACTGATTTCTATGACTGGTTTCAATGGTAAGTCGGTCAAGGGACTGGCTAACCGATGTGTAGTCCGGTGGTCAACAGTTTTGTTTTTTTGTGATAAAAAAATGAGTTAACTATGTATTTATTCTTAAACTTACAGTTTTGCTAATTTTGATATAAATGTTTAGGTTGCCATGGTTTTGTTCTTAAATAAATTTGTATTCTGCCCAAACTATTCTGCAAAAAATTATTTTTATTAAATTTCAATTCAATTTTTTTTCAATATTAAACAAAACATGTGTGCTTGCATGTGTAATGCGGATGAATACTGGACACTTCAGCACCTCGCAAACTCGGCACCTGCAATCTCGGCACCTTGCAAACTCGGCACCTTGCAAACTCGGCACCCACTCGGCGCTAAGAATTTCGGCACCATACAAACTCGGCACCGACCTATTTTTGACTAACAAACTCGGCACCAAGCAATATCACTCAACAAGTGGTTGGTTATTAAATAAAGTAAACTATTTAAAAAATGAACGTCGGTCACTTGTCGGTCACTTCGTACCCAAGTCACTTCCTACCCCAAGTCACTTCGTACCCAAGTCACTTCGTATCCAAGTCACTTCGTACCCAAGTCACGTCATACGCGTATGACGTGACTTGGGTACGATTGTTAAAATCAACCTCCGTGTAAAGTGTCCTGTTCGTTTTTTGGTTTTTCTTCAAAACAAATTTATTGATTCGGGTTTAATTTTTATATTGTAATCAGGAAAGATTTACTAGAAAGGAAAAAAATAGTTCAGCGAGAGCGATGTGTTTATGAGTACGATGTTATAATTTTGCATAAAATATAACCGGAACTCCACGCACCCCCGCGCATCATCCAACCCTGAAAATTTGAACTCGGGGGAGGTATTTTATCAAGTTCGACTGCTGGCTGCGGCGGGCTGGCCACATGACTCAGACAATTGAGGTACGAAGTGACTTGGGTACGAAGTGACCTGGGTATGATATTTTGGGTACGAAGTGACTTGGGTACGAAGTGACCTGGGTATGATATTTTGGGTACGAAGTGACTTGGGTACGAAGTGACTTGGGTACGAAGTGACTTGGGTACGAAGTGACCGACATTGGTCCTAAGTTGCTCACTTAGGTCTGGAATTTCATCTTTGAGGCTATTTTCATTTTGCAAAGGGCACTTCCATTGAAAAATGTTTAATGAGAAACATTTGAAGGAAGACCAGGGTAACAGAGGCCATGGCCTCCATGGCCGCCGTGTAATTCCAGGCCTGCTCACTACAAAGACTAAGAAGGGAACCAAAATACAGAAAAGAGTGTCTAACAGACGGCCAGATTCCCCTCTGGCTAAACACCAATACATATTATGTCAAGCAGTTGTCTGATGTTTTTGTCCTGATACAGGTGAAGTGTTCGATGGTTTCAAGGTTCACCCTGACAAAGAACACATCGTATACCCCGTGGGTAACACAGTCATTGTAGAGCACATCACCAAGAACACACAGAACTGCTTGTCTGGCCACACCAACGATGTCTCCTGCATCGCCGTCTCCAAAGATGGAAAGTACATTGCCTCTGGACAGGTCACCTATATGGGTTTCAAGGTGAGTGTTAAACAAAAAATGTACAAAATATATCATACAACCTCCACAATTTGGCTGTCTGTGAGGCTTCACAAAACAAAATGTTATAATTTGAAGCAACTTTCACTCATTTAGGACCTACTGAGGCGATTCATCAAGAACAATTTTCCATTTCAAAAGAGTGCTTATCAATGATGATGATGATGATAATTGAAAATTCGGGGGAATATCTGTTTTTCCAGAGCATGTGCCGACTCGTGAAATCTTAATTGAAGTCAATTGTAACTGGTTTTGTATGCTGTCGCATAATGCGCTGGTTATATTTCACCAATAGAGACGTTTACATTATGATCACAATGTGGTCTGCGTTTCTTGGCACTTTCAAGTGAATTTTTTCGTTAGTTATCCAGACTGTAAATATGTAAACGTGTAAACCGATGATCAGTCGGTTAAAACCGTGTAACTGGCACAGGCTTACCCCAACTGTGGAATCAGCCCAGCTATAGTTGGATCGGCTCAACTATAGTTTAAGTATCGGCCCAAATATAATTGAGACATATTGATAGTCAGAGCGCAACAGAATGATTTCATGTATGTGTTGTTTGTTTAATATTTCAGGCTGATGTCATCATCTGGGACTTCAAGGAGAAAGAGCTCTACTGCCGTCTAGATCTGCATAAGGTCAAAGTTCAGTCACTAGCCTTCTCTCCAAGTTCCCGGTACTTGGTGTCGCTGGGTGGCCAAGACGATGGTAGTGTCGTCGTTTGGGATGTTGCAAAGAAGCAGTCGGTGTGCGGGTCACCAGCTGCCGTCATGAGTGCCGGGATGACATCTTGTATTGCCTACTGCAATAACGACGATCACCAGTTTGTCACAGGTGGAGAGTAAGTTATGTCTGTCTGAATGTTTGTACCTGAACAGGTCTTGTGGTTAAGTTTTTTGTAAAGTAGGCCTTCAGGCTAGTCAACATTTTACTTGCCTCCAGGACGTTTTAGTAGCCGAGTTTTTAATTTTTTATTGTCATAAATGTATCTTTCTGATGTACTGGCGGTAGGATCACAACAGTGGTAGGGATCAAGACCTCTGTCCTCTGTCCACAAATGTGGCTCACCAGAATGTACCAGCTGCCACCATTGTTTATCATTGTATTCGGCTCATTGTGTTCGGGAAGTTAGTCTGCGTGTTCTGAGATTCCAGCATACCATGGCAGATTATCGGCCTTGGATTACGGGAGAGATTTTGCGATTCATGGTGACCGCATACTCATATTATCGTTGTCGTCTTTCCTTTGTCAAGTCACGGTTTCATTGTGACCACAATATTCTGAAAGGAAAATGATTACTCCAGAAACTCTGAAAAGTTCCAAAAAATATTACCGCACAGAGGCACGGAAACTATTTTTGAATACCGAACTGAAGTGGTCAAATGTGCACCTAAAACTTCCTTTCCTGTACTTCACTTGATCTGTCAATTTGACCCGCTCTGAAATTAAAGTAAAGTGTTTCTGCTTATATCACAGGCGTACCATCCGTGTGTGGACACTTGATGTGGCCAATCGTAAAATCCGTCCAGTTGACTGCAACATGGGACAGCTGAAGCGTTATGTCAAGTGCATTGAGGTGTGTATATTTTGTTTTAAACCCATGTCCGCTTGACAAGCCACAGTACATTTAAACACTGTTGCTGCCTAAGCCCATGTAGCACTTATTACTGAATTACAATAAACGTTCATTATTTACTGCCTTACACATAAACATATCCAAACAAACTGTATATTGTTGGAAAGAGCACAAAATTCTCTTTAATGTGATATATATTTTGTCATGTTTTCCATCTCATATCACTAGTTGTGGGAGTACAAAGACACTAACTTCTAGTTCATCTACCGGTTTTGCCGGTAGTTAGGCACTAACTGCGTTTGTGTGTTCTACGAGATATCCCGTAGTTAGGCAGATTTATGGTTAACATGGTATAGAAAATTAAGAGAATGTGACTCATGATGGTCACAAAAGAACCAAGAAAGGGCGGTAAATACAAAATGTATAATGGTTTAATGAAGAGAGCCTTGGCTTTTGAAGGGCCATGGTATTTTAATAACAATAATAATAATTTATTCATTTATGTTGCGCCTATTCCATACAATGTAAACAAATGCATACAATCATGAAATAAATAAATATTCTAAAAGGGAAATTTAAAAATTTGCTAAAATCATTAGAAAATTGCAATTGAGAACACAAATTAATCAGTAAAAATTGTGGAAAATCCAAATTTGTTCCTTTTATAAAGGGCAATGCACATGGCTAGTGGACGTGAGATAATAATGATCCCGACAATAAATTATTTGTAGTCTTTCATTAACTACCACTCATCATTGGCTGAATTGTTCAGGCAGTACCTTAAATGAAAGCTTATAACTTTCTTGAATCTATAGGCAAATCAGACATGGGATCTTTAATTATGCCTATCTGCCCTTCTTCTTGTAGGTCTCCAACGATGATAAATACTTCTACTGTGGCACCACTAGTGGTGATGTTCTACAGATCAACGTAGACAATAAGCTGCTCTGCATGTATGGTCCTGAGAAGGATAAATACAGCCAGGGTGTAACCTCCTTGGCACTGCTGTGGACTGGGGAGACACTGGTAGGGGCTGGGGATGGCACTGTGGCTCTCATCAAGGGAGACAAATTCAAGAAGATCAGGTAAGGGCTCGGACAATATTCTTCAACTCTAACATTTTAAAAACCATTGTATTCAACCTCTAGGCTTTGTAAGTCACTGTAATGGACTGACTGGTTCAGATGGTGATGCTTTTTCACAAGATAAGAATACTGAAGTAGTGTCTAAATTAACAGCCTTGGTCATTGGTGTTGTAGTAAGTGAGCCACCACAGCAATAGCCTAAATCACTGTGAAAATGTGAACAAATGTGAAAAGATTGATAAGTGTAAAAAAGGCTAATCCAGTCATAACTTGCATTAATCTGCTTGTTAATCCTCCTTTCTTATCTACCATGATTTTGCATGTTTTGATTGGTACTTGGTTGAATAAGAGCATTTGTAACAGTTCATGTTGGCGCAACAAGGTCGTATCTCCTAAATAAGCGTTTACGTGAAACTTGAGTTTTAGAATGGCAAAAGGTTGTATCTCGCTTAAAATAACCAGGATGTACGTACGAAGTCAATGTATGCTGAGATATGACGTTGCACGGAGCGTGTTTGCGCCCGATATGTCTTGTTGCAGAATCGAGTTATGACCTTGTGGTATTGATACATTGAGTTACTCTGAGATAGATATTTGTTGCTCAATCTAACGCACTGTTTACTCGATTTTCAGGCATCGTAAATTGGCAGGATGCGGCGCCATCACATCTATTGCCTTGAGAGGAGCTGGACACCAGGTGGGTGTGGTCTAAGAAGAGATGAGGGGTGGGGAATACATACCTAGAAGACTGCAAAATGTCAGACCTGGGTTGGGATTTAACAAAGTACTAAGATTCATCTTAAAATGAAATTTGTATTTGTATTGTGACATTACACTTTGTTTAGCAATAGACCCCTTGCCTTTGGCAGCCATCGCTACTGAGACATACACCCGTGAAGAGCTGTCATTGGCTGAGAGTCGTGCGCATTGCGTACCGCGTGCATGTTTCCATTACTTGTCATCAAAGATGGCGACTAACGCAAGGGGTCAATTGAGATTGATTCGCAATTAAAGTCAATCTTAGCTCTTTGTGAAATAAGCCCCAGGGCAGAAACCAATGTCAAACATTTACATTATTAAAACTCATTAAAAGCAAAAGACATGTATTGTTTTATCTAATGACATTGACTGTTGTGTTGACTTGCAGTTCCTGGTTGGTACGGGGAAGTCCAAGATATATCGCTTCAACCTGGCTGACTTTGAAAACGAGATCATGAGAGATTGCCATTACAGCAGTGTGGAAGATATTGCCTTCCCTTAGTAAGTTCGAAAATCATGATATCCCTCCCTTAAACTACTCTCCTAAAAAGAAAATGGGATGTGAAGCCGTAATGTGTAATGCAGGCAAAATAACCTAGTTACACTTATCGCTAAGAGAAGGGGTTTGCCCCAGTGTTTCTGGCAGTGGCTGCCGAGTGCGCCGCAGCATCTTGTAAACCCTCGCATGTTGCTACATAAATGGCTTTTCATAATTTCTCAAAATTCTTCAAAACCTGTCTTAAAAAGTATCTCTCTTTGTTCAAGTACCTTAATCACCTTATTGGTGGATGCGTGCGCTATATAAGACTACATATCATTACTATTAATGCACCAAATTTATTGATGCATTTTGTATTTATTTCTCACAGCGGTTCCTCAGATCTCTTTGCAACCTGTTCCCAGAACGATATCCGTGTGTGGAATGCCAAGACCTGTAAGGATCTACTATCTATCACAGTGCCCAATATGACTTGTCATGCTATTGAGTTCACCAGAGATGGCAGGAGCATTGTCAGTGGTAAGGCCAACCAGAATTTAGGAGTGACCATTTTGGACTGTTTTTTTTTATATAACCTTGTAGGCCTGGAATTACACGAAGGCTACAGAGGCCATGTCCTCTGTTGCCCCTGGTCTTCGCCTTGGTGCCCCTTGAAATGTTTCCCATGGACTTCCAAGATTTCCAATATTTGCCCTTTGCAAAATGAAAACGGCCTTGCCCTCTCAAAGATGAAATTCCAGGCCTACCTTGGGTTTCGACATACAATGCTTTTCGGGTGGCATGGGTGGCTTGTGTGCCTCGTGGCACTGGTTTAATTTCCAGCTAAGGCCATATGTGTGTAGAAGTGTGCGTTGGTTCTCTCCTGTGCCACAAGGGTTTTCCTTCGGGCCCTCCGTTTTTTCCAGGGTTTATTTTCTCAGCTGTGGGTTATGATGATTAGCCTCCTAAATTATTATTATGTGAAGATAACAAAGCCGCACACTAGTGTCCGAATTGTTGCAATTGTCTATTGTGAGATTTTGCAACAAAAAGATAAGTAAATAAAAAGAAAGGAGTTTACCAAATTTGTGACACCTATATTTCAAATTCCAACCTTTATGGTGATAACCTAGTGTTAACACTAGGTTAACCATGGGGTACAGAGTCATCACTGGTGTCAAGTCTGGGATGTGGAATCATCTTCCAGACAACATCTCAAAATAACCTTCAGTAGCCATTTAAAACAAATTATGGTGCTATGAGGCAATAACCGATGGATTGGCAGAGCTGCCAACTCTCCCTGATTCTGCAGAAAGTTCCCTGAAAAGAAACCAACCTTTCCATGTTCTGATGAGCAAACTTGAAAATCTCCCTGAGTATGGACATTTTTTCCCTATTATGTTGAATGTAATTCTTAACATCTCCTTGATTGCTGTACACAATCTCCAGGATTGCAAGATTAGCGGCTTTAAATTAAAAGAGTGATTGATTGATTGATGGATTGATTGATTGATTGATTGATTGATTGATTGATTTTGGTGAAACCTTCACTGTAACTTAAAGGTATTGTACACTTTTGGTAACAGCTCAAAATCAGTGTCCACATTTTGTGTGATTCAACATATGCATGAACAAACAAACCTGTGAAAGTTTGAGCTCTATTGGTCATCGAGATCACAAGAAAATAGTGAAAAGAGACCTTATGTGTTTTCTGTTTTTTCAAAATATCGCGCGTGATAAAAATTATTGTTTTACTCATTTCTCAGAAACGATAGCATTTTAGGCAGAAATATTTTAAGGAACCCTTTCAACCATTACTTACTTTAAATCATGTAAGTTGTGTGTGAATCTGTGAACATTTGTGTTTTTCGATCTTACCAATAGTGTACAGGGCCTTTAAAGAAACATTACAGAACTGGCAATTAAAATTTTCTTTAAGATCACAGATTTACATAAAACTTACACGGTCTAATGATGATGATAGTAGAAAACATCCCTAGAAATATTTCTGTCTGAAATGCCATATTTGATGAGAAATAAATAAAACTAATTTCCGAGTGGAGTTTATCACTCATGAGCGTTTTATTCATGCATTGTATAACACATGCAAATGTGTAATCGGTTTTTCACTATTTTATCGTGACCCAGATGGCCGATCGATCTCAAACTTCTACAGGTTTGTCAGTTTATGTATATGGTGGATTATATAAAGTTCTTACACTGCCAGCAACTGTTTTGTTAGCAAAAACCAATTCTGTAATGTTCCTCTAAAGCACTGGACCGGAAAGAAACCAAAAGCATGGTTTCTTTGAGAAATGCATCATCCACAGCTAAGAAAATGTCTATTTTATTCTAGCATGGGATGACAACAAGATCCGAGTGTTCTACCCGGAGTCAGGCAAGCTCATGTTCCAGATCAACGATGCCCACAACAAGAAGGTGACAGCCATCACCACCACGTCCGACTGCAGCCGCATCATCAGCGGCGGCGGGGAGGGACAGGTCCGTGTCTGGGTGGTCAGCAACATGAAGGCGACACTCAAGGAGGCGATGAAGGAGCACAAGGCGGCTGTCACATGCATTGTGGTCAAGAAGAACGACAGCGAGTGCATCAGTGCCAGTGACGATGGCTCCTGCATCATCTGGGATCTTAAGTAAGTCTCGGAAAAGAAATCAGACACAAAGTGGGTGAGATGCTAAAGTGAGTCAATAGAAAAGAAGCAGTCATGCACAAAACAAAACAAAAGTGTCAGCAGAATGGTTGAGACCTGAAGCGGTATGTTATGCTAACTGATTCAGACTGAGAGTTTAAGGGTGATGTGCACAATATTGGTAATGTGGAAAAAATAAATGTTCGCAGATTTGCAAACAACTTACATGGTATTATGATGGTCACGGTAAAACAAATTCTCTTGAAATATTTTTGCGTGAAAGGCTATAGTTTTTGAGAAATTAGTAAAACCATTAGTTTTGATCTCGTGAGACCAAAACTTGATAATTAAAAACAGTGAAAACATATAAGGTTTTTTTCCCACTATTTTCTTGTGACTCTGATTACCAATTTGGCTTTAAACTTTATGTAAATGTTGATTCATATAAAGTACTGTTCATTGTTACCATGTGCTTTCAACTTGAAAGTGTTTTATTGCCTTCCTATGATATTCATGTAAGGCCTTCCTTTAATATTCATGTTAATTTAAAGTTGAGCTTGTCCCAGTTATAGTTGAGCCTGCCCCAGTTATAGTTGAGCTTGCACCAGTTATAGTTGAGCCAGCCCCAGTTATAGTTGAACTTGCCCCAGTTATAGTTGAGCCTGCCCAGTTATAATAGTTGAGCATGCCCAGTTACAGTTGAGCCTGCCAAATTATGGTTGAGCCAGCCCCAGTTATAGTTGAACTTGCCCCAGTTATAGTTGAGCCTGCCCAGTTATAATAGTTGAACATGCCCAGTTACAGTTGAGCCTGCCAAGTTATAGTTGAGCCAGCCCCAGTTATAGTTTTGAGCTTGCCCCAGTTATAGTTGAGCCAGCCCCAGTTATAGTTGAGCATGCCCCTGTTATAGTTGAGTCTGCCCATTTATAGTTGAGCATGCCCAGTTAAAGTAAACAAAAAACATGAAACAGCAATTGAAAAATCTGGGGCTTGCTTGATAAATTTTTAGAAGCTAAACTCAAAGATTGTTTCTTGTCTTTCCTTATTTTGTAGTCGTTTCACCCGAAGCATTGTCATATTTGCCAGCACATTGTTCAAGTGTGTTTGCTACAACCGGGAAGAGTCTCAAGCAATTACAAGTGGCACAGATAGAAAGGTAAGACACCCAGTTACAAACAGTAATATCAAAGTGCTTCAGTGCATATTGCTGCAATACCAAAGTAACGGAATACGAGGCGGAGTCCAACTTGGCGGCTACCGCTTGATCGCCGAGTTAAAGAGGGGCTCCAAGTTCAAATTCAGTTTTGTGATCCACTCATCTTCCAATAAATAGAGTCCTTATGAAAATGGGGAAAAAGTTACAAGACTCTAACCTCAATTAAAATGGTGTAAATGCCACTGTGAGTCAGTTCGAATCCTATGTTTTAGCAGCGGGTACCGCAACGATTTAACAGATGTTTAAACCTTGTTGCTTTAGATGTTCACTTTGGATGCATGTAGGTTGTGAATATAGCCATTGTTAAATTCCCATTCCCTGTCCTTTGTGTTTGAGTTAATCCTCTTGTTTCATGCGCGATAGAGCATATTCCGAGCAACAAGCACAAGTAATTCCGCTTTCTTAGTTTTGTTCCTCCCCCCTCCTGCCCTCATATTATTTCATATCATTGCCTATTATTGCTTCCTACTGTTGTTTTAATTTTGTCAATCTTTGATTAACTATCCATTTGGTTATTTGCTTGTTATGCTTACTTTTTCTTTGATGTTCATGTACTTGTTTCGGTGTTACATTTGTAGGATTTTTCTTGGTCATATAAATAATAATATTTTAAAGTATAGGACACACACAGCATTAGCCTTAGTCCCCTTAGCTCTTCCATCTGTCCATAGACCTTTATCATGCTGCCACCATCTTGATCATGTTCAGACCCGCTTTCTTGGTTTTGTTCCCCTCCCCAATGCTCTGCCCTCATTATTTCAATCCGTTATTGCTTTCTACTCTTGTTTTGATTTTCGATCTTTAATTAAATATCCATTTGATTATTTGTTTATTTGCTTGTTTTGCTTACTTTTTATTTGATGTTCATGTACTTGTTTCGGTGTTACATTTGTAGGACTTTTCTTGGTCATATAAATAATAATATTTTAAAGTATAGGACACACATAGCATTAGCCACAGTTGCAGATGCCGCTTAAGACACACTAGTCCCCTTAGCTCTACCATAGACCTTTATCATATTGCCACCATCTTGGTCATATTCCCTGTATCCAGTAACAGTAATTGGAAGCTAATATACATTGCACAAAAAAGGAACCAGACTATTTCTCCTTCCAGCCTCAGTTTGGTTACCTTGATTTGAATGGGAGAAAATCAAGATGGCCGCACCACGATTAAGGTCTAATGGCACTAAAGCTGCTTCATTCCATCCATTTTTCCCTGTGAGCAGATTGGGTACTGGGAAGCATTCAATGCCAGTCAGATTCGCGAAGTGGATGGATCCAAGACTGGGGCCGTGAATGGTATGATGGTGTCACCAGACGGTCAACACTTTGTGACATGTGGTGATGACAAACTCATCAAGGTAAGGAGGGACTATTGAGCACAGTCTAGGCTGTCTCATCATGAGATATGACATTTTAATGAAGGCACTGTTTTGTGACTGCAATGATGTTGGATCTTTTTCCAGATGAACAAGTACATATAAATCAATGGTGTGATGGTGTGAGACACATTGTTGTTATACTTTGAACCCAATGCGTGCGTGTGTGTGTGTGTGTAATTAAAATATAAGGTTTGACATTAACTTACAAGAATGTAACTTTTCAGCTGTAAGCTGTAAGAACCAAAACAATCATGCCTTGGGCCATGTCCAATCTGCTTGGTGGAGGGTTTTCAATAGTAATAGTAATACTCGGTTCTTATATAGGGCTTCATCTACACCGGACGGGTATCACAAAGCGCTCGTTATTTTTATGACAGGTATGAAGAGCTAAGTTTGAGAGCCATTTTAAAGCATCTTGTAAAAGTTTACAAAGGTGATGTGGCACAATCTGCAGCCAACCATGTCAGAAACACAAGGGGAAACCCCTTCTCTTAATGATAAGTCTACTGGGTTCTTTTATGTGCATTAACACAACATCCGAAGGACAAAGCAATTACGGTTAAATTTCTTGGTCAGCGACACAATGTCACGAATGGGACCTGAACACAAACACTGACAACATTAGAACTTGGGTCTTATGCACTAGACAGCTCGGTCAAAACACTCAATAAATAAGGCGACATACTGGGCACCTTGGTGCTTAGCTCCCTGCAAGCTGCAACGTGTACCGCACCTGTTTAAAATCCTTACCTCTATGGAAACAAAATGTGTCTGTGTTTTCATACAAGTGTTACCAATTTGTTTTTGTTAAAGGTGTGGAATTATGAGGAAGGTAGTGTGACCCACGTTGGAATTGGCCACAGTGGAGAGGTTAACAAACTTCGTATCTGCCCGAACCAGAGGACCATCGTTAGTGTCAGCAAAGATGGTGCCATCCTTTGCTGGAAGTACCCCCACGGCTCCACCTATGATAATTGATGAGGGAGAGGATCCTTTGAATATAACGTAGGGACAGAAATGTGAAATTTGTCAATTTGTGGGGGGGGGGGGGGGTGTAGTTGGTCAAAGTACAGGGAGGTGGGTGTTTCATTTTCAGTTGAGGAAAAATGATCAAAGTATTTCTGTCAAAAAGAAAACAAATTTTTCCTGTAAAAGCAAACATTGTTTTTCCTTAGTTGTTGATTGTGTCTTTGTGTCCAAAAAAAACCCTCCATGCCCTGGACAGTTGTTTAAAAAAAACCTCTTTTTGCCATGGTTCCATTCCATTGCTACATATGAGATGGAGTCTACTAGGAAAACTGAACGACATAAAGGTATAGCAAGTTATTGGGCATTACAAGCATTCAGACCTGGTTCAATAGGTTGTCTAGTGTAAGAGTGCTGTAGAATCAAGAAAGTAGATATGGTGCCAATTGACAAAGAAATGTCTGATCAATTTACATGAATTATGCAAAAGGAGAACTTTCTTTGACAGTAATGCCTTGAAAAATATGTGCATTACCCAAATGATCTGTGATAGAATTTACTTCCAAGAAGTTATCGGATGAATTAGGATGCAGTAATGCTATTTCCGTTTTCCCCTGCCTATTCAAATGTGAGGGGGCCGCCCACCTCGCTACTTTCACTGACCACCTCGCTGTGAAGATTTGTCATTATTACTTCCACCAGACATGTGATGGCTTTCCAAATGTTCCTGTCCAGCATTCCTATGTCCTCACAGGTCAGGTTGGAGTCTTCACATAGTTTATTGATGTATGTCTTGACAGGCCTTTCCTCTGCCCCTCTTTCCGTGTGTTGGTTGCCACAGCACCAAATCTGACACCACTCTTGGTCTGTACTTCTCTTGCAATGTCCAGCAAATTTGAGTCTCCTTTTTCATTTTTTTTGGTAGTACTTTTAGGTAATTGTCCGTACAAAACTGTATTGGGGATGTGATCTTTGTCATTAAGTAAATACTATACTAACAACAAAAAGGTTTATTTTGTGTCATTTAGGAGCTTGTTTCTTGACCTCTATGTCTCAAAAACTCACAATTCCGATGTGTAGATGGAATCATTGTGAGCGCTGTATTCTTGTCAGTTTGCAGACTCGGTAAAATTTGCTTCAATCATCACTTTGAATGATGGGGAAAACACTGGTACATGTACAATTAAGTCAGAGGAAAAAAGTTCTTTACTTTTTGAAAACATCCTGGAAAATAAATCACTTTAGTTTCTCCCATTCCTCTGGAGATATTTTAGTGAACTAGCCTGTAGAAATTTAAAACAGGGAACTGATGTTTATGTATTTTTTACAAAGAGATGCCTGGCAACTCTCATTCTCTTAACGATAGTGCCACTTTAACTATCAGTCCGTCCATGACAGCTTTTTTTGACTTGAAAATATCCGTCCATGATTCTGTCCAGAAATAACTAGACGCAGTAAATAATTAGTTAAATATTTTGATTGCTGATTTATTTTATTTCTTGGAAGCACTCGATAAAATTTAATTTACTGGTAAACACAAATAAAATTTGTAGGTAATGATGTCAGATATTTATAATTTTGTTGTCTTGTACATAATTGCTTTATTGCTACTTATGCAATGTTTGTAAATGCTTGCTTAAATTTATTCAGCTCTTGTTGGAAAAATCCGTCCATTTTTCTACTCTCATTAAATTTCTGTATCCGTCCAAATATTCATTACTAATATAAAAATGTAATGGGCGATGATAACATTATTATGCACTTATTGTAAAAATCTTTGTGGCCCTTCTTCAAAAAAGTAACTTTTTTTCTTTTGATCAATTAAATTCCTTATATTGATCTTTTTTTATTTGTAATAAATTAATTGATTTTGAGAGATATTAGTTTATTATGTATACTTGCTATGAATACATGTATTCTTAACAGGTTCTCTGATGTAATAAACGTGGGCATTTGCCATTGTGTCTTCACACAAGGCGAACGTGGTCATTATTTTGGTTACAAGTTTTTGTATAAAAAGTGTATCCAGGTCAACTGAAAGCTCAAATTGACAACGCGGAAACGATGGATTGAAAGTCACAAATACGTTGCAAGATCATCAACAAAAAAACAACATAATTAAATTATATTTTTTGTCTTTTATTATTACAATATCCTATTTTTACATTTACAGTTATTTACAGCAATTTAATTTAGGAAACTGAGATTTGACTTGTAAAAATTAGAGTTAAAGGTTTCAAACACGTTTAGTATTGATTCAAAACAAATATTAGCATAAAAACTTACTTGGTAACAAGCAACGGAGAGCTGTTGATAGTATAAAACATTGTAAGAAACAACTCCCTCTGAAGTAACGTAGTTTTTGAGAAAGAGGTAATTTCTCACTAAAATAATGAAAACTTCTTGCAAGAAGTTTTTATTCCTATCTGAAAGCACACAAATTTGTACAACAAGGGTGTCTTTTCTTTCATCATTTTCTTGCAACTTCGATGACCAATTGAGCCCAAATTTTAACCAGCTTGTTATTTTATGCATATTATGTTGGGATACACCAAGTGAGAACACTGGTCTTTGACAATTTCCAAACGTGTTCAGTGCCTTTAAGTTACACCTACCACTACTGTGGCAGTTAGTTTACCGGGTGCTCAAACCTGCCTCAATTGAGGCAAACAAGTCCATTCTCTGGTCTTTGCTAAGGTTCCACCTGAAATGTTCCCACATTTTTTCAATTTCATTTGAAAGTACTTTTTTTCCAATTCAAACTTTCTAACACCCTCAGTATGGTCTCAAAATGAAGTTTGTTCACCCTATTCCTCATTGAAATGAGTAAACATTGTTTGTGACTTGTTCAGGCTACTTCATCTTTATCTCCTGAATCTTTCTGTCTAACTCTGTGCCCAGTATGTAAATTTAAAGTAAACAAAAGTCCCATGGTCGGTTTGCAAAGTTTCAGTATTCAATCAGACAACACGAGAAAGAATTACCTTTGACTGCTATTATTTCTTTTTTGAACAAAGTAGTGTTGTCTTAACAACATCACAAATACTGCATCTTACATTGTAATTTCTAAATATTGATCTTTCCAAAGAAGATGTGTCTCATAGCAAACCATGCTCTCGAAGACCATTTCTCTTTGGTGTAAAACATACATGATTTTGCCTAACTTTACCAGCTTAAAACTTAAAACCCTCCTATACACTGGTACCACAGACTGCCACAACTTCCAGACTATAATTGGGGTGCATGGGTTTGTTTGTACAACTGGTACCATGGGAAACCCCATGGCTTATGAACTGTGGACCAAGTCTCCAAGTCTCTCATGGAATTTTGTAGCACAGGCCAGTTGGTTTTACCAAAAGTAATTGGATTTTAATAGACCATTACCACAGCGCTCAGTAAACATCTGATTCCCTATGTGCATATTGATCAAGTGCCCGTGTTACAAAGCACGCTGGCAGAAAAAAAATGGAGTCGCAAAAAATAAGTTCAGTTTTCAAACTGGTAGGAGCCAGAATTCAAGCTTATTTGATCGAATTCAACCAGTATGAGTGACTTCAGCTATGAAGTAGAGTCCCATTCCTGCAACCAAAATTCTGTGGAATTGTATTTTTAAGTTTAATGGCTTTTGTAGCCATACATTTTGCTGAAATTTTGTTGAGTTGGTGAACGTGCAGTTTGTGATAATTAAGCAATGACATACAGCTACTGGCTTCAACTGC
Source organism: Plazaster borealis (assembly GCA_021014325.1). Taxonomy (NCBI): domain Eukaryota; kingdom Metazoa; phylum Echinodermata; class Asteroidea; order Forcipulatida; family Labidiasteridae; genus Plazaster; species Plazaster borealis. Next base: position 10,898,900 of record CM037475.1, read on the forward strand.
CTGTTACATGTTGCGTTAAATCTTTGGTAGAATTTGGTAGCCAATGGAATAACTCGCTTCGGGACCGCTCGCTCATGTTCAAGGATATTCGGCCATGAAATGGTCTATTAGCATGTAGTAAGGGGTTCAAAATCACCATATTTCACAGAAAATTGCACTTAAGGGTTACAACAGATTCCAGTCTAACAAACAAAAGCTGAGCATCAATTGGTCTTGTCAACCCCACGCTTCACTCTTACAGTAATGTAGGACTAGTTTGCCGTCACTTCCATAGCACTGAGTTAAAAAGTAAAGAAAAAAACCAAGCCAAGAATTAGAAAAATGTGGGCTCAGTGAAAAATTCTATTAAATTCGACTATCGTACAAATAAATAAAAAAAACGTTTAGGAATGTGTACTTTGAACTCTATATAACTCCATCCCCTTGTCTCCTTTTCATTGTTCATCCCTTCCTTTTTTCCGACTGCATTCTGCCTCTCTCTTTTCGCTTCTTTCTACTCGACAGCTTCTGTATACTTGTCTGTGTGTATTAGGTCCTGTTGCCATTTAGCCTTCGAGAAAGACTCTGCTAGTGGCCATTAAAAATGTATTTTTCCATAAAACTTTGAAAATAAAAGGGATTAATTTTCAATACTTGCAATGTGTGGCTGTTAGACCCAAAAAATGAATTGATCAGATTCAAAAGCAAATAACTAGGCCTTAGTAGAGAAATTACTGAAAGTTGTGCTAACCTCAAAGAGATTTCCAATTTCTTGATCTGGTGATGGAGCAAAGGCTTGATTTACGTACAGGAACTAGGATAAGATCAACAAACATAATTAACATGGTAAAGTAAACTTTGCAAGAGCACTAAAATTTGTTGACACAGTGGACTGTCAGTTGGAGGTAGATTTACATTATAACTGAACATAACACCTGTTTTGTTAACCAACTGAAGCATCAAAATTGAATGAAGCCGGCCTAATAATAGTACAGTCAGTAGAATGCCGGTATAACGAACACTGCAATAATGAACAATCGGCTACACCAAACACGACCATCTGGCTCCCAATTTTTAGTGCACAAAACATATTGAACATTTGCCACAATACATAAGTGCCCGACGGACAATTTTATTTTTCAGATGACGAAGTAGAAAACAATTTTGAACATCACTGGAGTCAACCCTCATTATAAAAAGGTTCTGCAACTTCTGCCTATACAGAGTACATTCTGAAGTCCCCAAATCATTTTCTACTTTGTGTTTGTTTGTTTTGCTGTCCTCTTTAATGTTACTGTTATATTAAGAGGTAAGTTGGCCAGTCCCAGCGATCTTGTTAGTGAGAGTCGACTGTTGTATCAAAATGATCCTGGTACCACGAACACCAAAATTTAATTAAGATTATGGCATTCTTGAAGAAGGCCTTTCATATTTTTGAGTGTAAATATTTTTCCGGGTCTGAAGATTATTTCATTGATCTAGTAATTACATCGAGAATAAAGAATGTTACCACATACAGGGCTCAAATTTTACACTGGACCACAGGCTCGAGGCCAGTGATTTGTGTCGGGCCTGTAAACGCATGACTGGACAAGTCCGGCGCGACGGTCTTGTGTTTTTCAATTGAATAATAAAACCACACTGTGTAATATTTTTAACAAAAACAAGTGATGTTAAAACGTTGACTTTGAGTCTGACTGTACCCATAAAGACAAATGAGATAAATCTTCATTTTCATTCATTACAAGACATTTATTTTCCACTCCAACAGAGAATCATCATAACAATAACAAAGAACAGTCAGAGGATAATTGGAAATGGGGGCATAGCCAGAAAAGCCAAAGCTTGTGGTAGACTGGTAGGTATGCCCGTATGTCTTAGTGCTTGTTCAAATAAAAACAGCATGCATGTTAAACTGTTCTTGTATTGTTTAAAACAATTCTGGGCCAGTAAACATTTTGAGCAACAAGCCCTTTGGTGGTCTTTTGGATTCCCCCCCCAAATTTGAGCCCTGACATATTATTATTATTGTTATTATTGTTTTATTATTGTTAAAACAATAATAACAATATGTCAGGGCTCAAATTGGGGGGGGGGAAATCCATAAGACCACACCGGAGTCAAGGTAAAAGACCCAAATAATATTCTGAGTGTTATTTATATTTACCACTGATTCAGAGGGTTCAGACTTGATGTACTTCCTAATGAAGTCAATGACCCAGGTGACTTTCTTGGTACGGTCTACCGCCCACTTCTTCTTCTTCATGATAGGAGCATCTCCAGTTGCCCTAAGGAGTATGTCCACTGAAAAAAATTGTAAAGCAGAAACATTGACATTTAGTTTACATCAATGGTAAATTTTAGATGGGTGTCTTGGCTCAACCGCGCTGTTATCACGGTTGGGTGCCCTACCTCAACCGCGTAGTCGTCTCGGTTGAGGCAGGGCACTCGTCTAAAATTTGACATGTGCCCTGCCTCAACCGTGTGGTCGTCACGGTTAAGGCAGGGCACCCGTGGATACAGCAGAAAGAGTGGGATCGCCAAATTGAGTTTTGCTTTGGGAATATACAACGACAAGCTGGGGCGCTAGGCGACCGATGATGTCAAAATTTAAAAAAAGGGGGGGTACAGCACCCCAGTTACTGGGTCTAATGAAAAGTATACACAAACCAATTGTTGCATGCCTCAACAACTAGACTGAATCCGAATAGACTAACTTTTTAAGGAAGACTGGCCTCTGCACTTTGAAATCTATAGGCCTAACATTTTACTGTAAAAAATATTTTGAAAATTGATGAATGTAGTGTAGAAGTGTAGTGTAAAGGAACATCATTTTGGGAAAAGATGCCAAGCAAATCCAACCGCCCCTGCCCTTGACTCATTCAATGAGGCTTGTTCATTCATCATCAATTATGACCAAAAACCGTAAAACATGTTTAACTCATTTGACTGCAACTGTTATTTATGTAAATAAGATTAAGATTTGTCATCAGGAACTAGGCCTAGGCCATTTTGGTTTATTGCTGTAGGCCTATAATCAATGACAATGTCAGTATTCAAGCATGGAGCAATGCTCCATGATTCAAGTAAGTTTGGTATAATTGCGGTTGCACTTTGCATTTGCAGAAACCAGAATAAAAATCGTCATCATTCAATTGGAATTTTTTTTTATCATCACATCATTCATATCATATAGAATAAGAAAAGATTAGAAATCATGCCACTTGCCAGGTATAAAAATAAAATAAAATTAGAAAACAATGATTTACGGAGTGAAACAAACGGTCAATGTTAAAGTAAACAGTTGTAAATCGAATTACCCTTTTCAGACTTCTTCTTAACTGGGCTCGTCACTGTCTCTTCTTGCTTTCTTTTATCTTCTTTAATTTCTTCATTTGCACTCAAATCTTTTGCTTCATCTGCTGTTGTTGCGTTCGCCATCTTGCTTGTCTGTGAATCTTTTTTCACAGCGCCACCTAGTGGTGAAATAGAAAAAGGCAAGGTTTATTGAAATTTCTTGCACGATCCACTTGCTGCCATGACGTACCAACACACACACACTTACATCGGAAACAGCATTACAAAGTACGAGGGGGAGAGATCAGCTGATGAGAAAGCACCGAGAGTAGACGGCACTTCTTTTGTTTAGACTTTCCCTGTTGACAGCAAGTTGCAAAAACAACCAGAATGTTGATAAAGGAGTACAGGATATGCATGCCTCTTACTGTGGAAGAGGTAAGAATTGTTTTGACTTTAAAAACAACCTTTAACCCGTTTTTTAAAACAAGTAAAAGTCTTTTTTTTTAGCTGGACACTTTTGTGAAAGTAATTCACAGTTAAATTCTTAAAACTTAGACTCAAGTTAAATTTAAAACAAACCTGAGGATGAATCGATCAATGCATTAATACAGTGGCTTGTTTGTGTTCTAAATCAATGAAACTGAAAAGTGAACCCTTGGTTGGCAGCATGCGTATTCATTGACATTAATAGTTGTTGACAAGCAACAGAAATAACAATCCTGAGAAATTTATATAGTCCAGTTATTTGATTGATTGATTACTTCTTCTTGTAACAAAACCTCCCCACATTGTGACGGCACTGAACATGTGCAGTGACCGTTTTGGGGGGACTGCGTGACTGATTATGAATTTATATATAATGACTAGACCCAGTAACTGGGGCACTGAACTCCTTTTTAAAATTGTCACCTGATTGTTAAAAAAGGAGTACAGTGCCCCAGACTGGGTCTCTATAAAAAGTGTATAATGACAATAATGTTGACTGCCCATGTATGTACAAAGAGGGCACTGTAGTGTAAGATTTGCCAGCTTAATGGCGTTTAGTATAACTTTAGCCGGTGCTGGCAATCATAAATTAACAAAGTGTTGGAAGTTTGAATAGCCCCATCTAATAGTGGCAGTATTTGCATTGAACAATGGGGCTAAGGTTTGAACTGCCACAGTGACTTAGTGCCGCCACATTCCGTCCAAACTATACATGTATCGTCCAAACTATACATGTTTATGTAGTTGGGACCGGACTCAAATAGCTGGGATCCAGAGACCTGTCACCAAGCCGGGAACTAGCAGCTGTTATTGTCGCAACACTAGACTGCTGATGATTTCAGTTGTGTGTAAATGATGGAGAAACAGTTTAATCTTCTCAAGTTTTTCTTAACCACATCATTTCAGTATTTAACAAAAATTTCCTTGCCCACCCGAGATATTATTTTTCAGAATTCTTTGGAGCTTCTTGAGTAATTGTTTTCCTTTGAAAACATAGATGCCACAATGAAACCCTGACTTGACAAAGGAAAGACAATAAATTTTCTCATCATGATTATTTCTGGGATTTTACTTTTTGCCAATTGAGTTGGCACTCACTGTGATTCGCAGAAACCTGCAGAACCTTGGCCGTGAGCCATGGCCGAAAATCTGCCATTGGTAAGCTGGAATCTCGGAACACTCGGACTAAAACTTCCATTGAGCCGAATACAATGATAAACAATGGTGGCAGCCTGTCCATTCTTGTTTGACACATTTGTATTTCAACAGGACAAACGTCTGGAATCGGGGGTTACACAATAACCCCTGGAAAGGGATTTTACATGGCAAGTTTTCCAGAACCTGCTGTCGCTCTTTGTACGGGTGAAACAAAACGTACCATGGTAGGTGCCTGCCGTAACACGCTACACACTAGAAAGTCCAGGTGGATAAAAATGTCAGCCATCCGCATAAGCAAAAAACTGAGGAAAATCTGAAGCTGTTTCGGGCATGTCTGCCGTAAGTCTGTCCCAAAAAATTTGCAACTTGAAGACGTCATCCAATGTGAAGTGGTTAAGTTTTGCCATTGAGAATTAAGTACTGTGTATCACATGAGACCCATTGTAAGCCGAGAGAAACTTGTTGAGAGGATCAGAAATTGCTTTAGATGCCCACTTATTGAGGTTATCCAGCTATCTATCAGTGACATTATCACTAAAATGCAATCCCAACTATAGTCCTAACTGACTGTAACACTCAAGTTGGGACTGGTCCGATTCTAAACTTGGGATTGAACACCACCACATCAATCATTGCTTGTGTGGTTTTGCAGTACTGTACAGTTGTAAATTTCATTGCCCTCGTCTCACTGGATTGATGAAATGGGTTGTGGGTTCATGTGGCTGCAATATAAATTGGTGACATCCCTTAAAGGTAGGTTCATTGATTGTTTTTGTCAACGTAATGCTGATTTATACTACAGACCCATTGCACAATGCGCAGCGTACTCACTGCGCCTATCCTGGGTGTCATTTTGGGTGTCAAAATCGTATAATACATGCACAAAAGAGAGTTTTGACACCCAAAATGACGCGCATTGTTCGGAGGCGCGTTCCGGGGTCTATAGAAATCAATATATTCCCCTTGCATAACGCGAAATGCTACAGATACGCTGAGGTCACGCGCACGTTTTCACGCACAGAGAACAGCTACCGTCCAATGAACTGCCTCCTTTTTGAGAGTGTGACGTCATAGGCCCTATATGCAATGGGTCTATAAAAGATACAATAAAAGATACAATAAAAGTCACATGTCAAAGTTTCAGCGAAATAGAGTGTCTACCTGCTAAGGAAACAGTAAAAAACCATCACAGTATTTTCACAAGAACGTCAAACCCATCCACATTTAGCGAGGTGACAGTGGGTACCAACCACATCTCTGGCCGCATCATTCGCGAACTGACACCAACCACCAGAAATCTGAGAAATGATTCATGCACTCTCAGATTAAAATGTTTTGGGGTTAAAAATTATGCAAACTATACAGTACTTCGAAGGGAATCCTTTCTCAAAAAAATGTATACTATAAAAAAGCTGCGGTGCTTTTCACCAAGTAAGTTCTTAAATGGTAACTCATTTTTGGAGTATTTACCAATCGATTACCCTACATGTGTATTTCCTTCTTCCATGCTTTTAGTGGTAACAGGCCCTGTGCAAGTTGAGCATTCAAGTGTGACCAATTATGTCAATGCATTGTGAAAGTCAATAAAACGATGGTTGAATGATTGAATGATTGAGTGAAGAACCCTGTAGAGCCTAATTGACTCACAAGGTAAACTGTAGTCAGTGAATGGCTTTTCACGCAGTGTTTCCTCTTGGAGAGAAGGACGTTTTAAAAGGAAGATGATCTTGGCTGGTTTGAGTATTTAAATAAAAAAAGGATTGTTGGTTGTAATATTGCAGTCAAAAACAGCCTGAACAGTACCCATCCACAATTTTGATTTGCAATACACATTATTGTACATGGTTGATGATGGAAATTTGTGAAAAAATGCTACATGCAAAAAATGGCAGTTTTTGTGGCAAGTAAACCGGGCAAAAGTGCTTATCACAGGGTCAGGCATACAAATCTTATAGATTGTATAGTCCCCCGAAAAATTGGTGTGGATGGGAGAATAGGATATTTGGAGGAATTAGAACACACATTAGCCAAACTGCCTAGTCTGTCAGGGTTTTAATAACCAATTTTTAGGATTTGAGGCATTGCATGGTGAGGTATCAATATATGTTTGGTTTGCGGTAACACCATTATATGTATATCTACTTGCTAGGTAGATTTTGAGAACTTGTCTTGCGTTGGAACCTAATTAGACTCACTCCGTGGCAGTGTAGTTATTAACGAGAAGTCCCCCCGATCCACATAGCGAAAGTAGTAGTCCCACCCGATTTCCTACCTCCCGCCCAGGTAGTAGTTAATAAGAAGGACAGTTCTTTTCAGAACTGAGAAGTCTCCCGAATTCCGAATATTCTACTCTGTAGCAGTAGAATAATAAGCAAGACAAGTTCTCATAGAACAAGAATTTACCTAGCAAGTAGATTTAAGAACTGAGAAGTCCCCCGAATTCCGAATATTCTACTCTACGGCAGTAGAATAATAATGAGTTTTTGTTACCATGTTAAATCGCATTCTTGTACACTTAGATGTATTCACATGTGGACACGAAGAGTAATTTCATTGGATGCTGATAAACGACACGTTCAATGTATACAGCATTATGCTTGCCAAGTGACTGTGTATATAAACATGCTGTGTACACTGAATGTTTTTGTGGTTTAGGGGTAAGGTACACAGTATACATTTGGTAATCACTCTTAAAATTAATGGCAATAAAATTCACTTCGAAGTAATGTGGTTTATGGGAAAAAATATCAGTTGTTATCCCCCTAAATTTGAATCTGAGAAACGTTACTGTGTCAGTAACGTTTCTCAGATTGTGTATTCAAATTATGAATTATTCTTCCTGGGTGGACATACATGTACAGTAACCGCTCTGGATTTTCGGCGATATCTCAAAAAACGCGATCATCTTTTTAAAATGAAATTTTCACAGGCTAGTTTTTTTTTTATATCTTTATGACTAAAACAATCGAACAGTTCCAAAAACCAAAGGTATATATATGTATACTTTACCTTGGACACATTTTTGTGTACGTGTAGGCCTACAATGTAGGTTGTACAGTAAGTGTACCGTACACAGTCGTGTGAACAGTACAAATTCGTTATGGCACTGTGTTTTGTACTAAGTGTACTGTACACAGTCGTGTGAACAGTACAAATTCGTTATGGCACTGTGTTTTGTACTTCATTCCAATATTTAGGCCTGATACTTCAAGGAGGCAATGGAGGCAATTTTTGCTTCCCCTGCCCCTGGTCATTGCCTTGGTACCCCTTGAAATGTTCCAATCAGCAATTTACAATTTCCTCATTGAGTTGCCCTTTACCAAGGAGAAAATGTCTTGGCCTGAATATTTCATTGTTTTCTCAAAGTTTGAGGGTTTACAGTCTACATTTATCTAATGTTGTTCTAAATCCTTGCTCCTTCATTTCTTGATTTATTGTGTTTCACCTGTTGCGTAAAAGTAGGAGGAGCAGCCAGTAGAAAATATTATTGAACGGACTTGGACTGTCCTGTGCATATAGTGCACTGGATTTTGAGTCACACAAGTACCGGTAGAACCCTGGATGGGGTGCAGTTATGCTGCTTTGGGTTGAATCATAATAAATGCTTCTCTCTTCATAAAGTAGGACAAAGTCCAAAACTACATTAGGCCTGGAATTTCATCCTTGAGATGGCAAGGCAATTTTCATTGTGCATAGGGCAATTCCATTGGAAAATCTTAAGGTCTTTTGGAAATTTTAAGGGGAACCAAGGCCAATACCACTACCAGGGGCAACATAAGCCATGGCCTCTGTGGCCTCCATCATCTAGGCCTGGCACAAATCTAACACAATTTGGGTGTTGACACACACCTGTCATCGTGTAGTTAATTATCAGAATCCCTGTTTCCTCTGCTTTCCTTTTTCTGGTTCACACAGGGAGATTTAATGTAATAGCGAAGTGACAGTCCAGTCCTACATTGTTCAAGCCATGGTTGATGCCATGGATTGAGTCAGCGCTCTTGCTCTTGAGAATTTAAGCAGTTGCTTTTAGCTGATCTGATGACCGTAAATCATCATCAACTCATGCAATAACACCGGGGGTTTTAATTGGGTTTTTTATTCTGAACAAATAGTTTGCTCGACTGTGTAAAGCTGCCCTGATTCTATTGCATACCAACCAACAGTATCAATGTGATCGTGCTGGTACAATGGTGCAATTTAGTCACTAAATACAGTGGATACCATGAGATTTATACACTACATGTAGGTCAGCAGTGTGCTATGTGAAAAATAATTTATTTGTGCTACAATGCGAGTACAATAGACCTTTATCCTGGTGCGGTCATCTTGATTTTCTCTCATTCAAATCAATTATGAACCAAACCGAGGCTTGGAGGAGAAATACACGTAGTGTGGTTCCATTTCGTACAATGAATATTCATTATTGTTATTAGATACATATACATGTACATGTAGGTACATGTACATGTAGGGAACAATACCAATATGGTGGCAGTATGATAAAAGGTCTATAAGACAAACAATTTATGTTCTATTCTACATGTCTGGATGTGTATAAATAATAATAATAAACAGCATTTATTAAGCGCATTATGATGAATCACAGATTCCTCAATGCGCTTTTCAATAGAAGCGAAAGCTAAAAAACATAATTGTTAAAAATATCCTACTAGAAAATATTTAATTAACATTAGAAAAACAGACCAGCTGCGACCATGAAAAATGATGGTACAAAAATACAAAAAAGCACAGTAAATTGTTCCCCCAATTATACAAATACGGGAACAAATAACTGCAACTAAGTTACCATGCGCTTGGAAGTACTTCCAAGGATACTGGGGAATGACATCATTTCCACTACTTACACTTACAGAAATGTAATTAGTTCAAAAAATTGTAAAGAATTAAATAAAGATCAATTCCTCCACACACATGAGCATAATTAGGAGCACTATAAAGGTATTTAACGACCAAATATGTTTTAAGTACAGATTTAAAATTTTGTAAGGACCCTGCACATTTGATTGTTGTTGGGAGTTCATTCCAAAATTTAGGCGCAGCTGCTGCGAATGACCTATCACCGTATGACGTGGATGTTTTCACTAGAGTAGTAGATTGATAACTAAATGTGAAACAAGTCTTGTATATTCCATTTTGGTTTACAATTTCATCGTCCATAGGAGTTGTGTACACAGAAGGATGTACATGTACTGTAGTCTAAATCTATTAAATCTTCCTGCATACTAATAATTATGTAAAATTATATCTCATTGTCCAATCAAAGGTAAAACAGCAAGGGGGGTACGGTGTGAGGCTATGAACTCAGACAGGTGGTTTTCAGCTTAATTTTCTTTGAATACGATTTGAAAATCCTCTTGAAACTGGAAAGATCATCTCCTGGCTTGGTCTGCAAGTATAGTACGCAGTGTACCCATAATTTCTGTGTTTTCAATTTTCATTTATAAAAGTTTTGTCCTGCAGAGGCCTTCTTCCAATTTCGATTTGTTTTTTTACCAGATCAATCTTTTCCTACTTTTTAAACTTTTTTATTTAAATCCTTCATATTTTTTGCGCACAAGGGACTGTGTTTTGTCCCAGTGTCTTATTTGGGAATATCGTCCAGGGTATTGGAATGGCTCAAATTGCAAAAGCAAACACCTATGAAATCACCTCAATGGAGCTTAAAACAATCATTGTATGAAATTAAAGTGTTGGCCGTGTTTGCTGTGAAAACATCTCATGAAATATAGAGTGGTTTTACACACTACTCCTGTGAGCTCAGCATTCATTTTGCACGGTACAGTATGCATGGAGTAATAAGTGTAATGGGTATGCGTTCGAGTTGAGGGCTGTGGGATGAACTGCTTGCTCTAATGATTCAGCATCTTCTTGCAAAGGGTACAAAGTAATAAAGTAACATTTATGTGTTTGACATGTGTGATAAACGGTGTATATGCACATTTTTCTGATGATGACTAGAGCAGGCTAGTTGAAACGTTGAGACCAATAATAACTCACTCCGTGGCAGTGAAATTAATCAGGAGAAGTGCCCTCGATCCATTACCCTAAAGTAGTAGTCCAGGCCGAAGCAGGACAGATGTTTTCAGAACTATTAAGAAAGTTCCTCTGAATTCTGAAATCGTCTTCTCGGTACTAGTAGAATAATCAGGGTTCTCCCCATGCACAAGCTAGCGTTGCGTGCCGATACGCAAGAATTTCGGCCGATACGCAAAAAAAAACGGCCAATATGGAAACAAAATAATTTTAAAAATATATATATATATATATACATTTTTTGTTAAATATTTATTACGGTAGTTTTACAAAAAACATGAAAAGAAAACGCTCCAAATTGCACAGTTGAAAACCAAGAAAAACTTCAAGTCAAACATTTTTTCAATTCAGCGCGCTTCGGCCAAATATATAAAAAAATTGCCCAGAATGCCCCACAGTTTTGAAAAAACCTGGGGAGAACCCTGCTAATGATCAGTCTTTATTATTACCACATGCCCACCACTCCCCACAGGGTTGCTGTATGATTGCAAGACAACTCTATTTCAATTGATCAATACATTTGTAGAAATTTAACTTATTGGCCTGTGGTGTTACATGTATTTACGCCTATTGTCATGGTGGGTCATCAACGTTAAAAACATTTTATATTCTGTACGGGGGGCTATGTATTTTGTACATGATACATAGTTTTTGCCAACATATGCATGATGTATGGGGGAAGTCACATGTTAAAAAAAAACCCGTCCCATCTGAAGTCATTACACTGTCTGAAGTGCTTCCTACATGTCCTACCATTATGTCTTTAACAAGATGCTGGTGATCACATTTATATTTTCTTTCTTTCATTGAACCTCCAGACCTTAAGATTAATAATAAAACCATGTGTAGTGTGGTCATGGACTTGTACATAATTTCCTACATATTATTAACTCTTTCAGTGCCAAGGTCGTACAACGCTTTCGGAATACATAAAATGGATGGTACATTGTAACGATGTACATGTACCATCCATTTTATGTATTCCGAAAGAGCCATTATCGTACTTTCAAGTACAAATTTTTGTATGTACTCAAAAAGTGTCATCAATCATACATGTTATCACCAAAGGGCATTATCATTCAATAAATACTATTGACCTTGGGATGTATCACGCAGCACAAATCAGCAAGATACATTTTGTTTGGTGAGAAAGACTAATTTACTTTTTCTATACAGAATTTCGAAAAAGCTATAAAAAAAAGCTTGGCATTTTAGGTTCAAACGTTAAAAAAAGGGCACTGAAAGAGTTAATACATCCTGGGTTTCTCCATTATAAACTCTTAAAGATCAACTTTAAAAACAAAATCACTCAAACTAATTTGACTATTCATCCTCTGTGTTTATTTTGTTTGTGGTCATTATTTGATCATAAGTGTGAAGTTTTCATCCCTGTAATTATGTTGAAATTTGATCAGAAAAACTATCCCCTACCCCACCCCCCTGCCCTTCTTTGTTTTTTGAACTTGTGCTTTCTTCCTGCTGTTGGCGGCACCCTGTAAGCAATGCAGGGTTCTCAGCAAAGACCCATAAGAACACAACGTGATGTACAAGTGCCTCAGTAAACCAGCATACATGTTACAAATCATTATGTCACTTACACCACAGACTGGATGAAGGTTGTTCGGATCGAGTCTGTGGTATGACGTCACAGTGCTGTTTTGATTCCTAGGCGCTTAGGTATTTTTGTGTGAAACTTGGCGTGCATGCCCAGTGTAAAACTGATCTAAATGTGTTTTGTTTTTTACATTTAATATCAATGTTTATTGAGTTTTATGAATAATTTATGTAATAATTATTCATTACGCACTCGTTTACCTTTCTATAACAAAAGAACAATAATGTTAATTTAGTTCAAGTTGATCTTTAATTAACTCTTTGAGACCATAGGGGCTGCAAGCACCACTGTGAACATTATGTTAAACGCAATATCACCTAAAATGCGCACTACACTGTATAACGAAAGGAGATTGTTATTGACTCCCAAAATGGCGCAACCAAATTTATTGTTATGATGACGCCAGGGCCCAATTTCATGGCTCTGCTTACCGCTAAATTCTGCGCTTACGATCACCATTCTCCGCTTACTGTGTAGGCGCCGAATTTCTGCGCTAGCTGTGTAAGCGAAGAATGCCTAGTAACGTGGAGTACGACGCGCACAAGCAAAAATTCACTGCTAACCCTGTGAAATACGCTTGACGTAAGCGCGGAATTTCCTGCTTCCGTAAGAGCCGATTCTTTGCTTACGGTATGCAGAGCCATGAAATTGGGCCCTGGTGAATTGAGTCAATGTTTCTAAAGTGAACTGATGTGAACTAGATCCTCTCTAAAATATTAAATAGGGTTTTCTTTAAATAGATTTGCCATGGAAAGGTCACTTCAAACCTAAAAAGAAAAACCACCCTAGATTTTAACTAATTGATATTGAACAAAACCGTGCAGACATTCAACCAGCCCAATGTGCGTCATCCATTATTGTTCATCTTATAAATTAGAAAAAGTTTGTTTTCCCACTGAAGGATCTGTTTATAAGATATAAAATGCTCATGGATCTATGTAGGTCTGTTTGAGTTTTTAAGAAGTAATGAAGAAACATGAAGATGCGATGAGAGAGCTGGGGAAGTCTTGAGGGAGGACTGGCTATTAAAGGATTAGACTGACAGACTGTTTGGAAAAACAAAGCAATTATAACAGGAAAGAACTGGAAAGAACTGGACAATATCTAATGATGTTAATGGCGGATCCACAGAATTTGAGTTTAAATTAACAAATTGATTTCTGTCAAAAACTAATAGTTAAAAAACAACAATTTAATCGGTAAACTTTATTTAACATCCTTGTGTTTTAATTCTTATAAGGGAGGATACATGTATATTAACTGTACATACTTGGCCAAATTTCATAGAGCTGCTTACCACGGAAATTATGTATGTGCTTACAGCACCCTGTAAAGCACATTAATCTACAGAGCGTAAGCGCATAATTCCGCGGTAAGCAGAGCCATGAAATTGGTTTCAGAAAGCAAGATTTTGGGATAATTTGATGAAATTCTAGCATACATATTGATAAAAAATGCCTCCTTCATCATCAGTTTTCTTAAAGATAGGGGGGTCATAGATTGTTTTTTGTCAATGTAATGATGATTTATTGGCAAAATTATCAAGAAAGACACAAATAAAAGTCACATGTTGAAGTTTCAGCTGAATAGTGTCTACTTGTTGAGAAAACAGCAAGAAACTGTCACAGTATTTCGACAAAACGTCAAGTCCATCCACGGTTAGGATGATGACAGTGGGTACCAACCGCATCTCTGGCCGCAGCATTCGGGAACAGACAACAACCCTAAGAATTATCTGAGAAATGATGAATTGTTTTTCAGATTCAAATGTTTTTATTGATTTCTAATCATCAGGGCATTTCAGACGATATAATTTTGCAGGATGCAAAATACAACCATTACCATCTTTATAACAAGTAAGCTTTCGGATAGAAATTACAAAATTTCTTTGTTTCAGGGCCATCACCAAAGTATGACCCTTTAAACTAATGTACAGGTACTTAATAACAATGTGACATCAATAAACCAACATAATGCCATGAAATAGTCATTTTGTTGTTGAATGAAAGAATACCTGCATTTATAACTGAAATGCCTGATACTTCAATCTTGTAGGGGCAAGACGTTTTTTTTTCCTCAATAATAAAGGGCACCTCTATGAGGAATATTTAACTTTTAAATCTGCAACATTTAAGTGGTCACCTTAGGCAATGAACAGGGGTCCCTTGTTACCTCTGTGCAGACCTGAACTTCAATCATTGCAAACAATGAGCAGTTACCTCTGTCTGTGCAGACCTAAACTTCATTCATTGCTAACGATGAACAGTTACCTCTGTGCAGACCTGAACTTCATTCATTGCAAACGATGAGCAGTTACCTCTGTCTGTGCAGACCTAAACTTCATTCATTGCTAACGATGAACAGTTACCTCTGTGCAGACCTGAACTTCATTCATTGCAAACGATGAGCAGTTACCTCTGTCTGTGCAGACCTAAACTTCATTCATTGCTAACGATGAATGCAGTTACCTCTGTGCAGACCTAAACTTCATTAATTGCTAACGATGAACAGTTACCTCTGTGCAGACCTAAACTTCATTAATTGCTAACGATGAACAGTTACCTCTATGCAGACCTGAACTTCATTAATTGCTAACGATGAACAGTTACCTCTGTGCAGACCTAAGCTTCATTCATTGCTAACGATGAACAATTAAGCACTGGCTTATTGTTGTGTTGTGTTTGATCTTTCAAAGGAAAATTAAGTGCAGAATTATTTAAAAACTTACCCAGTCAATTTCCCTTGTGGTTTATTAACATGATATTTGAATTAAAGTCGCATCCACATCAAGGTAGGGTCATAGATTGGTAACTCCAAATGTAAATGTACTCCAAAAATTAATGACCAAAGAAACTTATTTGGTAAAAACTTACTTAGTTTTTATGATAATTAATGTTTGGAGTATTTACCAATCTGTGGCCCTACCTTTAATAATATCTACTCGCTGACTATTCACGGACCCTCTAAGCCCTGCTGGAGTGATCAAAAGATCCATGCTTTCATTGTAGTGTACACACAAACTACACGTTGTTTCCCCCGGGACATCACGATCTTCCATTAAACCGATCTGATAGCAACGCCAATTCTTCATTTTTTACATGTTTAAACTGATCTCTGCATCGATGATCAATCGCACTCAGAGATTTGAGATCCGCTGGATCACGGAGGAAAGAGTTTCATTTGTCTTCAGGCGATAAGAAGATGACAAGAAGACTTTAATAAAAACGGCCAACATTTGCAGAAACTCGATCATGATACTCGGCACAGTTCTTATTGTTTTATGCTGATTAAAGTAAAGTGTTCTCGAGAGACGTCTGTTGACAATCTGTGTGAATTGTAGATTTATAGGCCTCGATGATATAAGAACTAGAGCAAGCACTCTCGCTTTGTCCATGGAGGTAGGATTATGCTTTGTCACACATGGAACTCTGCTGACCCGCCATTTTTGAAAAACCCTACGGGTCAATTGCATATGAATGTCCACCTGGAAAATGTTTGCTGTGTAAACTGGTGAGTGGTCAGTGTAATATGATCGGTCAGCAGTGCACCATTTTCTCAATGGGCAAAAATGCTCTATGGCGGGCCGTATTGCTTGGTTTTGTACGCCCTCTAGTTCTTGCAGACATTGTAAAATACATACTGTAAAAATATCAAATGTCTACCGTGAAAGCTCTTTCTGAACCATTCATGTAATTATTCAAGCCACAATTTTTAACATGCAATTTTCAAAGGTTACGTGATGGTTATATAATTATATAGTGAACATACTGTACATGTACCTCTGCAAACGCTTAATTTAACCAGGAGTAAAATGGCATTGCCAATGTTGTACAATAAATAATCAATTTGTTGGGTCTTGAGATAATCATAGAGAAATGCACACACGTGCTACACAAGCTACGCATGGTCAGATGCCAAAAAGGCCTCTGGTGTCCCTCAAGATGTTAACGTATGTAAAGAATTTTCTATCAGAAAGTGATATTCACTGATGTCAGGGTGTACCCATTTCATACTGCACAGGACAGTATTTTTATGTACAATAATGGATTGGCAGACCTGTAATTAAAACAGAGATCCTCAAACCACAATCCTCTACCAGAATAAACAAGCCTCTTTGCTCAAAGGATTTGTGGTTTGTTGTGTTGAGCATGTTGAGTCATCAGTAGCTACACACAGTAATTACAGGTGACCAACTGACCTAGTTTAGGCTTTGTTTATATTGTCTGGTGTTGATTTATAATGATAAGAAGGTTTGTGTACAGTTTCATCATAATGTGCCTGTGGCGTGTCGTGGCCGAGCGGATAAGAACACCGAACTCAAGCTCTGGTGTTTCTGATCAGCAGAGTGTGGGTTCGAATCCCAGCCGTGACACTTGTGTCCCTAAGCAAGACACTTAACCACATGCTTCGTCCTTCGGATGGGACGTTAAGCCGTAGGTCCCGTGTGTTGTGTAATGCACGTAAAAGAACCCAGTGCACTTATCGTAAAGAGAAGGGGTTCGCCCCGGTGTTCCTGGTTTGATCGGCAGCATATTGCGCCACAGCACATTGTAAACCATTACATGGTGCTATGTAAAGGACTTGGTCTCATACTTCAAAACGTAGCTCCACAATACCTTGCAGGAACATAATGAACGTTAAAAGCGCCTTGAGCGTCACTGAGTGACGGATATGTGCGCTATATAAGAAGCCACTATTATTGTTATTATTATTATTAGAAGGCCTGGTCCCACTGCAGCGATAACGATAACGATAATGATAACGACGCAAAGAGAACGCATTCCATTGGTTGAATGAGCATGTGCGTATTCTGCGTGGAGCAATTCGACCAATAGAATGCGTTTTCTTTGCGTCGTGATTGTTATCGTTTTCGTTATCGCTGCAGTGGGACCGGGCCTTTACACAAATCATGATGTGTGTTTGCAATGACTTTAATGTTAACATTCTGTACAGTGCTACACAATTTACTTTTATAAATCAAAACTGTGCTGATCATTCTGCCATATCTCTTCATCATGTAGTGGGCATGCAACTTTTCATAACACACATATGTTCAGCAGATTTTCTCTTTCTACAATATACGTGTACCTTGTGTTGTAAAAAACTGCTGTACATCATGTAGACAACACAGCCTTACTCTATGCTATCCTAACCATTTGGCAGAGTCAGGCCTGGAATTGTACGTAGGCCATGGTCGCTGTTGCCCCATCTTGGCCTTGGTGCCCCTCTAATAGTTTCCCTTAGACTACAAGATTTCCCATTGGAAGTGCCCTTTGCAAAATGAAAATGGCCTTGTCCTCTCAAAGATGAAATTCCACGACTGCAGAGCTTTCTTCATACTAAAAGAGTTCAAATTTGAGCATTTAACTGTGAGTGAAAGTCATTGTAACAACACAAACCAGACATTTAAAATTTGTAAATAATGTCTTGTTGGCAATCAGTTGCAGGGTTTGCCAGTAATTTTTTCATTGACTAACCAGTGGGACCATTTAGCTTGTCAATTCACTAGTCCATCAGCTTTTTCACTAGTCTATATTTCATACTAAATAGCAGTGCCTTTAAACACTGAACTAGCCAGCCGGACGGCTTTGAGATAATTTTGACTGCTCCTTGGGTGGTTTGAAGGTAGGGTCATCATCGTTTGGTTTTTGTCAACGCAATGCTGATTTATAGGCAAAATTATCAAGAAAGATACAATACTAATTCACTTGTGGAAGTTCCAGTTGAATACAGTGTCTACTTGTTGATAAAACAGGAACAAAATGTAATGGCATTTTCACAAGAACTTTGAATCCATCAACTTTTAGTGAGGTGACAGCGGGTACCAACCGCATATGTGGCCGCAGCATTTGCGAACGGACACCAACCCTCAGAAATCTGAGAAATGATTCATGCATGAATCGTTTCTCAGATTCAATTTTTTGTCATTTCAGACAAAATGCTTACTACCATCATCATCTTTATAACGAGTAAGCTTTTGGATAGAAATTACACAAATTTTCGGGGTCATTACCAAAGTATGACCCTACCTTAGACTAAAAAAATAGTAATAATAATAATTGGCATTTATAAAGCGCCAAATCAATCTACAGAGATGTTCAAGGCGCAGAAAAGCAGACAATGTAAACATAACAATTACTTGTACATAACCAGTGAAAAGAAAGCAAAATAACAATTAGGGAAAACATACAATAGTTAACAATGGAAAGCAACAAAACTATGAACTAAAGAAATACATCTTGAAAAGGTGAGTTTGAGAGTAACTTTGAAAGTGATCAGAAATATTACGGATATCTTGAGGAAGTTTGTTCCAGGGAGAAGATCCAGCATGTGCGAATGAACGATCCCCCCATAACTTGTGATTAGCACTTTGCCGATGGACCACTGTTAAGGGAGAACGCTGTGTTGCCTCCAAGAATCTTCAAAGCCTTGATCCTTAGATCGATCATGGTTAAGTTGCATGCACACATTCCCACGCACAGTTAAACCGTGGACGAAGATCAGCGGCGTAGCCACGGGGGGGGCCTGCGGGGGCACGTGCCCCCCCACAAATTTCCAGTGCCCCCCCCAGGTGCCCCCCATGAAAAAATTGCAACAGTGCCCACACAAAAAGAAAGTTAAAAGAATGAAAACAAAACATTACAAAACAAAATACATCTGCTATTTGTAGGCCTTCATTGACAATAAAGTAAAACAAAACTTTAGTCGTATTAAAATCCAATAATTATTGTTTAACTTATGCTGTGGGGATTGTCGCTATCATCACCGGAAGCGCGCGCGCCCACGTGTTGATCAATGCAATGCAGCGGAATGAACAGGGCCCAATTTCATGGCTCTGCTTACCGCGGAATTCTGCGCTCACGCCCAGCTGCGTCCTATAGAAACACACACGTTACAATGGGCGTAAGCGCCGAATTATTTCACGTGTATAAACATAAGCCGTTGGTAATTGCCAGCGTTGCGCGCTGCAAACCATTGATTACCTACATGCCGGAGAGACCAAAAAGTTATGCTACGCGCACGCGCAACGATGGTCCAAATAAACCAATGTTTTGTACATGAACCGTTGGTTATCGTTACCAGCAACCTCGTTCCCATGGTGTACGATCTCGCCGCGCCATTTTGTTTTCTTTCCCAGAATGCCTTGCTCGATTATACACCCTGGAAGTGTGAAATGAAAGTAGCCCATATATTTGGCTATTTTAATTAGTCCTGTGGTTGATCCATTCTGTTTTTGAGACTACGCAGAGCGCGCTGTCAAAATACGCATTAAGTCATAGAGCAACTGGCCCCTCTCATTCTTTTTGGATCTTGTGATACGTCTAACTGTATGCAGTTTAGGGAGACCATGTAAAAACATGATTTATTTGAAATGTACTTGCATATTTACACGCGTTCTACGTGCATTTTTATGCGCGTACTAAGAGCCCGACAAGCGCTCGAGTGTTATTAACAAGCGTGCACGCAAATCAGTCACTTTTGGGAGCCAATCAGCGTTGATTTTCAGTGTTTCCCTTAGTAGTGAGAGGTATCGATACGGCGCGCTGCCCATGGTAGCGAGGCTGCGTTACCAGCGATTACGGCAGCGGCCATATTGCTACCGGAAGGCGAGCATTCTGAAAAACAGTGAGATTTTAACCTTTTTTTTTGAGGAGTGGATTTTCTGGACCTGCGCCCAGCTCACTATGAGAACAAAAAACATGTAGAGCCTAATTTTCGCGAGATCCGGTTTCAAAAGAGAACTCCAGGTGCATTTAAATGTGAAGGGCAACAAGTTTCTAATAGAATTTTGTACATGGCACTCTATGAGGTTCGTGGAGACGATAGCGGATCAAACCTCATAGTTCTAGGGCTACATGTAGGAGTACATGACCCCCACCACTGACACACCCATTCTCCCTGGGCCCCCCCACTTGGAAGCAATGCCCCCCCTGTGCCCCCCCACCGAAAAATTCCTAGCTACGCCGCTGACGAAGATGCCATGGTCAACAAGATGGTCAAACTGATCGTTGATTAACAACTTCAATCTAATGACTGCGGAGTCTCACGACTTTTAAGCCCTTAATCTAATCATTGGTTACATGTAAAGTGAGAGAGGACAATTTGAGTGGGTGAAAAATGCACTCGGACCTTGTTATTAAAGCTGAATACATGATGAAGGGAAGTTTTGTTGCCTGTACATATGTCAACTAGCTGTTGCAAACTGCCTATAAAAAATGTACCAACCAAAAGGACATACATAGTTGTGTAAATATATGCCAAATTGTTTTACATAAATTTACAAGGGATATCTGCACAAAGAGCAATTGAAACGTTACTCTTCCCTCCTTTGAATCTTTATATTAAACCATGTTAATTTAATCTCCACAAAAACTGTTATGACATGTTTGAATACTGAGTTCTTTCGCTACATTTTCAATTGCTGTTCATATTTGCAGCGTTCTCCCTTAGCAGTGGTCGGCTGGCCAATTGCCATTAAATACACCTCAGGACCGGTCAAAATCCTCACCGAGTGGTTCAGCTGGCTTGTGCAGTGTTGCAAAGCATCCCAATTAATAAATATGAAATATGGGCCCGTGAACATGGTGAAAATGCTGACTGGACTAGGGCAGTGTCAAGCGAACTGGTCCCGCTGGTAGTCATTGAAGAAGTAAAGGAACAACCCTGATTTCTGTAGTCAATTAAAGGGATTTGGTCAAACTAAACTGCATAAGTTAAGTGCATAATTTGTGCCCACATCAGGGCTCCAAATTTACACTGGACCGCAGGCCCGAGGCCAGTGATTTTAGCATCGGGCCGGTAAACTCATTACTGGACAGTCCGGTGGTCTTGTGTTTTTGTTCAAATTTTGACTTTCAGTCTGATAAAAATCTCTCAATTCTGTTGAGTATTGAAGAATACTTACCAGTAACACAAATGAGATAAATCTGCTCTTAGTGCTTGTTCGAAATTAAAACAGTTCAAATTTTAAACTGTTTTGTGTTTCTCTCATTTCAATTCTGGTCTTGTAAAAATAATTCTGGTCCAGTAAACATTTCGAGCTACAAGCCCTACGGTCTTGGGGATTCTCCCCCCAAATTCGAGCCCTGCGCATGTAAAATGTATTGTGTGCACTTCCTTCTCGTCTATCTCTTCTTCCATGCTCTGTAACTGCGAACCTTTTTTCACACATGTGCAATACAATTTGATCATATGTTTTCTCCCTTATTGTTGTAATGTGACAAATATTGTTTAATTCTAAGATCTTTGTGTTCTCATTTTTCTTTTCAGTACAAGATTGGTCAGCTTTATATGATTGCCAAGCACAGCAATGAACAGTCGCATAAAGGAGAAGGTGTGGAAGTAATAAAGAATGAAGACTGTCACGATCCAGTGCACGGCAAGGGGAGGCTAACAGAGAAGCGGATCTACCTATCCAGGTTTGTACAATGGGTTGGGAAATTTAACCATTTAAAGATAGGGTCATAGATTGGTTTTTGTCAACATAATACTGATTTATTTGCAAAATTATCAAGAAAGATACAATATGAGTCGTGAAAGTTTCAGCTGAATATAGTGTGTCTACTTGTTGAGAAAACAGCAACAAACTGTCACGGTATTTTCACAAGAACATCAACCGCATCTCTGGCTGTAGCATTCACGAACGGACAACCTCAGAAATAATTTCGCAGGATGCTTACTACCATTACCATCTTTATAACAAGTCAGCTTTCGGATAGAAATTGCACAATTTTTTGGGGGGTCAAATACCAAAGAATGACCCTACCTTTAACCCTATAAATGTTTGAACAGAGTAAACAAATTGTGAAATCTGTTTCCAAATTTTAACAGACGGAGCACACAAGGGATGTGCCACCACTTTTGTGACTTTTGAGACTGGATATAGCGATCTAGTTAAATCACGGAAAGTCCGTTGACATCTGCTCGTCCTGGTGGGCTCAAAATACACACAGAGAATAGAGAGCCGACAGTGACGAGCACTGGTACCCTGCACTTGTTCCGATTCTCAATTTGGATTGGAATCGCTAGAAAGGTTTAAAAAGTTACAGAGGGTCAAAAGTTTTGTTTTAAACGTTTAGCAGAATAAGTGTAGATGCACAACCCTAGTTTGTAAAAATCATATACTACTATCCCTTAGTGTACCAGCAGGCCTGGAATGTTGTTCAGCGTTCTCCCTTAGCAGTGGTCCGCTGGCCAAATGCTAGTTAAAACACCTGAGGACCAGTCAAAATCCTCTGCAAGTGGTCTGGCTGGCTAGTTCAGTGTTGAAACACGCCCCTAATCAATATGAATATGGCCTTGTGACAAGACAAGCTAACTGGTCCTGCTGGCTAGCCACTGAAAAAGTTAAGGGCAAACCCTGTTGTTGGGAGGTCATGGAGTCTGTTGCTTTGGTCTTGGGTCTACTCTTAGCCTGAGTACTTGTAAGTATTTTGGCCAAGTTGACATTCAGATAAAAATAATTTTTGACTTTGTCTATGTTATCAGTACAGATTGTTCCCTCCAAAGTCCGTCTTAAAACTTAAAAAAGGACATTGTCGGTGGCGTGGCTTCTGCTGTGCATGCTTTTTGGTGTGGATCGACATTGCGGGTCACATTGTCTTTCAAATCATGTGGCACCAAATTTATGCAAAGGCAGAATATGTGTAACTTTTTGTTTACAACTTGGACTAAAAATTAAAATGTGAAAGTGATAAACATTTGAGTACCGGGTACCACCCGCATGTTGTCTGAACAGTCTGAATGATGTTCTATTAATAGAAATACCACATAATGTAGGAAATCAATAATTGAATAATGGTTTAAAATAATGGGCTTATGTCTGAATGTTTGTATGTACATTTAATATTATCTCAAATGATACGTTGTAAAAACAGTGTGGTTCGAGGTATGGGCTCATTGTTACTCTGCATTTAAAAAAAACCTTTTCAGAGCTAAAATAGCTCAGTATGGAAGAGCAATCAACTAGATGTTTTGTTTCTGGTGCTGTAATCAAACATGACAGTTACAGACATCATGTCGGTGGGAATTTTGTATTACTTTTAAAAAATAGATCTTTAGTGTTGATTTTTGGTTAATGAGGGATTTGTAATCACTAAGGCATGTGACTTCCCAGGATTTTTCTTAGGTTTCAGGATTTCTCAAAATCTCTTTGATCCTTCAAATTTTCTTAAAAAGAAGTAAAGCAATTACCAAAGGGAGAGATAAATAGTCCATGTTGTGTCCAAACCCGAAGTTTTGTATTTCGATGATGCACAGAGTCTATCAACCTCCTGAAGGGAGACCCAGACTCGAAGCCATTTTTCAGGAATGTTCACTTTCGTCCAATCTTATCCCAGAATAACTCTCATCAAACAAGATTCATTTATTTTGTCTCAGTACCAATAGACACTAATCCCTTTAATACACTATGTGAAGCTCGGCCTACATGGACAGGCGTGGTTTTTTGTTTCGAGGTCGACATTAATACGCTCTGCTGACGCCCTTATGAAACTTGTTCTCATTTCTTGTTTTCATTTGGGAATACACAATTAATTAGATTGACAGGTGTTCAGACATTGACGTTATATTGGATTTGAAGTAAAAGAAGTGACGTATTCAACACTGGTATGAAAGTCTGTACAAACACAACATCACGTACCTGGTTCGTACATACACATCACAAACTAAACCATCTTATACATTGTTGACTGCGTGCATTTATTGATTTTTACACAGGAAGTTATGATATTAAAATACCCTGTCTGTAGTATTAATTGCCAAGGCATGCATTTAGCATAAGGTTGACAAACAGGGTTGTTGTCTATTGTGAAGCTTTACTTGAGTGGGTTTTGATCATAGAGCTTTCTCTATGGTATTGATGCTGTGTGTATTTACTGCTGACTTTAATTATTAAAATGTTTGCTAAAGTTAATGAGATAGGCCTACATACCATGGTCGGATGCTACCATGCATGAGCCTGTTTATTTCAGCATGGATGCACATTGCACATGATGCATGATGCACAGCTCTCTTGAGGTCGCCATACAAATGGTGGACACACAGTTTTTGTGTCATATGGCAGGAACAGTTTTTAATCACTTCACGTCAGTATTACAAAAAATTATCTGTGCCTACCCGCGGTATTATTTTAAAAAACTTTTTGGAGCTTCTTGAGTAATCGTTTTCCTTTGAAAATATCGTTGCCGCAATGAAACCCTGACTTGACAAAGGAAAGAAAACAAAGCCATGAAAGGTGAATGTTGTCGTGTGAGAAAATTGAGTAGGAACTCACCATGATTTACATTATCTCGGCCGTGAGGAACAGCCGAAATTCTGCCTTGGTATGCTCATATGCTGGAACGCTCGGTGTAAACTGCTCACTTAAAGGCACTGTACACGTTTGGTAATGACTCAAAACAAATATTAGCATAAAAACTTACTTGGTAACAAGCAACGGAGAGCTGTTGATAGTATAAAACATTGTAGGAAACGACTCCCTCTAAAAGAGGTAATTTCTCACTAAAATAATAAAAACTTCTTGCAAGAAGTTTTTATTCCTATCTGAAAGCGAACAATATTGTACAACAAGGGTGTTTTTTCGATGACCAATTGAGCCCAAATTATTATTAATTACCCCTGTTCATTTGGACTTAAAGGTAGTGTACACGTTTGGTAGTGACTCAAAACAAATATTAGCATAAAAACTTACTTGGTTACAACTCCCTCTGAAGTAATGTAGTTTTTGAGAAAGAGGTAATTTCTCACTAAAATTATAAAAACTTCTTGCAAGAAGTTTTCATTCCTATCTGAAAGCACACAAATTTGTACAACAAGGGTGTTTTTCTTTCATCATTTTCTTGCAACTTCGATGACCAATTGAGCCCAAATTTTCACAGACTTGTTATTGTATGCATATGTTGGGATACACCAAGTGAGAACACTGGTCTTTGACAATTTCCAAATGTGTTCAGTGCCTTTAAATTAAACAAATGTTTAATTTGAAACTCTTTTTTTAATGTTTTGTAGATCTTGCTTTATAAATTCATAAATTAGAACAATTGGACTGTTACATTGAGTTGGAAGCATCGTTCTAGAATATGAGCATTCAGTGTGCACAAACAAAAAAATAAATTAATCATTCACTGCATTTATAAATGATCACATATTTTAAGACAAACATTATTGCTTTCTAAATTTGGATGAACGGAGAAACAGATTCACGACTTAGCGTACCACCCTAGTGTTATCATAAATAGACTGTGCAAGTCTCGCGTATATTCTGACATTTTTGGGACCACTTTGGTCCCACGTACATTGCTTTGATGCGTGGAGGAACAAACTTGCGCACTTTAACGGGTCCCAATGTTCAAATACGCGCGAGACTTGCACGGTCTATATTGGCGATTCGCTTTGCACTCATTTACCTACCGCTATGTGATATAAACAACTAGACATGATAAAGTCAACCCCCCCTTGAATGTTCATTTAGGCGACATTCATGCGGGTTCATGCACATTCAGCCATATCGTTAATCCCCCCTAAATTGTCGTATGAAATTGTCACATCGACAGATGGTGCTAATCACAGTCAATAGTCATTGCTGATGAATCAAATGAAACTAATTTGTCAAGCAATTTGGCGGTAGATTAGAAGTGCTAGATGAAATTTTGCGCGTGATTGCCCGTGAATCCTGGGTGTAGTGTGCGGTCTGCTCTCTGGTGGTAACCAAGGATGTGAAATCATTCATGCTTGATGTGTCCAGCGGCATGGGCATCTTTCTGGTTTTTTCCCCCCATCAGCCAGGCATTCTGTCATGTGGAAGCTGCACTACATCACTGTGGATTCTCCTCTTGACTGCATGTAGGAGCTTGTATTATTACAAGGCTTGTACTTGAGCACACATTAACTGGATTTAACTCTTTCATGCGCTAACCGGTTGCTAGCGACCAGGGCCCAATTTCATGGCTCTGCTTACCGTGGAATTCTGCACTTACGCCCCCCTGCACCCCATAGAAATACACACGTTACAATGCACGTCAGCGCATAATTATTTGGTAAGCAGTTTGGCCCCAGTTTAAATCCCTTCAGAACAATTTGTAAAACGAAAAATAAAGATTGCATGGCCACACAGTTTTCAGAATGGAAAAGAGTGGTCTTGAGGGTGCTATTGTGACCTGTTTTTTTTGGGGGGGTCGCCATTTGCAAAAAACATGTCAACAGTTAATGTGTCCATATGATCAATTTATCACTAAAATAAACGGCGTGTGAAAAGGTTAAAGGCAGGGTATCAGGGCTCGAATGTGGGGGAAAAATCCATAAGACCACTGGACTTGTGGCTCAAATCTTTTACTAGACCAGAATTTTGTGTACAAGACCAGAATAAAAAAGAACCAGACAAAAAGCAATCTAACATTGGTTTTTATTTGAACAAGGGCCACGAGTAGATTGATCTCATTTGTCATGGAGAAAGTACTTCTATACTCAACAGAATTGAAAAATATTCACAAGACTCAAAGTTAAGGTTCGAACATAACTTTATTACACAGTGAGGTATTATTATTCAATTGAAAATCTAAAGACTGCCGGACTTGTCCGGTTTAGAGTTTACTGGCCCAAAGCTAACATCACTGGCCTCAGGCCTGCATGCAGTCCAGTGTTCATTTCGAGCCCTGGGTATCCCCACCTGGTGTATCCATGGAGGAAGGATGGTGTATCCCAACATATGCATTATATATCGAACCTGTGAAAATTTGAGCTCAATTGGTCATCAAAGTTGCAAGAAAAATGCCCTTGTTGCTTAGAATTGTGTGATTTCAGATGCCTGAGAAAGGTTTTATGCCTAAAGTCTTTCTCAGATTCAAATTTGTTGGTGAAAAAGTACCTCTTTATCTAAAACTACTTCAAAGGGAGTCGTTTCTCACAATGTTTTATAATATCAACAGCTCCCCGGTGCTCTTTACCAAGTCAGTTTTTGTGGTCATTTACTTGTGGAGTAATTACCAAGAGTACAATCTGCCTTTAAGGCATTCCCTCGTAGGGCTGTGACCTTCCCTCTTGGTGTGACAGGGATGAGATCTTTCAGACTTTTATCTGAATTTAAACTTTTTAAAGTCTACCTGGTAATCAACACTCCTTTTTTTTTTCTTCAAATAAAATAAGTTGTGCTCTTTGATCTACTTCTCTAGCACTGAGGATACTGTTCCCAAAAGCTCATTTGAATGTACAATTCGAGGGGTTAACACAAGGTAGAAGTACCATCATTTCAGTGTACCTCATAAGGTCTGGATCCCAGTTTCAGAATTGTTTTTGTCAGAAATGAATCTCATCCATGTCCTTATGACACCAATTGATTTATATGTGTCAGTTTTGGATGAATTTGTAAATATCTGTAAATCAGGAAACAAAAAATGCTCGTTTACCAAAGAATTTTGGCATACAATATGTCTTCACTATAAACAAAGCCTCACATCTGACACAAAATGCATCATGTGAAGTGATGTTAATTTTGCTGAGTAATAATGACAAAACTTGCTGTGCAGCTTTCAAACAACTATTTACACATAATGAAAGGGTGTTTTTCAAGTTTCCTTTGACCGAGGTTCAGCTTACCAAAGGTCAGTTGAAATGGCATTGGTTGAAGGACATAGTTCAGCAAGGCAGACTATATTCTGCACAGTCTACCGAAAGAAAGCTCCTAAAAAAAATCAATATTTTTGGGGTTGGTTTGTCCTCATATTTGATATGTGAAGTGGCTTTCATTAGGTTTTCAATAGGAGCCAATAGACAAACTTGTGTGGCTTATTGACACCATTTAAAGAGGTCTTCAAGGTCAAATTCAGTTTTGCGATTTACTCATTTTCCAATAGATAGAGGGTACGTTCACACGAGTAGCTAACTTCGCTGCTAACTTCGCTGCTAGCTAACAGCGAAAAATTTGTGACCGTGTGAACGCAAAAATAGTCAACTTCGCTGCTAACTTCGCTGCTAACTTCGCTGCTAACTCCAAAAGTTAGCAGCGAAAATTTCCGCTGCTAACTTCAGTTTTACGACTTAGCAGTGAAACTTGATACTTTTACCGCAGACAAAGGAATTTTAGCAGTGTTTTTTTCTTGTGTGAACGTAACTGACCTTAGCTGCGTAGTTAACATGATGTACGACGCCGTGTATTTGTTCTCCTGCTGGAGTTGCACGTAGGCCTATACATTTTTCTCGTCAGTTTCCGCCGAAATTCTTTAAGTTTTACAGCTATAAGTTGACATCATCAATATTCCTTATAACAGGCCAGTCATAACAAAGAAAAATCGGCGATTGTTGGGATCATTTTTGCAAACATATTATCCGAACGGTCCAAAAACATTTCTACGGCCAGCTATAGTTGGCCACGCACGTGTGAAGTAGTCAACCTCCTTCCCACAAGCAAGCAACGTGCTGTGGCACGTTGACATCGCACACAATTGGGGACGAAGTTGTAGCGCTCAACTTAGCTGATGACGCAGTGTATTTAGTGACAAGAACAGACTAAAACAAAATCGTTTCTTATTCCGAATCGCTGCGAATTTAAAAAGTAGAGTCGCTGTGAACTTATAACAGAAAAATGAAACTTTACATAAGTATTATGTTTATAAGATATTCTTCAAGCCAACATGTAAATTTATTCAACAAACTACTGACACTAGTGACAGCATAATAGAGTGGCAAGAAAACTACCGGAAGCTGACACACTCTGCTGTGCTGGCTAAACAGCGAAGCCTCGTGTGAACGCAAGGTATTTTTTAGCTAAGTCCGTTTCTCGATGCATCCCCCGCTGCGAATTTTAGCAGCTAAGTTAGCAGTGAAGTTAGCTACTCGTGTGAACATGCCCAGAGTCCTCATGAAAGTGTGGAAAAAATACAAGTCTTTAATCTCACGTTAAAATGGTGTAAAGTGTCATTTTATTTGATATTCTTTCAGAACATCTTTTTCAGAAACATGATGTTTATCGGACATCTAAAACAAACGGGTCTGTGTACATTCCAAAGGGGAATTTTTGTACCTGTCAAAACGTCAAATTCACTTCTGTTTTGTTTGGATAACATCAACATTCAGGAATGAACTAAAAATTCTTTGTACAGACCATTGAAATGCGACATCATCGAACGTTTTTGGATTTTGATAAAAAAATGGCACTTAAGTGGTATCAAACACAATGGCATTTGTACACCGTTTTATCGTGAGGTAAGATACTTGTAATTTGTTGTTCCATTTTCATAAGGACTCTAAGGACTGAAAAAATGACTGGATCAAAAGACTGACTTTGACCTTGGAGCACCTCTTTAAAGGGATTGTATACATTTGGTAATTGGAACCCACTGTTTGTATCAACCCTACATAGTTGTGGAGATGTACCACAAAACTAACCTGTGAAAATTTCATTTCAAAAGGTGGTAGCGTTTTTGAGATATTGCTGAAAATCTGGAGCGGTTATGTCCACGCAGGAAGAATAATCTGCAATTGGAATACACAATCTGGGAAATTTTACTGCCGTAACCCTTCTGAGACTCAAATTTTGGGGGATAAAAAGTGATATCTTTTTCCATAACCGCAGTACTTCAAAGTGAAAAGTTTCTGAAAATGCATTATAGTATACTCTCCGCTGTACTTCTACCAAGTAAGTTTTTTTTGCCATTAATTTTCAGAGTCATTACCAAACGTATACAGACCCTTTAATGTTCTCCATGGGTGGCTGAATGCGGTAATCATGTAAGCATCACTGCCCATAGGTTTGAAATCAAACCCAGTGATGATGATACAGACAGCTCTGCTTGTCAGACACCCCCTTGGGATCATTTCCAAGCTCTTGTTTTCTTTGTGCCTCGTTCATTCATGGCTCAACTTTAGACTTGTAATCAAGTCATCGCTTGCTGCATATATTCCCACAATCACCTTCTGTGCATGAGCCTACATAAAATTTACTGCCACGCACAGGCTATTAGTACATGTACACTCCGTCGTAAGTGACATTGGACTTGATCAAGTCTAGGATAAACTGTAAGACTGAAGAGGAATCCCTCATTCATCTTTTTTGCCAATGTCATTATGTAACCTCTTTCTGGAACTCTACTTTTGATTGGATCAAGGAAACGACCAAGGCCAGTCTTGTATGTAGACAACGAGTTGATGTTGTTCGGTATTACTGGTAACACATTCAAATGCCTGAATCTTATTCTTTTAATTGCTCGATTTCACATTTATAAAATCAAAATGAACGACAAACGTCCTTGCTTTGTAGTTTTTAAAAAAGACCTGAAGAGTTATTACATTTGCGAGAAATATTTGTCAGTTGTCAACGGAACCTCTCAGAAATTTAATTCGAAATGGAAAAAGTATTATGTACTCTGTGAATAAGTTACTGTAACTAGTTTAATTCTGATTATTTACTGTAAGATAAAATGTTTCATTATTCTCTTTTCTATGTTGATGTAAGTTGATAAGAGAGCAATAAAATGTTATCCCCGGGATTAAAAAAGAAAAGAAAAAAGGTCTAGGCTAAACCAGTAACACGGGTACTGGTTCAATGGTAATATACCATCATGGGCAGGATTCTTCCAGGTTTTTTTTTCAAAACTGTCGGACATTCAGGACCCATTCAAAATTTTGGAAATTTGGCCGAAGCACGCTGAATTGAAACAAGGTCTTCCAAATGTTTTTTACTTGGTGTTTATTATCTTGATTTTAAAAGCCCTACTCTGCTATCTGGAGCATTCTATATGGTTTTCTCTTGATGTTTGTTGTGGAATTATAAAATAAAATAAACAATAACAAAATTTGTTTGCGTACTGGTTGAAATGTGCGTGTATCTGCCAAATACGCTAGCTTGTGCATTGGGAGAACCCTGATGGATGCCCGCCCCTAATTTGGAAAATTATGTATATCTTGATGAAAGTAATTTTCGGGAAAATCCACTTTAATCCAAGTTTGGGTTGAGGCCTGTTATTAAATTTGTTACACAAATTGTTGTTGCATAATTTTACACAATAAGAGGTGATTTGTAAAGATACGCTATTCTTCTGTGGAATTGATTTGCCTTCCTCCATGGCACCAAGGAACTATACTTTGTGTGTTGTGTAATGCACGTAAAAGAACCCAGTGCACTTATCGTAAAGAGAAGGGGTTCGCCCCGGTGTTCCTGGTTCGATTGGCTGCATATTGCGCCACAGCACCTTGTAAACCATTACATGGTGCTATGCAAAGGAATAGGTCTCATACTTCAACACGTAACTCCACTTACATCGTAGGAAAAATACTGAGCGCTTTGAGACACCCATCGGAAGTATAAAGCGCTATATAAGAACTGCGTATTATTATTATTATTATTGAGGCCTACATGTATGAGATGTGCTTTTATGCAACCCAAATTTCTGCTTTTTACCTCTTGGCCAACTTAGGGCTGTTATAAAATGATTCTATCTATTGTGCAATACAAATAAAATGCAATGTTTAATTAGTTTGCCCCTGTTTTGATTCATGTTGCTTTTTTATCATTCCCTTTTTATTGTAGTCGTCTCCCAACGTGGGTACAGAAATCCCTCTCCAAAATATGCAATTATTTCTACGTCACAGAGAAAGCATGGAACTACTTCCCACACACCTTAACAGGTTAGTGACATAATAATTTGTTGCACTACAGTATGAATAATGGAACCCTTGAGCATGAGGGTTAAAGGTCATCGTTTGGTTTTTGTCAAAGTAATGCTGATGCCGACAAAATTATCAATATTGGTAATTTTGTCCGCATCTCTGGCCGCAGCACTCACAAACGGACACCATGGAAATATGAACATCCATGAAGTTCAAGTTTTTCTACATACTTATTATTGATTTCTAATCAAAGGGGGCACTTAAGATGAAATAATTTCGCAGGATACTTAAAATGCTTACCACCTTTATAACAAGTAGGCTTTCGGATAAAAATTGATTTTTTTTTTCCAGGGTCAATGACCCTACCTGGAAGTCTAAGAGTTTTACTCCAATCAAACCCAAATTGTCATTACATTTTTACAGTATATGACAAAACAATGAGCATTGGTTTCTGATGTTAAACTACCCTAATAAGTGCACCAAATCCAACAGTCACGGCTGCAAGTTTTCTTGATGTGGTGGATTCAGTACTCTATGTGGGCTGTAGAGCATAGATTCCAATCATAACCTATTGACCCAATTGATATCATCATCACAATAATCTTGGTTGCGCCATGATTTTGGGAGTCGATGACTCCCTGTGTGTTATACAGTGTAGTGCGCATTTTCGGCGATGCGGTGTTTACGCGCTATTTTGTCTGTGCAGTCTGACTCACAAAATGGCGAGTGTGGCAGACTGTGGCCACTGTGACGTTGGTGCAAGGGGTTATTAGAAAAACTAACCAACTTTTTACAAAGACCAACCATTGTCGAAGCAGCTGCATGTGTCAACAACATGAGTGTTGCGCCATGTCCTGCTCAATTGGGGAATATTCCTTTATTCTATCATAGCCCACAATAGTAGGTTATTGAGGATGATAGGTGCCATTTCAGACAAGGATCGCTTCAAAATTCACGACCAAACAAAGTCTGTTGTTTCAATCAGTACTGTTTACTTTCAGCAGAAATTTCCTGCAGGAAAAAGACCAACAGTTATCAAAACAGCTGCTTCTTGCTACCGTAAACATGACTGTTGCGCCATGTCCTGTCCAATTGGGGTAACTCCACAGGAATCATTTGTAGTTGCAATCCAGATCTTCGTACTATTTTGCAGTCTGTTTCCTGCAAACATTTTAGGATACATACATGTACATGTAGTGCTCTATTGCTTATCCCTCACAAAGTAACTTAAAGGAACATTACAGAATTGGTTTTTGCTAACAAAACAGTTCAGCACCTTATAGAATCCACCATATAGGCCTACATAAACTGACAAACCTGTAGAAGTTTGAGATCGATCGGCCATCTGGGTCACGAGAAAATAGTGAAAAACTGATTACACATTTGCATGTGTTATACAATGCATGAATAAAACGCTCATGAGCGATAAACTCCAATCGTAAATTAGTTTTGTTTATTTCTCATCAAATATGGCATTTCAGACAGAAATATTTGTAGGGATGTTTTCTACTATCATCACCATTAGACCGTGTAAGTTTTATGTAAATCTGTGATCTTAAAGAAAATTTTAATTACCAGTTCTGTAACGTTCCTTTGAAAAAAACCCAAGTTTCCACACAAGATCTCAACATCAGTGCCCACCTGACCACCCTCACCTCCCCTCACCTCACATCCTCTAACCTCGTCTCATTACCTTACATCATGCCCTAATTGTTTTCTTCAAGTTATTTTAAAATCGGTAGTGCATTATTTCTTCTTTCGCATTGATAAAGACCGACTTACACCAGGTCGGATACACGTACAACTTCATTCTTGTAAGGGCATTGCAGTTTTCCCTCAGAAGAAGAGGGTCACCTCCATAAGGGATAAACCAATTAGCCTTTCTCATGAAATATGCATACAGACACTGTCAAACACTAGAGTTATGCACTAGGCAGACGCATAAATGCGTATGCATCACGCCATTATCAGCCCCATACGTACGAAAAGGCGTGATGTTCCCTCATTTTGCCAACCAGTAGTGTTATTCCGCACGAGCAAGATGCAATTTACATGTGCCATTTGGAAAGGTCTATTTGTAGTTCATAGTTGTTTGTGAGGGCACCAAAGCAATGACAATGGTCATTGGGGAAGTTGCCTCCACCTCTGGGAAGTACAGGTCTGTTGTACTATACATGTACATGTGTATTGATCCCTTGTATCAATGTCACATGTGGCTACTGCTTGCCACGCTCAAGATTTTGGGAATCACATTGCACGTAAAAATGATGGTAATCGTGTAAGTGCCGTGTCGCTTAAAATGCGCTACCATGTACACGGTATTACACACTGGGGGCATTGACTCTTAAAAGTGGCACAACTAAGATTTTTGTGATGATGACGTCAGGTGAATTGGGTCATCACTGTATAATACAAAGTACAATGTATGTGGTGAGATCTTCTGTCCTTGGAATGCTGGGTTTCCACAATGCTTTCACATCAAATAGGTCTAATACATTGTTCCAGGGCAGGGCAGTTTTACCTTTGTATGTAATGAGCAATGAGCTGAATGTGAAGTTCTACTGGGAGATGTCAAGGGGCACCAAGGCAATGACCAGGGGCATGGAGGCAATTGCGGTTGTGCCTCTGTGAAGCAAGTATCAGGTCTGATCAAACACACACTGCTTGTTACATAGGGGTCATTCACAGTTATTAACATTTTCACAAAACCGTACAGTTTTTCAATACCCCCTCCCTTCCCCCTAAAAGAATACGAAGAAATATGTTGTTTTTTTTCAAACTATTCTTCTTAGAGTTACTTGTATGTGAATTACATGCAAAACCTGTTTATTAAGAGCACAGATATAAGAAATAAGAAATATATAAAGAACGTACACATCTTAAACAGATAAATAATACCGTAATTTCCTGCGTACAAGACGCAGCTTGTCTGACTGTCAAAAGGTAAAACAACACCCCCCAAAAACACTGCGTCTTATCTAACGGTGCGAAAAGGGCCACGAAGCTTAGTTTTTATAGGTTGACATTTTTCAGAAAACAAAACCGTACGACGGGCATTAACCCCCTCCCTCCAAGCGTACGGTTTGTACGCATGTAAAATGTTGATAAATGTGAACGGCACCTTAGTCACCCAAGGCATTATACATGTAGACAGTATTATGCAGACAACATCATGGCGATAAAATGGACTACAGGCGTCACTTTCAATAACTAATGACACATTACAAAGCAGATGATATATTTGAGTGTTTGAACATGACCATCTGGCATCGCTTACAGCATGCATCCATGCTTTACGCGTACACACAGTAAAATTAGGTAATCGGGGCAACCGGTAATCCTTCACGTGACCTAAGGGGATGTCTTCACTTGGCATGCACCAAGGAAGATTTACATGGTAATCTCCACAAATACACCTATCAGTCAATATGCCAACAATTGCTCGATATTATGTGGGTCACATACACAGTATTCAGCCGATTGTTTAATTCTGTTTGACAATGTTTTAACATAGGGCCTTTACGAAACTACAGCTTCGGTGTGTGCTCCGGCTTAGTCTCTATCCGCTCTGTTTGAATCCCCGCATCGAAAGCACATGTTTTTTAAATAACTGCTGGAGACTAAGCCACAGCCTAATTAAGCCACAGCCACAGCCCAAGCTGTGGTTTCCGAAAAGGGCCAATTGAGCTCTATGGCTTAAAGATATAAAAGTAAATTTATGGTTGAACAAAGAACAATTTACCAGAGCAGGATTTGAACCTGCAACATCTGGATTAAAGTGCCAGCACTCTACCAACTGAGCCATCTAATGTAGCAGGTTGAATGGCTCAAAAACTTCAGTTGTGCAAAATTCTTAATTCAAAAATTCAAAATTCCGGAATTGGAGGTCAAGTCTTATTTTCAGGTTTTCATTGTTGATTTTTTACTTGCATATATATTTACTTGGCTATAGTTTACTTTCCCAACAACATAATATAATTCGGTTTGCGGTAACACCATGTGTAAAATCTAGTGGATCAAGGGGACTTCTCGTTGTTAAGCGAAAGTAGTAGTCCTGGCCGATTTCCTACCTTCCGCCCAGGTAGTAGTTAATAAGAAGGACAGTTCTTCTCAGAACTTGGTAGTCTCCCGAATTCCGGAATCTACTCTGCGGCGGAAGAATAGTCTCCCGGATTCCGGAATCTACTCTGCGGCAGTAGAATAGTCTCCCGAATTCCGGAATCTACTCTGCGGCAGTAGAATAGTCTCCCGAATTCCGGAATCTACTCTGCGGCAGTAGAATAGTCTCCCGAATTCCGAAATCTACTCTTCGGCAGTAGAATAGTCTCCCGAATTCCGGAATCTACTCTGCGGCAATAGAATAGTCTCCCAAATTCCGAAATCTACTCTGCGGCAGTAGAATAGTCTACCGAATTCCGGAATCTACTCTGCGGCAGTAGAATAGTCTCCTGAATTCCGAAATCTACTTTGCAGCAGTGGAATAGTCTCCCGAATTCCGGAATCTACTCTGCGACAGAAGAATAGTCTCCTGAATTCCGGAATCTACTCAGCGGCAGTAGAATACTCTCTCGAAATCTGAAAATCTACTCTGTGGCAGTAGAATAGTCTCCCGAATTCCGGAATCTACTCTGCGGCAGTAGAATAGTCTCCCGAATTCCGGATTCTGCTCTGCGGCAGTAGAATAGTCTCCCGAATTCCAGAATCTACTCAGCGGCAGTAGAATAGTCTCCCGAATTCAGAAATCTACTGTCCGGCAGTAGAATAATCTCCCGAATTCTGGAATCTACTCTGCGGCAGTAGAAGAGTCTCCCGAATTCCGGAATCTACTCTGCGGCAGTAGAATAGTCTCCCGAAATCTGTAATCTACTCTGCGGCAGTAGAATAGTCTCCCGAATTCCGGAATCTACTCTGCGGCAGTAGAATAGTCTCTCGAATTCTGAAAATCTACTCTGCGGCAGTAGAATAGTCGCCCGAATTCCGGAATCTACTCTGCGGCAGTAGAATAGTCTCCCGAATTCCGGATTCTGCTCTGCGGCAGTAGAATAGTCTCCCGAATTCCGGAATCTACTCAGCGGCAGTAGAATAGTCTCCCGAATTCCGGAATCTACTCTGCGGCAGTAGAATAATCTCCCGAATTCCGGAATCTACTCTGCGGCAGTAGAAGAGTCTCCCGAATTCCGGAATCTACTCTGCGGCAGTAGAATAGTCTCCCGAAATCCGGAATCTACTCTGCGGCAGTAGAAGAGTCTCCCAAAATCCGGAATCTACTCAGCGGCAGTAGAATAGTCTCCCGAATTCCGAAATCTACTCTTCGGCAGTAGAATAGTCTCCTGAATTCCGGAATCTACTCCGCGGCAGTAGAATAGTCTCTCGAATTCCGGAGTCTACTCTGCGGCAGTAGAATAGTCCCCCGAATTCCGGAATCTACTCTGCAGCAGTAGAATAGTCTCCCGAATTCCGAAATCTACTCTGCGGCAGTAGAATAGTCTCCCAAATTCCGGAATCTACTCTGCGGCAGTAGATTAGTCTCCCGAATTCCGAAATCTACTCTGCGGCAGTAGATTAGTCTCCCGACTTCCGAAATCTACTCTGCAGCAATAGACTAGTCTCCCGAATTCCGGAATCTACTCTGCGGCAGTAGACTACTCTCCCGAATTCCGGAATCTACTCTGCGGCAGTAGAATAGTCTCCCAATTCCAAAATCTACTCAGCGGCAGTAGATTAGTCTCCCGAATTCCGAAATCTACTCTGCAGCAGTAGAATACATGTAGTCTCCCGAATTCCGAAATCTACTAGATTAGTCTCCCGAATTCCGGAATCTTCTCTGCGGCAGTAGAATAGTCTCCTGAATTCCGAAATCTACTCTGCAGCAAAAGACTAGTCTCCCGAATTCCGAAATCTACTCTGCAGCAGTAGAATACATGTAGGCCTAGTCTCCCGAATTCCGAAATCTGCTCTGCGGCAGTAGATAAGTCTCATGATTTCCGGAATCTACTCTGCGGCAGTAGAATAGTCTCCCGAATTCCGGAATCCACTCTGCGGCAGTAGAATAGTCTCCCGAATTCTGGAATCCACTCTGCGGCAGTAGAATAGTCTCCCGAATTCCGAAATCTACTCTGCAGCAGAAGAATACATGTAGTCTCCCGAATTCCGAAATCTACTCTGCGGCAGTAGAATAGTCTCCCGAATTCCGAAATCTACTCTGCGACAGTAGCATAGTCTCCCGAATTCCGGAATCTACTCTGCGGCAGTAGAATAGTCTCCCGAATTCCGGAATCTACTATGCGGCAGTAGAATAGTCTCCCGAATTCCAAAATCTACTCTGCGGCAGTAGAATAGTCTCCCGAATTCCGAAATCAACTCTGCAGCAGTAGAATGTCTCCCGAATTCCGAAATCTACTCTGCAGCAGTAGAATAGTCTCCCGAATTCCAAATCTACTCTGCAGCAGTAGAATAAATAGCAGACAAATCCTCAAAGAACAAAATCTACACAGCAAAGTAGATATACACATGGTGTTACCGCAAACCAAATATACATTAATACCTCACCATGCAATGCTTCAAATCCTATAAACATAATATAATTTTCATAGCCATAAACTACGTTAAATTAAATTATTCAAAGAAAAACAAATCGCGCACACGTAAAACTCAATATGGTTGGGACCAACTTGATCTCGGAAGTTTGAATACACGCGAGACTTGCACAGTCTATACAGCCAAAAACCAACGAGTAATCAGTACTAAAAGGTTGACTTGAATTTACCCATTTATTAAACTCTGTCATGACCAACATGGAGATCCCTTAATTCGGTATTCACTATGACATTACATGTACATGTACATGTAGTATTAACAACACCAACTTGTCAATGTACAGGGACCTGTCAACCTGAATTGTACAGTTACTACCTCACAGCCTGTCTAACCTTGTTAGACTTGGATCGCTTAAGGATATTAAAATGTCAATCCCAGGCTTCCTGACAAATGTAATCGACCTGGTTTCTGTTCATGCTATTAAAAGGAATGATACCTACTAAAAGCTTTGTCACTCTTCCACTTTTTTTGGTCATGTTAAATCTACATGCATGCAATAACAACAGGGAATAGACTGTGCAAGTCTCGCGCATACTCAAACTTCCGGGACCATTGTGGTCCCAACCATATGGAGTTTTACGAGGGCGGGATTTTGTTTTGTCAATTATTTTAGTTTAACGTAGTTTATGGTCATGAAAAGTATATATGTGTTATATTGGAATGTAATACTCAGGGATTATAAACAATATGAAAGTAAATCCAATTCAACAAAATAACGAAGAAAACCCAAGAATAAGACTTGACCTCCGTTTCCGGTTACTTGTAAACAATTAAGAATGCTGCCCAACTGACGGGCATGTTGTCATTAAACCTATGTGATAGACGCACACATTCGGGCGTGATTGGCAAATGGGGTTTATAACAATAAGCATCCTCGCCCCGCAATTTTTAAATTTTATTTCAATGTTAATTTGAACAAAATTATTGTATTATACAAACATTCAAAACTTATTTTCAAGAATTTTGTATAGGCTAAAAAATAGCCTATAGTTTTAAAAGAAGATTTGATTTCATTGAAAAATAAAGTGTTTGTCTTGTTTTTGATATGCGAGAAACTTGCACAGTCTAAACCAGGCATGCAATTTTTCAGCTTATCAGCTGATTTCCTCTTTTTTCTTTAATAAGGCTGTATCAGAAATGATGGCTACAGCTATGGCTAAGACTATTGCTAAAGGGTGTTGCTAAGGACGTCCTATACTACAACGCATGATGACATGCATGGCAAGCCAGCCGTAGCTGTAGCTGCTAATTCGGACATGGCCTATTAGTGTAATTGAAAACTGGATAAAACACAAGTTGAGCCATTTCCTTCTTGTTGAACTGAAAAGAAGCTATGAGGGTTTTTACTTTCAAACTATGTTAGGTTACATTAGCCTTTGTGAGAGATGGTGTACTTTATAGGAGTGCACTGTTTGGTTTGGATGTATGTACACAAACCTACTAATAGTGTCAAGGGTTCTCACCAGGTTTTCTTCAAAACTGTGGGGCATTCTGGACCCCAATTTTTGGATGTTTGGCTTGAAGAACGCTGAATTGAAACGAGGTCTTCAGAATGTTTTCTACCTACCGGTGTTCGTCTTGGTTTTAAAAGCCCTACTGTGCAATCCGGAGCATTCTGAATGGTTTTCTCTTGATGTTTTTTGTGAAATTATAAACAAAATTTTAAAAATTTTTGCACGTATCGACACCCAATTTGCGCGTATTAGCCTGATATGCTAGCTTGGGCATGGGGAGAACACTAGGCCCAATTTCATAAACATGTTTAGCAGAAAATTCTGCTAAGCAAATTTCTTTGCTAAGCAAGAAATGAGTGGGGTACCATTTACAGCAATGGTAACTAAATGGTATTTTGGCTGGTAACCTATTTTCCCTAAGAGTTTTCTGTATTTAGCAAGTTTTTGTGCTTTATGAAATTGGGCCATGTGTCATAGTATTGTGTCCACCATTATATCAAAATGGCTTATTGGTTTGAATGGGAGAAAAACAAGGCAACAAGCATTGATAAAGATGTGCACGCTACGTTTTTGAAATGCTTTTGATTTATACTTCTTTAAAACTTTTGTCATAAGCTTAGAGGTGATTGAACAAGTTCAAGACAAGAACACTTTAATAAAGGTGGTGGACACTTTGAGGGAATGAATGTTTACATATACAATGTACATGGACATGTCCAAAACTGAATTATTCATATCTAATTTATTCATTCATTTTTAAAGCTATTACAAAAAAAATGGCTTCTGACTGGAACCCCCGAACAAAGATATTGACAAAATAGGGAGACCGCCAACATAGGGCTAGATAGCTCAGTTGCTACTAGAGTGCCGCAGATTAATCTGCAAGTTCAAGTCCTGCTTAGTAAATTTTCCTTTGTTTAACCCAAAAATTCTTTCCCTTGTGGTTTATTACTTGATATTTAAAAAAATCTGATTTCTTTTTCCCATGGTTCGTATCTTCACCGGTACTCCTGATCCAGGCTGATATTATGTAGGGCTTGAAATTTACACTGGACCGCAGGCCAGAGGCCAGTGATTTTAGCGTCAGGCCGGTAAACTCAGGACCGGACGTGTCCGGTGGTCTTGTGTTTCTTCAGACTTTGAGTCTGACAGATATCTTTCAATTCTGTTGAGTATGGAAGTATACATACCCTTAAAACAAATGAAATAAATCTTCTCTTAGTGCTTTTTCAACTAAAAACAGTTTATATGTTAAACTTTTTAGAAAGCGTTTCTCTTTTTGATTCTGGTCTTGTAAACATAATTTTTGCTTCAGTAAAACATTTTGAGCTACAAGCTCTGGGGTCTTGTGGATTCCCCCCCCCCCCAATGGCATAACTCAGAGTGTATAGTGGATTTAAAGTTTGTTCTGGAAGTGTCGTCAACACCTTGTGTGTGTGTGTGTGTGTTCCAGCAGGAGGAAACCATGGCACAAAGCCAACCTCAATTATGACAAACCTACACCTCCGCAATAATTGCACAATGTAATATTGAGATGTTACACTGAAGGGGGGGGGAGTTTTGATTGCTTCTAGGCCAAGTCAGCAAAGTCGGTGGTCTACACTTCTAAGGTTTCACACAGAAACACGTATCCTCGGGGCTGATATCATCATCAGGTGAAATCTGCTCAATACACGTAGATCTTAAAGGGAAGGTATATGTACATCAGTGATTAAAATGAAAAGAGTCCTTAAATTTACTTGGTCAGATCATAGTGCAATCTCTGTTCTTGCTCTATAGTCAGACGCACAGTACATGTATAGCTGTATGTACAATGGAGTAATATTTTCGTCTGTACATTTCTCAGAGGTACTGTTATCTATTGGCCCTTTTCACCAACATCTAAAGCCCTTTTCACATGACAGTAATTTAGCAAGGGTCCCTTGCTTAATTTTTAGCATGGTTGCAAAATTTTACCAAATGCACCTCGTGTGAAAGAACAACAATGTTTATACTGCATGTCCATAAAGGACGGCAAAGTTAAGAAGATTTCACTACAGTCCAGGCATTGTTGTCCTTTCACACAAAGCGCAGCTTGTAAAAAATCACAACCATGTTTAAATAAAAAAGCAAGGGACCCCTGCTAAATTGCTGT
Source organism: Plazaster borealis (assembly GCA_021014325.1). Lineage (NCBI taxonomy): Eukaryota > Metazoa > Echinodermata > Asteroidea > Forcipulatida > Labidiasteridae > Plazaster > Plazaster borealis. The sequence continues at coordinate 10,941,276 of CM037475.1, forward strand.
CGTGTGAAAAGGGCTATAGGCAGCTGTTATCTGTCACTTTTGCCATTTTGGGAGTAAAATTGCATGTAAAATGTATGGTAAGCATGTAAATGCTGCGTTGCCTAAAATACATACTACACTGTATAACACATACAGGGACATGGACTCTTAAAATGATGCAACCAAGATTATTGTGATGATGACGTCACTAGGTGAATTCATTAGATCCTCTAGGCTCGATTTCACAAAACACTCAGATTCATCTTGAAGATGAGTTGTTGATACTGCCATCACACTTTGCGTAGCAATTAAGATTATCTATACACACCAGAAGATCAATCTTAACTTTTTTGTGAAAAACATGTATAGCCCTGCATACATAAATTACACATTTACTGTATAATGAAAATGCATACACCCTGGGCCCTACATGTACATGTGTATTTAATTGAGCTGCCTAAGCAACAAATATTGCTTAAAGGCACTGAACACGTTTGGAAGAACACGTCTGTCAAAGACCAGTGTTCTCACTTGGTGTATCCCAACAGCGAAGTTGCAAGAAAATGATGAAAGAAAAAACACCCTTGTTGTACAATTGTGTGCTTTCAGATAGGAATAAAAACTTTTTGCAAGAAGTTTTTATTATTTTAGTGAGAAATTACCTCTTTCTCAAAAACTACGTTACTTCAGAGGGAGTCGTTTCCTACAATGTTTTATACTATCGACAGCTCTCCGTTGCTTGTTACCAAGTAAGTTTTTATGCTAATATTTGTTTTGAGTCATTACCAAACATGTACGATACCTTTAAAGGCACCGTACACGCTTGGTAATGACTCTGACAATTTATGGCAATAAAAACTTACTTGATAAGACGTACAGCTGCTTTGGATAGTATAATACATTTTGAGAGACTTTTTACTTCGAAGGACTGCGGTTATGGAAAAATATATCACTTTTTATCCCCAATATTGAGAAGCGTGACGGTAACGCTTCTCAGAGTGTGTATTCCAATGCAGATTATTCTTCCTGCGTAGACATAACCGCTCCAGATTTTCGGCAATATCTCAAAAACGCTATCACCTTTTGAAATGAAAGTTTCACAGGTTAGTTTAATGGTATACAACTACTGTATATAGGATTGAAACAAACAATAGGCTCCAATTACCAAACGTGTACGATGCCTTTTATGTGTTTCTAGTAGGCAAAAATGAGCAGGATGCCAGTCACAGCTTGTACATGTGACATGTTACTTTGGCTGGTGACTTTATTCTGGTGAGCATATAATTTGGTTTAAGTGGCACCGTGAAATTGGGCTAGATGAAGTACAGAGGTCATAAGAGGTTTAAGGAAAAGGTTTTAGGGCCTTCTTGGTAACTTCTTATGTCATGTAGTAATACAGTGCTGCTTGTTGCTTGCTTATGGACTGGCAATGAGGTCACTGATGCAAATCTATGCAGACCAGAAGAGGGTCCTATATTATAATTCACGAGGCCGAAGGACCCTCCTCTGGTCACTCACAGGCCCGAGGGGGATAGGCCTGCACTAGTGACCAAATTAGATTAACTCATCAGTAGGTCAACCATAAGAAATTCAACAATTCAAGGATCGCTTTTAGTTTCCCATAGTGTACAGTGTAGATTCAGTTTTGTACTTGCTGCGCACTGTTCACATCATGAGAGGGCGCTGTAACCAGTTCAAAATTCTGGGTATACTGCCCGATTCGGGAACTATTTCCTGCAAGTTACTCATGCGCGATATCTAGACGCGTGTCTTATTCATGCGCTAACCTACATGTATATTATTGAACCTGTGTTTCAGCCAATCAGAATCAGGCATGCAACTCTTCCGCGTTTCCGCGGATTTCCGCGTTTTAAAAAAAATGATCAGCGCTAAAAAAAAAAAAAATTGTGAACAAAAAATTACGATTTTTTTTTGTAAAGCCTAATATATGCTTGGCAACAACAATGTACAACTACAATAATGTGAAATAAGCCTAGTTACTGGATCAACGGGGTGCCCCAATTCGACCAGCGTAAGTGTGTGACGCGCACTCACTTGACGTTCCGGGATCATTCTTACATCATGTAGTGTTTCAGCTCTTTTTTTAAGGGTCCATTCACAGGCCTGTACATGCTAAAAATGCACCTACCTGTAAGAGCATAATAAACCTCAACATTTTCTAGGGTACCATTGTGGGTCTCATGTCCCATGGCGTTTTGGCTGCCTCGCTCCGCGCTTGCGTTGTGCCTTTGAAAATTTTCCTCTTTTTTTTTTTCATCGGGCAGTTGCATGCCTGCAGAATGAAAGTAGTACTTTATGTTTGGAAATAATATTGTTTGCATTGTTTTTATTTAAAAGTAAACATCCAGCATAAATGGAACTACAATAGGCATTTTTTTTTGCCATTAAGGAAAAAAGCAATGTTGAATTTAATATTTAAGATCTTTGATTGTGTTGTCCGAAGCAATGTACAAACTAAAATTTATCTACCATTTACATGCAAAGTCTACACGTTTAGGTATACATGTATACAGTATTCCTTTAATGTGCACTGTAGCCTGTGTACACGTTAGGGCAATGAAATGTTAGATTGTGCAGCAAAGATTCTCAGGATCAAATATCTTAATTCCATTTCTTGTTTGGAAATGACATTTCACATTTAAATTATGATTAAAGTTCTTCATGTCTTCTAGGAGTTGAACCTGGATGGGTTTAAGTATTTTGGTGAGCGACAACCTTACAGGAGGAATAAATTTACTTATTTTCATTGGCTTTTTTAGATCCTGAGAAAAGTTACAATCTGGAAGGACAGTTAAATATTTAATAGCTTAGTGTGTGAAATAATTTTTTGTTTTGGATACATGTTCAACTGTTTTTGTCTGACAGCATCAAATAATTGTTTCTTTTCTTTTTTTCCCCCATGCAAATGAATGATATCAATTGCCTCGTCCTTCACCGTTGTTTCTTCATGATGGTTTGACCTCCTGACCTTCAACCTTTGACCTGCAGAATACACGGTGAGTGACATTACTCCCTGGTAACATTAAATCAAATTATTTACGTGATTGACGGTCAGTTTAAAGATTCCAACAATCTAATTACTCTTTATAAGATGCAAGGGCACCAAGGCGTTTTCTCTTTGGTAAAGGGCACCTCTATGAGGAAATTGTAAATTTTATTTGGGAACATTTCTAGGGGCACCAAGGCAATGACCAGGGAATTGCCTCCATTGCCTCCGTGAAGTATCAGGCCTGCTATTACTGACGCTTTTTCAGCAGAAACTTCTTCCTTCAAGGACAACAAATTATTTAAACTGACACATTCAGCAAATGGCATTTTACAAGTCTGTTTTAATCATTGCAGTGCATTGCACTTCAAATTGTTTTTTGTTTGCTGGTGTGTTTTAGTTGTGTTTATTGTTTTCAATTTTTCACTGTATTTGACTGCTGTGTTTAAATAAACAGCAGTTATTTTTTAGGTCTTCAAATGTTTTTTCCTTAACCCTGACAGTATTTCAGATTGGAAACATTTGTCTGGAGAATTTGTAAACTTTGTAATCAGTGAGTTCCCAGATTGAAATTCATCACTTTGTATAGTTGTTTATCAAATGCTAGATTTTACCTTTAATGATCTCTTTACCACTCTGACAATCCTGGCAGTCAATTGAGATTCATGCAGTGACATTTTAATGAGAAACATTTGTCTGGAGAATTAGTAAACTTTGTAATCAGTGAGTTCCCAGATTGAAATTCATCACTTTTGTTTATAAAATCCTAGATTTTACCTTTAATGATCTCTTTACCACACTGACAATCCTGGCAGTCAATTGAGATTCATGCAGTGACATTTTAATGAGTGCGTTTGTGGATGCAGATGACCCCAACAGTATGCGCTGTGTCAGTGACATATTCACTAGCGGTGACTGTTAAACTGCCTAATTAAATACGTGTACATCTCTGCCATGAACACTCTTTTTGTCGTGAATGATGATGGTCATTGATAATGGATGAGGAGGGCGATTTGCAAACTCATTCTGAGAAGGAGAAGAAAAATTCCCTCTTATTAAGGGAATAAAAGGGTGGTGACAAGGTCTACATGTACTTGTAGGTCGGTTAAGCGCTGCTTAATGGTAAGCAAATTTTCGTGCTAACTGTACAGAAAAATTTGCTTAAGCATAAGCGTATTTCACAGGTTAGCAATAAAATTGGGCAGCCAGCTTGCGCGTTCACCATGGATTTGCATTGTTACGTCATTCATTTTTATACAGAAGCACCGGAAGGTTAGTATGCCTTTTCGTAAGCTTATTATGGTTAGCAGCGCTATGAAATGGAAACTCTAGAGTAAGCACAAAGTTGGCCGTTAAGCAGCTCTAAAAAATTGAGCCCGGGTAATTACCATTTTATTCCCAGTCGAAGGCAAGGTCCATTATCCTAGGGCCAAGATCCTGCCTGGTCTTAAATGACCGTTTAAGACCCGAGTACTTAACCTTTTATTCCAATTCATAAATGGTTTTGAAAAAGAAAAAAAAAGGAAAAGAAAAAAAGCTTAAAATAATGATAATTAAGTAGAAGTATTACAACTATTGTAATAGCTTATATCAAATTTGTTTTACACGCATGTCTCACATGCATGCATTGACTTTGTTAATCTTCACACATGGACGCACAAGATTATTGGATGACCGTTTGGATGCGGTTGGTACCTGCATCACCTTGCTAAACGTGCATGGAATTGACGTTCTTGATGAAAATACAGTAACTTTTTTTTGCTGTTTTCTCAAAAAGTAAACACTGTATTTAACTGAAACTTTCACAGGTGACTTATATTGTTCTGTAATTTTCGGACTATAAGCCACCTGGAATATAAGCCGCAGCACCGGAAAATCTTAGAAAACATTATTGAGTCGAGTGTCCAATTTTCAGAAGAAGACGGGGTTTGCAACTGCGGTGGATGTGTCAAAACCCTTCACTTTATATTCCGCTGTGGTGTACACATGCACACAAACACGACATAAGGTAGTAGTCCATGCACGTGCATAGTGGCAGCACATCACACAACAGCCGAGTGAAAAAAAAGCTGCACAGTGTGAGGAAAGTGAGGTGCCCTTTTTGTAGAACGTGTTTGCAATGTTCAAATGAGTATGGAACCAGGCCACTGAGTTGAGCACACAATTTTTTTCGCACGTTGTTGTTGCAGAGTGGCACTGTACAAATTGACGTGTTGCACGGTAGGCAAGTACAGAACTGAAATGAGAATTTGCGATCGTTATTGTGTTTTTCCCCCGATTATTTTTAAATTTTGGTAACTATATTGAAGTCAGAGTACTTTGCCGTTATTATTTTAGTCAAAATTGTCAAAGCTTACTGTACATGTTGGTGTTTAAGCCGCCTAGAATATAAGCCGCAGGGCATATTGAAGGCCTGAAAATTCATAAACCGGGGCTTAGGCCTATGGTCTGAAAATAACGGTATCTTCATTGACAATTTGGCCTAAAAAATAAATTGGCATTCATTGACAAAAAAACAATCTATGAAGGTACCTTTAAGGTCCTTTTTTTGGTTAAAGGGCAGAGGCTACTAAGATACAGTTTCTCCATCTAAGAAACACCTGGATTCTGTCTTGATCACGTCTTACCGGAGATTTTTAATCAGAGTAGGCCATCTCAGTAACAGGATGGTGTCATATGACTGATGAGTGCAGACTCAAAGAGTCTTGTAAATTGAATTGCGAACCTCTTGACAGGGAAATCGACTCAAGGATTTTGCAATTGAAGAGAGTTAAAGACTGGAATTGAGCTGTGTTGTCTTTACTTGTGAATTAATTAGGAAACACTTTCATTTGATTTGTCTTAAATCTATAGGGGACGTTTGACACCAGGGACTTGTGTATGTAGGCCATATGTACCCTACCCATAAAAAAACCCCATTAAAAAATAATAAAATAAAAATTCAATAAAATAGCAACAGAAAAACAACAGCAAGGCTAATGAAAAAACCAAAATCCTCTAAAACTAGAAATGCACAGAAAAACAGGTAAAGCTGTTATTTTCTCCGTTTTCTCCATTCCAAACCAGATCCTTTTCCTGTATAATTATAAATTTTGTACTTTGTTTTTAAGTCTTAAATAAATACACCCTTTTTCGGATATTATACATGCTTGTTCGTGTTGATTGCAAAAGTGGCTGTAGGGCCCACTGATTTCTGGGCCCAATTTCATAGAGCTGCTTAAGCACAAAAATAAGCTAAGCAAAACAAAATTATGCTAACCAGATTAAGATTACCAGCCAAAATACCATGTCACATGTTCAATTTGTGACTGGTATCCTGCTCATTATTGCTAAGCAGGGATTTTTTAAGCAGTATTTTCTGCTTAAGCAGCTCTATGAAATTGGGCCCTGGTGTAGATATAATTATGACATCAAAAATTCACATATTAATTTTTCATGCATGAGTTTAAAAATTGGATTTACAAGGCTAAACAAAATCGGTGTAACTCTCACTTTTTTCTTAACACAGTGAATGTTATCTAATTTTTTTTTTGCAGTGTTCATTTTTACCACGGTTTAGTATCTTCATAGAAACAAGATATGAAAACAACAGTGGAACAACAGAAAATGTAAGTATCACCACTGCCCTCTTTTAAGACATTTTTTAAACAGGGTTTTTTGCGGGTCTTAAATTGAACTATCAAAATTTAAGGCTTTTAAGAAGCATTAAAAAGTATTAAATTCAGTTATTTGATGTCTTAAAAAAATGGATGAATTGTGCAATGAATTTTCTTATCAGCTCGTAAAATATTGAGTTATGCAGCGTGTAAAAAAGTAACAAAAAGAGTGAGTTGGTATTGCTGTTTCTCCCCTGTTTTTTTTTTCACTTATTATTGGTCTTAAATTTAGTTAAGGGTCTTAAAAAGTCTTAAATTTGACTTTTTAAAGTGTGCAGATAACCTGTTAAAACAAATCTGTTCGGGAACCATTTTACCGATTTTACTTGTATTTGATTTCACTTTGAATTGTTGTTGTTGATGTTTTTACTGTAAAAGCTAAATGCTGAGTGTGAATGTGCTGAAATGGTTTGTGAATTTAAATAGAATCTTTAATTTAAAAAAAAAAAATATTTGAACTGTTTAGTCTGCTTACTGCCAGTATTTTGCTTGTCAATTTCTGTATTCAATAGTTGTTGATTGATGCACTTTCTGAAAAGCTCTTTGAGGCCTACATGTATGATTTCACTCTTCCCTTTACAAACATAAATGACAAAAACCTTAAGCTTTTTGAACATTTTAAGTGTGTTCCGGTCCTACTATTTTCTTTGCACCTGTTGAAAAAACTTTCTATATGATGGATATATCGATCACCATCAAAATGTTTTTTTGTGGTCACACTTAGTCTCATCTTATGGTTTGCTTGCACACGGCTACATTTATGATTTCACTCTTCCCTTTACAAACAAAAATTCTTTAATGTTATTATCTTGTAAAGTAAACCTAATGCACTTCAAGTTAACAATATGATTGAAATCACCCTTACAAAAGTTATGGGGCTGTTTTGGGCAATCCCTGTCAATTTCTCCAGCATTTTTAGTTGTCGGGGGGAAGGAGATACCAATTTCAATGACAATTGCATCGGTGCTTATACCAATATGTGTGTAGGTTCTGTATACTCAGCTTAACTGAGTATACAGTGTGAAAACACGCTCAGAGACGGGTAAAACCAAAATAAAACAATGAACGATCAGGCCTGGAGTTTCATCTTTGAGAGGGCAAGGTCATTTTCTTTTTGCAAAGGGGCACTCCCATTGGAAAATCTTAAAGTCGGAGGGAACTTTTTGAAGGGGCACCAAGGCCAAGACCAGGGGCAACAGAGGCCATTGCCTCCATGTAATTCCAGGCCTGAACAATATTTGGTCAAACTTTAGGCCACTGGTCATGACTAAATATTGTTCCATATTCAAATTATGCACATTCTTGAATTCAATTCATTGAAAAGATCTGTTCCTTTTTTCAGTTCCCCCTCTTTCTCAGCATAAATGTTTCTGTTTTTCTTTGTTTTCTGAATTTAAACAGTGCCTAAGTCTTTCTGAAGAGGAGTTGAAGGAGCGACAAGTCCTCCATTTAGACATAGCTTACGATGACATACCAGATAAATACTTCAAGGAAGAAGAGGTAAGCTTTTCGGCATTGATGTACTTTTAGTCCAACAGAGTAGGTGCCGGGATCTTGTAATAGGGTTTCCAAATTTTCTGTAATTTTGTTTTTATACAATTTGTTGAAATAGCTAAATTTCAATGCTGTAAAATAGGATGTCCAGATTCAAAACAGATTTAAGACATATGTGTAGACCTTTCGTGGCCCGGTGGTCAAGCGCATTGGACTCACGCTCTGGTGTTTTTGATTAGCAGAGTGTAGGTTCGAGTCCCGGTCTTTAAGCGAGACACTTAGCCAATATTGCTTCGACCTTTGGATGGGACGTGAAGCCGTTGGTCCCGTGTGTTGTGTAATGCACGTTAAAGAACCCAGTTAAACTTATCGCTATGAAGAGAAAGGGTTTGCCCTGGTGTTTCTGGCAGTAGCTGCTGAATGCCCGGCAGCACCCTGAAAACCAACCCTTAAATGAGGTGATGCATAAATCGGTCTCACAACTCAAAAATTTTGAACTTAAATTGTTCAAACGCCTTGTACCTTGTTGGTAGATACTTGCACTATATAACGTAAGACTCTGTTATTAAATTAGACACCACGCTGCCTGACTTCTTATGCTAAGCACACTGGAAGTGGAAGGACCAGAGCTGTTTATTGAAAGAATTGCTACAACTTGCGATTAGAAGACATTTTTCAGTCAAAAAAAAACCCGCATGGGTGTGAACTTAGGGTGCCAGATCAGACTGAACATTGGGTTGTGCTGCATTTGGACCGAAAATGGCGTCGAACAACCACGTACCTAAAGAAAACTGGTCCCTAAATGTCGCATCTCTCTTAATACACAGCTCTGGGAAAGGACACACAGGCGAACCACTGTAGTAAGTTGTACGTAGGCCTTTTAATTCCTTTGTGCATATTCCTCCCAGGATCTTCATTGTCCAGGTGGCCCCTTTCAACATGTACATTCAGCTACCGGTATTAGTTTCTATTGTGCAATCACAAAATCCTCTTTAAACCTGAATGAAATATTTGTCCTTAAAAATAATGTGACCTCCATCGTAGGAAATTGTTATGCTATAAGAACAAGGACAAATTGGTTTTCTTGGTATTTGACTTATTTTTAGGATCTCACAAAATTCCGCTCGAGAAAGACAGGAAGAGGGCCTCTACAACCAGGATGGAGGGTGAGTGATCATACCAATGAATTAAACAGGAAGCTAGGCACAACATTGGTCTTTTAAAGATAATCATCAGGCTTTGAATTTCATCTTTAAGAGGGCAAGGCCATTTTCATTTTGCAAAAGGGCACCTTCATTTTGGAATATCTTAAAGTCTATGGGGAACTTTTGTATCATGGCTAAGACCAGGGCAACAGAGACCATGGCCTCCGTGTCCTTTGTTGCCTGCCAGTAATTCCAGGCTTTTAAAATTCATTCATTGGTTTGAAACAAAATATTAAGGAAAATACTGAGTTATTTTTCAGTCTTCAAGAAGAGGACCACCTTTCTCCTCAAGGGTCATTTTGACTTTGTGACTTCTAACATTAAAATCCTTGGGTTGAATTTTGTATAGACCTTATGCATTGGCATCATCAAGCGGTCACCAAAACCGATGATGGAAACGCACAGATTTGTACGTGCAGCGCACAGGATTGGCCATTGAACAAACTCCTTTTGACCTCTAGGCGAGGGCGCCCTACTCAAATGATGTCACGTGCATAAGGTCTATTGGGGAGCACTTAAAACAGACACAAAAAAGTGAAGAAAAAAATTCTGCAGATACTGTACAAGGTTTGATGTTCTTGAAAGAGTTTCCTAATCTTTACAATTACAGAGTTAAGACTTCTATTATTGGGGTTCTCCCTATGCACAGACTAGCCTATCGGCCAATATGCTCAAACTGCGGGCCCGTACACAAAATAATAATAAAAAGTAGAAAATACTAACAGTGGAAATTGGTTTTCTTATAGATTTAAGATGAAATTCACAAAAATCTTAAAATAAAACCATGTAAAAGGCTCCGGATTGTACAGTAGAGCTTTTCAAACCAAACATAAACATCAATTAAAAGACATTCCGAGGATCTCGTTTCAAATCGGCGTTCTTCGGCCAAACTTGCAAAAGCTGGGTCCAGAATGCCCCATAGTTTTGCAAAATCGAGGGAGAACCCTGATAAAGCAGTTTGTAAATTTTGTGTTCTTCGTCTTCTTTACCAATACAGGAGCAGTGTGACATGATAATGTGTTCTTATAAATTGGTTCGAGTCAAGTTTGAAGTATGGGGCTTTCAGACCAAAGTGGAGAATTTGGTTCACAGGGTGAGAGCATTTCACAGGTTGAATTTACATGTACTTCATGAATTAAGATGCAGATTTATTTATTTATTTATTTATTATTTACCCTGGGGAGACCTCTCAGCAAAGCACTGTTTTTCAGAGGTGCCCAGCAGCTGCCGTGTCGTGGCCGAGAGGTCTAGCGCACCAAACCCAAGCTTTGGTGTTGTCAGCAGCAGAGTGTGGGTTCGAATCCCGGTCATGACACTTGTGCCCTTGAGCAAGGCACCTAAACCATTATTGCTTCGTAAAAACATGGGAAGGTAGTGCATTCTGCTCTACCAGCCAGGCTCCTAATTGATAATACCCATGCCTACATCCTTACGGACTGTGAAGGGGTTAACCCTGTTTTAGCCGTAGGAGTAGGCGGCAATGTGCCCCTGGTGATAGTTGATTTGGGTCGACACCCCAAATCAGTTAAGTGTAGCCCTCAGCTACATACAAACATTAATTCAAAGGCTCTGAACGGTGCATTTACTGACATTTTTCTTTTAGAAGATAATGTATTCTGATTATTTTTGTTGTTGTGTGCTTCTGTTGCAGGCAATACAAGATATTCTTCTACTGGGTCACAGACAAGCATTTGCATGGATTGATGAATGGTTTGGTAAGTAATCACGTTGGGAATTTCACGCCAGCTTTGTAAAATTCCAGAAATTTCTTGTCTCTTTGTTTTAATTCTATGAAACAACAATTGTTTGTAATTGATTTGACTTTTCAAATGTCATTTATGTACATTCTTTGTGTGTTTGTAATGCATAGTATTGTGTGAAGTTCTATATATTTGTGCAAATAAAGAATATTTTTAAAATGCTTCTATATTTCAAAAGGTAGGGTCATACTTTGGTAATGACCCTAAAAAACATTGTGTTATTTTTAATACGAAAGATAGTGATGGTGGTAATGCATCCTGCAAAATTATTTTGTCAGAAATGCCCCCGTTGAAAATAAATTTATAAAAGTATGTCAACAAATTTGAATCTCAATACTGACCTCAAGGCGAGTTTTGGAGATTCAAACTTCTGTTTTGTCCGTTTGTGAATGCTGTGGCCAGAGATGTGGTTGGTACCCGCGTCACCTCACTAAATGTGGATGGATTTGACATTCTTTATGAAAATATAGGACATTTTTTTGCTGTGTTCTCAGCAAGTAGACACTGTATTTAGCTGAAACTTTCACTTGTGACTTTTATTCTATCTTTCTTGATAATTTTGCCTATAAATCACATTACGTTGACAAAAAACCAATCTATGATCTCTAGCTTTAACATTATCTGGATTTCAAGAAAAACATGTAATGCACCTAAATGTATCATTTTGAATTGAAGGTGTGCACCTGTGGTACCTAACCATTGTCTGATTTGAATATGAGAGTCATTTTTGTGAAAGCGTGTTTAGTCAGAGGAGACAAATTCAGAGAAAATTACTGAGTTCCATGTACAGCAAGTCTTCACTTTGTTGTCACCTAAGTGCAACATTATTCTAACTCAGCTTGCGCAAAAGGTTTTATGTCAGGTTCTATTGCTGCAAACACAGAATCTGTTCCATATATTCATTTTGTTACTTTCACAGGGGCCGATTTCACAAAGGGATAAGACTAGTCTTATCTGAAGTTAGGACTAGTAAATGGTCTTAACTTAAGACTAGTCCTTTCTCTTAGCATTGCCTAGGACTAGTCCTAAGTTAGGAAGAGTTTAGTTAATCGACCCCAGGACTTTGAAAAGAAAAAAGAAATTTATGCTATTGCAGTTACAAAAAAGGATCTCATTGATGCAAATTTGTTCTAATGCAGGAGTATAAGGAATTTTGCCGATTGATTTTGTTGTTGATTTATTTTAAGAGAGAAAGTTTTCATTGTGTTTTATATTGTTGATTGTAGACAAGTCCATGGAAGATTTCGGAAATTGCGAGAAGCATCAACAGTTATGTCTAATTTTTGTACAAATGTGTTCTAATGCAGGAGTATACTGAATTTTGCCTGTTGATTTTGTTGAGAGAACATTTTCAGTGTGTTTAATATTTTTGATTGTAGACATGTCCATGGAAGATTTCAGAAATTGCGAGAAAAGCAATGTCTAATTTTTGCACAAGCGTGTTCTAATGCAGGAGTATAATGAATTATGCCTGTTGATTTTGTAGTTGATTTATTTTAAGAGAGAACTTTTTCATTGTGTTTAATATTGTTGATTGTAGACATGACCGTGGAAGATGTCAGGAATTTTGAGAAGCAACAGCAAGAAGAGACGAACTGCAAGGTGAATGCCGGTCTGAAGAGGCAGTTAAGCCAAGAGTCGGCAAACTCGGACGAGTTCACGTTAGCCTCTGAAGAACCATTGGAAGACGTCGCAGAAGAGCTAGCCTCCAGTAAATGATTTCCACGCTCTCCCTGTTGTGTATACGTGGATATAGCTCCAAAGACTTGGAACTCCTTGGGCTGAGCATGAAGCAAAGGGTGAACTCTTGTTGGGCTTTGAGTATACTTCTGGCTCCTGAGATGTCACTCCAGATAGCATGGACTAATTGTGTCATAATGAGATTGGGTTCAAGGAAGAAGGGAGTGGGTATTTGAATCCTTCTTCTTAGTAAAGAGGGATACACCGTAATGTTCAAAAATTAAAATAGTCATAAAGAGAAAAGACTGGTCCAGAAACTGGACAGACCTTGTCTCCAGGTACAACTATCTTGGTATTTTTTTTCTGGTCAATTCAAAGTAACCACACAAAGGCTGGAAGCACAGATATGTCTGGCTCCATCACTGAGAATTGTTGTACAATGTATGGTTGTAACATAACGGGTGTATTGCCCACCATTTTTCCCAGAGACTATGTAGTTCTGTTCGTGCATATTAATTTGTAAGCAATAATTAAACCTTCAAACCTCATCCTTGAAGAAGTTTTTTAATCTTTTGGAGTTGAACAACTCTTTCCATGTCCAGACATTTTATATTGCTAACCCAGATTGGACCTTTGGGTCAATGGATATTATTAGATCTGTAAAAATTCAATTGTCCACTAGGCCTGATACGTATTTTTTTTCTTCAGGCCTTTTTGGTATCATGTTTGTGCTAAGCAAATTTGTGTGCTTGTTCCATCTTTGTCCAAGGTCCAATGGTCCAATTCATAGAACTGCATAAGCAGAAAACATTGCTAAGCAAAAGTAAGCAGGAAACCAGTCACAGATGATAATGTGAAATGCTATTTTGGCTGGTTACCTTATTCTGGTAAGCACATTTTTGGGTTGTGCTTAGCTAATTTTTGTTCTTAAGCAGTTTTATGAAATTAGGCCCTGCAGGTCATACACTGGATATTTATAAAGTGCCCCTGGGGCCGATTTCACAAAGAGCTAAGATTGGTCTTAAGATGTGTATCAATCTTAATTGCTAAGCAAAGTGTGATGTCACAATACAAATCACTATGACAATATAGACAACTCATCTTACGATGAATCGTAGTGCTTTGTGAAATCGAGCCCTGGGGAGCCATACACAAAATGTGAATATACCGGAACCGCTATTTTACCCCAAGTTTATATCAGGGCCCAATTTCAAAGAGCTGCTAAAGGTAGCTAAGCACAACAAAATTATGCTTACCAGAACAGGGTTACCTGCCAAAATAGCAAGTCACATGTACAATTTGTGACTGGTATCCTGCTCATTTCTGCTAAGCAGATAAATGTTACGCAATATTTTCTGCTTAAGCAGCTCTATGAAATTGGGCCCAGGCGTGGGATTTCTCAGAATTTTTCCTGATTTCAGAATTTTCTCAAAATCTCCTTGAGCAATGAACTTTTTCTTGACAAAAGTGAAGCGGTCTCTAAAGGTAGAGCGAATTAGTCTACATTGTGTCCACACCTGTAGTTTGGTATTTCTGGTATCTTGCATCAATGACGAAACACATACAAATAGTAACAATGAAAAAACAGCTTGTTTGTAATACTTGGTTTGCATCACTTGACTTTGGTTCACAAACGCCATCATGCGGTCATAAATGCGGCAAATTGGGAAGGGGGTAAACAAGCAATAACCCGCTGCTAGTTACAGAATTCAGACTGGGCCCAATTTCATGGCTCTGGTTACCGCCGAATTCTGCGCTTACGATCTCCATTCTCCGTTTGCAGTGCAAGCGCCGAATTTCTGCGCTAGTTGTGTAAGCGAAGAATGCCTAGTAACGTGGAGTACGCACGCGCACAAGCCAAAATTCCCTGCTAACCCGTGAAATACGCTTGACGTAAGCGCGGAATTCCCTGCTTCCGTAAGAGCCGATTCTTTGCTTACGGTAAGCAGAGCCATGAAGTTGGGCCCTGGACTCTTGTCAATGTGCATGCTTGGTGGTCTAGTAGGTAGACATCTGCTCTAGAATGGCAGGGGTTGTGGGTTTGAATCACACTTGAGTAGTCCGTTGATTTTTTTTTACGGGACTTGTGGGGGGGGGCACTGGGTTTACAAGTGCTTTTCACACATTCAATGTAGGGTAAACAAAATAAATAAGGAAAATTAAATATAATTTTTATTTTGTTTTAGATAGGTCTCTATGTCCGATCTTTTCCAAATGCACCTTTTTTGTTAACGAACTCTATAATGCCGACGTTTTTAATGCAATTTTCAAATGCAAAGAAAATACATATAGGCCTCAGCTCATGAAATTGTTAAGTAAGTTAAGCCTACCAAAAAATATGATACTATATTTTATTAGTAGAACATCTACATGTACAAGAAATATTTTTAACTATAAAGAATTTTATGTAGGACCATGTATAAAAAGAAAAACAACTTTTTAAAATTTATCTCTTTCCTGGTATAACACTCTGATTTTTAGATTGTGTTGCATTATAGAAAGGCATGTGATTTATCAGGATTTTTCATAATTTCAGGATTAAAAAAAATCTCCTTTAGCCATTACATTTTCTTGAAAGAAGTTTTAAGCAATCACCCCAAAAAAATTTCCACATTGTGTCCAAACCTGTATTAACATGTTTGCGTGACCTGTGCATGTGTAAGTAGTCCAGTATGGGGAGTGTTAAAATAGTGATGTCATCTAATTTAAGAAGGGTCTATTTTAATCAAATCGAGGCCATAATACAGCATCTCGAGTCTGCCCAGAGATCTTGGTCCAGATGACCTGGTCCAGCATGCAAGTACGCAGTTCTTCAGCTCTGGCCAAGCCGGTGTCCCAATTAAGCAAGTCCATGAAGGAGATATATCTTCTCCCACGGGAGGCAGTGCCCCATTTGGATTCCCAGATAATGGTTGGGCTAGCTAGGAATGGAAGGGTCTTAATTGGGAAAGCTTTGCCATCAGTGGTACAGATATTGAAGTGTTTACCTACATTGCACTAATGTCTCACACGGCTACTTCTGCCATGCTCCCCATTTTGGAAGTCAATGAGTAAGCGTGTAAATGCCCCGCCGTCTAAAATGCACTTCACACTGTGTAAGAGACGGGGACATTGACTCGATTATTGTGATGATGACGTTGGGTGAATCGGAGCAATATGACTGGGAAACCAGACTGAATTTTGAATAGCATTTTGGATTGATAGAACCGTAATGAAAAGGCTGTGACAAAACTATTAAATTATAGAAGTAACCATTACCTAGAGTTCATGATATGTTATAGATTTTGAATCTGAAAGCTTAGTTTTTATAATCTTTATTGACCCAATTCACTTGACGTCATCATCACAGTAATCTTGGTTGCGCCACTTTTGGAGTCAATGCCCGGCTGTGTTATACAGTAGTATGCATTTTAGGCAGCAAGGCCTTTACAAAACAATTGTGCTTACCAGGAAGAGGTTACCAGCCAAACTGTTCTGTCTTAACTGGTTCCCCACTTACATTTTGCTCAGTGGAAAGTTGTTTAGCGGTATTCTGTACTTAATCAGCTCTCCTGTCGTAGTAAAATGCTGCCGACATATTTTGAGTGTAGAGAGCAAGCAGTCTTCCATAACGCTCTTTATGATTTGTTAAATATGTCAACTTTTAAATCCTTTGGCAAATTATTGACAACATACCATGGAAGTCATTTCACCTTTGGAGGAAGAAAATATGTATTCTTCCTCCATGCTTTAACATTGGTTGTGAACTGAAAGGGAATCATGGGATGGGCCAGAATGAACAGGTAATGCAAACTCTAATGTACCATACCTTTAAACTTTTTACCACCTTTGTAGCTCTTTAGCAGGCGCAGACCCTGGATGGTTTTTTAAGTGCGGGGGGCAGACCTTAAATTTGTAAATGTTGACCAAAACATTTATTTCATGGCAAGGCAAGACCCACATGTTTCTTCGGTTTATGTACATAGGCCTATACAAGTTTGATCCTTGTTGGGCCAGACAACAATGCATAAAGTTAACTGCAGTAACATCGATTCTACAGAGATATAAATGATACAGTTCTTTTTATGACTGGAGAGGGTGGTGGCTCAAATGTTGCTTCACCTTTCACTCTCACTTATCTCTCCCTCACTTTCTCCATCTATTACTTTTAGATTTTTTTGTCAAATTTTACCGCCCTTGGGCCCCCTCCCTGGATCCATACCTGTTTAGGCCCTTAACTTTTTTTAAAGAGTAAATAAAAACTTCTTTGTTACTATGTTATTCAAAGTAGGCTTCCATTTTCAAGTTGTACAATTGTAAATATTAACTGTCAAGATCTAGACAAGAATATTATGATGTGTAAATAATCCAATGGGTCGCTGTGCTCCACAAAACTGTTGGTCAAACTATGGAGTCTATTTTCTTCCTCCATAGTAAAACCACCACATATTGTACCGATGTACGTGTTGACATTTCAAAAACATTGTAGTAACTTATCTGTCTTATTTTCCAAATTGTCTGTTGTTAACTAATCGAACAATGCATCTTTGTTAGAATCTTTCATATTAACCTACCAATCTATGAATGGTGCATCTCTCCCCCCCCCCACCCCCCCCCCCCAAGTACCTGCAGCAACTTGTATACCCTACAGTCCGGTCTGACAGTTATGTTCAAGTGATGCCCACTTGCTTGTGGTTCGATCCATTCTACCATGGTTCCATCTGTCTGTATGAAAGCAGCAACTTGTATCACCCTACAGTCCGGTCTGAAAGTTATGTTCAAGTGATGCCCACTTGCTTGTGGTTCCATTTTACTTACATATAATTCCATCTGTCTGTATGAAAGCAGCAACTTGTATCCGCTACAAGCTGGAGTACTGTTCAAGCGATGCCCACTTGCTTGTGGTTCCATTCTACTAACATATGGTTCCATCTGTCTGTATGAAAGCAGCAACTTGTATCCCCTACAAGCCAGAGTGCCAGTTACGTTCAAGTGATGCCCACTTGCTTGTGGTTCCATTCTACTAACATGGTTCCGTCTGCCTGTAAGAAAGCTTATGGTGATAGTTTGCCAATCACTCGTAAAACACAACCTTACATTTTGTTGTCATAAAAATTAATTTTTCAGTCCACTGTAGTCTTAAATTTCTCCGGGCCCTAAGTCTTTTTACTAATATTATTGTTAAATTGTTTATTGTTTATTTCAGAAAGTTTAAATGCTGAAATTGTTTTAACTAGAAAAGTGACTTTCTTTCGATACTGTAATTTTTTGAAGAGTATTTCTTAACTCAAATTTACCAATTATTTTAAAACTGTCATATACATATTTTAATTTGTTTGTAAGTGTGTGAATGTATTGCATGGATGTTATTGTTTAAACCATACATATATATATATATACTGCCACTATTGAAGTGAATAGGTTCTTTCTTGTTTATTTTTATCAAATAACTTGGTCTGTAAATGTGTATTATTATTATTTTATTATAAAATTGTACAAAACATCCTCATGTGATAATTATTGAATGGTTTGGCTATGGCTAGGTAACTGCTTCTAGCCTCCGCATTCTTTTACACTGAAACTAGCAGCCATCAGCCACAACTCAAGCTTCTCGGCACAAATAAAACGTGCAAGGAAAACATGGTTTCATGAAAACGTACTACCAGGGAAGGATTTCACAAAATGTCAAGATTGATCTTAAGATGTATATCATTCTTAATTGCTAGGCAAAGTGTGATGTCACAATACAAATCACTGGTGATATTTTCAACTCATCTAAAGATGAAACTACGTTTTAGTTGGGCAGAAGTGCCAAACCCCCTATACAAAAAATGGTGCACCCCCTTGTGCCCCCTAGAACTTTACCCTAGTTTCATTGCTGAGAAAGTGAATGAATTGTGTGCATGTTCATATTCTTTAAGTGCTTGTTGTGATTTGGAAAATCAAAGTAATAAGAACTGAGTATTTTGGGTGTTAGGGGAGCCTTTTTTTTTGCTCATGCAGGATCAGTTTTTTAGGACACTTGGGAGTATGCTTTTAAGATTTAACATAATAATTTAATTTTTCAGATCATTACCATTCATGTATTATACCTCCAAAAATGTACTATTATTAGTCGGTGGGTTGATGAGTTGCTTTGTAAAATTCCCTTTCTACCTCTATGGGTAGCCATCTTTGTTTGAACTGAGTATTTTGGGTGTTAGGGGAGCCTTTTTTTTTGCTCATGCAGGATCAGTTTTTTAGGACACTTGGGAGTATGCTTTTAAGATTTAACATAATAATTTAATTTTTCAGATCATTACCATTCATGTATTATACCTCCAAAAATGTACTATTATTAGTCGGTGGGTTGATGAGTTGCTTTGTAAAATTCCCTTTCTACCTCTATGGGTAGCCATCTTTGTTTGTTGTACATCAATGCTTTGGTAATCAATACCAACAAGGGACCAACCTATCCCTTGCAGACAATCCTCAGGGCCCAATTTTATGAATCATGAAATTTTACCTAACAAAATAATTTGATCTGCCAAGCAAAATATACTGAGCCAGTCACACCCTATGCAGCAGTGGTGTAACCAGGGTCGGGAGGGCGGGGACGAATGGTTTGATACATTAAATAGCCCCCCTCCCCCACCACCACCACCCTAAACAAAGTATTTTCCCCCGCTTCCCCAAATGAAATGTCTGGTTACTTTACTGCTATGTAGACGTGTGATTAATTACAGAAAATAGTGCCAATAAGTTATTTAATATATCAAATAATAAACCACAAGGGAAACTGACTATGGTAAATTATAAGTGAAATGTATTGTGTCTCATTACATTTCGGGAGGTAATCTGTTTCTACAAAGCCAATAAAGTTTTGTGTGTGTTTAGTACATTTTTATGCTCTAAGCAGCTTTTTAAAATTTGGCCAGTTCTCACCCCACCCAGTATTTTAAAGTTTATATAACAGTGCAGGCCCAATTTCAGAGCTGCTTATGAGCACAAAAAGTAGCTAAGCACAAACAAATTTTGCTTACCAGAATAAAGTTACTGGCCAAACTACCGTTCCACATGTATCGTCTGTGACTGGTTTCCTGCTCATTTTGTGCTAAGCAGGAAAGGAAATTATTAAGCATTATTTTCCGCTTAAAAGCAGCTCTATGAATTTGTGCCCCCGAGTACATGTTTCAATATATGGTTTAATTATCCCAGCTCAGGTTTAGTGGGTGCTTGTCAAATGTTCAGTATTTTAGGCTACAATAAAGTGCTAACTGAAAAATTTAAAGAGTAAATGAATGATAATATACAATGCAGGCTTTTTTGCCCTTGGGAAAAAGTAGGAAAATGTTCTTGAGAACAGAGCTGACCTATACATGTACACATTGTATAAGGTTTTGATAGGCTTTTCAGGCTATTAATAAAACATTCCCATATTTTTCGAGGGCATAAACATTGGAATCAGATTAAAGCTATCGTACACGTTTGGTAATGACTCAAAACAAATATTAGCATAAAAACTTACTTGGTAACAAAAACGGAGAGCTGTTGATAGTATAAAACATTGTAGGAAACGACTCCCTCTGAAGTAACATAGTTTTTGAGAAAGAGGTAATTTCTCATTAAAATAATAAAAACTTCTTGCAAGAAGTTTTTATTCCTAATCTGAAAGCACACAAATTTGTACAAGGGTGTTTTTTCTTTCATCATTTTCTTGCAACTTCAATAACCAATTGAGCCCAAATTTTCACAGGCTTGTTATTTTATGCATATGTTGGGATACACCAAGTGAGAACACTGGTCTTTGACAATTTCCAAACGTGTGTACAATGCCTTTAAAGTAGGAAGAATATCATGTCTCTGAATGATAAAGATCGTTTGTGTTCAAATAATCAATGGACTTGATAATCCAACTTGATGAGTATGGGGCAAGTATTATTATCATATAGAGAAAGGACTTTATCAAGGGTCTGCATTAAAAATGTACTGTATTTTTGTTGACATTTTAATTATTTATGGAGATAGTTTCATCTCACTGGTGGTGGGGGAATTTATGTGTTATGTAAAAAAAGGGAATATGGAGGAGCTAAATAAAAAATGTTCATTAGGCCCTTCTTGACTACAAATCTGTTAAAGTAGTTTGTTAAATATGTAATGGTGATCACCCACCAGTATGCAAATAAAACCATCAACAATGGCACACTACCATTTGCATTATTTTCTCTTTTTTTCTTGGTCGTGTAATAAACTGGTTGTGGCCGGGCATGGCTATGTTTTGTTGTTGTTAAGTTTCCCTTGTATATTATAGAACATTGATAGAAGACCAAACTAATTTGATGAAATGGAATACAACATGTTTTGATGCTTTAGTATACAGTCTACGGTGTAATAAAGAACATTGTGTATTTCAGAGTACATACAGTAGTTACAATGTGTACAAACATCATGCACATGTAAATCATGTACAGTATGTAGTATATAGTGCAGTAGTAACAAAGGCCGGATTGCAATGGTATTGCACACGGCACCATCTCTAGTTTGGATTATGCGCATGCGCAGATAAGGCAGGCTCCATTTTGTCACGCCTCCGTCTGATGATTTCCACTACGTCCGCACTTTTGCTATATATGAAGCAGTCTGAAATTACATCAGCATCATTTTCTTGCAACGTAAAGGAAAACCAACGAACAAAATGTCTGGACGTGGAAAAGGAGGAAAGGGACTCGGCAAAGGAGGCGCCAAGCGTCATCGTAAGGTGTTGCGTGACAACATCCAGGGAATCACCAAGCCCGCAATCCGTCGTCTTGCTCGCCGTGGTGGTGTCAAGCGTATCTCTGGTCTGATCTACGAGGAGACCCGTGGAGTCCTGAAGGTCTTCCTTGAGAACGTCATTCGTGATGCCGTCACCTACTGCGAGCACGCCAAGAGAAAGACCGTCACAGCCATGGACGTCGTCTACGCTCTGAAACGTCAAGGCCGTACCCTTTACGGATTCGGCGGTTAGACTGGACATCCAAAACTCAAAACAATCCGGCTCTTTTCAGAGCCACACAAATTCCAAAAAGAGATAATACTTGATCTGTTCTTTTATTGTTGGGTGTTTTAAATAATAAAAATTGATCGTTTGTGTAAGTCTTCTTTCTGACAATTGTATCAAATGTAATGGGGTGAGTGGTGTGGAAAGTTAGTGCCCTGTTCGAAAATTGCTATTTGGATATTTTACAGGGGATGAAAACACTTATGACACGACGAAAACCGAAGAGGAAGTGTTTCATACAAACTCTATGAAAATCGTTCGTCTTATAAAAACTTAGTCATAGGCCTAGTTAAATATGAACCCTAAAAAAACAAATGTATCGAAGTTGCAACATACAAATCGTCTTTTAGAAATAATTAAAATACGGAACTCGGTCCCCTAAAAATTCAAATAATCAATGTTTCAACATGTAAAACGGAGCATTCTCGTACGTGCTCGCCTTCCTCAAAAGGCTGCTAAAAATAATAAGATTAAGAATAGTATTTTATTTTTAGAAACATATCTTGAACAAGTGTGAAAGAATGATTGCCAGACACAGTTTTAAGGGTAGTTCCAATTTGCATGGAAGCGATATCCACAGGGGGCAGAGGCTTTTATTATTATTTATAGCCCCTGGCATATTCAAGGAACTTCAGAGAACAGATACATTTCAGAAATAGATCAGAGTCAAAGAGAAGTTCTCTCTGAGGGAAACACAGAAAATGTTTTACACCAAGAAAACATGTAAAAAAGGTTTGAATTCATATAATAAAAGGCCTGAACATTCACATCCCTTGATCATGTGGATTATGGGTTTGATAGCTATTCCCCATACTAGTGCTAGAGAAGTAAACTGCTCACAAAAAGTTAGTAAACTTTTTTAATCATGTATATTTTTATTATTTATTACCCTCTTGTATTATGTTGCATATCAATAGAAAGCTGAAGTGTTCTTCTTTAAAATGATACCAAATGCGCAATCATGATGACATGTTGCTGGACTTGGCCACATTAATGAGAATGAGACAAAGTCACAAATCAAATGTGCCAAAATTAGCAATTTTGTGTTAGGGGGCCTACTCTGTGTGATCAAACAAATTGACACTGTAATTCAAACATGCGGTAATTTTGGCACATTTGATTTGTGACTTTGCCTCATTGTCATTCATGTAGCCAAATTCAGCATTATGTAATCATTGCAAATGTGATATCATTTTAAAGAGGAACACTTCAGCTTTGCATTGATATATAACATATACAAAGAGAGTAATAAATAATAAAAATATACTTGATTAAAACAAGTTTCCTAACTTTTTGTGAGCAGTTTATATCATGGTCAGTTACTTTTTTAAATTTTCTACATCAAAAAAAACATGTAATAAGGTTTGAATTCAGATAAAAGCCTGAACTTTCACATCCCTGGAATCGGGAGTTTGATAGCTCTTCCTCCAGCCAAAGGATACTTGGCTCCAACCCTCTTCTCTGACCCCAACACCCCGGCTGCGGTTTGCTATCCGGCTGGCTGGCTGTGTCCGTCCCCGCCGTGTGGCTAAACTTCTAAGTTCTATGTACAATGTACAACAATGTAGTACGTACAACAATGTAGTACGTACAACAATGTAGTACGTAATATACAATTCTATACTGAATAAACCATGATAAAAGTTTTAAAACCCAGTGAATATTTGTAACGTTAACGTACTATTTAACTGTAGAGTGGTTAATTTTGTTATTTACATAATTAATACAAATAGAGTCTTGACTATTGTTGTAAAGCGCCGGTATCCGCCAAATAAGGCGCTCATGGCGCTCGCTCATGATACAAACAACAGTTAAAAAAAAGGGGAAAAAATAAGTATCTGATGTTTGCTGCTGGCTTTATATTGAGGAATTCAACCTACATACGTTCTTCATATTTTTGTTCTAATACATAACGAAATGTGTCTTTTATGGGTGGCTATTAGACGTTTCAATAGTGAAGGGATTATGTCTTCTCATTTGATTTTTAAGAAAACCATAAACACGACAGCATTGTACATGATCACCACGTGTCACAATTATTATATTATCATCCATTTATTCCATACGGACGTACAGTACAACTTTGTTTACAATGTAAGCAGCATTTTGCTTTGTTGACGAAATGAAGACGGAAGAACCGCCAGTATATTCCCCGCGAAAAAGGGAAGATTGCATCATGCATATTCATTAGACAATTCTGTTGGCAATCGAAGCTTGCCCATTCATTTTCTAACAACAACAATAATATTTCCAGCAACTTAATAACGAAGCAAAAAGATCCGTTCTTAGTCTAATGATGTGATATAAACAAAGAAAATCTGCAGCATTTGTTAATTTAGACCATTTTAGGTTGTGAAATGTGTGTTTTACTCCATTTATTGGAATTACTGACAAATGGATAGGATCCTGTCGTGCCACTGCTAATCTCTGATTGGGCAAATTTTGGCCAATGAAAATAGAGCATTAATTGACCAATCAGAATTCCCCCCAGAAGGGTATAAATTAGAGGCGGGCTCTTCGAAATTTCATTCCCTGATCATTCAGAAAACAAAATGGCTCGTACTAAGCAGACCGCACGTAAATCTACTGGAGGAAAGGCTCCTCGTAAGCAGTTGGCCACCAAGGCAGCCCGTAAGAGCGCCCCAGCCACCGGTGGAGTCAAGAAACCTCATCGTTACAGGCCCGGAACCGTGGCTCTCCGTGAGATCCGTCGTTACCAGAAGAGCACAGAGCTTCTCATCCGCAAGCTGCCCTTCCAGCGTCTGGTCCGTGAGATCGCTCAGGACTTCAAGACCGAGCTCCGCTTCCAGAGCTCTGCCGTCATGGCTCTCCAAGAGGCCAGCGAAGCCTACCTGGTCGGTCTCTTCGAGGACACCAACTTGTGCGCCATCCACGCCAAGCGTGTGACCATCATGCCCAAGGACATCCAGCTCGCACGCCGCATCCGTGGTGAACGTGCTTAAATCGTCTTTTGGACAAAAACACAACCGGCTCTTTTCAGAGCCACCACATTCAAAAAAGAGATCAATCTATTTTGTTGTCACAATACATTTTTTTACAACAAAACTAATCTACGAGAATAATTTAGTTGGCCTGTTTTTAAGTTTGAATGGTTTGATTATTAAAGTTAATATGCTATGCCCAACGGTAATTTAATTTGTTTTCACGGTATATAACAAACCTTTTAACCTTCTTATGCAATTTACATTACAAAATAAATTAATTACATAAATATATTTAATTTTAAAGCAAACTTTCTTATATTGATACTTAAAACCCCCCAATTATTCCGAGTTTACAAGACAACTATAGGTCTAGGCCTACTAAGTATAGGTAGTAGCCTACCATGGAGGAAGAAAATATTTTCTTCCTCCATGGTAGGCCTAGTTAGTACAAAGTACTACTAAATACTAGAACTACTGTAGTACTCTATACACTACCCTGTTTCATGTCTGTAGCACTTGTGAAGTCTGTAGTGTAACACAGACATGAACTTTTTTCGAGGGACAAATAATTAATGCTAGGTAGGGCCTGTAACAAGACAATATTTGCCATGTCTATTTTACTTTTAAGTTTAGGGACTAAAACAATTTCCAACTTTAATGTAATAGGTTGTACACATAGTAAAGCTCGGTACAAACTTTCATGTACCTAGGCCTACTACTTTTGAAAAAACCCTTATACATGTAGGCTGTACATGTACATGTACTACTGTACATGTACACGTACATGTATTATGCCCTGTAGAGTTACAAAGAGAAACGATTGGCTACTTTTCAAAGAAAGTCAAAAAGAAACCGAGTCATCATGGTCATAAGGACTGTCATGTTAGAGAACTCAGGAGGGACATCTTGTAGTTCTTAATCACTAATCTGATCAGCGATAGTTAGTTTAGGTCAGAAAAATGGAAACGCATCCTCAATGCAGTGGTGTTTAAAACCTTAACAGAGAGGTGGGCAGGGGGAAGTAGCCCCGCCAACCCTCCCATCCCCCAAATAATTGAAAAAAAAAATGCTCAATGAATGGTTTGATACATTAAATATCCTCCCTAAATTAGTTTTTTCCCCTCCCCCCCCCATCCCTAAAAGAAACTGTCAATGTCAGGTTACGCCACTGCTTTGATGCAATTTCTACATGTATTATCAGTATTTTGCCATGTGTAATTACAAAATTAGCTCAATAAAAATAGACGCGTTATTACCTAGTCTGATAGATAAAACAAGGAAGATAGTGGTAGCACTTATTAAAGATTAACTAATTAAAAAAACTCTAAAAATCTGCATGAGCTTTCGTAGAATATTATTTCAAGGAAATAGTTTATTTCTAGGAAGCAGAATGATAATAAAAAAATGTTTACATTTTACATGTTACAATTGTCTTTACCTGTCCCCTTGGTGGCTTTGTAAAAGTCTATTCTAAGGAGACCACAAAATCTTATCAACGAATGTGATAGTATACTTCTTTTGTTGCACAATTTTTTCTTCCAGGAAGCAAGGAATTCAACAGCTTGTAATATGCTGTGCATGTACATGTACATGTACATGTATGTACTTTATTTGTGCATGTACATGTACAATGTGTAAAAATGACATTGTATACTGTGCATGTAATGTGTACAATGTACACAATGTACAATATACATGTACACAATGTACAATATACATACATGTACATGTACATTGCACACAATGTACACTATGTACACTGTGCATACTGTACATGATGTAGATAGTATGCACATTTCCTCATCACACTACACTTGTGTACACAATCATAAGTCATGGATGACACCATCTACTTTGGGTAAATTGTCTGTTTACACCCACAACCAAACAGTGCATCATTTATAGTATCCGCCATACCTCAAAAAGGCTCCAAAATGGAGGTGACACATGCTTGACTTACATGTGCATGATGTACACGGAACATGATGGAGTACTGTACATTATCATGTTATTGTACTGTATGATGAGATGAGCTTGTTCTTGTACTTTTAATCTTAAGTTGTGTGTCAATCTTAATTGCTAAGCAAAGATTGATGACACAGTACAAATCATTAAGGTGATACTGACAACTCATCTTAAGACCATAAGACGAATTAGTGCTTTGTGAAATTGAGCCATAATCACACAAAGCATACAGGTTCATTATAATAAAGTTGTAAACAAAGCCATAGTGATTTGTATTGTGACATCACACTTAGCTTAGCGAGAGTGATTCACACTAGATCAATCTTTAATATTACTCTTTATGATGTTTTTCTATTTTATTTAGTTTTAATGCCATATTTTGGCTTTAGTTGTCAAGTTAGTTTAATATTTCACAGCTGGAAATGTTTGATTTCATCAGATTTTGATTCTAGTCTTCTTTGTTTTCCCGAGAGCTCCATTTCACAAAGCACTAAGATGAAGATGTGTTGTCAATGTCACCAGTGATTACGATTGTGACATAACACTTTGCTTAGCAATTAAGATGGATATTAAGATCAATATTGGCTCTTTGTGGAATCAAGCCCAAAATTTCTTGCCTACTTCCTTTGCGAACTTGACCCATATAATAACTTTAGCCTGGCCCTAGAAAAAGACCTTCCTTTTGATTTAATAAAATTGATCATCAAAATAAGTGACATTTCGGACAGTGTGCCTCAGACAGCCGCCCGCTAGCTAGCAAGAGAGAAACATTCGAGAAACATTCGAGAAACATGTTCTTTGATTTAGCTCTCTGTGGAGGTTGTTGAATCCACTAGTGAGTTGTAAACCCTATTTTGACACCGTGTTGGTTTGGGGGTTTGATATTATATATTTTATGGGTTATTTTTAGCTTTCTGGGTTTAACCTCTGACTTCTTGATTTTCTTTTGAGTTATTTTTGTCTGCGTTACAAATTGTTTTATATTCATTTGAATTTTACTCAAGCTCATCAATTAAACCCTTTTTAGCAAACATTTTTTATCAAACTTCTAAAATCAGTTGTATTTTTAAATTCGTCGTGGTTTTGTAATGTTTTTAAATTGGCTATTCTTTCTCAAAGTGAGTTCCCCAAGTGAAGCAGTCAGTTTTCCCGGGTTAAATGCACTTTCACATATGGTATGTACATAAGTTTGTACTCTGCACATGAGCATGTACATTTTGATGTTATTTTTTTTCATTTATATATTTTAATTGAAATAATTTTGTTTTTTTCAACATAATTTTAGTTTTTCAGAGGTCAAAAGTGTAATTTAAAGGGGAAAAAATTGTAACTTGCAACTTAAAACTGCCATTTTGAGGTATGGAGGATACATTTGATGACACTATATTAAATTTGATTAGGTAAATTAGCGTTTACTTTTGTCATGTACTGTACATGTACATTGATGATGTACACCAAAACCGAACAGTTCACTGTACGTTAGAAAAGACCTATCACTTCAGTACAGTGTACTTTTTGACAGCACTGCAAAGTGTAGTGCGAAATTCTTGCTTATTCCCAACACAAGGGCTAACCCAACTACGTACTCACATACACTACGTACTCACATACTGTACGTACATACATCAATGCAGTATAAATAGACTGTTCAGTTAAAAACTAGACTATAGGGCCCTAGTTTTATAATATAAATCATAGATTTAATAATCAATCTTGATTTTCTGAGACCAAGAGCGAAACATTAAATCAAATCTCAACTTAGCTTCTTAAGATAAAGCTTCATCACACGCACCTGAATCTGGAAGGTACATGAAAACCAGATTAATTTACAAAATTAAATGAATGACACAGAAATAAAAAATTAAATAGATTAATTTAAATTTATTAATTTAAACTTGACGAGCAAAACAAAACATGACAATGATTCAATCTCTTTTTTGAATATTTGGTGGCTCTGAAAAGAGCCAATTAATTTTGAAGACATCCGGAGTCTATTTCTGTGCCTTGGCGGTCTTTTTTGGCAGAAGCACAGCTTGGATGTTGGGCAGTACACCACCCTGGGCAATGGTGACTCCACTGAGAAGCTTGTTCAACTCTTCATCGTTGCGGATGGCGAGCTGCAAGTGACGGGGGTTGATTCTCGTCTTCTTGTTGTCACGGGCGGCGTTACCGGCCAACTCGAGGATCTCAGCGGCCAAGTACTCCATGACGGCAGCCAAATAAACTGGGGCACCAGCTCCAACTCTCTCGGCGTAGTTGCCCTTGCGAAGGAAGCGGTGGACACGGCCTACGGGGAACTGCAGACCAGCCCTTGCAGATCGGCTCTTGGCCTTGGCACGTGCCTTTCCTCCCTTTCCACGTCCAGACATAATGATATTTCGACTTTACGGTGTAAATACACGAGTGCCGTTGAAAATAGGAATACAGAAAATTTTGCGAATTTTCTTTTTATAGGCTCAAGAAGGATCCTACGGCGGATCCTCTGCAGGTTTCAGCGTTTATCCAATAGAAAGCCATCGTTTATAACCAATCAGAAACACGATTGAGTGCAGCTCGCAGTGCCGTGTGCAAAACCTGGCATCGTTTGGCCAATGGTGAAAGCCCAACGCTTCAGGATACCGCGTAGAATCCGCACCAGGATCCCTAATTTGCATAGCCGACGGTATAAATACGGTGGAATTTACTCGGTACATTATATCTAGCAAACTGCAAGAAACGTAACTGACTATGCCTCCCAAAATCAGCGGAAAAGGACAGAAGAAAGCCGGCGGCAAGGCCAAGGGCGCACCTCCAGGCGGCAACAAGAAAAGACGTAGAAAGAGAAAGGAGAGCTATGGCATCTACATCTACAAGGTCATGAAGCAAGTGCACCCTGACACTGGCATCTCCAGTCGTGCAATGAGCATTATGAACAGCTTTGTGAACGACATCTTCGAGCGTATTGCTGGTGAGGCTTCCCGCCTGGCCCACTACAACAAGAAGTCCACCATCACCAGCCGTGAGGTCCAGACTGCGGTCCGTCTCCTCCTGCCCGGTGAGCTGGCCAAGCATGCTGTTAGCGAGGGAACCAAGGCTGTCACCAAGTACACCACCTCCAAGTAGACATGGTGTCCACAGCAAACCAACCGGCTCTTCTCAGAGCCAACACATCTTCCAAAGAGAGATAAAAACTTATGTCTGTTGTCGTTAATTTAACAACCTTTGTTATTGCTTGCTTAAGTAAATAAATAAGTTACATTAATAAAATAATAGAGTATAAATGTTTTCCCAAGTAATTAATAATGCAAAAACCATCAGATTTATCAACATAATTTATTACAGCCATCATCGTCATCAGATTTATCAAACAATTATCAATAGCTACTCTAGGAACAGTTTGTCACTTCTTGAAGGATGTCGACACGGAATAAAGAAACGGTTGAAACTTGGCAAACTATTTTCTTTGATTTACAAAATTGTTAACAAAGTAGTATAATCCCAATGTGTTCTGATTCTAAATAATTGTTTTATCAAGAGGGGACATGAGCTAAAACTTGTGCAGATGAGCACCAAAATAGAACACTGGCATTTATTTCCTTTCAAGAACAATTAAAGAATCGCACTCAACATTTTTAGAAAATAAAATACAATGTTGACCTTAATGATGACTGGAGAAAACTAATAATAGCCCCAGGCATCATCAATACGGCGTGCAAACCAAACTTATTTACCCAAGTTCACATCATGCCCCTGGTTGTCTGGGTCCTAAATTTTATCAAAATGGAACTTCAACCAAGCATTTTCGAAGCCTAGGTCAAAATGTATTGGAAGGGATGGGTTGATAGAGTGGGATCCGTGTGAATTTGTAAGTTGGTCTCCGAAAATCGGCTCATCAGCTTTTGCATCTATAGGAAGGGCCACCAGGAGTATAAGACTGTATTCAGATAATGAGAAAATGTCTCACTAAAAAAAAAGTCCACTTCTTCAAGTCTACAAGGTCAAGACCAGGGCAACAGAGGCCGTGTCCTCCAGCGTGATCGTGATCTCCGTGTAATTCCAGGCCTGAGAAATATCAAGTTGTTCTGATAATTTATCTCACCAAGACAATTTTAAACTATAAGACTGCAACTTGCAGAAGTCGTCCTACTAGCAATATAAATTATCACAAGACTTCTTAGATTCAATAAGTTGTCTTGCCAAGATAAATTGTCATCATCATCATCCACAACCCCCCCCCCCCTTCACATAAACATAAATCACTTTTCCAGCAATTTCATTTCTCTCGTGTCACCTGTCATTCTTTCCTCCATGTTATCATGACATTTAAACGTATTAATTTATCTCGTTTCTGGATTACTTGGTTTGGCACTCCTTGTACCTTCATCCTGTGATGTTACATTAGGAAGTCTGAGTGCTTGTGCTATCAAATGAATCTACAAAAAAGACACGTTTTGATTCTTTATAGTTAAACATTTTTTTTGACATAATTTGAAAAACAAAAAGTTCACCCAAACTGCACCTGGTACTGATGGAACATTTAAAATCAACAAGAGAGTAACAAAGTAAGCATGAAGTTCAAAGTAATTTTATTCCACTATAATTAATGCAATGATTCTAAATGTACTTTTACACTTCCCATCCTATTTTGATCAGAATTCAAAAATCACGAGAGTCAAGCATCATCATTATTATTATTTTGTAAAATTTCTTCTAACTGCACCCTCCATGGTTAGATTGATGACATGAATACAGTTTCTCTGAATAGTTTAAATGAAATCCTGGCACAATATTTTTTTTTCTATGAAAATAAATCTTGTGAAAACAGTCAGGAGAGAAGGAAATGAATTTGCACTTTTAAATGCACTGGACACGTTTGGTAATTGTGCACAATCACTGTAGGCCTATGTTCTGTGCATTTCCAATCGATTGGCAGGTTATTTATATTAAAGGGATACGTTGCCTTGGATCGGGCGAGTTGGTCTATAAAAAGCATTTGTAGCCGTTTATTATAAAATGCATATGGTTAGAAAGACGTTATAAAAGTAGAATACAATGATCCACACAAATACGTCTCGAAATTGCGTGGTTTTCCTTGTACATCTTGAACAAACACGGTCGGCCATTTTGTGGAGTCAAATATTTGACTCCACAAAATGGCCGACTGAGTTAGTTCGCAAAGTAAAATGAAAACCACGCAATTTCAAGGCATTAATTTGTTTGGATTATTGTATTCTACTTTTATAACGTCTTTCTATTCTAACCATATGCATTTTATAACAAACGGTTACAAACGCTTTTTTTTACCAACTCGTCCGATCCATTTAGCCTGTATGCCTACATGTAGTTCTGCTCAAAATGTTTATTTTATTTTTGTCCTATAGCTAAAATTTTATTTGCAATTACATGTACATGTATTGTTATTGTACTTTGTGAAATGGCCGAATAAATAATAGTAATAATAATAAATAATAATAATAATAATAAATAATAATAATAATCAGGCAACGTTCCCTTTAATATGGGCGTATGTTTAAAGGCACTGAACACGTTTGGTAATTGTCAAAGACCAGTATTCTCACTTGGTGTATCCCAACATATGCTAAGCCTGTGAAAATTTGGGCTCAATTGGTCATCGTAGTTGCAAGAAAACGATGAAAGAAAAAACACCCTTGTTGTACAAATTTGTGTGCTTACAGATGCCTGAAAAAGGCTACTGGCCAGAATTCTTTTAATATTTTAGTGAGAAATTACCTCTTTCTCAAAAACTACCTTACTTCAGAGGGAGTCGTTTCTCACAATGTTTTTTACTATCAACAGCTCTCCGTTGCTTGTTACCAAGTAAGTTTTGATGCTAATATAAACTGCTCACAAAAAGTAAGGTGCCAGGCTGTCATCAACGCCTTCGGATCATCCATTCGTTACTGAACTTCTTGTATCAATAAAGTGTATTAAGATCAGTAAAGTTGTCTTGCTTGTTTGAATTACAGTGTCAATTTGATTGTTCACACAGTAACACAAAATTGCTAATTTTGGCACATTTGATTTGTGACTTTGCCTCATTGTTATTCGTGTAGCCAAATTCAGCAACATGTAATCATTGCAAATGTGGTATCATTTTAAAGAGGAACAGTTCAGCTTTGCATTGATATATACCATATACAAAGAGAGTATTTAATAATAACAAATATACTGGATTGAAAAAAGTTTCCTTACTTTTTGTGAGCAGATATTTTGAGTAATTACCAAATGTGTCCAGTGCCTTTAAACTATCCTCTACTTCCCTTGCTGTAATTCAATATTAAAAACGAAAATTTGAATCAATTTTTAATCAACTTTTCAAAATGTTTTCAGGACTAATTTCCTTCATCTTCAAGTAGTATTCCTTCCAAGAACCATCAAAAACAGCCACGCCCTCCGTGCCAGTAAGATACGCACCAAGGGCCAAGATGCAGGCTGAAACACCGGACCCACAGGATGCTGTAATTGGCTGTGACATGTCCAAACCTGCTGCTTCAAAAGTTTCCTTGAGTTGATCGGGGGATTTAAATTTTAATGTTCCATCTTTTTCTTCCATCATCTTCGGAAATGGGACATTGAATGAGTTGGGCATGTGACCAGACCCGACACCTATAGTTAGAGCAAAAAAAACAAAAAAACAAAAACCATTATTGAACATTATTTGGTATAATTGGATTTAATCCAAAGGTGACTTCTCTATATTCCGACACCCATATGTTCTGATAGCCCCTCATGATCTACATGTTAGGGTTAGGGGTTGGGTACGGTTAGGGTTAGGATCAGGAACGTTCCCTTGTAAGTGTGTCAGAACAAACAGGTGTCAGTACATAGGTGAGAGTCATCGCTGTTATGGGTTCATACTGATTGAGACTCAAAGGAAAGAGACAATGACTACTTGACTTGTTTAGAACTCTTTGGGTCATGTTCAGTCCAAGTAATGCTTTAGTACATGAGTGCATTGTAAGTTGTCACTAGAGGGCGGTATATAAGATGAGTGGTATACTCCAAACAATCACTGACAATAGTCTGAAACTTGGATCCAGATCTTAAGAAGTGTCTTGAAATTTGAAACTCTGTCATTTCCACCTTTTGGAGTTTATAAACTCAAAGGAGATTTGGGAACAGTCTCCTCTGTGCCAGAGAAGTAGATGAAAGAGCATGATTTCTTTATAGGCCTATCAGATTAAAATTACAGCCTAACTGGTAATGAAAATTTTCTTTAAGATCACAGATTTACATAAAACTTACACGGTCTAATGATGATGATAGTAGAAAACAGCCCTAGAAATATTTCTGTCTGAAATGCCATATTTGATGAGAAATAAATAAAAATGTGTAATCGGTTTTTCACTATTTTCTCGTGACCCAGATGGCCGATCGATCTCAAACTTCTACAGGTTTGACAGTTTATGTATATGGTGGATTATATAAAGTGCTTACACTGCCAGCAACTGTTTTGTTAGCAAAAAACAATTCTGTAATGTTCCTTTAAAGTCTGAAATTTACCATCCCTGATAGGTGTGCAACCAATCAAATGATCCAGGATTACAGGATCCATTAATGGGTAGAATGAATCAATACATAAAACTTAAATTTTACTTAAAATTTCAAAAAACGTTAAACGTGTAGACATGGTGGTAGAGAGCAAAATGTTAAAAGAAAATGAAAAAAATGGAAGCAGAGGGTTTCATGAGCCAGACTTCAGAATGTGCACTAAATTTGTTTATGTCATCTGGAAAAATCTTCATAGGACTTGGGGAAAGTGAGTCGGAGCTGTGATGAAAATGAAATTACAAAATAATCCTGATCCTTGCCACATGTCAAATAATTGAAAGATGAAAGAAAAGAGCAACAGGGTATCAGAGACGAATGCAAATTACGCAGGGATGGCTGAGTGGTTAAAATCACGGTTTATGGTATTCCAAAACTCCTCCCATGGCAACAATGAATTGAAATTTGAGGGGATGATACAGATTTTTTGAGAGAGGAGAGGCATGGTGGCCCATTACACCATGTAGGTAGAAAATACCTTCTCTTGGCTCTGGTTGGGTGCCTTTAAATCTTTCCTCCACCCTAGCATCCACCACCTGAAACTTCCTCTCTTCCAAATTTCTCTCAACATCTGCAAAGCTCTTGAATAAATCTGCTTTGAATGAAGGTTGGAACACACACCGTTCAGTTAGAGAGATTTCATCAGTTATTTCACGTCCCTCCTTCATCCAGAGGGGGAGCCCTCCATCCATGATGGATATTTTAGAGTGTCCAAAGACGCGGAACATCCACCAGGCACGAGGTGCTGAGAAGGCTCCAAACTTGGCGTTATTTTCATAAACTACCACATGAGTCTCATTACCGATTCCAAGGTTTCCGACATACTCGGAAAAGAAA
Source organism: Plazaster borealis (assembly GCA_021014325.1). Taxonomy (NCBI): domain Eukaryota; kingdom Metazoa; phylum Echinodermata; class Asteroidea; order Forcipulatida; family Labidiasteridae; genus Plazaster; species Plazaster borealis. The sequence goes on from CM037475.1 coordinate 10,976,350, forward strand.
TCTGCTGTGGGAAGGGTGTGTGTGAGCTTCGGCGTTCCTTCACTAGGTCTGGAGCATTTATCGATGTCAAAGAACTGGGCACCTGAGAGGTGTTTTTGTAGGTACTCTTCCTGCTGGTCCCGTTTGGCTACCGGAAGATGCCAAGAAGCATCCAGGATGCGGAGATTTTTCATATTAGAGAGGATCTGCTCCGAAACCCACTCAGTGGATACTAAAGTTGATACCTTTTTCATCTTGAGGAAGTCTGAGAAAGAAAAGTTTCATCTATCAGTTCATTTAACTTAATCCTAAAAAAGTCTCCAGTAAAGAATTCCAAGCATTTTCAATGGAACATCAATAGAAAACTTACATTATGAAACCATTCTTTGCAGCAGGTACTCACAACAATTTTCATTGGTTGTAATTTACTTGAAACAATTTAAATTATTTAGGTATGTGTCATCTCTTTTCTCAAGTCAAAGATTAAAGCAGCATCTAAGCAGTTGTCAGGTTGGTGTAGTGGTATCTTTCCTTGCCTTCAACCTCTAGGTTCAAATCCCAGCGGGGCACTATGTGGAATGGGTTTTCAGTCCGTACCTGATTGTGGGGGTTTTCCCTGGAATAATTTTCTGGGGTCTCCTCCCACATCTAAAACCATCCTACCTCCATGCTAAAACTGAAACTTCCTTCTTTGTCTTCTCTCCATGGGGTTTTTGGCTAGTACAGTGATTATATACTTCGCTTTTCTGAGAGTGAGAGTCCTTGGCTTCACAACCATAATTAAAAAGTGAAATGAAATGCATCTATGTAACATGCATTCAGTACTTGTAAAGTTTACTATTACAGTGAACTTGAAAGATCAAACATGGTCGATCCTAACTTCAGACCTGAAATGTAGTCACTGAAAGCGTAGACACTTCACAGTCACACACTTCACAGAAAACAGTTAGTTTATAAATGCAAATGGGGGTCCTATAACTATCATTCTATGAATGAGGTTCATTCGCTAGCGAGACGATAGCGGAATTAACCTCATAGTTCTAGGAGTAGAGTCCAACAACATGGTCCGTGATTTAATTAGTGATCAAATTCAAGCCACGTCCACCTTTAAAATTTAACATTAGTATTTGGCTTACAAAAAAGGATCAGCAGGAGTAAGTTTTCGTTTCCAGTAGTGGTGGGTGTTGGGAGTATACCAGTCATCTTATATACCGCCCTCTAGTGACAACTCACAATGTATAATGCCACTCATGTACTAATACATTACTTGGACTGAACATGACCCAAAGAGTTCTAAACAAGTAGTACTGGGAGGATGGCCAGAGAACAGAGATGAAGTTCCAGTGTGTATCCGTGAGTACTTTGGATTTCGAGATGAGATCACAGTACAAGATGGCACAATGTATAAAGGAATGCGAGCCATCATACCCAAATCAATGCAGAGCCTGATGCTGATGCGAGTTCACTCCAGTCATCTCGGTGTAGAAGCTTGCCTCCGTAGGGCTAGAGAAGTGTTGTATTGGCCAGGGATGACAAGTCAGATAAAAGATAGAGTCAGTCAATGCGATGCCTGTAACGAGTTCCTCAACAAACAGCAGAAGGAACCGATGATGTCTTACGAGATACCGGAATGTGGATGGAGTATAGTCAGTCAGGATCTTTTTCACTACAGACATACTGACTACCTGATAACCGTAGATCACTACAGCGATTTCTGGGAACTTGACAAGCTAACAGATACACGAGCAGAAACCATCATCGAACTTACAAAACAAAATTTTTCCAGACATGGCATACCACAGAAGGTTATCACAGACAATGGTCCTCAGTTCATAGCCGCAGATTACGAGGAATTCAGTAGAGAGTGGGAGTTTGAGCACAAAACATCCTCACCATACCACAGTCAGAGCAATGGAAAAGCAGAATCAGCCGTCAAAATTGCGAAAAACATCATCAAGAAGGTGACAAAGGCAAAACAGGATCTACATCTTGCGATTCTAGACTGGCGTAACACACCCGCTGCAAATGGTAGCAGTCCGGTACAGAAACTCATGTCTCGACGAACACGTACCCTACTGCCGACAACAGAGGTCTTTCTTCAACCGAAAGTTATCACAGGTGTACCAGAGACCATTAGACACCAGAAACAGAGAGCCAAACAACAGTATGACAAAACCGCTAAACCCCTACCTCAGCTGCAAATTGGACAGCCAATAAGATTGCAGCCAAACAACCACAACATCCAGTGGAAACAGGGCAGATGCGTCGACAGTGATGGATCACGTTCATATCTCATTGAACTAGATAATGGACAAGTGCTAAGACGTAACCGTAAACATCTACGCGCATCTACTCTTCCTTCAGAGGTGACCAACTCGAGTGGAGCAACAGTTCAACCGCCAGCAGTTTCTACTTCGAATGGTCCACAGGATGAACCAGTGAATGCTAAGATGGACAAATCAAAAAGTCCAACTAACCCAGCAGAGATTCCACCGAGCCCTGGCAAGAGTTCAGTGAAATCCACTCGTACTAGTAGGGTTTTCAGCTCCCCACTGCAAAGTGAAGACACGCACGCACGCAGACCACTTCATTGAGCAGAAAATACCATGTTTTCAACTCATTGAAAAAGAAGTAAAACATTATTCAATTGCGAAAATTTTTATACGAACGGAACGCTTGAGATCTCAGCTTTACGATCATGTACACAAACGTATAGAAATGCCGATACCATAGCCCTGAGAAATTCATGAATGAACGGCCGTTGCTCCGCCCAGCTTTACCGAACACACGCCGAAGCTACACGAGACGCACTTTTCGGGCCGGTTTTTTTGCAAAATCCAGCGCTCGGCCAACTTCGACCGCCGATTCGCGAAAATTGACGTCACTGTCGGATTGGACGGGTTTCCCAACCTTGCCCCTGATGCCTCATTGACACATGAGCGTTTACTCGATGTCAACAAGTACTACAGAAGCCGAGATACGATTGCGTGAAGGGAAATTGACAAAAAATTTCCAGGTTCCGTCCAATTTCGACACCAAATACATCGTTTTGATTTTTCGAGTGAGTATATTTCAGTTCTATGATATATTAGGCAGAACATATCCCAAGGATTAATTAATTGGGTGCAGTATAACGCCCGGAGAGCGATTTTAGTTGCCCAGGTTTTGTCATGAAATGTACAAACTTTCATGTGTTCGCGGATGCTCCGTCGTTAACGATACCTACGTGTTTCAATGGGCTCAGTTTATTGCCGGTGATAACGGCGTTTTCTATATTCAATGAATAAATAATCCTTCAAATACAAAGTAGTATTTAATTATTTATTGAATTGTTACCTAAAAGCGGTATATTTAATATTTTTTAATAACAATTTATAATAACTATTTAGTAACACTGGCCATCCCCACCATGAAATAAATGGTACCGCCCAACCATGTGTATACCTAAGCGGTCACATGGGTCTAGCTGGGTTAGTCCACTTATCCACATAGGGGTGTGTTTACATAAAAGAGGGGAGGTAGTATTATTGAATGGTGCAGGTTCAATTTAATTTTAAAATGTATTTATAATTTTCTTTTTATAATTATTGCGCTTTTATTTCAAATATTGGATTTAATATTAATTGAAAAGCAACTATTTTTGTTTTTAGCTGTTGCAAAATTATTAATTGAGGCCAAACTTGACAAAAAAGTGAGGGGTTTTCAGTAGGCCTTTCGTTCTCATTTGTAGTTAATTAATTTAATTATTTCTTTCAACAATTATTTTTTCAGATCATCTTGAAAATATGGCAGATGAAGATGGAGATGACGTGTGTCTTCTTGGTCCGTTTTCCAAAGAATGTGGGTTGACTATGCTAGACCTAACCAACCCGGTTGCGTGGAAGGTCTTCACCATCAAGATTGGTCTAGTACTTGAACTGATAGACAACATTCCTTCACACAATCCAAAAGAAGCTCGTGATCTACTGCTTGCACTGACTCATCCAGATTCTGCCATTCATAGATCAAAACCTGAAAGCCTCAGACAGAAGATTGCCAAAGCTGTGAAGAAGAGGAAGGACATCAAACGCAACAAGCCTTCGTCTCTTCTAACCTTTCTAAATGAAGAGTTTGTCCCTCCTGTTACTCCGCCACCTCCTCCCCCACCCCCACCCCCTGTTAAAAGAACATATACAGAGCTAGAGCAAGACAATGAGGATTGTAAAAAAGAACTTCAACATGCAGATGAAGAATGCAAACAGGTTCAAGAACAACTAGCATTAGCAGTGGAGAAGTCCAATAAACTGAATCAGGAGTTAGAAAAAGTTGTTAGAGAACATAACAATGCTCTGGCTGCCAATGCAAAGGACTGTAAGAAACTCACACGGGAGAATATTAAGCTGCAGAAAAGCTTTGATACAACGTCGAGTGAAGTTGATACTGTAAATATAAGAGTACACACACTGCGAGAAAAGATGGAACAAAAGTCGGCCTGTATCAGAGCCCTAAGGCAACAAATTACACGAGATGGTGTCAAAGATGAAAAAAGAGTGAAGCGTATAAAAGAATTGGAAGATGCAAACACAGCGATACAGAAACAGGTGACAGAAAAAGATGAACACATACAGGTGAACACAGACCTGCTAGAATCAGCTCGGAGAGATCGACGCGCAGTCATGAAAAACCTCAGTCAGGCGAAAATAAGGGCCGAGCAATCTAAGTGTGATTTAGTCAAAGAAAATCAAGCTAAGATCCAGGAAATGCAAGATAAATCAAAAGAAAATAATGAACACATCCTGGAGTTGCAACAACTCAATGTTTTGCTTGAGGCTGACTTGATAAAGACTTTTGAGAATGGAAGATTTGTAAACGAGATGCGAGAAACTATAATGATCTTGTTGACTGAGTGCAACGTCAGCATGTCAAAAGTGGGAAAGGTCGTTTCAACTGTCTGCAAAAATTTGCTGGGTAAATTACCAGAGAGACTCCCATCAAATGGCACACTGCACAGAATACTTAATGAAGCTAAATTTGTCGCCCAGACGCAGATATACCAGTGCTTGGAGGAGGGGGGCGATCCGTCTAACTTAACCGGAAATACCCTGCATTCGGATGCCACAACAAAGTTCCACCATCATTATCAGGGCTTCCAGACAACCCTGAGAGATGGAAAACAAATGACATTAGGGATGGTTGAAGTTGGTTCTGGTGACGCCAACACATACATGGAGGCTTTTAAATCCGTAATCGGTGACATTGCAGAAGCTGTTACTGGTACAAATAGCGATAAAGCTCAAAGCATTGCAAATCTTGTCACCTCCCTAAAAAACACAATGGGTGATCAAGGGCCCACTAACCCACAATTCAACTCACAGGTTAAAGAGTTCCGGGAACAGCTGCTTCCCAAGGTTGTTGATAAATGGGAGTCATTGGATACAAAGTCTCAGGAAGCAATTGCCGATATGGGCAATTATTTTTGCAAAATGCATCTGTTAGTCAATTTCGCCACCGAGTCTGACAAAGTGCTCAAAATCAACGAAGCAGACATCATCGCAGCAGGCAAAAACCCCTATGCATTTGGGTCAGAGAGTGGTGCTGCAAGACTCATCCGTACAACTGCAAAGGCATTGACTGAGCATGGTTGTGACATGTCCGGAGTTTCATCTCATTGGCTGAGATATCTTGAAGAATTATCAATTAACAATTATCTTGTGTCATACAGAGCCAACCGCTTTAACATTCTTTTTTATGATGCAGCTGCCACATATTTTCATAGGCACCACATTTTTGATTTTATCTCTTCCCTGCCAGACCCCAACAATCTATTGAAAGCTGTTCTTTACGATGTTCAGCAGAAGATTTACTTGTCCCATATACGAGCTCTCGGGATGGTGGATAAGGTGATCACAGGACCATTCTGGCGTTTAGTCGAAGGCACCTCCAGCATCTTGGATTTGAATGGGCCACTTCTACACATGTTAGAAACTCTGAAAAAATGGTCAGTAGATGCTACGCCACTTTTAGAACAAGAACCGCTGTTTCATGATGTGGATATCCATAAAGACCCAATGTATGATGAACTCTTTGCAGACCAGCAAGATGCCGACTTCGACACATACACCCAAGTTGCACTTGAAATGGTACTGACAGGGATTGTTTTAATTCTTGAGCGACAAGCAAAAGACCAGCTCGAGGGTGGAAAGTACTTTAACCCAACCCCAACTCTGCAAGAATCTGCCAAGAATGTGCCAACCACCAACACAGTGTCGGAGCGAGATTTCGCCATTTTAGATATATTGGTCAGACTTAAGCCAGCTGCATCGTGCCATGCATATGAAATTTATATTCTATGGCTTAACAATAAACCAAGCGAGTGGCTCAACCAAATGGATCCTGTAGAGAAGAGTGCTCTCTTGGATAAGGCCAGGCATCGCTACGGCTCAATAAGAGCACAGTACCTAGAAAGGAAGGAGAAACTAAAACAACAACACTTAGAATCCCTAAGGGCAAAACAGTCCAAAAAAGACAAACAAGAGCATCGAAGTATAGTTAATAAAGTTGCGGCAACTGATGCCATAGTTGAGTTTGGTGGAGTTTGGAAGTTGGATGAGGTAGAAAGAAAATTGGAGTCACTGAGTACACAAAAAAGAAAGGCTGCACTAATTGCCCAACTCAAGTACCACAAGAAGGTCCTAAACTCCAAAGGAGACCATAAATTGTTTAATAAATCTAGGCACGGTGTAGACTTTCAAGAGGAAACGTTGATAGATAATTTAAAAACTGTGTTAGAACTAAACGAAATTACAACTGAAACTGTTCAAGAAGGTACCATTGCCAACCTTCAATATCATACTCAAGAAAAATCAAAATCAAATGTCCAACAGAGTAAAATCAATCTGCATGAAAAACTAGCAACACAGAGAAAACAATTAAAAGCAAAGCAACAACAGACATTGCTTCCCCAATTATGTGAAGAGCCACACACACTAGTAGGAAAGAATGTCACACACAGGACGAGAGAGGATGATGGCACTGTAGAATGGTTCAGTGCAAAAGTAACAGATATGGGTGCTAAAAAAGCAAATGTTCTCAACACAGTGTATACTATAGTCTATGATGATTTCCAAGAAGATACATATTATTTCCCATTATTAATGGATCTTAAGAAGGGGGATCTGATCATCAAGAATTGATGCTAAATTATGATACTTCATGAAACATTGCATTGTAAATTAAAGGTGTATTAACTAAAATGTGTACCGTTTTAAATTTTGATTTAATGTTTTCCTCCCAAGCTGCCATGGTTAGGATGTATTTGTATTTCACTAACATGGTATCTATATCATCTATGGAGGAAAACAATAAATTAAAAAAAAGGAAAAAAATAGTCACACAATTACATGCATCAAATTCTGGCAGCTTTGAATGATTTTTTTTTTTAATCTAAAAAATTACATTAAAATATGCATTTTCTCCGAAAATTGGGTCAGTGATCTGATCTTGATCTTGATTAAATAATTGATAGGCTCCAACTGGAGCAAAACTCAATGCGAGATTAGAGATTGAGATGGGGATTAGTTGTGAGTCTGGGATACTGGTGGTGGAGTACGGTAGCTGGTTCCAGTCTCTTGCCGTGCTTGGGAAAAATTACTTCTGGTGGCAGTTGGTCTTGGATGACAGTATTTGGAGGGAGAGTGGATTGTGAAACTATTAACTCTGGTTCATCTACACATGGTTTCCATGGCAACTGGGGAGGAAAACATTACACTACAAGAGTTAATAGTTTGTATTTATTGAATGTATGCTACATACAGCCTCTTCTGAAAGTTTGGTGATGATATCTTTGAAAATGTAAGAATTATATGCAAATGCGTGTTTTCTTTTAAAATTGGGTCGTCAATCTTCATACAGTTTCCATGGCAACTGGGAGGAAAACATTACACAACAAGAGTTATTAGTTTGAAATTATTGAATGCATGTTACATACAGCCTCTATTGAAAGTTTGGTGATGATACCTTTAGAACTGTAAGAATTATTCACAAATGCGTGATTTTCATTGATTTTCTGTGAAAATAGGGTCGTTGACCTTCATACGGTTTCCATGGCAACTGGGGAGGAAAATCTCGCACAACAACAATTTTTTTAATTTATTTATTTGATCCACATTAATATCAACATATTCTGAAAATTTGGTTTGGAAATCTTAATAAATGTTGAAATGGTGTTGAAAACAGTGTTTTCTATTGTCTTATTTAGGCTAATTTGGTATCAAAGGCCCAATAGATAATATACTGTGATTACGTCCTCATCCTAAAGACCATATTACGATATTAAAAATGGTGTAAGTCAAAAAGTACTTCACCTATTGATTCCATTTAAAAAGTGTTTTAATGTATTCTGCATTCCCTTTAATTTGACACCAAAATCAGCACCCTACTCCATTGATAAAATTTTGACCTGAAAACCCTAGTACTAGATCAAACATCAAACCACCATCCAAATACAAGGACTTTATCCTTAAGTAGTTTGTCACATGACAATGGACACTAAATACTGTCATGAGCTAAAGAGAAGAAGAAGAAGAAAAAAACAATTCCTGAATCAAATATGAGTTTTACATTACTCAACTTTTACTTGAACTTCTGGAGATAAACATTTCAATATTAAACATTTGTCTTAAAAAAGAAAGGAGATGTTGGGAGTATACCAGTCATCTTATATACCGCCCTCTAGTGACAACTCACAATGTATAATGCCACTCATGTACTAATACATTACTTGGACTGAACATGACCCAAAGAGTTCTAAACAAGTCAAAGTAGTCATTGTCTCTTTCCTTTGAGTCTCAATCATTATGAACCCATAACAGTGGGCAATAATCAAAATTCCATTTCTCTTTCTAAACACCAGTTTTCTTTTTCTTTTAGTTCACTTACAATTCTCTTACATACACTGTATGAATGATAAAGCCAGTGTAGACTGCCAGAAAACAATACTGCACTACTAAACTATTCTACCGCCATGGCTCTACAGTACACATTACTAAAAAAAACAGTCTATGATCGTATTCATTTCCGTATTGTACGCGCCCCGGCCCTCCGAGTCGAGTGAGAGTGTGGTCCAACTTGTTTGTCTGGCTGGCTAGCTGTTCTGTCGAGTTTTGTTGTCTGACGGACCGGACGAGTTGTCTGACGGACGAGTTGTCTGAACTCCGTTCGTTTAAGTTCCAGGTACCAGACTAGCCCTGGTAGGACGGCAGTGCTACTGTTTGAAAGGAGGAGTCCAACCTGGGCTAGGTACTAGACCAGCCTTCTGCAGCACTGATTTTCACAAAAATTCGCGTTGACTGACCAGAGTCCGCGAATTTCTTTGTAAAAAGTAGTCTTGAATCCCCCATTGACCAGAAGGTAAGAACTAATTGGTATTGTTTGACAACCCACGCCTGGTTTGAAATATTTAGGAACGTCAAATTACGGTATTTGTGTCGTACAATTTGTTTCGTGCAAACCCGGAAGTTGGGCACAAAGTCTGAGGAGAGAGACGCGTGCATAGCTCATTGGAACTGCTCATTGAAAAACATTCATCATTCAGTAGTGAAGACGGAAGTGACCACACCCACCTTTGACTACAAAACACTTGTTGTTCAAGCCCTTATTTATATATAATATATAATGTAAAGAACAGGAACAATAGGCAGACAAAGCATTAAGATAATGTAAATGCAAGGGTGTTAAAATAGAACTGAAAATAATTTAGTAAAATATAGAAATAAAACAATTATTTAATGTTAACCCTTGCCTTGGAATGGCCTGAGCTGAGTCCCTTCAATCTTAGACTAGAGTGTAGACCCAGGAACCAGTGCGCTGTAGTCCTCTTTTTGAAATTTTGACTTTAGTTTGATGGTCGGCGAAGTCAAAATTTCAAAAAGATTAGTATAATAGTGCCCTGGTTACCATGGTTAATGTCAAGGAAGGGTGTCTATATTATCACTAGACTATATATATATCCACTTGCCAAAGTGAAGGACCGGGGTGGTGGTCACGGTGGTAGACCCGTATAACAGTTGCTTATCACAGGATCAGGCATTCCAATCTTATCCAAGTCCTAACAATTTGGTGTGGAGTGACATAGGAGAAGAGGATATGGGAGGATTGAGGGCACCTGTTGATAGCCAAACTGCCTAGTCCGTTTATAAATAATAAGACAATATGCGGCTAGCAACCAGTAGAGAATGGAGAAAGATGCTCTTATTATGTACCCCTAAGCTTTACTTGAGTGGTGCTTGATGATATTTTTCTTTAATCAGTGCGACTGATTGGATCTTTAAGATAATAATAATTACTATTTTAGATTCAGCATACAGTTTGATACAATGACAATTTTCACTCACATTCAAGTTTTCAGAGATGGCTTGAACATGTGAAGAAATACTAACAATCAATGTTAATATTGATCCACTTAGATTAAAATTATTGGAAAGAGAGTAAGGCCTATAATGCCATATTGGCAATATTGCCCAGCTTGAAAGTCAATTAAATGAACATTGTATTCTGTCACCTTCAAACATACACCTTAATAAAATATGGTAGAATCCTACATCGGACTGCCACTGTTTCTGCAGATCAAAATTGTAATCTTATTGAATATACCGGTAGGTGAATAAGATTCAGTTACTATGACTGGTAATAATGAGTGAAAAATTGCACTTTTCCCCTTTTTATTGTTTTAGGTACTAGAATTTCACCAGATTGCTGAGTGACACGCTGTTGAACATGGCCACTAACGAAAAGTTTAACTTCGAACTTGGGCCCATCACTTGCCATGCATGGAACAAGGATCGTACCCGTAAGTACAGTTTAGGTCCAGCAGTCTTGTATAAGTACCATTAGTGATTTGAGTGGGATCTCAAGAAATATCTAAAAACATTCCTATTCAATGGTTGATTGCTAAGGACCAACTGGTCTTTCCCATTATTAGTGCCTTTATTTATTCGCTTATTGTACTGCTGTCTTGTAAAGCGCTGTGGTACCCAGTGTAAGAGTGCTCTATAAATGCCCATTATTGTTATTACTATTTTAAACCAAGTTGCTAGAAGAGTTGGAGGGACACATATGGCAAGCCATATGCCCAATAATTCGATAAACACTGTTTATCACCGATAAACACTGTTTTTCGCCGATAAACACTGTTTTTCGACCGATAAACACTGTTTTTCGAGAAAAACTATGTTTATCACTTGATAAACACAGTTTATCTTGATAAACACTGTTTTTCGCCGATAAACATAGTTTTTCGCCAATAAACAGAGTTTATCGCGAAAAAACTCTGTTTATCGACTGATAAACACTGTTTTTCGATAAACATAGTTTTTCGATAAACATGGTTATTCGTACACCGTCTAAAGAGGGCGCCATAGTGCCCGCTCTTGCAGAGCTGTGCGCTCTTGTCAATGCAGCTGGTATACACGTGTACCTGCGAGGTATATACCGCGCCGGGTGTAACTATTTCTATGTCACATGCGAAATAGTTGAAATTGATCAGTTTATAACATTAATTTTCCCCGTGTTGTCTTAATTGTCTACAACTTCAATGGTTTGCAAACCATGAAGTTACTGTTACATGCACTACTCTTGGCGGCTTTATCGAAGCCTTTAGTTGCCCCCACTACCAAATAGAGTCGAACGGGCTGCAAATCCTACCCTGTTACCCCTTTTTTCATCCTGTTTCATGTTTGCTTCGAGCTTTCGAGAGGTAAAAATCGTTAACAGATTTTACCAGCATCCCTAAAACGCAGACTAAGTAATATAATCATATGGATATGAAATTTATTTCCTTACACATCCAACACAACGGCGTACAAGCGCTAATAACAGGATGAATAACGTTAGGTAAGAAATGTTGTTTTAGATGTGGGAGGACGGAAAACCCGAAACGGGGAACTGTGGAAACCCATATTTGCCATATTTGATGAGAAATAAATAAAACTAATTTCCGATTGGAGTTTATCGCTCATGAGCTTGTTATTCATGCATTGTATAACACATGCAAATGTGTGATCGGTTTTTCACTCGTCTCGTGACCCAGATGGCCGATCGATCTCAAACTTCTACAGGTTTGTCAGTTTATGTATATGGTGGATTATATAAAGTGCTTACACTGCCAGCAACGGGTTTGTTAGCAAAAACCAATTCTGTAATGTTCCTTTAATTTCATGAAATAGGACACACTGTCACCGTGTCGACAACAAACTCTCCAATAATTTGAGCGCAAATCTGCAGGACAGCGCCCTCCCGAGGCAGACTTTATAACCATGTTTATCGAAAAACTATGTTTATCGAATGATAAACACTGTTTATCGAATGATAAACACTGTTTATCGAATTATTGAGCATTTGGCGTCGGCGAAAAACTGTGTTTATCAAGTGATAAACAGAGTTTATCGAATTATTGAGCACTTGGCGTCGGCGAAAAACTGTGTTTATCGAAAAACTATGTTTATCAAAAAACTGTGTTTATCAAGTGATAAACAGAGTTTATCGAAAAACTCTGTTTATCGACCGATAAACACAGTTTTTCGAAAAACTATGTTTATCAGTTGATAAACAGTGTTTATCGAAAAACTCTGTTTATCACTGCGAAAAACTCTGTTTATCAAGCGATAAACAGAGTTTTTCGATGAACAGTGTTTATCAGTTGATAAACAATGTTTATCTCGATAAACTCTGTTTATCGGCAAAAAACTATGTTTATCGGCGAAAAACAGTGTTTATCAAGATAAACTGTGTTTATCAAGTGATAAACATAGTTTTTCTCGAAAAACAGGGTTATCGGTCGAAAAACAGTGTTTATCGGTCGAAAAACAGTGTTTATCGGCGAAAAACAGTGTTTATCGGTGATAAACACTGTTTATCGAATTATTGGGCATATGGCTTGCCATAGACACAACATTTCCTTGAGTTTCATGTAGTATCATGCAGTTGGCGTTCAGCTGTGATTTTCCATGGATAGTAGTTTTCTTTGACCGATAAAATCCCCTACTATCTTATGAGGAAACTGTTATTCAATAAGTTTTCAATCCTAGATTTGTTTAATATTTTAACCATACTTTTTGCTTAGACTTAAGGTACTGTTTTGGGTTTGGTTAAAAAAAAAATTCCTTTTAAACATAGAACTTACTTCCATTTGTTCTTGTTTCTAGAAATTGCCATCTCCCCAAACAGCCATGAGGTAAACATCTTTGCCAAGAAGGGAGCCACGTACGAGAAACTGCACACTCTGAGTGAGGTTTGTATCATGTACTTATTTCATTGTTTAAAGGCACTGAACACGTTTGGTAATTCTCAAAGACCAGTGTTCTCACTTGGTGTATCCCAACATATGCATAAAATAGCAAGCCTGTGAAAATTTGGGCTCAATTGGTCATCAAAGTTGCAAGAAAATGATGAAAGAAAAAACACCCTTGTTGTACAATTTGTGTGCTTTCAGATAGGAATAAAACTTCTTGCAAGAAGTTTTTTATTATTTTAGTTAGAAATGACCTCTTTCTCAAAAACTACGTTACTTCAGAGGGAGTCGTTTCCTACAATGTTTTATACTATCAACGTGTACGAATACCTTTAAAATTAAAGAATACCCAAAGAATGTTTAGTTACAGAGGTACAAAACTATTGAATGAGCTTCCATCTACTGTTGTTAGAAAACCAACCTGGCATAAACTCACTCAGATCAGAATTTAAAATAAACTTGTCTTCTTGGTTTGTTTAAATTATGTGCAAACCTCATGTCCTCAAGTATTTGTTGTTCTTGTTGTTTATTTACTTTTTGTAATATTGTATTATTGTAATATTGTATGTTTTTAGTGGTTTGACTGGGCATCAGTGGAAATTAGCTTTCATTCTGAGCTGATTTTACCCACTATAAATGTTTTATACTATCAACAGCTCTCTGTTGCTTGTTACCAAGTCAGTTATTATGCTAATATATATTTTGAGTAATTACCAAACGTGTACAGTGCCTTTAAGTAAAATATTGTTTAAAGGAGCTACCGTAGAATCAATGCCACTTATTTAGTTGATAATGTTTCGCTCTGTGAAACAATCCTTTATTTAAATCTCTTTGTTAAACACCCACCACTCTTGTGACGGCTTTGAAGTGGCCCTGTTGTCTTACCAAGGAAAGAAAATGAATAATAGTTGCAGTTGTTTTGTTTCTCTCTGTATTCAGCACACTCAGCGAGTGACAAGCATCGACTGGGCACCCAATGGCAATCGCATTGTGACGTGTGGCACGGTAAGGTTTTTTTGTTTATTTAATTTTTTATGGAAGTTGCCCATCACAAGGCACAAAAGGCCACTCAAGGTGTGGGCTACAAAAGGGATAGAAAAAGAAAGTGTAGAGAATTAAGTTAAAAGAAACCCACTCACATTAAGCTTGAACTGGGACAAATTATTTTCAGTTTCGTTACAATGATTTGAGTGGAAGAAAAACAAGATGGCCGCACCACGCTTGGTCTTTTTTGTCAGGTTCCCTGTATACTCATTGATGATAATAGTTCAAATTCTCATTTCATATAAAGGAACCAGCCTTTTCCTTTCAGCCTTGATTTTGTAGCATTGATTTGAGTTGGAGGGAAACAATATGGCTGTACCATTGATATAGATCAATAATGCTTCCTTTTGGTATTCAGTTTTTTTGGCCAGTTTTGTTTGTTTCTTTCTTTATTGCCTTTAATGTGTTAAATCTTCTACTATCTATGTGTTTGGCAGGACCGTAATGCCTACGTATGGACCCTGAATGGCAGTGACGGCTGGAAACCAACCCTTGTCATTCTGCGTATCAACCGCGCTGCTACCTGTGTCAAGTGGTCTCCTAAAGGTAACCACAAAAAGAGAGCTGTCTACCAGACAATGTCCACATTTGTTTTTACGACCATAGTGCACGTTATCTGTATGGCACAGTCAATCTGGAGTTAATTAAAAGGACTGAGTGCGAACCTCTGCAACGTACATTTATTTTCTTTTTGTAAAAAAAAGCAAAAAGATTTCATGCAAACAGTACCAAACATTGAGAACATTTTACTGCAAACAATATTATAACCAAAAATATTGTTTTGGAAAGATTTTACAACATGAACAAAAATTAAATAAACTTTTGGAACTATGCATACCCATCATTGCATTTCTAAGATGACATCACATCAGTTAAAAAAACCCATTTCTTCATGTTCAAGTAAAAATGAAAACACAACGTTTGGATGTTGAAACCTTTAAGTGTTTATTTAAATCTCTTGAAGGTAACTATTTCAAATGTGAAATCACATCAGTGTGTTGCATTCTTTCATCTCACTCACAGAGTGTGACCCCCGAACTCTCCGTTCGGAGAAAGGTTGCTCTGTTTTCATAATATAATCATTTGTTACTCAACAGAGAACAAGTTTGCTGTGGGTAGCGGAGCTCGACTGATCTCCGTCTGCTACTTTGAGCAGGAGAATGACTGGTAAGTTCTCAAACAATTTCTGAGTAGTGTGTGGTACAGTTTTTACATAGTATGTTTCCTGATTCCTATCCGTAGATGCATCAATCATTCTTTATTCTCATCACACTTTACCCACCTAATAAAAATCCGTTTGCAAATCGGAGTCCATAGACTTTTTCGCAAATACTCGGTACGTGCTCATTTGCCGTGGGAAAAGGTGCATGCTGTATAGTAGTGACAAATTTTAGTCGCCAACTAGACCAGCATGCACCTCATTCCACGGCTAACGCATGCGCACGGAGTATTTGCAAAGTAGTCTATGCACCCCACAAAAATATGCCTATACTACACCCCTGTATGGAAGTGACATGAACACTATCCCGTAAACTGAATGCAAGTTCTCAATGTCTTATTGATGTAGGTGGGTAAGCAAGCACATCAAGAAACCTGTTCGCTCAACCGTGACAAGCCTTGACTGGCATCCCAACAACTACCTGCTGGCTGCCGGCTCGTCCGACTTCAAAGCAAGGTAAAATTTCCGAATTTACAAGAATTCTAAATCAACCGTCATGCTTTCCACACATCAGCTGGAGTTTGATGGATTCTGTAACCTACAATCAAACCAACTTCACTTGGTGTTGAGGTGTAATGTTGAATATCTCAATAAAAGAAAGCATGCCTGGGATTTTTTCAAAATGTTTTCCTAATATCTGGATTACTTTCCATAGATCTCCTTCTGCTTAAAAATGTCTTTCAAAATTCAATCTGATCGCCAAGAGATGAAAGACATAGCCCTCTTGTGTCCAAACCTCTAGTTTTCTATTTGTGATGATGTCAAGTAAACCCACTAAAAAGCTCGCAGAAGCTAGTACAAGTTGTGCCAGGGTCATGTTATGGGAAGAAAGGCTTGCCAATCTCACACCAACCACCTCGATGGCTTTAAGTGCAACGGAGGATTTCTATTTGTGATGATGTCAAGTAAACCCACTAAAAAGCTTGCAGAAGCTAGTACAAGTTGTGCCAGGGTCATGTTATGGGAAGAAAGGCATGCCAATCTCCCACCAACCACCACGATGGCTTTAAGTGCAACGGAGGACTTCCCACCTGGAGCTGACTCAAGCTGGGCTGAATGGAAATGCACAAACAGACTCAAGACTGGTACAGGACGTTGTAAAGTGACCCTTCACCAGTGGGGTTATCAGGGACAGTCAAGATGTCACCTGTGGATGTGGTATTGAACCACAAACCATGGAACACTGGCTAAGCTGCCCTCAACTGGAGCAACCATGCACAGCTGAAGAACTCGCAACTTTTAATGATAGTGCTATTAGCAATGCGTTCGGTTGTGGGTGGACAGGATAAGAAAAAGATTAAAATGTCACACCTTCCAAACTTTTGAGATTCATCGCTAGACCAAGAAGAAAATGGCCCCTTTTTAAAAATGATTTTCCATTAATCTACAGTCACACCCAAGCAAAGAGTATAGTAAAATGCCAAGGAGTACTATTTAAAAAAAAAATAGTTAATGGCATGATGCTTTGACCCTAGCAGATTCTTTCTCGAAGGCTAAATGATAACACAACGAATAAACAAGTATACTGGTGTAACAGAAGCAGTCAAGAGAAAAGAAATGAAAAGAGATAAAGGGGGAGGGAGGGGCTGGTTTAGCCACAAGAGGTTGGAACACAAAAGACAAAATCAAAGGTGGGAAAAGGGAGAGAAAATAATTAATGAGACAGTTTGTAAGATGTTTGAAGTAAGTGTTGTTTCTCCTGAAGACGAGCAGAGTATACTGTTCGAAACGTTGAGACCCCACCGGCTCTTTTCAGAGCCAACACTCCCACAAAATAGTTTTTACACATGGTTGTACCCGCAAGTTTACTATTTATTTTTTAGTTACTTCTTGTCTGAATGTGTATGTTCAAACTGCATAAAAATGAGTGCATTTCTAATGCTGACAACCACTGTGATTTTTTCCCTCTGTGTCTCCAACCAGAGTGTTCTCAGCTTACATCAAGGAAATTGAGGTCAAGCCAGAGCCTAATTCCTGGGGAAAGAAGATGCCGTTTGGAAACTGCATGTTTGAATTGAGTTCTGGAGGTAGGAATATCTTTCATATGGAATGAAGGGCAACAACTGCACTACTGAAAAAAACAAAAAAAATCTAGAAAGTATGGTTTGTGGTAATACCATGTAAATGATGTATCTTTGTTATGAGTTGTGGTTCTAAAAATAACTGAGAGTGTAAGAACTCAACTCCCCGATTCTTTTTACAAGATCTGATCTTAGAAGAGAAATGTACAGTCATGATACAGTTTTCAAAACTTGTTCTTTTTCTCTTTCTAGGCTCTGGTGGTTGGGTGCACGATGTGAGTTTTGACAACTCTGGAACCCGACTTGCTTGGGTTGGCCATGACAGTACGGTCAGCGCTGTCAACTCTGCCAACGATTTTAAAGTTGGGCTGCTCAGGGCTAGCCAGCTGCCCTTCCTGACTTGTGAGTGGGCGGGACCAAATGGCCTGGTCGTTGGTGTGAGTATACATGTATATCAGTGGTTTGTTGAGTCTTATGAAGCTTACATGGTTTGCCAGTCTAAGTCTATATTGAAAGATATGTAAACTTAATATGAAATGTCTGTAAAAATCCATGTTCTTTTTTAACTCTGGACCAAGATGAACATCGTAGTTAGATGAATCCTTAGTACTTTATAAACAAAGACTTGTGTGAAGTAACCATCTGTGAAAGTTGTAGCTTTCACAAATTGAGAAAATTAACTACAAATGTATTCTTAAATTCATTGCGGTTGGTTTTTGGACAGGTTTGAAATGACAAACTTGGCTACTCTTAATTATTTGCTGAAGTAATTCAGCTGGAATTTCTCAACATGCATTGTTTGGTTGCACCATATTGACTTTGGTATTTAGTCCATGTCCAATGTTCTCTTCCTGCCTTGTAGGGTCATGACTGTGAGTTGAACCTCTTCAATATTGATGACTCCGTCAAGGTCACCTTCATCAGTAAACTTGGATCAGTCGCCAAGAAGGAGTCTGGCAACATGAGGTAAGGGTAGCTTATCCGTCAGGAACTCTGTCTGTATTGTGACGATTCCACAGTTACAGGTTACAGGGTCCCACAGGTATCGGAAGTCCCCTTTTAAAGATTTATATAACTTGTTAGAGGTTGTGATATTGATTGACTAATATTGCCTGTTTTGTCTTCAGTGCCATGGCAAAGTTCCGTCAGCTTGATAAGAAAGCTACAACCGAACAGGACGCTGCCAGGACCACCGTGCACCAGAATTCCATCACGTAAGTATTCAGACCTGAATCTCACCTAGCTTCGCGGTGCTCTCCTGTACCAGTGGCCAAATGCCAATTGAAATACCCAAGCACCAATGAAAGTTCTCTCCAAGTGGTCCAGCTAGCTAAAAGAAGTTAATTGCTCTCCATATTAATATTATATATTTCTGGTAATGAAACCAAGGATAAGAGCACCGGACTCAAGCTCTGGTGTTTCTGTTCAGCAGAGTGTGGGTTCGAGTCCCGGTCATGACGCTTGTGTCCTTAAGCAAGACACTTAACCATTATTGCTGCGTCCTTCGGATGGGACGTAAAGCCGTTGTTCCCGGTGTTGTGTAATGCACGTAAAAGAACCCAGTGCACTTATCAAAAAGCAGAAGGGTTCGCCCGGGTGTTCCTGGTTTGATCGGCAGCATATTGCGCCACAGCACCTTGTAAATCATAACATGGTGCTATGTAAAGGAATTGGTCTCATACTTCAAAAATGTAGCTCCACAATACCTTGCAGGAAAATAATGAATGTTCAAATGCCTTGAGCGTCACTGAGTGACGGATAGGTGCCTATATAAGAAGCCACTATTATTATTATTATTATTTATAAGTGAACTTAATCACTGTAACTCACAAGCCCGAGGAAGGGGGCTTGCTATGTGAACCAGAAACACTGGGGCCCTTACACTTCTAAGATGCAAATTTGACCATCTGCTGCATAATTAGTCCATTGCTTCAAATTCAAGCAGATTTCAGATAAATCTGTTAATATAGACCAGTGAAAATTCTCATTGACTTGTACAATGTTAAGTTTACTGTCTTGCATGGCTAGTGACCCCCCAAAAAAGTTAAGATTAAACCCTGCCTTCCCTTGAGAGCAGACATCAACTTGTGTTTCCCGAGGCACATAGTTGAGCCATGTCTTGATGATGCAGCTAAGGTTGTTGGTTGCAAGTTTGCAACGACAATGTTTAAGAATGGCTACTCAGCGTGCCGGCCTTAGCTGCTGCTGAAGCTATTAATTCGGACACGTCCTTGCATGAAATAAGAGACTCGAGCTATAGGGGAAAACATCCATAATACTTCTTGAACAGTTCCAGCATCATTGTCTTACATTCTCCTAAAAATGCTCAGAGCATCCCGTCTAAAAATTTGAGTCTTTAAAAATTCAATTCTGTTCAAGATGTAAATGCCAAAATTGCACACACTTTTATTTGTTTCCTTGTTCGGATAAAATCTAAAATGTACATGTTTTTTTGTTAATCTATTTCAGCCAAATTTCTATCCATACTGGAGTCAAAGAGAACATCACCAAACTGACTTCAACTGGTGTGGACGGTCAGGTGGTCATCTGGAACTACAAGACTTTGGAGTCTGCTGTAGCAGGCATGCGTGTGTAGTCAGGGCACCAGACCTTGCATGAGCCCTGTTGACTTTCAGGCACGAAGGCATACCCCAAAGTAGATACTAACTGTAGATTAATCAGGTATACCTTTAAAGGGTTTATACTACCACAAAGGGGGTACATCCTAAATACAAAAGTAGTATAACTTATATCACCAAATCAGGTATTTTAACCCCAATCCTTTTTATTTGGGTAAGGATCACAGTCATGTTGTTAATTTTTATAAAATAGTCCATAAAACATTGATTTTATTTAGCAAGTTTTTTCATGCCTGAAATTGCATGCCTAATCTCCAAAGCTAAAAGAAACTTTTAAAATTGACTTTCATTTGTCTTTCTCTGTAAAAGATTTTGTGGTTTCAATTGAAACAAAAGGTTAGACTGGAGGCTCTGTCCATGATCCGTAAAAGATTGGGCTCAATGTATAAACAATTGACTGTAGGGTCTGTGTTTCTGCAAATCACATTGGCGTACATACATGTACATGCAGTGTGCTTGTTTTTAGTGTCAACCAAGGACTTCATAGAAACATCAACATGCAGAATTATACAGAAATTTAATTAATTACTCATTTGAGTAGCTAATGTGTGCATTTAAATTGAACTCATGCACAGCAGTATTGTGTTAAAGTATTTTTCGGGGGAAACAAAGCTGGTGTCTTTCTCAATCATGAACTTGTGGCATTACTACATCTTAGCTATAGACCATGTGTGTGACCTGTGACACCACATGTTTACATAAGAGCCACAGAGCCTGGACTTCCTGCTTGCACATTTGTACGCAGCCCAAAGGAAGAAAACATTAAACCATATTATTTCATGGTGATTGCACATCTTTATGGGCAACTTGGGTTTTGGCTTTGCGCTGCGTCAAGCATTCTAACTTTTCTATGCAGCCAGTGGTTCACTGGACAATCATGCATGAAATTTGATAAAGCTCTGGGTGTGGCACACAGTATTTACGCAAAACACATCGTTGTGCATTAAAAAAGATTGATTTGCCTTTAAAGATGGCCGATTTACACTATGTGACGTCAAGTGGGAACTATCCATACTTGCAGAACTTGAATTTGTGTAATGTCCTTAACAAATAGAGTGTGAACAATTTTCTAGATTGTTAAAAGATAGCTATTGCAACATGCTTGAATTAAAAGGATTGTTTTGTAGTTCGATTTGTTTCACAGTCACCCAGATTACACAATGTTAGAGTAATTAACTAGAATGATTCTATGGCAAGTTCGTTCAACCTGCACAGAGACATTTTTACCATCAAAACATTCCAATATTCTTTGTGGTAATGAAAGAAAAATCTGATTTAATTGAAGTTTAATATAAATTATAAGGTAAGGAGCACTAAACGATCCAGTAGATCTACTGTAACCTTGGTTTTTACAGAAAGGAATATTAAAGACAACAACATTATTATTGCGTTTGGAATTTTGTGTTCTTCTTGGTCAAATTTCGTACCAGTAAGAAAATGTTTTTGCTTTTTTTTAAAGGATTGTATACGTTGGTATTTTGGAACCAACTGTTTGTTTCAATCCTATATAGTTGTAGATTTTATATACCATAAAACTAACCTGTGAAAATTTTATTTCAAAAGGTGGTAGCGTTTTTGAGATATTGCCGAAAATCTAGAGCGCTTTGTCCACGCAGGAAGAATAATCTGCAATTGGAATACACAATCTGAGAAGCGTTACCTCAGAGTCAAATTTTGGGGGATAAAAAGTGATATCTTTTTCCATAACTGCAGTACTTCGAAGTTTCTCAAAATGCATGAACACTATCCAAAGCTGCTGTACTTCTTACCAAGTAAGTTTTTATTAACCATGTGAGTTTTTATTGCTATTAATTTTCAAAGTCATCACCAATTGTATACAGACCCTTTAAACAAACCTTTCATAAACAAATAAGAATTGGCAGTGTGACTAGATACGGTTATCGTAACAGCTTGACATACCAAACCTTAATGATTGGGAAGAAATTGAATTGCTGGACTTGCCCCTTGTGATATTTTCAGTTTTTGACCCAAATTTGATGAAAATGCTGGACTTACCCCTTGTGATATTTTCAATTTTTGACCAAAATTTGATGAAAAGTGCTGGACTTACCCCTGTTATTTTTTCAGTTTTTGACCCAAATCTGATAAAAATGCTGGACTTACCCCTCGTGATATTTTCAATTTTAAACCCAAATTTGATAAAAATGCTGGACTTACCCCTTGTGATATTTTCAGTTTTTGACCCAAATTTGATGAAAATGCTGGACTTACCCCTTGTTATTTTTTCAGTTTTTGACCAAATTTTGATAAAAATGCTGGACTTACCCCTTGTGATATTTTCAATTTTGGACCCAAACTTGATGAAAATGCTGGACTTACCCCGTGTGATATTTTCAATTTTTGACCCAAATTTGATGAAAATGCTGGACTCACCCCTTGTGATATTTTCAGTTTTTGACCCAATTTTGATGAAAAGTGCTGGACTTACCCCTTGTGATTTTTTTCCGATTTTGAGCCGAATTTGATGAAAATGCTGGACTTACCCCTTGTGATTTTTTCAATTTTGGAACCAAATTTGATAAAAAGTGCTGGACTTACCCCTTGTGATTTTGTCAATTTTTGACCAAAATTTGATCAAAAGTGCTGGACTTGCCCTTGTGATATTTTCAGTTTTTGACCCAAATTTGATCAAAAGTGCTGGACTTACCCCTGTTATTTTTTCATTTTTGACCCAAATTTGATGAAAATGCTGGACTTACACCTTGTTATTTTTTCAGTTTTTGAGCCAAATTTGATTAGAAGTGCTGGACTTGCCCCTTGTGAAATTTTCAATTTTGGACCTGAATTTGATGAAAATGCTGGACTTACCCCTTGTGATATTTTCAATTTTGGACCCAAACTTGATGAAAATGCTGGACTTAATACCCCTTGTGATATTTTCAGTTTTTGACCCAAATTTGATAAAAAGTGCTGGACTTACCCCTTGTGATATTTTCAGTTTTTGACCCAAATTTGATAAAAAGTGCTGGACTTACCCCTGTTATTTTTCCAGTTTTTGACCCAAATTTGATCAAAAGTGCTGGACTTACCCCTGTTATTTTTATCATTTTTGACCCAAATTTGATGAAAATGCTGGACTTACACCTTGTTATTTTTTCAGTTTTTGAGCCAAATTTGATTAGAAGTGCTGGACTTGCCCCTTGTGAAATTTTCAATTTTGGACCCGAATTTGATGAAAATGCTGGACTTACCCCTTGTGATATTTTCAATTTTGGACCCAAACTTGATGAAAATGCTGGACTTAATACCCCTTGTGATATTTTCAGTTTTTGACCCAAATTTGATAAAAAGTGCTGGACTTACCCCTTGTGATATTTTCAGTTTTTGACCCAAATTTGATAAAAAGTGCTGGACTTACCCCTGTTATTTTTCCAGTTTTTAACCTAAATTTGATAAAAATGCTGGACTTACCCCTTGTGATATTTTAAATTTTGAACCCAAACTTGATGAAAATGCTAGACTTACCCCTGTTATTTTTTCATTTTTTGACCCAAACTTGATGAAAGTGCTGGACTTAGCCCTTGTGATCTTAAATAAAAATAAAAAAAATGACCCAAATTTAACAAAAAGTGCTAGACTTACCCCTTGTGATTTTTTACATTTTTACACACTCTTGGCTTTTATCTCTTATGGATTACAAAAATTGGTTTTATCTTTTGAAACTTGTCCTGTCAAAACGTTTTATTTCGCACTACAGTTGTGACTAAACTGTTCCGTGTACCTTGATCACGGCTAACCCAATGTGGGATGTTACATTGGAGTTAATCATACGAGAGGGTACTCCGTTTTAAATAAAGTTTCGATAGCACTCCGCACTAATAAAGTCACTTTTGCTCAAAATACTCATATGTCGGACAAACATTCCACCAAGCTCTCACACGATCATCGCATCGGTGGCCAGACCGCAGAAGTATAGTCAGTTCACGCTAGTAACCATACAGCTTGGACATATACCCGTGAATACGTTAGTGGATTTTGACGTGTCTGGGATTTGGATACTGAGCTTCTATTTTTAGCATTAGTGCGGAGTGCTATATCTGGCATGAATTTACACACATGTACAGGGTCGGGTCAAGCAACTTAATTTAAAAAGTTGCTGCTGAATTCAAAGTTAGGCTTTGTCTGAATTGGTGGCTGTGGCTGTTGCTAAGGGGAGTCCTCTTCTTCAATGCATGATAACTCGCAATCAAGCTGTAGCCATAGCCACTAATTCAGCCATGGCCTTAGGCACCCTGTTTTATATGTCATTTTACATGGTCAAGTGTTTACGAATTAACAATTATTATTTGTGTACCAGTATATTATAGATAGTTCCCAATCATAGACGCCATCTTTACGGGCACCTTGGGTTTGGGCATTGAGCTGCATCAAGCATTCTAACTTTTCTATGCAGCCAAGTGGTTCATCGAACAATCATGCAAAGAATTTGATAAAACTCAAGCATGTCGAATGGTATTTACGCATCATGCACATTTTTGTGTTTCAAAAAATGATTGATTTGCCCATACACATGGCCGACTTTACACTGTGTGACGTCCAGTGGGAACTATCTATTGAGTTTTCCATCAATGTTTACACCACTATGAGCCACTGATAGCTAACAACTACGCCAATGATGGCTAACAACCAGTGAGCAAGTTCGAGTGTGCACCATGGTTAACTAAAGGTCGACTATTTTGACTTGAACCCAGGCTGGTGGTCCATTGGTTGACTACTGTGGTCGACCATTTGAAACGTGTTGTTTCATGCTAACCTGTGTTAAGTGCAGAAGGGAACCAGTGACAGTATAGCAAAATGGTGGAAGGCAATGGAAACGTTCAATACCGTACCAATGGTTGACTATAGTCTCCCAAAAGAGTCGTTCAAGTAAGTATTTCACTGCGCATGAGCGTTGCTAGTAAGTGATCAATCACGGGTCGACTAAATGTGTGCACCCGAACTTGCTCTAGCTCCTGCTTCTACATAGTGGTTTCTAAGCAACAGATAAGGAACATTTGAAGGCATCCATGATCCTTTCAAAAGATGAAAAAAACGTCTTACAAATGTTGGCTTTTAAGAAAACAAAATAAACATTATAAACAATCCTAACATTGCATAGCCTTCTTTACAAAAGGTAAAACATTAAATATTGATATAAAAATACATGGTTTAATATTTTGGGTACCAGTAGTATAATTTTTTTTTAGACTATAAGCACTTAGGCATCTCATTGGTGAAGGTTTTGAAACCCTGAAGGTCAACATATGTATTTCTACTTCATATATTTTTGTAAGTAACATGACAAAGATGACAAAAGTAATGCATAATGTCAACAACAAGAAATGCATTTATCACACACATTTTCTATATAACGACAAATCAATTAATATTTGTAAATACCACTGAAACTAACTGAGCTTCTTACACTCTTCTACAATGTACATATTGTATCAGGGACACGTAGCACTCACACGAGAAAGGCACCCTCAAAACACCACAGCATAGAAATATCTAAACATTTGGTGGACCGATTAACTCTATAAATTTTGTTAAACTTTGTTCCTATAGGCAGCACAATGTCCCCCCCCCTTACAATACATCAACCCCTGCATCAGGAAAGAAGAAACTAACAAACAGTGCTGATCGGCTCCTGTCAAACAAGCTGCAAGACTGAAATAAGAAAAAGTCACGTCTACTCTGTGACTCCAATTTGTAATAAGTGAATTTACATGTAAAATGGATCAACCATGGCACATTCTACTTTGACTCCAGAGTAATGGTCAAGCAAACAAGGGTACATGCAGGCTAATGACTTCACACCCATAGAAATAAGGTTGTCTGTAGCAAAATTAACCAGTGGTGTGTGTGTATGTGTTTTAACGCAACATACGAAGTGTGGACCTGAGAACAAAAGAGGTCTCCACATAATGTAGGGACTTGAAACACTATGTGGACTTACACATGTCCATCAAATGTTTTAAGAGTGTTGAAGAAATAGAGTCTTCCTTTAGTGTACAGAACAAAGGAATGTCCACAGAGTGACTGCAACTCAAGCTACTATGTGTGTGTGGGTAGGTATCCACATTCAAACCGTGGACCTATAACAAAAGGGATAATAGGTCCACGGTTGCTATCACAAAGGAAATCATTGTGGTCCACGGTTGCTAACACAAAGAGTTGAACAAAGGAGGGTCCACGATTGCCGGTGTTTACACACGTGTGTGTGTGTGTGTGAGGGGGGGTGGAAACAAATACCTTTTTAGGAGGGGGAAATTTAGGAGTTAAACATTTAAATATAAAAATATAGATCTAAATAAAACTCTATGCAGTACTAGAACAGTTCTTTCTACTGTACAACAAAATACTGGTCCTAGTTTAAATACAATGTACAACCAACTGTACAAACAATACTAATGAAAACTTGATTTCATCCTTCCCTAAAATTACCCCAAATAAACATCACTGTCTCCAGAAAAGCAACCATTGGTGTCTATTGGTGTAACTACATGTATAATAAATATTGAAATCATGTTCACACTAAATATAAACACATAAAGACAGGCAGGAATGTTTAAGATGCAGTTTTTCCATTATCCTTTCCAATGGAGAACTAATGCTGCCCGAGAAGTAGAAGAAAAAATTAATAAACAAAACACAACTGCATTTTCAATTCACATACAAGGCCAGATTCAATTTCTAAACAGTTCTAAAAGTGCACTTGTCTTCACATACCCCCAAGGCCCAATTTCCTGGCTCTGCTTACTGTAAGCAAAGAATTGGCGCTCACCGAAGCAGGGAATTCCACACATACGTCAAACGTATTTCACAGGTTAGCAGGGAATTTGTGCTTGTGCGCATGCGTACTCTACGTTACTAGCCATTCATCGCTTACACAGCTAGGCGCAGAAATTCAGCGCTTACCCTGTAAGTGAAGAATGATGATTGTAAGCACAGAATTTGACGGTAAGCAGAGCCATGAAATTGGGCCCAAGTTAACACTCATAATTTGTTTCCCCTCGTACATGTAGTTGTGCTTATATTCAAAATGCCCTCGATCTTCTACTCATATTTTTTGAAAAATTATCTTACTCCCACTCATAGAAAAGAATTCAAAATCGCACTCATACTCATGGAAAATACTCGACTACAACTCCAGTACGTCTATAGATTTGAGGTAGTACAATACAGCAATGGTCTTGTTGGCAAAAATGCTATTTCAATGGGCATGCCCATTCTCGACAAAAGCTTTTGTTTCTTTGGTATTAGGTTTTCCCATTTCACTCACGTTCCCAATGAAAGGAAATTATTTCTAAAGCCCCTTTCACAATAGGCAATTTTTTCCCAGGCAATTCCTGGGACATTTTGATTGATCTTTTCATGACTGAATTACCAACCCTGGCAAAGTCCTGGGAAATAGCCATTTCCTGGAAAAAAACACCTGTACATAAAGTGTGCCACCTACATACATATACATGAGTAGTTATGACCATTGTCTTTGATCAGGCCCTATACCTACTGTGATGCAGATCTTTACGGTACTGTTATTGTTAATTTCTAATCAAGTTCTATTACCTCAGGCCTGGAAATACACGGAGGCCATGGCCTCTCTGTTACCAGTGGTCTTAGCCTAAGTGCCCCTTCAAAATGTTCCCATAGTCTTAAAGATTTTGCAATGGAAGTGCCCTTTGCAAAATGAAAATGGCCTTGCCCTCTCCAAAGGGAAATTCTAGGCCTGTATGCATATTACAGTACATGTGTGTATTTCTGAATCGCTTGTTTAGTCGCCAAAGGACAATCACAGTTGCTGGAGTGTTGAATGCACGATGGGAGTAGGCACTCGATGCTCGTTTTGGTTCTCGGTTCTCAGAGCAAACATGAAAAGTTTGGGAGATCAAAGTATTGAAGAACAAACATCAACAAATATTGCATCCTTGATCCTTCCAAGGTGTCCATGCCCACAAGCCACAAATGTTTCCCCAACAGCGCGGGAAGTTATGTTAAATTATCTGCAACGTTTACCAGTGTGTTGCAGTACTGATGAACACTGTACCTCTTGACGGTCAAAGCCGTGGCAGACATATTTTACCAGCAAACAACTCGGAGATGATGGTGAGGAAGATGGCGAGGATGAACATGACATATGAGGAGCCTACTTTGACGGTATTGGGGAGCTTGTACGGCTCACCACCGATCTCATCCACATAGAAACCCACAGGGAAGATAAGTGCTGCTGTACAGAAGAGAATCACTGTCAAGAAACAAATAGAATCAGTAGATTATAATAGATGTTAAATTTGCATCAGGGATAAAGAATGTTATTATTAAATTGTTTAGGGGGTTGTGTTTCACACAAACACCGATGTGTGATAAGCACTGTATCACTCAGAACTTTACCGAGTCCTTTAAACAAAAAATTGTAGTTAGCATTACTCGGGTGGGATTCTAGCCCACAACCTTTGCCATTTGAGAGAATTGGCGTATGGGTAAAACACCCCCCCCCCAAACAAACAAAAAAAGAGATCAGTAGAGTTATGGTTTGGTAAATTTATAACTTGATTTTCTAATTTCACAATAGCTATCATGCACATTACTTAAATCGCAAAAAGTGAATTTCCATGAATACAGTAAGTACTGAGCAGACTGAAATCTTTTTCTTTTTAAAGTTCATCAGGCTATGTGATCCATGTGGTGATTGATCCCGCCTGGCCATGTTGGCTTTGAATCGCCCCCCACACCAGTTCACAGCCAATTTAATCGTGTCCTTCATTCCTTGTGGAAGTTACTCTGTCAGTGGCTTGGAGCGCCATTGCCAGCAAAGTCATGTAGAAGTAGAACAGTCACTTCAGAAATCCTGACTAGGAATTCACTAGAATTTAGAAAAATATCAAAGAAGTCTGCAGGCCGTGTAAAACCAGACCGGAATGAAATTACCGTTTTGCCATGAAATACTGTATCTGAATTTTTACAAATTATTTCATGTAGGCCTACTTGGGAAAACTTTGTTTTGCTTGTGGACCGGAAATTTTGTTTTATTGAAAAAGGATGGATTGTTCTGGGCCCATTGCCAAAGTTATAGCTAGCCAATTTTGAGTGCCGGCTAAAATTTAACAATGCGAGCGTAGTGAGCGTATGCTGACCTCTGCTCTGACATCAAGATTATTGTGACGATATGGTCAGGTGAACTGGGTCAATGCATGTACACTACTGCATAGTGTATAATTTCCAGTGACTAAACTGTTCATGGGCATGACTGGCAGTCTTTCACTTGTTAAAGACTTGTTAAAGTGTACTTTTTGCTTAACACAATTATTTCACATGGTCAGGTGGAGTACATGTATTTATAATGTAGTGATATGGAATTATCAGTCAATTAAATATTGTGATTAAACTCACACGTGAGCAGCATTTATGTGTGAGCCTGTTGTGAGCGCTTGTGTGAATTTATCGAGGAGATAATATTTTGTTCTAGAATGGAAATAATAATATTTAAAGGGGTAAATTTTGGGTTGAACAAAGAAAAATAGACTAAAAGAGAGGTATTTTAGCCTGCGACCTCCAGATTTACGTGCCGGTGTTCCTCCGGATTTACGTGCCGGTGTTCATACCAACTCGGCTATCTAGCCCTACTGTTGGCAGTCTCCCCATTTTGTCAATATCTCTTTGTTCGGCTATGCAAACCCTAAAGTTGTTCAACCCCAAATTGTTTAAAATGTACCCAGTCAGTTTCCCTTTACCATGGGGATAAATGTAATTACTTGTGAACTAAGAAGTCAGTGGACGAATGATCAGGGTGATGTACGGCGCTGAATAGTAAGTTTACATCAGCGCCGTACAGATAAATTAACGGAGTGATTGAAACTATCTGTCTGAATGATGGAGAGATCAGTTAACTAGCAAGTTATAAAGAAATCGTATCAGATCTGGAGATCTTCCAAGTGTATGTTGTCATGCGGGACTAGCATCAGATAAGAAAAGAAAAATCTATATGTTAATCTATAGCTCTAGTCTTTAGTTGTTCTTTTGTTTTGTTTGTCCTTCAGTGTGTGACCTTTGTCCATGTCTGTCTGTCTTATGTTTTGGAGGTTTCTTTTTTGTTTGCTGTTTGGGGTTTTGTTGTTTGTCTTGCAATAAAAAAATGAAAACAAAAAATATATATTCTGTCTCACTGTGCAATGGATTGTTCGGCTCAACTGATGAAACCCCCTGCCCTGCACTTCCCATAAAGTATCAAAACCTCATACAATGAATCAATTTCAAAATAATTGTCTTACTTGCAGTAAATGCTGCCCATCTTGCATACTTCAAGGCCGACG
The DNA here is from genome assembly GCA_021014325.1 of Plazaster borealis. Taxonomy (NCBI): domain Eukaryota; kingdom Metazoa; phylum Echinodermata; class Asteroidea; order Forcipulatida; family Labidiasteridae; genus Plazaster; species Plazaster borealis. The sequence continues at coordinate 11,006,829 of CM037475.1, forward strand.
TCTTCTTAAGTGACAAGGCCAACAGACTACAAGTAACTGTCAGACACAGAATACCAAGCACGATGAAGACAAGTGTTGCTTCCCACTCTGGCGAGAGGCTGGGTGCCAGACATACAGGATCTCGTCCAAAAATAGTCAGGCACTGGGAGGTCAGGCCTATCTTGAAATTACCTATGGGTTAAAGCCAAAGTACAGTATTGGTAATTTAAAAACAATGTAAACAAAAAATAATTCTGAACGCTCAGTTATTCAAAAGTTTAACCCAACAGTAATACCAGTGCCCCCTCCCCCCTCCCCACAACCCCCCCCTAAAAAAAAAAATCAAACCAAAAGCAACAACTTCTGTCTGGAATAGGCCCTAGCCCACCTTGTTGAGCTGTAATGGCTCTCTTTTAACATCGGTCTTATAACACTCACCATTACAGCCCACCATCCAATCATGTCTTAAATGCGTAGTTTAAAAGTACGAGCAAGTCGTAACTCTTTGATCGCAAATTTCTCCCACTTATAAACATCACATACTACTCCAACCTATCTCACTTTGTTCCTTGCATCTGGCGAATTTTTATGACATATTCCAGGGCTCACTAAATGATGCCTTTGTCCGAATATGATGATTTGAAAACGGCAAAATAAAATTGTGTACAAAAATTACATTGAAGTTCGTCTCGCAACGGGGCCGCCATCTTACGTATGATTCACTGCCTGCTGATCGTGAGAAGTTAGGGCACCCGCCTGATCTGTCCGCGCGTGTGTGTATGGAGTAAAAAAAACTACAACGCTGATGTGCGTTCCTCGCTCATGCATATTCATGATCAGCTGGGCGCCCTGACTTTCTCACGATCAACAGGCTGTGAATCAGAAGTTAGATGGCGGCCCCCTTGCAGGACGAACTTCAATGTAATTTTTTCTGGAATATGTCATAAAAATTCGCCAGATGTAAGGAACAAAGAGAGAAAGGTTGGAGTAGTATGTGATGTTTATAACTGGGAGAAATTTGCGATCAAAGAGGTACGACTTGCTAAAACGCGTTTAAGACATGTATGGATGGTGGGCTGTAATGGCGAGTGTTATAAGACCGATGTTAAAAGAGAGCCATTACAGCTCAACAAGGTGGGCTAGAATATAATGTAGGCCCTCATTCTCAAAAAAATAGCATTTATACAAGTTGTTTCACAGTTGTATGCGCAATCCTGTTCAAGGGGCAGATTTGTTTACTTCGAACACTCGTTACTCGACACTAGAACTTCAATCACAGTATTACAAGTATATGTCTGGAAGGTCACAGGTATGGATGGAAGTTCGAGTGCCGTGTCGCCGACAACAACGCATGTTCAAAAGTAAACAAAATCTGCCCCATGAACACGATGGCGTATTACCGTGAATTGGTTCTGGTTCTGGTGCGTTACTGCATATTAATCTCCTGAAATGGGATGTAACATGCAGGCGCTCGCGGCTCAATGCGCAGATGGTTGCGATAAAAGTAACCCCTCCATCCTCCCGACGGTCACGAACCAAATGGTTACAAACCATAGTGCATAAATGGTAAAACTTGGGCAAATCTGGTCTGACAGAAATGGTCCAAATCATATACATATTAAATTCCTGGTAGAACTGCAACCCTCGGGAGGGTGGTGGAGGGTTATGTAACTTATGATGCATAATAATATATTGAATTGAATGAGTGTTACATGTATGTCAGAAATGTTCGCGCTAATTTAATTAGCATCAACTCGACTAAACAGTAACTCATTATCACGACAACTCAAGACAACAAACAAGCTTTAAATACCTTCAAATGCATTGTGGCTAATCTATTTGTACCTACTGAACAAAAAAATCAAAAAATCATCGAAAGTGATTGACCATTTGACACTTTCATCAGTTGTTTCATTCCACTTGTTTTTCTGAGAAAATGTTTGTCTAACTTGTTGTCTTGAGTTATCATAAGCAGTCGTAAAATCGCCTAGTCATTTTTTGTTCAGATATTGATAACTGAACTCGGAACTCATCATAAATCGAATAAATCAATCAATCCTATGAATCAATGAATGATCACTCACTCATGTCATAAAAATAATCATCATGTCCATTTGAAAACCACAAAACTGTACTTACTCGCGTCATCAGAAATTACCCATGCTGGATTTGCAAGACTTGCCACAGCAAAAACATCAGCTAAGAAGAACAACGCACCTGAGACAATCACAAGTTTATCCATGATTTCTTTGCAACATTCATCCTAAAATATTAAAATAATCTCAAAAGGAAGCCTTTCTGAAACCCGTATTGTACAACATTCTTGTCCCTATGAATATGATGTAGTGGAACTGCTGCTGGATGGAAATCATGCGCTACTACTACTATACAAGCCCCAAGAGACCCATTACGTGATATGTGATTGGATAATAGGTAAATAGCCTGAAAACACGGCCAATAGGAAAGGCTGATGTATTTACGGGCGATGTTTACATTGTAGAGCAGTCCTAGCTTGTTTGTGTACACACGGACGTAGTCTAGTCTCGGTCCACGTCGTCGTTCCGTCTCGCCAGTCTCGTTACCATGGGAAGCTCGCCTTTTAAACGCGGGGGGGGGGGGGGGGGTAAGTTTCGTTATGTAAAGTTTTTAATAGGAAACATGGTCATGTGCACATTGACACAAGTGGCTCTAAATTCAGAAAATTATTTGACCTGCATCTCTACGTTTTCTGTTACAAATTTTAACATGCATCTTTGGGAGATATCTCAATTTCAAATATATAGATCAAGATGTCTGCTACCTCCATGGTCTATGCTATTTCTAATCATAGAGAAAATATAGTTTCCTAATAGAGATATCTCTATTCCTAATAGAAATATCTCTTAATTCCTAAGAGAGATATCTCCTCTCCTGGTAGAGATATCTCAATTACTAATAGAGATATATCTATTCCTTAAGATATCTGATATAGCTTAATTCCTACTGAAGAGAGATATCTCTTCTCCTGATAGAGACATATCTCTATTCCCATCCCAATAGAGATATATCTATTCCTACAGATATCTGATATATCTTAATTCCTACTGAAGAGAGATATCTCTTCTCCTGATAGAGACATGATATCTCTATTCCCAAAAGAGAGATATATATATTCCTAATAGAGACTTCTCCATTAATAATAGAGAGATCTTGTTAACTTTTAATATATCCTTATAAATAGACTAGTATGTCTCGCCATGGAGCAATAAACTAGTTTATTGCTCCATGGTCTCGCCCTCTTCAGTCTCCTGACGATGACTATAGAGCAAGCTAGTCGAAAGGTTGAGACCAATCAAGAACTCAAACCGCGGCAATGAAGTTAATAACGAGAGGTCCCGTCTTGCCATTTAACATTTTGAAATGTCATTATGCTGTTAATGATGTTGTATCTCTTAGAGTAACTAGTTAATGTAGTTTTATATGGCTTCATGCCTCAAACCCAAAGAAAACAAATGTAAGAATCATTGAATGCAACCAGTGTTGACAACAAGCTACAAGTACTACCACCAGGCATGGCTAACTTTATTTTGTAACATAGACAAACAAAATCAAAATAGCGTTTACAGTTTTATATGTTTATATTTCAATATATTACAAATCAAAAAACTTCATCAATTACCTTTCGGAGAATGGGCATCACAAAAGAGTGACCGCAAATAATTTTATTTTTTATTTTCGATACAATATTTCCAATGACACGTTAACCATTATTTTGCGTAAAAAGGAACATTAAAATGATGAAACCAAAAACTATCAAACTGGACGCATCAACTCAAACAATTTTTTTAAATGAAATTTAGATTTGAAGTCAAAGGAAAAGAGAGGCCAAGGACCTTAATCCTCTTGCGTCTTGGTCAGGTTCCCTGTGAAAACAATGTGTTGGCAAGCATGAATTAAAAACAGGACCATACTAGTTTTTGTGTCCACATTCTCACATTGGTTGCGTTTGTTTAACATGTAGCAAAACAACATGTAGCAAAACAACATGGAGGCAACATGACCAAAACCAAACTTAAAGGGAAGGTACAGCATTGGATTCTATTGAAATCTTACAAGAACACCATTCAATAAATACCCATAGTGTTTCATCAGAATATCATTCTGTAGTAAAAAAAGAAACAAAAAGAAATTGCCAAAAAGTTCAGTTCAGGAAAAATGTGTTTAAAATTACAAAACTCAAGTAAAGAAAAACTCGTTGCAGCAACGTCACTTTAAGTTGAGGGCAATAAATGCAATAAAATAGTATTTAAGATAATTATTTCATCAAGCTTTGCAAAAGCTTTCTTGGCTTGGTTAATTTGTATGATGGGCACTAGAAAACTGTTCTATAAAATGTTGTTCAATGTTGTACCTTTCCTTTAAAAACTTACTGTGGTTCTGGTTAAGCAAAACATAAAAGCAAAACGCGGGACTCATATCGAAACATTGAAAAATTGTGTTGACCAATTCCCTTTGTTTTGGTTAAATATCATCCAGGAATGAATTGTCGTAATTTAGTCAATTACCACTTGAATTTTATATATTATGGTTTATTTCTAACAAGAAAAATTACTATTCTACATTTGTCCCTCCACTTTAATAACTGTCTTAAACCCAGCAGCACTGCATTAATTTGATTTGAAGTGCTTACCTCTCACTATGATTAGAAGATTTGGGGCATAAAACTAAAGGTGTATGAATATACATCACAGAAAGACAAATCCGTAAGAATAGATTGACATTTCGGATGCTGAGTCATCTGAATACATTTTACAGTTGTTTGTGTGTCATAAAGATTGTTAACAATTCATTTAAAGCAAATCTTCTTACATGGCAAGCCTGGTGTAACTTAAGACAAGAACTTCCTCAAATTATACTTTACAAGTAACTAGTGTGGATTGTCGTTCCATTGTACACCCCTCATATTTACATAGTCACAAGTAAAATTTGTATCAACGGTTGTCTTGTATCCTGGTTGCAGACAGTCATAGAAATATTATTTACAATTTATGAGAGGAAACAAAAATATTTCTCGGCATAAACATACAGGACGTGCTTGAAATGATTTAACGGATACCACAACTACATGTAGATACAGCAAAAGGCTTTCTAAAGGAATTGCAGACTAAGAGACTACAAGGTGAATTATCTGTAATATACTGACATGAGAAGACTTCCAAGAAACTGAACTGAAACACAGCACACTAAAATTCATGGAGGATTGTGAAAACTAGAAGTTTTCTTGTTATTTTGTTTCTGACCTAATAAGTTTCTAACACCCCGCTTACATTGTACTTGTAGAGTTATATTTAATTAAGAACAAAACAAAATTAACACAAACTCTATAGAGCTTGTCCTCTAGACCAGCTCCAGTCCCTCCACCTCTAACTTTAGCCTGTTTGGGGATCTTATACTAACAAACCACCTCAGTTGGGATATACTTTTCACAATGAGGATACCAATGGGGATATCAATGGTCCACAGTGTCAAACCCTTGGGTAAAAAGCGAGGATACATTCTGCTCTACTTTGAAAGATTTTTTTCTCTGAAATTTCTAATGACAGTGGCATTAACAATTAGCAAGAGCCATAAGGCATGTGGACAACGTTGGTTATTGTCAAAGACAATTTATGTTAACCAACATACATGAAATAAAAAACCTGTAAAAGTTTAAACTCAAGGTAAATGGAGTCACAAGAAAATAGTATTTCGTAAAAAACCATATATGTTTTTACTGTGAGTTTTGGAATTGCAGGATTCAAAACATTGTTTTACTCATTTCTCAAAAACTATAGCATTTCAAGCAAAAATATTGAAAGGGAAGTTTTCCAACATGACCGTCTTTGTATCATGTCATTTATGTGTTAATCTTTGAACATTAATATTTTCCACTTCCCAATGTTTTAAGTACAACCACAACAAAATAACCACAAAAATAACCCAGAAGATGTCAAATCTATCTAATGGTTTCCCAATTGGGAACTTTTTCCCAATTGGGCACTATTGATATCCTCATTGGGGTTACACGATTCTGATCCTGATTGGGCCATGGCAACCCTGTAAGCCCTAATAGCTAGTTTAAGTGTGGTTTATGCAAATAATTGAAATTTAAGCAATCATATCTTGATTTGAAGCTGAAAGACTCTTTAATGAATATCCCAACCTTGGCTGGGTCTCAGGGAGCATCTTAAAAGCCTGGCACGTTCTAGGAATATTCCCGTGGGCATACGCCCGCAATCCAGCGGACTGCCAGAACATTCTGCTGGACCTCGACATGGTGCCAAACTACGTGATCATTTCACACAAGAGAATATGCGCGTTATCATTTTGAACGTTCCAATGGAATGTTCCATGTACACCTGCTGGAATACTGAACCGATCCGATTAGAACATTCGTACTGTTCGGACTTTTGAGCACTCCCTAAGTGTCTAAGATGTTTGGACGATTTCCTCCATTTTCCACTCAATTTTTTGACAATGGTTTTCTGTAGTAATTTTTAAAGTGTAATGGGTTACTTGTTTTGGTGTTAAACAACAATGCCTGTATAATTTTCTAACACTTGAATAGAGTTGCATTCATTTTCTTATAAGTTCTTAAAAATCTTCTGTTCGCAATAAATTATCATAAACATGATTAGGTTATAGTAAGATGTGAAACTTTGCATGGTGGAAATACAATGTAAGAAGGTTTGCAGAGACAAAATGCACATGATTCGGTTGGTGAAAACAAGCTCCCACCTAAAAAACTAATGTGGTTGGTTTTGTTTACCTTTGCAGACAATTTCGTAGTTAAAAAAGATATGTTCTAGTTCAAAACTGTATTGGGCTCTATTGGGCTCCAAGCACTAAAGAAACTCAAGAAGCTAAACTGTGAGTGCAGTGAATTGCTCTATGTTCAGACACCCTTATGTTTCGACAACCCCTCGTAATCTACACGCTATGATTATGGTTAGGGTTATAGTATACTTGTTTATGTGTGTAAATTTAGGGTTAGAATTAGGAAACTACATTAGGGGTGTCGGAACATAGGTGTGTAACCGTGAGTGCAACTTAACATGTTCAAGATTGGCAGAATTTTGCATAAGGTTTTACAAGCAACCGCATGGTGACTCTAGTGAATTCAAACAAAGGATACCATTAAGCTGTTTGAAGGAAACAAACAAACTCTGCAGAGGGTAAAGTATTTGCTTAGAATATTTGTTTTTATACATTAAGTTAATTTTTTCTTATAGTATCCTTCCAACACAAGCCAACATAAAATAAACGCCATCTTGAATACATTTTGTCACCGTTTTCACAAAGAACCACATAACACATAAAAAGGCATGATTGAGATTTGCATTTTACACTGTGCTTAGTTTACGACTTCTCAAATGATTCTGTACAATTTTAACCTCTCCATTGACTAACTAATTTCTTTTCAAATACTGGCCAACTGCCACTAGTAATTAGTCAAAGATATGTGTCTCTTCGTAAAACCTCAAAAGTGAGATGACTTACCCATCTGAATGTGTTTTTACATATGAAAGGGACGTGCATGTGACAAGATTACGTCGCGTGCACACGGACATATGACATGTATGCTTCTGTTACACCAGTATTGTTTGTGTGTTGTGTTGTCATTTAGCCTTGGAGAAAGACTCTGCTAGGGTAGAAACGTCCGGCCAATAACAATTTTTTTTGCATAAATGACTCTTCGAGAAACCTGACAATTTGACCAACATCTACGCTCTTGTTGCAATGTATTCCATGCATCAATCGGGATGTGTGGCCGTCTGTGAAAATGCACAATGCATTCATTGAGATATACGCCCCTTCATGTATTAGTCAATAATTTGACATTTTAATGTGGCTCTTTGTGAAAACGGTGATGATACATACAGAGAATAAAATGCATAAATTTAACAGTTACCCCATTACCTCTGAAATAACTAAAAATTCAAACAAAATTACTGTTCTTTTAACTGAGAGTAAATCATCTGTGAATTAATGCAATATTGTTGTATAAGGATAACATCTCAAGAACGAAATAACAGCACATGTTGCATTGCTTAATATCAATAAAGCAGTTTGTTTTTTACCTTGGTATTGCACAATTAACTATACGCTAAACGTGTAAACTTGACTGTTACCACTACCAAACATCACTTAAAATCAAGCGACCACCAAATTGACTACAAATTTAATGTAGGTAACTTTTACCAAACATGCAAAACATAACTTGAAATGATTAATTACATAATTTTCAAGACTGGTCTGGGTTGTTTGGAATGTCTCACAAAAATGAAATTGTTTCATAGTTTTTCAAAAGAAGAGATTAGGAACATTTCAACTGCTCGCCCAATTCTGTGCTTGCAGTTGAATGTAGGGACCTGAAATTGGCAACTGCTTTTCACTCAAAATGAAATATTCATAATGACCTCTGACACCTTTGGTAATTTTTTGAGGGGGCGTGCGTAATGTCTCAAATATTGACTGTGTACACTGATTGCTGCAAAGGGTTAACTGACACAGCTACCTATCAGTGCTAGAGGCGAGTGGTCATTTAAATATTTTACTGAAATTTATTAACGAATTGAGAATACCGACGCAAAATGGGTACCAGTGTTTTCTGCCAATATAGATATCATGGAGCCACCAAAACATAAAATTTCTGCACGACGATGTTGCGCATGCATCGTGTTTTGCATAAATTTGTAATAGGTGTGACATTATGGATCTGATTGCTGTTGAATTATGTGACCTTTGAAGTCACTCCTTAACCAAATTTATACAAATTTATGCAAATTTCTATAGAGGGCGGTTGAATTATAAACAAAGGGCACATGGTCTGTAGCAGAGCCACACATACCTGAATATGAACGATGCGGACAATTTTGTAGTTTGAGTTCACATCTTTAGTCCTAGTTATGTGAAGTGCAAGGCTTTTTAAACTAGTTTGTTAAAAACTATTCTGCAGTAATGGCTGTATCCCCCATGTAACCTGTCCACCTCAAACTACATGAATTGATAACTACATCTCCAAGAGTCCAACATCATAAATCCTCTAAGCATAAACACTTGCTAATCACAGAAAAATCTTGCTTAACAGAAACAGGCTACCAGCCAAAACCCCATAAAGGCTACATTGTTGTGACTGGTGCCCCACTCATTTTTTGGCTTAGCAAAAATATTGCTAAGCAGTATTTTCTGTTTACCAGCTTTATGAAATTGGGCCCAGCTTTATTTGGTCAATGGATAACAACATCATGAGGAATGACTGTAGCTTAATAAAAGTAAGTTCAAACAGTCGGTTTATTTTTGGTGCAACATTTTAAAAAAATAAAAAATTGGCCTGTAGAAGGAATAAACTGTAAAGAAAATTTATTGTTACTACAAGGTAATTTTATAACGGACACAAATACCTTAATATCAAACATAAAATTGGACCCGGTAATTAAAATATATATACCAATATCTACCAAACAATAAAACCCACTAGAAAAAAAGGAACACAAATGCTTAAAGAGGAAGGGACATGAACAATTCGATTTTGTGATGTACTCATTTTCCAATAGAGTCCTCATGTGAGTGGGGGGAAAATTACAAGTCTCTAACCTCACGTTAAAATGGTGCAAAAATGCCATTTTATTTGATACACTTCCAGTGCAAAAATTGTCAACATCCAAAACATCTGATGATACCATTCTGACAAAAACGGGTCTGCACATTTTTGTACGGGGATGTTTTGGTTCATTCCTGACTTTCGATAATATTTAATCAAAACAGCCTTGAATTTGACCTTTTGACCGACGAACAAATTTCTCCTTGGAATGTAAAGATCCATTAGTTGCTGAAATCCAATGGTGTCAGGTTTCAAATTTTAGTGCTCTGAAAAAGTCAGTTATTGCCTGGAAGGGGTATTGAATACAATTTCAATTTACACTATTTTAATGTGAGGTTAGAGACTTGTAATTTTTCCCCCACTAACATGAGGACTCTATCTAGTGGAAAATGAAAATTGGTCACAAAATTGAATTGGTCATTTCCCTTCCTCTTCAAACATTAACATATACCCAACAAATAATAAGATGACCGTTTGCTACCAAAAAACAACAAATTTAGCAATCATACAATTCCAAGTAAAGGATTACATTTATACGTTGAACTTTTGGTACTTACAGAAGCTTCTGGACAGCCTTGTCCAAAATAAATATATTAATTATTCTTTAAATTCACAGTACTGTGTTCATAAACTACAACCATTAGGTTTAGTACTTCCAATCACAATTTTTTTTAAACAGTGTGATAGCGGAACTGTTGTGATGTTTGAAACAATCTCTAAAACCATTAAAAATACAGGGTGACAATTACACTGTATCGGATGATCTTAAACACTTATATAATCATATACATTTCAAAAAGTATTTCTTAATTTCTTTTTAATTTAGATATTCATGTAAATATACAGTACTGTTATTGAATGGGCAAATTTCTTAACGAGATGTTGAAAGTGATAAGAGTTAGAATACAAAACTGAGTTATCTGGAAGGATACAAGCTTTCTCGTATTGATCAACTTGTTTTCAAAATTTTCAGATTTTCATATGAAAGATCAAGTAATAAACCACGAAGGAAATTGACTGGGTATATTTTAATTCAACACAGGGTGTGAAACCACACACATAAATCCCATTTTAGTCAATATTTCTTTCTTCACTCCAAACTTTCTATGAAAGCTCAATTATTTTTTATTTGTGTTGACTGCGCAATATTTTCCCTTTGCCAGGTGGGAGTTGAATTGCACGTGAAAATTATTGTAAGCGTGTAAACGCTGCATTGCCTAAAATATGCAATACACTGTATAACACACGCGGACAATAACTCACAAAATGGCGCAACGAAAATTATTGTGATGATAACGTTAGGTCAATAGAGAATTCCCAATTTCTTTCAAAGCCTTTCAAAGCCAAGACCTGGAATAGAAATATGATCAACAATCAGGCAAGATGTAATCTTTAAAAAAAAAATTATTGAATTGTCAAGAATGAATTGCCCAGGTTTACCAAATATAGGGCCTATATCCACACCAAAATCTGAAAACCAAAACCAAAAGAAATTATAAATTTTAAATATCCGGTTATATTCATTCTGATAAGACATTTCTTATCAGTGACCATTTCTTATCTCTGCACATAACTGAAAAGAGTTTTGGAATGAAAATCATTACCAGTGGGCAGGGCGAGTGTACCTTTTCAAAAGCTTTCTTCTTGAAGATACAGTACAGCAGTAGTAAAAACTGATGCGATCCAAAAACTTCATCTCTTGAAAAAAAAAAACCATGAGCCATGACTGGGTAGTTAGGCCGTGTCCGAGTTAGCGGCTACGGCTACAGCTGTGGCTTTTGCTAAGGACGTTGCTATGGGCTTTCTATGCTCCTATGTTCATGTGACGATGAAGCTGCAGCCACAGCCACTAATTCGGAACATGGCCTTAGTTTTCTTTATTTGAAAACCTTCACCAGCACAACTATGAACTTCCTTTCACTCAATCAATGGCATGTAAATCTCGATGTTTCCGCCGATCAAAAAAGATTTCCATTTCTGTTTCCGACAAAATTATGAATATTAGGATGAAAGGAATTTCTAAGGATAGATGAAACCATCCTCGGCTATAGAAAATTCTTTTTACAACGGGAGACTTTTTTGGGGGCGTCAGGTGGCAGCACACTTTCCAAGTGAATCCATTCTCGGAAATATACGCATGCTCAGAAATATGTAAACAATGGAAATCTACCTTACACTATCGTCTGCTGCCACCTATGTTCATGTAGCATTCCAACGTCTTCCATTATTATGCGTTTTTTGACAAGAACCAGGGCTGTACTTAATCTAACATGCCTCATGTTACTGTTCATAAGTAGACATCACAGTTAATGAGAGGGGAACCTGTCATGCAGCTCTCAATATATTCACCATTAAAATCCCTATGAAAAAAAGAAGAAGTTACATGTATTGTTTTACAAATTTTGAATACATGAACTGCTGTTTATATACATGTACCATACACAGTAGTAATTATACAAACCTACACTGTATAACCACTGAACCATAACCAAGAATACAAACTCTTCAGAGTTGGAAAACTCTCCATGAAAAGTCCTTCATTCAAAACATTTTGTTGGTTTCAATCGCTGCATAGTTAAGGCAAAGTAGCCTATTTTACAAAGCTTGTATACAACTATGCCATATTTCCATTTTTTCATTTGATAACCGCTCTGGTGTGAAAAGGAGACACGCCTTTGATTTCCAGATGTTGAAATTGTGACCGTCAAGCTCTACTTATTTTACCCAACAGTGTAAAGGATTTTAAGGGGTTTCATCTCTTGTAACAGGTGCTAGTGGGTCTGCCTTTTTTCAAGACCTTGTGCAACTATGTGACAGATCGACAACGGATATCAGCAAACTCATCATGGCTCAAGACACATCCTAACTCCTGTACAATGTAATGACGAGTTACTCTTCCATTTTCATGACTCAAATACATTGGAAACCTCATCAACCAAATTCAAAAAGAATGAATGGGAAAAAAAAAATCTTTTAAGGGGAAAGATCTACCGCGGAAAATGCAGGCTTTACCAGATTTCCCTGGTTGCAGGTACATAAAAGGTAACATCAAGCAGTTCTTGATGTCATTAAACATCGTCCATCAACTTGTTGGAATTGGATTTATTACATCCTATCAACCTGAATCTAACATGTATATGTCTACACATATGACCAACAGACAGGGTACAATACCGTCCATCAATTTTGCAGAACAAAATATTTAGACTGAGCATGTTTTGTGTACAGTGAATGCTAACATTTAGTAGCAACTGCTGATTTTGGAGTAGCAACTGAGACATTTTGAGTAGCATTTTGCAGAGCTGTATATTGAGAGAGTTGCGACAACTTCGATTTGTGTAAAAAAAAATAAACGCATTGGCGAATACAGGGTGCCAGACTAGTCTGCCCATTGGGTTGTGCTGTGGATCAAAAATGGCGTCCAGCAACCACGTGAGAGTTTTTTTTTGTGTAAAAAAAACCCCGCATTGGCAAATACAGGGTGCCAGACTAGTCTGCCCTTTGGGTTGTGCTGCATTTGGACTGAAAATGGCGTCCAGCAACCACGTGACTGAAGAAAACTGGTACCTCTATGTCACAACTCTCTCAATACACAGCTCTGGCATTTTGCTCTGCTATACAAGAGAAAATGTTCGCTGCAACACCATACTGCACACTCATCATCCAAATTCTAACCACTGTAACCATAAATCCCCCTGCAGATTTTTACCCAAAACACCTGATTTACATTATCACTTATTAAACCAGGGTAAGTGGCCTTTTCTTGATGAATGAGGCCGTATCATCTCAATTGGCGGCTACAGCTACGGCTATGACTGTTGCTAAGGGTATTGCTCAGGACGTCTCTTACTTCTATGCATGATGAGACGGAAATCCAGCCATTGCTGTAGCCGCCAATTCAGACACAACCTTCAATGTACAGTCGGAGTCCATTGTGTTTTATAACTGCTTCAATAGGGCAAAATGGTTTCACTGATATATTTGAGCCATGAAGATGTGATTCAATCCGTGCCTGACACCAGCCAAAAAGGGAGTCATTTTGAGTAACTTTTGAAAAATTTGAATAATACAATCTGGCTATGTACAAAATCAAATGTACAAAGACGAATTATTGAGTGGACTGACTGTGTTTGATGTATTCGTACTGTTAGTAAATGTTACTTTGTGTATGGAGCTGTCGACTTAAAAGTTCCAACTCCCATGATGCTCTAGTCAATCCGATAACAACGATACCGTTGATCCGACAACTCTGTTAGAAACTTTATACTGGCATGCCGTAGAAGAGTTTATTCACATTTGGAGTGGTGGCATCAAGCTGCCAGCCAGTTGGTCATCTCCCGAGTAATCAATCAATGTTCTGTCAACAGGTGTCGTTAATTTTCTTTCTTTTAGTGTGCCCCCTCTCGATACTCCTCCTCCTCCCCACTCTAGAAGACGTCGAACCGACCATCGATTGTTGATGCTTTATCTTGAGTGGCTCAGCCATTATTAATTTACTTCACATGAGTTCACTCAAAGTCAGCTTTCAGGCATTGGGAAGGAGGGGTGGAGTCATGAGTGGGTGGTATGGTGCTGTATTAGAAGCAACAACCAGATGGCGTCTGCTTCTGCTGATCCACAAAATCTCGAACGTTGAATCGTGGCTCGTTGGGACGTCTCGTCTTCTTCATCTTCAAATCTCTAAGATGAAGAAAAAAAAACACTGTATGGTAAGGGGGCATGCTTTATAGTGGAAGGTGATCATGGTGATTATGATGTTTTGGTAAAAACACAAATAATATTCTTTGTTCCCAAATTTAACATAAAATCGTTGCAGAAACCACTGCAAAAAATAGGATTCACTGCTAAAATCAGGCCTGGAATTACACGGAGGCAATGGCCTCTGTTGCCCTGGTCTTGGCCTTGGTGCCCCTTCAAAAGTTTCCCACAGGCTTTAAGATTTTCCAATGGAAGTGCCCTTTGCAAAATTAAAAATGTACTGTCCACTCAAAAGGATTTGAAGTGCCTCTGCTATCGAGCAATCTCGGTGGTCTAGTGGTAAGACATCTGCTCTAGAATGGCAAAGGTCGCGGGTTCAAATCCCACCTGAGTAAAATACACTATGGATTTGTTCAAAGGAATTGGGATAGTACTGAGTATACAGTGCTTTACACACATCAGTGTATTGGTAAAACCGATTAACATTCTATATCCCTGATGCAAATTTAACACCTATTAAAATCATTGCGGTACCAACTTCTAAAATACAGAATTCAAACTACCTCTGCTACCAGTAAAGCTTGGTGGCCAAGTGGTAAGACATTCTGCTCTAGAATTGCAAAAGTCATGGGTTTGAATCCCACCCGAGTAAACATGCCTGTGGATTTTTTGTTCACAGGACTCGGGGAAAGTACTGAGTACACAGTGCTTTAAATGTGTTGCAACATGATGTCCTTAGTTCTAATAAACAGCAAATCAGGACCAAATGCATTTTGAGATTTTTGTCTAAGAGCAAGGTTGGGGAAGGGGCAGTCAAAGTTAGGAGCACTTACTTAGCAACAGCCATAAATGAAAGGTCTACGTTCAGCCCTGTCTTTGCACTCGTCTCCATGTAAGGAATACCGTTGTCCTATAGAAACATAAAAACAACATCAAGAATTATTTAGTTATTTACTTACATGTATTGATTACATTTTGTCGTGTGCCCGGATGAATGACGTAACAAAAGTTTTACCTGAGAAAAGGCATACATTAATTACTGTACAAAAATTGTGTTTCAAGAAAACTGAACATAAAGGCTGGATCGGTTTTCTGCTGTACTTATAGTCAATATAGAGAGGGTAAATTCCAATTGGGAATGGGAAAACTTGTCGTTGGGGTAACTCTAGCAACAAAAGTGTAACTGTTACGCCATATTTGTTTTTCTCAGGAGCCATTTTATAGCATAAAACTTTCTGTTACTGGGAAAAGGCACTTTGTGTGCCTGGAAAAAGGGCGTAGAACCTTATGGTGTCCCCCCCCCCCCCCCCCCCCCCGGTATTCCCAAACAGTTAAAACTGGTTTCCAGCGAGGCCTTGCATACACTACAAACAATATTATACTGATCTTATGAGAACAATAAATTAATTATACGTTAGATATTAGATCATATTAACCTTTGTAACGAACACAAACTATCAGTGCAATCTATGCAATTATAAACAAAAACAGGAGTATACATAACATTTGCTGAGAACAGGACTGGCGAAAACCTCTCAAGAACCCTTCAGGGGAAAAACACAGGGAAATTCCCATCTGGCTCCAAATAATCATTTTAAGTCAAAGCTGTTACATTGTAGGAACATTTATGTACACACATGAAGATCAATATGGGCATCCAGGAGGTATGGCACCCTGCCTCATTTCTTCGGATAATTTGGTCTTCTTTTCAGTCTGGAATCTACTGGTTTTACACTGTCAGGTCCTACTTGCATGGCAGTGCACCATACTCCTAGCAAGAGCTCGACTCTTTACAGAAAAGCGGGAGAAATTAGCCCTTCCCATGAAACATGCTAATCACATTCACGCATGCGTACAGACATTATTGGTTGGCAAACACCATAGATTTGTGCACTAGGCAGATGCTTATGCGTCACGCTACCATCAACCCCATACAAAAAGGCCTGATGTTCCCTCATCAGCATGTAAGCACAAAAACTTGCTAAGCACAGAAAACTCTTGCTTATTTAATAGGTTACCAGCCAAAATACCATACAGTTTACCATTGATGTGACTGGTACCCCACTCATTTCTTGCTTAGCAAAGAAATTTGCTGAGCAGAATTTTCTGCTAAACAGCTTAATGAAATTAGGCCCAGTAGTGTTAGTGCACGTGCGCAATGTGCAATTTACGTATTTCATGGGAAACACCCATTGCACAATTGGACACATTAAAATTTTTGAAAAGACTTTCCCCATATTATGTTCCCCCATATGTGTATGAAACTCATAGAGTTATATCAATCAATCAATCGTTAAATTTATAATTTATAAGACGCCAATCCAACACTCGCTGCTCATAGCGCCATACAAGGGTTCTCCTCATGCACAAGCTAGCGTATCGGGCCGATACGCAGGAATTGCGTGCCGATTTTCAAAAACCCCGAAACAAAACAAAACATCAATAGAAAACCATATGGAATATTCCAGATTGCACAGTAGAGCTTCAAAACCAAGATAAACACTAAGTAGAAAACATTCTTAAGACCTTGTTTCAATTCAGCGTGCTTCGGCCAAACATCAAACAATTTGGGTTTAGAATACCCCCACAGTTTTGAAAAATCCTGTGGAGAACCCTGCATACGATAAGCTCTCAAAAAAAGGTAGGTTTTACATTGTAAGTGGAGTTTTGAAGATGGCTAGTTACTGAAGGAGATTATTTGATGCTCTTAGGATGATTAGTCCACATTCAAGGAGCAGCAATAGAAAAGGCACGGTCCCCAACTGTGTTTGCTCCTTGAAATGCTAAGGACTGAAGCTTGTGAGCAGGAACGAGCATCAAACTAGAGGGAGCACTCATAGAACACACACATAACTGCGCTGCCCCACTGGTAAACGTGGGTAAATTATAAACAGATGTCCACTTACAAAATGTTGATTGTATGAACTTGCGCGTGTTATATAAGGAGTCAGCGCCATTTTCTCAATGGCCAAAAACGCTTTTTGTCTGGCCAAGTTGCATGGTTTTGTATGCCCTCTAGGTCTATTAACCCTTTACAGACCATTCATTTCTGTATAATCATCACTTTACGCCCAGACATTGCTCATCTTGTTGATTTTTTTACTTCATATTTTTTTTTTCAGGAAAAATGTCAGGAAAATTATCAGAACCAGAAATACATGGGTTTATTTTAGAATTGTAGATTCTTTGTTAAAGGGACACATTGCCTTGGATCGGACGAGATGGTCAACAAAAAAGCGTTTGTGACCGTTTGTTATAAAATGCATATGGTTAGAAAGATGTTATAACAGTAGAATACAATGATCCACACAAACATGCCTCGAAATTGTGAACTAACACGGTCGGCCATTTTGTGGAGTCAAAATGTTGACTCCACAAAATGGCCGACCGTGTTTGTTCACGATGTAAAAGGAAAACCACGCGATTTCAAGACATATTTGTGTGGATCATTGTATTCTGCGCCTTGAACACCCAGCAGGGTGGATATGTGCGCATTACAAGTCTTATTATTATTATTATTATTATTATTATTCTACTTTTAAAACATCTTTCTAACCTTATGCATTTTATAACAAACGGTTACAAATGCTTTTGATAGACCAACTCGCCCGATCCAAGGCAACGTGTCCCTTTAACATAGGAAATATTGGAAAATGTCAGTTCAGCAAAAAAACCTTTTCTTTGACCTCTTGCTGTTGCTCTTGTTTGAGTATAAGTGAGTCAAATCTTGTGGCCGTTTGTGGCTGCTATGGGCATTTCGATTCAAGCCGCTTGCAGCTGCTACGGTCTCTAATGGGTTAAATAACTCTATGATGAAATCATACATGTACAAGTGAGTCCAGCATTTGTTATTCAATCCTTGTACAACCAAAGTTCCCACCTTTGCTAATTTCTCTGCCTCTTCCCTTTTGATGAGTCTCTCTGATGTCATGTCTGACTTGTTGCCAAGCAACATCACTACGACATCATCGTTAGCATACTCGTGAATCTCAGACACCCACGCCTGTAGAATAACAGAATCGGAGAAAAGGGCAACAAAACAAAATGTTAAAAAGATAAGAAACTAAATCCTGGTTGGTTATCAGGAAAACCAAATTGTTTTTAATTTAATCTCAAAGCTTACATTTAGAAAAAGGTAACACAAATATCAATCAGTGAGAGAAATGTTTATCTGAAAAACAGTCTGCACAACAGTTCAACGGTTACTCGTAATCACAAAAACAAGTGTCAGTAATTCAGGGAAAAGTGCCAGGCATAGCAAGACTTTGGATTGTGTTTTCAAACGTTCAATTGCACAGCTGGGAAACGCCCCACCCCCCCCCCAAAAAAAACCCAAACCAAACAAACAAAAAAACAAGAAGAGGAAATCGATTAATAAGACTTCCCTAGTGTTTTGGAACTTACATGTTGACATTTGTTATTGACAGTGATATGGGTTTTGAGGCATTGCATGGTGAGGTATCAATGTATATATATGGTTTGCGGTAACACCATGTGTAAATCTACTTTGCTGTGTAGATTTTTTTTCTTTGAGAACTTGTCTTGCTATTTATTCTACTACGGAGTAGATTTCGGAATTCGGGAGACTACTTAGTTCTGAAAAGAACTGTCCTGCTTGTGGGCGGAAGGTAGGAAATCCCGGCCGGGACTACTGCTTTTGCTCAGTGGATCGAGGGGACTTCTCGTTATTGACAGTTGTTTACCATCCTAATGGCTCCCTAATCATTAGCAGGAGTACAGGAAATTTAATTGGCCTCATCAAACAGAAGCATTCCATGTACAAGAAAGGCTGGCTTCAGTAACAATGTTGTTGACTGACTTTTAAGACTCTCTAAGATGTAAACAGTCCTTCATTCAACATGGGCAATGCGTACTACAGTGCGCCCTCTACCATTTGCCCAACAGACACCACTTTCGCAGTGCATCATAGGAAACGGTTGACATGGGGTGCGTTTTGCGGTCATAACCAATAACTGTTTCAGTCATTGGCCAGTGATTAACCAATGGCCAATTCAACCGAGACAGTTATTGGTTATGACAGCGAACAAACTAAAGTTTTTAGTCGTCTCCCTACGTTCACCACATTACCTCGATTGTTTAAGTTTGTTCATGGTTTGCAAAGCACCTAGGTTTTATGTTTCTATGTTTGAGATATAAGAAGTATAAGGTCAGTGAATAATTTTGTAAATTCATGTCAGCCATTTAAAGGTCCCAAGCTGCCCATGCGGTGCTGAGTTGCAAGTGTGATTGTCTTAAGTCGACCACTTTTGGGGAAAATGGCCTCCTCCAGGTAAACTATAGAGGGCGCACTGTATTATGGAGTCTGTTAGAACTCTCCATCAGGTCTCAGCCTTTTTCCATGATGCCTTCAGGACAACGGTGTGTCCAAACATTGAACATAAACTTTGTATAGTCATTCTCCAAAAACTATTTTGTCATGAAATCAATGTTCAGGCATGCAGCTGCAGTTTGTCAAAAAAAGAGGCAAATGCCATCAGGCACAGCAAGACTTTGTGGTGTGTTTGTTCAATTGTCAATGGCACAGCTGAGAAACCGAAAACGAGAAAATCATGTGATGCTTTCCCAATGACTCACGCTCCTTCTCCCTCCCCAGTGATGGAGCCCCCATGAATACACACTCTCCTGAAAATTTGTCAAAATGACAGTGATGGATTGACTGTACACAAAATGTGCCTGCAGGCAATAACCCGGTCACAAGAGATTTAACCCAGATATCCAAATGTTCAAATACATCCTTGCTCTACACAGTAAGAATGCATTTGTACATGTAAAGTAGGTCACCGTGGAACATTTCACAACTTTCGCATTCCTAAGGGTACATGTGTATCTTATGATTTCTTTCTTTCTTTGAGAAACTTGTACAGCATGTACTAAAATGTGAATGTACTAAGCGTACATATTTGAATGTTGGGGGAAGGGGGGAAATTGTGTTGTATGTTAAAATATCCTCATCTTTATAATAAATACATGTATCTTAGAGGAACATGCAACAATCTTGGTAGAAGTGATTATAAGGTTTCAAACAAAATGAAAAGAATAACTGGAATTCCACCTTTGAGAAGTCAAATTCATTTTCATTAGCACTTCCATTGGAGAAACATTAATGTATAGTGGAGTCTTTTGAAGGGGGCGGCAAGGCCAGGACCAGAGGCACAGAGGCCATCGTGGCTTCTTGTGTAATTCCAGGCAAAGTGTTCGCCAGTCTGGGCACTTTTTGTTGGGCATCCAGTTTCCAATTTGGATACCCTGCTCACTCTGTCATGAAATGTCAGGAGCGGACAAAAGACCGTTGCCCTGTTATTGAATTTTTAAAGCATATTTGGACACTAAATGAGTTTGAAAAAACAATATTCTATGCCTCAAATAATAAAAAGAAATTGTAGTAAAATTAACAGTGCCACAACATTTGCATCTTGCAATCAGTGAGATTTTGCACAACAATCAATCAGGGAGATATATCTAGAATTGCATTCAACCTAATAGGGAAAACATGGAACATGGAAAGATTGGTTTATTTTCAGGGAACTTTCTGCCGAATCATGGAGAGTTGGCAGCTCTGGTAAAATAAATCTATACAGACTGGCAACTAACATCATCATCTTTATGGCCATGCAGCATAAAAAATGTTTCTAGGCTGCAAAAATAGCGCCTACATGTAGCAGCAGACAAAGTTTCCTCCAAGGAGCAGAGATACCCCGTCTCAGCAGACAAACACCCCGGGGGTCGACTCTTCCTTACTCCATGATCTGATCTAAACCTCTCCACCATATGCCATGTTCTTTCCTTCTTCACGCAGATAGTACTAGATGATGTGGGTTAATCCGTCGGGTAAACCACGAATGATGGCAATTCTCAGACACATCCTAGAGATGGCATGGGGGATGGCAGATTTGCCACATAATTCCAAACACTTGGGATTGAGTAACAAACCTAACCATGCCAAATCCAAAGTTTTTATTTGGAATGTTTTTTTTGTTTAGAGCTGTTTAGGAACCTAAAGGCATGGTTGGAATATTTCTTCCTCCATGGTATACTCAACACAAATCCAGTAAAATCTGTTAACATTTGGAAGGAGTGATGATGTCTTTGTGCCGAGCATGGTTGGTTAAGCAATGCAGCATCCACTAACCCATCAAAGACTTAGCTTCTTGCCTCAAGCAACAAGATCAAGAACTAATGCTTATCGTTCCCCTCTGTCTACAATATAGACCGATTTAAGGTTGCATTCTGGGCAAAAAGTATTTTTCCAAAAGATGCATCATTTTGTTAACCTCTTTTTATGCAACTTTGCCCCAAACAAGGCTAAAAGCCACTCTTGGTAAAGGGCTACAAGAAAAAAATATTTAAGATGAAAATAACTCAGGGGAGCTGAAGATAGGACTTAATATTCCTCTTAAAACAGTCTAGATTATAGGATGGAGGGAAACATGCACCGGGCAAGGAGTTCAAAAAAGAGATACAGTACATAGAATAAAGCTGTTAGAATGGCTCTTTGTTCTACATCTCAGCAAAGCAAGAGTGTATGGGTGAGAAGAAGCAGAAAGTCTGGTTTCACACTCAAACATCCTGAAAGGAGGAACCAGGTCGGACACACTGGTGGCACATCTACCATGAAAAATATCTGTAGAAAAGACAGAGGCTGTCTACCATAAATTGAAATGCAAGTGAATTCCAAATCCAGTAATGGATTGCTTTTATTCTTCCAGGGGTTCATTGGGTTGGTGATGATGAAAGGGGAGGCTATGAATTAGTAAAGGTGGGGGGTACAGTTTGGGGACTGAGAATGTCCCACGGGGCACCTCAAGGGTCCTATGAACAAACACAACTGTACTTACGAGCATAAAGAAATTCAAGCACTAATGGTTTTTTTGATCATCAACCATCATGGAGCGTGATTAACTGGAGTTGGCTAAGGCTGATGCATATTCACAGCTTCATGGCTCATTGACCTTGCAGCATTAAGCTACATATTAGGCATCCGCCATGGAGATAAAGGGCAACGCAATTAACTGGCAGTGAAGACGGGTTGCAATGGGACTCAGCGATGTACAGGTCTCAAGACTCGGATCTTAAGACCCATTTTAAATTTGGATGGTTACGGTATCTCCGTCTCGGTCTCGACACCCAGTGATCTCAGTTTCAGATTGATGACGTACAGTGTATCATTCTATATATAGATTTGGCTTTTTCAATGGTACTCAACACAGTGATCGTTAGACCCATGGAGTTTGAAAGCAACTCTGATCACCATTCTCCTGCAAATAATTTATATGAATTACAAGAAACACTTGAGGATCTGATTGCCTTACTATAACAGTCCAACAACGGATAAGCGCTATGTCACTCCTACCCACAAACATACCCACGGCTATGCCTTTCCCCCTCCCATACCATGGTTGCAACCTCACATCTTCCCAAGATGTTCAAAGAGATTTACCCGATTCCTAGAATCAACCCACATGCAACTAATGAGGAAGCGAAATTGATTTACTGCTCCATGTTAGACCATAGAGAGCTACATGTATACACCATGCCACCTTGTTCACGAGAGAAATATGACCTAAAACTTTCAGGGTATTTCCTGGCACGCAAGGTCGCTCAAAATGGAAAGTGTTCAAAAATTCACCAAGTGTTAGTTCCAAATGCTGTAGATCCATCACCTTGTGAAATGTTTTAGTAAGATTTAGTAAACATGGATCCTTGTAAAAAAGAAAGAACCATGTTATCCTTCTTAAAAAATGATTTTCTAAGCTCCTTCGCCATTTCCCTACTTATTTTGAATCAAGACGACACATTTGTACATGTAGTGCCCTCCTTTTCGGGGGTCTTACGAGGAGTGATTCATTCAATAAGAAGCAGGTATTATTCAATATCAAGATCCAAATGTGTAAAAAGAGCAAATGTACATCCTATACAAATTTGTTCCTGTAAAGATACTGTGCACTATCCATGTTCAAGGTTTCAATTACACCACTCTTTTATGTACATTTGGTTTGGGTGACCTACGTGTACATAACAAAATGTCAGTCCTCATTTGATATTATCGATGAAAGGATTGCTCTTTAAAAAGAAGAAACTAGACATTTCACATAATACCACTCAGGTGTGCAGGTGTGATAATTACAGCGGGAATAGTTTTGACATTAAATATGTACTTTTCCCACCTTGAATAGAAATTAAATTAACTTGTGAAGCTTTCTCCCCGGGACCCAGACATGATAGATGAGTTTGTCCGTGCCACGCAACATTACACCCTACTCTCATTGACATTCAAGCACATTTCAAGGGCTTGTGCAAAGGGCATCTTTTAGCATTAAAAATTCCAGGGGCTCGTTATCTTGTTTAAGGCGGGGTACACTTTTGGTAATTGTCAAAGATCAGTATCCTCATTTGGTGTATCCCGACATATGCATTAAACAACGAACCTGTGAAAATTTGGGCTCAATTGGTCATCGAAGTTGCAAGACAATAGTAATGAAAGAAAAAAAACACCCTTGTTGCATAAAATTGTGTGCTTTGAGATGCCTGAAAGAGGTTTCATGCCTGAAGCCTCTCTCAGATTCAAATGTTTTGGTGAAAAATTAACACTTTCTCTTAAACTACACTACTTCAAAGGGGTCATTTCAATGTTTTATAATATCAACAGCTCTCTAGCGCTCTTTACCAAGTAAGTTTGTATGGTCATTAACTTGTGGAGTAATTACTAAAAGTACACCCTGCCTTTAAAGAGATGATTTGAATGCTGCTAACGCTGAACATTGCTTAGCACAGAACACCCAGGTACAAGCTGAAATGCTGAGTGATATATAGTGTTTTTTTCAATCGGTTTTAGTCGACTTTTTGTCAATAGCCCATATGCACCACCATCTTAAAAATATACCACAATGCATCTTGAGGAAACTGAGTATACTGTTCAAAAAAATAAATTGAGCTGCCAAGATGGACGCCATGCTGTAGTTTACATGTAACTATGCCAGTTTGTGTACCGCATTGCTTCAAAATCAGAACGTCATGATGGTTGCCGGTGTTGCTCAGACTCGGATTTCACCCAGAATCCTTTGCACACCGATCATACGCATCACTCAGTGGGACAGGCATATAGGCTATTGAGTTTTTATTTGTGCTAAGCACTGTACATTTGTATTGACCCTTGCACTAATGCCATATGCGACTACTGTCTCTCACACTTGCCATTTTGGAGTCAAATTGCCAGACAAGTTATGGTAAGCGTGCAAACACCGTGTCGCCTACAATGCGCACTACACTGTATAACACACAGGGGACTACTGAAATGGCGCAACCAAGATTATGGGTCAATACTCAGTACTTTCCTGAGTCCTGTGGGAAGAAAATCCATAGGCATACTGCTCAGGTGGGATTCAAATCTAGAGCAGACGTCTTATCATTACCGAGCAAGCCTGGTGTAAAGAGGCAAGTTGAGACACAACATGTGACGCCCCACGTCACTTTTTGGAAACAATCAAAAGAGATTAAACGTGAAGACAACCAAAACATTAGACATGACACCAATACTTTTAAAACCTAGATTTATTAGGTTTCAATTTGAGTTCACTTATTGTCATCTATTTGATTAGGGAATAAACCTAGTTTTGAATTGTGGTAGGAACTCTGGCTTCAACAAGGAGCGCCACAAATACGTTTGAAGTAAAAGAGCAATTGAGCCAACATGGAAGTCCATCTTTGTCCTGAGTTTAAGCTGAAACTAACACCAATAAGCTTTCCAGCTAGTACTGTAAATGGGTCAGCACACGAGGTTGGGACATTGGGTAACAATTGTCCTAATTATTAAAAGCATTCTTACATTAATTCTACCTCCATGATTAAAGTATTCTTATCCATCCCCCCCCCCCCACCATAGGGCTGGATAGCTCAGTTGATAGAGTGCTGGGGTGCGTTCCACTTGCGCAAACGTTGCCAACGTTTGCGCACGTTTGCCAACAATTTCGAGTGGAACGAGTTGTGCGCCGTCAACGTTGGCGAACGTTAGCAACCATAGGCAAACGTATTTCTGAGGTGTTGGTGGGTGGTTTTCAAAATGGCGGACAACATAATTCTTGTCACGAAAATAATTTTAATGTGTTTCAGTGATTGATAACGCAGTTAGGTGGAGTTGAAATAACAACTTAATTAGTTTATGTGGTAATATATACAAACGAGGACTAAAATATATATACAATACAGCAAAAACCAATTTACACAAAATACAAAACATACGGTGTCGCCATCTTCATTACAGAGCGCCGCCATAATGACCTCGCGAAGTGCGCAACCAATCGTTCCAAAGAGCACAAACGTTTGCGCAAACGGTTGCGATCTGTTTGCGCAAGTGGAACGCACCCCTGGTGTCCTGGGGAAATCTGTCCCCAGGAGATTCTGTGCCCCAATTAACATGGGCTGAAGGAGGTTGATTCAAAAGAGGGCGCTATCAGAAGAAGTTAGTACACAGGGCCCAATTTCATAGAGCTGCTTAAGCACTAAAAGTAGCTAAGCACACACAAATTATGCTTACCAGAATAAGGTTACCAGCCAAACTACCATGTCACATGTACAATTTGTGACTGGTATCCTGCTCATTTCTGCTATGCACAAAATTGTTAAGCAATATTTTCTGCTTAAGCAGCTCTATGAAATTGGGCCCAGTTCACCGTATGGGGGGGACAGAATCTCCAGGGAATGAATCTCCTGCCACACCGGCACGTTAATCCGGAGGTTGTTGATTCAAATCCTGCTCTACTTAATTTTTCTTTGTTCAACCCCAAATTATTTAAAGTTTACCCAGTCAGTTTCCCTTGTGGTTTATTACTTGATAAATTATTCTATGTAACATCCACCTTTGAGTGAGAAAGTGAGTGTGATATATTATAATGCTTTTTATTGGACAGGGTTTTGTAAGCCCTCTGGTTCTTATATATACAACTCTATGAGTTATATCTGCTTTATCTAAATTCCACGAACTACACTATGGGAGTTGTTCTCTTCGCACAATCTCCACATCAGGCCTGAAATTACACCAGAGGCCAAGCCTCTGTTGCCCTGGTCTTGGCCTTGGAGCCCCTTCAAAATTTAAGATTTTTCAATGGAAATGTTCTCTTGAAAAATGGAAATGGCCTTGCCCTTTCAAAGAAGAAATTCCAGGCCAACCACATCAATGATCGATGTTCCCCAGAGGAATCCAGTCGGTGCAAAGGGCCAGGTGATTAAACTCCAATTGACTGGACTGTCATCAAGACCATCTCGTCAGCAAATGATCTTTATTATTGAGAATTACAAGGATCAGGTTGCCCCCCCCCCAGAATTTTTTTTAAAATCCATTCACACAGATTAAATAGGTCAGACATTTTGGATGAATTTCACAGAAATCTGAGCACCCCCGTGACGTTGAGTTTTCACCAGACACTTTCTAAAAACATGAATCATACATGTACATGTTCATGTGCTATGCACAGTACATGTATGTGTCTCCAAGGTGAAATATTAGTTCATGTCTGACAGACTCATGACATTTTTCAGTTTTTAGTTAATAACACACCTCTCTTGCATCACAATGTAGAGTCTCATTTTACTTTTTAAAACACTTGTTTCACAATGGTCTTCATACATGTATACATGTACCTGTGATTAAAGTATCCCCTTTTTCTGCAAACCACAACTGCTGTCGTGTCGCAAGCGCCATGCGAGGACCAAATCTCGTTGACCTTTTTCCCCATGATAAACTGCAACAATTATTGGCCTCTCCTTGGAATTTGAATCACACCCATAATTACATATGTATGTACCTTAAAGACACTGGACACGTTTGGTAATTACTCAAAATATATATTAGCATAAAAACTTACTTGGTAACGAGCAATGGAGAGCTGTTGATAGTATAAAACATTGTGAGAAATGACTCCCTCTGAAGTAACGTAGTTTTTGAGAAAGAGGTAATTTCTCACTAAAATATTTGAATCTGAGAAAGACTTCAGGCCTGAAGCCTTTCTCAGGCATCTGAAAGCACACAAATTTGTGCAACAAAGGTGTTTTTTCTTTCATTATTTTCTTGCAACTTAGATGACCAGGTGAACCCAAATTTTCACAGGTTTGCTATTTTATGCATATGTTGGGATACACCAAGTGAGAATACTGGTCTTTGACAATTATCAAACGTGTCCAGTGAGTTTAAAGCACAGTAAGATCTTGGTTAGAAAAAAAGTTAGCAGCTAAAGGTACATGCAGTACATGTACATTATTATAATTATTATAGTATTGTATCTCGCATTGAAACCAAGGATGCCTCATAAGTGAACTTTATCACTTTAGCTTGCAAGCCTGAGGAAACCTGTAAACAAGGGTGCTTGCTATGTGAACCAGAAACACCGGGGTTAACTCCTACTCTTCCACGATAAACAATCTGAGATCTTAACAGGTACATAACAGTACATGTAGTTTATCTTGATGAGACATGGTGCCCCAGAAAGTTGTCGCTATACAAGAAACTGAGTAATTTTTTCCTCCAGACAACTTGATGAAATTAGGCACTGATTTTTGCAGCCACAGTAGAAATCCCATCTCTCTCGACAAGATCACAGTGACGTACAATCCGGGCTGCAGGGCAGCAAAAGCGATCCTTTTTGCTCAATAGTAGGACTCATATTGATGATATGTTAAAGGAATTAGGATGGACAAGCCTTGAAAAAAAGGCGGGATGATCACATTGCTGTTATGGTGGTTCAAGAGCATGAATCACCTAACTCCTACTCCTACTATATCTCCCCACCTGAACAAATAGACATGGTTACAACACTACCCAACGCTGATGGTACATTTGAATTACCTATCTTAAAGGCACTGAACACGTTTGGAAATTGTCAAAGACCAGTGTTCTCACTTGGTGTATCCCAACATATGCATAAAATAACAAGCCTGTTAAAATTTGGCTCATCGAAGTTGCAAGAAAATGATGAAAGAAAAAACACCCTTGTTGTACAAATTTGTGTGCTTTCAGATAGGAATAAAAACTTCTTGCAAGAAGTTTTTATTATTTTAGTGAGAAATTACCTCTTTCTCAAAAACTACGTTACTTCAGAGAGAGTCGTTTCCTACAATGTTTTATACTATAAACAGCTCTCCATTGCTTGTTACCAAGTAAGTTTTTATGCTAATATTTGTTTTGAGTCATTACCAAACGTGTACCATACCTTTACAATTAAAGAATACCCGAAGAATGTTTAGTTACAGAGGTACAAAACTATAGAATGAGCTCCAAGCTACTGTCGTTAGGAAAACCAACCTAGCATAAACTCACTCAGATCAGAATCTATTTTTTCTTAACTCACCTTCTTGATTTTTTTAAAATTATGTCCAACCCTCATGTCCTCATGCATTTTTTGTTCTCGCTGTTTTGTATTGTTTGGCTGTACACTTTTTGTAATATTGTATTATCGTATTATTGTATGTTTTTAGTGGTTCGACTGGGCATCAGTGGAACTTAGCTTTCATTCTGAGCTGATTTTACCAGTATAAATTAAGTATAAATAAATAAATAAAAATAACTAAATAAATAAAAACAGTTGTCATCCACAACACCCCTGCACAAAGCCTCTTTCAATAAAAGGAGGATCATGTACAATAAACACATGTAGGCTACTTGAACCATAGCTTGAACCTGTCAACTGTTCCACATTGAGATAAAAAAGGGAAGATGTTGCCCACAGCTTAATGCAAGGGCCTTAGTGCTGCTAGGCATACAAATTCACAGGATATGTCCAGGTGTCCAAGTGGTGCTTTAAAGGCAGTGGACACTATTGGTAATTACTCAAAATATTTATTAGCATAAAACCTAACTTGGTAACAAGTATTGGGGAGAGGTTGATAGTATAAAAACATTGTGAGAAACGACTCCCTCTGAAGTGGAGTAGTTTTCGAGAAAGAAGTAATTTTCCACGAATTTGATTTCGAGACCTCAAAATTAGATGAGGTCTCAAAATCAACTTGCATCTGAAAGCACAGAACTCCGTGTGACAAGGTTGTTTTTTTCTTTCATTGTTATCTCCCAACCTCAATGACCAATTGAGCTCAAATTTTCACAGGCTTGTTATTTTATGCATATGTTGAGATACACCAAGTGAGAAGACTGGTCTTTGACAATTACCAATAGTGTCCACTGTCTTTAAAGGGAGGGTATACCTGTGGTAATTTACTCAAAAAATGAATGACCATAAAAACTCATGTGGTAGGAAGCAATGCAGCTGTTGATAGTGTGTAACATTTTGAGAAACGATTCCCTTCTAAGGAATGTGGTTTTAGAGAAAGGGATTCAAAACAGTTTCAATCTGAGGAATGTTTCATTGATGAAATATCTCTCAGATTGTGTATTCCAATTACGGATTATTCTTCCTGCGTGGACATAATCGTTACAGATTTTCGGCGATATCTCAAAAACGCTACAATCTTTAGAAATGAAATTTTCACAGGTTAGTTTTATTGACTATATATCTACATTATTTATTGGATTAAAACAGTCGAACGGTTCCAAAAACCAAAGGTTTGCCTTTGATACACATTACAAGTCAAGATGAACTGCGAATGATCAGGAGTATGACATTTCATCTCATTTATTCTGGTTGTGAAGCCAAGGACTCTCAGAAAAGCGAACTTAATCACTATACTAGCCAAGAACCCAATGGAGAGAAGACAAGGAAGGAAGTTTCAGTTTTAGATGTGGGAAGAAAAGCCCCAGAGAATTATTCCAGGGAAAACCCACTCAGTCAGGTAGGGACTGAAAACCCAATCCACGTACATGTAGTGCCCCTGGCGTGATTCGAACTGGGGTCCTAGAAGTGGAAGGCGAGGAAAGATGCCACTACGCCAACATACATGTACAGAAATAAAAATCCTGAAAATGAATCTCTTTGTATTCAGTCTCTGCTTGGCCTAGAGGTGATGCCCCCGACTTTCCAGGATGTTTCTATAATTTTTTTACAGATTCTCTATCTCTCAATAAATGAAAGACTGGAGATTTTAACAAAAGCCACTTTGTCTTTCATCCCTTCATGGCAATTCTAAGGATATTTCCCCTCCAAAAATTGAAGCCATATAAAAATAGCATAATAAAGGTTTAATACCTACATATTATACACTGAATGCATAATAGCATCGTAGCACACATGTATAATCTTTAACCTAATACACATGTACATGGGCGGTTGTAGACACTCAGCGGTTTCATCCCTTTTTAATTTAACGGACATGTACATCTAATGCACTGTCACCAGTGGTGTACCAGTGATGGGGACAAGCTGATAACATGTATGATGGTCGTGATTACCACCTAATGTGTGGCATTCATGACTGTAATGAAATGTATTTCGTGTGTGTGCATAACCCACTAATTACATAAGAGCTACAGGAGATAAATATTATAATGCATGTCATAAAAATGTACACAAATAATTCTGATACCCTATGAAACTGTGTAATAAAAGATATGACTATTACGTTTGAAGGGGAATTTTCTATCAGTTATTTTTGTGGATAGTATTTATGCACATATCATATTTAGACGAGAGATTTATGTGATCTGTGTGTGGTGTTTCTGCAAACCACGCTAGATTGTATTTCCCACCATGCAAAGTTTCAAGTTCTACTTATGTAAATAGTGTCTACGCAAACCTCGCTACATGTAGATTGTTTTTCCCACTATGCAAAATTTCAAATCTTACTTATAAATCATATTTATAAGTAAACTTCCATAGTTTTAAAAACTGTCAACTTTTTGTTGTGGATCATAATTCATGCACATATCATAATTAGACGAGAGATTTAGGTACATGTACATAGTGTCTCCGCAAAACCTCACTAGGTTGTATCTCCACCATGCAAAGTTTCAAATTCTACTCATGTACATGGTGTCTCTGCAAACCTCACTAGATTGTATTTCCCACTATGCAAAGTTTCAAATCTTACTTGTCATATTATCAGGTAAACTTCCATAGTTTTGAACACTGTTTTACTTTTTTTTGTGGATCATATTTATGTACATATCATAATTAGACAAGAGATTTTTGTACATGGTGTCTAGATTGTATTTCCCACTATGCACAATTTTAAATTTTACTTATCATAATATCAAGTTTACTTCCATAGTTTTGAACACTGTTTTACTTTTTTTTGTGGATCATATTTATGCACATATCATAATTAGCCGAGAGATTTATGTTCATGGTGTCTCCGCAAAACCTCGCTAGGTTGTATTTCCCACTATGCAAAGTTTCAAATCTTACTTGTCATATTATCAAGTAAACTTCCATAGTTTTGAACACTGTTTTAATTTTTTTAATGGATCATATTTATGCACATATCATAATCAGACGAGAGATTTATGTACATGGTGTCTCCGCAAACCTCGCTAGATTGTATTTCCCACTATGCAAATTTTTAAATCTTACTTATCATAACATCAAGTAAACTTTCATAGTTTTGAACACTGTTTTACTTTTTTTTGTGGATCATATTTCACTCCATGCAAAGTTTCAAATCTTACTTATTATATTTACAAGTAAGCTTCCATAGTTTTGAGAACTGTTTACATGTAGTTATTTTTTTAAATCATATTTATGCACATCTTATTCAGACCAGATTTATGTACATGGTGTTTCCGCAAATCTCGCCAGACACATGCCAGATTGTATTTCCCCTTAAAATGCAAAATTTCAAATCTTACTTATCATTTATTTAAAGGCAGGGTTTCCTTTTGGTAATGACTCCACAAGTTACTGACCATTAAAGGCAGGGTGTACTTTTGGTAATTACTCCACAAGTTAATGACCATAAAAACTTACTTGGTAAACATGGTAAAGAACACTGGAGAGCTGTTGATATTATAAAACATGGTTAGAAACGACCTCGTTTAAAGTAATGTAATAGTAGTTTTAGAGAAAGAAGTAATTTTTCGCCCACAAATTTGAATCTGAAAAAGGCTTCAGGCATGAAGCCTTTCTCAAGCATCTGAAAGCACACGATTCATTATTCATTATTTTTTTGCAGCTTCGATTAACCAATTGAGCCCAAATTTTCACTTGGGATACACCAAGTGAGGATTTGGTGTTTGACAAATACCAAAAGTACATGTATACCCTGCCTTTAAGTCTGATATTTGGTAGATGTTCCTACGTTTACGACATTCCTTTAAAAAGGATTCAAAGTACCATGGACCTCCATCCATGGCTGGATGCAGGTTTGGAGCATTAGAAGTAAGCCACTATTGGATTAAAGATGCTACCCTCTGTTGAAATTGGTGGCTAGTATTACATAGTAATGTGCGGTTCATAATAATGAACATGGAATAGTCATCACAGATGGCATATATGGACAGTTTCATCTCCGGGTTAATGCTCGGGGGACAACCTGATCATCGTTCCCCCTCGCTGACAAACATAATTGCGGAGAAGAGGAAATATTTAAGTAAAATTAATGACTGAATTGACCGATATGATTGTAAAAAGGCAATTATGGAGTAGTTCAGTTTTCAAGTTTATTCGTTGTACTGTTTTAACTAATTTGTACACTTGTAAATATAAAACTGCGCAATCTTAGGTACAAGTACATGTAATTTAAGAACTACACAAATGATTCCATCATATTATACAATATCAAAATCTTGAGGTTTTGATTCAATAATGCAGTGGACAAGAAAAGACCCATTCATGAGATTTAAAGGGAATGTGTACGTTTGGTAATTACTCTTAAAATTAATGGCAATTAAAACTTACTTGGTTAGAAGTACAGTAGCTTTCGATAGTATAAAGAATTTTTAGAAACATTTCACTTCGAAGTAATGTGGTTATGGAAAAAGATATCACCTTTTTTCCCAAAAAAATCTGAGTCTGAGAAACGTTACTGTCAGTAACGTTTCTCAATAATTCGGCGATAACTCAAAAACGCGACCACCTTTTGAAATGAAATTTTCACAGGTTAGTTTTATTATATATAATACAGGATTAAAACAATCGAACGGTTCCAAAAACCAAAGGTAGACTTTCCCTTTAATTAGCTTAATTTGTCACTTTCAAATTTTATAAAAACTAAATCCCATCAGCTCTACATGTACAATGTGTGCCTCGAAATGTGCACCTTGCGACCTTGAACATATACACATTGTACGTGCGCAATATACATTGAACTTGTACATACACAAATGTACGCATACTGTTCTTTCTGCTTCTTTGTGCAATAATTGCAATATCTTGCACATATGTAGACGTATATGATATACACATACAATGATACATTGTATGTTTTGCTTCAACTTTTTATATTGATTCACAATTTTCATTATCAGAAACTTTTCTGTTAAATATTATTGCAGCGTGTCATGGCCGAGCGGTTAAGAGCACCGGACTCAATATCTGGTGTTTTTGATCAGCAGCGTGTGGGTTCGATTCCCGGTCGTGGCATGTGTTACTTTACAATATTGCTTTGTCCTTCGGATGGGATAAGCCATAGGTCCTGTGTATTAGGATTGGTAGTGCCTGTAAAGGAACCCAGAACACTTATCATGGAAGAGTAGGGTTTAACCCTGGTGTTTCTGGTTCACATAGCAAGAACCCTTGTTTACAGGTTTCCTCAGGCTTGCGAGCTACAGTGATTAAGTTTTCACTTTATATGAGGCATCCTTGGTTTCATTACCAGAAATGTATAATGATAATAATTAATAACAAAATGCATTGTACATACATATACAATGTATGAAATTTATGCATGTATACTCTCTCTTAGTACATTACTGTTTATTAATTTGCACACAGAAAGTTTGTGGATGGAGGTCTCCATCGTTATGTAGCATGTACCATACATTGTATGTTTTGCTTTCCCTTTATATATTGATTTAAAATTTGCATTATCAGTAACTTTTCTGTCACATTTTCTAATAGATTTATGACAGATCATTCAAAATACGTGTATAAGGATACATTGAGTTTAAACGCACTGGACATTTGCATGAACAGTAAACACATACTTTAAGAACAATATTAAACAGAACTGTCCCAGAAATTTGTACACTATAACCACCATTGTCAAATATATTTAGCATAAAAAGAGAGTGTAACTGTAGTCGACATTTGCCATGCTCAACATCAATACGAGATGACGCTTCTACCTACGTGTATCTAGTCCTCTAGTCTAGACCACGTCTGGCCGTAACTCCACACCGAGCTTTACTACCGGGCAATATTTCCATCGGCCTGGCCGTGGACTATAAATCCTAAAGTCCATCACGTCATGGAGGCGGTGTGATGGGTAACCCTAGCAAGACAGGCAATGGCTCGGCCAGACATTCACAGGAAATCAACTCTGGGCTGTATTCTTGTTTATAAAAATGCAAAATACGTGTACAGTGTAGTAGTTATTTATTTGTGTTTGACTTTTCTATACATGTGTATGTACATGTACTTGAAGGTAGACCATTGACATTATCAGTACGCAGTTTGCAAGTTGATTTATTCTTCTGCCTCCCAATCATATTTGGGGGTCTCGGCCATCCGCCGAAACCACCTTTGTTTTCGTCCAGATTTTTATTTAATTTTTTCATATTATTATTATACTTCTTTCCAAAAAATTATAATAGCATTTACACATGAAATTTGAGATGGCTCGATATTAGAAACTACAGTCTTAAAAGACACAAACAACACATCAAATGAAAGCCTGTGCTCTAACTTAGATCCAGCAGCAGTTCGATTGAGTGTTTTTATTCCTTTGTTGACAATATTAACAATTTAAAAACACGTTTCCTGAAACAAGCACGATCGCCATTACTGTGTACATTGCACGTAAATCCCACTGTACATTACTATACGGTTCGCACACCACAGAGCTATTGTATTGCACGCCTGTCATCGTTCTGACCTTTGGACCTTTCATTCACGCATTTGGTTCACTACTTCGATTATCCCTGGTCCTTTCTATGGTTTTTATCTTATTTTTTACTTTTTGCATCCCGCTTGCCGGAGTTCTCGCACCAATGAACACAATACACATTTATCACAATGGTGATGATGATGCCAATGACCAACAGAAGACTCTGACTGTAGGTGGCAGCAGATAAAAGTCCTGCAAGTCTGCACATATATTATTAGAAACAAATCGGAACTTTAATGTTCAAAATCACTCCAGACTTGCAGTCTTAACCAGTGTTCACCGGAAAACAAAATTCAATTTTACTGTACATTTACCTTACACAATACATGTAGTTCTTAATAACCATTGTGAACATCCGCAGATTTCAGAGAAGAACAGACCTTTCACATTGGCCGCAATCGCTGAGGTCAAACAATGGAAACGTGCAAGGTGTGCACAAGCAACAAACTACTCTCCGCAATGATACATTGTACATGTAGGTCTTGATTGACCTCAGTGAGGGTGTTGTTTGAGCTAGTGATGCCACACACAAGGGGTCTATAGATTTAACTGGGAAGTCTCCTACATTTACCATGTTGCAAGCTACACCTAGCACCCTTAAATATTCCCCTTTGACCATGCGTCTGCCTCAAAAAAAGTTCAAAATTACAATTCGGAAAATAACTATAGGCACACAAGCATTGTGTCAGCAGCAGGAGTGTCTGTACATTGTACACGTATGTCTCTTGGACACTCATTTTGAGCACCAGATTTTATATTAAAATTGTTAAAACAATTATTATATTGCTTGGTGAGTTGGGCAAATTAAGCTTTTACGATTCAATATCACCCATCCTATAAAATAATTTAAAGACAATTGAACTTTAATCTTCTTTACATGTACATGTGTACATGTACATACAATCCGTGTCATGGCTAATTGAAATTGAATCAAACTTGTGCTGCCAATGGCACTCTGAAGTATAAATGAAAAAAAACAAAAAACAAAACTGTCATCATTCTATCTTTACATCCAAAGTGCACTGATGAGGAAAGAATAACCATGCAGCAAACAAGCCCGGTGGATAACAATTTAAGTCAATCTCCATCCCCTGTCTGCTCAATCCTGTCTCCTCTTCGCCCACGCAGCCCCTGCGCCACACGCCAGCAACGAATGGAGCAAGAAGAAGAGGGGAAGAACTTGAGCCCGGATTCTTGCAACAAGATGTGTCCCTGACATGTTCAGACTGCAGATGATGTGTATACGTGTAGTCTGAATGCAGAACGCCCTGTGTGATAGGTGTAATTCTGTCAATACTCTACATGACGACGTATAGGGCACTGCACCCCACTGTGCTTTAAATATATTTAACCAAATTAAAGGGGGAAATGGTGAAGATTGGCAGGAGGCGGTAGCTCCATCAGTGGTGGTACCCTGTAGTACTGTGGCCAATATTTAATTATTAAATTCAATTCGGAACCGGTTATTTCCATATAAATCATTCTAATGAGTAAACTCTGAGTGCATGCATGCTCATCAAACCAATGTAGGGTTTGTTCTGTGTAAGAAGTGCCATATGTGATGCGTGTTAGTTAGCGACAAAGTACAGGGGCAGTTATTGTAAAAATATATACAAGAAATTGATTTCTTTAGATCTGAATGGTCACTGATTATAAAATTCATACCAGCACCACTCCTCCAGTGAAATATTTCCATCTGAAACACCATCATAAGGTCGAGGAAAAAACAGCTTTTGAAGACCAAACAAATAAAAAAAAATTCATTTCATTTCAGTCGGTTTTATTAAAAATACCAAACAACAAGTCCGGAGACTAAAAATATTTAAAAGTGACATCGAAAAAAAGTTAAGTAAATTAAAATAAGTCTGATATTAATGTGCACAAAATCCCTTTATATGAATTTGTTTTTATTAAGTTCACTAAGAGATGACTATTCCATTTGTTGACATTTTAACAGGTTGGTTGAATGGTGCTTTTATTCAAAACTTTAGGAAGGGAATTAATTTACTTCAAAAAAACCAAAAACAAATAAGATTCACACACATTTTCCTTCAAACTCCTCATTTACCAATAAGAAAATGAAAACAAATACAAAGATTCTTTTATATTCTTCACATCCATTTTGACTATTAAAAACAAGTATTATCTATGGCAGCGCTGAGATTTGCCAAATATGTGAACATTCCTGAAAATGGCTTGTAAGGGCCTGGGTTCCCCCTCATTCTAGTCCCAGCAGCACCTCCCAGATGTTACAAATCAGGAGTTTTACAGACACTGTGCTTCACCAGAAATACAAAACTACAGGTTTGGACACAACATGGACTATTTCCTTCTTCCTTTGTTGACTGCTTTACTCCCTTTCAAGAAAATTTGAAGGCTCAAGGCGATTTTGAAAAAATCCTGAAATCGGGATAAAATCCTGAGAAATCGTATGCCTGCTCGTGCTATGAACCCAAAGATCTGTACGACAAGTTTGTAAAAAAAGGGACGACACTGTCCTTTCTGATGTTCAGTGCAGGATCGACGCCTGTTTCCTATGTTAGCATATTACAAGTACCTGCACTCGTATCGTACTTGTAATAAAAAACCTTTCAAACATTACGAATGTAACACCTTCCCTTCCGGAAAGAAAAACAGTCCAAATATTCTGAGCAAGAGGCGTTGGTTTAACTGAGAGGCAATACCTGTGTTTTTTCTGTCACCCTGCGGGGAACGAGCCATATAAAAACACAGAGACGCCGTGATCAAAATAAGTTGGCGCCCGCTCTCGCCTGTACACCTGTGAACACAATGTACGGTGTCTTAGTACATGATGACGGACGGTGTGATTCTTGGCTCCCATGGTAACCTGAGTTGCCTGACCGAGTGTTGGTTTGCTTTGAGTGTCTTACGGGGTTGACAGCCGACTGTCCGCACGACCCATCTTGACTGGAATGATGAGCAGCTACTGTGCAGTTTAAGATTGCATAAAGTATGTGTGCGTATGTTCATAACATGTACATGGTACATTGTACATGTTCACCTGGATGTGTACAATTTATCAGGCATGTATACAGGGCTTGAAGTTTACACTGGACTGCAGGCCCGAGGCCAGTGATTTCAGCATCGGGCAAGTAAACTCATCATGACCGGACAAGTCCGACAGTCTAGTGTTTTTGCTCAAATGTTGAGTTTGAGTCTGATGACATATCTATCAATTCTGTTGGTATTGAAGAATACTTATACCCATAATACAAATGAGATAAATCTTCAGTTTGTTCTTCTTCAAATTACAGCAGTTCAAAAATCCTGAAAAAACACATTCTTGTGGTACGTGTTTTGTTTCCATCTATACGTACCATATCCCAGCGCCGTATAATGAGAGAACTGCGACAACTTGCGATTAGAAGCGACTTTGAGTCCAAAAAACGCATTGGCCTATACAGGGTGCCAGACTAGTCTGCCTGGGATGTGTTGCATTTGGACCAAAAATGGCATCCAGCAACCACGTGACCGAAGAAAACTGGTCCCTCTGATCGCAACTCTCTCAATACACAGCTCTGCCATATCCACATGTACTGCCCCCTATTCTCACACCCACCACCACAAAAATGTGCATTAATAAGTTCACTTTGATTTTTCAGGAAGAGTTCAAGTTTACATGTACAGTAGGTCTTGAAACAAAACCATTATATGAATTCATTAGTACAAAAAAACAAAAAAAAACAAAAAACAATGGAGCACACAAGCAAGGGCAAACCTATCTAGAGCAACGGTGTCCAAGATGGTCCAATCATGACAGAATGTTTCCACTGAAAGATGTTGCTTTTACTATCCATACATTTTCTTCTGAGCCTCCTTGGTAAAAAATTGTGATGAACCTTGCTGACAATGAGATTTTGAAAGATTCTGAAGGGTTATAATAAAGTTTTTGGTGTTTGATTATCTACTTTCTTGGAATAGAATTTAGTTCAGATTTAATGAACTGGTCCTGCTTGGTTCTTTTTAAAACCCATCCTGCTGGGTTCTTTTTATAACTAGTCCTGGTGGGTTCTTTTAAAGAACTAGCCCTGCTTGGTTTCTTTTAAAACCTAGTCATCCTTTGTTCGTTTTAGAACTAGTCCTGCTTGATTCTTATAAGAACAACATGTAGTCCTCCTTTGTTCTTTTTAGAGCTAGTCCTACTTGGTTCTTATGAGAACTAGTCCTGTTTGGTTCTTTTTAAACTAGTCCTCCTTTAGTTTGTTCTTTATAGAGCTACATGGAGTGCTGCTTAATTCTTATGAGAACTAGTCCTGTTTGGTTCTTTTTAGAACTAGTCCTCCTTTGTTCTTTTTAGAACTAGTCCTGCTTGGTTTTTATGAGAACTAGTCCTGTTTGGTTCTTTTTAGAACTAGTCCTCCTTTGTTCTTTTTAGAACTAGTCCTGCTTGGTTCTTATGAGAACTAGACCTGTTTGGTTCTTTTTAGAACTAGTCCTGCTTGGTTCTCTTTAGAACTAGTCCTGCTTGGTTCTTTATAACTAGTTCTGTTTGGTTCTTTTTAGAACTAGTCCTCCTTTGTTCTTTTTAGTACTAGTCCTGCTCGGTTCTTATGAGAACTAGTCCTGTTTGGTTCTTATGAGAACTAGTCCTGCATGGTTCTCTTTAGAACTAGTCCTGCTTGGTTCTTTATAACTAGTCCTGTTTGGTTATTTTTAGAACTAGTCCTCCTTTGTTCTTTTTAGTACTAGTCCTGCTCGGTTCTTATGAGAACTAGTCCTGTTTGGTTCTTATGAGAACTAGTCCTGTTTGGTTCTTTTTAGAACTAGTCCTGCTTGGTTCTCTTTAGAACTAGTCCTGCTTGGTTCTTTATATAACTAGTCCTGTTTGGTTTCTTTTAGAACTAGTCCTCCTTTGTTCTTTTTAGAACTAGTCCTGCTCGGTTCTTATGAGAACTAGTCCTGTTTAGTTCTTTTTAGAACTAGTCCTGCTTGGTTCTTATTAGAACTATTCTCGTTTGGTTCTTAACTTTTAAGAACTACTCCTGCTTAGTTTCGAATGAACTAGTCCTTTTAATTCCATCTACTGCTGCGGAGTAGATTGGTACATGTAGCTCTCCTGAGGACTTCTCATAATTACCTTCACTATCCCGCAGTGAGATAATTTTTGTCTCAACATTTCTACTAGCCTGCTCTAGTCATCATCAGAAAAACGTTAATACACAGCCTGTGATCTACTCTGTAATTTAAATTTCAAAACAATAGCGTAAACAGGATAGAACGAGGACAGACCTAAAGG
The DNA here is from genome assembly GCA_021014325.1 of Plazaster borealis. Taxonomy (NCBI): domain Eukaryota; kingdom Metazoa; phylum Echinodermata; class Asteroidea; order Forcipulatida; family Labidiasteridae; genus Plazaster; species Plazaster borealis. Next base: position 11,047,325 of record CM037475.1, read on the forward strand.
GTCAGATCCAAAACCTGTCAACCAAAACTGGAAATAATCAACTACACTGGCTGGATAAATCTCTTCTGTGTATGACACTTTTTTTTAATACTATTGATGGAAAGTTTTTTTAGACAAAATTCTAACATACTGATTCAACGTTTTAAAGATTTAAACCAAACATTCATACATGTACATTTCGAAAAATGTCTGTCCCGTCACTTTTCCGTCCCGTCACCGGACCATTTGTTTTGTAATTAAGTGTTTTTTTATCTGCAGAAGGGATAAAACTGTGATAGTAACACTGAGCCTGCTATGCATGGAAACCCCAAAAGGTCAGACCTGCTTCTTGTGTGTTAATGAGAACCAATGCTTATAAGGTACATGTACTGTGCTGTGGTTACAAAGATGGATGTCATTTAATAAAAGTCTACTGGGACTGAGAACTCAATCCCAGTTTGAAACTGGACTGGTTGTCATCTTAACCTTTACTTTGTCAACGTCAATCAGTAAGACTCATCTCAATTGCCAATTAACTTTTTTCTCAAGCAATGTCTTGTATTTTTGTTTCATTTTATTCACCTTCCCCCTGTGGCCCACCCACACACTCTCTATATGTCGGACATGAAATCCTTTTTGGTTTCTTAAAATTATTGGTTTTAACACACATTTAGGAAGAATAATATATATTTTTGTTCACCTTGACAATGATGTGTATTAAGCACTGTAAACTCAGTACTTTCCCGAGTTCTGTGAAGGCAAATACTCGGGTGGGATTCGAACCCACGACCTTTGCACTAGACCACCGAGCTAGCCCGGTGGCTAGAGGCAGTTCAAATCCTATGTTTAAGCAGCGGGTAACAATTTAATAGATGTTAATTTTGCATTGGGGATAAAGAATATAGTAGGAAGAATAAGTTTCTGAATTTAGGTCCCAATCCTACAGAGTACAAATGTATCCATTATGTTTGAAGCCTTGCATGGTGTGGATAAAAGGAAGTAACTATAACTAGTAAACTTGCATATATGGAAAAGTTTAATAGGAAAAGTCTCAATAAATCAAAGCGCTGTGTTTATAATGCACATGCACAGTGCATTAACACTGTGTGCGTGCGCGCGGGTGGTATACACAGGTCAAATTGTAATACATTGAACCGTACCGTGGTGTGAAGTTACATCGCATTTGATTGGACAACAGTTTTGATGTTTTCACTGTTTTATCCTGTCCGACGAAAATATTCAACCAATCACAGCAAAGTTGATACACAAGGTAAACGAATAATTACAGCGGGAAATGGTGGAAACCCCACCTACACAAGTGATTTAGTTAACGAATGAGGGCGTCTCACAATCGGTGTGCAGAGTTGTTCATTGGAAGTGCGCCGTGTAGGCCACACAACATTTATCTAAAATGCTGCGTTTTGGGTTATTTTGAAAAACATTTTGCATGACCGTCTGACGAGTTATTGTGATCATTTTAAATAAAATCACAATGATTTTAAAGACAAATTAATATAAATTAGAATGCCGAGCACCCCGTTCTTGTACGTCTTTTTAATTTTTCGTGGCCAAGCATTTTGCGTCGAGATACTGATTTTCAACCTGTACTTTGAGTGCGTGTTTAATTATCAAGCGCAAAAGAGACTACTTTTCCATATGATACAACCGTGTATTGATCTCTTTTGGGAGGAGTGTTTGCTCTGAGAAGAGCCGTTGTGATCTCGACGTTTCAAACAGTATACATGTACTAGGCTCATCTTCAGTTCATACAAATACTATAGCAGGGTTCTCTCCATGCACAAGTTAGCGTTATCTACAGTATATAAAACCAGTTTTGTTTTTACTTCAGATCAAATTCAAAATAATCATCAAGATAAAACCATTTAAAATGCTCCACTTTGCACAGCTTTTAAAATTAAGATAAACATCAAGTAGAAAACATTCAGAGGACCTTGTTTCAATTCTGTGAGCTTCGGCCAAACTTACAAAATTTGGGTCGGGAATGCCCCACATTTTTTTAAAAATCCTGGGGAGAACCCCGACCGGTGTAATAATTTAACTTCTTGAAAAAATATGTACTAAGTACATATACAAATAATAAACCACAAGGAAAACTGACTGGGTAAATTTGAAATGATTTGGGGTTGAACAAAGAAAAATTGACTAGAGTGGGATTTGAACCAACGACCTCCGGATTAACATGCCGGCGCTCTACCAACTGAGCTACCTAATCTAGCCTATGTTGGCTGTCTCGCTATTTTGTCAATATCTTAGTTTAGGGTGGCTTCTGACTGGCACCCCCAAACAAAGATATTGACGAAATAGGGAGACCGCCAACATAGGGCTATAGATAGCTCAGCGCCAACACATTAATCCGGAGTTTGTTGGTTCAGATCCCGCTCTAGTAAATTTTTCTTTGTTTGACCCAAAATCAAATAAATAAACAACAAAACTGAATACTGACATCAAGTCAAATAACCTACACTGAAATCCAAATAACAAAGGAACTGTAATGATTGCACTGGTCAAATTCTTATTAATCAGTAAAGCAATATGTACCATGTACATGTACACGTCAACTTCCTAACTGTGTTTTGACTGCGTTATCAGTGGTGCACTTTAACATTGGCTCAAGGGAGGACTTCAGTGGTTTTTTATTATTAAGCAACACGGCCAAGGCACTGAAACAACTCCTAGCAATTACTGTACACAATTGCACATTGGAGAAAAAGTCTCGCCAGGAAATCGCTCTGGTGGGGCTTCAACGATCTGCAGGATCGACCAAACAAACACGCCACAATGCTAGGCAAGCAAAGTCGACCAAACAAACACGCTACAAAGCTAGGCAAGCAAAGTCGACCAAACAAACACGCTACAATGCTAGGCAAGCAAAGTGAAATTGCCCTCGTGCTGTTATTTTGGAAATATTATTGACCACTTTCGGCCTCCTAAGAATAACATGTCAGTACATTATTCAGTGGAATGGTGTACACGTAGAAAACAAATACGGTTGGCATCTTTAGCAGTATGTAGTGTGCAGTGTACAGTTGTACTCATGTTCTGTAATTGCAAACCTACATGTCATACCATGGAGGTAGAATTCTTCCGCGCTCATGAATCTGGACTTTTCCTGAGAAAGTCTGGACTTTCTGGGTGAATTTCATTGCAGAACTGAACGTTTCAGGGAAAGCCCTCACTCGACCTTCTTTTGAACTCAAACTGAGTTTAAAAAAATAAATTATGACATTGTCATTAAAAAATAATAATAATAATACGTCTTAAACTGAGTTTATTTTTTTTTTATGCCATTGTCTTTAAAAAAAATATATATATATATACTTAAAGGCATCGTACATGTTTGGTAATTGTCAAAGACCAGTGTTCTCATTTGGTGTATCCCAACATATGCATAAAATAACAAGCCTGTGAAAATTTGGGCTCAATTGGTCATCGAAGTTGCAAGAAAATGATGAAAGAAAATACATCCCTGTTGTACAAATTTGTGTGCTTTCAGATAGGATTAAAAGGCTTCTTGCAAGAAGTCTTTTATTATTTTAGTGAGAAATTACCTCTTTCTCAAAAACTACGTTACTTCAGAGGGAGTCGTTTCTCACAATGTCTTATACTATCAACAGCTCTCTGTTGCTCGTTACCAAGTCAGTTTTTATGCTAATATATATTTTGAGTAATTACCAAACGTTTAAATGTACTCAGGGTTTTGCTGGGCTGCATCTTTCTGTTTTTGGTTTTTTTGTTCTTAATTTTTCTCATTAACTATGATCTTGTCTTTATATTTTAATTATAATTTCTCACTGTTTTTTTAACTTTGTACTTTTGCACGACTTTTTCTATGTGTTTATTCTCCCGCAATTTGACCCTCGGTCTCCATGGGTGAATTTTTAAGAATAAAGCATTATCGAAAATACGAAAATACTTTTGCACAACTTTTTCTATGTGTTTATTCTCCCGCAATTTGACCCTTGGTTACCATGGGTGAATTTTGAAGAATAAAGAATAATTGAAAATACGCTCAATGCCCCAGAGATGAGATTTGTTGAATGTGAAAGTTCCCGAAAAACGGCTTGCAGGCCCACCTTCTACACCAAGAGCATCCCAGCCAGATGTTCCAAATTCAGGAGGTTTTACTCAGCACATCACTAAAACTACAAAACATTAGTCTCATACACAGTGTGGACTATTTCTTTCTCCCTTTGCTTTATTTTTTTCCAGATTTTGAGAAAATCCTGAAATCAGGAAAAAATCCTGAGAAATCAAATGCCTGTAGCCTGCAAAAACAGCCTTCTACATGTACACCCAGAATATCCCAGCCAGATGTTACAAATTCAGGTTTTACTCAGCACATCACTACAAATACAAAAAAACAGGTGAATACCACAATGTGGACTATTTCTTTCTCCTGTTGCTTTCCTTATTCCAGTTTTTAAGAAAATCCTGAAATCAGGAAAAAATGCTGAGAAATCACATGCCTGAAGCCTGCAAAAACAGCCTTCTATATGTACACCCAGAATGTCCCAGCCAGATGTTACAAGTTCAGGAGGTTTTACTCAGCACATCACTAAAACTACAAAAAACAGAATTAAACACACTGTGGACTATTTCTTTCTCCTGTTGCTTTACTTTTTTCCAGTTTTTGAGAAAAATCCTGAAATCAGGAAAAAATCCTGAGGAATCACATGCCTGAAGCCTGCAAAAACAGCTGCCCTTCCATAGAACAATGCTCTTACTTACAAGAAGAAAATACATCAACAGGGAAGGATTTCGTCCAGCAATTTTGCATCGCAAACTATTTAGACTGAGCATGTTTTGTGCACACTGAATGCTAATATTATTGAGTAGCAAATGGTGAATTTTTGAGTAGCAACTGATACATTTTGTGTAGCAATTTACTCTGCTATACAAGGGAAATCATTCACTGCAGCCTGCAAATGTAATGAACTTGATTAGACCATGGAGGCAACATTTGTTTTTTCAAGGGAAGTCATTGGCTGTATCATCCAGACATTCATCAATCATTAAAATCACACATGGATTATGGCTGAATCCATGCAGGTACATGTATGTACCAACAGCTCCCTCTCCAGTGCAACGACCTTGCTCATTAGACAGAGACCATTGGACACGTGGTGGCCCCAGTAACCTATAGATCTTTATCACAGTGCCGCCATCTTGTTTCTCTTTCATACAAATCAGTGTGACCAAGCTGAGGCTGGAAGGGAAAAAAAATAGTCTGGCACCCCTTTGGTGAAATGAATGTTAGAACCATTTTTGCCATTTGGTATTCAGGGATCCTGACAAATATTGCAGCAGGGTGGTAGTAAAGGTCTATTCTACATGTATGGCGTGTCGTGGCCGAGCGGATAAGAGCACCGGACTCAAGCTGTGGTGTTTCTTCCCAGCAGAATGTGGGTTCGAGTCCCGGTCGTGACACTCGTGCATCCTTAAGCAAGACACTTAACCATTATTGCTGTGTCCTTCGGATGGGACGTTAAAGCCTCAGGTTCGTGTGTTGTGAAATGCACGTTAAAGAACCCAGTGCACTTTTCATAAAGAGAAGGAGTTTGCCCCGGTGTTCCTGGTTCGATTGGCTGCGTACTACGCCACAGCACCTTGTTAACCATTATGGTGCTTTGTAAAGGAAAAGGGTCTTATACTTCAAAAACCTAGCTCCACATACCTTGCAGGAAAAATACTGAATGTTGGAGCACCATGAGCATCACTGAGTGACGGATTTGAGCGCTATACAAGAAGCCACTATCTACCGTATCTATGTTTCTGGAAGCCAGACAACCCAATCTGTTACCTGATACAGTAGACTGGTTTTGCTTCCACACATCCATGGCTGAACCTCTAATCCCCCGGAACTCATTAAATATTCAAAAGCAATCAGTCAATACAAGCAATCATGTTCCAGTATGACACAAGCTTGTATGATTAACTGTGATTGTTTTATTTTCAAAACCTGGCTGAACCAGTGATGTAATTCAAGGGTTACTCAAGCTGCTGTGCACTGACTGAAGGGAATCAGTCAGTGGGTTTTTCTTCTAAATAATTTTAAAAAAATTATTATTTGTAAATCAGTACTTTTCCAAGTCCTGTGAACAAAAAAATATTACTCTGATGGGAATCGAACCCACGACATTTGCCATTCTAGAGCAGATGTCTCACCACTAGACCACCGAGATTGCCCGGTGGCTGAAGGCAGTTGGAATCCTATATTTTGTAACCTATAAAAAACTGTAAAAACATAAGTCAAAAATTGTCACAATCGAAAGCATATATATCAAACCTAGTCACAAACAAAAATCAATCTCCGAAAAAAGAAAAAAAAGTCTAAAGATTTGAGTCACTGTAATTTTTGGTGTAATCAATTCTGGAATTGCCAAGAGGGTGAATATTTGAGGATTTTGGAATAGTTCAATGTAAACACGTACATGTATGGTAGCTTGATTTGGAGAAAGGTAAATTTACCACTTAACCCGAGTCAAGAAACTGACTTGACCCGTGGAGCTCTTTTGACCAAAGTCCAGGAAAGAGTGTGAGATTTGGCAGGTACTTAATTGGGTCTCAGAGACCTCAGCAAGTCCACAGGGAAATTGTGCTCTGTTTGGCCCATTTGTCACACGTTTATTAACCACATAAATCTCATTTCACACCAACTGCTGCATTTCAAATGCAGATTTGCTTCTTCCCAAATGTTCTTCTTTCTATTTCTTGAGAGTGGATGGGAAAAGGATGGGCTGGGAACATGGAGGAAGAGGTTACATGTTAAGTACAGTCCACATGGAGTACATCAAGTAATCTGTTGTACTGGTTGATGTATGGTGTACATGTACATATGGGTGAATGTATTAGAATTGCACTATTGCATATTTTTTGTGTGATATCATCAACTATTACTGAGAAAGGATTTTCAAAAATAATTAAATCTAAAATTGTTACATGTTCACATTTGCATGTACAAGTGAATGTAGTAGAAACTAAAGACAGGGTTTCTTAGTAAACACAGGTAATGAATCATAATGATAATAATTTATAATTTAGGAGGCTAATCATCCATATACCTGCAGCTGAGAAGCTGAATTGCGAAGGACACGGCTTTGAAAAGTTCGAGCCGCAGGCATGCAAGGGCGCCTTCGGTAGCCAGCCATATCGACCCATGAACACGGAGTACAGTACAGTTATACATGTATGTACATGTAGATCTTGAAAGTGTATGATTTTTCCAGAGGGAGGAAAACCAGAGAGCCTGGAAAAAAACCTTTGTGACACAGGAGGAAACCAACGCACAACTCTACTCACATATATGGCCAATCGAACCAGGGCCACATTGGTGAGAAGTGAACGCTTTTACACACTTGCCACCCAAGCCAACCAAACATGTTTGTGTTTAGATGATCTTCCCAACAAGGGAACTCTGCAAAGCTCCCACAAGGGGATATAAACGCCAAGCTGGCAATCAGCTAATTTCTCTTGTACGTACAAACATTGGTTTAGCGTCTATGATTATGAATAGTACAGATCAAGAAATTGTGATTCAGTAACTAGACGACAATACTTAATCTAGTCATTGTGAAATCAGCGGCTCGCTTGACCGGATTCGAACCCACAACCTTGTGATTGGAAGTCCTGCACTCTAACCACTAGACCACGATGACATGCATACCCATTGTATATTCTATACAGGGTGGTTCGTGGTTATTATTTCAACCCATACACTGCCATACTGTACATGTAAATTTATCTGACTGTAGTTTCCTATGGAGCAAGGAGCTTGGGAACTAAACACTAATATAAACCGAAAAATTAGAGTTTGCCAATTTTGATTTGGGCAGTGAAGCATGGTTGACAGACCCTTTAATACACATGAGTGGTCATATACGTGCATTCATAAATACCCTGGACAGTTTAGGCAGTCCTATTGGTTGAAACGTGGTCACATGACCATGTTTACCTGGTATTAAACGGCTGATAAAGACATAGCTGGATCTGTTTAAGACTTTTGGCCAAAGCTCGTTCGGCATTCATAGCCACACACGTGTCGGTGTGCAAGCTTAAGCGGGTGCTAATAATGCGTAAAGTAATCAATATATACGGTACTCGACATCAAATTTATTAGAACGCGTCTGTACGCACAGCTTTTGAGCCTCGTGTGCAATTTGACCTATGGCGACACAGCCTGAGGATAGAAATTGCAAAGTATGGACATTTTTTCATCTGAAAGATTCTTTTATAAAAACAAATTGTTAATGAAAATTTGAGTAGGCATGTTGTAAAGGTTGAGAGTAAACCATCTTATTTTTGTTATGAATGTTGTATGCGTGGTCTGTCCAGCCTTCCATGCAAGAGAAAAATTGCCCCCTCAAAACTCATTTCAATTAAGACGTCGATAAACATGCATTCCAGGAAAAATGCAGATCAAAAGAATTATTCTGAAAGTCAAATGACCGGCTGACCGAAAAATTAAATATCGCACTTCCCACACCTGCCCTTTTGACAAAAACACAAGTTTTGAAGGAGGATCAACTGTGAAAGAGCAGAAATGCTTTTATAGATTTCTTGACTTAGGTTGACTTTTCCAGGGTCTTGTGTGTCGACGCCGCATCCCTATCATGAGGTATTTGCTCGCAGGAGAACCTGATGCCCTCCGGCCGTTAATAATGCACGCTGAATTCAATAGAGGAAGAACGTTTTACTATCTCTAAATTATACTGTGAATGCCACGAGCACGTCGCTGGCTACAAATTAAGTTGACATACGCACTCGACCGGTCCCAGCATTTCCTACATTTGCAAAGGAGACATATATACACTGGGAAAGGTTTCGGTTCAAGCCTAGACAATGTGTACTTCCAGCAGTGTATTCTTTAGAAGACTTGGCTTACTGCAGACTGTACAAGTTTGAGCAGTGGCGGTGGTATTTTACTTAACTTAATTGAATTGAACAATTGCCACACGTTTGCAATGTGACCTGCATCGGTTGGTTATGTAGGAGAGAGCTGCATTGAGACAGCGTTTCAATCGAGCTCATACACAGTATTCACAACGAGGGAGGTGCTTTGGGTAGCGTTTGGGTCTTTTCACTTCCTCTAAATGATGAAAACTGATCATACCTGTACCACTTTCTTTGCAAAAGAACATTACAGAACATGATCTCATTCCAAACCTCCAAGAACTAACCAACTGTATGGTATGCTACAGTGCAAGTAAGAGTGTATCATTTTTTGTTACAAAAACACAATCTTTCTGTTGATATGTACAAACATTTTCCCATTAAAGGTAAAACTCAATGACAAACAGTTCATCTTTTTGCTGACCCTTTGCTCAGCCAAGAGGTAAGAAGCTAAGGGGATTTTACCTACTCCAAAGACTTTCCTTTTCTTCTATATTTCAGCCTCAACTCGGATATTAAAAAGTCTTGTTCACTCAAGTCATTCTCTAACAAACTGAAACATCACCTCTTGAATATGTATTTATAGATCTAGTACATACTTGTACAAAGACTGTTGTTCTGATAATTATTTAAATTGGCTAGTCTGGTCTCATTGTCATTGTTATTTTTGTCCTTGTCGTGTCTAAGTCCTTGTCTGTCACAGGGAAATGTACAAAAGCACATTTTTCCCTGCATGTTGGCTAGCATGTTAATTACACTTGTTATTATCTTTGAAATTTCTATACATTTTATTGTTGAATTATGTGGCATCCATCTTTTCATAATTATACTCATTGTTATTTGTTTCAACTGTATGTTTAATTGTCATTGTCAGCATGAAAAATAAATGTGCATTCAATTGAATGTCCTATTCCTGTACACAAATTGACGCCCTTGCACGGTGAACTTGCCACACTCGTCCTTTAAATTGGGAGTCAACTCATAAGCGTGTAAACGCCGCGTCGCATTAAATGCAAAATGCAAAATTACCCAACTGAGATTGAATTATTGTGATGATGACGTCAGGTCAATTGGGTCAATACAAAATTGGGTGTTAAACTTTCATTCTTCCTCTGTCTGTATAGCTATCCAGAGTCATTCCCTTTTCACATTGTTGGTAAAATAAAACATTGAAAGTCATCAGATGTACTTGGACTAATTCCACATTATTTATGAATTATGGTTGTGAAGCAAAGGACTCTCAGAAAAGCGAACTTAATCACTGTACTAGCCAAGAACCCCATGGAGAGAAGACAAAGAAGGAAAATTCAGTTTTAGATGTGGGAGGAAAACCCCAGAGAAATACTCCAGGGAAAACCCACGCAGTCAGGTCGGGACTGAAAACCCAATCCACATAGTGCCCCCGGGATTCGAACCAGGGTCCTAGAAGTGGAAGGCGAGGAAAGATACCACTACACCAACCCAACCGCCCACTAGTATTGTAGGTCTATTGGTTGGATTCCCTCAGTCAAGAATTTGAGTATCTTCCAACGAGAAATCCCAAGTGCGCCTCTAGACACAAGGAATCCCAGAGAGAATTGAAAAACGATGAGCCTGTCAGGGTATTCAGCCATTCCCCAGAGCAGTAGTCATATATACTCACTCTAATATTATCAAAGGATTGCCTGTTCGTCACGTCAAATAGGAGGAGTAGAGCGTGAGCGTCCCTGTAGTATGCATGCGTGACACTGCGGAATCTCTCCTGGCCAGCTGTGTCCCAGATCTAGGAGACAATCAGGAAGATGAGGAGAGGGGGAAAAAAAGAACAGACAATTTAATTACTGACTCTCTCTTATAATTGCGATGTCTCACTCTGACGGGTTGAAATATTGCTATGACTATTTGACAAGTGATTTTATAATTCCATGTTGACTTACGATGACTTAAGTACATGCACATGTGTACGTACTAGGAACAGTAATACATTACAAACAGCTGGTTATTTGGAGAAACGTGTTAGTATCCCAGTTAGTATGATTGGAGTCCTAGGTCATGCGACATTCATTAACCCTTTAGAGACCATTCATTTCTGTATAATCATCACAAAACGCCCAGACATTGCTAATATTGTTCATTTATTTTAAAATCAACATTTTTCAGTAAAAATGTCAACAAAAATAACTTGAACAAGAAAATTTGTTTTGTTTTTAGAAATTGGGATGCTATGTTAACATAGGAAACATTGGAAATTTCCTATCCGGACATAACCTTTACTTTGACTTCTTTGTGTGAATGGACGTAGGTCAAATCTTGCGGCCGTTTGCGGCCGTTATGGGCATTTTGTACAAGCCGCTTGTGGCCGCTTTTGGTCTCTAAAGGGTTAATCAAACCATTACATGGCCTACATATGTACATCACAAACTATACCGTGCATTTTGGTACATGTACGTGCATTTTGGTAAAATGTACATGCATTTTGGTAAAATGTACGTGCATTTTGGTAAAATGTATGAGCATTTTGGTACTACATGTACGTGCATTCTATCCTTTTTGACTGTTGCCTGCTAGACCACAGCAGTACAAAACCCCCACGTGGTGGTTGCCACAATACAATCTTGTACAGTTTGTTTATATTATTAAGTTTCATCCTCCAATCAAATGAAAATGATTTACTTCGATGTTTACAACAAATAATGAATGATTTGCAATCGAGATTGATATTTCCAATAGTTGAAAGATGCAAATGTCCCGTGCCCTGTTGAATGGCAATTTCCACATCTCAACTCATAAAATATTCACATCAGGCCTGATATTACACAGCAGGCCATAGCCTCTGTTGCCCTGGTCTTGGCCTTGTTGCCCCGTTCAAAAGTTTCCATTAATATTTTCTTACGGCAGTACCCTTTGCAAAACGAAAATGGCCTTGCCCTCTCTTAAGATGAAACTCCAGGCTTGCTCACCATTGCACTCATAGACATTCATTAGTTATGTGCTATCCAATGCTTAACCTTGAGTCCTTTCATTTTGAGTGCACTGTTTACATTAATGGTTTCATTCACGTAAAAGAGTGTACTGTATTATTTACAATAGGATTCCATTAGCCGTTCTGATCCAAACTGCAACGTGGTGAAAACACCAGCGGGAAAATTAAAAGATTCTAATGGCAGATGCATTCTTCTTGAAAGGGCGCTGCACACTAATTAATGCACACAACTGATTTAATTTCTAAGAAAGGCATGGGAAGGTGAGGAAAAAAAACAAGAATTTTCTCCAAGTGTTTTTCTAATTTACGCTAAAGGAATCACTCCCTGGATCGAGCCTTTAAGACTTTTTAACGTTTATTGAAGGCACACATTAAAGGCACTGTACACGTTTGGTAATTACTCAAAATAATTAGCATAAAAATTTACTTGGTAACGAGCAACGGAGAGCTGTTGATAGTATAAAACATTGTGAGAAACGACTACCTCTAAAGTAACATTGATTTTGAGAAAGAGGTAAGTTCTCACTAAAATAATAAAAACTTCTTGCAAGAAGTTTTTATTCCTATCTGAAAGCACACAAATTTGTACAACAAGGGTGTTTTTTCTTTTATCATTTTCTTGCAACTTTGATGACCAATTGAGCCCAAACTTTTACAGGCTTGTTATTTTATGCATATGTTGGGATACACCAAGTGAGAACACTGGTCTTTGACAATTCCCAAACGTGTTCAGTGCCTTTAAGCAAGGGTAAAAAAAACAAAAAATTTTTTAAAAGCAAATCCCTGCCTAATTCATAATTGTTTCTTATTGCATCTAACTAAGGTGCAGCTTTGTACAAATGTAGATGGTTGGGTGTTTTAAAATCACCTGCCACCGATGCTCTGGGGTACATGTCATCACAAGGTGGTTCAATCATAGAGAAAGGGTTCTATTAACCTTGGAACTTGAGTAAATTATAAAAGGATCAGTGGGCACCTGCCGTTACTTAAAGGGTCTGTATACGTCTGGTAATGACTTTGAAAATTAATGGCAATAAAATCTTACTTGGTAAGAAGTAAAGCAGCTTTGAATACTATAATGCATTTTAAGAAACTTTTCACTTCGAAGTACTGCGGTTACGGAAAAAGATATCACTTTTTATCCCCCAAAAATTGAATCTGAGAGGCGTTACTGACAGTAACGTTTCTCAGATTGTGTATTCCAATTGCAGATTATTCTTCCTGAGTGGACATAACCGCTCCAGATTTTCGGCAATATCTCAAAAACGGTACCACCTTTTGAAACGAAATTGTTACAGGGGGTTAATTTTATAGTATACATGTACAATGTATATCTACAACTATATAGGATTGAAACAAACAGTGGGTTCAAACTACCAAACGTATACAATCCCTTTAAATTACCAAGCACTTGGCTATGAGGAGAGTTCTAAGCTTTCTGATACATGGACAGAGATTCAAGCAGGGAATGATTTCATCCAGCAATTTTTGCATTGTAAAATATTCAGATTGAACTTGTTTTGTGTGCACTGAATGTTAGTATTGAGTAGGAAATCATGTTTTTTGAGTAGCACCTGATTTTGTTTGCATGATACGATGCACGAGGCACATGTATACAGGCATGATATCTGCCCCTTGGGAAAAAGTAGGTAAGTTGATTGAGTACAAGGGCTGACATACATGTACTTTACATTCACTATAGGCAAATTTTTAGGCTATTTAATAAAAAAAATGCTGTTTTTTCTGAGGACCAAAAAATCGGAAATCCGATTAGAGTAGGAAGAGTATCATGCCGGATACATCATTTGTTTTTAAAAATAAACATCACTTCTGGGTATAAATGCGCAAGAAGTTGCACACAGTGTATCATTGACACAAACCAGGCTCTCCAGCATAAAAAACCCCCAAAACATGGATAAAAAGTCAATGACCAGGACGAGCCGTGACGCCACAACCCTGATCTAGGTCTCATCCATCTCGTTCCGATCTGGGAATGCAATGCCGGACCCTTCAAGATGCCTGAATCAATACGCTTCAATAAGCACACCAACAACAACCTCACTCAATGGGGGTGATTACAGGCCGAACATGGCCGAACCGCCTGTACGCTCATTGATTATGCAGATGGGTAACTGGAAAGGAAAAAGTTGGGGTCTTTTTTTAGAATTCTAAAAAATAAGACAATGCGGAAATGTACACGTGCAATACGTGTGCATAAATAACAATCATTCATGGAAAAACAAGAAATGATGGCAGTGATCTACACCCTGAACATCGAACCATTTAAAGATTGAACATCAACAAAACTTGAAAAAGTTGAATTATTTCAAGTGTGGTCCAGTACACTGATACATAGTATACAGTTTTGGTACAAAAAATGAACTACACTAGTGTAATGACAGTTACACCTACCAGCATGTCTTGCATTTTAGGATGTTTTTTTAATCAAAATTGTTTTATCGAGATTTTATGGCAAGGCTGGCCAGCTGCATAAACCAGCTGGCTCACGTCAAACCCATGTTTGACACCTTTAATTTAATTTAGACATTTTTAAAATGTTTTACCCATGGAAAAAAAAATCAGAAATTTTAAATTCAATCACAGTAATTTATGCACAGTGAACTTTAGTTAGCTGAAACTTACACTGTATTTGAGGATTTTCAAGCCAACTAAGTGCTTACCAATAAGGACACGTGCATGCAAATGTTGGCTGTTTGTACATACAGAGAGTGTACTCACGTTGTGAATGTACGAGCACATGTTGTAAACGACGAGAGGACTAAGATAAGTCTAATGAGATTAATGACAGAAGGGAACATTCTTGGGCTAGTAGTGTCATGGAAACTTTACAGCAAGTCAAATACTTTAGGATGGTAATCAGAGGTTGTTGTGATTTGTTTTTTTAAATATGCAAATTTTATTTATGTACGTTGTATTTTTAAATAAAAATTTGAAGACGGTTCATGGTTTCTAAAAAACAAAATCAATCAGACCTTTGCAGAATATACACTGATAGCGCTAAAAGTCAGGTGTATTTTAATGCAGCCTACTTGGTGCAAATTGTATTTTGATGCCGCTTATCTGGGTTAACCCTCAACTTTTTCAATGACAAGTCAGCAAGACCAGTTAGCTTGTCGTTTCACTACACAGTTCGTCACCATTTTCACAAGTCCATGTTTCATATCATACATAATGTTATAGGGATGCTTCTCGCAGTGAATTGTGACTGGTCCTCAGGTGTTTTTAACTGGCATTTGGCCGGGGGGACCGCTATTAAATATGTTAAAGAGAGAATGCTGCTTGTAGCCATGAGGCTAAGTACATTAAGTCTGAATCTAATATTAAGGTGCAGTGTCTTGTATTCGGGGGGGGGGGGGGCTTTATTCTGAAACATAATATTCATGTACATGTACCGGTACATTTATTTTTATAAAACTGAGAACCACCGCTGGAATGGAGTCGAAATCATTGACCCTTGCAATGTTTATAATGTCCCCTTTTCGAGCCTGGAATTCAGGCCTGGAATTACATGGAGGCCACAGACGCCATGGCCTCTGTTCCCCTGGTCTTGGCCTTGGTGCCCCTTCAAAAGTTTCCTATTTATAAGATTTTCCAATGGAACTTGGAAGTGCCCTTTGCAAAATGAAAATGGCCTTGCCCTCTCAAAGATGGAATTCCAGGCCTGGGAATAATACAGGAATGCCATGGAGGCCATGGCCTCTGTAGCCCTGGTCTTGGCCTTGGTGCTCCTTCAAAAGTTTCCCTAGATTTTAAGATTTCCCAATAGAAATACCCTTTGCAAGATGCAAATGGCCTTGCCCTCTCAAAGATGAAATTCCAGGCCTGGGAATAATACAGGAATGCCATGGAGGCCATGGCCTCTGTAGCCCTGGTCTTGGCCTTGGTGCTCCTTCAAAAGTTTCCCTAGATTTTAAGACTTCCCAATAGAAATACCCTTTGCAAAATGAAACTGGCCTTGCCTCTATCAAGGATGAAATTTCAGGCGTGCCTTTAACTTAGTACATGATCGGTTCCCTGCTGGTGAAATTATTCATTTAGGTATGTAAATTATGAGTTCCCTCACGATATCTAGCCGTTACCTGATCAATCATGTATTATGCCAGCACGATCACTGCATGAAAAACATGCAATGCATTGGCTCCAATCACCGACACCCGCAGCTCATTCAATGTTCATTCCACTTAAAGGTATTGTACACTTTTGGTAACAGCTCAAAAACAGTGTCCACATTTTGTGTGATTCAACATATGCATTAACAAACAAACCTGTGAAAGTTTGAGCTCAATTGGTCATCGAAATCATGAGAAAATAGTGAAAAGAGACCTTAAATGTGTTTCCTGTTTTTTCAAAATATCGCGCGTGATAAAAACTATTGTTTTACTCATTTCTCAGAAACGATAGCATTTTAGGCAGAAATGTTTTAAGGAACCCTTTCAACCATTACATACTTTAAATCATGTAAGTTGTGTGTGAATCTGTGAACATTTGTGTTTTTCGATCTTACCAATAGTGTACAGGGCCTTTAAAAGGAAAGTCATACCATGGGGGTAGAAATATTTCAACCTCCATGGTCATACCAGGCATGATATTTGGTCCTTGGAAAGAAGTGGGACAATATTCATTGAGTACAATGGCTAACCTACATGCACATTATTGTGTAAGCTTTAGAAGACTTTCAGGCTTTTCAATCACAATTTTGGGGGCTTTTCTAAGGGCAAAAAAAGTCTGCACATCGAAATCCCATTTATAGTCTAAAAACAAACATGGTTGAAAACCTAAAGAATCATAAAATCCAATTCAAAACAAACTTTACATAAACCAAGGAATGATTCAAACCAAAAAGATGAGGAAATGACAATGCCGTCTGTTTTTTGAAACCTTTTGATGTTGTAATCTTTTGTCAAAAATGGTTTTACCATACAAATAGTTTTACCTTCAAGTAAACTTGAATTCTCGATTCGGATCAGTTGATCCATGGCAGAGACAGTGTTGTGATATTTAAACCATATTGCACGGTCCATATCACACCCTGCATATTTGCGCTGTTCTAACTCCACAAATTGGGCTGTTTTAAAGCTGCGCATCAAATTTGCTTGAAGACAAAATTCATCATCACATGCGCGCTCATGGAATACAGAAAAATATAGCACGTACTGCGTCCCATATCGGCCTCGTTGGATGTGAGACGCAGAAGCGCTAGATATTTGTCCATATTCCAAGAGCGCGTGTGTGATAACTGGGCCCAATTTCATGGCTCTACTTACCGTCAAGGCTTATGTCAAGCGTATTTCACGGGTTAGTAATAGTAGGGAGTTTTTGCTTGTACGCGTGCGTACTCCACGTTACTAGGCATTCTGCGCTTACACAGCTAGCGCAGAAATTCGGCGCTTGCAGATTAAGTGGAGAATGTTGATTGTAAGCGCAGAATTTGGCGGTAAGCAGAGCCATGAAATTGGGCCCAAGTGTTTATACATGTATGTATGCAATTTTAAATGCATATTGTGGTTTTCAGTAATTGTGGGTTTTTACTTCTTCATTGTGTGCTTTTAATGATAATAAAATTATATATTTGTTTACTAACTTACTGGTTTACTGTATATTTTGTTGTGATTTCCTGTACAGCGTTTGAGATTTTATGTAAAACGCTATATATCACGAATAAATTATTATTATTATCATTACAACTAATAGTATCTAAAGAACAATTACCCAATTAGATTGGATCCAAATATGGTTTCAAGCCAATCCGTATCATCATTATGCAGTGTACACCGGCCCTAAAAAAACCAGTACAGGTCTCCTTGGCTCGCTGATGAAATTTATTTGGGAAAACGTGATAGGCTTAAGGGCCCATTAGGTGTAAAACCATGCATGTGATAATCAGTGAAAGCCTAACCAGGAGTATTGGTGAATGCTGTATGCACTTCAGACATGCCTGTTTGTAGAACTGGAGTGCAAAGGAATATTGTAATGTGTGTAAAAAAAACAATGTACAGAGTAGCTGATGTCAGTACACGTATATCTTCTGACCCATTGTTTGGAGTACACAGCACGTGCAATTACAGTACATATGTAAGTGTACAGTAAGATACTGTACACTTACGTGTACATACCATTCATAGCGATAAATTGACATAGTATGCACATTGGATACTGTATCCAATGTGCATACTACATGTATGACAATTTATTGCTTTGAATGTGAGGACTTTCTGTTGTCCCTCTAGCTTAACACTCTTCATAGACTAAGCGCACACAAAAAATGTGAGAACACAAAAATACAAAGGATTCCAATGTGAGGACAGCATTGTTCCTTTTGTGTTCCTTTCTTCTACTGTCCTCTCTTCTGATACCATGACACATACATTATTATGTACATTCACGTGTGTATTCAATCCCTCCAAACAATTTTGGATGACACTATTTTCAAATTGGAAATCCTGTTTTTTCAATTTGTTTCCACAGCAAAGTTGTTAACATCAATTGTTAAAAATGTACATCAACACTATATCTACATGAATTCTGCTGGTGACATTGCTTTTACAACGCAGCTCCCAGACTCTGGTAAGATCTGTCATCTCAAGTCAGACTGTAAGACACTATTCTATCATTTAAGAAGCACTTAAAGACACACTGACTTATTGTCAACTTTGCAGTATACTTGTTTGTTGATGTTAGATCATCCTTTTTCTGGAATGTTCTATCTATTTGATTGGGTTTGAAGCTTGTCACAGCACTATAATCTTATATGAAATTTTTAGTGCTTTTTAAGAACTTATTATCATTAATGTACGTACATGTACGTACTGTACTGTACATCCTTGCTAACACCCAACATGTGTGCAGATGTTTACAAATCGAGGCATTCTGTGCTTATGATATCTCTTATCCCTTTCAGGGTTAAATGTAGAAAATATCTGCACTAACAACGTGAAGAATGCTTGCACTTGCAGAATACATGAAGCACAAATTCTCTGATAACCGAGTTTAATGAAACACTTACACAGTAAAAACATGAAGAAAAATAAACCCCAAAACGCTGTTGCCAACCAACCAAAATGATCTGTGGTCCAGTAAATGCGAAAGTGGTAATAGACCTTGAGTTTCCGCCCAAAGTGTTGCAGATTTTGGTAGGGCCTAAGGGCTAGGGAAATTGAGAAAAGCTCGGGGAGGGTCGAAAAGTAACTTTTGACACTGCAAGCGTGAAATTAATGCTAGTAAAAGCACATTTTTTTCACTTAAGAATTTTGCAGCACCATCAGATATTGGGACCTGGCTTTGTACATATATCTAAATTGACTGTGAAGTTCATTTTACCTGAATTTGAACGATGTGTGCATTCAACCATGTTGGTTGTTGCGAAGAAATTTCGGACATGCGCAAAACAAGAAGAAAACAAGAAAAGAAAAAAGGGCAACACATTCTGATCATCAATCAGGAACTAGTAGAAGTGTAAGGTTGTGTTGCATGGATTGGAAATAAAAAACATTTCACCTCCCTTCCCCTTATACATGTACCCGGCAACCTCAAAAATCCACTCATAAAATTCCTTATATAAAAACCAGCCCTGACAAAAATATCGCTCAAATTTATTAATAACCATGACATTTCGATTTGGCCACCGTAACAACTTACGGATATTACTAGTCCCACCATAATTATGCTTGTCACAGCAAAAAGAGATTGATTTTCTGATGACCCAGTTTCCATAAACAAAAATTTGAGGCCCTTTCCCGGTGGCAGTTAAAGAAAGAAATCTAGCCCCCAAATCAACGCTCTTTGTCTGCTCTCATGCACAAACGATCTGCTTAATGTGCAACACTGATGTGATGGGAAAGCAGAGTCGTGACCAATGAGCGTGGATGGATGCCTTACAGCGAGTTGTTCCCCCTAGGAGAAAATTATGTAATGAATGTTCAGCGTGGTCTCTGGTGGGGAAACCATGGAAGGATGACATAAAAAGATAATGGGGCAGGACCGGGGCCCAATGTCATGGCTCTGTTTTCTGTCAAATTCTGCGCTTGCGAGTCACCATTCTTCGCTTACAGGGCAAGCGCGGAATTCCTGTGCTAGCTGTGTAAGCAAAGAATGCCTAGTAATGTGGAGAACGCATTACTCGCGAAAATTCCCTGCTAACCTGTGTAATACATGTACGCTTGACAAATGGGGACTGTTCAGAATAGTCAATGTTACAACAACAACAACAAAAAATTTCTCAAAATTGTGGGTAGGTGGGTCAAAAGAAATAACTGAACATCGAAATTCAGTTTTTATTTTAAAAAAATATATTAAGAAACGAAAAAGAAGAAGAAAAAATACCGAGCTGGCCAAGATCGTCAATTTCATTCCTGATTAAACTACAAAGTTGTTTGTTTACAAGTAAGCCAGGAAAAGCCATTGAAAACTACTGATGTTGGATACCTTTGATCTAAAATATCTGCTTCATTTGAGGCACTGCTTTGTTCTTCAGTGTATGGATTATATTATGAAGCCATTCAACATTTAAAAATCAAAATTTGGGGTGGGTGGTTGGGGCAAAACAATTTGGAAAAAAATTGTCTATTCTGAATGGCTCCTGAGCTCAGCAAATTTCTTTGCTAAGCAAGAAATGAGTGGGGTACCATTGGCTGGTAACCTATTTTTCTAAAGTAAGAGTTTTCTGTGCTTAGCAGGTTTTTGTGCTTACATGCTTTATGAAATTGGGCCCTATTGACTATTCTGAATGGCCCCTTACCTCAGCAAATTTCTTTGCTAAGCAAGAAATGAGTGGGATACCATTGGCTGGTAACCTATTTTTCTAAAGTAAGAGTTTTCTGTGCTTAGCAGGTTTTTGTGCTTACATGCTTTATGAAATTGGGCCCTAGTCTTGTCAACATTTTCCCAATAAATCCTCTGCTCCTCTGCTTTTTGTGAACTTCAAACAGAAATATTGTCCTCACAGTAATGCTCTCAAACATGGAATTGTGCATACACACTGGGTTTCACCCAGACTTTTTCAAAGTTCTACATTACATCCATGATACCATGCATACTGTATTGTGTACATTAAAAATTGCTGTTAATTTGCAACTGGGTCATCCAAGTTGCTCAATACCTAGTGTCAAGTAAATGAATAATATGGTGCCACATCAGCCTTTGGATCGCCACTAGGCCTGTAAACTCCCCAGGGAGCTGAGAAAGATTACATTGTTGTTGGCCCAATTCACAAAACACTAAGCGCATTGAAACATTACTGTAAAATGCACAATATATAAGAACTTAATAAATTATTATTATTATTAACTAAAACAGACTTTTTCAATGGACAACCAGGGCCCAATTTCACAGAGCTGCTTTTTAAAAGCAGAAAATAATGCTTAGCGATTTTCTACTTAGCAGAAATAAGCAGAATACCAGTCAGAAATTGTACACATGACACGGTAGTTTGGCTGGTAACCTTATTCTAGTAAGCATAATTTTGTTGTTATTAGCTATTTTTTGTGCTTAAGAAGCTCTATGAAATTGGGACCTGCATGGCTGTGCTTACCGTGAAGAATTCCGCAGTAAGCAGAGCCATTAATTAGCCCAAGATGTCCCTTTGGCCATGCTGAGCTAACACCATGCACGAACACATACATGTAACGTATCATAACAGGCCTGGAATTACACGGAGGCCACGGCCTCTGTTGCCCCTGGGGTCGATTTCACAAAACTCTTCCTAACTTAGGACTAGTCCTAGGAAATGCTAAGAGATAGGACTAGTCTTAAGTTAAGACCAGTTACTGGTCCTAACTTCAGATAAGACTATGTCTTATCTTTTTGTGAAATCGGCCCCTGGTCTTGGCCTTGGTACCCCTTCAAATGTTTCCCATAGACTTTAAGATTTTCCAATAGAAGTGCCCTTTGCAAAATGAAAATGGCCTTGCCCTCTCAAAGATGAAATTCCTGGCCTGTCATAAGCTATCAAACCATCTACAAAACCTCCACGGTCAAACCATGGTCAAACTCAAGCCCGTTTCATACTTCCTGCCGATTTCGAAGCGAAGCGAATTTCCCTGCGTCACAATTGGAAATCAGCGCATACATGATTGTTTGCGTCACGTATTTCGCTTTGCATTTGTATCCGCTTTTACGTGAAGTAGGAAACGCACTTTAATCATTGTATTTATCTCACTGCAGCATAAAAGCGATTGAACGATAACGATTTGAAGCTTCAGTACCAATACAGATAAAAACTCACACTGTATAAACAGTTGATTACAATACAAACTAATTATGAATTCACAATATCTGTGAGGTATTGGTTGTATTACATCTATAAAAGGCACAATTGAGTGTACACTATGTAAACCATACCTGTAACTTCACTTTAGATCCATCAATGTCCACAACTTTATTCTGCAATGAAGAAGAAAGGAAGAAATATAATATTACAAAATGAAATTTACCAGTAAATGTACGACATTTAAAAAAATTACTAAAATTTAAAACACTGATTTGTTCAAAATAAATTAATTTTTATTTATCATAATATGTGATACTACGTGCCAAAACCAGGCACTTCCTTCAAAAATCAAAACTGGATTATTTGCTCATCATATAATATTATGTCAGCATACATGTGTCATAGATAAACTTTAAAGGTATTATAAAGGATTGGTCGTAAAGCTGACAAAATAGTCGCAGACAGTGTTCTTGTTTTGTATGATTATAACCATACATTAAATAACAAACCTGTGAAAATTTTGGCTTAATTTTTAATCCATTGTGCGAGTCAGGAGAAAATAGTGGAAAAACCATGCACAATGTTCAGCATAAGGACAAATAATAAAAAACTTCTTGCAAGAAGTTTTTATTCCTATCTGAAAGCACACAAATTTGTACAACAAAGGTGTTTTTTCTTTCATCATTTTCTTGCAACTTCGATGACCAATTGAGCCCAAATTTTCACAGGCTTGTTATTTTATGCATATGTTGGGATATACCAAGTGAGAACACTGGTCTTTGACAATTTCCAATTCTGTATAATACCTTTAAGGGTTTAAAATAATGTAACAGACAATAAAGGGCCTAACGTTAAGTATTTCTCAACATAGAATGTTTATGACATCACATCACATTAAGATCAAGGCTGATGCTTCAGTTATCTTCACTTTACTGTCGTTTCACTATTTCCAAGAAGTGCTTAATTCTGGCGTGGGGCATCACACAATCACTAACTGTACAATGAACCCAGGTACATTGTACACATTCCCTTTAAAATATGTTCAATTTACAAAACAACCGTTTTTATACCAGTGAGATATTTATCTTTGACGGCTGATTTTTCCTCAGATGCAACGGAAATATCAATGAAGCTCTAGAGGCATCTCAGACGCCTTCCTGTTTTTGTGATGCTGCACATCGTTATATCAACAAACCTCATAGCATCCCCAGGAGCATTAGACCATGGGACTGAGTGTGGAGCGCAGCGGCCTAATGCGTCAGACCCAGTGTTTGCTCAGGGAATTACGGCACTGAAAAATTAATTTGCCAATTACTTGCGCGGTTTTGATTTTCTTTTTTGAGGGGGAGAGAACAGAGTGTTTACATGTTATCTAACAAAAAACACAAACACGCTGCACTAAGAACTGCACAATAGAAAAACAAATGTCATTCCCAATATTATGAAAGTGCATTAGAAGAAAAATATGCCTACCGTGTAAAGTTGCTTCTTATACCATACACATACACACTGTGTACAATTGTGTTTTTACACATGAAGTACGTATGCGCATTTATGTACGGACTTGGCTTTTTAATGAGACAAGCCTGACAAAATAAAACTTAGAAATTTCAGACTTATAAAATGTACACATGCCCACCCTTTAATCTGTTCAAATTACACAATACTGGGCTCGATTTTGGGGGGAAAAGCCTCAAGAACACAGGAGTTGCAGGGTTCTCCCCAGGTTTTTTAAAAACTGTGGGGCATTCTGGATCAAAATTTGTGGATGTTTCGCCGAAGCACGTTGAATTGAAACAAGGTCTTCGGATTGTTTTCTACTTGGTGTTTATCTTGGTTTTACAAGCCCTTCTGTACAATATGGAGCATTCTACATGATTGTCTTGATGTTTTTATTATCTTTTTTTTCTCGTATTGGCCGAAATTTGCGCATATCGGCCCGATACGCTAACTTGTGCATCGGAGAGCCCTGGGCGCTTGCTTAAAACCTACACAGGACCAGAAATGTTTTTACAAGACCAAAATCAAAATGAGAAAGAACTTTTTCCACAATTTAACATTTTTATTTGAACGAGATTTATATTAAGAGAAGATATTTCGATACTCAACAGAATTTAAAGATATTTTTATCAGAATCAAATTCAACATTTGTTCATATTTTTTTTTTTTTTAACTAAAGATGTATTACACAGTGAGGTATTATTATTCAATTGAAAAACACAAGACCGCTGGACTTGTCCGATGGTAAAATCACTTGTCCGAAGCTACAATCACTGGCCTTACGCCTGCGGTCCAGTGTAAATTTCGAGCTCTGATTAAGTGGTTTCTTTGATGTAACCTTTTGCTCGTAGCAAATAAGCTGGCCAATAGGTCTAGTGTACATGTCCTCAAGGGCAGAGGTAATGTAACAACCCATGCATTTGTGTACACATTTACTGTATATTATTTTTGCATTATGATAACGAAGGCAACTGACTGGATGGATGCATTAGCAATGGTGAATTACGAATTTTGAACTCTGTTTTCGCTGCGAATGTTTTGCAAGAGTTGCGCACATCAAAATTTGCATCGCATTCGCATTTGCAGGAAGTATGAATCGGGCTTTACACCATGTAAGGCCGTGTCCGCATTGGCGGCTACAGCTACAGCTATGGCTGGATTTCCGTATCATCATGCATTAAAGTATAGGACATCCTCTAGCAATACCCTTAGCAACAGTCGTAGCCGTAGCTGTAACCGCCAATTCGGATACGGTCTTAACTGTGTTTGCGTCAGACTTTCAGTCATGGTTAGTACAGATTACATGCATATATGTGTATACACACTATGTATCATGTACAGTGTACACGTACATTTTATGTAAGCGACCTACATGTGTAATAAGCACAGTTTGTACTAACCATCCAACTGTACAATGTACAAATTATACATGGAGAATAATTCAAGTTGAAGTAACACAACAGTTGCATATAGCTTGATAAACCAAATCATGACCTGCCCGCAGGAGGTCACACATGTCAATTTTGTGAAGTCACTGTCAATTTTGTGAAGTCACTGGAAGGAAAGTGCTCATATTGAACAATCCCTCCATATTAACAATGGTGGTTACCATGACTCCATTCAGCGAATTTTTGACTGTGAAAGAAACAAGCTTGGTAAATTACCACCGTTCATGGACATACAGTATACCCAGGCCTGATACTTTGTTCAACTGTATGGGAAGTGCAGAGTTTATAACCACAAGGGAAACTGACCAGTTAAATGTTTAATATTACATTTTTGGGTAAACAAAGAAAAATTGACTAGAATGGGATTTGAACCTGCCACCTCTACATTGACGTGCCAGCACCCTACCAACTGAGCCATCTAGCCCTAATGTTGGCGGTCTCCCTATTTTTTCAACATCTTTGTTCAGGGCTGCAAGTCAGAAGGCATTTGATCTTAAAGTGCCATTTATTAAGAAATAAATTGTATTCAATGCAGGTCTTACACTGTATGCATCGTACAACATGTGTTCTTGTACATATGTACATGGGTAAGGCAGTTTTTCCTTAGTAATAGTAAAGGGCATTTACTGGAACATTTCAAAGGGTACCAAGGGCCAAAGGCATGGAGGCAATTAGCCTTTCCCATGAAATATGCTAATAACATTCATGCATGCGTACAGACACTATTGGTTGCCAAACGCCATGTAGAGTTGTGCACTACATGTGGGTAGACGCACCATCAGTCCCATTAAAGGCACTACACGTATGTTCCCTCCTTGTGCCAACCAATCGTGCGTGCGCACTAACACTATTGGTTGGCAAAAGGAAGGAACATAGTGCCTTTTTGTACGGGGCTGATGGTAGCGCGATGTATTCGCGTTTGTGCGTATGCCTAGTGCACAACTCTCTGCCGTTTGCCAACCAATAGTGTTCTGTACGCATGCGTGAATGTAAATTAGCATATTTCATGGGAAAGTCTAATTGCCTCCATGCCCTTGGCCCTTGCCCTTTGAAATGTTCCATATTTCATGGCAAAGATCTATTGCCTCAGTTTCCTACATGAATTATCATGCCTGTGTACCAGAAAACAGTGTACAGTGTACTTGTACAACAAGCAAAAAAAAACATTGTCATACTGCAGTCCCGGATTATCAGAGCTCCAAATTAACACTGGACTGTAGGCCCGAGGCCAGTGATTTTAGTGTCGGGCCAGTAAATTTACGACCGGACAAGTCCGGCGGTCTTGTGTTTTTGAAAACTAATACCTCACCTCATCTTTAATTTTAAAACTTGTGTTGAACTGTTGACTTTGAGTCTGATAAATATCTTTCAATTCTGCTGAATATGAAAGTTTTATCGATAAGACAAAATGAGATAAGTCTTCTCTTAGTGCCTGTTCAAATAAAAAAAGTTTAACTGTTACACTGTGTAGATAGACTTCTTTTCTCATTGGGGGTTTCGGCTATCCGCCGAAACCACCTTTGTTTTCGTCGAGATTTTTATTTTTTTTATTATTATTATACTTCCATCCGAAAGTTCTCATAGCATTAACCCGTGAAACTAAGTTATGGTTCGATCTCAGGAACTACAGTCTTAACACGCACAAACGACACATCAAATGAAAGCTTGTGGTCTAATTTAGATCCAGCTGCAGTTGTTTTGAGTGTTTTTCGTTCATTTCTTGACGATATTACCGATTTAAAAACGCCCGACAAAAAAGCACGATCGCCGTGTCTGTGTACATCACAAGTAATTGGCGCTGTACGTAGCATACGGCCGTATCACACACAGCCTGTGTACACACAGATAAGGCTGCTGCAATACAGTGGATAACTGTGTGCATAGTGTGAGCATGTACCGCACAAACAAGCACAAAATTGGGCTAATAAAACTGCTTTAACTGCTGAGTTAGTTTAGTTTGAAAGTCAATTTATAAAATCTCTTTACATTTTACATGATTGAAAAACTGTCTGAGATTTTAACTTGCTGTTCTTGTTTAGCGATGTTTCGGTGCAAAACTTCGATCGCAGCAGTCAATAAATAGAATCTTGATTTTCATTGGTAACCACCAGTGTATGCTAATTGGTTCATTGCTAACGCGGGATACCAGGAAAATCTTGCTGTAGCATTGTATATTGATCGCGCAAATGTTTTAGCAACGGTGGGGGGTTTTTCTTTTGAAAATGCACATCAAGCAGTTGTAAAACTCAATGGATCAGTATCTTTTCTGAAGATTTCACATGAATTGATGAATGCCTACTTAGTATGGAATCTGCCCCGTTTTTTAAACCATGCAAGCCTCTTGATCCCACCATTGTCCGGAGTTTGGAATTAACAACCTGCTCGCTGAATCGTGACTCCAGTTTCGGATTATAGTATTGCTATAGCGATAGCGTCCAGTTAGCACCTCTACTGATTGTCTTACAAGCCATAAATAACGATTTTCAGGTTGTTAAAGGTATTTCCTTTTTTATTTTTTAAAGGGTTGAAAACAATGTTTTGCTCGTAACGGGCCGACAAAATTACCTCGTTGTAACCGTGTGCTCGCTACTACCGTGCTCGTATAATCCATATTTAAATGCATTGAAACACGCACGGGGCAGTTCGGGACCGACAAAAAACCTGGTATTAACAGGAACCTCGTAATGAGCTCGTAATAACTGGAGTGGACTGTAATCTCTGTGTTATAGTTTGACGACATATTTTAGCTCCTCACAAGTGCCACATTCATGACATTTCATCCTCCCACATGACCCGAACTTCTACCGGTCCATCTGTTCCAAACTGGAAATTCAAATATGATATAAATTTCATCATAAAAAGCGCCCTAAAGCGACAGGTTCCATTTTCGTTAACTTGACCCACAATCGATCGCCATCATCGGGACTGTGACAACTTATTAATTAACAAACTACATTACATCACGAAGACATTATTCAATTCTTAATAGTTCGCCTTCTTAAAGCCGAAACCCCAGTATTTGTTCGTAACAAATTCAGTTCTAGTTTTGGTTTTGGTCTTGTAACAAATTTTCTGGTCCAGTAAAAGTTTTGAGCTAGAAGTAGAAGCCCTGCAGGCTTAAGGATTTTCCCCAAAAATTTGAGCCCTAATTATAAAATTCATAAGCAACCTGGACATTTTAAGTTATAAATACTTCATTAAATGTCTGACACCTCGATTCATTCAAAAAACCCAAGTGGCCGGTATCAACAACCACAGATGAACATGATGAAACCCTCACCCTAAAATCAATTCCCACTGTTGATATGAAGCTCCCTGACAGGAAAGCACCATCTTTGAACCGCACCAGTAAACACGTCTTGCCGACTCCAGAGTCACCTATCAGCATCACCTGCAGGCAACAGGGAAAGAAAACACAACAAAAAACTCTGTTTAGTTAAAAAGGCGCATTTGGAAGTTGCCGGAAATTCCCTCATTTTCAGGGCGACAAACAAAATTTTCAGTGACACACATAGTGTTGGACATGTACAATGTAAATGGAGGGTATGTAAATACATGTACACGTACACTTAGGGTGTCCAAATTTGCTTGAAATTAAAAATTTGTCACTTGTAAAACTTACATACTTTAACAAAACAAATGTGCAATTCATAAATGGTACATTAGGCCTGCGTTGTAATACATCCACACATGCATGTACATCAATTTTTGGCTCTCAAGGAGTCAAAGCGGGGACTTTCCTTTATCCCTTTAACTTAAAAGAGGAAGGGAAATGACCAACACAATTTTGTGGTATGTACATAAATTTACTCATTTTCCAATAGATAGAGTCCTCATGTAATTGGGAAAAAATTACAAATCTCTAACCTCACATTAAAATAGTGTAAATTGCCATTGTATTCAATACCCTTCCAGTGCAAAAATTGTCAACATCCAAAAACATCCGATGACATCATTCTTATAAAAATGGGTCTTTTCATTTTTGTACGGGATGTTTTGGCTCATAACCAACTTTTTCAGAGTGAAATTTGAAACATGACGTCATTGGAACTCAACAACTAATGGATCTTTACATTCCAACTTTTTTAGAGAAATTTTTGTCGGTCAAAATGTCAAATTCAAGGCCGTTTTGATTACATGTTATCGAAAGTCAGGAATGAACCAAAACATCCCATCGGGTGATATGCCCATCGCGTGTGATAAAGCGGTATTATAAGAATTCAGTATTATTATATGACAGGTGGAGGTGTCACCAACAAATCACTGCTGGCTTCAAGAAAGCCCTCAGGAGCAGCCGCCCGCCCCCTCACTCTGTCACCCTCTCTGCATCAACAACATCAACAACACCACCTGCAAAATACTCTGAAAGTTAAACTAGACAATCATGACAATGTTTTTGGTGTAGGTATCTATTCTGGGCTTGTTTTTAATCACAGATCAGACATTGTGCGATTGCAAAACAATCAATTTTCTTCTATACAACATGTAGGCTTATGACACGATGTACGATTTAATTTATGACTTGCATGCATTTAGGATTAATGTATCATTCCTATTGCCTTCAGTTTGACTTGACATACACTGTACAATGGTGTACAGTGTTTTTACATTCGAGTATTCCACAATGCTTTGCTCATTAGTCTGATGAAAATTTACATGACATGTATTAACCCTAACTCTCTTGTGTGATTTTCTTGGAGCCTTCTTCGCTCTAACAAAATCCAACGCCACACCAAACAATGTACAGTACATCCATGATACATTGCAACTCAACACCCAAAGGGTTCGACCCTGATCATTGATCTACATACACATGGTACATGTCCATGTACCTGATCCCATGTAAAGTAAGTCAGTTTACCAGTGAAGTCATCAGTCCGTCCTGTCATGCCTGTATGCACTGGTGGAAGTTGGCCCCCTCCCCCCACTGAGCTTGGGCTATATCGCTTTTTTTCATCCACGATGTATCGTCAAGAATATATCCCGATATTTGATAATATCGCGATTAATTTTTGATGACGTCAATCTTCCACGAATCTCACAGAGCAAGTTGCAGTAAGCAACCATTTTAACTCTGCGTTGCTCCAATGACCTATTCTTCGGGTTTTACTCTAAACCTATGGGGTGAAAACCCGGGCCTATTACTTACACACATTCAATGTGTCTACTGCACATGACAGACTGTTCTATATGTGTGCATAACTAATTAGATCACGCTACTCGCATGTATGCAACACCAACCTCGTCTCCAAGGTGTGTTGAGCAGTACGAGGTACTATTGTAAACATGGTTGGAAATAAAGTAAACTATGGGGACGAGGTTGATGCAACATGTGATAACACCCGGAAGCGCGATGTCGTAGTTTTTTGGTAGTCTGTGTCAGATGCGCCTGATCGCTAAGGCTTTGATGTTGGTTTTTTCGAAGAAACCCGGTCGGGTCAGATCTGTTGGGGAATCTTGCGGTTGCGGTCTGTGACTTGCAGCTCTTTGTTGTTGCAAGATCGTCTCCACTAGGAGATTTATTGTTGCAAGATCGTCTCGGTTAGGAAAAGCATCGCGATACTTAGTCGATATTGCGATTTACTGAAATCACGATCAAAACAAAATCTACCCGATATCGGAATCGTTTCAGAACTAGTATCACGATATTCAATAATATCGTGGTATCACCCAAGCTTACCCCCCACAACACCCTTCTTTGGGAATGCAGAGAAACACAGACAACTGCCCCCTGTGCTCTCTCCATCCCCCCTCCCGAACGGGCTGAATTGGACTGGGGTTCCTGAATCCACCATCAAGAAGATGGCTGACAGATGGCTGCCCTGATCATAATGATCATGAGTGACAACTCGAGAAGAAGAAGTTCAAGAAGTCCAACAGAATCAAACAAAACACAAAGTTGAAGGGGAGAGACCTGTGGTTTGGGTTGATTGGAATTTCAGGAAGTTAGGCAGGAACATTAAAAGTTCAGTATACAATGGTACAGAACGTACTTTTGTATGACCCAACTGGATCAGGGTGCCTTCTCATTGATGTCAAAAGATAATAATGGTTTCAGTGGCTCAACATGTGCGTCGTACACATTGTAAGTTGTACTTTTCATGTACCTTTTGTCATCTGTTTACCTCAACTCAAAAAAATAGGGTTGCAACTTTGTAAGGGACCAATTTCATGGAGCTGCTTTCAAGCAGATTTTTTTTTTGTCAAAGACGACAGCTTCCCATAAAGAAATAGTTCTCATAATGTATACATGTATAGTAGTGCTTTCGAACCAACTTGGAAAGTATTGAACATTAAAATTTTACGTTCTGAATCACCAAACCAGGCTTTCTGCTTCTTCACATCCATACACTCTTGCTCTGCTGAACTATAAAGAGCCAATTCCAATAGCTTTATTCCACTACTGCATCTCTGTGGAATTCTTCGCCTGGTGCATGTTTCCCTCCAATCTTGACTGTTTTAAGAGGAATGTAGTTTCTACCTTCAGCTCCCCTGAGTTATGTTCATCTTCAAAGTTTTCTTGTTGCACCCCTTTGGCCTTTTGGGGGCAACTTGCATTTAAACAATATATATAAAAAACATAAAATCGTATAATTGTTGTACATAATGTGTGCATAAATTTATACTTGTTGTTGTTGTTGTAACTATTCCGCAGAAAGCTTACAGCATGTACGTACAAAATGTACATGTAGGAATGTACAACATCGGACAATTTTGTTCTTGAATTTGTCAAAACACTCACTCTACATGTCTCTGTTGGATTGTAACATCTGTTTATGTGTACAATATAATTAGTAATCAAACATATTGAATCAATACAAGTACAGCACCATCAGGGCAAGACAGACTGTCACTGAGTGTTTAATGTGCACACTGTGAGTACATCTGCCATGGCTTTGACAAGGTGACGACATTGCAGTATTGTTGTATGCATAATGCATTACAATTATGTCCATCCTTGCAGAAGTGTCAACACCTTGTGTACCATAATATATAAATTGAGCTCACTGTGCAAAATGTAGTGAACAACTCAACATTACGTTTACATGTAACTTTGTTAACATGGACGTGTATGATTTCTCCCAATCTCCCACTTTACAATAACGACTGTATGATGTACATGTAGGCCAAGGCCTCATAGTCATACATGTACTTTTAACTGGGAATGACAGTTTTTTCATTGATAACAGGGGAACCCCCATGACATGGGGGTTCCCCTTTTATCAATGAAAAAAGATGTAAATTTCTACTGAAACACTTGCAAGGGGAAAAAGGGCAATGTGCGTACCTGTTTTTATGAGCACTCCCGTTAGATTACCTTTAGTACATGTGTAACATGCTGAGTTGACTAACCATTCAAAGCCATTTAGAGTACATCAAGAGGGTCATAGATTGGTTTTTGTCAACGTAATGCTGATTTATAGGCAAAATTATCAAGATAGATACAATAAAAGTCACACAATGTGAAAGTTTCTGCTGAATACAGTGTCTTCTTGTTGAGAAAACAGTATCGAAAACTGTCACGGTATTTTCACAAGAATGTCAAATCCATCCACCTTTAGCGAGGTGACAGTGAACACCAACCGCATCTGTGGCCGCAGCATTCGCGAACGGACACCAACCCTAAGAACTCTGAGAAACAATTCATGCATGCATTGTTTTCATGCATTTTATTTGTTTCTCGGGTTCAAATGTTTTTATTGATTTCTAATCAACGGGGGCATTTCAGAAGAAATAATTTCACAGGATGCTTACTACATCTACATGTACTATGTACCATCTTTATAACAAGAAGGCTTTCGGATAGAAATGACACCATTTTTGTTGTCGGGGTCACTACCAAAGTATGACCCTACCTTTAACAGCACTGGTTGTGCATTTCATTTCATTTATTATTCTGGTTGTGAAGCCAAGGACTCTCAGAAAAGCGAACTTAATCACTATACTAGCCAAGAACCCCATGGAGAGAAGACAAAGAAGGAAGTTACGCATACATGTAGTGGAACAACTGTGCACAGAAAGTTACATTTTGTAAAATTAATATGTTCTGTACTGAGTATTATGGATCATTATTTCACACTGCAGTCTGTTGTAGTGCATTCATTCAAAACCATTCGTATGGATTGTGGATGATACTGAATGGTCAGACAGAGGGCGTGTTGAAAGTGAAAAAGGAAAACATTAAATTCCTAGTACAAAAGGTCAATGTCTTAACTTCAATGATGTTTAAATAAATAATTTGTACACATTGATGTTAGTACGAATTAAAATTGAATGCAAAAGTAAATTAAATTAGTTAAGAACCCCCATGAGTTTAAATACAAAGAAACAATAACGGAATCCTTTGCAAATGTATACATTCCCTTTGGAGACAGAAAAACTAAAGTGGTCATGAAAATTAAATGAGGAGGCATGAACGAGAAGCATTGTCTGGTACAAAGTGTCTGAATGACTGCGTCTTTATATATTCCAATATAAGTGAATGAGACACTGAGCTGATAACATTGGTGGCGTACAAAGAAACAGATTTAATTATAACCAATCTATAGAATTTGTGCTGTGGGAGTCGAGACTTAAACAAAAGTTTGTGACTGGGACTAAGAGTAAGACCTTGAGGTCTGAGGCTGAGACAAATACTTTGCAAAGCCCCGACACTAATAGGAGCATACATGTACATTGTAAAGTTAAGACAGTTAGTTTTTTACACGTATTTCAATTCCTTATAAAACATAAGAAGAAGTTGAAGAAGTTCAGAACAAATTCAGTATTCCGTTATCCGATATTAATCTCCGCCCCTTAAAGGTTAATCCTGTGGGGGTTTTGGGTTTTGGGGGGTTTTTTTTTGGGGGGGGGGGTGTCAATCAATTCTATTGGGTCTTGGCTCCCTTTCCATGTTTAGATTAATTGTCTAGCATAGAACATATTTTCTTGGAATACGCCTTGACAAAGTGACAAATGGCGTAATTCCGTTACCGAAGAATTGCCCATTTGCCTAATGTACAATGTACTATACAAATATGGTTCACAGGCATTCCTGATAACATCTTGAGTCTTGCAGAATGCTACAACAGCCACCACATGTTTACATTATGCGTACTATTTAAACCCTAGCAGGCTCCGGGGCGTTTATCACATAATGTACTGGCACTGGGTGATGAGAAGCAATTAATGATAACTTAAGTGTCTGCCTTTAAAAGGACACTAAGTGCTTTGACAACAGGATTTGAACCCACAATCTGATGACTCAGCCACCAGATCTTGAGTTAAACTGGCGAGACAGCCTGGACACAACATACAGTACACTGGGGAAAAGTAGAAAGCACAGCATCTCTAGTCTTCTCAGCATTTATAAGCCAATTGATGAAAGCACTGTCCAGGTACATGCAATGTGTGTACAGTAGAATAATTCATTTTGTTCACAGGGCAAATTTTGGACACAGTGGGGTGTTTATTAGAATGCGTTGCCAATTTGGCACTATGTCCTTAACATCAATTTGCAGTGAACGATTTCCCGTAGTAGTAAAGCATAGCAAAATGCTACACAAAAATGTTTCAGTTGCTACTCAAAAATCACCATTTGCTACTTTAACTCAATATTAGCATTCAGTGTCCAGAAAACTTGTTCCCAAGTCTAAATATTTCGCTATGCAAAATTGCTCACGAAATCATTCCCCGCATGTACATGCACTCAGTAGATTGTGCATGATGCTTACTTTTAGGCATTGTACATGAATGGCAATGTGTGACTACATTTGATGTTCATGTACTGGCCCATCAAAAAGAGTCTCCTTATCAGTCTGAGGTAGAGAGCCTTAACAAACAAAGTGTCAGCAAGACAACCACTGTGGCACTATTTTCTTTGTTTAAGATTTCGTTTTTTGTACGGATTTAAAGCAAATAAAAAATATATAAAAATCTGGCTGATCAACCCTAACCACCCAAGGCCTGCCAAAATCAACAGTGGTTTTGTTGGAATTTGGATGGTCTAGTACTGTGAAAAGTACCCACTAAATCATAGTCCAGAAGCACAGGACCTGTTGGAATATGATGGGTTGTGTAAGCTTTTTAGTAGAAATGCTTCAAGGGGGTTTTAAGTTGTAAAGTTTACCTGGATAGTGTTAGTCACAAAACATTTCTGTAGCAAATAATTTACATTTACCATGGTAAATGTTTTGTAATGCAAAACACAGCGCCACTCAATTATCCTTATTTAGACTCACTGGAGCTAATCAATGCAATATTTAGTTACACAGGCCTGGAATTACATAGAGGCCTAGGCCTCTGTTGCCCCTGGTCTTGGCCTTAGTGTCCCATCAACAGTTTCCCATAGACTTTAACTGTTTAAGACTTTCCAACTTGGTAGTGCCCTTAGCAAAATGAAAGTGGCCTTGCCCTCTCAAAGATGAAATTCCAGGCGTGGCAATCATCATGTTCTTTATAATAATAATAATAATAACCAAACTAGTTCTTATACACATGTAGCGCATTTTACAATAACGTATCAATGCGCTTTACATGTACATTAGTTCCCTGGTCATTGGGCCAATAACATTCCTTTAATCTTTCTCAGCTCCCTGGGGAGTATACATTAGCCCAAGCCGCCCAGCGCTCCGAAGGCTTTTATACCCCTGGGTGAAGAGAAGCAATTATAGTAAAGCACCTTGCTCAGCTCAAGGACACAAGTGTCACGACCGGAACTCGAACCCACACCCCTATGACTTCACCACCAGAACTTGAATTGGATGCTGTAAACTAGCCCTGTTTAGTGTTTTACCATGGAGAAATGCATGATTTTACTTCAACATAAATATTTATAATATAATATACATGTACAAAAATCCAGGTCTACCCTACTGTCTGAAACTTAAGATTTAGTTGGGCTGCTGTCATAAACAGGGATCTACGCGACGCAAGTGTTATTAAAAATTCCAAATATAAAGAAGCCATAAACGTTAATAATGATCACTTTGTG
This sequence comes from Plazaster borealis, assembly GCA_021014325.1. Lineage (NCBI taxonomy): Eukaryota > Metazoa > Echinodermata > Asteroidea > Forcipulatida > Labidiasteridae > Plazaster > Plazaster borealis. The sequence continues at coordinate 11,083,321 of CM037475.1, forward strand.
AATCGTGTCATCACACTGATCACTATCTCCATGCACTGATTAAATGGCAAATATTGGGAATCTTACCGGTCGTTAACTTGTGCAAATAGTACAACACTACATAGAACGATCTATAATAATAAACGACAGCACTTGTAAGCAATGCACGTATAATCTGGATCTAGAGTACAGTAGTTGCGATGAATCATAATGCTCAATCCTATTCTGCATGTACCAACACAACTGACCGACATCCTATTTCTACTATTAATGTGAACCAGATTGAAATCGCAACTACATACATGTTTTATTTTTGGTTTTACCCATATATTTTGGTCTTTTATCCCTGATGCAAATTTAACATTAAATACGTACGTGTAGATCCAGAGACAACTTTAACTGCTGCTTTTTCACTCATTTAAAGTGATTTCGACCCAAAAGTGGAATAAATAATATAAATACAATAAATAATTTTTTATTGTAGGTTTTGAGGTATTGCATGGTGAGGTTTCAATGTATATTTGGTTGTAACACCGTGTGTATATCTATTTTGTTGTGTATTGTTTTTTGGGGCATATTTTGCAATAATGTACAACGGTGGCCGACATGCAGTCCAATTTACTTGACCAGCTGACCCAACATTCCAACAACACTTTTTCAAGACTTTGACATTATCTGGCGAATGTACATTACATCATGTACTCCGCACAACCACACCACTACACCAGCACTCCCCATAACCACATCACCAGCAGCAGTGTCCAAAATATGTCAGAATGTTTAAAAAGCTGAAAAGCGTTTCTGAGCATGTAGTATTTAAAGGCACTGTACACGTTTGGCAATTACTCAAAATATATATTAGCATAAAAACTGACTTGGTAACGAGCAAGGGAGAGCTGTCGATAGTATAAAACATTGAAAGAAACGACTCCCTCTGAACTGAAGTAACGTAGTTTTTGAGAAAGAGGTAATTTCTCACTAAAATAATAAAAACTTCTTGCAAGAAGTTTTTATTCCTATCTGAAAGCACACAAATTTGTACAACAACTCAAGGGTGTTTTTTCTTTCATCATTTTTTTACAACTTCGATGACCAATTGTCAATTGAGCCCAAATTTTGGAGTTCACAGGCTTGTTATTTTATGCATGTTGGGATAGCCTACACCAAGTGAGAACACTGCGTCTTTGAAAAATTTCCAAACGTGTGCAGTGCCTTTAACTTGGTCTAACTGACACTATTGATGTTTACATAGTCACCGAAGTGAATGTCATCCTCTTGCACAGTTAATGCACTAATTAAACTCTATAATAATGACACTCGCAATACATATATCACGTAGGCCCCTAGTACACTATTGTAAATGTATTGTATTGTATTGTAGGATAAATTTTGTAAGCAGTGTCCAATACGCCTGACATGGCGGCTCACCTTGCATGCATGGTCGTAAAAATCACCACCTAGCGATCCCGACCGCACCACCCCGTTGCTGTTCACCGACATCTCCCAAGGTCCTTAAGTTCACAACTATCCTATCATCTCCTATAATAATCCTTTGCGTCCAGTTTCGGGCTGATTTTGAAGAAAATATGCATTGAAACTGATGACAGTTCGCCAAGCCGTCAAGAAATTAACACACAATAAAGAAGCGACCTCGGAAATTGGACAATGACGAGCGCCCCCTTTTGGTCAAGGATCGAAATGGATTGAGTGCTCTATTTTTAGTCTGCGTCGTCTCGCTCACCGCGGTACAGCTGGCCCTTTCCGAAACCACCTGACAAATTAAGATGGAATGAATTTGACTTTGAATGGAATTTCAGACTTTCTGTTACTTTTATGGTTAATTCATAATTCACTTTTTTTAAAGGAAAATGTTATGTTACAATCATCAATCTACTTCTTTTAAAAACATAAATGTGCACCTTTACATTCTTTGTATATGATCCATTTAAAAACTAATCAAAACTTAGAGTAATTTATTAAGGTTACAAAAAACACACGTATTTCATTCTCAAACTGTACAAACTGCTTTTTAAATGGTTACCTTTATGGCAAGTTTAATTCATAGTCCATTTTTTTTAAAGGAAAATATGTTACAATCATCAATCTACTTCTTTTACAAACATAAATGTGCACCTTTAAATTTGTTGTATAAGTCCATTTAAAAACTAAACAAAACTTATAGTAATGTGTTTAGGTTGAAAAAACACACACTTACTTCATTCTCAAACTGTACAAACTGCTTACTAATTGAGTCTAATTTAAATGAGTTCAGGTCAATCCTATTGGTCAAGAGTGACTCATGATCTTCAAATCCTGTGAACAGTTAAACTTCGGAGTTGGGGGAAAATACAATCCGGTCCAGTCTGAAACCCCCCCCCCCCCCCCGGAAGTCCTCATTTGGCGTAACTACTAGCAACCTCTCCTCACATCCAAGAACTGCCCAAACCAACCACGCTCCAGAGAATCCATTCAACACTGAAACCCAGCCAAGCCTACATAAGCTCCACACACAGCAGAGTCCAGCATTCTCCAGAAGAATTGAAACTTCATGCAGAAACCAGCTCTTCTCAGAGCAACTACTACTCAAAAGAGATTGCTTACATGGTGTCACCGCAATCCTTCCCTGCTTGCTTACTTACTTACTTACTTACTTACTTACTTACTTACTTAACTACTAGTAGTTGGCAACAAACTTTCAAAGACAATTCAGCTCATTTAAAGAGGGGCTCCAAGGTCAAATTCAGTTTTGTGATGCACTCATTTTCTAATAAAAAGAGTCCTTATGAAAATGGGAAACAAATTACAAGTCTCTATAACCTCATGTTAAAATGGTGTAAAATTCCACTATGTTTGATACCCTTCAAGTGTAATTTTTGTCAAAATCCAAAAACTTTTGATGACGTCACGTTTCAAACATATGGTCTGTACAGAGAATGTCCAGGTCATTCCTGAATTCTGATGTTATTCAATCAAAACAACATGGAATTTGAGCTTATATGACTGGCACAGAAATTCCTCTTTAGAATGTACAGACCCATTTGTTTTTGCTGTCCAATGACATCATGTTTCAAATTTCGCTCTGAAAGAGTATCAAATAAAATGATATTACACCATTTTTGCATGAGGTAGAGACTTGTAAACTGTTTCCCCACTTTCATGAGTAGTCCATTTATTGGAAAATGAGTACATCACAAATTTCACTTTGATCTTGGAGCCCTTCTTTAAAAACACAATTATTGGTTAGGTAAAGGGATCCATAGTGGTTTGTTTTGTGACATCACACTTTGCTTAGCAATTAAGATTGATTCGCACTTAAGATCAATCTTAGCTCTTTGTGAAATTGAGCCCAGCAGGCAACACATTACCACTGTAATATTGTACCTGCTAGTGTTGTACATCAATAACTTTAGTCACTGGCTGGTCCGGTTGTAATTTTTAAAAACTTATCTTCATACATGTAGGGTGTAACTTTAAAATATGTTTTAACTATTGCCTACCTTTGTTTGCTATAATTGCTACTATTCTTGTCTTATTTTGATATTTCTTTAATATTTTATTTTTGTAAGGTGCATTTGATTATTCTTAATATGGAAAAGTGTGAGGAAAAATATAGCATTGTAATTATTTCAACTTAACTCTAACATTTTAATAAAGACATAAAATGGATTTGATTCAATATAAAATTCAATATAATATAATATCTTGTAGCAATACCTAATGTACCATTTCCTTTAAAAATCAGCATTTTAAATTCATATGAAATTTATACATTGTATAAAAATATATTGAAAAGAGATACAGGCACTGCAGCTTCTCAAACACATCTGTTATAAATTGTAGGTAATATAAAAAATTATTTTATCAGTATAAATTTTTTAGATGGCAATAAAAACTTACTTGGTAAGAAGTACAACAGCTTCTGATAGTACAAATCATTTTGAGAAACATTTCACTTTAGAGTAATGTGGTTACGGAAAAGGATACCAGTTTTTATCCCAAAAATTTTTAATCTGAGAAGTGTTTCTAACAGAAACGTTTCTCAGATTGTGTATTCCAATTGCAGATTATTCTTCCTGCGTGGACATAACCACTCCAGATTTTCGGCAATATCTCAAAAACACTACCATCCAATTTTCACAGGTTAGTTTTATGGTATATATCTACAACTATATGGGATTGAAACAAACAGTGGGTTCCAATTACCAAACATATACAATCCCTTTAAATGAATGTAATGAATTTAAAATGTTATCAGGATGGCAATTTGTACAAGCACAAACTTTCATACTAGGTGTTTTCTAAAGATAAATCACCTCTTTCAATTCCAATAGTTTAAAGATGGTTGGTCTGATTTTTGGCCAATTTGACCACAACATTTAAATTTAAATTTGAAGTAGCTACTTTTATAGGTTTGGCTGTCATTTAAGGTATTCACGAAAAAAAATCCGCCAATGACAAGTGGTAGTTAATTAAAAGCTCAAAATAAATGATTGTCAAGATCCCAACATTATCACACACCCATCAGACTTGTACAAACAACTGTGTGCATTGTTCATGGCATATGCGAAAGTTTTTTGTATGTTTCTTGTTTTGAAACAGCATCATCTGTCAAAATCCCTTAAGAGAAAAATTCTTGTAAGAAATTCTTTTGGCGAAAATCGGGCCATGCAACTTTAAGCACCTCGATGTAATAAAACAAAAACCTGATGTAGCTTTAGGATTTGAACATTTGTTTTAAAAACTAATGGATTAAAATAAACGTACTCTTCACTGAACAAAAAAATCCAAATTGAGCCGCCAGCTAATTTATCATACAACATACCAAGCCTGGAATTTCATCTTTAACCGGGCAAGGTTTTTCATTTTGCGAAGGGCACTTCCATTGGAAAATCTTAAAGAATAATGGGAAAATTTTGAAGGGGCATGGAGGCCAAGACCAGGGCAACAGAGGTCGTGGCCTCCTTGTAATTTGGCAAAAGTGATGCGCTAGCATTGTGAATGTATGTACAGTGTGTTGACAAAGTTTTAGGTTAGTAGTACAAAGAAAACTGAAGTTAGTGCTGCTGGCTGAAGACCAGAAAATGTTGAACTATCAATGACCATTTTGAAAAGGTATAGCGTTACGGAGGCCCAAAATGTGTGACTCCTATAAGGCTCACGGGGGAGACTTATAGTTCTAGAAGAAATTCCAGGGCCCAATTTCTTAGAGCTGCTTAAGCAGAAAATACTGCTTAAACAATTTCTGCTTAGCAAGATAAGCAGAAAACCATCCACAGATAGTACATGTGAGATGGTATTTTGGCTGGTATCCCTATTCTGGTAAGCATAATAGTGTTGCACTTTTTGTGCTTAAGCAGCTCTATGAAAGTGGGCCCTGGCCTGGTATACTGTAAAGTTTGCTAGAGACAAATGAAACTCAACCGGTATCTTCATTCAAATCCAAAATAATATTTCTTTATCCCCAATGCAACTACTACATATATTAAAATATTAATTTCATCCTGAATATATTCTTCATAATAACCTCATGTAGTGAATATCTCCTGGGGCAGTTTGAATTTATGTAAGATTATCTGGGCCCAATTTCATAGAGCTGCTTAAGCAGAAAATATTGCTAAACAATTTTCTGCTAAGCAGAAATGAGCAGGATACCAGTCACAAATTGTACATGTGACATGGTAGTTTGGCTGGTAACCTTATTCTGGTAAGCAACATTTTATTGTGCTTAGCTACTTTTTGTGCCTAAGCAGCTCTATGAAATTGGGCCCTACAGTTTTATCACACATTTTTGAAATCTTTCATTAGACGCATATTGAAAGTCAACTAACAGCAGAGAAAACCGAAGAAACTTGGCAGAGATCATGGAGAGAGAGATTGGATTTATAGAGGGGGGCTGAGAGTCATTCACCAGGGGGATAGGCAGCTAACCCCATGGTTCCGGAGCAGTGTATTGAGAGAGTTACGACATAGAGGGACCAGTTTTCTTCGGTCACGTGGTTGCTGGACGCCATTTTCGGTCCACATGCAGCACAACCCAATGGGCAGACTAGTCTGGCACCCAGTATTCGCCAATGCGTTTTTTCATGACACAAAACAGCTTCTATTCGCAAGTTGTCGCAGTTCTCTCAATATACGGCTCTGCACGGTTCCACCACTACTTGGTGTATAATTATGCACACAAAAGGAAATCTCTTCAAGTTCGAATCAATTTTGGTTGTTTCTACTCATGAGATTGGTAAGGTCCAATTTAAAGAGGGGCTTTAATGTCAAGTTCAGTTTTGTGATGCACTCATTTTTCAATAGATAGAGTCCTCATGAAAGTCAGGAAAAAAGAACAAGTCTCTAACCTCACCTTAAAATGGTGTAAAATGTCATTTTTTATCTGATACTCTTTCATAGCAAAATTTGAAACGTGATGTCATCGAACATCAAAAACAAAAAGGTCTGTATAATCAGGACAAAGAAGACTTTTTTTTGTGCCAGTCAAAAGGTCAAATCCAATGCTGTTTTGATTGAATATCATCAAAATTCTGGACGTCATCAAACGTTTTGGGAATTTGAAAAAAAATTGAAGGGTATCAAACACAGTGGCATTTTACATGTGAGGTAAGAGATTTGTAAGTTTTTCCCCCATTTTTATAAGGACTCTTTTTGAAAATTAATGGATTACAAAACTGAATTTGACCGTGGAGCCCCTCTTCAACATCGCACACCTGCCTTGTAATTTTTTCAACATTTCTGAAAATAACTTTAGTTCAAAACACAGTGGTGCTTTCAAAACTTCTATTCCCACATAGTGTGGTAGAGCAATTAAAAGAAGTGCCCTCCAGTCTGGATGGTTTTAAAACTTTCAAACATTTCCCTTGAAACAAAAATGCCGCTTATTTAAGTCCTATACGGCAGGACCATTTTGTGTTAAATGGGCTCAACTTATCTTAATTTGGAACTTTGGTCGAGAATTTCCTTCCTCAAAAGTCAAGACCCGACTTCTTGAGAAAAGGTAACCTCCGTCAGCTAGATGTCCCCTTAATATGGTGAAGCTCTTCAATAACTGGACTCATCCAAAGCAGAAGAAGCTGAAGTTCTAAGGAGTTTTTGCATTCAAATAAGTCCCTCATAGACAGGAGATTCTGATGAAGAAGAACAATCATTAGTAGTTAAAGGGATTGTATACGTTTGGTAATTGGAACCCACTGTTTGTTTCAATCCTATATAGTTGTAGATATATACCATAAAACTAACCTGTGAAAATTTTATTTCAAAAGGTGATAGCGTTTTTGAGATATTGCCGAAAATCTGGAGCGGTTATGTCCACGCAGAAAGAGAAAAATCTGCAATTGGAATACTCAATCTGAGAAACGTTACGTCAGTAACGCTTCTCAGATTCTAATATTTTGGGGGATAAAAAGTGATATATTTTTCCATAACCGCAGTACTCTGACGTGAAAAGTTTCTCAAAATGCATTGTACTATCCAAAGCTGCTGAAGTAAGTTTTTATTGCCATTAATTTTCAGAGTCATTACCAAACGTACACAGACCCTTTAAAAAGATTAATAATTGTTTGTTTTGATTAAAAACACAGCTTTATTGCCACCAGTAGCAGATTTGTATACAGATGAAAAAGATACAAATAAATTGTGTTACTACAAACAAATTAAAATAAAGGAGTATAAAACACTGGATAAAAAGGGGGAGGGTGGGGGAGGGCCAGTATCCCCTGCTTAGTTTAGAAATAAAGCTAACCTCTTGTCACAAAAGCTCCAGAATGCCGAGGTTTATAACAATATTTTGTATATAGCGCAATTCCTGAGAGTGGTCACTGCGCTTCAAATGTTATTACCCCTGGGCACTGTGCCATTTATTTAATTCCTTAAACCCTCTCAGCTCCCTTGTGAGTATTTTATACAAGAGCTGCAATGGAAAGAGTCTCCTGGTTGACCCCCTAATGAGCCTGTCTCACTCACCTAAGATGGATTTCTTGACTGCTAGTTTGTCTTGGCGGGGTGGCATCTCGCATTCTTGCATCCAGTCTTCTGGTTTCCATTCCAGCCACTTTAAGGGAACAAAACGGTAGATCAAACAATGCATGTATTTATCGATCATGCGATCATTCTAGTGTTCTACTAATTTCAAAACTAATCTAAACGGACTCTGAACCTGTTTTGAATGATGAGTATCAGTCAAAGATAGGTACTGTGCGATAAAGGTTGTTTATAGGTTTTCCCGACCCAATTCAGCAAAAATATATTCAGATTCATTCACATGCATTCAAAATCACCCATGTTTCCCTAATTCATTCAAACTAGGGTTTCTTTTAAGCTACTATTACATTCATTTCACTATTACGTTTGCGTGCCCACATGATTTCATTCCTCTCATTCAGGTTCGTTTCAGTCATTTTATTCTGTTGTTGACAAACTGCACTGTGAATCCCCTGTATTGGTTCAATAAGTGGATTGCGATAACGTCACAAACTTCCCACAATCCTCTCTGAATTTTTTTAATTCACCATCTCCAAGGTACAACAACGACATTGTAATAGACTGTGCAAGACTTGCACGTATCGGAACGAGAAAACACGTCAAACGAAGAACATTTTTTTCTCAGAAATCATATCTTTGTTTTAAATTATATTCAATGATAAAAACAAAAATACTAGTTTCATGTTTATAAAATCAGTTTTAGTTTTTAAAATAAATACACAAATAATGTGTTAATTATTATTGAAGCAAAATTAAAACTCTGGGACAAGGATGCTTATTTGATCTTAACTTTTCAGAAACCACTTTCGTGAGTTCACGATGGTCACACGGGCGTAAAATTAACGCTTGACGCAGTTTATAGAGGACGCTGATGCCTCAACAACCATTGACTGCAATGAAAAGGCTTCCGTTGCAATTACAGCATCTGGCGATTATCATCGCTTATCCAAAACAAGCGTTTACATAAGTTTTGTGATCGGAGGTGAGCACAAAATTCTTAATTTTTTGCAGCAACCGGAAGATGAGGTCAAGTTTAATTCTCGGGTTTTCTTCGTTATATTGTTGTTTTTATCACTAAGTATTACATTCCCAACAACATATATATTGTTCATGGTCATAAACCACGCTAAACTAAAATAATTGACAAAACAAAATCTTGCCCATGTAAATCTCCATATGGTTGGAACCACAATGGTCCCGGAAGCTCAAATATGCACGAGACTTGCACAGTCTATAGAAAACTAAACATTGAAAACATCAAAGATGGCGAATGTTAGCTACTCAGAGAGAATTGTGGTATATGTGACATCATGTGCAATCCACCTATCATCAATGTATACAAACCTGGGAGTTTACGGAAGATAAAACTTGGTAGATGGGAACAGTGATGAGGAGATCTGTCGCCCTTGGAACTGCGACTTGAATTAGTATGCTGTAGACAATCTTGAAAGAACAGAACAATAGTTTGATGAATTAGCATAAAATATTTTGGGTTTTAAGGAAAGGATTTAGAGTGTTTGTTTGAACAATTCTTTAAAGGTATTATACGGGATTGGTAAAAATCATTGTTTAATTTTAGTCTGAAAGCTTAACTGATTATGAAGTTCATACTATAATTTGTTTTTTTGTGAAGTACTTCCCTCTGAAATGAAGCCATATGGTCTCCCATGGTGTCCTTAAAGGTAGGGTCATAGATTGTTTTTTTGTCAACGTAATTAAGAAAGATACAGTAAAAGTCACATGTGAAAGTTTCAGCTGAATACAGCGTCTACTTGCTGAGAAAAAAAACAGCAAACTAGCGAGATCACAGAGAGAACCAACTGCATTTCTGGCTGCAGCATTTGCAAACGGACACCAGCCCTCTGAAATCTGAATCGATTCTTGCGTGAATCGTTTCTCAGATTCAAATGTTGCTGGGTGACAAATTATCCAAACCATATTACTTCCAAGGGAATCCTTTCTTAAAAATAGTTTATACTATCAACAGCTGCAGTGCTTCTCACCAAGTAAGTTTTATGGTCATTAATTTGTTGAGTTTTTACATTGGTAAATACTCCAAAAACTACCCTGCCTTTAAACACCTTGACTCACGCATAAAAGAAACCGCGTGAACATCAAGTGATAAAACAATTGGTAAGAAAATGTCACGAGATTGTTCCAGAAAAGGGTGTCGTTTCCCCCAAACAAAACCCTTTGTCCCTTCTGTTTCTGAAAATGTAAATGCTTTTATCCTAATTAAAGACTACAATATTTTCAATGACTTTTGAAAAAAAACCTAAAAATTGTTGATTGTTAACTAATTTAAAACAATCCCAATGAAAATATGTTAATAAAAATTAATGGACAAATACTGGTTACAAACCAATGTGGAATAAGTAATGAAACAGAATGAAAATGCCTTACTTTTAGATAAGTTCCCATGGTAGTTGGAGGCAAGAGTTCTCCGTCATCGGTTGCAAGATGCATATCAATAACCCTGCAAAAGAGTATTAAATAGCAACAGATAACAAATCAAAATAATAATAACAATATTTACAAAGTGCCTTTTCCAAGGGTTACAAAGCACTCAGAGAATGACCAAGAAAATACAACAATGGAAATTAATATCAGGAAACCAAGTGGATAAAAACAACTGCCAGGCCCGGCTAACAGCACTCAGACAAGAGAAGAGAGCCCAGCTTATACCCCAGTCTTAACCAGTTCGGTGCGGGAAAAATTTTTCACCCAATCTACCCCCCACGCGGGATATTTTTATGAATTTTGTTGAAATTTAAAAAAAAGTGCAAGTGCTGGCATAATTTTATTCTTTATGACTATTTTCTGAAATAAAAAGCTCTGTGATTTGAAAACATGTATAGGGGAAAACACCTTCAAATTTCCCTTTTTGTTTATACTCGCATTTCACCATCTCCAGATATGCATCCCACAGAAGTATTCATCAAAAGACTATGTTACTTTATCAGGTTAGGGTCAAAGTTAGTATGATCATGATCATCAGAACTAACTCCGCTAACCATGCTAACTTCCGAACACTCGTTGTTTTCACTATTATTTTTAAAAATCGAATCCAAACTGTTACCTCTACTTATTCTACTTTCCTCTGAACTCGATAATTCAGAATTTGACGACCCTGACGATACACAAAACCCAAGAATTTCCGTGACATTGTACACACGTTTTCTCGATGTGGAGGCTGCCATCTTGATTTTGTCAACAAATGTCATCTCAATCGTTGTGGTCATCGGCTGGCTTGTGTCCACAAAAGTTCAATAGCGCAACCAATCGCTAGTAAATTACACTATAGAGATACCCTGGTACCCCGCAATGCAACTACAACTGAATCCCATGCACAATGTGCACGCTGAGGGTAACAGCGATTCATATGTAAATTTGGCGAGTTAACTCGTCCTCCTAGTGTCAGTAACGGTTTTTCTCGCGAGTTAACTCGTCATTCGCACCGAACTGGTTAATTAGCTTGTGATGGGTTTGCGAGTAGTCTGCGACAATTTCTAGGCATTTTCCGCTGGGGCCACACGGGACTCCTTGTGGCTGCCGAGTCATTTGTGGGAATCGAGTTTGCGGGCATCGAGTTACTTTTAACTCAAACTTAAAACCTGGTGCGCGCTTCACATCGCTAACTGATCGCCAATAAATTGGTCGATGTCTGGCCGATGTCCGCACACATCGGGCGGGCGCCGGGCCAACAGAAGATTACAAATTTCTTGAGCCCAAATGGCGACTTTAGTCATCTAAGATAACACACAATAAAGCACTCAAGCCTGAGCACAAAGGCCATTTGTTAAAAAGCTGTAGTTTTGTCCATGTTTACCCTCCATACCCAAGCTTACCATCATTGGAAAGAGAAAGATCGGATCTTTCCAATGATGTTGAATGGTATACCATTTATGTGATCAACGGTATTGAATGGTATACCATTTATACGATCAACGGTATTGAATGGTATAACATTTATATGATCAATGGTATTGAATGGTATACCATTGATATTGCCAATGGTAACCATTGATATGATCAATGGTATTGAATGGTATCCATTGATATGATCAATGGTATTGAATGGTATACCATTGATATCGCCAATGGTAACCATTGATATGATCAATGGTATTGAATGGTATCCATTGATATGATCAATGGTATTGAATGGTATACCATTGACTAAACCAATGGTGTTGAATGGTATATTATTGATATGATCAATGGTATACCATTGATATCACCGACGGTACTCTGAATGATATACCATTCATTTTACCATATAAATGTCCAATAACACCAATGGTTGAATGGTAATTGAAAGGTACAGAAACCATTCAAATTACCATTAAGAGTGCCATTCAAACTACCATTAAGAGTACCACTCAAAATCACAAATGGTAGATGTCAAATAACACCATTTAATACCATGTTTGGTAATAAGAATGGTAATGATAATGGGATGATGGTACTGAACGGTACATTTTTATAGGGTTAAAAGGTCCTAATTCAGATAAAAGTCTGAAATTTTTCATCCCTGTAACATATGTATGATGTGAGGTTTTGAAATGCTTCTTTCAGTGCAAAACTCAAATTTCAGCATTCATTGTGAATTCTCTAACTGTATAACTACCGTCTTCTTTTGAAAAAAATATACATCTTGTGGGTCAAACTCTTGTTGACAAACTGCACTGTGAATTCCCTTGTAATGTAATGAGAATGTGTGCTTCACGCTCGAGTGGTCAAACAACATGTGCCACAGTGGTTGTTTATGTCAAAAGAACTCGGGGTTGAAAGGGTTAAGATGCTACATAAATCGGTCTCACAATTCATAACAAAACTTCTAAACCTATCTTAAAAAGTGTTTCTCTTTGTTCAAGCTCTTGAGCATCTTGTTGGATACATGCACATACATATAAGACTTGTATACAAAAATGTATATACATGTACATTGTCATTACCAGGTTCGGTTCTCCTTGGGTGAGGCTTTCCCCAGAATGTTGAACTTGACCTCCTCCGCGTTAATCTCCACTTCCTCCTGAATCCTCATCCTCCCCTTCAGGTTCTGAAAGGAGTCGCAGATCAGGGAGGGCTCAGCAGATTTTGGAGGATGGTTTTGAGGGACCCAACAGCCATGTAGCTTTACGGTTCGTCTCAGCTATAGAGGCCAAACATAAAAACGTTTATTTCCTCTTGTATATGTTTGGTAATTGGAACCCACTGTTTGTTTCAATCCTATATAGTTGTAGATATATATCATAAAGTTAACCTGTGAAAATAAAAGGTGGTAGCGTTTTTGAGATATTGCCAAAAATCTGGAGCGGTTTCGTCCACGCAGGAAGAATAATATGCAATTGGAATACACAATCTCAGAAACGTTTCTGTCAGTATTGCTTCTCAGATTCAAATTTTAGGGGATAAAAGGTGATATCTTTTTCCATAACAGCAGTACTTCTGAGTGAAAAGTTTCTCAAAATGCATTATACTTTCCAAAGCTGTTGTACTTCTTACAAAGTAAGTTTTTATTGCCATTAATTTTCAGTTATTACCTAACGTATACAGACCCTTTAATTATTTATTTATTACACATCCAACATTACAATTAGCGCCAATAACAGAATGAATAGGAATCGAGAAGGAATGTTCAGTTTTATATGTGGGAGGAAAACTCCAATGGGGGAAAACCCAGGCAATCAGGTAGGGACTGAAAACCCAATCCACATATGAGCGCCGGTATGAGGTGGGATTTGAACCGGGGTCCACAGAAGTGAAAGGCAGGGAAAGAAACCACTGACCGAACTTGATCACCTATTTATGTTTTCTTTTACCAGGGCCCAATTTCATGGCTCTGCTTGCCGTAAGCAAAGAATCGGCGCTTACGGAAGCAGGGAATTCCGCGCTTACGTCAAGCGTATTTCACGGGTTAGCGGGGAATTTTTGCTTGTGCGCGTGCGTACTCCACGTTACTAGGCATTCTTCGCTTACACACTAGCGCAGAAATTCGGCGCTAGCACTGCAAGCGGGAAATGGTGATCGCAAGCGCAGAATTCGGCGGTAAGCAGAGCCATGAAATTGGGCCCTGATGACCCATTGATAAACCACTTGAAAACCCAAAGCCAAAATACATAGAGCTGCACAAAAGCTCCAAAATTGGCTAAGCATAAACAAATGTTGCTTGATAGGAAAAAATGACCCTCCAAAATACCATACCATTCTGGTTGTGACCCCTACTTAGGTTTTCTACGCAGATATTTTTAAAGAGCTTGGGTTCGGTGAACTAGACCGCTCGGCCATGACATGCCAGATAGCATACAAGCAAGACCTAATTTAGCTGAATCATTGATTTAAATCAAAAACAAAAAATGAAAAAGGTTACCTGTTTTACGGTAAAAATGTGTTTTTGTTTATGGAAAACAGTGTTGTCTCTTACCGAGCATCTGACTGCTTTTGTGAGTTCTGAGGATTTGTTGTTCACACTGACTGTGAGTTTCATTGTTTCCCCAGTTCTGTACACTGTCTTGTCTAACCTGTGGAATGAAAGACACACACAAAAAAAAGGAAAACAAATAAAGTAAAGGAGTTCCACCATTTTTTTAGAAGGGGAAAAAACATCAAAATATTCATAACTTCTTTAGATGGGAGAGGCCATAGACGTTATGCATATGATGTCATTACAGTAAGGCCCCCTCGTCTAGAGGTCAAAAGGAAGTTGTTTATTGGCCAATCCTGTGCGCCGCGCATACAAATCTGCATGTTTCCATTGTTTCATCATCGTTTTACCTCTAAGATGGCGGCTGGATGACGTCAATGCATAAGGTCTATTGACAGCTTTCATTCATACTCTGTATAGACCTTATGCATTGAAGTCATACAGCCGCCATCTTAGAGGTAAACCGATGATGAAACAATGGAAAACGCACAAATTTGTGTGTGCGGCGCACAGGACTGGCCAATGAACAACGTACTTTTGACTGCCAGGCGAGACGCCCCACTCAGATGACATCATAAGCATAAGGTCTATTATGCCATAAATAATTACAACAAATATTTTAAATTTTGATGTAGTATAAATCAGGGGTGAGAGTAATTTCTGACAAAAAAGGCTGAAACTAGGATCCAAATTTTAGGAGGTATGTTGAAATGATGGCATTTCCACAGTTTCGATTTCTCAGAGCTTTTGGGAACAGTACCCTCAGCACTGGAGAAGTAGATCAATGAGCAGGATTTCTTAATGTGGAGAAAATAACGGCTGATTTTCTTCACCAGGCTGACTTGAAAAGGCTGAATTCAAATAAAAGTCTGAAATTTCTCATCCCTGATAAATACTCATATAATTACATGAGGTGTCTCTTTGTAAAATCGGTTTGCGGTAGCACCGTGTATATCTACTTTGCTGTGTAGATTTTGTCCTTTGAGAACTTGTCTTGCTATTTATTCTACTGCCGTGGAGTACATTTCTGAATTCGGGAGAATACTTAATTCTGAAAAGAACTGTCCTGCTTGTTAACAAATAACCTGGGCGGAAGGTAGAAAATCGGCCGGAACTACTACATGCGCATAGTGTCTTGCACTAAAAAAACAAACACCATGACTCGTAAGGCCTGAATTTGATGTTACAACATTTGTTGCAACAATCTTGTGCAATGGGAGACTTTTAGAGACGCTGGGTGACGGCAGATTTACCAGGTAAATCTATTGTTCTTGGAAAGATGCTTGCACATGCTCAGAACTATGCAAATAACAGAAATTTAACTGGGCCTAATTTCATAGAGCTGCTTAACCCTTTAGAAACCTTTCTTTTCTTTATAATCATCACCATACGCCCAGACATTGGTTTTATTGGTAATTTTCGGAGAACAAAAAATTATTGTAAAAGTTTCTGGAAAAAAATATAAAAAAGAAATGTGGTATTGTTCTAGAAACATAGATAATATGTTAACATGGGAAACATTGGAAAATGTCAATTCAGGTCATGACCTTTACTTTAACCTTTGATAGTTAAGTGGAAGTAGGAAGATCTTGCAGCCGTTTCCGGCCGCTATCTCTCAAGGGGGTTAAGCACAAAAAGTAGCTAAGCACAACATTATTATGCTTACCAGATTAAGGTTACCAGCCAACATGTCACTTGTAACATTTTTGACTGGTATCCAGCTCAGTTTTACTAAACAGAAACTTGTTAAGCAACATTGTCTGCTTAAACAGTTCTATGAAATCGGGCTCCTACTGCCACCTACATGTACATCTTTAGCTATTCAAATTCTCTCATAGTTAACACAATTAAAAGATTGAACAAACAAGCTTACTTATGAATTTCATGCTTGAAAAGTTCAAAATCTATGTGTTAAAATGTTTAAGGAGAGACTAAAAGGTTCATCAAGGACCAATTTTTTCAAGCAGTTAAAAGCATACAAATTTGCTAATCACAGAAAATCATGCTCAGCAATGGTGACTTACCAGTCCAAATGCCATGTAACGTACACTTGTTGTGACTAGGTTCCCCCTGCAGATAAACTCGTAAGCAACATTTTCTGCTCAACGGCTTAATGAATAAATTTTATCCCAGATAATCTGGACAGATTTAGGTTGAACTTACTCTGCACTTAGGGAGATTCTTCCTCTTTCGTAACAGAAGCACGTCTTGATCATCGTGTCGTGACTGTACCCAATGATGACAATGTCTTCTATCCGTTTACCCAGACAGATAAAGGACTGGGTGTCGTTCAGCTCCGACGAGGCACTGGCAATGACTTTGTAGACGACACTACCTTGCCAGTTGTCAGTTGGTGATGAGATGAAAGTTGAGCCTGAAATGGAAAGAACAACAAATAGAATAGCACTGACAAGAAACACAAAAAGGGCACCACTTTACATCCGTCATGTTAACAGTTTTTCCATGTTTTTCTTTGTTTAAAGGCACTTTACTGTACACGTTTGGTAATTACTCCTGTGTAATTTTCCTGTGAAAAAAAATCCACAGGCATTTATTCTTTATCCCCGCTGCAAAATTAACATTCTACAAAATATTAAGTCAAGTTGTCAGAATAAGCCTGCATGTTCATTCGCATGTTGAAACACTTTTGGGTGGTTCCAGGTACTTTACACAACAATTAAAGCCACTGGAAAAACTGCTAACGTGACGGTAGAAAAGTGGTACACTTTTTTGCATTTCTTGTCTTCTGAAGATGTCAGGCTTTGTGTCATAATATTGGTATTGATTTGTGGTTACAGCATGTGAAAAACACTAGCCACAATCTTGAAGTAACATGTCCCAACTAACTGATTGCATGTTTTCCCTAATTGTTATTTTGCTTTCTTTTTACTGGATATATATGTACATGTATTGTTTTGTTTACATTGTCTGCTTTTCTGCGCCTTGAACATCTCTTTAGATTGATTTGGCACTATATAAATGCCTCTTTTTTTCTTTTTTCTTTTTATTAACTGAAAAACAAGTTCCCCAAATTGCTCATTCAGAAAGGGATTAAATATATCAACAATTTACAAAACAATTTGTTCAAGCCAAAATGATTTTAAAATTTTACCCATTCAGTTTCCCTAGTTGTTTATTACTTGATATTTGAAATAAAAATTCCCATCCCCTTAAGGTGATCCCTCTGCTGCAACTACCAGCATGTATCATAAACTTGGGTGTGATCCCAGGCTATTGGCTTCTGACTGGCACCCCCAAAACAAAGATATTGACAAAATAGGGAGACTGCCAAACAGAGGGCTAGATAGTTCAGTTGGTAGAGCACTGGCATGTTAATCCAGAGGACGCAGGTTTAAATCCCGCTCTAGTCAATTTTTCTTTGTTCAATTCAAAATTATTAAAGAAATTAATTTCAATGATTCAAAAACACATTCAGAATATTCATATCAGTTCCAAGATAGAAACAATTTTGTAAATAATACAAAAATAATTAATGGTAACAAAACCTTGGGGATCATGCTAACCTACATGTAGTTTTATGACATTTGTGTCAAAGATTCCATCAAATATTCATACCCTTTTCCAAGTTTTATTTTCACGATTGTCAATGTGTAAATTGAAATACATTTAATTAGAAATTTCCTAAAATCAGCTGAAATCAATTTAAAAGACGCACAAATAAAATAAAAACATCTAGTTTGGGTGCTGTTCTAAAGCAGAACCTGTTTTGTTCAAATCATACAAAGTGTAAAACATTGTTAGCATTTACCTGAACCATCAAAACTAACCCTTCATAAGAATTCACTTTTCAGAATATGCCTTTTGAAATTATTTCAATAAAATACGATAACTGAAACCGACTCCATGAGAGAATAGACCATACAAGTATGCAAAACATTTTATGAAAGACGAATTTGTTCTTTTCAATTTCAATGTTAAGAGCTACAAAGTGCAGCAGACTGTGCAAGTCTCGCGCATATCGAAAACGAGAACAAAACTTGAACGAAGACTATATTTTTCTATGAAATCAAATCATCTTTTTAAATTATATTTATACAAATCTTGAAAATAAAAATACCTATAGCAAGTTGTTATAAATGAATTTTCAATTTTTGTATAATACAAATAATTTGTTCAAATTAACATTGAAACAAAATACAAAATAGGGAAGAGGATGCTTATTGTTAGAAACCCCATTTGCCAATCACGCCCGAATGAGTCCGTCTATCACATAGGTTTAATGACAACATAACCATCAGTTGGGCAGCATTCTACATTTTTTACAAGTAACCCGAAAAGAGGTCAAGTCTTATTCTTGGGTTTTCTTCATTATTTTGTTGAATTGGTTTTACTTTCAAATTGTTTATCAATAAGTATTACATTCCCAACATCATATATAATTTTCATGGCCATAAACTACGTTGAACTAAAATAATTGACGAAACAAAATCCCGCCCACGTAAATCTCCATATGGTTGGGACCACAATGGTCCCAGTAGTTTGAATATGCACGAGACTTGCACAGTCTATACATCCGACGCGAGACTCGCACAGTCTATTCATCCAATAGGTATGAAACATGATTAGTAATGCACAAAAATATAATTGAATCTGAAAGCTTGCTTTAAAATTACATACATCAAGGGCTGTCAATTAAAAGCTATTCAATAAACTCTATAGATGTTAAAGTTTCATCGGGGATAAAGAATATTATTTGTGTTTTACCCATACACTGATGTGTGTTAAACACTCAGCATAGAAAAGCATACTTTGTACTTTTCCGAGTCCGGTGAAAGAAAAAATCCTCAGGCATATTACTTTGGTGGGATTCAAACCCACAACCTTTGCTATCCTAAAGCAGATGTCTTACCACTAGACCACAGAGCTTGCCCGGTAGCACAAGGCAGTTTTTCACAGGACTTGGGAAAGTACTCAGTAGACAATGCTTAACGGCATCGTACCGTTTGGTAATTGTCAAAGACCGGTGTTCTCATTTGGTGTATCCCGACATATGCATAAAATAACAAGCCTGTGAAAATTTGGGCTCAATTGGTCATCGAAGTTGCAAGAAAATGATGAAAGAAAAAACACCCTTGTTGTACAAATTTGTGTGCTTTCAGATAGGAATAAAAACTTCTTGCAAGAAGTTTTTATTATTTTTGTGAGAAATTACCTCTTTCTCAAAAACTACGTTACTTTAGAGGGAGTCGTTTCTCACAATGTTTTATACTATCAACAGCTCTCTGTTGCTCGTAACCAGGTCAGTTTTTATGCTAATATATATTTTGAGTAATTACAAAACGTTGGTGTATGACTTAAAGGCCCTGTACACTATTGGTAAGATCGAAAAACACAAATGTTCACAGATTCACACACAACTTACATGATTTAAAGTAAGTAATGGTTAAAAGGGTTCCTTAAAATATTTCTGCCTAAAATGCTATTGTTTCTGAGAAATGAGTAAAACAATAGTTTTTATCACGCGCGATAATTTGAAAAAACAAAAAACACATAAGGTCTCTTTTCACTATTTTCTCGTGACCTCGATGACCAATTAAGCTCAAACTTTCACAGGTTTGTTAGTTCATGCATATGTTGAATCACAGCAAATGTGGACACTGATTTTGAGCTGTTACCAAAAGTGTACAATACCTTTAACCCAAATAATAAACGAACACAATTTAATGTTGTGTGTGTAAATTATCAATAAACATCCGGTAATGGGTAAAAGAAACAATAATAAAATTAAAATAATACCAAGTTATAAACCACAAGGAAAACTGACTGGGTTAAATTTGAAAAATAATTTGGGTTGAACAAAGAAAATTGACTAGAGCGGAATTTGAACCAACGACCTCCGGTTTTACGTGCCGGCGCTCTACCAACTGAGCTTTCTAGCCCTATATTTGTGGTCTCCCTATACTGTCAATATCTATGTTTGGGGGCGCCAGTCAGAAGTCAAATCCCACTCTAGTCATTTTTTCTTTGATCAAACCAAATACAAATACAAATCCAGGGCTAATACTATCCAGAGGCAATTGAGGCAATTGCCTCCATGCCCTTGGCCTTTGCCTTGGTGCCCTTTGAAATTTTCCAGTACATTTTTATTTCCCTCCCCAGGTGCCCTTTACTAAGGAAAACTGCCTTGCCCTTAAAAGAAGTACTAATTACAATTTCTTAAACATTATACTTTTGACAATATGCATTCGTTTTACACTACAAACTTCATTTTATCTTTATCATTGATAAGTATTTTGGGTGTCATTTTAGATTGAATTTTACTATTTATTGTATTTCCATGTATTTTTAAGCACGAGAGCCAAGGCGATTTCTTTAATTCCTTTAATAGATAGCAATAAACCAAATCAATCAATCAATCAATCAATCAATCAATCAATCAATTATTGTTGAAAATCATACCTGTTTCTTTCGTTAAATACAGTTTGTATAGGGCCTATTAAAGAAATAATTGTTGATGAATTTCATTATATATATTTAAAAAAAGAAAAAAAGATGGCCAGCCACAGAAAAAAAAAAACCCTGACAATAAATAGAATAATTTATGTTCACTTACTTGGAAGTCCTGGTTTGAGTTTGTAGTGAAAGGGAAATTTATAGCTGCCAATGGGAAGCGGTTCTGTGAATGAACAGGAAGTAATAATCAATATATCAGTTTAATTTTCTCAATGAACCAACTGATAACCAACTGTATAGACCAATCCATTTACAGTTGCAGTTCGTGAAACCATTTCTATCCCCCGACATTACCAGGGCAATTTCACAGAGCTGCTTGAGCACAAAAAAGTAGCCAAGCACAACAAAATTAAGCTCATCACCAGAATAAGGTTACCAGCCAAATGTCACATGTACAATCTGTGACTGGTATCCTGCCTATTTTTGCTTAGTAGAAAGTTGTTAAGCATAGTTCTCTGCTGATGGCCTCAAGGTCTGCAACCTATAGAACGAAAACACATTTTTCCTTAATTACTCGTTCAGTTTTTAGCAAAAACAGTCAAAACCCTTTAAGTTCTATCCTCAGACAGGCCCGATTGACATGGTCTATGACCCTTTAGGCAGTATGACTCATAGACTCCGAATGTCCAGTTACAAAACACTTTTTATATAGGGTAGTGTCGAAAAATTTGGCGGTTTTGCAGTATAAAAACATAATAATAAAAAACTTTTTCTTTTTCTCTTTCTTTTCGCGAAAAATAGTTAATGGCCTGACGTTTCGACCCTAGCAGAGTCTTTCTCGAAGGCTAAAAAAAACTAGTTGCTAACTATCTCTATAACGTCAATAAAGGTTATTATCTTTGAAAAAACTTTGAAATCAACATTGCAAATGAGGTAGACACGTTTTTCTCAGCGTACTGCACGCTGCTGTACCCTATGGCATTCATGTAGTATTTAACAGTATAATGAAATCGCAGGGTAGCTCTCTGAAATTGGGCCCTGGATGCACCATGTTGGCTCTTCAGACAGTTGTGTCAACATCAACTGTTGACGAGGCCTGTGATGTAAAAAAATAAAATAAAAAAATGAACGCTGGGTCCCCAGTGATGGCAGTATATTGTCGCTTGAAGTCACACATCTGATTCAAGGCCTTTGTCCTTTTGATGTAAGAAGAGGATTACGTGGCATCAGGAAACTTCTACCCTTGTATTTCATTGTTTTTCGGCTCAATGGAGGTAAGTCGGAGCGCACCCTGATTCTAGCCCTGGTTCTGGCCATGGGCCCAATTGGCAGCTGTGTCCCACGGTCGAGGGTTTGAGATATGCGTGAGAATATGGTATTTTCTCGGAAGAAAAACAAAAATTCACAGTGCTTTACACATAATCTTTGTTCTCTTGGCTTTGTTAAGCCATAGTTTCTTAGTGTGCCAGTTTTATTTGTACTCTCAAAGAACAATGATTTCAGCAATTCCGATACAATAATTCTGTCAGGGTGGAAGTGAAAAAATGGAAGATCTCAGGGTTTAATAACTGTATATATTTCGTTTGCGGTAACAACATGTGTATATCCTACTTGCTAGGTAGATTTTGTTCTTTGAGAACTTGTCTTGCTTATTATTCTACTGCCGCAGAGTAGAGTATTCGGAGTTCAGGAGACTTCTCAGTTCTGAAAAGAACTGTCCTTCTTATTAACTACTACCTGGGCGAGAGGTAGGAAATCTGGCAGGACTACTACTTTCGCTATGTGGATCGGGAGGACTTCTCATTTAATAACTGGTTGAGCGTCTCGCCTGACTGAGCCTTCAGCACTCTCAACTAGTGTTTGCATGCCATGCTTGTGACTACACCGAGTCAATTGAATTTATGAAATTTTCTGTACATGCACAAAAGGCAATACATGCACAAAAGGCAAACCATTTAACTAATGTTTATATTCCATTGTACGTAAACACCATTCAGGAAAGCATTTTATTCTTGACTTTGGACACATCCTGTGCCGATACAACATCCTTGTTGACAAATGCCATGACAAGCACAATTTTGCGGAAGTCCTACATGTTATTCATCCAAACGTGTTCTGATGCAATAAAACTACAAAAAAGTCTGCTATTCTGTCCAATTACTCCACCTCCACAAATTCACTCTTGCAAACATTGAAACCACAGAAACAGTAACACCAGTTTTACGAGTCCACAGACAGTGACGCAAGAAGTCGTGCGATTAAAGATAATTACATGTACACCTACAAATGATGTATTTTAAAACAATGTACAAAAAACACTGTAACCCGTAAGAAAATCTCTACTGTCGCAAGCAAATGGCACCCTCTTTTGCCAGAACTTTTTGATCTTGTTTAATGCTGTCTCTTGTCAGAAATGGGAATGTTCTGATTTTTTGTGGCCCGTTATTATAAAAATTCTGGACAATTCCATTTAAATCTGAACAGGTTATGAAAAATGACATGCACACTTTAAGAATGTGTAAATTCACTCCATGTTTTAAGACCTCATGAATCATATCGCAATCCCAAAAT
The DNA here is from genome assembly GCA_021014325.1 of Plazaster borealis. Taxonomy (NCBI): domain Eukaryota; kingdom Metazoa; phylum Echinodermata; class Asteroidea; order Forcipulatida; family Labidiasteridae; genus Plazaster; species Plazaster borealis. Next base: position 11,106,695 of record CM037475.1, read on the forward strand.
AACTTGTTAAATCCAAGTGGTATCCAGACAAAAGGTAACCCTCCTACAAAATTAATGTTATGTTTACAAAATGATAAATTAGCTTATTTCTCAACAATTGTCACTTAATACTTTTTTTTTCTTTTCTTCTTTTTTCCTTAAACTTTATACATTGAAGCAATTTGGGCCTTTGGGCCACCTGTTTAAATTTTTAATGTGATAATAATAATAAATAAACCAGAAATAAATACCTTTTGGAGCAAAAATCTCCACAGGGTTTGACATGACTCGGTCTTCATAAGGATTTCGAAGACAGTCGTCTGGATGGTTAATTGACCAATCATCACCTTCCACTGGGGTGTATTCACCTGTATCATCAAACACACTCGTTAACACACTTTTTAAAGAGAAGGTATACGTTTGGTAATCACTCTTAAAATTAATGGCAATAAAAACATACTTAGTACAGCAGCTTTCAATAGTATAAAGCATAATTGAGAATTATTCACTTCAAGGTAATGTGGTTATGGAAAAAATATATCAGCTTTTATCCCCCAAAATTTGAATCTGAGAAACGTTACAGTCAGATACGTTTCTCAGATTGTGTATTCCAATTACGGATTATTTTCCTACGTGGACATAACCGCTCCAGATTTTCGGCGATATCTCAAAAACGCGACCACCTTTTGAAATGAAATTTTCACAGGTTGTATATCTACATTTATATATAGAATTAAAACAATCGGACGGTTCCAAAAACCATTGGTATACTTTCCCTTTAGCAACCTTGCAGTATGACTGCTTCAGATTTTCTCTCACTTGAAAACAAACAAATTAATGTCACCTGCATTTTGAAATAAAGTGTAGTTTTTGGTTTATAAAGTCTTCTCCAATGGCCCATAGCAACACCGGCAACCATCATGGCACCTTGATCTTGAAGCAATGCGGTACACAAATACATAAAACCTGGCATATTTACATGTAAGTACAGCATGGCGACCATCTTGGCAACTTGATTTATACAGTTTCCCAAGATGCATTGCGGTATATTTTTAAGATGGCGCTTGTGCTATGGGCTATTGATCAGTTTTCTGCACTGATTCACAATGAAGCAAAGTGCTGATCCATAACGAATGTTACATGTAGATTTGTAAAATATTATCCATACTTTACTGAATAGTGTGACGTTATGGAAATGTTTGAACAATATATTTTTACCAAGCAGTTATCCAGTAAAAGACTTACAATGCTCAATTCCAGATATCTGTAATTGAAGCTTGGCTTGGAAGTCTGGGGTAGCAACTTTGAGGTAAATCATCCTGAAACAATAACAGAATGGTCAAACGCATTTAGGGGAACATAGAATTGTATTGGAATTGCCATTCGAGACTGGAATGACAAAAAGGCAGGTCCGATTAGAAGAAATTGCAATAAGAACTTCTAATAGGCCAAGTAAAATAAATTACATGTTGCTCGTCCCCGCCTGCTCCGATTTTGGACACTGCATTGATTTTGTTGTTATTTGTTATTTTACCCCCCCCCCCCAAAAAAAAGTCTATGAAATTAACCAACAGATATAGGAGCCCAAACTTTATTTTCAAGTGCATCCTTCATTTTTATTGAGCAATTTCATCATCTTTCTTGCATCATAGAGCAAGGAGTATGCCTACAAAAAAATACTATTTCGCAATCGTGAGAAAATCTTCATTTTCAAAACCTTTCTTTGCCCTTCACGTTTACATGCCTATACAGTCCTTTCTTCAAATATGATTTGGTGGCCATCTTAGAAATGGTGGCCATCTTGGAAAAAATAATTAAAAATTTGAGAATAACAAATAAGGACCTTCCTCTCCAACTTTTTAAAAAGTCCGGACGAGCAAAATGTTATTTATTTTACTTGGCCTTATCACAGAGTGTATACAGGGAACCATGGAGCAAGGAATAAATACAAGACACATAAAATAGAACCACGACCACTAAATGAAATGGACAATAGCGCTAATATCACCTCACTTTTACCACTCATGCCACATGAACATTACCCCAGTCACTGGACAATTTGTTTCATTTCTTTAAACCTCTCAACTGCCTTGGGAGTATGCAGTCTGTGCTGCCAAGTGTGAAGTGACCAAGCTAAACGTCTCTGCTCCCACAGGTACCCATTAACCCTGGGTGAAGAGAGGCAATTATAGTAAAGTGTCTTGCTCAAGGACACAATTGGTGTCATGATCGGGATTCAAACCAACACCCCGATTACTTATAGCCACCAGAATGCTGCACTAGACTGCTTGGCCATGACACTTCATTATAGGCAATGCTGAACAAAACCAGCAGCGCAATCAGCTGATTATTGTCAATTAAAGGTCCTGCCCTTGAGCATATGTACATTTATTTTCCTACATGGTTAAAGGCACTGAACATGCTTGGAAATTGTCAAAGACCAGCGTTCTCACTTGGTGTATCCCAACATATGCATAAAATAACAAGCCTGTGAAAATTTGGGCTCAATTGGTCATCGAAGTTGCAAGAAAATGATAAAAGAAAAAACACACTTGTTGTACAAATTTGTGTGCTTTCAGATAGGAATAAAAACTTCTTGCAAGAAGTTTTTATTATTTTAGTGAAAAATTATCCCTTTCTCAAAAACTATGTTACTTCAGAGGGAGTCGTTTCCTACAATGTTTTATACTATCAACGGCTCTCCGTTGCTTGTTACCAAGTAAGTTTTTATGCTAATATTTGTTTTGAGTCATTACCAAACATGTACGATGCCTTTAAACAAGGATAGGCCTAAACACTGTTAAACAGAACTTGTGACTCCCAGTTAACCGTTTAACCAGTTCAACCACTTCCAATCAGTCCACTTGTGATGACAAAACCAGCAGCGCCATCAGCTGATCATTGTCAATTTAAGGTCCAGCCCTTGAGCATGTACATTTATTTTCCTACATGGTTAAACACGGTTAGGCCTAAACACTGTTAAACGGAACTTGTGACTCCCAGTTAACCGTTTAACCAGTTCAACCACTTCCAATCAGCCCACTTGTGATGACAAAACCAGCAGCGCCATCAGCTGATCATTGTCAATTTAAGGTCCTGCCCTTGAGCATGTACATTTATTTTCCTACATGGTTAAACACGGTTAGGCCTAAACACTGTTAAACGGAACTTGTGACTCCCAGTTAAGACCATTTAACCAGTTCAACTACTTCCAAACGGCCCACTTGACAATACAAACCTGTACCTACCCATAAACTGTATCCCCAGCATAGTACTCTCCTTGATTGGTCCTCACAACTATTTCATTCATTTTGACCTCATAGATGGATGATGGTGGGCATCTTATTATCAGATAACTCTGAGTTTAACACATGAAAACAAAATAATATTGGGTTGAACAAAGAAAAATTGACTTGAACCTGCCAACTCCTGCTTAACATGACGGCGCTCTACCAACTGTGCTATCTAGCCCTAATATTGGTGGTCTCCCTACTTTGTCAATATATTTGTTCTGGGGTGCCGGCCAGTCAGAAGCCATACAACCTGTAACCTGTAATGTTCATGTTCCCCCAATAATTTGGCAATTTACTGTGATTTTCCGCACATCCCTTTCCAAAATTTGACCTCATGACAATTTGACAAAACAAAATGAAAAAGAGCTGGAAAATCACATACTGTAGTATACTGTCTTCTCAAATACATAATATGTAAAAGATGAAAATACAATACAGGTATTTATTGTACTCCCGATCATTTTCTGTGCTCCAAATCGATGTTTTTAGTCAGAACAAAATCATGCAAAGGTACAGTTGTGAGCGCGTTCTACGGATTTGATCAATCTGAAGACTGCACACAATTTTGCCCAATTTGGATTTGACAAACTTTTTGAAGGGGATTTGCAGAAAATCATAGCTAATCCCTGAATTACGGAGGAGACACAAATACTCTTTCTTTCTTCATACAGTCGCTTGGTGGAATACCCTTCCTATACCCTTCCTGGAAGCACCTTATCCTCACCATCATATGAGGTGTTTGAGGAAGTTGTAGTGGTAGCAGCAAGTCCATAATATTATGGATCCCCTTTTTACTTGCACCTTGTAAATACATGTAATTGGCACTGTATGGAATGGCACCCACGCTGCGCATGCACATTAAGTTTTTCCTTACGGACTTTGCCGAGTACAGCGTAGAAGTTTGCCTAGGGTGCTAGTACGACTGTCGGAGTCAAAATTTCGTAAAGAGGAGTACAGCGCCCAATGGGTCTAGACTTAGTTGAGTTGTAATCTGATCTTGCCATTGGTACACTTACAAGCCATACTTTCTGCTCTTAAAAATTGTCAGACTAAGACTTTAAGAGTCCCTTCGTTATAACAGCGTAACTGTTAGTGTTACTGTGTTACTCTGTCTCTGTGGAAAGCTCCGACTGCATTACTATTTAAAAAAAGTCATACATAGACATATCGCTGTGTACTGTTAGTATCGAGTTGAAACTGAGACTGATACTGATAGTTCTTTTTAGTGGTGATAGTTGGTTGTCAAAGTAAACTCAAAGTTCATTAATGAGCTTTGACAACCAAATTAGTCTCAGTTCCAACTCAACACTATCCTTTTTATAGCGATGCTTTGTACAGATAAAATACAAGGATTCATTTAATCTATAATTTATTAATAAAGAAAGGTGCTAAACATATATTCCTTTTGACTGAGTAATAAAATAAGTTGCTGTGTGTTACTTTTAGTGTTTAGTGACCGTTAGTGTTACTGTCATGAAAAACTAACTTAGTATTTGCGTGACTTAGTCTTTAGTGAGTAGGTGATTGTTTGGGGATGTGTACTGACTGTCAATGACTGTACTTGGGAATAGTAGAGTCTCACTCTGTCCATGGAGGTAGAATTAGAACCTCCATGCTCTGTCTGTGTGGTTATTTTACTTAGACATAGACGTCCTACCAGGGCTAACTTAGACACAAACTGAATTCCGAACTACATAGAAAGATCCCGAAAGGAGAAAGACAAATCAAACACCAAGGAGGTAGAATTACTTACTGGAATTACTGCACTTGTAAGTCATATCGGAAATCATCCAGCCATGTTGATCAGTGTTTAAACGGTTTTTGATCAAACACAGTCGCAGGCCAAACAACGTAGGCAGTACTCCGAATTGAGAGGCTAAGCCCCCAGAAACTAGTGGGACTTCCCCAAAGCTGCCACTGACTCAAACTGGACAACAGAGGGCGCTTTTCGTGGCTATTCCCGCTACAACCAAAGAATGCCTACTTTTGATAAAGCTTGGATTTCCTCAAAGAAGCTGGGCCTACTTAACGGTGTCTTCTTGTCTTACCGCGAAATGACAAGTTATCACAGTAACAAGGAAACAAATGCGTTTAGAGACTATCTCAGAAAGTGATCATTCAATGACACTGAATTAGCGTTTCCAAGACTCTTTGGATCATGTTCTAATTCTACCTCCATGGTATCAGTAACGTAATAATTATGTGTCCGTGTTGCAAAAAGGAAGGAACAGGATGAGGAAGGAACAACATATAAACAAAAAGAAGGAAATAAAAACAACGTTTCTTCACTCTTTACCACAACAGTGTTTCCCGCTGGGATTTTTGGTACAAGTTGATTATATACAATGGATTTTGTTTTGTTTTGTTTGGGTTTTTTTTAAGGGAAATGTCTTAACTGTTTTAGATAACTTGTTTTTCGGACCACAAAAACAAGTTAAAGGCATCGTACACGTTTGGTAATTGTCAAAGACGTTCTCATTTGGTGTATCCCAACATATGCATAAAATAACAAGCCTGTGAAAATTTGGGCTCAATTGTTCATCGAAGTTGCAAGAAAATGATGAAAGAAAAAACACCCTTGTTGTACAAATTATTTGTGTGCTTTCAGATAAGAATCAAAACTTCTTGCAAGAAGTTTTTATTATTTTAGAGAGAAATTACCTCTTTCTCAAAAACTACGTTACTTCAGAGGGAGTCGTTTCTCACAATGTTTTATACTATCAACAGCTCTCTGTTGCTCGTTACCAAGTCAGTTTTTATGCTAATGAGTAATTACCAAACGTGTACGATGCCTTTAAAACAGTTAAGGGCATTTCACATTTAAAAAAAAAACCAACAAACAAAACAAAACAAAACCGTAAAGAACAAAAAGACTAAGCTAGGGGGGGGGGGGGGTCCCAGGGGGAATTGCGGTCCGTGCCCCCCCCCCCACCCCCACCACCCCTCATTTGAAATCTGGACTCTTGAGATAAACATTACCGGAGTAAAAATTTTAATGTACATTTTATAAGCTTTAATGGTAAATTCAATGTTTCAAAAACTGTTTTTCCATTTACACGCAGACAATTTATTTGTTTTTACACTCATGTCAGATTATCTTACAAAAAAGTACTGAATAGCATAACAAGAGCGCTGAAAATGGGCTTGTTTAAGAAGTGCCATTTTTAATTGACCAGAAGTTCCCCCCTTAAAAACAAAATGGTGGACCCCCCTGTGCCCCCCCCCCCCTAAAATTGTACAATAGTTTCGGCGCTGGGGATAGCAAGTGAAGCATCTAGTGTTAAAGGCATCGTACACGTTTGGTAATGACTTACTTGGTAAGAAGTACAACAGCTTTGGATATAATGCATTTTGAGAGACTTTTTACTTCGAAGGACTGCGGTTATGGAAAAATATATCACTTTTTATCCCCAAAATATTTTGAATATTGAGAAGCGTTATACGGTAACGCTTCTCAGAGGGTGTATTCCAATGCAGATTATTCTTCCTGCGTGGACATAACCGCTCCAGATTTTCGGCAATATCTCAAAAACGCTACCACCATTTGAAATGAAATTTTCACAAGTTAGTTTTATGGTATATGTCTACAACTATGATTGAAACAAACAATAGGCTCCAATTACCGAACGTGTACGATGCCTTGTAGATGCGAATTCCAATTCAATGTGATGATGCGGGCCGGTTGGCGGTGGGGGAGGGTGTATGTGTAATGTGGGGAGGGGGAGGGTAAGTATCATTGTCAGCTCTATCTCCCCTTGTATTTGATGAAAATAAAGGGTAGGCATATATTATAGGCTACTGATTTTACATCTAGAAGGGCTCAGTTTGTAAGGCTTTGGCTGTAGAGCATTGGTTGACAGGATAGGCCTAAGCCTTATGTCCTTACTCTATGGCCGAATTCAGACGGAAATGATGTCTCTCTCTGGAGAGTCGGTACTGGATGAATGTTTACAATCAGGAAAATCTCATAATTTCTTTTGAAAAATCCTGTGTGTTTGTAATACATGAGCTGTAGCGATGATTTCCTTTTTGTACTGATGGTGGTCAGGCTACCCTTTCCAATATACCAAGCACTTCACAACGTCCATAGAAACGCACATGGCTATGGTTATCTATTAACTTTGTACTCTAGTCCACTACACCCTCAAAAATCAAGGTTAGGCCTATGTCTACATGGATGAATAGTCATACACGTTTGGATTTTTTGTATGCCATAATGGCAAATCGAACCACTGAAAATACAACGCGTCGATCAATAATATGATTTCATTATTTTACATCATGCAGTAAATTAAAAGCTTTGGACATGTTTGGGGGAGTGCACGATCGGTTCCGCTACAAAAACTCCTCGGCATGAAATGCAAACGATTTGTGTACCGTTTACTACGGAGGGTTTTTATATCAACCCACCACTGTTTTATTTTATTGACAAATAAACGGTCCAGCGAGCTAACAAGAAAAACCGGTCAAACATGGGGAGTTCTGCAAGTGTCTGGTTTATTGAGAGGAACCGTAAAACAGTGTTTTCATCAGCCTGAGAGAACACTAGATTTCCAGGCGATATTTCTGCTCCTTACTCTACTGGCAATTTTGTCAACTGTGACGTTATGGTTATCTGTGAGCAGTTTCTATGGTAAGTTTGCATTATAACTTGATCATCCATAATGGGATCGATACAATCAGGTTATTCAAAGGTGAAGCTTTACACTCTAAAACCTCCGGGTCAGAATTGACCCGGTTCCGGGCGTGGGGTCTGACCCATTTCTGGGTTAGTATGACCCAGAATAATTACCTAGAACAAGGGTCAAAATGACCCAGAATCCGAGTTAAAAATCCCATTTTTAAACCACTTTTCGGGTCCGTCTGACCCGGAAATTTGTCAGACCCCTGGGACGAATCCGGGTCAACTGGGTCAAAATTTGTCCCGGAAGCTTATAGAGTTTATAAAGCCGCGAGATGTTTACTGCAGTGCTCCGATTCCAGTTCAAAACATGATACCACTATTTGAGAAGTTTCCTTTTCTCAATTCTTCACTGTGGCTAGCGTCACCACCGAGAAGAGTGAAGGAAAAGGGACTACAATGTGTATTGGCCTACTCTATGACTCATTTCTTGGTCAGTATGATTCGGAATATGTGTCAAAATTACCCATGGCGCAGACCGGTCAATCTTGACCTATGGGTCAGGCCCCCCGAGACTCGTAGTAGGCCTATGGGTCAATTCTGACCAGGGAGTATTTTGTAGAGTGTAACGTCCGAGTTTCATAACTTCTTACATAAAAAACCTTGAAAAAACCCATATAAATATATCCTACAGTGACCGTTTTTCGGGGTACTATAGCTTTTTCTTTGAATTAAAAAAAGAAAAAAGATGCCATATATCAACTGATGCCCTAATTGGCTTCCTTTGTTTATAAGAAGTATGCAAACATACATTAAAACTTGATAGACATTGAAACTTTCACACCACGCACCGATCTTCGATGACTTCAATAGCGTCCCATTTGTTTTGAGTTTTACCTGTTTTCAAGGCAAACAAGAAAGTATGGTGTCTCGGTGAAGCCATACGTGGAAGAAACATCTGCAGTGACTACAAGTGTTCTGTGAGACTTTGTGTATGACTCTATAGCCAGCAGTTGTCTTCATTTTATTCAAAATATTTTTTATTTAATTTTAAAAATTACCATGGTAATTTGCAAAAACTTAAAAAAAAAAAAAAAAATAGTGTGAATAATTCTTGGCTTTAGAATCTGATTTTTATTTAGTTTGGTGTCGTTTTATGTTTCTTAACATTATAAAAAGCATACAACTAAACAGTGATAATTGAATCAACAATCCGCTGTTTAAATTTTGCCATTAATAATAATAATGACATGCCGGTTACAAAAAAAATTCTCCAGACTATTAGAAAATGATATAAGGCACATGGCTTTTTTAAGCCTCTGTATTTTCCCCCAGAATGCTCAGCAGAATGTTCAGTCACATGATTTGATCATCGTGAATTGTGAATTGAAAAAGTGTTTGATGAAACTTTTTCAGTGGGCAATTTTTTTGTATGGCCCCCGACAGTATGACATATTTTTGTACCTTGTATTAATGCCTAAAATACCACAACTTTTTACATTTACAAGTGCAACTAACCAGTGGAGCCTTACATGTTTCTAAGTTTTGGTCGAAGGAGAGGAGACTCTTTGCTTGGCAAGTCAAACCACAAAAATTGTAAAACTGTTTACATCGCGCGCAGAGAGGTAAAAGATTTGCCCCGATTTCAGGGGCACCCCGAATACAGGACCTCCTACGATATATAAGCGATATTGCCAATGCCGGTTACCGTACGGTACTTTACTAGTACGGAGGTAATTAGTTAATTATTCCGATGGATTCCGTTACCGAAGGAGGTTCTCAAAATTGTATAAAATCAAAATAGATTGAGATGATAATAGCCGCGGTATAGCTGCTGCTGAGACGCCGCTGCATCCGCATTAAATTGGGTGATCGGTGCTGGGAGCAAGCGGTAGCAGCGGTGATGCAGGGATTCTATCCTCCTAAAACAAATTGGCAGTGAGGGGTGGTGTGGGGCGCCGCGGAGGGGCGTCTATAAGTTCACCACTCCGGTTGGAATAGTTTAGTTTAGTTTATTACCGTTATTGCACAAACATCAAAATACAACGTAGTGCAAAAGGGAAACCCGAACAGGCACACATGCCCACTAAATGTGGACCCTTGTTCACACATCAGAATTAAACAAAGACAACAGCAAAAATGCAAAAATAACTCTAGAAAACAAGGAAGTAGATATATACATAGTGAAACAGGTTAGAAAATCACAAAAAAAGTTAAAATACACATATCAAAATTTTAAACAGACAACAAATATATACAATTAACGGCTACGTATTGCACATAGAGTAAGGACAGATCTCTGTCCTTACTCTATGGTATTGCACATGCAAGATGGTAATGAAAAAAAAATACCCTACCCGAAATTACAGGTCACTATAGTAAGTGAGGTAGTGGTCACGGAGGACAGATTTAAATTGAGAAATAACTTGCAAAGTTATGAGGTCAGAGAGATTTTCGTTCCAGAAGTTATGAATACGATTAAAAAAATGTTTGCTCAAAAATGCCAGTTTTACATTTATTGGGAATAAGGGTTGGAGAATCAGAAGATCTCAAGTTGTGGAGATCAGTGTTACGGAAGCTGACCTTATCATGACATGTATTGAAATAAACGTCATATTCTGAAGGCCCTTGAAAAAGAGGACATTGTCATTGAGTTTGTGACGGTCTTCTTCTTGGCTGAGGAGGTCTAGTTCTTTCAAACGCTCCTCGTATGAGGCAGAACTTCTCAGAATAAATTTGGTGGCACGTCTCTGAACTTTTTCAATGGAGCTGATAAGATCGGAAACATAGTTGTCAACGTACCGTACAGTTTTGAACGCCTGCCATTTTGTGTGTGCTTGAATAAAGGCCAGCTTTTCTCACTCGTTCAACAAAAAGTATAATAAAATTATAAAAATGCAAATCAGAAATCGATGATGTCCATTGGAAGAAAACGCACGCTCGATCAAGGATGGTACCGATGGTACCGTTGGATACGTGCTTACTTCTGCAATGTTTACATGACTGAGGGTTGTTGATTTGTAAATATAAGTAAACGAGTTAACATCAGCAATCATCTCATTTTGGATATTAACTTTATTTTGACCAAAACGGCCGCTGCCCCCCCCCCCCCCGAAGATCAAGAAAATTACGACGTCCACGTCAGCTTTTGGAGATTTTTTCAAGTGCATCCCACACACATTCCGTCAGGACGGAAACATCTCCACGGAATTTCGTGCGCGTGAAAGGTAAAGCCGTCAAGGTACCCGCCTTCTATTATGTCCCACTTGAATCAACAGGGGTTGAACTGTCCGGAGTGTGGCCTTTTCTGATCTATTCATTTGGTTACATAACCATTCTTTGCTTATGGATTAAGATACTGCCATCGACGTGGTCAGTATACAGTCATGTCTGCATCGTAGTGTCCGGCTTCTCAATGATAACAGTGTTGGGCAACTGTAAAGATACCTGATGATAAAACCATGGAGCTATAATAATAGGCTTTTCCCTTGAAGAATCTATACGAACCATCATTGGAAATCTTGAAGAAATCATGAATCCACAAGACTTGTGACCACAGTGGCTTCAGAATTCGGGAACTAACGGCAAGTCCGTGGTCACCCAGGACAACTACGCCATAGGCCGGTGCCATCTTGGCTGAAAAGTTCGTCAGGTTCGATGATATTTCGCAAAACTGGTTTGATGTGAAATTCTCAAGGAAATGTTGTCTGAAAAACTGAAGTTTTCTACAACCATGGGCTCAACTGATTCCTTCTTGGAGATTATTTGCTAAGTTTCTGGAGCACATTTAAATAACTGGTGCATTATATTACACAGCAGTGTTACTCGATCGTGGATCGATCGCAGCCATGAGGCTACTCGGCAAATGCGTAGCCATACCTTCGGTGGCGAGGCAGTACTGCTCGTCGACCTCACCTCCGTGGATAAACTCCCAAGCACTGGGTAAAGTTTTACCAATCTTGATGTGGGTGTTGGTTGGATTCGCACTTCTCACCACGACTGTTCTGTGGAGGTCTTTGGAGAGTAAGTATGGTAAGCCATGGTTGATGGTGGCGGATATACTGGACTCTAATTTGTAACACAACTGGATGTGACTTTGTTTTTGAAACTCCTTCCAACCATTAACCCCCACCATGTTCCCGCATCTACCATTTGACTTGTTTTTGTGTAAGGACAAATGCTGTATCTGACAGCCACTTTTCCACACTTGCCCCATGATTATATTTTCTGTGTAAATTGTTTGTTCAAATTATAGCTCCATTGTTGCTTTTAGAGTAACAATTGTGGTCATATCTTTCTCTATATAAATGGTCATATTCAGCATCTGTTTCCTGTCTGGTTTGGAAAAGAGCGGTTGGTTATTTTCAAAGTCTCGACTGTGCTCCAATCGTCGTCAGTAGTTTTTTATAGAATAATTTTATAATGTTATAATCATTTATAGGTACAGAGCACGGTGGTGGCGAGTCCGGCCTTAGTCAGTGGTTGACCAGGATACGTAAAAGCATCGATACAGCATCTGATCCTACAAGGAGAATCTCCATTCTCGACCCAGGTATATACGAAGGGTGACTGCTCTATATTTCGACACCCCTATGTTCCGACAACCCCCTCATGATTTACATAGGGTTAGAGTTATGGTTAGGAGTAGGAAAATACACCGGGGTTGTCGGAACATAGGGGTGTCGGAACATAGGGATGTCGGAACAAGGGGTGTAACCATACGAAGCGTATTACACTCTGAAAACTCACAGGTCAGTTATTAACCCATATTCCGGGTTCCGTGGGGCCTAAACCCATCTCAGGGTAATTATGACCCCGAATCATCAGTGTGTCAAAAGGACCGCGGGTCAAACTGACGCAGAATCGGAGTTAAAATCCCATTTTTCAACCAGTTTCCGGGTCAGCCTGATTATGAAATGGGTCAGGCCCCCTTGTGACCTGGCATCCGGGTCAGTGCTGACCCGTGAGTTTTTAGAATGTTGTATAGGGGGCCTACACTCGATGCCAACACACTGATCTTTTAATTGAACACTATACATTTAGCAATAGGTCCGTGCCACACGAACCATGTTACACTTACAGAGGCAACCAGTTTCAGCTGGAATGACAAACCCGAGGAGAAAACGACCACCACAGTCAATTTGTCATGTGGGGGCTAGTAAAACCATTGCTAAAACCGGCACTTTGGGCCATTTCAAGATGAAGGCCTTGAACTAGCTGAGCTGTAAGGCTTACCAGACATAGTAATGTTATTTGTAATTTCTTTTTCGTAGATCTGAGATATGGAGCGGCAGACGAACTTTGCGACGAAAATGATTTCGCCGGCGCAGGTATAGAGATCCTAAAAGTCATTAAAAATATTCTAAAGCCTAAAAACATTTAAGATAAGATGTAAATGAGAAGAACAAATGTCTCAATTAAAGTGCATCCATGTTTACAAAACAACACGATTTGTTTCTTTCTCCCGATCCAGACGGCAATGTAACACTGTACATGAATTGGACCGAGCTTTATCATGTAGAAGAGCAAATCTTAACAACATCAACGCAGTCAATTAGAAAGTATCTACGAGTAGACAACGCAATGGTGAAAAATGTGTACATTTCTGCAAGACATAAACGTTCGAAACACAAACAGTTATTGACACCTATTGGCGAGGCTCTGTCCCAAGCAACAGTCGTTGGTGATGATTATTATTATGTATCAGGAGGGCACTGGATACCAGCGAGTTGCCATCCGCGATGGAAGGTACAGTTTCTCGAAGTCTGTCAGGCTGTATTGAAATTATGTTTTTGATAAATTTCTGTCCATGTATGTCAATTTGGACACGTACAATGAAAAATGCATATTGCACTGCCAACCGTTAAAATTTACCAAAAAGTGAATTAAGATGCCAAACATAATATGACGTCACTGTCTTATGAATGTTCCCAATCTATAATAGCATCAATATTCAGACAAAATAAAATTGTGATCAAACTATTTTGCTCTGAATGTTTCAGTTTGGAAAAATCATCAGACTATTTTGCTCTGATTGTTTCAGTTTGGAAAAATGATCAGACTATTTTACTCTGATTGTTTCAGTTTTGTTACATTAATTTGGTTGTAAAGGGTTATGTCGTTTTGGTATCCTTTTTGAATTATGTTTATCCACATTTTCTGGCCAGGCTTTTTAAAATAAGACCGGTTGCAAGATTTGTATCGAAAATGAAAACATTGTAGACAATCCATGGTGTACATTTACCGCTTCTGGTAGCAACTAAACAAAGTCATCATCCAGATTGATTTTTCTACACAAAATGACCATTGTCACTGCTATTAATATTATTACATATTCAACAGCATTGATTGGTATCGGGTTTATTGAACTGATGTGTTTGTTTTATTTTGCTTTAGGTGGCAATTATTGTTCCATTTCGAGACAGATACTTCCAGCTCCCGATTTTCCTCAGAAATATTGTGCCGTTTCTCAAGAGGCAAAACCTTGAGTTCGGCATCTACGTCATCGAACAGGTGAGTGCTGTTATAAGATCACCATCTCGTAATCATTACGATCCACGTATTCACACAACATTAAAAACCTCCGTAGGCCTATGGGTTTTGAGGCATTGCATGGGATGTGGTATTAATGTATATTCAGTTTGAAGAAACACCTTGTGCTATTTTGCTGTCTAGATTTGTTCTTTGAGAACTTGTCTTTCTATTTATTTTACTCTTCTATTAAGAAGGATAGTCCTTTTCAGACCTAAATAGTCTCTCGAATTCCGAAATCAACTCCGCGGCAGTAGAATAAACAGCAAGACAAGTTCTCAAAGAACATATCTACACAGCAAATAAATACATAATACACATGGTGTTGCCGCAAACTTGGTAGACATAAACTACCTCGTTATAGGCTGTGCCGTCACAACGAAGCTGCGGATTGTATTCATTTTAAGACGTCGGACATAAATACAATTATATTTATATGACCAGCGCCCTCTACTAGCAAACTTATTACGAAACTACAAACTATGATCACATCACGCCCACAATGGAATATTGTGAATAACTTACGTTTCATAAAAAGAGCCACATAGTGCTTTGCACCCAGTCTCGATTTAATTTTAGGGTTAAAATGTGGGGCAGCAGCAGACAAAATTCGGAAACGAGTGACCACTTAAAGGGGGTGTAAATTGGTTTAATTTAAAATGTCCACATTTAAATGTTAAGCTTCGTAGAAACTCTCTCAATTTCAGGGAATTTAATTGCTTTTCATTCAAACATTTTTCCCCTTAAAATATAAAGTATGTCCCTAAAAATTGTCAATCTATTTTTGTCTTATACAAACGACCGCACAGTTAAACAAAACATAAAGTTTTTAAAAGTTTAGTAAAAAATGTAAGCATAATGTAATGAGGTTCCATGTCTGGTAACACATGACTTATTAAATAATTGTTTTAATAAAAACAAAAGTGGGCGTTCGTGGTACATTTGCTCTTTGTAAATGCGGCTCCATAAAAGTATTGTATCTCAATTAAGAAACACAAACATGCCCCATCTCTGGAACTATACACTGGTGCTTATCAAAGATCATGCCGGACGTGCTATATGCAGAAGGCCACACTACCTCAACAATGCTTCCTGCCTTATTTTAATGAGCTCTAATTTCTCCGAAATGGGTTATGTTTCCAGATCAGCACAAGTTCGCGAACAATGGTTGTGGGTTATGCTGTTGTTGAACTTCATGTAAAATGTATGACAGGTACTGTCATTTTTATGGCGGCAGGTTATTTCTAGCAATGTGCCCACCACTGAAACGCCACACGGCAGTGTCATTGTTATAGGCTTACACGCTGAATTGACGCAAACAAAATTGGCGCAAAATAAAATTCCGCGTAATATCCCACGAGGCCTATAATTATCACGAATAATTTCTATTTTCAAATTAACGCATATTTATGGTTGGATCATTGTTTGCACGAGCCGGTGGGGATCCTTCTTTGGATTCGAATAATTATAAATAAATTAGGCGTTGGTTTTGCTCTTTACACTTGACATGTGGAAAATTAATGAAATATAGTGCCTATATCTAATTAATTGGGGTTTTTAAGGGCTTCGTAGGAAAGGTAATTGGTAATTTCCCCCCATGCTTTACAAATCCGTTGTTACCAGTAGCAGTAATGGCTCAAACATCCTGGTTTATTGTTGCGTGACTTACTTGGTCATTATTGATTATGTCGAATTTTCATTAACAACAACTTTTCCCCCTGAAAAGTAATATACAGGATTGGCAAGGATAAAAAACATAATTGTTGTAATTTGAGTCTGAAAGCTTATCGATTATGAAGTTTATAGGCCTATTAGAACTATTTAATTCTGTGAAATATTTTCCTCTGAAATGTTGTCATTTTCGAGAAAACTGTAATTGAAAACACAAAAAGAAACCCCGCATTAGCTGATTTTGGTTGTTACAACCAAAGTTAACGACATTGCTTTTAAAGGCACTGAACACGTTTGGAAATTGTCAAAGACCAGTGTTCTCACTTGGTGTATCCCAACATATGCATAAAACAACAAGCCTGTGAAAATTTGGGCTCAATTGGTCATCGAAGTTGCAAGAAAATGATGAAAGAAAAAACACCATTGTTGTACAAATTTGTGTGCTTTCAGATAGGAACAAAAACTTCTTGCAAGAAGTTTTTATTATTTTAGTGAGAAATCACCTCTTTCTCAAAAACTACGTTACTTCAGAGGGAGTTGTTTCCTACAATGTCTTATACTATCAACAGCTCTCCGTTGCTTGTTACCAAGTAAGTTTTATGCTAATATTTGTTTTGAGTCATTACCAAACGTGTACGATACCTTTAAATACATGCTGAAATATTGTGCATGGTTTGTCTCCATTTTCTCCCGATTCACACAGAGGATTAAGACCAAATTTTCACACAAAACATGAACACTGTCTGCTACTATTTTGTCAGCTCTGCAAATCCTGTATAATACCTTTAAAAGCAATGCAATTCAGTCCTGTTAGGAAAGCTAAAAAGACCACAATGTTATATCCTAATTACATTATCTGTAAAAAAGGGTTCAATTTTCCCCGCAGGCAAACGATCTACAATTCAACCGAGCAATGCTGATGAATGTTGGTTTTCAGCAAGCTCTTAATTTCACCAAGTGGGATTGTTTCATCTTCCATGATGTAGACCATCTCCCACTGAACGATGCTAACTACTATGGTTGTAGTCACATGCCTAGGCATTTCATCTCTGGGGCTGACAGATGGGGTTATAGGTGAGACAACAAAGCAGTCTTTTGGGGCAATTTGAATACTCACATTTTATACTTCCCGCAATTAATACAGGCCTGTAGTGAGAGGGCAAGGCCAGTTTCATTTTGCAAAGGGCACTTCCATTAGAAAATCTTAAAGAATATGGGAAACTTTTGAAGGGGCACCAAGGCCAAGACCATGGGCAACAGAGGCCATTGCCTCCATGTAATTCAGGCCCGTTGAGGCTAAAGAGACTGTATGTAGATACACAAAGTATGCACCCAGTCCACCAGTGCTGGTATACGTCCGTAACCACTCACATAATGTGAATGAACTTAGCCTGGCCCTTCAACTTTGGTATGATGTTTTTAAATGGTATGGTAGTGAATGTCACAGAAGATTTGTTGGGGTAAAATTTATGAGTGAAGTTAACAGAAAATTTGCATACTCAAGTGGTTATAAAACTACAGTAGGGTCTCCGCACAGGGTTTAAATTAATAAACCTATATATGTTCTTCATGATTGTGATGAGATGGTGAAATCTTTAATATGAACAAATTTGAACTTGTCAATTTATGAATTTCGTTCAGTATGATTGGCTTTGGCCAATCGTGAAATTGCCCTTATTTACATGATTGTCTTAAAAAGACCCCCACCGGTCGACATGGAGGAAAACATTTTTGTATACACAGATCAACAGGCACGTTTCCTATTTGCACAGTTTCCGAAGGAAGTAACATTCATGCATCTGTCATTACAAGATTAAAGTGTGCAGCACTTTCATGAAATGTTTAGCTTATGGTGGAGCATTTGCATAACAGCGAACCAGTGCTCTTCGTCGTTGGTGCTATTTTTTTGTTATTTTCGGTTGCTATTGTTATACAATAATAATACGGTACTTGTGCGGAGATTAAATGGATTGCATAAGTTTGGTAATTGGAACCAACTGTTTGTTTCAATCCATATAGTTGTAGATATATACCATAAATCTAACCTGTGAAAAATTCATTTCAAAAGGTGGTAGCGTTTTTGAGATATTGCCGAAAATCTGAAGCGGTTTGTCCACGCAGGAAGTATAATCTGCAATTGAAATACACAATGTGAGAAGCGTTACTGCATGTAACGCTTCTCAGATTCAAATTTTGGGGGATAAAAAGTGATATCTTTTTCCATAACCGCTGTTCTT
This sequence comes from Plazaster borealis, assembly GCA_021014325.1. Taxonomy (NCBI): domain Eukaryota; kingdom Metazoa; phylum Echinodermata; class Asteroidea; order Forcipulatida; family Labidiasteridae; genus Plazaster; species Plazaster borealis. Next base: position 11,125,027 of record CM037475.1, read on the forward strand.
TTCTCAAAATGTATTATACTATCCAAAGCTGCTGTACTTCTTACCAAGTAAGTTTTTATTGCCATTAGTTTTCAGAGTCATTCAGCGGCGTAGCTAGGAATTTTTCGGTGGGGGGCACAGGGGGGGGGGCATTGCTTCCAAGTGGGGGGGGGGCACAGGGAGAATGGGTGTGTCAGTGGTGGGGGCCATGTACTCCTAGCCCTAGAACTATGAGGTTTGATCCGCTATCGTCTCCACGAACCTCATATAGAGGGCCATGTACAATATCCTATTAGAAACTTGTTGCCCTTCACATTTAAATGCACCTGGAGTTCTCTTTTGAAACCGGATCTCGCGAAAATTAGGCTCTACGTGTTTTTTGTTCTCACAGTGAGCTCGGCGCGGGTCCAGAAAATCCACTCCTCAAAAAAAAGTTAAAATCTCACTGTTTTTCAGAATCCTCGCCTTCCGGTAGCAGGCAGTATGGCCGCCGCCGTAATCGCTGGTAACGATAACCAACGGTTCGTGTACAAAACATTGGTGTATGTGGACCATCGGTGCGCGTGCGTGTAGCATGACTTTTTGGTCTCTCCGGCATGTAGGGGTGCACCCCACTAATTCCACTCCCATAGCATTCAGTGCAAAAGGCTAAATATTCAAAAATACACGAAAAATACTTAAAAGTCTCACAGCTTTTTACAGTATTAATTGACTCTTGAATTTTTATTCTCTGCTCAATTTAATATGGGAGTCCCTGGTCCCGTCGAGTTATTCTCCCTACAAATAAAAACACCCCTACACCGGTGTAATTTTCCAAACGTCCGAGCATCAATCTTGAAAAATGTCCCTACACGTCTCGGCAAATAAGACCATTTTTTCAGGGCCTATGTCATCCAAAATACCTCAAGTTGAAAGTCAACAACCCCCAGGTTACAAATGGGCAACATTTTTACACTCTTCCCCTTTTATTGGGCTCTCAAATCTGTGGGCCGACAAAATATTCATGAGCTCGACGCTCTGTTTTCACCATATTTAGTGGGGTGCACCCGTAGGTAATCAATGGTTTGCAGCGCGCAACGCTGGCAATTACCAACGGCTTATGCACGTGAACCGTTGGTTATCGTTTACCAGCGTAGCGTGCAGCACACCAACTGTTCATTTCGCTGCAATGCATTGATCAACACGTGGGCGCGCGCTTCCGGTGATGATAGCGACAATCCCCACAGCATAAGTTAAACAATAATTATTGGCTTTGTATACGACTAAAGGTTAATTTTACTTTATTGTAAATGAAGGCCTACAAATAGCAGATGTATTTTGTTTTGTAATGTTTTGTTTTCATTCTTTTAACTTTCTTTTTGTGTGGGCACTATTGCAATTTTTTCATGGGGGGGCACCTGGGGGGGCACTGAAAATTTGTGGGGGGGCACGTGCCCCCCAGGCCCCCCCGTGGCTACGCCGCTGGAGTCATTACCAAAAGTATACAGACCCTTTAAATTGAAAAATGATGCTCCCGAATAAGTGGAACACGGTCTTGCCTGCACCTGCTACAATTAATATTACACACAATGTGTGTCACGTGTGTCTTGATGTTTCCATGAACACCATGCATGGAAACAAGATGACACCATCTTTTCAATTTTCTTCTGTCACTTCACATTTCTTGTTTACGATTTATTACCAGTAATAAAAGGGGTTGTAACTACCGAACTACATACGATCTTGCCTGCTGTAAAATGGCCTGCTCTTGAACATTGTGATGTCTATGTAAAACGAGATAAGTAAGAAACCATAAGGGAAACTAATTTGGTCAATTGTAACAAAATTTTGGGTTAAACAAATAAAAAATTACTAGAGAGGGACTTGAACCTGCGAACTCCGGATTAATGTGCCGATGCTCTACCGAATAGGAAGACCGCCAACACAGAGCTAGAAAGCTAAGTGCGTAATAGAGTGCCGGCGCGTTAATCCGGAGATTGCAGGTTCAAGTCCCGCTCTCTGTAGTAAATTTTTCTTCGTTCAACCTCAATTTATTTGAAACGAGATAACTCTCTTTTCAAATTAATCACCAATAATCGTTCATTTAGGTTGCAGTACAGCATGTTCTTCGGTGCAATAACTGGGTTCACTCGCTACCAGATTACGAAGTTCAACGGCTTCCCCAACGTGTACTTTGGCTGGGGAGGCGAGGATGATGATATCCTGATTCGCATTAAATCCCAAGGGTTCTACAAGACGCGACCTTGGGGCGTAACGGGGTTCTACAATGTCATTGCTGAACACCACAAGAGTGCTCCCAGGAATACGAAAAGGTAAAGTTGTTGGACAATTAAAAACCCTTATATTCCACCATATCACGACTTAGGTGGCCCGAGCGTGGCGTGTGGTGTCGTGGCCGAGCGGTTAAGAACATAGGACGCAAGCTCTGTTGTTTCTGATCAGCAGAGTGTGGGCTTGAGGCCCGGTCGCGAATTTTTGTCCCCAAACTTTTTTTATTATAAATTTACCCTTTTATTTTGTTTTACATTTATTTCCAACATCCGCATTCCGATGTAAAACAAAATCATCAAAATCATAACAAATTGAGGTTGTAATAGCAAACCTGCTTGGGAAAAAAAAAATTCGCGGACCGGTCGTGTCACATTTTTCCTTGAGCAAGAAACTTACCATAATTGCTTTGTCCTTCGGATGGGACATTAAGCCGTAGGATTAGTTCACATGGAAGAGTACCAGTAGGGGTTATCCCTGGTGTTTCTGGTTCGCAGCACCCTTGTTCATAGGTGCCCCCCCCCCCGGGTTGATAGCTGCAGTGATTAAGTTTACTTGTGAGGCATCCTTGGTTCATTACCAGAAATTTATAATAAAAATAATTTTAATTTCATTTGAAACTTGCAATGAATCTTGTTTTTATTACAGGGTCTGTCTGCTTGATTACGCCGGTCAGAGACTTACAACCGACGGGCTTTCAAATCTAGTTTATCCGCCGGTCAAAGTCCTACTAGAGCCCCTCTACACAATGATCTCCGTCAACATAACCGATCTGTCTTGGAATCCCTCCTGGACTGTTTGCTCAAAAGATTACAAGAGAAAGAAGAAGGAAGAGGACTAAGACTTAGTATTGAGACATCTACAAAGATGATCTCTTAGCAAAATGTCTCGAGGAATCTCGCCTATAGAATGTATACACGAGAGACATGAGGAAGAAAGAACATAGATTTATAATTTGGTTTTGAAATAAAGATGTGAAGTTCTGAACCAGATTTCGTGAGCAGGTTTGGGTAATGTTTTTAACACAGCTTCTGTGTCACACAGACCCCAACGTGGGAAATGTATCCTGGCAGGACGACCCCAAACTGGGTCTGAACGTGCCTTTATATAAACAGAGTGAAGAACTCCTTGACTGAACATTGCTTGGAGAATATTCGAAACAATGGGTTGACTTCGATGAGCTTTCCTAATAAATCAAACTGTATCACATCCATGTGTGCCATAAACGAGGCTGACATCGAAATAAACCGGTACCCTTTGGCGACTGGGTTACCATGGAGACTGTCGTAAACAATCAAATTGAATCGAGCGAATTGTTGTTATCATCTTATTGTATTCGTCGTCGCATAGCGACCTCAGAAGATTCTGTGAAACCAACTTGTTACAACTAATAATTATGTACATGTATTCATTCATTCATTCGGGTAACTTTTATGAATTATAAATAGATTATCACGAAAACATTGCCCCTGTGTTCGTGTGAGTTGAACTGTGAACAGTTCATAAAAACAAGTGTTCATGACAAGCCTGAGCACAAAACTAATTACAATTTAAACCACTTAATGCTGGGTTTTTAAGCTGTTTGAAGTGCAGAAAATATAGGTTTTCCCGGTCATTTTCGGCACAAAAAAAAGCAGCCAATTTCACTTTCGTGCATTAGTATTAAAGCGATTTTGACTCTTCAGTTCAAACCGTCATTCGGTTTCACTTTTTGAGGCATGCGAATTTATATAGCATATTATATTCAATTAAACTTTTTAAGGCGTTTTTTTCAGCCATGTGAAATCGGCATTCAAATTTTTATAGCAGGAGCATCTGGAGATTTCTGCGAAAACCTGTTGCGATTTTGAATGCTGTATGAGTGGATTTTAAATTGAATGGTTATCTTTTGTAAATCGCATGACACGAAAGAATAATTGCTTAGACCTACAGGTTAAAGGTATTGTACACTTTTGGTAACAGCTCAAAATCAGTGTCCACATTTTGTGTGATTCCTTATATGCATGAACAAACAAACCTGTGAAAGTTTGAGCTCAATTGGTCATCGAGGTCACGAGAAAATAGTGAAAAGAGACCTTATGTGTTTTCTGTTTTTTCAAACATCGAGTTTTTATCGCGCGTGATAAAAACTATTGTTCTACTCATTTCTCAGAAACGATAGCATTTTAGGCAAAACTATTTTAAGGAACCCTTTCTACCATTACTTACTTTAAATCATGTAAGTTATGTGTGAATCTGTCAACATTTGTGTTTTTTGATCTTACCAACAGTGTACGGGGCCTTTAAGTAGAAATTGAATGTGTAATAATTTGAGGATCTTTCAATTTCGCGCGAAATAGAATAACGCGATGTTTAAATTGGCCGCTTATTGCCTAAAATGACCGGGAAAACCTATATATTTATTACCAATTGAATACAGTGATATTTAATATGTCATAAAAGAAATGTAGGCCGACCTGAAAATATTTGTTGATGCTATATTGTCAGTATAAGTAAAACAAACATTTTTTCAAAATCCTTTCTTGTCCTGTTTTATTTGATCAGTTTGGTAAATCTTAGCATATTGGCGTTCCACGTATTGAATGTATTTTATAAATAAATATATTTTCTTGGTTGAAGATGCAGACAATAATTGTTTTTCTCTTGCATGGCCCAAATTCTGAAGAAAAATTTGTATTCATTAATATATTTTTCTCAATGAATTTTGACAGGTGATGCTGTTCAAAACGAAAAACATACAGAAATATTTGCATATGGCACGGACAACTTATGCACAAAAGACATGTAACATGCAAAATTATTTTACATGGCTAATGGACGTGAAAAAATATAGCGTCGAGATCATCCGACAAGAACTCGTTTTTTTGTTCTTATTAACTACCACTTATCATCCGCGAATTCTTGTGTGCAATACCTTAAAGGCACTGAACACGTTTGGAAATTGTCAAAGACCAGTGTTCTCACTTGGTGTATCCCAACCTATGCATAAAATAACAAGCCTGTGAAAACTTGGGCTCAATTGGTCATCGAAATTGCAAGAAAATGTTGAAAGAAAAAACACCCTAGCTTGTTGTACAAATTTGTGTGCTTTCAGATAGGAATAAAAACTTCTTGAAAGAAGTTTTTATTATTTTAGTGGGAAATTACCTCTTTCTCAAAAACTACGTTACTTCAGAGGGAGTCGTTTCCTACATTGTTTTATACTATGCTTGTTACCAAGTAAGTTTTTATGCTAATATTTGTTTTGAGTCAATAGAGTCATTACCAAACGTGTACGATACCTTTAAATGATTGCAATAACTTTCTCAAATATATATTTAAAAAAACAATTTACAACTTAAATCTAAATTTTCGGGTCATATCGGCCTAAAAATCTGACCTTAGCATTTATCAATTGCAAAGTATAATCCAACGAGACATGCACTATTTTGATATGAATAGCATTTGATCGTGGCAAACCTCGTTAATGTTGCTAAAGGAAAGCAATAATGGGAACATAAATAATTGTCGTCTAGACTTGTCAGTAACGTTTTAATTTGAAAAGATCAGACAAGCTGATGAGATCAGACAAGCTGATGAAAAAATCAGCTCATTCTACCACTGTCAATGTTCTATTGGCTTTGAACATGAATCATGTGTCTGGTTTCATGTACAGTACATACATGAAAAATGAGACTAGCCCTATAGTACGGAGCCCCTAAAGGGACAAATAAAACAAAATATGAAAAGGTATTGTAGGCCTAAACAAACAAAAAACACATTGAAATTATTTCGTCCCCTTGAAATAACTTATTTTGTTCCCTCGAAATGTTATTTCGTTCCCTCGAAATAACATTTCGAGGGCCGGGGACGAAATAATTTCAATATTATTTTTGTTTATCCTTTTCAATTTGTTTACCTGTCCCAATTCATGGGTAATTTTTATGAATAATCAACGTTCATAGCAGAACTAATTGAAAGCAATTATCACCGACAGACGATGAATAAAGCAACATCCTGCGTTGGAGTTATTGCAGAATGTATAAGATTGATCTGTTTGCGCGAATGGATGTCAGAACGATGAATGCAGCTATTTAGGATAATTTATAGTTTAGACCTATTTTGAACTGTACCATCGTTGATATGTCCATTATAGTGATTCTGGGTACTTCCCCGCCATTGTGTTTATGCGTTGGTGCTTGCGTTATTGAATTTTCCGGGTGGTAGTATTCAAAGCCCTAATTGGGACAATACATTGGACTTCCAAAGAATAGTTTATATTATTCATTTAAATGACTTGGTTTCAAGAAACATCTTCATAACAAGCTGAATGATCGCTTACAGATGACGTGGGCGATGTGACAAAGAACTCGTGAATATACAGGATTGGTGGAGCTGATAAAATAGTCGCAAACAGTGTTTTGTGTGACCAAGCATACGTGAAATAATAAACATGTAAAATTTTAGGCTTAATCCGTTGTGTGAGTCAGGAGAAAATAGTGAAACTCATGCACAATTTTCAGCACATTATTCCTAATTTCGATTGTAACAATCGAAATCAGCTGGTTGCGGTTTTCGTTACGGTTTTCTCGATTATGACTTTATTTCAGAGGAAATATTTCGCAGAAAAATGGTTCTGTTAGGAACTTTATAAACAGTAAGCTTTCAGGCTAAAACTAAACAACGATGTTTTTTATCCTTGAACCTGTAAAACAATACCTTTAAAAGTGAAAAACGACAGTTTACGTGTTGCCGGGGATCTTCTGTACGTGTATACGTGCTTCTTGTGGTTGCTGCAATCAAAATAAGCAATTTTGCGTACCAATAGTTCATTAGACTTTTGACCTTCTTAAAGTATTATTTGTTTTACAAATACCTCAGGGGATTCGTCACGTAGAAACAAATATTTAATGGAGAAAACCATATTAGGGTACACCTAACAATTTGGTAAAAAATTAAGTGGGGCACAAAGGGGTGCGCCATTTTTTGTTTAGGGTGGCACTTTTGGCCAAGTTTCCGTTTGCCTTTTTCTTAAAACAAGCCCCATTTTAGCGCCTTAAAAAAGTAATTTACTTCTATTTCATGTAAGATAATCTGGCGTGGGCCTAAGTGTAAAAACAAACATACATTGTCTGCCTGTAAATGGGAAAATAGTTTTAAAAACATCGAAATTATCACATTAAGGCGTATAAACTATAAAACATTTTACTCTGGAAATGTCCAAACCCAAAAGTCAAATTTCAAATTGGGGGCACCGGTGGGTAAAAATACCGGTACGCCACTGCAATTTGGGTATAGGCCTACAGATCAAAATGCACGTCTCATCAGGCCATGTAGGCCTATGTCACGGGGCAATTTTTACAGGCAACTTGACGGCAACCATGCATCTGCACTGCATGTGAAAGGAATTCACTTTGGTAGCACAAAATATATTTCCCTATTAGCATCTTATTGTCCCCAAGACAATTATGTGGAAATTGACATGTGCATTTTTCGTCTTTATGAATTGCCTGGAGGTGGTTGCCTGCATTAAAATTGCCTCGTGTGACATGGCCCATATAGCACAGTTTCCGAATTACGTCACAATAACTTCATCTGCCATCATCATTAAAGACTTGTACTGCTTTAACAGACTCACACGATGCTAATTTAAAACATACGCTCATTTTTTTCCAGTTGCTGTACTTTTTATTAAGTTTTTAATTTTAGACGTATAAACAATGTTCGTACATTTTGTTTTATACACCCAACATCAACGAACGAAGCGGTGAGGACGAAATGACATGTAACATTGAATATGGAACTCGATTTGTATTAATCTTATATACCATACCATTAAGAAGATTGCGACCTTTTCAAAGTACCAATTATGTTTCCTCAGAACATATACTTGTCTATAAATCTTCTCTTTCATTAAATAGTTCAGAATTAATGTATAGGGAACGTCTTCCATACCAAAGCCAATATCAGTATACTTAACCATGAGTTATGACGAAGTACACAAATTATACTTTAATAACATGAAATGCACATGTAATTTTCTCTCTCTTTTATTTTTATTTTTAAAGAAAGTGGCCTTTGCTACTGCCAAAAACATATCATGGCAGGAAAGAATGCAATCATGCAGCTTATGGTTTGAATTACAAAATTTTCAATAATAATGTACAAAACAAATTGCTTCTCACGTTTATGTTCAACTGAACTCGACCCTGAAGAATTCAAATTGTGGACAGGGGAGCAGCGTCACGATCTACAGGGCACACAGATTAAAGTAAAGCTACTGGAAATGCAATGCAATCTCTTGATTAGGTAAAATAAGAACGTGCAAAACCTGACATTTCCTTGCGATCATATTGAATAAAAAACTATTAAAAAATACCCCAGTGTTGAGAGCGTTATTTGTAACAAACCAAGCTATACCGAACATGGGATACCAAAAAATGTTGATCTGCGGTAAAAGTGCACGAAAAGTGAGCGGTCAACCTATAATAAACCTGTAATTATTTATTTATTTATTTATTTATAGTTACTTCTTATGATCAACCTTGAATTGGTTGGTTATGGTTGTCAGATTGGGCCTATCTCTGTTGCCTTGAGTGAATTACTTAGTTTGATCCTGAAAATATAAAATCATAAATCATTTTTGTTTATAAAGTAAGCTCAATGTGCCTATATCATTGACATTGCAAACGCCATACACTCAACCAACCCACTGGGAATGTTAACAGTCTCTCGTACGTACCACGGTATAAAACGACGTGTGTCGTAAACGACTTAGTGACGTCTCTAAAATATAATTGTCTCTATAAATGTCTCGAAGTATGAATGATCTATATACGTTGGGGAGATTATAGTATTTCTAATCACTTACAAGCCACTGGAAGACATCTGCCCTACAACTTAAAACCCTCCAGTCAGGGCCGTTGGCAGCATATGCTGACATTTTATCATTTGTCCATTTTAAAGCCAGGGTGTATTTTGGGGTAATTGCGCCCATTAATGACCATGTAAAAACTTACTTGGTAAAGAGCACTGGGGAACCGTTGATATTAAACAACTTGGTTAAAACGACCCCTTTAAAGTGATGTAGTTTTAGAGAAAAAGGTAATTTTTCTTCCAAGAGTTGAATGTGAGATAGGCTTCAGGCATAAAGCCTTTCTCAGGTATCTGAAAGCACACAATTTTATGTCATAGGAGTGGTTTTTTCTTTCCTTATTTTCTTGCAACTTCGATGCCCAATTGAGCCCAAATTTTTTACGGGTTTGTTATTGTATGCATTTGTTGGGGAACACCAAGTGAAGATACTGGTCTTTGACAATTACCAAAAGTATACCCTGTCTTTAAACCCATCATACTATGGAGCTAGCTCCATGACTGACAGCTCATATTTGTTATGATATCCTATAAGCTGGACCATGCCACACGTCCAAGAGGGTGGTTTCAATCAACAGGGGTCAGTGACTTGGTTAGAAAGGGACTGAACAAAACTCTGCCAGCATCCTTTGTGTACAAAATTGATATGTCAGTTGTCAATGACAGATGAAACCAAATGATAAAACTCAACATTTAAGCTTAAATTAATCCAGGTAGGCCTAATACCTGGACATTAAAAACAACACACCAAAAAATTATGGACAACATGCAAAACAAACCCTCTTAACCTACAGAAAAAGCTTGTCAGCATGCTGACAACGTACCATTAGGGGCGTTGCAACAAAACACGTCCCTCGCTTCTGGGTTTTAAAAATTCATTTGAACGACAAGAAATATTTCTATGTCATAAATAGGCCTACATCATGGCAGCCTAAAGTATTTATAGCTGCAGAACCACTTTAAAGATGCTGGGTCCGATTTTTTGCTGATTTGACCAGAAAACTCAAATTTAAATATGAATGGTTTTAGGTGTTTTTTTGGTCTTTTTTTGGAGAAAGTTTTAAGCTTTTGTTTAAGGTATTGCACGAAAACATCCGCGTGCTAAGTGGTAAAAGTAAATGGAAAACTAAAATGAAGTTATTGTCGGGATCCCGACATTTTCTCACGTCCGTTAGCCATCATAAAAACAATTTTGCATGTTACATGACGTATTTTGTGCATTGTCCGTGGCATATACGAAATTGTTTGTATGTTTTTCGTTAACAGCATCATTTGTCAAAATTCGTTCAAATAAAGAATTGTAAAAGAAACCCCCTATTCTAGTGAAAATCGGGTCATGTTTAATTAAGTTTAATCTGTTTGTTGTCATTTATAACTAATTGTAAAAAGGTTAAACTCTGCATGGGAAAACATGGGGGTAATTCTAGCAAAAAAAAATGCAACAGAAGAGCAACTTTTTGTCGGGAGCCATTTTTATTGCTTATCGTCCTTCTGTTGGCTGCATGTGAAAGTATTTTGTGTGCCTGAAAGAAGGGTGCACTTACGCGCTTCTGCCGGGCACCAGGCTATGGGTTAATATTTTTCATGGGTTAATACGACAGTTAGTCCCAGCAGATAATATAGGAGCGTTCAAATTGTCATGTCGACCATAATGGTATAATGGACTGATGAGGAATTGGAGCACACTCAAAATTCACCGAGCCAAGAGGAGTCGGCTGCTTTTTTCTGAGGTTATTATCGAGATGACGAGTAAATGTAGAGCGGAAAAAATATTCTTAGGTTGACCTATTAAAAAACAGTTTTAACCTGAAGGAGAATAGAAGTCCTATACGTTTTTTCATTCTATTTTCCATGAGACTGAATTTGACACAACTTTGCATTTGCAAGATTACAATAAAGATTGTTTATTCATCCAGTTTTTAAGAAACATATATTAGAATTATCCCTGCGAAAAAAGGCAATTTTATTGTGTCCAACGGGGTGTCCAAATTACTCACCACTGGTAGATGAAAACAATAATTATTCACTAATTCAAAACAGAAGACGTGCACGTAGACACGTGCGTACGTGCATGCACACATTTCTGTCTACAGCCAAGTGCGAAAGGATTTTAGTGACACAATTTATGCGTCCTTTTCTTTATTGTGATGCAGGAATAATTCTCTTCGTTTTAGCAATTAGCATGTGTGAACCAGCAGGCTTAAAAACGAGTAATTGCTTAGTTTTCCCGCTCTGTATACGCGTCTTGTAGGCCTAATATTAATGAACCAGACTTCGTTATCTATTGCAAGGTCTCACAACTTGTCTCCACTCTACTTTCACTTTATGTAGATTTAGAGTAGAATATTCAGCATTCAATTTCAAAGAGCTGAACACAGCACTAAAAGTTTCCTTGTTAAAGAGGAAACTGACCCCAAAATCCATTCAACGAGTTGAAACAAGGGCTGTGCTTTAGATTGAAAAAAGAAGAAGATAATCAAAAAAATAGTCTACTTTCTCGATGCACTTTTCTTGAATAGTTGCAAATTCTGGACTCTTTGGAGGCTCAAAATATTAAAGTTGCGGTTTGGGTCAGGAAAAGAGCGGGCGCACGAGTTCCAAATTAGGCATGCGTGAATTTTTGTAGAGTTCATTATTTGGTTTATAACTCGACCATGAGGGGATCAAGGCGCTAATTCGGTGCCTCACGGTTTATTTTTTTATTTACTTATTTTTCTGTTTACTTATTTATTTATTTACTTATTTTATTTAGTTGTTGTTATTATTATAATTATTATTTATTATAATTTTTGTTTTGTTTTATGTTATTATTATTATTATGTTTATTTTATTGAATTTGTATTTAGTTTTATTTATTTATTTACATATTGTTATTTTTTGTTTGGGGGGTAATGCAATAGAACATTTCCTTTGAAAATAAAATGGAGTGACGGAACCCACATGCATTACATTTTAACTGTCCATTATCACACCACGTCAGACAGCGGATGTCTTAAAGGTATCGTACACGTTTGGTAATGACTTAAAACAATTATTAGCATAAAAACTTACTTGGTAACAAGCAACGGAGAGCTGTTGATAGTATAAAACATTGTAGGAAACGACTCCCTCCGAAGTAACGTAGTTTTTGAGAAAGAGGTAAATTCTCACTAAAATAATAAAAACTTCTTGCAAGAAGTTTTTATTCATCTGAAAGCACACAAATTTGTACAACAAGAGTGTTTTTTCTTTCATCATTTTCTTGCAACTTCGATGACCAATTGAGCCCAAATTTTCACAGGCTTGTTATTTTATGCATATGTTGGGATACACCAAGTGAGAACACTGGTCTTTGACAATTACCAAACGTGTTCAGTGCCTTTAAGCTGCAGTCTTGATCCATCCGTTACCACCTCATTTCCCAACGCGGCACAAATTCAACTCATTTGCTTAGGCCTATATTGTGTCACCGGCCGATCCGATGATTTTGACAACCCTGAACTTAGATTTAAAAAGGAAAATTCAAGATTTCTTAATGGTGCGATGGTGATAAAACTCAGTGCTCAGTAGAATTAACTAATATATCACAAGCAACGCATTAGCCCTTTTGAGATATGGTGGACACAACACTGTGTCACTATTATAACACTCTACAAACTATCGGGTCAGAATTGACCCGTATTCCGGGCCTAGGGGCCTGATCCATTTCTGGGTCAGGCTGACCCGAAAACTGTCCAAAAATGAGATTTTTAACTGGGATTCTGCGTCAGGTTGACAAATTTCTGGGTAATTTTTAACACACATTCCAGGCCATACTGACCCAGAAACGGGTCAGGCCCCACGGGACCCAGATTTATACATTCATTCATTCAATGGTTGATTAAAATAAATTACAAATCGCGGCATCAGCCGAATTGCAAGTAAATTTATAATAAAAGTATTTCAACTCTCAGCTGGGAGTTTTAGAGTTTAAGTTTCTGGGTAAATTTGTATGTTTACACCCAAACCTTGGGGTTGGTTTCTTCTATATCAGGACCGCTAAATGGAAACTGTTGCTATTTTCACTAAGCTCTTTGAAATGTTGTTGTTAACCAAAACCTCCATGGTCCATGGTCCACTTCAATCCCCAAAACAATCTGCGCTGCATGTAAGCAGGAGTTTTCAACTGCCATATTATTAAACAGCTTTCCTGAGGGTATAGAGCAATTCATCCTTACCCCAGCACAATGTTAGGTTCCGGCTAGCCCTGGAACACTCGAAACAACATCCGAGTCAAAACTGACCCGGATCCTGGTCTGGGACCTGACCCTGACTCGGAATCTGTGTCAAAATGACCTAGAAATGGGTCAAACTGCCGCCGAATCTAAAATGTTAACTACCTTCCGGGTCGCCCACACGGGGACCCAGAATCAGGTTTAATTCTGATCCGGAAGTTTTTGAAGTTAGTGAAGAACGCCCACTCCGTTCCAACCTGGGCTAGGTACCGGCCTACCCACAAAGACACACAACATAATGAGAACAAACAGGTATCGTATCATGTTGCATATCGTGATTGCTCCATGTTGCTTTATAGCTCTAAGAAAACAAATTTCATTCACTTTCTGCGTAAACAGCCGATGAAACTGTAGGGCCTACCCCGATTGACGCAGCAATCAAAAAGTTTATGTTTTTTCATGGGCTTGAATTTCACTTGTAAAGTTCCATACCATAACCGCTGTACATCAGGCAGTGTGTGTGCTCTCGACCCCCATCCCTTTATTATCTCTACGAAACACAGTAAAGTGCATTTTTAGTGTTGTAAAAACAGTTTCGGCAGAGCTGCCTAATCGAGAAAAAGAGGCAATATACAGAGCAATGTGCCTGGCAGCAGGAGCGACACGTGATATCTGCATTTATATTTGTCATCATTGAAACACACATTATATGGATCAGTATGGTCTATGTTTGATCTGCAGTTTGTCTGAACACACTGAATCCACTTTGAATGTTACTGCAAATTCCGTAAATGCACTTAGGCCACCCCAAAAGAGACGGAAAAATCTACCTTGTTATAGACCGACATGTCGAAAATAATCGCCATTTTGTTTACCGGGTTCCAGCTGGTCCAATGCAGCCGCGGTGTGCGTGTAGCCGCTTGACGTGCAGCTACATTGAAGCAAGAATAGGACCATGTAGGTCTACTAATCAAAGCTTTGTTTAGGATGTTTGACGTAAACAGATAGACAATTGGCGATTAGACAATGACCAATGTGTTTGTATGTTACAAAAGATGCAGTACAAAATTCTGAGCTATTTCAGACAATAAAGCACTGTTTACATAAGCAACATTTGCAACAATTCTTTTCTTTCAATTGTCTTGGATAATTTTTTATTTATTTTCTACAGTTTTAAAAAGTCCTTATCTACAGTTAAAGTATAATTTAACTATATATAATGATCCTTTTTGAAATGTTGTTGTTAAAGACGATTAGCATTAATCACATTATAGAAATACAAATGGATTGTAGATTATAGAACTTAATTCAATTCAATTCAATTCAAAAGTCGCATCTACTGCAATACTTCATGGGCATTTCTAAACAATACATATCAAAAATAAATAAATTTAAGAAGTAATCATAAATCCAGTTTTACAAGACAGACACCAAAATAAGTATGGAGGCATCTTTTAGAAGCCAGGGCTTGTGAACAGATGCCTGACGGACAAACAAACAGACATAAACAGGAACAAGAACGTATACGGACAAACGATATTGAACAGACAGAAATCAGGCGCGGATCCAGGGGGCGTGGGGGCGCTTTAAAAAAAAAAAAAAAAAAAAAAAAAAAAAAAAAAAAAGAAAAGAGAGAGAGAGAGGGGAGAGGGGGGGGGGGGAAGATTTTGCTTTTTGTGCTTTTTTATTTCCCCCCCCCTTGAAAAAATCCTGATCCCCCCCTGGAAAAAGAGAGAGATAATAATAATATTATATATATAATATTTGTAGGGAGATGGCCTTAGCTTTCGATCCAAACCGGACCTTCGTCAGAGGCATAAACAAACACAGACACAAACATATCCATTTATAGCAAAAAGAGGAGCAAAGGATTAAGGGAATGTATCCTGAAAAAAGCGGGAAAACTATAGCCAATCAAGCCAACGACCAATCAGAGCAAGGTAGTGAGGACAAAGGATGGTCAGTGTTAAAGGGTGGATTACTGGACCATAATGTAAAAAGAGAACATGACTATAGCCGTGGTGAGAATAAACTATTATGTCAGAAACCGGGAGAGGAGAGCCTTTTTAATCGACCCAAAGACACTGACAACTGACAATTGTATTCTGCAGAAAGGTGTGACGTGATTCCTTCACAAACCACGCCCACTTCATACTTTAACTCCAAGAGTGTCAGATGCGCGTATAGACATGCACGGAAACGTTATTTTTCTTTTATGATTTACGCAAGAAACTAATACAATTTATGACTCGACTTGCACAAATGTCTTGAGAAGACTCGAGTTTTCATGAACAGAACAAACCGGGTAACTTGAATTCAAGTTCCAGTTCTACGGTAAAATTACACGCAAAGCGATACCATTATCACAGTTACTAAGCAGAACCTTCCATGCGTAAAGCCCGGTTCATGCTTCCTGCGAATGCGAATGCGATACGAATGTTGACGTCACAAATTCGCAACGAACAATTCGCAGGAAACATTCGCAGCGAAAACAGAGCTGTGACGTCAAAGTGACATCCAAGTTCGCTTCACATTTAACAAAGCGAACGTGTGTGTGTGCGTGTACCGATGTTGACTTGGGCAACACTCGAATTTATCAGCTTAAAATCAGGGCACAGTAAAGGTAGGCCAAACACAGGCGGGGCCTAAGCGCTAATGTTGGTATAAGTAAGAGTGAGCAATGGTGACTTATTCTTGCAGATATAGCATTTTTTCTTTGCAGGTATAAGACAATATAATGTGATAATTTTAATATAATTTTGACTGTACATTGGCTGTACTTTGTTTATACAAAGTTGTTCATTTTTGGAGCAGCAAACGTTTTCACGAATTTTGTATCTGCAATTTGTCGTACACACGACTAGAGCGGTCGCCACCGTCATTCCTTGACATATTCCGGGAATTCAGCGGCTGCTCAAAGGCAACAGTTACCTTGCGGCACAAGAGAGTTTTGATGAAGGCTACGTAGCCTTTCCGAAACGTCGGGTTCGTGGCTGCGTAAATCACACAGTTGATACTGCTATTTGCGTGGCACAAGTTTACGAAGACTACGTACAAGGTCCTATTCCAGGTGTTGTTCGTATCGAAGAGAACGTAGACGGTGTACGGTGCCCACATGATGAGAAAGACAAGCCAGAGCGTCATGACGGTGCGGAGTAAAGTCATGTCTCTTCTTTTAATTCCACGTTGGCCTTGGCCCACCGCCCCTTCGCTCATTCGCCGTAAAGTCCGCCGACTCTCCCGGACGAATAGTAGGATTCGAACATAACTGAAGCTGACCACGACGACCGGCACACCGACGCCAACGGACACCAGGAATATGGTGTAGCTGAGGGAGGCAGTGTAGTTGAACGTACAGAACATGACCTTGGGGTCATAGTCGTGGCTCCCCCAGCCGAGGAAGGCGGGGAGATCCATTAAAAAGGCACCTATCCACAAGCCAGCCACCATCGCAGCCATTTTGATTCCAGGAGTGTATATCCTGTGATACCTATAAAGACAAATGAAAGATCTGGTCATTACTCTATGTCAGACTACGCGACTTGTATAGATGCTATATACAATGCAATTTGTTGCATCGGTGTCCCCTTCCCTTCATGCATGCCATTGGTCATAATGCTTGTTAGAGTGCAACATATTATGTATTTCACGGTTTCCTCAAGCAATAAACCACAATTGTTCTTTTCACAAAGGAGTAAAATTGAATTTTGTTTCAGCAGTAACTTTCCAGTTTGGTTAATGGTTACATACATTTTAGTGGCCGGTACCGATCAAAAAGCTTTTATATAGATACGCGGCTGTGTAGTTTGGGCGCCAAGGACGGGATTGTTTGCGACCCTTGTCAAACGTGGATACCCGTTTGTACGGCCCCTAAAATGTAGCCCGAGCCCTAATGTAGCCCGAGCCCTAATGTAGCCCGACCTAAAGTAGCCCCAAACTTGTACCAAATGTAGCCCGCGCTTTTAAGGTCAACAACTCACGATCTTTTAAAATGCCGACCCTGATTTTCCTTTAAATTGTTTTGAAGGTGGAATTTTCTTCCTGGGAAAACAGGCTGTAAAAGCTTTCATTCTTTATTTAGTTGTCCTCAGCAACAAACATGAGCATATTAGTAGGTATTTATCATAGTCTGATGGAAGTTTAGTCTAAAATTACCAACAAGCCGATCGTATTACACCGGACCCCCCCCCCCCGCGTGTAAATTTGACATTTAATCCAAATAGAGATATTTCTAGTGTCGAGCGTACAAAGTTAACATTTATTCATGTGATAGAGATAATCTCTATTATTACTAGAAATAATTATCTCTAGATGTAATTGATTATAAGAATGTACCACATACCCCCATACCACCACCACCACTACCACGGACACTCCGGATTCTACGGTTTCAGGACCGGAATTTGTTTACCTCTATATCTGTAAGATGGAGTTTGGAATTAGGGCTTCCGGTTTCATTATCATCTAACGGCAATGCGCTCGCTCCGCCAACTGCATTATTCATCTGTGAAATTACCGCAATAGTCTGTATGATTCTTACTTGATGACTACGATGTACGAACTAATTGGCTTAAAGTATTTCCCTTTAAAGGAATGGTAAAGTGAGGATGACATTTCAATCAGTTTTGGGGCATGTAAACACTGAATTATTTCTTTTTGCCATGTTAAGAGTCCTAGTCTATACCTCACTCACTCGTACCGTCTGTATATACTTAATGTTGTCTTCGTAACCGTGCTTTCCTAGGTATCATGGCAATGAACCATGCTCCGCTAGAGTACTTTTCTTTCTTAAGTGGACGACTAATTCGGTGTTTACCAGTGGCCCAAAAACTGATTGAAATATCAACTTCTTAACCATTCCTTTAATGGAAAATACTTCCAGCCTAATGTTCGTAAGCCGTAGTCATCAAGTATAATACATACTAACGTACCATAATGCATGCACAGATGAAGAATCCATGTGGATAACGAGCACACTGCCTATTAATATGCTCATGGTTGTGGCTAAGAAAAACTAAATAAAGACTGTAAGCGTTTACATCCTCCCCCACCCGATTTTTAACTTTGTACGCTCGATCCTAGAGATATTTTTATTTGGATTAAATGTATAGTTTGCACATTTATCAGACTATGATAAATACCTATAAATAATGCTCATGTTTGTGGCTAATAACAACTAGATAAAGAATGAAAGCTTTTACAGCCTGTTTTCCGCAGAAGAAAATTCCACTTCTACCTTCAAAACAATTTAAAGGAAAATCAGAGTCAGCATTTCAAAAGATTAGTCAATTTTGCTAACCTTAAAAGCGCGGGCTACTTTCCGGTGCATATTTGGGGCTACAATTAGGTCGGGGCTACATCATAGGTACAACTTTGTGGCCACATTTAGGTCGGGCAACATTTTGGGCTCGGGTTACATTTAGGGGCCGCACACCCGGTCGTGGCGTAGTCCCGTTTCCTGTTTTCTGCAAACACGAAATCACGGGCGACCTGAATTCGACTACACCGGTAATTCTATTCTGACGCCGACTAGACTTGTGGACAAGTCGTTAAATGTCTGTCGCGGTGATAGAAAAACGGCTCTTTTGAAACTATCTCTCGAGACTGCTGCTCTCACGACTACGGTCTAATATCACCGCGACAGACATTTAACGACTGATCTAGACGCGGACAGGCCTTCGAAGCACGCATGAAGACATGCACGACCGAAGCCAAGCTGCAAATGTGCCCATATTAAAATGTCAGCGGCTGACCATGGGGCAGTATTTCTCCAATACGGAACTTATTGTCCGTAACATAATGTAACATTAGGCTGAGGACAATGATTAAATTAGCATAGTACGAGGGATAAAAATAGTGCACGAGCTTGGGCAATGCGCTGACATCATGACAAAGGGCAACTAATATCATAACAGCGTCTGGTTCATTTGCACTTTTGGATTGAATAATTCACTGTGCATATTTACTGAGGACCTCAGGCCTCCTTCCATCATGTTAAGTTTTGATGATGAGCTTAAGTACAAGCCATAAGCCTATCAGTTTTTGGAAGAGTACATTATTTTCTATCCTCTGGAGATATAAACGCCATTCAACCAACATGTGGCGATTTAATGTGGTCACCTAAAACTTATATGGGGTTCAAAGGTCAAATTAAGTTTTGTGATCCACTATGAGTCCTTAAGAAAATGGGAAAAATTAAAGTCTCTAACCTCACGTTAAAATTGTGTAAAATGCACTGTGTTTGATACCCTTTAAGTGTAATTTTTTTTATCCAAGAAATTCCATGATGTCACATTTCAAATATATAGTCTGTACATTTTTGTTCAGAGAACTTTCAGTTCATTCCTGAATTCTGATGATGCTCAATCAAAACTGCATTAGATTTGAGCTTATGAATGGCGCAGAAATTCCTCTTTTTGGAATCTACAGACCAATTTGTTTTCCTCTCTGATGACGTCGTGTTTCAAATTTCTCTCTGAAAGATTACAATAAAATGACATTGTACACCATTTTAACGTGAGGTTAGATATTTGTAATTGTTCCCCCACTTTCACGAGGACTCTATTTATTGGAAAATGAGTGCATCACAAAACTGAATTTGACATTGAAGCCCACCTTTAAAGT
Organism: Plazaster borealis; assembly: GCA_021014325.1. Taxonomy (NCBI): domain Eukaryota; kingdom Metazoa; phylum Echinodermata; class Asteroidea; order Forcipulatida; family Labidiasteridae; genus Plazaster; species Plazaster borealis. The sequence goes on from CM037475.1 coordinate 11,144,943, forward strand.
GAAAACAACGAAAAGCGGCTCGTGTTTTGTCGGTGATTTCGTGCACGACCACTGTGGTTATTTTGATTGCTTCAATGGAAATAATTCACGATGATTTCAGGGTCTTCAAATTATGCAGACTTGGAGAGTATTTCAAGTTCGTTTGTTATCAGGCTGTTGTTTTAATTTCGAATATTCCCATTAGTTTGAGGTTATAGAGTCGTGATCAGGGTTCACGCGCTTTATTTCCCTGGGCAATTCAAAGCATGTCTCATTTCGGTTCCGTTTTGTCAATCACTCGCCATACAACTCATTACCTTTGAGAGTGTCAACTTTTAATTTGTTCTGCCAGCGTTCAGTGCGTACATTATTAATTTTGTAATCCTGATTGAATCACACAAGGATTACTCAGCCACGTGCAAAAGGGTAAACTTCTATCATGTCAGTTTATTTATGGATGGGGGGTAATCAATGTGAATGGTCACTATGACGGTGATTTACCAACCCATGGGACTGACGGCACTCTCCAACTACAATAATTTATCAAGGGTCGAGAGAGGATGGTACGAGAGGGGAGGACAGTGGGAGGTGTCTGAACTGTGAAAATATACATCGGCGGCAATGACTCACACTTTCGGCTCGATTGTAACTGTTCTAATTTCAATTTCGTATAAATGTTTAGCTTGCAAGCGGCCTCTGATTGATTTTTGGCGATCTAGAATTAGGAATGCTATGACATAACTTCGTGTGGTACCGGTATTGATTGAGATTGGATCCCCATTACTCAGTGGTGTAGCTCGGGGGGGGGGGGGTTCACACAATTCACCATTAAAAAAAGTCTGATTATCAAGGGGAAAAAATGCGCCGAGGCACTCAATGCATTACACTCCCGGGTCAAAGTTGACCCGGATTCCGGGACCCAGGGGGCCTAAACCCTTTTGGGGTCAAGCTGAGACAAGCATTTCTGGGTCATTTCGAGTTGAAACAGATTCCGGTTCATACATTGACCGAGATATGGGTCAGGCCCCAAGAGTCCCGAATCCGGGTCAGTTCTCAGAGTGTACGCCAAACGTTGAACGTAATATAAAAAGGCACATATCGCCTGGTGCCCGGTTCTCTTCCAGGCACACAAAAAACATTTTCCCAGTAACAAAAGGCTGTAAGCAAGAAAATGGCTCCCGACAAAAACAAAAATGGTATTACTGTTTACGTTTGTTTTGCTATAACTCCAAAGACATGTTTCCCATTCCCATGCAGAATTTAACCTTCATATAATGACTTATGAATGGCATAAAACCGATCAAACTTTTTCCCGCTCAGTTTTCTTGAAACACAATTTTGAACATTAATTGCATACGCCCTTAATTCTCTGGTACTTTTCGTTATGTCCTTCTTTCACGTACACGACGATATTTTCCGTAACATCTTATTGCAGCCTAAGTTTCTTGGTGTGATCATGAATTCTACCTCCATGGTGTGATGAACGCTTAGTTTTTCTGCCAACGTCTTGTCATTGTTAGTATTTTTCAGCTGTGATGGGTCACCTTCGTTAACGATGGTTTAAATAAATAAATAGGCTACGTTAAGGCCACATAAAACAAAAAAATTGTTGATCGTCCCCGCACGACCCTTCGAAACCCCCCGACCCCATTTTGTTTACTATTTTATTTATTTATTTATTAGTCATAAGAAACGGTCTTTTCAATGATCTTTTCAGTCAAATTTTGCTCCAAGATTTTTCAGCTGATATTTTTTTCAAAATTCATAGGTTGGAAATAGATGTTTGAAGGAAGGCTATTCATGTTGGCAAAAACAAGAACAATTCTTAAAATATTTACTTAGGCTACAATGTTTACAGAATATGTCATCTAGGAGTAAAATGGGTTTAAAAACATATTTAAAAACATCAAAATTACACAAACCCTCTGTCTTATAGTGATTGTGATGATTTCTTTATTCTTTATTCTTTATATGTTTTTAAATATGTTTTTAAACCCATATTTTGCCATGTAAAAAACCCCAACCAAAACACTTAAAACCGCCCTCCCAACCCTCTTCGATCAACTACTTTTCTTTTTTATGTGGCTTTAATAATAAACATCGCACTTTAAAGGCCCCGGGGCCTTTGGGTCCCACGCCGCTAAAGGCTTATGCCTATGCACCGACAGCCCTTAAATTGCTCTATACACACACAGTGTTATTCATTACCGCTCGGAATTGAGAAAAGTGTATTCAGGCAGATAGGCCTAGCAATTTTAAAATCAATATTTTTTAAACCAAATGTATCAAGTTTATAAGCTTTAAAGTTGCTAAGTCTGATTTTGGGCCGATTTGACCCGAAAATTCAGATTTAAATTTGAAGTAGCTATTTTCATAGATTCGAGAAAGTTATCCCGAATTATTATAACCGGGATCCCGAAATTATGTCACGTCCATTGTGCAATCAACCTAGCATGTTACATGAATTGCGTGCATTGCGAGTGGCACAATGCGGAAACGTTTATATGTTTTTTCGTTCTGAAAAGTGTCAAAATTCGTTCAAAAAAAAGGAATTCTTAAACAAAATTGCAACTTTATGCATTCAACTTTAAAGGGTTTGTATACGTTTGGTAATGACTCTGAAAATTAATGGCAACAAAAACTTACTTGGTTAGAAGTACAGCAGCTCTGGATAGTACAATGAATTTTGAGAAACTTTGCACTTCGAAGTACTGTGGTTATGAAAAAAAGATGTCACCTTTTATTCCCAAAATTTGAATCTGAGAAGCGTTACGGCCGTAACGCTTCTCAGAGTGTGTATTCATGCAGATTATTCTTCCTGCGTGGACATAACCGTTCCAGATTTTTGGTAATATCTCAAAAACGCTTTTGAAGTGAAATTTTCACAGGTTAGTTTTATGGTATATTAGGCTATATCTACATCTATATAGGATTGAAACTAACAGTGGGTTCCAATTACCAAACGTGTACAGACCCTTATGTAACTTTAAGGGCCATGCAATTTTTAGATTAAAATCTGTTAATTTGATTTCACCCTTACCATCCGTGTTGGTATCGTACCTTTATCGAATGGTTTGCGTCACGCATTTTCTAAACAAACTTGAATAAAGACAGGCAGGAAAGCTGACATGTTTTCTGATATAGTTGGATCCTTTCAATAAATTAATACCAATAAAACATTCTGAAAATATGAAAAATTCCAAAAACTTACAGTGAGTTGTGGCAAATGCAAACATATCTGTTGATGCTAATCGCCATGATACTCCACAGAGAGCAGGTGCAGCTCGTTGTGCAAAGAAACCCGAAGAAATCACAAAGTGCCGGTTGATCTTTGAACATTGTCCCGTTCTTTCTCAGTATAGAATGTACAGTCGAGAATTGTATGAGCGCCGACACGCACAGATCCGCACAGGCTAGATTGACGACGAAGATGTTGGGGAGTCTTTGCAGCGGTTTGTGAACCAGCACTGCCCCGATGACCATGACGTTGCCTAAGGTACCAGCTATCCCTACCACCAGGGTGATGCAAAGGAACCATGTGTTGGTAATCGTGTCGTTGAGGTACATATCCCAATTTGGCGTCGCTGTCCCAGGCTGCGTTACCGACAACTGCGGCCACGAGGGCTCATGACCTTGTATTGTCGAAATCATCATGAGGACAGCGAAACAATAGCTAAACACACTCAAGCGTGCGTTTTATATGATATCCCTCTTTGTAGCAACTCCTTTTAAAAAAACTTGGATTTGATAGCAGAACAACACTGACATGGTGTGTCCAAACTCATTGCATATCCGTTCGAGTTGGCTGTAATCTTGAGACACCAACTTGTGAACTCTCAATCCTTTATGTAGATCACGTAGCTAACGACGGTTGTTGACGTATAATGTTGTGAGGCTTTCTTGCTTTCGTTCAACCAGCTGTGATATCAAACACACCCTTAGTCACCGACAGCATGATCGTATGTTGCTACGCAACACCATCAATCAACTGCAAAATATACAAATAATAATAATAATAACGTTTTTAAACCTCAGAGAGTGGGTAAGCGGGTTTATTTTTAGTCAAATTACGCCAACCTACGTGTGGGTAGCTGATTAACATAAAACATTAATAGTAGCGTTAGCGTGGAGAGTGTTTTTTTCTAGCAAACTTAACAAAAGAAGACAATGACACAGTGCTTTGTGTGTCGAATGTGTGTAGGTGTGCCCTACACACGCCAACTTACGGGGTACTTTTAACGATGGAACAATGCTAACCCACAAGGTTTTCTTTGTTCTAGTGGTACCTTACAGATAATTTCTTTAGAAAAGGGAATAACAGAACAACAATGGAAGTGACCCGTAACTGCCATATGTAAGGGTATGTGAGAGTTTGTAATGACATTCAAACCGAGGACTTACAACAAAAGGGACGGTTGCTAACACACAGGAAAACAATAGGGTCCACGTTTGTCAGTTAAACAAAGGAGGGTCCAAGATTGGAGGTTATTATGCACTTGCCACTTGTGTGTGTGTGTTTAAATATTCGCTAGAGACCGAGGACCAAAAAAAAAAGAAGGAAAACAAAAGCTCTCCACAGGGAAATTCTAATGACTGTGGTGCTCCACAAGGAAATTTGTGTACTAAATGGGGGGATTTTAAGTACAAGGACAAAGGAAGGAACAACCACAGGGATGTAAACAATAACAAGAGTGTGCCGTATGTGTGTGTTGGTGGCCGGATGTGGAATATGGATTAACCCATTGCCCCCATTCCTGGAAACCAAACGGAGGCAACAATCAATATTTTTGACATCTTTGTCAACTCTTGCCCGCCCGTCCGTGCAATCAATTTTATGTAAAACATTGAGCAAACATGGGCCGCCAGTATACACTGCAAAAACTGGGGTTATAAAATTGACACCATGGGTGTTGTCACATTATAGATACCCAAGAGAGAATCAAAATTAACATCATAGGGTGTTAAAATAACACCAATTATAATTGTGTTGGCAGAAATTAGTGTAATTAACACCCTAAATATGTTGTAAATTTTGATTTTTTGTTTTGTTTCGGTATCTTTATGTAACAATACCCATGGTGTCAATTTTAACACCCCAGTTTTTGCAGTGTACGTCCCAGAGAATTATCTACCATACCACTCTCGGTATGTGTTGCATTGTTTTGAATGTTAGAAGAGCGCGTGGGGATTTTAGGTAAACTTTGATGAAAGTCAACAAGGACTTCCGTGGCAGTAAGTGCCACTTTCCAACAATGTTTTATATTCAGTTTTTCTATACCAGTGTCCGAACTATAAATTTATGCCATAACGAACAGGCGTGGGCTTAAAGCACAATACTTGTGACGCTGTCCAACAATTTATTAAAAATTTAACAAGCCATTTCTCTCTCTTTTTGCCCTAAAAGTAATAGACAGATCAAGGATAAAGCATTTTTGAAAGGTCAACATTTGCGTATAACTCACCACGCAAATCTCACTTTGTATGCACATTAATTATGCAAGACTGCTAATTAATTATGCCCAGTTCGATTAAGCCTTCATCGTGCTTTATACATGATGGATGAGCATTTCAAAACCACACGTTGCCATTTTGAGCAATGCGTGCATGCCTCCTCCGTTCACTGGAACCTCGTAATTATTGTGGATAATGTGAAATTGAAGACGTGTATTTACCCCTCACTACGTCACATGCGCTCATGTTTGCTACGCTCACCATTTTGTGAGTCAATTTGGTATAAGAGTGCAAAAGCCGCTTCGCCGCATTGAGCACTACACTGTATAACATAGAGGGACATTGACCCCCAAAATGGCGCAAATAATATTATTGTGATGATGACGTCATGTGCATTGGGTCAACATGCCTATTTAAAATAACACTTTAAACATGAAGTATTGAACTGGTAATAAAAAAATATAAAAACAGATTAAAGCATGTAAATTGTTATTGATGATTTCAGTTCTTAGGCCCACCTTACAGAGAAGTATTGTCGTCTAAATTGTCAAAGTCGAGGAAACATCATTTGAAAACCCCACATTATCGCAAGTACTTATTTCAATACCTGCATTCGAAACAATCGCATATGAAAGTGCACACTAATCACACAAAACAACAATCGTTGTTCGTTTTGTTGTGTCGGAAATGTATTGGTTTTATGGAGTGTTACTAACAACTAGGGATGAATTTAATATAAAATCAACAAGCCACTGTGTAATAGACAATTTACTTTAAAAATAATGCGGACAGATCACTAGTCTTGCTGTAGATTCACTTCAGAAATTAATACCCTTACTAAATCTAAATCACCAGAAAGTATAAACTCGAAATGTTTATTTAACTCAAATTTATTTATTTTTACGGTACCAAAAAGCAGCGTTTAGGGCTGGTTCGTATTGTGGTGCTACTAGTGTTTCAACCACCGCTTTGAAAGCAGAATTCGTTTCCAAGCCGGGTACCAAAAAGCAGCGTTTAGGGCTGGTTCGTATAGTGGTGCTGTATATACTAGTGTTTCAACCACCGCTTTGAAAGCAGAATTCGTTTCCAAGCCGGGTACCAAAAAGCAGCGTTTAGGGCTGGTTCGTGTATAGTGGTGCTACTAGTGTTTCAACCACCGCTTTGAAAGCAGAATTCGTTTCCAAGCCACGTCCAAGACCTTTTCTGGGTGCGCCATTGTCTTTACTTCTCAAAATCAGTTTGGCATGACGACTATCAGCCTTCTTGTAATTATTTATGGGACTGATTGTTATCTTATCAAAGTTGCTGGTATCTGTTTTGTTTCCTGATCGGTTTTTCAAAGATGAGGGTACACGGGCGAGGAATTGATTGACATGTTTTTTCATATAGAAGGTTAACATTTTTAATATAATATTAATAATAAAACATAATAACAATATATATTATATAATAGAACCATAAGATCGAAATAAAAAAACACAAATAAATGGTTCGATATACGTTAGATAACCCCCACCCCCAAAATAAATAAATAAATAAATAAATGTCTTTGCCCCCGCTTGCCTCCCCCCCAATGCAAATGTCTGGCTACACCAATGTGCAATGTTGTCAAAACATTAATAATCTGAAAGCATTCTATTATAGGCCTAGGCTATTAATTTTCGAAACAACGACTATACCACCAAGAAGAATTTTCACAGGTAGCGGACCAAAATATTCGATGAGACTCAAAATCAGAAATAATTTTAGTCTGAAGAAAATCAAAGATGGATAATACCTTTTACACAGTGATGCAGGCCTCTACCCGAATATTAGGCCTAAAACACTCGAACATCCGCCTGCGTTAAAGGTAGTGTATACTTTTGGTAATTGTCACAGACCAGTATTCTCACTTGGTGTATCCCAACATATGCAGAAAATAACAAATTGTGAAAATTTGGGCTCAATTGGTCATCGAAGTTGCAAGAAAATAATGAAAGAAAAAACACCTTGTTGCACAATTTGTGTGCTTTTGTGAAAAAAGGGCTTCAGGCCTGAAGTCTTTTTCAGATTCAAATACTTTAGTGAGAAATTACCTCTTTCTCAAAAACTACGTTACTTCAGAGGGAGTCATTTCTCACAATGTTTTATCATAATTATCAACACCTCTCCATTGCTCGTTACCAAGTTGTTATGCTTATATATTTTGAGTAAATATACCAAACGTGTCCAGTGCCTTTACTTTGAAAAAAGAGTTGGTTCAAGAAGTCAACGACACAATCGATAGTTATTCGATTCCAGGAAAATGGGCCCGCTATAAAAACACATACAGTGTGATTGATAATTATCGGACAAGTATGCCTATTGATTAGTTTCAATAAGTAAACTCACTGATTGTTAGGGAAGCGTTAAAGGGATATTACGAAAAAAGAAAGAAATCCATAAATATGACTTGATATCTCCTAGACTATGACATAGTGCAAGCCAAAATTATGACTTGTGGGCCTACTAAGTCATAATTATGAGATAGTGACTTTATTTTCCTTTCTCTCTCAATGTAAATAATTAAGCTTCCGTAGATTGCAAAGTTCATACCTAGTTGGAAAAAAACCCAATCATCTGGAGAAAAGGTTTAGTCTGAAATATTGTCAAAGTCTTTTGGCGGCTGATTTCGATAGCACCACCCCCACCGATACGACCGAGTAAAAATCTCTGGTATCCACCTTACTGGGACTAAGATCTCACTGCACTATTGTTTTTTACTCTAAAACAGCATAGGCCTAACTATCACAAAACGATATCTTACCATTCAGCATTTGAGTAGGAATCCTCGGTGTCCTTTAGATAGGAATCCTTAAATTAATTTTGGCATTCACACTGGGTACGGTCCCGACTTTAAAATATATTTGTCCAAACACAAAGGTGCAACACTGTCAAAACCCCTGATAGTGGTTTTTAGCTGGTGACAATGCGTAGGTTGAATTCGATGAGTGTTTACAGTATGTAACTTAGTTGGTATGCAGACAGCCGAGGTGGCGATCGAGTTCACTTACGCAGTGTCGCATGTCAGTACAAAATAACACTGTTACCGCATTGTACGCCTGCTATATCAACAATTCACATGAAACGGGTCGTGAGATCACGAGGTTTCCTGTAAATCTAGCAAGTGAAGTTTAAAAGCACCGGACACGTTTGGTAATTACTCAAAATATTTCTTAGCATTAAAACTTACTTGGTAAAGAGCAACGGAAAGCTGTTGATAGTATAAAACATTGTGAGAAACGACTCCCTCTGAAGTAACGTAGTTTTTGAGAAAGAGGTAATTTCTCACTAAAATATTTGAATCTGGAAAAGACTTCAGGCCTGAAGCCTTTTACAGGCATCTAAAAGCACAAACATTTTGTGCAACAAGGGTGTTTTTTCTTATATTATTTTCTTGCAACTTCCGATGACCAATTGAGCCTAAATTTTCACAATTTGTTATTTTATGCATGTTGGGATACACCAAGTGCTGGTCATTGACAATTACCAAACGTGTTCAGCGCCTAGGTCATACTTGTCAAATAAATTATTTTTCCCCCCAAAGTCGTTTATATAGCACTTGGTAAGAAAATGCAGTGGCGTAACCAGTTTTCAATTGATGGGACAAGCGGAAGGGGGGGGGGGGGGCAAAGACATTATTTGGGTGGGTGGGCGGGGGGGGGGGTGGCGCTATGTTTAATTTATCGAACCATTCATTTGCCTTTTTCCTATCTCATTGGGGGAGGCAAGGGTTCTGAGTAGAGGACTCCCGCCCCCCCCCAGCTACAGCACAGAGAAAATGGTATAGGCCTACAGTGAAAACCATTTTTCAGGGAGGTGGTTGAGACTTGTAAAAAAAATTAATAACAGAGTGTTATCTCCAGGTGGTTGGTCACGGCAAAACATAGATTAGCATGGATTTCTTTCTAAAAATTAAAAAGAAGCTGAACAAAAAAAACCCATTGATTGTTTGATTTATATAATGATTTGAACCAGGAACTGAAAGTTCGTAATTCAACTTGGATACATGCACCATAGTTCTTATGTTTGCATCCCTGTGGAGACATATTTTGTTCTAGTTTCATTTGACCCTGTACTTTAACATCCTCCCATATACTTAGTACACAAAATTCCATGTGGAGTTCACCGGTCTTTAGAATTTACCTATTGAGACCGGGTTTTTCCCCTTTTGTTGGTTAATCCTCGGTCTCCATAAGGCAGCGAGTATTAAAACAGCTATATTGGAACCCACTGAAATAACAACAGTTTTACACACATACAAACAAAGCAGCCAACATAAGTTTGAGTATATCAGGCATGCAACTTTTCAGCTAGTTTCACACCCCCCCCCCCAATTTCAGTGCAGTAGAAATTAGAAGAAACACTTGAACAATAGGCCAATATGATATAATTATATAGATGGTTAAAGTTTATTCTCTACAATTGATAAAATATGCACCAAGGTAATCTACATAACACAGGCACGATATTGGTCCTCGGGAAAAAAAAAGTAATAGGAGAATTTTATCGAGTACGAGGGGTGACCTATTAGTACATGTATAATAGGCTTTAATATATTTTTCAGGCTATTTAATAACAATTTAACTAATTTTTCTGAGGGCAAAACAATCGGAAATCAGATTGAAGTAGGAAGAATATCATGCCTGATAACAACACATCTGAAGTCTACCATGGGTTTAAACCCTTGCCTAACCCGGTACCCATGGCCTCACCACAACACTGGCATGTGTAATTTCCATGACACTACGCCAAGAGGAAGTTGACTTTAAAGGCATCGTACACGTTTGGTAATATACTCAATATATATATTAGCATAAAAACTGGCTTTGTAACGAGCAACAGAGAGCTGTTGATAGTATAAAACATTGTGAGAAACGACTCCCTCTGAAGTAACGTAGTTTTTGAGAAAGAGGTAATTTCTCACTAAAATAATACAAACTTCTTGCAAGAAGTTTTTATTCCTAACTGAAAGCACACAAAGTTGTACAACAAGGGTGTCTTTTCTTTCATCATTTTCTTGCAACTTCGATGACCGATTGCGCCCAAATTTTCACAGGCTTGTTATTTTATGCATATGTTGGGGTACACCAAATGAGAACACTGGTCTTTGACAATTACCAAACGTGTACGATGCCTTTAAGCATGTCTACCACTTAAAGCTGACGCATCTTTTTCTTGAGCAATTAAACAAGTGTATGATTACATGCATCTAGAACACAAGATAACAAATTAAGCATGGCCCACATTTCTGTAGAATGCGTGTCCCTTTAAAATATAAAACAACATAATGAATAAGAAGTATGATCGAGGAAATGGTCGCGGAAGTGAGGGGAAAAAAGGAGGCCAGGATGGCACCGAACTCAATAAGGTGAAGTGAACCTTTGGTTAAATCGTGGTTAAATGCAGTGATAATTATTATAATGCAGGAATTTGCACTTGACAAAATGTAAGAGAAATTTAGTGTGTGGCTGGTATAGGTCTAGAGGACAGATCCCTCTGAAACACTTGGGTGTTAACAGGCCATGTCACATGAGGCAATTTACTGGCAATCAGTTCCAGGCAATTTACAGACAATCAGTTCCAGGCAATCTCCAAGAACAACAGACACTCGTCTTTGAATGTTCACATATTTTTCTTGGGGATCGTAAGGCACTGTTTGAAAAATTACTCATGTGCTACCTGAATGGTCTCGTAGCATGCACTGCAGTTGGTTGCCTCCAAGTTGCCTTTAAAAGTTGCTTCATGTGACAAGGCCCTTACATTACAGAGGATTCACTAGAAACAAAAAAACGATCATGCCGTTAACATTCTTATTTCATCTAGGCCCAATTTCATGGCTCTGCTTACCATAGACTTCTGCACTTATGGTCACCTTCTTCCGCTTGGCACACTATTTCTGTGATAGCTGTGTAAGCAAAGATAACTTAGTAACATGGAGTAGGCATAGATACTAACACACATTCTTGCTAACCAGTGAAATAAGCTTGTGTTAAAGGCAGTGGACACTAAGTTTAGAACTTGAGGTCTCGAAATCAACCATCTAAACGCACACAACTTCGTGTTGCAAGGGTTGTTTTTCTTTCATTATTATCTCGCAACTTCGATGACCGATTGAGCTCAAATTTTCACAGGTTTGTTATTTTATGCATATGTTGAGATACACCAAATGTGAAGGCTAGTCTTTGACAATTACCAATAGTGTCCACTGCCTTTAAGAAAGTGTTTTTCTGCTTCTGCAAGTGCGGATTTGTCATTTACGGTAAAGCAGAGCGATAAATTGGGCCCTGCTTACACGGTGGGATTGACAGTAACTATCTGAAAGACTAACAATTGTGATAATAACAACGAAATAAGTCATGATATAATATGCCCCTTTCTTCAAATTAAAGGTTCATGGAAGTAATACACCGCCATCTTCATAAAAAGCAAGATTGTATGTTTTCTTCCTAGGTGCTGTGTACACATTCTACCTGCCAGAAGTCCAGGTTTCTTGAGCTATGTTGTACATAATAAGATGTCAAGAACCACATAACCTTTAAAAATCATATCAGCGAATTAAAAAAAAGTATACAAAACCAACTTGAGTGTTGCTTTATAGAAACACAAACACAGACTTCAGCATTTCAGGTGGAGAGTGTAATTTCATGTTATAGTTTCATTGTGATTAAGGTAAGGAAAAGAAACGAAGACAAGAGTAAATTTACGATTAGCTATAGAAAATTGCTGACCAGGTACAGTTTAGTGAAAAGATGGGTCTTTAAGAGCCTTTTATTGAAAGATCAGACTGTGCAAGTCTCGCGCATATCAAAAACGAGAACAAAAAACTTGAACGAAGACTATATTTGTCTAATAAATCAAATCTTCTTTGTAAATTATATTTATACAAAATTCCTGAAAATAAAAATACCCATAGCAAGTTGTTGTAAATAAATGTTCAACGTTTGTATGAATTTGTTCAAATAAACATTAAAACCACATCACACCCGAACGTGTGCGTCTATCACATAGGCTTAATGACAACATGCCCGTCAGTTGGGCAGCATTCTTAATTTTTTACAAGTAACCGAAAACGGAGGTCAAGTCTTATTCTCGGGTTTTCGTCATTGTTTTGTTGAAATGGTTTTACTTTCATATTGTTTATCACTTAGTATTACATTCCCAACATCATGTATAATTTTAATGGCCATAAACTACGTTAAACTAAAATAATTGACGAAACAAAATACCGCCCTCGTAAAACTCCATGTGGTTGGGACCACAATGGTACCGGAAGTTCGAATATGCGCGAGACTTGCACAGTCTATTTATGCCAAGTCCTATTTATAACACCCGAGGACCAGTCAAACATCTCTCCAACTATAGTCCAGCTGGCTAGTTTACTGCTTGTCACTGCTACATCACCACTGATTGTTCACATTACTTCAAACTACAAATCCCATTCAGATGATAATAATGGAAGGGAAGTTAACCTTAACCTTATAGGGTGTAGTGGCCGAGCGGTTAAGAGCATCGAATTCAAGTTCTGGTGGTTAGTCATCAGGTTGTTGGTTCCAATCCCGGTCATGGCACTTGTGTCCTTGAGCAAGACACTTGACTATAATTGCTTCTCTTCACCCAGGGGTATAAATGGGTACCTGCGAGGGTAGAGGTTGATATTGTGTTTGAAAAAGCCTTTGGAGCGCCACGGTTGCCCAGGACTGTATACTCCCCAGGGAGTTGAGAAAGGTTAAAGGAATGTTATTGGCCCAATGACCAGGGCACTAATGTAAAGCGCATTGAGACGTTTATTGTAAAATGCGCTATATAAGAACTTGTTATTATCATTATTATTAAAATATGGACCAGTGAAAAAGCTGGGGGACCAGTTAATAGACAAGCAAACTGGTCCTGCTGGCTAGTCACTGAAAAAGTCAAAGGCAAAAAACCCTGAACACATTTCTGATTGGTACAGTAGTAGTTGCAACCTCCCAGTTACCTATGTTTGGTGTGTTTTAGTGAATAACACGAGATGACAAATAGTTATTCTTTCTCATGTTTTGAGAGTTTTATCTCCTTGAAGTAACAACTTGACAACGTCTTGTATGGCTGCGGCTGACGATGAGGAAGGGAATGCATCTATGAAACTCTTGCCTTCTTCTGCACATTTGGTCAGTTGCGGGTCTAGAGGTATGCAACCTGGCATGGACAAAAAGAACAACGCTGAATAAATGAAACTTTGCAGAAATTCACGGATGTTCTGGCCTACAGGCTATAAACGACTGCATGGATGGGACTGTTTAAAGGCACTGAACACGTTTGGAAATTGTCAAAGACCAGTGTTCTCACTTGGTGTATGCCAACATATGCATAAAATAACAAGCCTGTGAAAAATTGGGCTCAATTGGTCATCGAAGTTGCACAAAAATGATGAAAGAAAACACACCCTTGTTATACAAATTTGTGTCCTTTAAGATAGAAATACAAACTTATTGCAAGAGGTTTTTATTATTTTTAGAGAAATTACCTCTTTTTCAAAAACTACGTTACTTCAGAGGGAGTCGTTTCCTACTAGTTTTATACTATCACCAGCTCTCCGTTGCTTGTTACCAAGTAAGTTTTTATGCTAATATTTGTTTTGAGTCATTACCAAACGTGTACGATACCTTTAATAAAATATATAAATTTTTGTCCAAAAGTTTGGTTGCAAATAAATAGGCTAAGTAATGATTCCTGCTAAAGACATTTATGCATGAGGAGGGCTTCAACCAACAATGGACGCACACAGCCTGATGATGATGATGATGATAAAAAATTACTTACCAAGAAACGGTATTGAGAATTGTCTGGCAAGTGACTCTCCACCTCCTTTGGAAAATACATTACTACATTCCTGGAAGGAAATAAAAAGGACAGTTTGTGTGTGTTACAACAGAGTACATGTACTTATAGACAAATTATGGCAGTGATAATTATTGACAAAAATATAGAATAGTTTCAATCTGAAAGCTCACTGATCATAAATATCCAGTAATAAAAATAGGCCTTTACCAATATATGAGAAATATTTACATCACGTCAAGTCAAGGAAATAGCATATGAAGACCCCCCCTTTAAATCACCATTACTTATACTGGCTGCCAAAATTTTAAAAAGCAGATATTAATGTACACAAAATCACTGGCAAAACATAAATATATTTTTTGTTGTTTCCACTGAAATTCAATATTTCACAATTAGCCCTTCCCATGAAAACTTGCACATATTCAAATTAATATTTATATCGGTTTTATTTCTTGGGCAGAAAAAGGTACAATAATGCACCTTGGTAAACACATTAAAGGAACGTTACAGAACTGGTAATTAACATTTTCTTTAACATCACAGATTTACATAAAACTTACACGGTCTAATGATGATGATAGTAGAAAACATCCCTAGAAATATTTCTGTCTGAAATGCCATATTTGATGAGAAATAAATAAAACTAATTTCCGATTGGAGTTTATCGCTCATGAGCGTTTTATTCATGCATTGTATAACACATGCAAATGTGTAATCGGTTTTTCACTATTTTCTCGTGACCCAGATGGCCGATCGATCTCAAACTTCTACAGGTTTGTCAGTTTATGTATATGGTGGATTATATAAAGTGCTTAACTGTTTTGTTAACAAAAACCAATTCTGTAATGTTCCTTTAAAAGATACAACAAGAGCAATTAAAATACAGAGGATGGGAAAGAGAACCAACTGGAGCCCGAAGGATTGCCTAAAAAAATAAAAAAACTGTCTAGAGGCTCTCCTCTCCAGCTGGTTGTAAAAAAAGAACAACAATTAATTGAAACAAATATCTAATGGATTCACAAACTCTCCCCATCACTACAATTCTACAATTGGAAAACTAGAGGCTTGGAAAGAAGTTAACAATGTGGGGAAAGTTTGAAGGCAGAGTTAGATCAATGAAAAAAACTCGAAATCAGGACAAATCCTGACAAACCAAAAATGTCTGCAAACTAAAGGCTTGGAAAGAAATTAACAATGTCAAAAAGGTTTGAAGGTAAAGTTTGATCAATAACAATATCTTGAAATTAGGAAAAATCCTGACACATCAAAAACATCTGCAAACTAGAAGTTAACAATGTCTACTACTAGTTACAGTAATAACTATTACTAAAAAACTATTACTATTACTAGTCACTAGTTACTAGTTAACTATTACTAGAAATAGTTTTTACATCTTAACGTCAAGAAAGTTTAAAGGCAAAGTACGTTCAATGAACAATTATTTAAACCAGGAAAAATCCTGACACATCACAAACATCTGCAAACTAGAAGCTTGGAAAGAAGTTACATGTAACAATGTCAAGAAAGTTTGAAGGCAAAAAAGATCAATACAAAATCATGAAATCAGGAATAAACCTGACACATTACAATAATCTTCAAACTAGAGGATTGCCATGTATACATGTATATTAATGTGCAAAAATCATTGGCAAAACATAAACATTTCCTTGTTGTTTTCATTGAAATTCAATATTTCACAATATTAGCCCTTCCCACGAAAGTTGTCCATACTTCAAGGGGATTAAAATAATGGATTCGCAGAATCTCTACATCACTACATTTCTACAATTGGAAAACTACAGGATGGAATGAAGTTAACAATGTCAAGAATGTTTGATGGCAATGTAAGATCAATAACAAAATATTGAAATTAGAAAAAATCCTGACGCATCACAAACATCTGCAAACTAGAGGCTTCAAAAGAAGTTAATGATGTCAAGAAGGTTTGAAGGCAAAGAACGATCAACAAAACTTTATTAAAATCAGGACAAATCCTGATACATCACAAATATCTATGAGCTTGAAGCTTGGAATGAAGTTAACAATGTCAAGAATGATGGACGGCAAAGTAAGATCAATGAAAAAATATTGAAATCAGGAAAAAACTTGACACATCAAAAACATCTGCAAACTAGAGGCTTCAAAAGAAGTTAACGATGTCAAGAAAGTTTGAAGGCAAAGTAAGATCAACAAAACTTTTTAAAATCAGGAAAAATCCTGACACATCACAAATATCTAAAAACTAGAAGCTTGGAATGAAGTTAACAATGTCAAGAAAGTTTGGTGACAAAGTAAGATCAATGAAAAAATATTGAAATCAGGACAAAACCTGACACATCAAAAACATCTGCAAACTAGAGGCTTCAAAAGAAGTTAACGGTGTCAAGAAAGTTTGAAGGCAAAGAACGAACAACAACAAAACTTTCTTAAAATCAGGAAAAGTCCTGACACATCACAAATATCTGTAAGCTAGAAGCTTGGAAAGAAGTTAACAATGTCAAGAAAGTTTGAAGGCAGAGTAAGATCAATACAAAAATCTTGAAATCAGAAAGAAACCTGACACAAAAACAAGCCTGCATACAAGAAGTGCCTGGCTTCATGCCACAGCACTTACCTGTCTTGAGCGAGGAATACGAGGAGACAAACTTACCGCACAGTGAGGGCAGATGTATCCACTCATATTCTCAACCACCCCTAAGACTGGTATACCCGTCTTACGACAAAATGTGAGTTCCCTTCGCACATCTCCGACGGCAACAGCCTGTAGATCAAGAAAGGTTTGAAAACATGATGGCACATAATATAAAACAAATGTATAATAATAACAGGAACATATTTATGTGCATTCATGTGGGCCCTCAAAGCACCTTACAATATTATTACAGACCTGGAATTTCATCTTTAAAGGCACTGAACACGTTTGGAAATTGTCAAAGACCAGTGTTCTCACTTGGTGTATCCCAACATATGCATAAAATAACAAGCCTGTGAAAATTTGGGCTCAATTGGTCATCGAAGTTGCAAGAAAATTATGAAAGAAAAAACACCCTTGTTGTACAAATTTGTGTGCTTTCAGATAGGAATAAAAACTTCTAGCAAGAAGTTTTTATTATTTTAGTGAGAAGTTACCTCTCCCTCAAAAACTACGTTACTTCAGAGGGAGTCGTTTCTCACAATGTTTTATACTATCAACAGCTCTCCGTTGCTTGTTACCAAGTAAGTTTTTATGCTAATATTTGTTTTGAGTCATTACCAAACGTGTACGATACCTTTAAGAGGGCAAGGCCATTTTCATTTTGCAAAGGGCACTTCCATTGAAAAATCTCAAAAGTCTATGGGAAACTTTTCAAGGGGCACCAAAGGCCAAGACCAGGGGCAACAGAGGCCATGGCCTCCGTGTAATTCCAGGCCTGTTATTACCCTTATTCATGAAACCATCTAAGCTACTTAGGAGTATGCAGCACCAGCAGCCAAATAATCGCACAGGTTGATAGTCGTTCATATCTATAATCTCTACCCTAACATGCACCCATTTACTCCTGGGTGATGAGAAGCAATTATAATTAAATGTCTTGCTCAAGTACACAAGCGTCATGACCTGGATTCAAACCCACAATCACTCTAATGACTCTGCAACCTGAACTTGAGTCTGATGCACTAGAACTGCTCGACCAAGAGTCAGACATGCCTATAGTAATATGCAATTACTAGGCATTTGTAGACCAATTATCAAATTGGCTTACATTGTTGTCCCTGTTTAGCTTGCCCCGACAATTTCTTAAAACAACTTTAGGAGAGTAGTGCACCAGCAACCAAATGGGTGCATAAGTTGCTCATTATTCACATTCAACAATCTCTACCCTCACAGACACCCATTTACTCTTGGGTGATTAGAAACTATTCAATACAGTTATAAGAAAAATGTTCCTAAAAACTCACTTTCTTTATTCAATTCTGCTAAGCTCTAAAATAATCATATATGAACCAGCACAAAAACCTTGCCAAAACATAAACCTTCACTTCCACCTGTGTCTATTAATTTCTGGAGTTTTAACGGGGTTGGTTGAAAGATGTGTTTACTGAAAATGAATATGAATTAATGAAATCTTCAAACACCACTATGGTACAATGACTTTAAACTGAAACCCCTGCTGTAGGTTTCCAAGACTCAGCCGAAACTGTCCTACTATGGAGGTTGAATTTTAACCAGTCACATTCCGTGAGTCTATGGTAACTCAAAACCCAAATGTTACCGATTTATAAGGATGTGATGCCTGGCCCCATGCAAAGAGTTACCTGTGGAGTTGTAACCAACACTGCACCGTCGGGCCGGTACTGCTGTAAACCTTCCACTACTGTGATGTGCTCATCTGAGGTACCTGCAAACAATGTACACCAAGAAACCATCATATATTTCTGGTTTATTATTACATTAAAAGTTGAAACAGGTGGTCAAAAGGCAAACATTGCTGCAATGTACACAAGGTTTAAAAGAAAAATGCATGAGAATATTAAAAAAGATACAACTTACAAACTACAACAAACACAAGAGCCAATACAGCAAATTGAAATGAGTTAAGAATAGAAAATTTACAAGGAGGAGTGAGCATGGCGGTCATTGCTACAAACCACTACCAGGTCACACATTGGCAAACAGGAGTTTCATTACAGCAGGTATTGTGGAATGTTTGTATCTGTCTGTATTGCAAAAGGGAATACTTAAAAAGACACGTTGCCTTGGATCCGGCAAGTTGGTCTATGAAAAGCATTTGTAACCGTTTGTTATAAAATGCATTATGGTTAGAAAGATGTTTTAAAAGTAGAATACAATGATCCACACAAATATGCCTTGAAATTGTGTGGTTTTCCTTTTACATTGTGAACTAACACGGCACTCTATTTTGTGGAGCAAAATTTTTGACTCTGCAAAATGGCGGATGATGTTAGTTCGCAAAGTAAAAGGAAAACCACGCAATTTCGAGGCATATTTGTGTGGATCATTGTATTCTACTTTCAAAACATCTTTCCAACCATATGCATTTTATAACAAATGGTTACAAATGCTTTTCATAGACCAACTCGCCCGATCCAAGGCAACGTGTCCCTTTAAGGAAGCTTGTGCAATGGATCTACAAACACTAGTACAATTCTTAACTGGGGGGAGCAAACAACGAAACTTGTTGAAATTGAGTAATTTCTCTCCAAAACAGTGCAATAGATTTTTGTCTTCTTTGTCGGAGAGAAGTTAAATAGTTCATGCTGCAACTATTTTTTTCAAATTCCCTGCGTGCGATAGCAATGCTAAACACTGATTCTCATTACAACAAAAAGGAACCAGATCATTTTGCCCTTCCAGCCTCTGTTTGGTTCATTCATTTGACTTTTTTGTTTGTTAGATCAACAGAAACTAAACTTTGAGTTTTTACCTTAGAAAATTATATTTACAATTTCTTTCCTAACTTCACATGAAGTGATCGTTATCATTGTTATTGTTAAAGGCATCGTACACGTTTGGTAATTACTCAAAATATATATTAGCATAAAAACTGACTTGGTATAGAGCAACAGAGAGATGTTGATAAGTATAAAACATTGTGAGAAACGACTCCCTCTGAAGTAACGTAGATTTCGAGAAAGAGGTAATTTCTCACTAAAATAATAAAAACTTCTTGCAAGAAGTTTTTATTCCTAATCTGAAAGCACACAAAAGTGTACAACAAGGGTGTTTTTTCTTTCATCATTTTCTTGCAACTTCGATGACCAATTGAGCCCAAATTTTCATAGGCTTGTTATTTTATGCATATGTTGAGATACACATAATGAGAACACTGGTCTTTGACAATTACCAAACGTGTACGATGCCTTTAATAAAGTTGCCTTTTTCAGCAACTTTTATTTAATTTATTTTCATTCTAAACAAATATTCTGTCATAGGTTTGAATGAGTTTGCTGGAGTTAACCGCCCCCTAGATACACAAAAGGAGAGACACAAAAACAAGCCCAGAGCTGAAGCTGACGCCAGAGCTGGAGCCTGAGCCGAGGTTTGGAAAAGCCTCTTGGTTTGAAAAGAAGTCAAATAATAATAAAAATAATATAATAAACAACATTTATATAGCGCTACATACACAAGGTTTAACTATTTTGTTTTTGTATCTCTCATTTTGTATATCTAGACTGTGGTTAACTCCGGCAAGCTCATAGATCATTCACACTATGACAGAAATTTTGTTTAAAATTAAAAATAAATGTATTGAAAGTTGCTAAAAAAAGGCAACATAATTAGTACACAATGTATTTATTTTAGTGATGTGTATGTATCTGTAGTTTAACACTAGTAGTCAAAGTTGACAAATAAACAGCTGAGTAAATTTCTTTTTAACTGGGTTTTGAGGCACTGCATGGTGGTGAGGTATCATTGTATATTCAGTTTGCGGTAACACCATGTGTATAAATCTACTTTGCTGTGTTGATTGTTCTTGACAACTTTTCTTGCTATTTATTCTACTGCCGCGGAGTAGACTTCGAAGTTCGAGAGCCTACTTGTACTTAGTTCTGAAAAGAACTGTCCTGCTAATTATACTACCTGGAGAGATAGAAAGTTGGCTGGGACTACTACTTTCGCTTAGCGGATCAAGCGAACTTGTTTTTCCCATAGAGAAAGAAAAGTCTTTACTCACCAGGTGGCGTGTCAATAATCAGGTAGTCTAGGTCGTTCCAGAAAACATCACTCAGAAATTGCTTTATCATCGCTGAAAGATAAAATGCAAACCTTTCAATAAATATACAGAACAAACAAAACATGTACACCCTTGCATAATTGTATTTGCTACAAATACATACCATTTTTCTTGGGTCCTCTCCACACAACTGCCTCATCCTTGCTACTCAATAAGAAACCAATCGACATTACAGACAGCCTCTGCTCTCTGTCAGCAAACACCGGCACCCACCTACATAAAAAAAAAAACGCTAATTATTATCACAGCATGAAATCATGAACACATCAAACCAACAGCCTTCAGGCTCAGTGTGTGGGTCAACAACATAAAAAACACCCAACATCTTATCAATTGCAGGGATAATGGACCCTCAAACTAACTTAAAGCCTGAGCCCAACTTCATAGAGCTGCTTAAGAACAACTAAATTATGCTTCCTTGAATAAGGTTACCAGCCAAAATACAAAGTCACATGTACAATTTGGTATCCTGCTTTTGTTTTGCTCAGAATAAAATTGTTAAGCTGAATTGTCTGCTTAAGCAGCTGGGCCCTGGGCCCAATTTCATAGAACCTGCTTCAGCAAAAATTATTGCTAAGCCAATTCTTGTGTTGATCAGCATAATAACAAGGCACCATTCACAACAATGTGAATGCAGGCCTTTTTGGCTGGTGACCTGTTTCTGCTTAGCAATATTTTGCTTTGCTAAGCAATGTTTCTGTGCTTCCAAGCTTGATGAAATTGGGGTCTGGCCAGATGGAACAAATTGATGTCTGCAGCTACAGAATTCTTGGGGCTCGATCTGTAAAACCCAAGAATTTAGATTGTTTTTGTTATTGGTTTAAAGAAAGTTAAACTCTGTCTTTCATCATTCTGATCTTCACACAACATGTATAAAAAGAGAAAAGAACTTATTAGACTTTGTAAGTTAAAGGCACTGAGCACGTTTGGTAATTGTCAAAGACCAGTGTTCTCACTTGGTGTATCCCAACATATGCATAAAATAACAAGCCTTTTGGTCATCGAAGTTGCAAGAAAATGATGAAAGAAAAAACACCCTTGTTGTACAAATTTGTGTGCTTTCAGATAGGAATAAAAGGCTTCTTGCAAGAAGTCTTTTATTATTTTAGTGAGAAATTACCTCTTTCTCAAAAACTACGTTACTTCAGAGGGAGTCGTTTCTCACAATGTTTTATACTATCAACAGCTCTCTGTTGCTCATTACCAAGTAAATTTTTATGCTAATTATATTTTGAGTAATTACCAAACGTGTACAGTGCCTTTAAGGAACTGCATAGTCATCAACTAAAAATACCTGAAAAATGCTTACAAGGTGAAGTATTTGTGAAAATACAGGCTTTATTGTTTCAGCTGGCACATGAGCCAAAAGCTGCAAACCAAATCCCAACACCCAAAAGTCTCATCCGGGTTCAACGGTGTATAGTACATTAGTGCAAGGTAAAACACAAAAGGTTCATTGACTTCAACTGTAACTGGTACCTACCCTTGTGAACATTGGTGAACATCGTTTCCCTGAACATTCAGCATACGTGGAATGCTTGGTCCACACAGATCAATATCTAGAATTCCAACCTACGAACAAATATTGAGTGGCATGTAGACAATATCAATTACTTTATCAATAAAATGACATCTTCGTCAATTGTTCTGTTGGATCTCTATTCTGGGAAAGAATTATCCCCATTTGCCCTCATTAAATTTTTCAGGGACATTTTGTGACAATCAGTCATTAGAAGAAATAGTTGCTCTTGATGATTTGTCTGAGACTGTAGTGGGTGCAGGGTTGATGAGTATTTTGTATGCCATTGTTGAAGATCCTGCTGTGGGTGGAACCCCATGAGGTTCTTTGTTTGAAGATCCAGGGTTTTTTCTTCTAAATTCAAACCATCTAGCCTAGTAGCCTTGCATTTAGATCACTTCAAGTAGGATAACAATTTCCATAAGCATGGATCAGTGTTGTAGTGCCTTGATGCTCGAGACCAACTTATTTTACAGCCTTGGCCTTGTAGACAAAAAACCTTTGGCTTTTGGAGGTTCCTTGCTTAGATCTAACATTAATAATCTCACAATGGACAACATTAGACTTTCCAAACAGCAATGTTGTCTGTTTGCAAATTGCAAACTTATTGAGTAACAAATCTATATGTTTTTAAGCAATGTAATTGTAAGGTTAAAACAAGTTAAAAGTATTTCAAGAAATCAATAGTCATTATCTGAAGCAGAGAGTGAATATGATGATACGTACTTTAAACCCACGTTGTTTCAGGGTTAACGCTATCTGAGTTGCAACTGTACTCTTTCCAACGCCTCCTTTACCAGATAACACCAAGATGGTGTGCTTCACTGCCTCCAGATTGTGCTTCTCTAGATAGAATCAAACCAATAGTGCATAGACAAACTATCAAATCCTGTGACCAATGCTAATGTGTTTAATAGATGTTAAATTTACATCTGGAATAAAGAATAATATTTGTGTTTTACCCATTTGTTTAAATGTACACTCATATGTGTTAAGCCCTGTTGTAGGTCTTGAGACCAGTCTCGAGACCCAATTTGTTGAGATCTCGGCTGTTTCCAGGTCTCAACATTGAAGAAACAGTCTCGGTCTCAGTCTTAGGGGAAAATGTCTTAGAGTCTGGTGTTGAGACCTTTCAAGACCTTACATGTAATTTCATAATCCTCCAAAAACGTATAAAAATAGAAACAGGGCTGGATTTCACAAAGTACCAAGATTTATCTAAGATGAGTTGTCAGTATTACCATAGTAACTTCTATTGTGACATCAAACTTTGCTTAACAATTAAGATTGAATCACACTTGTTAAATCGAGCTCAGACACCAAAAAGAACAATTGAGTAATTTTCAAGCTCGCCCTGTGGTGTGTGTTTTTTGCTCGGAGCTCGGTGCAGCGCTGTCGCACTTATTCCCATACTCTAGGCCTACAGTGGCTAGTATTATGACAATCATAGTGAAGATTGAGCGAAGCCATCATACAGGGAAAAAGCAGTGGTTTTGTATTAACAATTAATTGAAAATAAAGATGAACCGAAAGTTGACAATCTGAACCGATGTCCAAATTGGATCGTGCGTCATTGCTGTTGTGAGTCGATGCTGGTGGAGCGCATTCTACATATTTGCACAATCTGCAGATTGTGCTCTACTGATTGGGCAGCTCAATCTGCAGATTCGTCAAATCGTGCACAATCTGCAGGTTGGCAAATCCATGGAATGCGCATCGACAATCGACCCAGCATTGACTCACAACAGAAATTACACTCGATCCAATTTGGACATCAGTTCAGTTTTTAGCCAAATATTTCTCTCTTTTTTGATAAATGTATCTGACACAATTAGACCACCATATTAAGCGGCAACATCTCCTCCGTACCTCAGGCGAGTTTAAAGTATATAATAGAGGTTTTTGATGGATTTTTGAGCAGTTATTTGTCACTTCCTGCCTGCTTGAGGATATTAAATCTTGTAGGGCGTACAGTGGTACCAACAAACACATGGACCCTACATACACTGGCAGATAATGTCCAAATGTAATAAAAGTGTAATGTCGGGTCTAGTCACTTTGACCATTTAATAACTACCGCACCGGTAGTACATGTACATGTAGCGATGGTGAACCCTTTGCAACACTGCCAGCCAATTGAATCGTGCAGCTTACATTGGTGCCGCATCCCCTACAACAGTACGGGTAAGGTGGCAGCTTAACAAACTATGTGTCCGCTTTTCATTTCAGTAAAACATTTAGTCTTACTCTTAGTTTTAGCTTCCTTCCAGTCAGTGTTTTAGCTGTTGAAATAGTATTAACTAACCTTTTAAAAAGTTATTGCAAATAATCCTTTTCAATTTGCTCAGAATTTACTTGCTTCCCTAATAGATCGCTGCCATTTTGAAATGGACATACAATTAACAACATTTCAACAGCCAAAAGCACTCGAGCCTCGAAGGAAGCAAAAAATAGAATAAGATTAGAAACATATTAATAAGATGGGGTACCGGTCAACTCGGTCCGAGGTCAACTCGGTCCGAGCCAACTCGGTCCAAAGTCAACTCGGTCCGAAGTCATCTCGGTCCGAAGTCAACTCGGTCCGAAGTCAACTCGGTCCGAAGTCATCTCCGAAGGGTTGACGGACGCTGTATCTCAGAAATTAGTAATGTTTCAGCGTTTAAAAAAGAAAACTTTTTAAAGCATAATTTAGGTACAACTAAAGTGAAACAAAATGTTAGAAAATGAACTTTCCTTTTCAGTTTGTGCAAGACATTTTTTTTCTTTTGTAGGCCCTATGGTTGAAAATTTCTACTATTTATTATTTAGGGGAATTTTAATTGTATCTTTTACATTATACCTTTTTTGAAATTATATCATAATGATAGGCTTAATTAAGTTCAGTTAAATTGGACAACCAAACATACTCGTTATGGTTCTACATTTTTATGAAATATTTCTCATTAGAATAGATTTTGTATTCTTTATTTTGTATTATTTATTATTACTGTAAGTTTACATGAAAGTTTTGTTTATCTTTCAATCAAACATTTTCCTTAATTGTCCTACATTATTTATTTTATGTGTTTTAATTTACTGGAGTAGAACATTTATCTCCTATTTTCTGAATAAAAAAAGTCATACACTAACTGCAAAAGATTTCTTTTTTAAACGCTGATTATTAGGCCCTTTTAATTTATGAGATTACATAGTAAGCACACAATCATGATAAACAATTTCGGACCGAGATGACATCGGACCGAGATGACTTTGGACCGAGTTAATTTCGGACCGAGTTGACTTGGACCGAGTTGACTACGGACCGAGTTGACCAATAACGTAGATGACTGAACAGGCGAGTTGACACATATGGGTACCGGTCAACTCGGTCCGAGGTCAACTCGGTCCGACCGTCCGAGTCAACTCGGTCCGAAGTCAACTCGGTCTGAAGTCATCTCGGTCCGAAGTCAACTCGGTCCGAAGTCAACTCGGTCCGAAGTCAACTCGGTCTGAAGTCAAGTCGGTCCGAAGTCAACTCGGTCCGAAAAATTAAATAAAGTGTGGTTGACGGGGAAGTGGCGGGACAAATTTGTCTCGACGCTGTAACTCAGAAATTAATAATAATCACCGTTTAAAAAAGACAACTTTCTGAAATGAAACAAAATGGTAGAAAATGAACTTTCCTTTGCAGTTTGTGGAAGACATTTTTTTTCTTTTGTATGGTTGAAAATATCTATTACTATTATGTAGGGGAATTTGACTTGTATTTTTTACATAATATACCTTTTATATTATATAATGATAGGCCTAATTAAGTTCAGTTAAATTGGAAAACCAAACATACTATTTGTGGTTCTAAATTTTTATGAAATATTTATCATTAGCATAGATTTGGTATTCTTTATTTTGTAGTATTTATTATTAGAAAGTTTTGTTTATATTACTTTCAATCAAACATTCTCCTTAATTGACTACATTATTTGTTTTATGTGTTTTAATTTACTGAAGTGGAACATTTATCTTCTTGTTTCAGATTAAAAAAAGTCATACACTAACTGCAAAATATTTATTTTTTAAATGCTGATTATTCGGCCCTTTCAATTTACGAGATTATTAGTAAGCCAGGCCTAGTGCTTATAAACAATTTCGGACCGAGTTGGCTTCGGACCGAGTTAGCATCGGACCGAGTTAACCTCGGACCGAGATGACTTCAGACCGAGTTGACTTCGGACCGAGTTGACTTCGGACCGAGTTGACTCGGACCGAGTTGACTACGGACCGAGTTGACCCATAACCACACATATTTACTATTCACTTCAGTAGGTTAGACTTAGAATGCGCCCGTAGTAGGCATGGTAGGGGATGTGCCCCGCCGATGTGAGCTGCAGCTGCACGATTGAGATGGCTAAGTATTACCATGGAGGGGATCATTCACGGTGTGGCTGGGTGGATCGTCGGACATCATGAGTACAGGACTAATGATGATGTTGGGCGCAAACAAGCCGCCCACGCAAGCTTGAAGCTTGCGCGGAAGCTTGCGCGGGCAATCTTCAAGATGGGCCGCGCAAACTTCAAGCTTGCGGGATTGAAATTTGCGTGCGGCAAATTTGCGTGTGCGGATGAAGTTTGCGCGCTTCGTTTGTTAAGCTCGACATGAACTGCACGGCATAAAATGACCTGATAGCGTCGCTGCGTGGTTGCATGCACGCTGCAGATTCAACGGCAACATGGCAGCTGTCAGTTCAGAAGAATTTGTCCATTGTATACTTTTATTTCTATTTAAAGGGACCATATACATTTGGTTTTGGGAATGCATTTATTTCAACCATCAAGTTTTCAAAATATACACCCTAAAATAATTTTTTTAAATACCACCAAAATCCGTCGTAATGTTTTTGAGAAATCAGTAAACAACAGTTCTTGTTAAGTCAAGTTTGTACACATTCTTATGGCTAAGAAACGTTACGGCATACAATTTTTAAGATTCAACTTTGGAGGGGTGAAAATGGCCTCATTCTTTGCAACCAAATGACTTCAAAGGGAATCATTTCTCAAAATGCTTTTATACTTGTCAACAGCTGCAGTGCATCTCAATTAATTTCTGAAGTAATTACTTTTTACTGAAATTTAAGAAACCAGCATAACTTTCATATCTTTTCTATGAACTACTTGCAAAAGCACCAAATTTGCGCAGGGCCTGAAATTTGCGTGGAATATCTGGTGCGCAGGCTTAAACCTGCGCGCGCAAAGTTAAATCGGGCCGTCAAGTTTGCGCGCTCAGCGGAGGCTGAAGTTTGCGCGAGGATTGAAGTTTGCGCCCAACAATGACATTCAATCATTCAGTCATTGTCAGATTCGGAATCGGATCCTCATCATCATCATCAACATAACACGGCATTTTTGCCGACTTTCCCTTTGAGTGTTTTCAATTTTATGGTTCTGTGCACTTGACTCTTTTCCACTACATTATTGTTACATGATCATAAAAAGTCAAATGACTTAAACTGTAAACATTATTGAGGTAATTACCACTTTTTGTATCTGTTTTTCCATTGCCATTTCCAACGTTGTTTATGGGGGCTGCCATCTTGAAATAGACTAGCATAAGTCCTTCTCGACTTACACCCAGAGGGCGGTATTTCAATTAAACTTTTGGGCCTCCAGAAGACACAAGTTTTACCCAAAAAGCAAAACAATGGATTTTTTGAAGCATAACAAAAAATCCTTTATAAATTATCAAGTAAAACGTCATTGGAGTTACAAATAATATAACCTAAGAAAATGAACTTTTTGATCCATATAAATGCCCAAACAAAATATGATTTATAAGACCACTATTGACAAAACCAACAGCGGACAAGCCGCTAATTACATATTATGTCAACAAAATAATTAAAAACACATTTTGGAAATTAATAAGAGGAAAAAAAACAAAATATTTAAAAACAAATGGAAAGGAAGATAATGGAAAATGCATTCAAATTATGACTTAATTATATAATTTGTAATTTTTTTATATTAAAGCAAACATTTAAAAATGTCTTGATTATAAAGACTAAACTTGGGCTACCGTTATTTCTAAAGACCTTTTGATTATTTTTTCAACTTCGCAAAATAAAATCCTTAAGACCAATAACAGTCAATTGATCAGCTTTTCATGCCCCCTTTTCAAAATCAGGTTTTCTATAAATTTTTCAGTCGCTCGTATGATTGATTATCGGATGGGTCGTATTGATTGATTGTTCACATTGCAAATTCTCAATGCATTTTCCTCAAAAACATCGATATTTCCCAAAATATAACATTATTATATATCCTGGGACAAGTTATACTAAAAATACATCGTGCTGCCTATTGCGTCATGACTGACCTATTGCGTTTTGGGAAATATTCAGGATTTGTCAGCAAAATTAATATCATATTTTTCTTTAAAACATCTATAGATATTTCCCAAGATATACTTTATATCCTAGGTCAAGTTAAATAAAAAGGTATCAGCGGTGCCTACTTCAACTTTTGGCCTAACTTTCAAGTTCTATGCAAGCATCCTCACCCAAACCATTTCGTACCACTTGACCCATCGCACAATTCATAGTTTGTGAAGATAATATTCAGGATTTTTCAGCCAAATTAATGTCGTGTTTTTTCCCAAAAAGTATAAATGTTTCGCAAAATTCGGGTGATTATAACCTCCTGCTCATTTTGGTGCTCAGCATTCTGATCCTCAGCTCATCACTAACCTGATGCATTATTCATTAAGCAATTACAGGCAAAGATCGTGATTGGTTAATTTATTTTAGGTCAAAGGTCACCTATTTGGCGCCACGGATGTCTTCATCAACATGATGATCGGGTTCGATCGCAACTCAGGACCATCGTATTTCGATTTTATAAGGTAATTTTATGTAATGAACGTTTTAAATTAGTTATGTCATCATGTGGCATTATTCACGTTTGTTTACAGGCCTTTATAACTGTGATTGTGAGCCTTTCAAAAGGGTCTTCGTAATCGTATACGATCATCTATGATCTATCAACGAACATAATCCAAACCATAACAACTTCCTATTCCTAAGCATTGCTAACTTCTTGACAGTAACACTAACAACAGAACATGATCAACTGACTGCACATTGCATTGATAAATCGTGTACAACAAGACGTCGGCTCAGTGCTATTCTAATGTCATTAATTGCGGTACCATTTTCGTAATGATCAAAGGTCATTAAATGAAAAATATATATAAATTGAAGAAAAAACCCCCATCAAAATCAACAAATAAATCGGGTTTTTTTTATACTTAGAATAGATAGTTTAGAAGATGAAAGTTTCTTTTTGCCAATCAAATATTTTGAAGATCACTTCGATCATTAAAAAACCCATTAACAGGAGCTCGAAAATATGCAAAAACAATTTTATGAAACCCATACAAATTCCACTAACGACCTTATTATATTAGTTCTGAGCAGACGATGGCTTATGGGGGTCATTTTACTCTGTAGCCTATATCTGTATTACTCAATCAAACCTGATTCAACATCACAACAAGACAGCTACATCGGTGATGTTAAAAAACAATAAAGTCAATATGAACGATTAATTAAACTATCATTACATACACGTAGTGCATGTTGTTACTAGTTGCGATAATCGTAACCCTCCATCCTCCCGACCGTTGGGAGGATGGAGGGTTACGATTATCACAACTATCATGTTACAAATTAAATTAAAATAACACAAACACAAAACAGGCAGTGATTTGAAATGTGGGGGTAAGTAAAGCCCAGTTCATACTTTATGTTTATGTTGCAAATGTGAAATTTCACGTCACAAACTGGCAATGAAAAATTTGCACAAGGCACACCTGTTCTACAACTGCAAGACATTTGTTGTGAATATAGAATTGTGACACAAAAATTTGCTTCACATTCACAAAAAATGGTCAAGTGACTAACAAAATGAAAGAAGTTACCAAATCCGATCGCCATGTATTCACTCTATTTATTTGTCACAATAATTTTTCGGAGAATTGCTTCAAATGCAGTATTAATTGATTTTTAATTTTTTTTAATGGAACACAAAATTTATTCATGTTTTATTAACACTTGTAATTTATTTTATTTTTGTAGTAAACATGAAGGGGTGTTGGCTTGAGACTTGTTGGATTTTTAAAACTTTTTTCTTCTTCTTTTGATTGGGTAGATGTTGATGGAGGTGGTTCAGCAGGGCCTATAATGAGCTACATCGCACAAAATCCTGAAGACACTTTTCACTTGGCCCAATGATTGGAATAATGAGCAGCCCGCCTCACAAGGCCAGTAATGGCCAGGTAAACATCATTTCATTGCAACCAATAGACAAACCCCACCACCATAGGTCCCACCCACCATTCGCCTCTTGCACGGTCAGCCATTTGTGTGTAGAGCCTTGAATCAGGAACAGCAGTGAATAGAACCATTATATAACTCTGTATTGTCACGTTATAATGACACTTTTATCCAAACAGATACATAAATATAATACAAATATAGCATAAAGTCATGGCAGATCCGTGCAAGTAGCGAATAGCAAGCATTGGTACTCAATAAGTTAGCCAGCACTCTGTACTGTTCGCGCAGAATAATTAATGAGTCAGTATTGTACATGAGTGTTTTGGGATGCAACTGTTCCAAGTTCAGTACTGTCCAGAATAGCGGGCGTTCCTCCCAACAGTCCTTTTCTATCGTTCTCGTCTCTGAGAACAATGGAAAGGGACCGGTGAGTGGCACGCCCACTATCGTCTCAAAAGTCTCCCATTGTATCCAGTTTCCCTTGTGGCTGTTGTTGACAGAGAATCAATTTTGTTAGTATTCAGTACTTCACTTTACAGTGTTCCCTCAACTGCTGGCCAAATGCTAGTGTAAAACTCCTTAGATCCAGTACGAAATCTTTCCAAGTGGACCAGATGGCTTCCCACACCCGTATGTAAACTTACTCATAAGGCTTCAACAGAAATCTAATAATGTGAACCATTGAAAAGCTGGCTGATTATTAAAACGACAAGCTGAAAAATTAGCAGCAAACCTACTTTCTAATAAGTTTGAACATATTCATTTTTTAACTAATTTTTGTTTTTTTATTAATTTGTTTTAGCCACATGCAGATGAGGAGAGCGATGAGGCAAACGTTAAATCACCACCTAGCGGGGCAGTTAAGAACTCAACAATAACTTCTTTCTTTAAGCCAAAGACGCCAAAGTTAAGTCCTGAAAACTGTATTCTTCATCAAGACAAATCAAGGACTGCCCAAGAATCTGTCAGGACAGGAGATGATGAGGGTCAAAGATTATTAAAGGTCAGTAGCGGAGGTCAAAAAGATATTGGTGAGGATCCAAGGAAGAATGATACTAAGAAGGCAAAGTCATCTGACACTTCCCAAAAAGGAGCCTCTGTCAAGTCTAATAAGCTTCATAGGTCAAAGGTCATAAAGAGAGAGGAAAATGATGGCATCAACCTGGCTGAGAGTGATGCCAAAGAAGCAAAAGGTGGGGTCCAAGCAGCAAGGCATGGAGGAAAAGGCAGCCAACTTTTAAGTTGCAATGAGAAGTCTTCAAAGAAACGGAAGAAGGAAGATGAGATGGACTCAAGTTTGGAGGACTTTGAGACTGATCAGAGGATGAAAATTCCTAAAAGTGACATCCTGGAAGATAGAAAAACTGAAGATGCTTACCAGTCATCAGCAGTATCTTCTGAAAAGGATATGATACTGCCGAAATCTGAAGAAGTTTTGGACAAGAAGGAAGATGGTGGAAGTTCAAAAATTATTTCATTCTTCGACTTTCTGAATGAATCCTTAGGGGAGGAGCAAACCTCAAGTGCCCCTGTTCCATCAGACTGTGGAGTGGACCCTTGCGACAGGGCTGATCTTGTTCAAGAATCAAACATCATTCAATCTGACAGTTGTTTTGGAAGTGAGCCACATGCTGGGAACGATGTCCAGGGTGCTTCTATAACAGACCCTAAAGCTACCAAAAAGATCTCATTGGGGAAAAGCAAAATGAAGAAGAATGCTGCAGGATCCAACAAGAACATACCACCTCAGAACAGTAGTTCAGGGAATACACTTCCTACAAAGAAATCAAATAAAACAAACACTCATAAGGAGTCAATAAGGAGCCAGAGAACTGAAGATAGTCCACACAGTAAACCCCTCAACGTGAAAGAAACAGTGGTAAAAGAAGACAAGCATTCAACAGACGTTTCCCCCACGGGTCTATGTAATGACGATAGTGTGTTGACAATTTCTTATTCTGAGTTTTTTGATGATGAATCAAGCTGTACGCCATCAAAGCAATCACAGCTTCCTTGTTTTTCCGCCAAGAAAAAAATTGTAAAAGTTGAGGCTGAAATCCACAACCAACCTCACCCGGATCGTTTGAGTGCTTCAGTGACAAACAATATTAGTACGATAGATTTGTGCCTTTCTCCAGAGGAACCGTTGGGCAAACAGTCCAATAGGAGAACTTCCAACGTGGTTGTGAGTGTTTCCGATTTGGATCTGAGAATTGTTAATACAGACGAGATATTGTCAGCACCTACAACCTCTAAATCAAAAACAGTCTACAGCATCTTCCAGAAAAAAGGACCCACAGAAAACCAAACAAAAGCTGACTTGAGCACAAAATCAAAAGAAGATGAACAGACAAAAGCCGAGCAAGAAACATCTACTGTCAAACGTAAACGCGGACGACCAAGGAAAAAACCTACAGATGTGGTTACAAGTGAAGTAGATGATACAAATGATGTGAACAACAAGAGCAAAGAGCCCCTGACAAAAGAATTACCCAAAAGACAAAATAAGAAATCATCTAAGAAAGCTCTGTTTAGTGATGAGACAGAGGAACAACTAACGGAAGAGGAATTTGAAGGTGAAGTGAGTTCAAAGAGAGGTGTTTCAAGGAGTAAAAGGCAACAAGTGACAAGAACAAAGAATATTGCTGCTGATGAGGCAAAGGAGGTTACTGGAAAAAGATCTCATAAAAAGTCTTCCAAGGTTCAAGAGTCAACTGTCATCACCTCTACACCAAAGTCAAAGAACATTAAGGTCAGGAAAGGTCATTTTATTTGTAATAGGTTTTACAGAAGATGCAGTCCATACTTTTTAAACCACAAATTTGTCCACAGTCATAAATTTACATTGAAACAACAAATATTTTGTATCTCTGCAAAAGTATCATAGAAGTAACCACAAATCTAAATGTTTTCACTGACGTTGCAATGTGATCACTAAAAACACAAAATCCCTTTTTAATTTTGCAGGAGACAAAAGCTCGGCAATTGTTGAGGAGAGCTAAGTCTCGACAGATTAACAAAGCCACTACGCCTGCAGGCTGTGAAGTGAAAGAAGTGAAAGAAACGGACCAGTCCGCCATTACTCATCCACAGAGTGACAAGCATCAGAAAGTTGCATCCCCAAGACAAACCCAAATGTTGCAGGTGACAAAGGCAGCGCAGTTATTACGGAGAGCTCATTCTCGGCAGATGAATAAAACCACTCCTCCCTGTAAAGTGAAAAAAGTGGACGGATCCTCCAAGACGATTTCACGGAATGACAATCAGAAGTTCTCTTCTTTGAGACAAACGCCAGTAAAGGAAAACAAGAAGAAGAAACCAAGAGATCTGTCTGAAGTGTTGGGGAAGAAAGCTGTCGCCAAGAAAGAGGTTGTAGAGGAAAATAAAAAGAAACAAACAACGAAGCGGGTATCGGTGAAGGAAAAAACTTTTCCAGTAGAAGTTGAAGAAAAAAGAAAACGTAAGTTCTTATTTGGACATGTATAGACCCATTGCACTGACGTCACACATGGCTTACAGGCAGCCGTTGGTCTGCCATTTTGAGAGGCAAATTGCATGTGAATAACTGGTTGGCATCTCACCACGCATGCAACACCTGAAATCTTGTATATTTGGCTTGCGGTAAAATCTTGCTACCAAAATGGCCCAACTAAGATTTATTGTGGGTGATTACATCAGGTGAATGGGTCAATACTTGATAATACACAGCCCTAAATAGACACTTGGAGTCATTGGAACTGAAGGTATGACTCGAAGTAGAATTCGGTGCATGTCCAAGGTCAAGATTTATTCACGTGTTTGACTAGTTTGCATGAAATGCATACTTGACTGTTCTGTCAACTGGTTGTACAAGTTGAAAGAAAGTTTCTTAAAAAATTGCCCCAAACAATACCGCTATAAATTTCGATATTGATCCTAATTTTCTTATCTTTGGTATCAACAGCAGTTGCCTTGGCGTCCATGTTCACTAAGGAAGGTCGACTTGCTCTCTCCAAAAAGCAGAAGTCCCAAGGGAGCTTGAACTTCGACCCCTGTGTGATATCCCTTGAGGATGAGACCAGCAGGGACAGCGTTAGGAGCGAGGGCAGCATGGATTGGGGAGACAGAGGGCTGAGCTCTGTGATCTTTCGAAGCAAGGAGAGCGCATGCGATCGTTACTATCCGCCATTTCCTACAATCAGCCATGTTCTTCAAATGGGTAAGGTTAAGGGTTTTCGTAGCCAGAACTTTGAAATAGGGCAGGCCTCGAATAAACTCACTGCACCCACAGCAATTGCCGTGGTGCCCTGCGTTTTTTGCCTGATGGGGTGTCCAGACTTTCATTAATAAAGAGCATTGTTTCATTCTGAAGGAACTGAAAATTGAGGCTGAGTCTTCAGAATGTAGGTTTGAGTCCAGATTATTTCACTTGTTTCATTGAGCCAGACACTTTGCAGCACCAAGATACTAGAAGCTGGTCTGGAATTTCATCTCTGAGACGGCAACATCATTATCATTTTGAAAAGGACACTTGCATTGGAAAATCTTAAAGTCTATGGGAAACTTTTGAAGGGGCACCAAGGCCAAGACCCGGGGCAATAGAGGCCGTGGCCTTTGCATAATTCCAGACCTCGTTGTTGAGACCGATTGGGAATAAATTGGCATTACCAGTTTGGCTCAGGTGCTGCATACTCCTTCAGGGTAGTCAAGGTGTACTGCAGGTTGATGACAAAATTAAAGATGGCATATCAATTATTATCGATAATCTAAGGAATTTTCTGCTTTACCGTGCAAGTATCTTCAGACTTAAAGGCTATACATAAAAAGTCAACAGGGAGTACCAATAATTTGAAGTGAAAATCAATGGAAAATGATTGTAAATTCTACTCCTTTAACATTGTCTTTCGTTTTGTTTCCCTAGATCAAGAAGTCACAACCGACTTGAACTGGTGGAAACTGCCTGCTCCGACGAATTTTGGAAAATTCTCAATCAAAGATGTCAACGTGCACTCTGGAGTCAGACAGCGCCCTCTGAGACTTGGGGAGTTTACCCTGTGCACGAGTACTGGAAATGGTGTAGACGTCTCAAAGGTTAAATAACTCTCGTAAAACTGTAAAAACACTCGTAGCCCTTTTCACATGAAAGCAAAAGCATCGTCGATTGCATTTACACATGCATGTCAAAAGTTGCAAAGTTGACTCTGTTGAAAAGGTCTCCAAGGTTGATCATATTCCTAAAATTACCTGCTGAATTGCGACCAATTTTGGTATTAAAAGGAATTCAAGGTTTTAGTCTACAACATCTTTATACGTTATACTTCACATTTGTGACCTGATGTGTGAAAAGTTGCACTGTTAAGTTGAACCATGCCTGCCTAGAATTTCCATATCACGCATGCTTGATCACCTTGCCAGGCAAACATTCTGCATAAAAATGGGTAATCCCTGGAGCAACACTTACGTGTATCTGTAGCAGTTGTACTGTGGTTTTACAAAAAGATAGTAACTGTTCCCCCAACTGATTTTATTACACTCTGCAGAGCTTTAGTGGTCACCCTGAGCTGGACTATGATCTCCAGAGGCTAACCCTGAGCCAGATTAAGGAGGATAATCCTCGGTTCCCGGTCAATAGGGTCTTCAAGCGTTACCTTGCTAAAAGGAAAGGAGAAGCAGCGTTGCCAAAAGTCACTCTAGGTAAGGATTAGAGTTCCTCTAAAACCTGTTTCTGTTGGTCTTGGTCTTAGTCTCGGCAGACAGTTCAGATCTTGGTATTTTGCCTACATATGAGACCACCAGGGGGCCAATATCATGGCGCTGCTTACCACAGAACTCTGCTAACGGCGCTCTTTTAAGGGTGTGTTTGTGTGGTCCATGAGGGTTCATAAGGGCAGATCTCGCTGGTAAGCTGTGCCATGAAGTTGGGCCCTGATAAACTTGATCGCTCATTGTATAATTTGTTTTAAATGTAACCATGCAATCATTTACAGTAATACACACTCGGTGTCTTTGTTTTAAATCGATACAATATCTTGAAACAAGATACAAAGTGTCCAGGTAATGTTAGCATACCTGATAGCTTTTGGTATAAAGGGAAACATCTTTGGCAATGTTAGTAAAGCTGATGCTACACAACAGTTGTTTTAGTACTCTTCAGGCTTCAGGCTATGCTGTAGGAAGTTGTCAAGATTTCCACAAATCTGCCTTGTCCAATACATTGCACATTCAAATGGAAGCAACTGAAGAACTATTTCTATCACCGACCTTGTGTGGATTTCCCGATGCATATTTTGGTCTCTTTTTCGTCTTGTAGGAGAAGCAGGTTCCAAAACAAAGAGTGGATCACAAGAAGACACACAGTTTACCAAGCTGAAGTCAGAAAAGCCATCCTCGGGCAAACGCAAGTCTGACGTCCCAGAGCAGCGAGAAAACTCCAAGAGGAGGAAAGTCTCACAGCAAGACTCGACAGAGAATTCTGACAAGGAAGTTGTCCAGAGGATACGTTTAAGGAGAAGAAGTAGTACATGGATCATTAAGGGTGAGGGAAAAAATCGGTGTTCTTGGTTTATTTTAGAAGCCGAAAAAAAGGGAACCGGGTTATGTCTGTGTTTATTAACAACTTTTACTTTGACTACCTTGCACAGCTAATCAACAAGGGGAAACTCAACTACTGTAAGGATTGTCGATATATCGATACCACTCAAATACTCAATACTATTTTGTTATCAATATCGCAGATTTGACTTTTTTAATCATATCGAAATATCAAAAATTTATTTGCTTGTCTATTTCTTGTAAAGAGGATATAAAATTGTCATGAGAGCAAGATTGAATGGTTGTGCTCATTTAAATCAAACTTCTGGTAAACACTGGAAATTGGTTTCTCTGGAAAACTGTTTTCCCCAAAATGTCCTAGTAATAGACCTGTAACTTCATCTATGACAGGCCAGACCAGTTTCATTTTGCAAAGAGCGATTCCATTAGAAAATCTTAATCCATTGGTTTGTTGTAAAGGCGCACCAAGAACAAGAACAGCTCTAAAAGGGAGGCTTTGGCCTCCGAGGCCCCCAGGAAAGCCTGTCTAATTTTCTTTTTCAACATCTTGTTTTTTGCATGTTAGATGATGATGAAGAAGAAGAGAAGAAAGAAGACGTCATCAAGAAATCAAAGCTCAGGAGAAGTTCCCGGGAGCCGAAGTCGGTAGCGAGTAGAAACGGAGATCACAATGAAGATGGAGTAAAGGATGGAAGGGCTTTGAGGACAAGAAAAGGGAAGAATACAGCCAAGGATGTGGCAGGGAAGGATGGGAAGAAGGAAGGAATCCCCAAAGTGGATGATGCAAAGATTCAGGAAAATCAAACTGGTAATAATCTTTGTTTTAAAGCAAAGTATACCTTTCGTTTTTGGAACTGTTCAATTGATTTAGTTCTAAGTAAATGTAGATATTAGGTAGGTATATACAATAAAACTAACCGGTGAAAATGTCATTTCAAAAGGTGGTAGTTTTTTTTTGAGATATCACCGAAAAATTGGGAGCAGTTATGTCCATGCAGGAAGAATAATTGGAATACACAATCTGAGAAATGTTTCTCAGATTTAAATTGTTCAAATCCCATTCTCTAAAACCACATTTCTTGGAAGGGAATCGTTTCTTAAAATGTTATATATTATCAACAGCTGCAGTGCTTCTTACCAAGAAAGTTTTTATGGTCATTATTTGTTGGAGTATACCTGCCCTATAAAAAATTGATACTCTAAAACATTTTGTTTCCTCAACAAGTTTTCCAGAGCATTAATATTCTCTAAGCACAAGACATTTTGCAGGCCATATCAACACATATTTTTGACTAGTTCATTCTAGTATATGAAGTTGATCATTTCTTTTCCAATTACCAGAGGAAGTCATATGCTACTTGTAAAAATAATCAAAACACTCTTACACTCTCTAATCACGATTGTTGTACATAAACCTACTCAGTTTAACCCTGAATACGAATTTATGTTTGCAATATTTTCATTCTAAGGACTACATCATATCTTGGTATCTTGGTTTTATACAGGTAGATTACTAACTTTTTTGACATGACTGAGTTTGACAAGCTCAAATTATCTTGACTACAAGTATAATATTTAGTTTTTATATGCTGGGAAGTTGACAAAATGAGCCCTATTGTGTAGCAAACGTAATAAAAACAAATGTTTCATCCCTGGTTCCCATCAAGACAAGCTGGCCAGCCTTGCATGGACTGAGAAGTACCAGCCAGCGTCCAGTGCTGAAATGATCGGCAACTCGGCAGCAATGAAACGTCTGTCTGGATGGATGACGGAATGGAAGAAGAGAACGGCGAGAATCAAGAAGAAGATGAAGAAACAGCAGGGCAGACAACGGAACAAGGCATTTCTTGGTGAGTACTGAGTTGAAACACAGTGATTGAAAATGTACATCATGCTTGAGTGGTCAAATAGTCTGGTCACCAGCAGTTCATGTCAACAATTTGGTACTGAGAGGGTTAAGAAACTTGCCTTCCTAAGTGATACATATAATGACAGCAGAGCTCTACTTCCAAGTACATTAAATCACTTTATATTTCATAGTTTTGCCCGCAGAGGATAGTGACAGTGATTTTGACATCGGGAGTGACAGTGACAATAGTGACAGTGATTATGATGATGATTCCCTTGGTAATTCCATGATGATTACCGGTCCTACTGGTTGCGGAAAGACGGCTGCTGTGTACGCATGCGCCAAGGAACTCGGCTTCAAGGTAAACAAAATGGTCGACCTTTAGTAAATACTTGCTAGAGTGTCATTTAAAACACCCTCACACTCCTGTTTAATATAAACACAAAAGGAAGTGACTTTAAAACATTCATTTGTTGAAATTTTTGGAAGTAAACCTCTTGGGTTTTGCAGGTATTTGAGGTGAACGCATCTTCCAAGCGCACTGGGAGGCATATACTGGCTGACCTGGGAGAAGCTACCCAATCGCATCACCTCTCAACAAATCACTATGGCAACAACAATAGCTCCCTCAAAGGTTTCTTCCCATCCAAGTCGCCGTCAAAGACTGGGGAAAAGAAGGAAGTGAAGAAGGCAACACCTATCCCAAAAGCCTTTGCAGCTTTTTACAAAGCCGGCGCCAAGGCTGCGACAGCCAATCAGAACACTAAAACAAGCAAAGGTGACAATAAACAAATCTGCGGTTACTGTAATGTTAAACTGCCTATATGTCAGTTTTAGGCATGTGATTTGACAAGAGTTTTTCAATTTTTTGTTCTCTCTTTTTTTTTAAAGACTTCCTTTGCCTTCAAACTTTCTTGGGGATTTGTACCTAATTTTGAGCCTCTGGTATTTCATTTGAATTGTTGTAGAGAGTGTAAGTCCATTACTGCAACACCCAAGAAGTTCAGACTAGATGAACGGTCGCTGCCCATTTTTCAGAATGTTTAACCCATATCCACCAGACTAGTCACAGTACATAAATTGCTGCCTGAGCCCATGTAGCACTCAATGCTGCATTACAATAAACGTTAATTAGTTACTGCCTTGAACATACACATATCCCAACAAACTGTATACTGTTGGAAAAAGAACCTCATTCTCCGTCTCATATCACAAGTAGTGAGAGTACAAAGACAGACACTATCATCTTGCTCATCTACAGGTTTTTACGTAGTTAGGGGCTAACAGCGTTGTGTGTTCTACGGGAAATCCCGTAGTTAGGCAGATATGGGTTAATAATTGTACAGTCACAACCCAGCAGAGCTACATAAAGGAAGGGGATAACAACTTCTGAAAGAGAACAATATGGTTGTTGGGATTGGCTTCACTCTTGCTGGTACTTGGCCCCTGGCTGGTTAACATTATGGGCAAAACTTCAGCTTTTAAAAAAAACTAAAAATAATTGCCCAGAAAATCTCCTTTGAATTGTTAAATAACAGAATGTCTTCAATTATTTGGCGGTGTTTCTTCTTTTTTCATTTTTCTTTTCTTTTAATGAGTTTCAATTTCTGTCCAAATTCAGCTGCGAACGAGACTGCCAAGAAATCGCAAAACAAACTGAAGCCTGGACCAAAAAGCAAGGCAGCTACAAACCAGAAGCAACCAGCGGCGGTCTCAA
Organism: Plazaster borealis; assembly: GCA_021014325.1. Classification (NCBI taxonomy): domain Eukaryota; kingdom Metazoa; phylum Echinodermata; class Asteroidea; order Forcipulatida; family Labidiasteridae; genus Plazaster; species Plazaster borealis. The sequence goes on from CM037475.1 coordinate 11,185,876, forward strand.
ACACTACAGAGAGTGTATCAGAACAACGATTAACCAGCACCTCCCTTATTCTGTTTGAAGATGTAAGTATTGCACATATGTGCTTGTCAGGCGTGGAATTCCATTCCATCAAGTTTACATGAAAGACCACTTATCGTCAGGAAAAATCTAACTTTATGGGGAAATTGTTTAAGAGGCACCAAGTTTGAGTTAACAGCAGTGCTGTCACAGCCTGTGACCCCAATAGTATGTGCACTACTGTATTTATACAGAGGATCACTAATTAAATTTTGGGTTGATCAAAGAAAAATTGACTAAAGCGGGACTTGAACCTGCGACCTAAGGATCAACGTGCCGACACTCTACCAGCTTAGCTATCCAGCCCTAATATTTGCGGTCTCCCTATTTTGTCAATATCTTTGTTCCGGGTGCCAGTCAGAAGCCATGCAACCGTTAGCTGTCGTGTAGCCAGGGATCACACCCAAGTTTACAATGCCTCCTTGGAAGCGGCAGCTAAGGGATCACCTTTCTTTGTTCAACCCCAAATTATGACAAGAAAGTTCCGCACATTTTTAATAAACCATATTTTTGACTACATTTACATTCATGGGTCAAATTCAGTATTTCTCACACCATGAAGTTTTCTTCAAGTTCATGATTTTTTCACTCCTAGGTGGATGTTGTATTTGATGAAGACAAAGGTTTCTTGTCTGCTATTAACACCTTCATGAAGACAACAAAGCGTCCTATCATACTGACGACATCAGGTAAGACATTTCCCTTTTTCTGTTTTCATTATTTTAATTCCAATTAAAGGTTGGTGAGGCATCAAAATCTTGATTACGTGGTAAAACCTATCCTTGGTGGCATTTCATAGTAGTTTAGTCTTAATACAGGAGCACCATGTAATATGTTTTTGAAAGAGGTTGCCAGGAAAGGAGTCAATTAGTTTATTCTAAACGACTGCACCAGTGTGCTCTAGTCATCAAGAGACTGAAGGGATGTAGTGTGGAGTAGCTGTTTATTTTTATAGTACTGTTGTCTACAATCTGTTCGATCTCATTACACTTTTTTACAGATTCACATTTCTCGGAGGCATTTGAGGAGTGCTGTGAAATGGTTACATTCCATAAACCACCTGCTGTAAGTCACTGATCTCTTTCTTTACCTCATCCCGTAATGGTGTCACAATGTTAATATAAAGAGTGGCCTGGCACAATACCAGGGGCCAATTCCAGAAAACATGTAAAGCAGAAAGTTTCTGCTGATGGAGCACCCCTTCCTTTAGATGAAGTACTACTTCATTAATACTGCGTATCATATGCAAAGCGAAAGTAAACTTTTCTTGCCAATGATTCTTGAAAGCAGATGAGTGATGCACACTTCATGAACACAGACTCAAGAAGTTAAATCTTATTGATTATTTATCAAATACATTTGTGCTTTACCACATTTTCCTGCTACGCAAAAACTTGCAAATTTGTTTGTGAAATTTTGTGGTGATGCACAGAGTCTTTAAACCTTGTAATATCTGAGAGGTTCTGGGTCTAGAATAAGGGGGAAACCAGGGGTGCAAGCCTTTTTCAGGAATGTTTACATTTGGCAAACTCCATCCATGAAGTGGGCAGGCCAGCCTCTATGTACTTACTATGTGAACTTTTTATGCTCTGCAGTTACATGTACATATCCAATATTTTACTTAAATTTTTCACTCGTCCCTTATCTCCTAACCTCGTGTCCTTCCCTCCCTTACACCCATTAGTCGCTACTAGCAACGCATCTTCAGCTACTCTGTCTCGCAGAGAACATCTACGCTTCTCATGCCAACCTTAAGCATGTGGTGTCCCTCCTTGACCGAGATGTCCGCCGGTGCTGGTTGACAGCGCAGTATTGGGCCCTCTCAGGGGGTGGACATATCACTCGCAATGTCCGGAGAGTGGATAGTCGCGGTCAAGATAAAACACTGGACAAAGATTCTGCGGTGCTCAGTCAGGAGACTAAAGAGGACAAGTCTGCAGAATTTACAGTACAGAGTGGCTGCTTCGAGAGTTTACTGGGATTGTGCAATCTGACGTCTGTGAGTGGTGAAATTATGGCCATGTTGAAGGTAAGATCTTGAAATTCTTCTTAAACGTTTCTGGTGTCTGCAGTAGTTGCTGTGGATGACGTATTCCTATTAAGTAGACACTCGGTTCATGAAATATGTAGATCATGTGATGAATCAAGAATCAGTCATGCTTCCCTGGTTTATTACTGACCCCTTTGCCCTTGCACCAAGGCACACATGGCAACTGTCTGCTCATGATTTTGGAAGTCAAATTGCACATACATGTACAAATATGGCAAGCCTGTACACTGTACAAAACACAGGAATATCAAATCCCAAAATGGCACAACCAAGATTATAGTGATGATGATATCGGGTGAATCGGGTCAATAGTATAATTTAATAAAACAATTGTTTGTTTAATTTTTCCTGCAACTTTTTTTTTTTGATTTCACACAGGAATTTGCTATAGGTGATTTAAAATTTGTGACATGACAGATTGTCGTAAACAACCTTGTTTTCTTGTAAAAAAGGTGATTTAATTAAAGACACTGTATGCCAGGGGAACAATGCACTGCTCAGACTATAATATTTACTGTTATTCAATGAAAACAAGGTTTCTTTTTTTTTACATACAGGCACATAATCTTTTGTCCGTCCATGTGAGAGCCAGTGCTGCCAAGATATTCCACAAAGAAGACGACACATGTCTGTTGTTCAACCATGTGTACTCTTTGCTGCCACAGGCAAACTTTAAACAATATTCAAATCAGGGAATTACATTTGACCAATCACAGACGGCCAACGAAGTACAGACAACCAATCAGAGAACTCCTCAGGTCCTAAACCACAAGCTCGTCACATCGCTGGCTGCATTTGCAGACGACATATCCTTCATGGATTCCCATTTTTACCCTCGGCATGATGGGAAGAGAGTTAATGACACGGGCTGGTGGCGCTCCAACACCAAACCAAGTATCACACTAGAATCTTCGGAAACGGACGTCTGCAACTCTGTGCCAGTGGAAACCACTGCCTCGCTGCGGGGATATCTGGAAGTTGCTAGCTTTGATCGTTGCTATAGGAACTGCAGAAAGGTCACTAAGAAGTTTGAATCCTTTGACGCGCCATCAAACGGTATCTCAAATATGCACGACATTCCAACGAATATAGACAGCCGTCTCAAATTCAAACAGGAGGACCTCACAAAATGGTAAATAATTTGATCTGCTTCTCTAGTGCCGAGGACACTGTTCCTAAAACCTCTGTAAAATCTGAGCCCCCAGGGGTTACCAAAGGGTGGAAATACCATCATTTCAACATATCTCCTAAAATTTGGATCCTAGTTGCAGACTTTTTTGTCAGCAATGACTCTCACCCTTGACAGATGTGATATGACTGGTCTCAACAAAAATACATGTAGATTCAACTGCCTCACTCAGAACAGGCTGACATAGCAGTCACAAGGTCTCAAACCAACACTGGGCATCAAACTCGTTATGAAAATGCTGTTTAATACCGGACTTCACGGCTCCAAGAAATTCCAACGTACGTGTACGGACAAATTCAAACCTTTAATAAGCAATACTGGGTATAGAGTTTATCTGGTTTTAAAAGGTGAAACCATAGGCCACATAGGCTTCCAGTTGGTAGGGAATTAAGCGGAGGCCACGAAAGCATTGGCCTCTGTTGCCCTGGTCTTGGCCTTGGTGCCCCTTCAAAATTTTCCCATAGACTTTAAGATAACCAATGGGAGTGCCCTTTTGCAAAATAAAAATGGCCTTGCCCCCTCAAAGATGAAAATTCCAGGCCTGGGAATTACAGGAAGGCCACAGAGGCCATGTCTTCTGTTGCCCTGGTCTTGGCCTTGGTTGGTGCCCCTTAAGATGTTTCCCCTTAAGATGTTTCCCATAGACTAAGATTTTCCAATGGGAGTGCCCTTTGCAAAATGAAAATGGCTTTGCCCCCTCAAAGATGAAATTCCAGGCCTGCTGTTATAATTTAGAATGCCTGGTGGTGCAAATAGCAGTTTTGACCGCATTTCAACTTCAGGACCAGATTTCATTCAATTTTGTTTTTCTCCATCTCACAGTCCAGATATGTACTCCACTATTGTGAATAGACTACCTTTGAATACCTACTGTAACCATCACGCTGTTGCATTGGATTATCTACCAACACTAAGATGTATATGCAGGTCAGAGAAGCTCAGGGAAGAATTAAAGATTAAAAGGAGGTAAATCGTCTTCAATATTTAAAAAAATCCTATTTTTTTCGCTTAGATGTTCTTTGAAATTGGCCGCAGGTCTTGGTCTTAATGCTTAAAACAATTTCTGACGGAAGCTCTCTTTTCACAGCCAAAACAGCCTCACCCATAAGGGCCCAATTTCATAGAGCTGCTTAAGCACAAAAAATAGCTAAGCACAGCAAAATTGTGCTTACCAGAATAAGGTTACCAGCCAAACTACCATGTCACATGTACAATTTGTGACAGGTGTCCAGCTCATTTCTGCTGAGCAGAAAATGTTTAAGCCATATTTTCTGCTTAAGCAGCTCTAAACCCAGGGTATAATTTCATAGGACTGCTCTAATTTCCTTAAATATGTTTACCGGTAAGCAGATTGTTGTGCTTACTACAGCAGAAAAACATTAAAACAAAAGTGTGTTTCTTATTTTCATTTGTTCAAACCCAAATCTTATTTTCATAAACGATCAAAAAGATTTGACAGTGCATGTGGGCATTCACATTGGATTTGCATTGTTGCATCACTCGCCTGCTTACAAGAACAGCCGGCAAGCTGACATGCTTTTTTCCTTTGCTTTATGGTTAGCAGTATTTATAAAAATAGAAACGGTGCTAAGAGTTTGCCCCGTAAGCATAAAATGTCAGCTTACAGGCTTGATGAAATTGGACGCAATTTGCCAAAGTTAATTTTGCATATTTTTCTTTTTCAGATTTTTGCATTATGTGGAGTCGATCTCGCTCAATATCAAGCATACAGACCGCATTGCTTTGTGTAGCATCATGGAAAAAACATCAAGAACACATCGCGAAGATGAACGGACAGTTTCACTTGAAATATGAATGCTGGAATTAAAGTGCACTACCGTCGGTCTCAGTAAAAAATACAATCCTTATTTGTTGCCCTTAAGACAAAAAACGTGTTTATATGTAAGATCTAAGACAAAGAACGTGTTTATATGTAAGATCTACTGAAGGTACAATAGCAGGCATGATATTCTTCCTACTTAAGTCTGTTTTTGGATTTTCTGGCCCTCAGAAATATCAGCAAAATTGTTCTTAAATAGCCTGGAAAGTCTATAAAAGCCCTAGCCCAGGTTGGACTCCTCCATTGCATACAACGCGTCCAGGGTATAAAGGTCCCGTACCATTGCGACAAAATTTACACTTCAATTTGTTCATATTTTTACCTTATTGAGGAAGCTGAACTTTTACTCACATGTTCCTTGTAGCCGGAACTCCATGGAGGCCTGATTGAAAATTGTTGAATTTTCTCCTTTGATGTTATTATTTGTGAAAACAAATTGACATTTACGGCTCCATCACCGCACGTCATAAACCAAGAGCTTGTAAAGGCCAACACGCATGTGCGAGTTTTGTATACGCATCGGGTTGCTATGCATTTCGCACATGCGCATATGATTTTACACGGTCGAGCGGTACACATGTACATGATGGTTAAAATTACAGTGCAGAACTCTGACATATTTTTGGAAATAATCTCACCCATGGATATATTTGTTAGTTGTGAACTCATCCAAAGTGTAGTAAATGTCACCAAGAATACGAGCGGAATTCCAGCTTCTCAAAAAAGGTAAAAATAGGAAAATATTGTGGTCAAATTTGTGTTCGCATTGAAAAGAAGCTTAATACCCAGGACGTCAGTGCAGTGGCACTGACTGACGACGTACCGGGGCTATACCATGTGTACTTGTAGGTCAGCCCTTGTACTCAAATGTTCCAACTTTTTTCCCAAGGGCCAAGTATCGTGTGAATAGGCTCTTAGTTTATTGCTCCATGGTTTAATCTACTTCAACTTTAATTTTGGTCAAGTTTTCTGAAGTAAATCAATGTTGTGTATACTGCACAGAATATTGTGTGAAATTTAATATAAAAGAAAATAATCTTTATGTACATGTATTTTAAATAAATGTCTTTGGTATAACGGTTTGATAGGAGTGAGTTAAATGATAAAATGGAATTGTGTTGTCTTTGGAAACTAAGGTAAAAATGCCTTGATGAAGATTTATTTCAATAAACAGGACATTAATAAAACTTGACACCAACATATTCATTGCAGAAAATGTTTCGTTACTTAAAATAAATAATCATTTTTATTCATATATTATTTATTGCAATGCAACAGCACATTATTGGTATCTACAAAATTCTAATTGGTCGAGTAAACTGGTTATTACTTGGGTGCATTTTGGTGACCCCCCACTAGAATCATAATTGAGCTTTGATCATTGGTCAAGTGTTTCTGCAAGTTTGGTTTTGCCTCAGTGACATAGCTGTAACCAAGTTGTTGACTTTGTAGGTCTTGGTTTCAATCTGGCGGCTTTTAAGGGCAGGGTATATTTTTGGTAATTGTCAAAGACCAGTATCCTCACCATATGCATAACAAAACAAACCTGTAAAATTTTTTGGCTCAATTGGTCATTGAAGTTGGAAGAAACTAATGAAAGAAAAAGCCACCCTTTTTACATAGAATTGTGTTCTTTCAGATGCATGAGAAAGGCTTAATACCTGAAGCCTTTCTTAGATTCAAGTTTGTTGGTGAAAATTACCTTTTTCTTTAAAATTACATTACTTCAAAGGGTGTCGTTTCTAGCAATGTTTTGTAAAATCATCAGCTCTCCAGTGCTCTTTACCAAGTAAGTTTTTATGGTCATTAATTTTTTGAGTAATTACCACTGGTATACCCTCCCTTTAAAAAACCAACGGAAAATTGTTGGCTAAATTAATTAGACATGACTACCGTAGAAGCCAAATAAAAAAATATATTTGGCCATATATTTTGAGAACAGAGATGTACCTATGTCACATACTGATTCCCATAGCTCTCTGAAAATTGTTTCAGTCGGTGAATTTCACATCAGGAACTTGTTTCTGGTCAGCCTCAAAAAACACATGGAGCACTGCAAAAACAGTAACCACATGCTTGCATTTGACATTAAACCCTAACGTCTGCTTCATACATTATGAAGTGAATACACAAATAGTTGTGGGATGCTGCTTTCTAAATCACGATGCAGTCAAATTTGCCTAAGTGCAGTACATGTATGAACCAAGGCCCAATTTCATAGAGCTGCTTAAGAACAAAAACTAGCTAAACACAACAAAATTATGCTTACCAGAAAAAGGTTACCAGCTAAAATACAATTTCACATGTAGCATTTGTGACTGGTATCCTGCTTATTGATGCTTAGCAGAAATATTTTAAGCAATATTTTCTGCTTAAGCAGCTCTATGAAATTGGGCCCAGGCTTTAGTGTACAACTAATCAATATAATTAATGTTGAATTTTACTCTCAACCCCCCCTTTTTTGGTACAACTAATATATTTAGAATATTTAACAAAAAATTGTTTGAATCCGGGTTATTTTAAATTGCAAAATCGGGAATAAATAAGTCCATTATAAAAAGAAAACTTGTGCATGTCAAGGTTTTTGTTATAGGTTTATACATGACACTCTTGAACTAGGATTTAAATCATACTCCTATCAAACTGTTCCTTTTCAATAGGTACAATTTTTTTAAAGAAGACTGTTGCAGATCGGCCTTTGTATTTTTCATTAGGCCACATAAAATTAAAAAATTGTTGATCGTCCTTTTTTGGTGGGAAGTTGGGGTGGGAGGGCAATTTATTTTTATTTATTATTTATTAGGACATGGCAAAATATGAAATGAAGAATAAAGAAATCATCACAATCACTATAAAACAGAGGGTTTGTGTGATTTTGATGTTTTTAATTGTTTTGTTAAACCCATTTAACTCCTAGATGACATTTTGTGTGAACATTTTCTTAAGTAAATATTTGAAGAATTGTTCTTGTTGTTGCCAACCCAATCTTTCTTCAAATATCTATTTCCAACCTATGGATTTTGAAAAAAAATATCAGCTGAAAAATCTGGGAGCCAAACTTGACTGAAAAGATCGTTGAAAAGACCGTTTTTTATGATTTAAAAAAAAAAAAAAAAAATTTTTAAAATGGGGTCGGGGGTTTCGTTGGGTCGGGCGGGGACGATCAACAATTTGTTTTTTTTATGTGGCCTTAAGTCAATTCCATGCAATCAAACCATGGCTGGACTTGGTAAATAGTCTGGGCTTTTGGTAATTGTCAAAGACAAGTATCCTCACTTGGTGTATATATCCCATTATATGCATTAAATAACAAACCTGTGAAATTTGGGCTCAATTGGCCATTGAGGTTGCAAAAAATAATGAAAGAAAAAACACCCTTGTTGCATAGAATTGTGTGTTTCAGATGCTTGAGACTAAAGCAGTTGATCTGCGACTGTTTGCGCTTTATAAATTTCTCTTTATTATTATTATTATTATTAAAGCCTTTCTCAGGTTAAAAATCTTTAGGTGAAAAATTGAGTAGTTAGCACAATATTTGAACTTCAGTTCACCCTACACTTTAATATTATTATTATTAAAGCCTTTCTCAGGTTAAAAATCTTTGGGTGAAAATTGAGTAGCACAATATTTGAACTTAATTTCATCCTACACTGATGTGTGATAAGCACTGTATACTCTGAGCTTTCCCAAGCAATGTGCGAAAAAAATCCACCGGCTACTTGGGTCGTATTGACACCTACCCCATCCCCCCCCCTCGCCCAACAGTATGGATCTGAGTCCAATTGCATAGCTGTGATTACCGTGAAATTCTGTACTTATGGTGCCCTGTAAAACATCGCGCCAGCGCACTAGCACTACTGATTGGCAAAATGAGGGAACATCTCACCCTTTTGTATGGGGCTGATTGATGGTGGCGTGACGCATACGCGCTTGTGTGTTTGCGTAGTTCACAATTCTATGGCGACTGCTCACTTAGTGCGCACACGGGGAGACCGCCTCCCAAAATGGCCGTTAAACCCTGAGGTACGTTGTCAGCACATGCTGACATATTTTAATATTTCCAATGTCTCAACCACATCGTACACACTGGTCAGCTCATATGACATGATATCCTTAGCTGGACCATGCCACACGTCATAGAAGCGGGTGTCAATCAACATGGGACAGTGATTTGTTTATAAGGGGCAGGACAAAACTCTGCCAGCATATTTTGTTTTCAAAATCGTTATTTCAATTGTCAATGGCAGATGAAACAAAATTTTAAAAATTAATTAATTAAGCAAACAAATGAGCTTAAATTATCCCAGGCACTACCTGGACATCATTGATAACAACAAAATTTAACCAATGGATAACAAATTGTCAGCATGTGCTGACATAGTAACACAGGGCCGTTGCAACCAAACAGATCTCTTGCTGCAAGGTTGAAACAAGTTTACTGTGATGATGTCAGGTTCCAATTTCATGGCTCTGCCGAATTCTGCGCTTGCCATCACCAAATTTTTCGCTTACTGTGTAAGCGCTGAATTTTTGCGCTAGCTGTGTAAGCGAATGCCTAGTAACCTGGAGTACGCACTCACACAAGCAAAATAAATTCCCTGCTAATCTGTGAAATATAACGGGATGAATAGGAAACGAGAAGAAATGCTCAGTTTTTAGATGTGGGAGGAAAACCCTTAACGGGGAAAACACATGCAATCAATTTCAGGGACTAAACACCCAATCCACATGCAAGCATGCAATCTAAGGTTGGATTTGAACTGGGGTCCACAGAGGTGAAAGGCAGGAGAAAAGAAACCACTGGGCCAACCTGATCCCCAATAGCAGAGCTACATACCTACCTATGACCATGGAGCCATAAAAGAACGACTTCAATACTTTATCCAGTAATGAAATAACAGAATGGATAATATTGTAATAACACCTAGGATTCCCCATACTAAATTATTCGGTGGTGGCTCGTTGTTTGCAGTTATGGCCTCATTTATTAAGGAGCTTAACTGACGTATCGTTGTGTTGAGGGCTTGGGTCAGCTCTTTGGCACTGAGGCTTGGCTGGATGGCTTTGTAGATGAGAGGCAACGCCTGTTCCGAGAGAAGGTCGTCTAAGGCCTCACCCAAGGAAATGAAGATCTGTACAATGTCAAAATGGATTTAGGATATTTGTTTAGTGGTTTATTATTGGTTTATTAAAAACATTTCAAAAGTCATGGCCAGAGGCCGATTTGAATTTGAATAACAATATTAACAAATAAAGGTAAAAATTTAAATTAAAGGCACAAAAGACAAGTAAAAAACCTACTCCAAACTCTAATACACTAATTGAAATCAATTTACAACAAAAATAAAAAAGAGAATACACAGAAATTTCTTGTAAGTATAAAGAGTAGGCACAACCTTTACTCTTGTAATAGGGGAAAACAATAATAATATTTCATGTTGTATAATAGTACATGTAAAACACAATTTCATAGTGCTTTCTCTACAGGCATCTCAAAGCAGTCATTATATTTTTACAATAAAATAACAATTATATAATCATTTATACTGCGCTTAATACTGTGTTTCTAAGCGCTATGGTGCTATTGTCCTTGCAGACTATTAAGTAAAACCAGGGCAACAGCACCAAAGAATACAAAGTAACAAACAAATAATACAAAAATAATACATTAACAGAAGCAGATATTATAATATGAAAATGTTGAACAAAATAGATAAAGAAACAAGCTGCAGATTGGGGTTATTACAATGATTTGAATAAGTGAGTTTTCAACATAGTTGTGAATGGATGGAGCATTTTTAATTTGAGGAGGGAGAGTGTTCCATAATTTGGTAGTGGCGACAGGGAGAGCTTTGTCACCGCAGCGTGTTTTCTCACAATAGGTATACAGTGCTAGTTGAATGATAAGACCCATTTATAAAGCACACTTTGTAAGGATTCGAGGTGCTGTGGTTCAACCCGCAGCCAACCACGCCAGAAACACCAGTCAAGACCCTTCTCTTAACGATAAGTGTACTGGTTTATTTAATGTGCATTACACAACACACTGGACCTTCTTTACTTGCTGTTTGTCCCATATCTAAAGAACAACGCAATTATGATGAGTCTTTTAAGCTGAAAAGTGGCGTATACAAAATAGACTTGAGAAGCCCTCAGGTGTGATAAAGTGTTATAAAAGCGCTGTGTATTATTATTATACAACAGGAACCCGAACCAAAACTCTGAAAACACCAGAGGTACATTTTACATACATGACATGTACCTTCTCTTTATTCAACAACATACATTTTTAACAGAAGCTGCAAAGATCATTGTCTTTGTTTTCCTGGTGTGCTACCCTCTCAGCCCAAAGTGACATGTACTTGCATACCCGTACAATAACCTAAAACCAATTGTTTTTTGAGGAATCCAAATTTTGGATACTTAACTTTTCAGAAAATTTGCATTTCTTACCTCTGATTTATTAAAGTGTGCCAGTATAAGGCCACTATCATCACAGGTTCTGTCAATAAACCATTGCTGCTTCAATGTGTCACTGAACTGCTCAAGATCCAGCGTCTTGGAATCTCTAGAACGGGGAGAGAGTGAAGGCATTAGTTTCATGTTATTTGTGGCACTCCATGCCAAAACCAGGCACTCCATGCCAAAACTCAAAACTGGGGTTATTTACTCATCAAACACATAATAAGAGCTTTCAAATAACACCTACATGTAATTAGATATTTCAAATAGGCCTATAAGCTAAGAATTTCTCAACATACATATAAAATGTTTAGTACTCATGCTATAGGGTGAAAAATGTATAATTTTGAGGCGGAACCGATCTGCAACTGTTTGCGCTTTATAAATCTCTCTTTATTATTATTATTATATAAATACTCCTCGTAAAAAAACATTTTATATAGTACTATCTCTACAGAATTCTCAAAATACTCCTATATATCTGTACGACAGGTATACAGTGTAATTTGAATGATGTGATCTATTTCTACATGGATAACATCTTGTAAGGTTTTCTACAAGGTGCTACTGCACAATCTGCAGCCAAACATGCCAACAACCTCAGTCACTTTAGGCCTGCATAAGCTACATGTATGGAGGTCAAACATGGGCAATAACTAAGAATATGCATAATAAAATGGCTACCACTCAGAGGGCAATGGAAAGAATAATGGTAGGGATTACACTAAGAGAAACAGTCAGAGATTAAAACAAAAGTGACAGACATCATAAACTATGTCTACACAATGAAATGGAAATGGGCAGGACATGTAGAAGGATGAGAGACAACATATTTGAACAATAAGAACCACAGAATGGCAACCCAGAGTAGGAAAAAAATCCAGAGGCAGCCCAAAAAAAAGATGAAGGGATGACATAGTGAAGATCGCAGGGAAGAACTGGATCAGACTGGCCAAGGAAAGGGCTACATGGAGGATCTGATAGAGGGCTACATACTGCAGTGGATGGAGGTTAGGTACAAGGTACAAGCTAAATGCAAGTATTTCATTATCACCACTTGCATGACCTTGCCGGTTTCAATTCATGTCAATTAATCTTTAATTATAATTACACCCTGAAGGGGGTAATTAAAATGTTCGCATACAATTGAAACTTTGAAACATTAACAACAGTTCTATACACATGAAAACCAATGAAAAGCGATAATAAGGATACTAAGGAGTATAATAAGGATACAATAGATTAACTGTTTGCATCATTGTACATGTACTTATGCAAATGAACGGCAAAATGTCAGACATAATTCAGCTGACGTGAAAGTTCTCACCCTCGCTCGTACTCGAGTATTCTTCACGTTTTGTTTTCATTTTTATTTGTACTCTCAAGAATGTACTCATACTGGTACTTATTGACCCCATTGCACCACCGTCACGTTTTAATGTCTGCCAAGGTCGACATTGTGGGAGTCAATGGTAAGCGTGTAAACGCCGCATCGCCTTAAATGCTCACTGCACTGTATAACACACGGGGACATTGACTCTCAAAATGGCACAACTAAGATTATTGTGACAATGACGTAGGGTGAATTGGGTCAATTACTCACACAAAATAAGTTGGCTTTTAATTGTACTCGTTCCCACACTAAACACAAAACTACTCATACTCAGTCATACTCATACTCATGGAAAAAGTAAAAGTCAAGTCTGTCCCGAGCCAATATGGCTCATCAGGCCGGTGTTTATATCCAGTTTTCTTGGCATTAAACAACTGAGAATATTTCTATTCCCCCTGGCGGGCTGCCAGTCCATCGCAGGTTATTCCCCAGCTCTCGCTGGTACCCATTTGTACTCCTGGGTGAAGAGAAGCAAAAGTGGTTAAGTGTCTTGCTTAAGGACACAAGTGTCTCGACCGGGACTCGAACCCACACTCTGCTGATCAGAAACACCAGAGACTGAGTCCAGTGCTTTTATCCGCTCGGCCACGACACGCCACGGAAAGTACTCAACTATAACTCTGAAATTAGGTACCGTGTTGAGAGCAGAATATTCCCTCATTCTTACTTTGAATTGTCAATCTCAAGAACCTTGACAACAGCCACTGCAAGGACGTATCCTGACTGCAGTGTTGCGTTCTTGCTGCAGTTACAAACACATAAGGCATTTGTGTTGACCATAGTCAACAGGTTGTTTATGTCATCAGCTGGATGGAGAAATAAGAAAGGGTTTCATGAGTTAAACAAAAAATAATTTACAAAAATCTACTGGACCACAAAAACATTTTAGCATTGGGATAATACATATGTATAGTGCGGCAGATAGGTGGAATTGTGAAACAATGGAAATGCACATTATGTACGAAAGTCACGGTGGGCCAATGAACGACCTTCTTTTGACCTCTATCCAAGGGCGGCCAACTCAAATGACGTCATGATGAGCAAGTTCAATCAAGGACCAATGGTTAACTAGTGGTTGGTTCGTAATGTACATTGTACATAGCGCATGCACACTGAAGTTGAAGTGCGAACGAATCTAGTCTTGTCACAGGGTCTATAGGCTTACCATCTTCTTTTGACAGCACACCATCCACATCACATATCCACGATTCCTCCCCGCTAGCACGCCTGCACTGTTCAGGATCCGTCCAGGGGCTTGGGTAGCTGTGTATTAACCCTTTCGTTGTGGGGCCCTCCGTACGGATTAGATGCGCTACTTCAGAGTAGACGCTGACAGGGAGTATTGTAAGGCACAGGATGACAGGCAGACACATTATAAATGGTAAAACGGAAGATGAGGATATTGAGATGGAAGACATTTTCACACTTTCACTGGATGCTTGAAAAACCTACATTGAATGATAGAGAGTTTCATTACCAATGATGTAACTCAATAATTAAAATGGTCGTGCAGTATGAGCACTAACACCTCTTGTTATTGTTTTGTTTTTAGTTCTTTTCCAACAACAACATACATGTGTATCATTTGTTACCCTTACACGATGTGTATTAAGCACTGTATACTCAGTACTTTCACGGCTGCACTTCTGGTAGACTTGATTTCAAGTCTGAGCTTGCGGTTATTTCTCTGCATCAGCCACGCAGAATTCCCCCGCAGATTTGCTATCACGCGCTCTAACTCGCAATCTCAGACTTGACCCTCTTGTGTATACGGGATATTCATTTATTCACTACTGACATTTACATAACAACACTATGCCAGAGAGATGACCAATCAGGAGACCACAAAACTCCCGTTGGCTGCGTCCATTCCAAATAGGATGAAATCGCTTCAGCATTTTCTGTAAAATCGAGCCATTGCTTTTATTTTATAGTGCTTTGTACGTACAGTACGCTATATCTTTTATACATAAAAATAACACAAGATTTAATCTCAAAATGTTGAAAAATAAACTTGACAAACAACCTGATCCTTACTAGACGAAAAATTATGATACCTTTGATTTGAATGGTATCGTCCAAAGATTTTCCCAAGCTTTTTTAACGTATTTTGAATAAAATAACTAGAATCACTTTGTTTTTTTGTGTTTCCAAACTGTAAGTTGAATCACCGAGCAGAGACAGATTAGTTACACGTGCATCAATGTTGTATTTCCTACTATTATCCCGTGGTATAAACGGTTAAGTTTGAATGTGCATTTTATTAAGGGCCTCGGAGATTCTGACCAATCAGAGTGTTCCGTCCACTTTAGGACTAATTTGCCATAGGGTGTGTACAAACCGACGAACAATGTTCCCAAGTCTGTGATCGTAGGTTCAAAACGAAGGTTTATCCACAAGAGGGCGCTGTTTCAGCCAATAATGTATCGGCTATCCATGCTATCAGGACGACTAAAAACCACGATCACAGACTTGGAACCAAGTCTACACGTCTGGCTGCCCAAAAGCTTGTATATCCATGCATGTCATTGTCAGCATGACATTTTAAAACTAAAACAGGTCCAACAACAAAAAGGGATGTTGATGTACATAACTTAACGAAATTTGTACAGCTATCAAATAATAAACCACAACAGAAACTGCCTGGAAGACTTTGACAAAAAATTCCACATCCGGCCACCATTTTATCTCCCTTAATTTAGGTCAAATTATATCCTTACCTGTCCAGAAAGGGTTGACAGAATGACAGAATGTATACAGAGAGCACAAGTACTTTGAACTACAAAATCATGAAAACAAAAACATTTTCAGGTCTGAGGTGGCGGTCTTGACAACGCTGCTCACAACACTCCATTTTAGTTTCTTTGTGCATAAGTGCGCGAGAGTTCCGTCCGCGCGATGAAATGTGCGCTTGAATTTGGGGCTGAATTTTGGAACAAAGACAAATTGACAGTTCAGACTGAGTTAAGTTTGACTTTGAGTTTGAATATATGTATTTATTACTTGTGTTGTGACTTAGATATTATTATTTAGTGTGTCAGGAACAGTACATTTCATTTTATTTCATTTATTAATTCTGGTTGTGAAGCCTTGGACTCTCACAGTCTCAGATCAGAGTCTCAGAAAAGCGAACTTAATCACTGTACTGTACTATCTACTACTACCAAGAACCCCATTTGACTTGAGAGAAGACAAAGACCTGAAGGAAAATTCAGTTTTAGATGTGGGAGGAAAACCCCAGAGAAATACTCCAGGGAAAACCCACGCAGTCAGGTAAGGACTGAAAACCCAATCCACAAAGTGCCCCCGGTGGGCCTCAAACCAGGTTCCATCTCCTAGATTATTCATTTTTCATAAACATGATAGAGCTAGGTGGAAGGCGAGGAAAGATACCACTGTTGTTTGACCAGTTCCGGATCACTTTTTGAATCCACGTTGTTTTTGTTGCAATCTCTTTGACATCTTAAACAAAAAAGAGTCAAACAGTTTACCTAAACATGTCATGAAACTCACCAAGTATCCATTGGCAAAAAATATTAGTACTCTTGGAGAGGCTTCGAGAAAAGTAACGTTGTTCCGCCCCAACTTGCAAACGCACCAATAGTTGCGAACGACCGGAGGGTTACGAGTTGGATTATGGCAAAAGGGTGCGAAATGTGAAATGTGAATTTTTTTTCGAGACTTGTGACCAGATTTGCCCAATTTTTACCACTTTCAAAAATCATGACCCACATTCCAAGAACACGGATTTGATCTTGAATGTGTAATGAATCCATTCATAACACTCAAAACATCATTGAAAAAATATTTAGAAGAAAAAAAAGACAAAAACTTACCAGAGACCGAGTGAAATGCCAAGCGTAGACCAGACGAACCAGACTACTCTGGATGATGATTCGGCTACAGCCGAAGGCTCCACCCCGCTGATTGGTCGAAAAGTGCATGGTTTAAATCATCATCCAGAGTGGTCTGGTATTCGTCTCGTCTACGCTTGGCACTTCACCATGTTCACTCAGTCTCTGGTAAGTTTTTGTCTTTTTTTTCTTCTAAATATTTTTTCAATGATGTTTTGAGTGTTATGAATGGATTCATTACACATTCAAGATCACATCCGTGTTCTTGGAATGTGGGTCATGATTTTTGAAAGTGGTAAAAATTGGGCAAATCTGGTCACAAGTCTCGAAAAAAAATTCACATTTCACATTTCGCACCCTTTTGCCATAATCCAACTCGTAACCCTCCGGTTGTTCTGACCGTCGGGAGGAGGGTTACGATTATCGCAACTAACGCACCAACTATAGTTGGGACTGGTCCCATTCAAGTTGGGGCGTCCCAACTGTAGTTGGGACAGTAGTAATTGTACAGGGTACTAGGACCTTTCTCTATGCTAGGACTAAGACTAGAGCAAGCAGGGGAGAAATCTCATCTGCATTGCAGGTTGGTTGTTTGTGATAGCAAAATCCCAGAAAACAAAGTAAGGATAAGGTGGAATATGTCATAAAAATTCGCCAGATGTAAGGAACAAAGTGAGGTGGGTTGGAGTAGTATGATTGTGATGTTTATAAGTGGGAGAAATTTGCGATCAAAGAGGTACGACTTGCTCGTACTTTTTAAACTACGCGTTTTAGACATGTATGGATGGTGGGCTGTAATGGTGAGTGTATGACTAATGAGACCGATGTTAAAAAGAGAGCCATACAGCTCAACAAGGTTGGCTAAGACAAAGGTAGGAAGAGCCCAATTAACCCAGCCGTCCCGTACAGTATTAGTAATCCTATTACAAAACTCACCAAATCATCACATTCTATCACGAACATTCACTTCTATTAGTGCCGGCAACGACACCTTGCGTCTGCATGCTTTATCAAACACAGAAATTTCGAAAAATAGTCGAACTTATCAGACACAATATTTTGGAATTTCTCAGGCAGGCAAATCGTTCAATCCTGCACCAGCGTCTGGAATCCTGCCTTAGCCAGTGACAAAAACAAGTATGTTGAAAGCAAAGTCATAGTGTGGTGTACTGTCTAAGGAAGAAGATTGGCACAAGAGGGCGCTATTATTGATTGGCTTTACGGCGAGTTCGCTCGGCCCCGGCCGGCCAGGGTCTTTCCTGGGGACGAGCGAATACGGCGAGCAGACGACAACCAGAACTTCCTTCGCCAGACTGAGTAGTAAAATTGAAATAATTGTATTCCTTCTTCGTTAATTTTGTAGGCGTCTTCCACTTCAAACCAACTCACTTTTTGTTTTTAAAGGTACAATTAAATAAAAACAAATGTTTGCGGGTGTCAACAGCGGTGGCGCACGGGAGGGGGGGGGGGCAGCGGGTGCCCAAGTTCCTTTGTTCGGCCCCCTCCCCAGTTTGTGTCCCCATCTTCTAACCTCAATTTCCCCCCGGTGGCCGCAATTGAAGTTAATCTAACTATTGCACCCACATTAGCAAAATGTTCGCGTTACCAAGGCTCAAGCGGGATTGTCACAGGCCCGAGGGTCTCACACGCACGAGGGTTTTGCTCACACGCACGAGGGTTTTGCTCACACGCACGAGGATTTTGCTCACACGCACGAGGGTTTTGCTCACACGCACGAGGGTTTTGCTCACACGCACGAGGGTTTTGCTCACACGCACGAGGATTTTGCTCACACGCACGAGGGTTTTGCTCACACGCACGAGGGTTTTGCTCACACGCACGAGGGTTTGCTCGCAGGCACGAGAGTTTTACTCACGGGAATGTAAACTTCTTCTTTTACTTTATAAAAAACCCCATGTTTTAAACATTTTTTTGACAATTTCTAACCTCCCTTGTAGTCAGATTCAAATTGTAATAGTTTGAAAACCTGATATTGTTAAAGTTTAACTTGTGGAAAGTAGATAAACCAAGGTAAATAATTGTTTTCTAAAATATCGTTATTTTGTGTCAAACAGATGTACCCAAAAATGTAGGAACTTTTTTGTGCTCATAACATGAGGAAAAATACTTAAGAATTTTTCCAAAGAGAAATATTTTCAAAAAATGTTCGTGGGGGTCTTATCTTTCAAGAAAACATTGTTTAAAGCTGAACGGTCACATACCCGAATCACTATTTTGGCGCACTTTGATCTCATTCTGGCCCACAGTGCGCCGCTGGATGAGAAAAATTAATCTTAGGTTACAAGCATAATACTGTTATAAAGTTATACTTTAACAATAGCGATGTCTCTATTGAGAACAAATTCGCTAACACACAGCCCAATATAGCAAAAATCATTTTAATGCAGTTGTATCAAACACGTTAGTTTGTCAATCGCTTGTACTGTTCAGAGATTTTGAGTCGGAAATTTAAAGAAAAGCCTTTCTGCTAACTTTAAACTTCACCTTAAAATCACTTACAATTTTGTGTGCAGACGCCCTCAACGGGCTTCGACTATGTCCGTTTCCTCCTTTTCTGCGGCCCTGGGAGAGTCAAAAGGTTGTTGGCCTTGTGTTAATGCTTTATTTTATGGATTCGTTTTCTCCCCCAGTTTTTTTCTGCCTTGTTTCGTATGGCCTTGCACGTTCATCTTGTTTAAGTACGTTTTATTGTAGAATAAATCGAGGCTAGAAGGTTAATTAGCTGGGCTGCTTCGTGACACCCTTTCCGTAATTGAATCTAGGATTCTGCAATCACTGATGTTGGAAGCAGGAAATATGAGGAAGACCGATAGATAATGCATGACAAAGGTCGAGAGCTCCCCCATCCCTGCAATAATGAAAGCAACTGATGGTTACAATAAGACCCGAATGCAGTCCATTTGTATTAAGTTGAAAATGTTTGTAGAAAATGCAAAACAACAATGAATTTATAAAGCAAACATGTCTTCTTTTATATTAGGCCTAGAATGCGTGGCATTTTGAGAAGCAGGCCCCTTTGTTTCTTATGTACGTGTATTGTTAGTGTGCTTTCAAAAAAATAAGCAGATGCCGCTCACATTCGCCTGTTTTGGAAGTGAGTCAAATTATTATAAACAAACTTGATGAACAAAAAAAAATCGAAATAAAGAGTTATTAGGCCTAATATAATTTTCGGGTTTGTACGTTCATTACTTTATTAAAAAATAGTATTATTAATTAGTAATATTTTGAATGGGTTGCTGAATGTGAACATTTGTCGTGTTCCCTGACTACTGTTAACAGTTGTATTATACGAAATGGACCACACTATTTTGACCTTCCTACCTCGCTTGTTTTATTGCTGCACCAGTTTGATAATATTGGTTCAATTGTCTTGTAAAATTACCCAAAATGTGAAGCTAAGCCAAAATTTTATTTGTCTGTTTGTTTTCTAAAAACATAGGCAAACTTTAGTATATATAACATGCTTCTTGAAAACAAAGTGTTATGGCTACGGAAGGGTAATTAACTATATTATTATTTTAAAAAACACACAAATGGAGAGGGGGTGGAGGGGGGGGGGAGAAAAATGTTTGTTCCAGCATAAAATTATTAGTGAAGCTGTCGCTAATTTGTAGAGAACAACTTGCAATAACCTTTTGAGATTCATGCTAATTAGAACTGCTGCCTCACTGCTGTATGCCTTGCTTGTGCTTAAAGGCACTGGACACGTTTGGTAATTTTCAAAGACCAGTATTCTCACTTGGTGTATCCCAACATGCATAAAATAACAAACCTGTGAAAATTTGGGCTCAATCATTGGTCATCGAAGTTGCAAGAAAATGATGAACGAAAAAACACCCTTTTTGTACAAATGTGTGTGCTTTCAGATGCCTGAAAAAGGCTTCAGGCCTGAACTCTTTTATTATTTTAGTGAGAAATTACCTCTTTCTCAAAAACTACGTTACTTCAGAGAGAGTCGTTTCTCACAATGTTTTATACTATCAACAGCTCTCCGTTGCTCGTTACCAAGTAAGTTTTTATGCTAATATATATATTTTTGAGTAATTACCAAACGTGTCCAGTGCCTTTAACTTGTCCACCAATATTCAGAGATAATTGCCCCACTGTAAACAATGCCAATGTTTTTTGTGGGTTCTTCATCCATGGTAATAAAGGGTGTTGTCATTTGCTCAGCTGTGACGGCGACGGCAGCTGAGACCACGGTTCGCTCGGCCCCAACTCTCATTCGGTGTGTCTTTCTTTTTTTTTACGAAGAGCGCTTCGTACGCACACACGTACGGACTTTAATCGTCAACCTTTCAGTCGAGTGACTATAGGTATCATAGTTTATTTATTTTTCTCCATTTCATATCAGTCAATGATACATATACATATAGCTGTTAATAATTTATGCTGGTATATGCGTTTGACCATGTGATAAGTTCATAAAATAATTATCCCATAAAAACATTGATGTTTTGTTTGGAAGTCTCCACAGAAATACAACTGCATCAGTTTGTTAAGCGTATATTAGGCCCTATTAATTCGTTTATTTTGTTGTATTTTTTTCCCCCTCGAATCCTCTTGTTTTGGTGGGGGAACTCTTATTTGTTCAGTTCATTTTACTAAAAAATTATTAAAAACCCTCACATTGGACAGTCGGATATTAATACCGTACCTTTCCCTAATATAAAAAACCTTCTGAACAAATAATGAAATAAAACACATTTTATACCTCTTTATTCATATAATTTTATTAAAATTCCCTTCCATTAACCTCGTAATAATATGCAATTAACGCAAAGTGAAGTTTCAATACAAAATGTATAACCGATTGAAGATACCTGCCATTATGTACTAATAATTGATAATGTATAAAATGAATTTCATGATACTGCGCAGTCCCATCAAAACATCGGACCTAGAACGTAGTGAACCGAACACAATAAATTTTGCATTATAAAATAAGTGATAAACTATCATTAATTAATTACACTTTTCAAACTAAATTGTCAACACGAACAAGGGCGAAGATCATTGTTGATTACATTACACTGAAACAAGTAAATAATGCGTCAGGACTTCAGAACTCATTTTCAGAGATTCAGAGTTTAAGAATTCTCCTCATGGGTGCTAGCCAACATCACTCTTGTGAACGATTGTACAAGATACACATGCTGCCAAAGAAACATTCACTCAAAATGATTGTTCCATTGTGGTTGGGCTCGATGGATTTTGTCCTCATCACATTCATTTCGATAATTGCTCTTATTTGGCAGACACCATCCTGAGCCTGTAGAGAAGCCTCAAAATAAATAATTCATACCATTATAGGTGCAACCGTGTTATACGCGGCACCGTCATGCCTAATAATTTGATACCATTATTGCAGTCCATCTGACTTGGTAATTACTCTCATTTTTCGAACACGCCGCTATACGGAAAAACATACGGTGCAAATTAAGGTTTATAATAATTCTGATGACTTGCTATACTATAATAGGTAACGACCCACACAACTAGCATTATCTGACGGATGGCCATGTTTCTGTTGCCATGGTTATGGTTGCTGTGGCGACCCGTGACGTAATTCACTCAAAAAATTATGCCCGAAAGGAGCAGTTTGTCTTTAAGCTGTGGAAAGCTTTACCACGAGTAGTTGTTTAACTCTCTCTCTCTTTATTGATTCAAACTGAATCTTGAATGTCAAGACAGCCAATGAGTTGGCAAATCCACAACCACTTGATACTGGAGTCTAATCTTTAAAAATGTACATATAAAAAGATACAGGTTTTTCATCATAATTAATTGCAATTGATTAGGCATGAGGTTAAGGAGATGGGTTTGTTTTCAAGGCCCATGTCAAAGTAGCATTCATGTGCAGAAATGACCTATATATCTGTTCCTTTATAACATATCGGGTACATAAACCATATGTGCACCAGAAAGACAACTTACCAAGATTAAACTAAAACTGCTTTCATACATAATACCGTACATTACGCATGTATAGACCTCGTTACCAAACACAATAAACTGAAATAAAAAGCTCTTTTATCAAAATGTAAACATCGCAATTAATAATTTAATTTTAAAGCGCTGTTGGTGTAACATTGAAGACATACCACTATGCATTCCATCACAGCGTATAGTAATTACATGAAATAGCCAGACGCTGATGTCAGTAATACAACAACAAACAAAGTCAGTTGTATAGACTTTTGTCACACAGTCGCCATCTTTGTTTGCTCATCTCCGTCTAAGCAATGGGAACTGTTTTTTTCTTCTCATCACAGAGGTATCATTTCTTTTTCCACACTTCAAAACTCAAATCAAATAAGATTTCGAGCCGCGTGGGGAAATGTTTTTGTTGTTGCTGTCGTTTTGTGTTTGTTAAAGTATAGACTCTAATGGGCCTGTCACACCATGGCGTATCGCCTGAACGTATGCCAACGTATGCGAAATATCGAAAATACGTTGGTGTACGCTGATATAAGTTTGGGGTAAGTTGGGGATACGTCGTTTACGTAAAGAGCACGCTGTGATACGCTGTTAACATTTTGAACACGTCGAGCCCGCGAAAAATTATTGAGCATGTTCAAAATTTCTCGGCGTACTGAACGTGTGCTTCATACGTTCTGCATAAGTTCACCGTAAGTTCGTGGTACGATAGACATACGTTGACATACGTTGACATACGCTGACATACGTTAGAGGAACGTTACTCGTAGGTTGGTATACGTTGATGTACGTCGGCTGACGGGGAAACGTACTTGAGATCGGAGCGGTATTTATACGTTCTACAGCGGCATAGGTCACGTGTTCGTTGTACGCCGAGGATACGCTGAGGATACGTTGACTCGGCAGACAAATGCTACGAATGCGTTAATCAAACGTTACTCATACGCTCGCATACGCTGTGATACGCTGTCATAACTTTGTTATAAGTTAGTGATACGCTATCAATACATTAGTCATACGCTATGTATACGTTCAATACGCTATGGATACGCTATGGATACGTCCTGTCCAACACCGATGTCGACTTTTCCGATGCAATTCGTTGGGAAGTTGGACGTTCTTGGACTTTGACAATTTTCGAACTATTTTGTGTATAAATACGTTGGCATACGTTCAGGCGATACGCCATGGTGTGACAGGGCCTTAAAATAAGTATACCTCCAACATACAACGTATCAAAGCAAAGTTTGGAACGGTGAGAGTGACGAGTTGTCTACGTCCCTCACCAGAACCACCCCTCCCACACGCCGCCGGTCACAGCGGAAAAGAAACAAAACAAATAGGCTGCTCAGTGATCAAAGGTCAATACTATATTACTATGTTCGTTAACTTCCTACGATACAAAATAACGTACAAAAATAGCCCATATATAAACATTCTTGTTCCATTTGCATATATACAAGTAACACTTTGGAATAAATTTAAATACCAAGAGTATCGGCCAGTTATAATTGAGACGATGGGCGTCAAAAAAAGTTGACTATAGACGCCATTTTTTCTGAAACTTCCACAAAGTCCTTATTTCAGATAATAAGGGTTTACATTACAAGCAAAACTTATGCACTTGTTAATTATGTTTATATACTGTAACGCTTTGAAATGTCTCGAAGAAGCCACAATCTGCATGAAATGCGATGTGGTAATCCTTCTAAATACTGTACAAGTAATAATACAAGTTATTGACGAGCAAAGTTCCACTGGATGTGACTATTGAGGGCGGGGTCGTTGGAATGAGGTGAAACAGAAAGCCGGAGTCGTCAAAGTTCGTCCTGGGAAATATCCCTATATAGGTGAAAGTTATTTCGTTGAGCTTGCATTAAATAGTGCAACCATCCTAGATAAAAAGACTCATTTTGAAGGTTTAGTTTCAGATTATAAATTGTAAGAAGAAGAAGAACACGGAGATGAAAAGCAGTTGAATTTTATTTGGTTGACCATGACTTTTTCGAAACCAAAGGTCTGAGACTAGAGACAAGTTTTTACATGGCCCAAAACACAAAGCTTTTTTTAAGAAGCTGTCCTGATTTCCCAAAGGCATATGGACAACAGACTCTTGTTCTTCTCCCTTTTATTGAAGTAGCCAAACTGAGTTTGTATTCAGAAACAGTCTGAGCCCTGACACAACGAACTAGTATCAGCAATCGTTCCACGCCGGGAAATACATCAATGATGATGATGACGCCATGACCATAAAGTCTGCGCGTGATATTGCTTTACGTACATTATTTCCAACACTATACCGACACCGCTTTCCGTTTTTATATACATCCGGATAGCTTGAATTTCCACACGTAGTGTGGCGCACATCTTTCAAATAGGCAATTACAATATGATTGCTGACAATGCTGGGGGGCTAGGTGTATAAACTACCACGGTATATGACATTCGTAAAATGTGTTGATTTCTTTCGATAGGAGATTAAATAGCAGACGTATGCGATTAAAGGCACTTGCTCATTATGTCTACATTTCCGGAAATGACCCTCCTCTTTCCTAATGAACTAAGGACACATTTAAGTGTGCAACAGCTGGTGGCAGTACAATATCATGATATTTTGACCTCTTTTACTGTGTAGAAAGACATTTGATACCATGACAAAATAACTACAGGCCACGAATTACAGTGTCCAGGTGATGCAACTCGCCTTAGTTACCACAACAAAAAATTCCATTGACAATTCTTTACAGTTTGGAGCAGTAATAAAACCTCGGTCACACGATACGAATACAATAGACCTTTCCATGACAAAAAAAGAAAGTAAATTACACACCGCGCGTGCGCACTATTTAAACTACGGGTTG
This sequence comes from Plazaster borealis, assembly GCA_021014325.1. Taxonomy (NCBI): domain Eukaryota; kingdom Metazoa; phylum Echinodermata; class Asteroidea; order Forcipulatida; family Labidiasteridae; genus Plazaster; species Plazaster borealis. The sequence continues at coordinate 11,211,546 of CM037475.1, forward strand.
GCAAAATGAAGGAACATCGCGCCTTTTTGTATGGGGCTGAAGGTGGTGTGACGCATATACGCGTTTGCGCGTTTGTCCACCAATAGTGTCTGTGCGCATGCGTGAATGTAATTAGCATATTTCACGGAAAAGGCTAATATTGCAATAACCGTGCTTTTTTCCACAACAACATCCAGGTAAAAGTTAAAGTGTAATACCTTTTTTGTACCAAATTCTTAATTAACGAGGATGCTAAATATTTCCTTCGAAATAATAACATTCCTTTGTGTTCACGTGCGCACGTGCGTTGTTATCTCAAAGACTCAAAGAGGGGCTCCAAGGTCAAATTGAGTTTTGTGATGCACTCATTTTCCAATAGATAGTCCTAGGCCCCCTATTATGATTCCTTATGAAAATGGGGGAAAATTACAAGTCTCTAAACTCAATTTAAAATCGTGTAAAATGCCACTGTGTTTGATACCCTTCAAGCGCTATTTTTGTCAACATCCAAAAATGATCGATGCCATGGCGTCACATTTTCAAGGTTAGGCTTATGGTCTGTACATTTTCGTACAGACAAATTTCAGTTCATTCCTGAATTTTGAAAATATCCAAAGAAAACGACAATGAATTTGACCTATTGACTTGCGCAAAAATTCCTCTTTGGATTGTACAGACCCATTTGTTTTTGATGTCCGATGACGTCACGTTTCAAATTTCGTTTTGGAAAAGTATTAAATGATATTTTACACCATATTAATGTGAGGTTAGAGACTTGCAATTTCTTTCGAACTTTCATAAGGACTCTATTAGAAAAAGAGTGCACCACATAACTCAATTTCGTAAACAGTGATGGCAGTACATCGAAGACGGATTAAAATTGCATCTTGCTGATAGAAATCCCTGCTGAACTGTCCTGCAATCTTACGTTTTGCGTCATACAAAAACTTATAAATTATTAATTTATTTTACCACCGTCTCATGACGGTGAAAAAGCCAGAAAGATCAAACTGTGTCTATAGCATTTGTGTATGCAAAAGGTTTATGATAGAAAACGTGCAGAGTTTTAATGTAGATGGCATTCTAGCATGTTTATAATTGTTCGTGTCATGTTGAGACTTGTAGATTATAATGTGTAAACAATATTGTGGACTAATTATGCACAAACCGAAGCTTGACGTCTTGAAACTGCTCTAAAATGAGCAAGGTTGATCACTCTCATCCCCAGAGCATGAAGCTCACCAATCCAGCACAAGTTAAGGTCTGTGCCTTTTTACATTTTCTCATTAGTTTTTAGTAATTTTTCACAATTTATGCAATACCAATGAACACACTGTGAATTAATTTAATAAGGAAAGCGAGTAGACACGAGTGTATTTAGGTCAGAAACGTTTTGACCAGATATTTGTTTCTATAAAATCACACTGTTCGAATAAGCAGGCTGTCAAGACATTGAGGATGCTATCGTGTTTTAAATATTGAACTCCATTACTATTATAACGGAGATCAATGGTATTGACCTCTTGCCCGCCGTTGAGGACGCTATCACCTACTGACCCCCAGCCTGTCGTTGTGACGCTGTCATCCACTGACCCCTCACTGTCGTTAGGGATGATATCACATTTTACCTACTGACCCCGTATTGATCTGAGGGTGACCCGATTGCCGGGAATTTGGCACGCTGTCACCAATTGCATCGGCCTGCCGATGGGGACGCTTGTGCCCTTGGCCTCGGCCTGCCGGTGAGGACGCTATCACCTACTGGACATTCTGCTGTGCCGGGTCGGTTCAATGGACATGTCCTGGGAACAACATATATTAGAAATCAGGCACATAACGGTGAGCACGACTAGCAAGAGTAAAGGAATGGTGAAGGCGAATACGACGTCAGAGGAGATGCTGGGCCCGTTGTCTATGGCCTCGTGCAGTTGGCGCAAGATGGCGTCTAGGCCCAAATACACAGAGGTGCTGGTGATGGTCCCTGCGCCCTCGGAGGTGGCACTGGTCGAGGAAATTTCAAAGTAGTAGTTCTCCAAGTCGTACAGGCTGGCTAACTCGAGGTCTGATACGACCTCCTCCATCTTCTTCCCGAGGGAAATATACATCTGTGTGTGGCAAGAAAACAGAAATTAAATTTAACTATAATGAAACTGTGCCTTCGTTCCATGCCAATTGTCTTTATACCCTGTCTTTGCTGTGAGAGAATGCTATTTTCGTGGTTCCGAGAGCATTGGCTTGTCTTGTCTCATGACCGGATCGAAGGAGACGGTCAGTTCATTTGTATAAAAGAGGCATTGCGACAGAAGCCTTGCCGAAAATAAAGGGACACAGTAATGTACGTAAGTGTATAACAAGATTGAAACCTCTATAAAAATGTTTAAGACGAGCAGAGTATACTGTTCGAAACGTCGAAACCACAACGGCTCTTTTCAGAGCCAACACTCCTCCCAAAAGAGATTTACACAATGGTTGTAACAGCAAATTTACTAGTTATAGTTATTTCTTGCTTTTAAAAACATTTCTTGAGTTCACTCCCCATCTCCCCTTTCCATCTCAGATCGTCGGTTAAAACATGATTTTAATGTTTTTACCAACGAAAAGATCGCCGACGATAATGTTGTTTAATTGATGAACCTTTTTTCATGCTGCCAACATTTTAATCTGGTTTCCCATCTTGTGTAGTGGATAACGATTCTTTCCCTAAAGGGACCAGCCTTCTGTTTCCTCCTTAGTCCGATTTGGTTACATTGAAATCTTATCCTGATTTTTGTTTTCTCGAAAATAACATATTATTCATGAGCTCTGTACCTTTCCTTGATGCATTTTAGGTTTATATCAAAGTATATCATCTCCTGACATTAATTGCATAAAATTATGAAGAATGTACCGGTAGCACACACACTTGAAGCAGATGTCATTTTACTTATGATAACTTATATCTCATGAATTGATGATGATTGGCCTTGACTCCTTTGCCTATAAGGCAATTTCCAGCATGCACACATCCATGCATCCCAGACAATTAAAAAAGAACTTAGGTTGCATAGTACACAGTAGGCTACTGATGGGTGCGGTGCGTGGCCCATTCCTCAACCCGGCGTCACAATGAGCCATGGATTCAAGACACCGCGCAGTTGTTCCGGATGTTTAAAGGCACTGTACACGTTTGGTAATTACTCAAAATATATATCGGCATAAAAACTGACTTGGTAACGAGCAACAGAGAGCTGTTGATAGTATAAAACATTGTGACAAACGACTCCCTCTGAAGTAACGTAGTTTTTGAGAAAGAGGTAATTTCTCACTAAAATAATAAAAGACTTCTTGCAAGAAGCCTTTTATTCCTATCTGAAAGCACACAAATTCGTACAACGAGGGTGTTTTTTCTTTCATCATTTTCTTGCAACTTCGATGACCAATTGAGCCCAACTTTTTACAGGCTTGTTATTTTATGCATATGTTGGGATACACCAAGTGAGAATACTGGTCTTTCGCGTTCAGTGCCTTTAAATTAGACGAGACGACGCGGGAGTTGAATATTTGTAAATAGGCCCTTTGATGAGGGAGAGGGCACGATGGCCGCTGTTGATTGACTATCAGGGATTGCAGACATATCAATTTATTCCAGTCAGACTTGCAATTGGCTGTATCTTGTTGCACAACAAGTCCCTCATTGATGAACGTCTTCAGTCAGTCTGTCTCAAAAACGAAAACAACACCACATGAAGGGCCTTCCTTTGGTATGTAAATTAACAATGAACCTTCGGTAAACCCCATTCGAAGACGTACACGTATTGACGAACAAAATGAAAATACATAAACTGTTTCATATAGACTATAATATATTGATTAAAGGAACGTTACAGAACTGGTAATTAAAACTTTCTTTACGATCACAGATTTACATAAAACTTACACGGTCTAATGATGATGATAGTAGAAAACATCCCTAGAAATATTTCTGTCTGAAATGCCATATTTGATGAGAAATAAATAACACTAATTTCCGATTGGAGTGTATCGCTCATGAGCGTTTTATTCATGCATTGTATAACACATGCAAAAGTGTAATCGGTTTTTCACTATTTTCTCGTGACCCAGATGGCCGATCAATCTCAAACTTCTACAGGTTTGTCAGTTTATGTATATGGTGGATTATATAAAGTGCTTACACTACCAGCAACTGTTTTGTTAGCAAAAACCAATTCTGTAATGTTCCTTTTAGTTTGACACATGTTTTTACAACCAAAACTACATTTTTGTTTGAATAAATTCGTCGAATTAGACTGTGGTCTCGAGTCGTCAAATTACAAGTAGGGCCTAATACATTTAAAATGGGACGTGCTGGAGTTGTAATTGAACCCGACCCTAAACCCATCAGCCACCCTTCAAAATCAAACTACACGTTTTGTTTGATTCTGTTGGACGGAGGCCTGCACTAGTAAAGTGATTATGACTTACCAACCAGAGTCCAACATTGGCGTTTTGCGAGGACGACCTTAGTAAATTACTCAAATTCCAAAATGTGATAGGTTTACCATAGCCAATATAACCAGAATTGATAAGCCGGCCCATAGTGTGACCCAAACATTTTGAAATGACACACGACGCGCAGCGAACCTATTACATAGCCTACACGCCTATCCTGTCCGCAATTTTGGGAGTCAAAATGTAGGGCGCCTTTGGCTAGAGGTCAAAAGAAGGTTGCTCATTTGCTCATCATGTGCGCCGCACGTACATGTGCATTTTCCATTGTTGCATCATCGTTTTATATCCAAGATGGCGGCGCGATGACGTCAATGCATGAGGTCTACAACACCAAGGCAACACCAAAGGTTTGCCCGGAAGATATCATTTTGACGAAGACAGTGTTTGGAATTAATTCGCACTTATAAAAGCATTTCGAAACCTCTCAGTGTCAAATAATATCATCATTACCCACTCGATAGAAGACACCTCCAATTCAACCTCGTCCCCAAGGTGTGTCGAGCAGTACGAGGTTGACCGCTCTCTCACCCTAGTATTGGATCATTTGCATATCCACATTTTTTGGATACGTATATGCAAATTAGAATAGTCTGGTTGTGAACATGGTGAATACTGAATAAGTACAACTTAACATGTTTACGTTAGACTTTGTACACCAGTCGTCGTCCAATCAGGGTCCAAGTAAGGAGTTTCCCTCCCAGGGTTTACTATTGTAAACATGGTTGGAAATAAAGTAAACCATGAGGACGAGGTTGCCTCCAGCTAGGTTAGCCTACCTTGATTTTCTAAAGGTATAATATCCAATTATTGCAACCATCCACAATTTATAAACAGGGAAAACCTCCATTAAAGCGATGGGTGAACCGTGCAAGGGTGGTTGAGCTATCCAATACGTAAAACGTACATTGAAGCATGAGAAAATTCACCATGAACAAAATATATATCTATAAATGCGAACATTGCATCCGTTTGTGGGCGTGTCAATAAATTGGTTTAGTGTTTTCATGTCTGGGGCAATCTAGACGATCTTCCGTAGTAAATGTCAGATCTTCTAATTATTGACAGACCCTTTCTCAAGGGCACCTATCGGATTAGGAAGGTCACGTGTACCTCCTTCGGAATGCTGGAAATATGAAAGATAACTTCAAATTCTTTCTCAAGTCGATATCCTGATCGCTGCTTAGATAAAGCCGTTACCAATTACCGATTGTACGGTTCAAAATGGATAAGGTTTCATGGAAGCATAATGCGAAGCTCTGCTGACGTGGTTAAAGGCATCATTGCAGAAAAAAGTTACCGGATGTTCTCGTCAATTTTTATCTCAAAGGCAGTTTCCCTTATCACGTCACAAACACTTCATCTGCTGTGACTTCATCCCGCGTAAATGAGAGCATTTCTACATTCTCATTTGTCAACTCCACGGATACTTATGAATTATGTATATGAGCTTTTCTCCGTGACCAAATTATCAGTACAGTCTGGGAGGACACATCGCTTTGATGACAGTTTTTAGAAACTTTTGCCTTACCCTGGACGGCCCCTGCCAAAAAAGAATTATGTCCGAAGATTTAAAATAAATAAAATAAATAAAATAACAGAAAAACATAACATTGCTCCAACGAGTTGGTGAAAGCTCTCAATTTGCTTTGCCACTTCGCGTTTTTCTCCCTTTTTTTCTTGATGGATGTTTGGGGTGCCAGGCTCACCTTGGTTAAAGGCTAATTTTGCTCTCGCTCGATATCTTTAACCAAAACATACAGGCCTAAATACAAATGTAATAATATAACTGTGATTTCAAGATTCTTTGTTTGAAAGTAATTATACAGAGGAAGGGGTTACTTATCAAAATTTCAAAGCTGGACTTTCTCTGTGGATGGGACACGGCCGTATTTCCACACCGCTCTGCAATTACGCAAGGTACTCTTGCTTTGTTGTTAAAGTCGATATCCTGGTCGCTGCTTAGATAAAGCCGTTACCAATTACCGATTGTACGGTTCAAAATGGATAAGGTTTCATGGAAGCATAATGCGAAGCTCTGCTGACGAGGTTAAAGGCATCATTGCACAACAAGTTACCGGATGTTCTCGTCAATTTTGTATCTCAAAAGCAGTTTCCCTTACACGTCACAAACACTTCATCTGCTGTGACTTCATCCCGCGTACATGAGAGCATTTCTACATTCTCATTTGTCGACTCCACGGATATTTATGAATTATGTATATGAGCTTTTCTCCGTGACCAAATTATCAGTACAGTCTGGGAGGACACATCGATTTGAAGACAGTTTTTAGAAACTTTTGCCTTACCCTGGACGGCCCCTGCCAAAAAAGAATTATGTCCGAAGATTTAAAATAAATAAAATAAATAAAATAACAGAAAAACATAACATTGCTCCAACGAGTTGGTGAAAGCTCTCAATTTGCTTTGCCACTTCGCGTTTTTCTCCCTTTTTTTCTTGATGGATGTTTGGGGTGCCAGGCTCACCTTGGTTAAAGGCTAATTTTGCTCTCGCTCGATATCTTTAACCAAAACATACAGGCCTAAATACAAATGTAATAATATAACGGTGATTTCAAGATTTTTTTGTTTGAAAGTAATTATACAGAGGACGGGGTTACTTATCAAAATTTCAAAGCTGAACTTTCTCTGTGGATGGGACACGGCCTTATTTCCACACCACTCTGCAATTACGCAAGGTACTCTTGCTTTGTTGTTAAAGTCGATATCCTGATCGCTGATTAGATAAAGCCGTTACCAATTACCGATTGTACGGTTCAAAATGGATAAGGTTTCATGGAAGCATTATGCGAAACTCTGCTGACGTGGTTAAAGGCATCATTGCAGAAAAAGTTAACGGATGTTCTCGTCAATTTTTATCTCAAAGGCAGTTTCCCTTACACGTCACAAACACTTCATCTGCTGTGACTTCATCGCGCGTAAATGAGAGCATTTCTACATTCTCATTTGTCAACTCCACGGATACTTATGAATTATGTATATGAGCTTTTCTCCGTGACCAAATTATCAGTACAGAATGTAAAAGAAAAACATAAGATTGCTCCAACGAGTTGGCGAAAGCTCTCAATTTGGCTTCGCCACTTCGCGGTAGGCTCACCTTGATTAAAGGCTAATTTTTCTCTCACTCGATACCTTTAACCAAAACATACAGGCCTAAATACAAATGTAATAATATAACTGGGATTTCAAAATTCTTTGTTTACAAGTATTATACAGAGGACGGGGTTACTTATCAAAATTTCAAAGCTGAACTTTCTCTGTGGGTGGGACACGGCCTTATTTCCACACCACTCTGCAATACGCAATGTAGGGGCCTACTCTTGCCTTGTTGATAAATCCCACCATTAAAAACAACATCTAATCGCCAGTCGGACTCAGCAACTCCTCCACATGGGAGTCTGGACAATGTTTCTTCAATGTCAACCCACGAAAGCTAACCCTCTGGTGGATCAGTAGAAATGATGGCAATAATCCTCCAGGGCCCACAGGCTTGATTATAATTTGCCCCGGTAGACATGGAGCTGAACCTTCCAAGAGTAATGACTGCAATGCTATCTATCGCGCAGATTGGGAGGACTTTTTCTCCTTCCATCGACACTAGAGCCTATTTTAGTCTAAATGTTGAGAATAAATCAAACGGCCCTTCCACAGCCAGAGCTACTATCATCTTCAATATGAGGTTTCCTTTTAAGAGTAAACCAATATCTATCTCCACCGTGCAAAGCCCCAATGCCTCAAGTTTGTTCTTCAATCTAAAACCGTTGAAATGATATTGTGTACTTTCCAGTTCATGTCCCATCAGGGAACTCTGGGAAGTTTCACTACTATTTCTAACTCTCTTGGCTTAATAGAAAACGATCCACATACTTTATTATGTGAAGCACATCGCAAAACGAATATAAACCAGAGTTCTCTCCACAGGTTGATGGCCCCCTCCCTCCCATTCAACCCCCTCCCGGCCGCGCCTCCCAGCCTTCGGCTTTAGGTGAGCTAGTCCCTAAGTAACACAATACAGTTGAAATTGTCAACACTGTGAGCATAATAAGTGAACGTAGATCCTACACAAAAAGTATCATTAAAAAAAAACCTCCACCTCGAAAAATTAAATGTATAGCGTCTTTTCACAGGTTGGTTGATATGATACTTTGAAAACCAACGAGTAGGATTGAATGAACTGTTCCGTAAACATCATTGATTTATACAAGTTTCAAAACAATTTGAGGCCTATTTGAGGTGAAGTTTTATGATCTCCTTTTACAGTGCCCTTTAAACCCAGTCCTCCGCACAGATAACTGCATTTTGATGAGATAAATTATTCAGATTCAGTGCGATCGAACGTGGGAACGCGCCTGATCATTCCGAATCTAACAGTAACATTATCGCCAAAGTCGCCAACGTGAAACGGATTTGGAAACCAAATGCGGGCAGCGAGGACGCACCGTACAACGGCAGCTGGGGGAAAAAACAATTCAAATATTCATGTCTATGTTTTGTCGATATTGATCTGTGGACTCGGCTCCTCTGCGTGCATGGAATGTGGTGGAGAATTCGGACCTGTGCAGGATCCACACTCTAAAAACTCCTAGGTCAGGGTCACATGGGGACCTGACCCAAGCGTAACTGCTCAAACAGTGGAGTTTGACCCGGGTTTTGCGTCAATTTGACGAATTTCTTGGTCCTTTTGACACAGATTCCGGGTCATAGGTCATACTGACACAGAAATTCGACCCGAATCCGGGTCAATTCTGACCCAGATATTTTTAGTGTGTAATAATGGGTTTTTTTTCACGTGTCCGCGGTTTCCTCCTGGTTCCAAAGTTCTCAATATCATTTTAAATAAGCCTAATATATTGAGAGAAAAAAACTTAGAAAAAGCAAATTTTGTTTCGAGTTTTAAAAGAAGGGACGGCCTTTTAATGGCTGTCACATAGATCATTGTAACTTCAGGCATCCGTCAACAATTGTACAAATTACACCCTCTCAGTCCAACTAGCCCCTTCAAAATTAATATAAAATGTTCGGCGTCACAAAACAAATTTAAGTGCATCTGATTTATAATTAGGACCCTATAAAAAGCTTCACGTGTAACAAGGTGTAATTCCGATCAAGGTCTTAATAATTCACGCAAAAGTGTCATATTGAGTGAAAATCAAATATTGTAAGGGCATAATGAATATGATCGGGGACCCCGCATAATGTATTAATGACATGCTGATGCGTTCAGGTCTCGTTGTTGCATTCGATTTTCGCTATTCACACCAATATTATGAAGATGCTATGGCCTCGTGCTGATACCAGAATATGAACAATCGGGAAATGTTCAGTTTTTAAGTTTTTAAATATTAATTTATTGTGCAATAGGGTCGCAATTAGCCTTTTGAGATATGGTCGACACTACAGAAGAGCACTGTTTGGTTTAGGTGTACACATAGGCCACACTGCAAAAACTGGGGTGTTAAAATTGACACTATCTGGGTGTTGTCACGATAGATACCGAAGAGAGAATCAAAATTAACATCACAGGGTGTTAACAAACACCAATGTAATTGTTTTTGCAAAAATTAGTGTTTCTTTAACACCCTATGGTATAAATTTTCATTAATTTTTTGGTATCTATATGTAACAACACCCATGGTGTCAATTTAACACCCCAGTTTTTGCAGTGTATGGATTTACCCTAACCTGATATAGGCCTAGTTTCTTCGTAATGAGTCTACCGTATCTCAAAATGGCTAATCGCAGGTTGGCTTCTGCAAAAGCAGGCAGTCTCAAAACGCAAAGCTGTCCCAAGCCCGTAATGACCTCCAAATGCATTCTAATTTAATACCCTCTTTTAATTTTAAAATCATAATCAAAGGCAGTATTTTATTTGCTTCTCCTGAAGACGAGCAGAGTATACTGTTCGAAACGTCGAGACCAAACCGGCTCTTTTCAGGGCCAACACTCCTCCAGAAGAGATTTTACACATGGTTGTACCCGCAAATTTACTATTTATTTATAGTTAGGCCTACTTCTTATTCTTCATGTGCTTTGTTTTGTTCCACACCGAGCAAAGTTGTTGTTTATAACACCAGAATGCGCTGAAGTCATGGTTATCAATAATGCACCATAGACCTACATTCCATGCATAACAAAAAGCGCGTCAAAACATTACTATCTTGAGCTTGCAGTTTGCTTTGTAAAGTACCTTTCACGTCGACACCAAGTTGGTGATAACATACTATCGATTGGATGGGGTCCTTTGTAAAACTATGACTTTTTAGTAAGTAGAATTGCACGGCAACACACAAACGCAACACGTATTATTCAGAGCAACCTTTTCGCAATTTGGGAATGTCATTGTGGAATTACTTTATACATAAGAAGGCTATACGTTGATATCAGAGAGAAAAATTCCACGTATTATGTTGACTGCCTGTGGAAATGAATTTCGCCCGAACATTAATGTAAATGGTGGGGGCAGAACGTAGGGAGATACATTATGCATGCGATCATGTTGCGCCGACACACCTACGTTATCGAGATGAACTCCTTCATCAATTAAAGAGTGAGACAAAACGTCATAACGCTTATGTGTGAACAAAAGTTGCAGCTAAGCAAATGCAGATCTTGCTTTGCCGAAACAGATTACCAACCAAATGTCATATAGTTTAACCTGTTTTGACAGGTGCCCCGTTACCTCTTTCATAGCAAAGAAAGTGGCTAAGCAACATTTCTACTTGAAAGCTTCATGAACTTGAGTCCGTATCATTGAACATAACTATAAGTTATAGACATTAATGCTGCATCTTGCATGGATAACAGACTATCTTGCCCGAAATTTGTAAGGTTTTCTTTGCAAATCAAAGATAACATTTATCTATTTGGTCTGTTTGAAAACAAAAAGCCATACATTAATTTGTGGATGTGCAATTTCATATTTTTCTAGAAACTGAACCATGCATTAATGTTGTGTATATGTTAGATGCGCTTCTTTTTGTAACCAACGGAAGAACATTGTGAATGAATGTAGGCCTATGAATGTTGTGTCTGGGCAACATTCATTGTGATACGTATAGAATTAATTCAGTTACACGGGTTTAACAAAAGGCACGCCTGATGTTTATACATTCCATTATGCGGGCAAAGAAATACTGCATCGAAGCATCGAAAAATATGACACCAAATATCCCACACTGAATATTAATGGTTTGGACTACAGTGCCTACCCGCAGAATTACATACCTTCGTATGTACGACGACATTTTTAACCAGAGTGTATTATACAATCGAAGCGTAATCCGTCAAACATTAACAAATCGATAGACTGTGAAGTGATGTTGTATTCGTACAACCACGAATTCGCATCGTCAGTTCGCTTTATGTTGAAAACATCCTGCTCATGTTTTATTTAATGCACGCTACACAAAGTGCCAGTCGGGGGTGACTGTAGGGAGTGCCGTGGAGGCACAACAGGGATCAAGAGGTTTGTACATGTCGATTGTCGAGGAAAACAGTGTGTCACTTTTAAACAAAAATAAGTCGACAAAGAGAATACCACCAAAAAGAACAATAGGTGTACCTAGGCCTAATTGCATTTTATATCCAGTTTTTAATTGCTTCGGGCCGTAGTTGATGTTTCAATGTTGATCATTGTGAGAGGTTGGCATAAAATAATATGCCATGGGTAAACTGTTAACACATCGATAGACTGTCAAGAGTCTGACGTCTTATTCCCGAATCCAAAGGCTTTGTAAGCGTTAAGATGGTAACCAGGGTGCCTTTGAAGGGACAACCTCGCGAATGCCACAGAAAATTACTTTTTACAAAATCACTGCATGTTGGGATGCTTAGCGACGTATGAGTGAAATTGTTGGTTGCGAATTTGTGACGTCAAAAAAACACCCACCCCAACACACGGGCTTGAAACGATCTTGTACGTGATTTATTTAGAATGACTGATCCTATAACTTTACTGTTTGCTCTGCAGCTGCTTACACAACTCCGACATTTTTCCTATTTACCCCCTCAAGTTCACTCAGCTGTTAGACCTAACCTAAATAAAGACGCTGGCACAAAAATGCGTTTGTATACTTTAATTGAATAACTGTGCCCAAACCGCGTCTCTGACTCACCGGCTTCAGCTGTAACTTCGAAGTCGAATCACTTCACTTGGATGCAGAATACTTTGTATAATTGTGACCAATATGCGGACATATGTTTTTCTGCAAACGTGACTGGTATGAGGTAAGAGCAGTGGCCTCACACTGTTTTAAAATAACACGAATCCGCAATAATTAGAGCGTTATAATTGCTTTAGTTTTGCACCTGCTTAAAGGCACTGAACACGTTTGAAATTGTCAAAGACCAGTGTTCTCACTTGGTGTATCCCAACATATGCATAAAATAACAAGCCTTTGAAAATTTGGGCTCAATTGGTCATCGAAGTTGCAAGAAAATGATGAAAGAAAAAACACCCTTGTTGTACAAATTTGTGTGCTTTCAGATAGGAATAAAAACTTCTTGCAAGAAGTTTTTATTATTTTAGTGAGAAATTACCTCTTTCTCAAAAACTACGTTACTTCAGAGGGAGTCCTTTCCTACAATGTTTTATACTATCAACAGCTCCCCGTTGCTCGTTACCAAGTCAGTTTTTATGTTAATGTATATTTTGAGTAACTACCAAACGTGTATGTACAGTGCCTTTAAACAACATATTACTCGTTCCCAATTATAATGACGTGAATAATAAAAACTAATTCGTAATAACGAATGACTAATTCATGAACAAAGACGCAAATCACAATACATTATTCAAGTAATTTTTTAATTACGAATTAGTATAAATTCGTAATAACGAATCGTGTTTACGGTACCGCTTAGCAATTTGTAATTAAGAATTAGTATAACATTGATTAAGTAATTTGTAACATATAATTAGTTATTCGTCATGAAGAATTTATAAGTTGTCATTAAAAATGCGTAGCAAAAATGACCAAATAGTAATTCACAAAGGAATACAAAGTGAATTTCTTGGACGAATTTAAAGGCATCCGTACGGGCATCGAGATAGGGAGAGTCTAACGTCATTCTATGGAGTAAAGAACCAGACAGCCAGAGATACCATGTATTCGGCAGAGTTATAATAGTGCTGGACTGTTGGTTTTTCTCCAACCTCAATGGCAAGTTCATGCCCACTGTCCCCACCCCGCCACCCATCCAATGAATAAAATAAGCAATAAAAAACCCGAAAAGTTCATATACCTACGGAGCTCTGGAAGTGCCATCCGACATGTTGAGATCCTGGGATAATTTACTGCAGGATGATGACATCATAAACGTAAGATGTCGACATCCTCAAATGATTAACATCTGGATGACGACTCTCTTAAGTAAGATGTCGTCTAACGATATATTTGATCTTCGGATGTCGACATCATGGAAGTAAGATGTCGACTGACCGCAGGATGTCGACTTCCCGAGATAATTCATCTATGGGTGATAACATCCTGAAGATGTCGAGAACCTAAGATAAATTATCTTGGGAAGACAAGACCTACTTTCAGGATGTCGTCATCCCAAGATTAAATACATCTGTAAGACGACATTCTACTTCCAAGATGTCGTCATCTCGAGATAACTTAACTCGGGATGTCGTCATCTTTACCTTTATGGTGTCATCATCTTGCAGTAAATTATCTCAGGATCTCATAAAGTTGGATGGCACTTCTGGAGCTCCGTACATACCTCGTTCGAGAACCTGGAGTAGAACACGACAGCAGTATCATCGCATCCCTGCTCAGAGAACCATTTCTGTCTCGTCGCCCTGGCGAAGTCTGCAGCTATAACGTTTATAGGTGCGAAGTCCTTCCTGGACAAATTAAAAAGGATATCAAAACCAAATGCTTAAAATTGATTGAAATCATAAATGTTTAATGTTATGTGCACACTTCTACAATTGGTGAGATATTATTAGTCGAGTTTACTTAGTGTCAAGGTGAAGCAGTCAGGAATAGGACCTCCCATCATTGCTTAATAAACTGTGGAATTTCACCCTGGGCAGAATATATATATATAAAGAAACAGTCAAGGTGATAGGGTAGCGAGACACGTTTCGATCTAGAACTCAGTGTGAGACTGGGAGACTTTAAGTCACAGACAGTGTAGCCATCCTGAATGTTTATTTTTTTTCATTTTCATTATAATCACTGTGACCAAACATAGGCTGGAATGACAAAAAGTCTTGCCCCTTTTTGTATGGGAATCATTATTCTATGTTATTTCTACAATTAGTAGAGGAACAAAGATGGTGGCGTTGTGATAATTATAATGAAGGGAAGTAGCACAAGCTAATCACACCCCAATAACACAGATCCAAGCACGAAATTTAAATGACAAAAAGTCAGTTCAAGTTTACAATTATGTTCACAGTTCTGGGATGGCGACAGGCTTTTTTATGATTTGTTTATTTTTTGTTAAAGTCTGTCACGAAATGACGTTTCGATCTAAAAAAACAAACAAACTGTTGCCCAACACGGCTGTATAGTCTTCTTGCAGTCAGAGTGTTTGCTGTACACTGTAAAAACTCCTGGGTCATAATTGACCGGATCCGGGTCTGGGTCAGTAATTTGACCCAGAATCTGTGTCAAATTGGTAAAACTGACGCAGAATCCGGGTCACAATCCCATATTTGGACCAGTTTTCGGGTCAACCAGGCCCCCCTGTGACCCGGGATCCGGGTAAATTCTGACCCGGTTTCTTTTTCAGAGTGAGAGTTAATTTTAGACCAAAAGTCTTAATTGTCATGTTATAAACTAACCCGTTTAATGCGTTTATTAAATAGTGTTCTTTCGAACACCATACGGGAGTAAACCATTATCGTGAAAATGTGAAAATAATGTGCAAGTCTCGCGCGTATTCGAAAATTGGGACCCGTTAAAGCGAGCGATTGTGTCGCCTTCTCGCGTAAAAAGCAATGTACATGGAACCAAAGTGGTCCAACTGTTCGATTGCGCGCACAACTTGCACGGTCTTAAATCATTGACCGTTGCTTGAACCGTGTTAAAATGACGTGTGGGGAAATTGTAACGGCCCTATGAAACCCACTTGGGGTTGTAATTAAAAACGAACATGGATGTTAATACGTAAACATTATCCGTGCTGGCAAGAAGACTTCGTCAATATAGGTGACACCTCAAGTGACATGGAAGGTGCATTCGTTTTCAAATGGCAGGAGGTTGGAAAGTCATGAATGAGCGAGTTATTATAGGACTACGTTCAGAGGGGATTCGAATATAGTTTTATTGACAGGTTACTTCTTGAGTATTTTCCGGTGTTTGTGTTTAAAGTTAGGGTGTACAAGGATCATGGGTGGAAATGCACTCTTTACTTATTCGGCACCAATCCCTCCCATGTATATTGCTCCAGGTCTGACCATGGTCTGACAGTGGATATGTCCGACTGCGGCAATTGAAATCCATTCCCAAAACACTTGAGGCATGTGCCAGCTGATGAACTTTGGGCCCAAGTCGCCTAATCACATTCCCGTTTCACGTAAACAGTATAGTCTGGTTCAGAAGAAACCACGTGGTCACTTTGAACACAATTGACCTGATCAACCAAATCGAGGCCGATAAGCGACTTCGGCTATTGGCTATGGATGATGGGTGTGACAACGATAAAGAATAGGCCTTTTCAACAATCGAGCCACTGCAGAAGCCATCAATTCGGACTTAGTTGTAGTGTATAATATGAAAAGATGGCTACTCTGTGGTATGCAATTGCACTTGGTGTATGTTGCCTGCGATATGATATTATTATCTGTCATCGCTTGACAAATCAAGAGAGACATTCCTGGGAGTATGCGAAGATAGTGTGACATGAGGGCAGGCGTGTCCAGGTCCAATGCACCATACCTCGATAATTTAAAGTGTTACTCGTGAGTCAAATACCCGCCTGTATATAGAAAGCACAGAACTGACGGGATCCAGTCACTCATAGCCTCCATGCAGAAAACATCTGCGCTCCTTTCATTCCAGATGAGTTGGATAACAACATGAAATATTTACCATTTAGTCAACTCGACACATGGTCTTATTGGATGTACACGATACACAATTAGCTTGGAATTTCCCAATGTGCGTGTACAGCGGGGTTACATACTCGTGGATGATTCATCAGGCAGCCTGTGGGTTCGCATCCCGGTCACGGCAGTTATATATACCTGCGAGGGCTGTTTTTTTTATGAATGTGTGACTGATTCAAGTGCGTCAATTTTATTGCCGGGGTTGCGCTCTCCTAAAAGATGTTGAGATGGTTCAAGAAATGGCCTAGTCCGGTGATCGTAGCGTAACTTGATTTAATACACAACAAATGCGTTTTGGGTATGTTCGTAAATTCATCAGACGACAAAACTGTTTGCATAGAGTCGTTTTAGTTCATTAATTCAGAGTAGGACTATACAGATTGCATTGCAAATGCATTTCATATTTTTGGGGTGTTTGTGCAAATAAATATGAATTTCAGAGTGTACACATACTTGTTCAGCTTCATATTGTATAACTTCACAAGTCTTGAGGCATACAATCAGATGCGAGTATATGTTAAACGTGATTATACGTTTCCCCCAGACTCTTCAAATGAATAATGAAATAAATATAATCAAGTAAAATGTTTAGATCCGGCGGGAATTTTATTTTTAACATGGGATTTACCGCCTGCGCGCCCATGATGAGACCATGGAGATAGGGTAAAAGCACACCCAAAGTAGAGATGGTACAGAGTACCAGGCAAGCAGTTATCCAAAGTCATTCATTCGGCGTGTACATACAGCAGTGCGGAAATTACATTTGTTTGTTACGACAGCGAGCAAGGTGTGAACGACACTCATGCCCCATTGCGGGTGACACCTTAAAGGCGGGACGTAAATAGCAACTTGGCGTGTCCCGTGTGATACGGCCCCGGGTTAATAGCACTCACCGCCTGGGCGATGGAACCAAAGTCACTTAGCAACGAGGGAGGCAGCATGCACTGAACGAGAAAGAATACTGAAATAATAGCGTGTTGCTGACGTAGCTACGCACGCCAGCTTGACCATCACGCGGCCAGCATATATATTTTTTTTACACCGCAGCGAGGGGTTTTGTACTGTAATACTGCCAATTTCTGTCTTGAGATGAGACTACAAACATTTATGCTTATTAAGGGTTTAGGTTTAGGGTTAGGGTTACGGTGAGGGTTAGTGTGAGGGTTAGGGTGAGGGTGAGGGTTAGGGTTAGGGTTAGGGTTAGGGTTAGGGTTTAGGGTTGGACGTAGTCTCCTATCTCAAGACGGAATTGACAGTGTTACAGTACAAAACCCCTCGCTACGGTTTAAAAAAAAATACGTGTTCGGCCACCGTCTTGAACCCGTTTGAAAAAAAGGCTGACAACAACACTGTGTACAAATACAAGAACGTGTGTGCGAGCAGTCAAGTACGCACATCATTGATCACATCCACCATGCATAGCTTTGCAAACTTCGTGATAAAACACTGCACTGAACTGAGCCACTCGAACACTATTTATAACCGCTGACTATTATGATGGCACCGTCAGTGTGTTTTCCTTTGCCAAACATTGCTCAGCATTCAATAAGATTTAATCAGAACTCAACGACTCGAGGATAAAAACCTTCATCCTGGGTCCAGACTAATTTATTTCGGAAAGATCCGTGTAATGATGGTTGTCTATTTAAATTAGTGTGTCAGTGTGGGTCCATCTCTAACCAACTCTTTAAATCATCATCATTTCCTTACATAGTAATATAGGGAAATTTTCTTAAAAGTGGACACACCGCCCCGTGTTAACATGTCACATTCACTAATTTGTGGTAATTACACTGCGTGTTATAGAGAAATATTCGTGCCAGCACATCAGCATGGACAGTCAGTCCTTACGTGGGTAAACTCATACGTGGGTGACTGCTGCAGAAATGGTCACCTTGTTTGATTATTTTGTATTAATTTAAAGACTGCCTCTGAAAAATTATAAAATTTGTAGTGAATTATCCGGAGGTAAACAACCTGTAGGTCGAAGAATAACATAAACTTCTACAGCCCCAGCGTATGTCAGTAAGTTTTTCATCTCAATGTTGGTTAGCTGAATGTGTAATTTTAGTGACCACTTTTGCCTCTATTTTGTCTGTCAGATGCCTTCAACGGTCTTGTTTTGTTTTAGCTAGGCCCTACGCTTTATTCCAAGTGAACACACTGTGATGTTTTTGTCATTGATTAAAGGCATCGTACACGTTTGGTAATTACCCAAAATATATTAGCATAAAAACCGACTTGGTAATGAGCAACAGAGAGCTTTTGATAGTATAACACATTGTGAGAAACGACTCCGTCTGAAGTAAAGTAGTTTTTGACAAAGAGGTAATTTCTCACTAAAATAATAAAAACTTCTCGCAAGAAATTTTTATTCCTATCTGAAAGCACACAAATTTGTACATGGGTGTTTTTTCTTTCATCATTTTCTTGCAACTTCGATGACCAATATTGAGCCCAAATTTTCACAGGCTTGTTATTTTATGCATATGTTGGGATACACCAAATGAGGACACTGGTCTTTGACAATTACCAAACGTGTACGATGCCTTTAAGTCCTGCCTATTTTGGGTACTCAATCTTCTGACAATACTCATGTTCATAAACCGTCCCTAAAAAAAAAACTGGGTTAGAATTGAGCCGGATCCGGGTTCATTGGCGGTCAAACCCATTTCTGGGTTAGTATGACCCGAATTCTGTTTGTAAAAAATTACCAATAAATGGGTTAAACTGATACAGAATCTGGGTCAAAATCGTATTTTTGATCAGTTTAAGGGTCAACCTGACCCCGTGGGTCAAGCCCCCTGGTACATGGAATCCGGGTCAATTCTGACTCGGAGTTTATACAGTATATAGAAAGTTGGCACTTAAGTTGTTTGGACCTATTTTTTTACAAAAAATAATCTTGTCCTCTTACCCTTCGTAATTTTCAAAATTCATTCGATCCACCACGGCTATGCCGATCAGATACCCAGTTGGGCTGACTCTACCACCTGGGCAACTAACCGCCTCGCAGTCACAGGGCGATTTGTAGGAAATAGTTTTGAGGAAGTTATCCAAGAGAATGGCTGCAGAAAAAACAAAAGAAATTGACAAAGCAAAAGGTAAATAAAAATATCTACAGCTCAGGGTACCACACGACAAACATCTTTGTTTTTAATTACATAGTATTTCCATGCAAAGGTAAATCTCGAAGGGCAAGCACCTTAGTTAGAGATTTCATCAGGCTTCATTGTTAATAACAGTTCTCTTCTGGGGCCAGAAAATCACACGGACTCACAACACTTGTTTTGTTTTTTACATTATATATGAAATTTGTAACGGACTTCGGAATCGGATATTAGGTAATTGACCTTATAATTGACGTCATCAAGCCGCCACCTTGTAAACCGATAATGAAACAATGGAAACGCACAGGTTTGTACGCGCGGCGTACAGGATTGGCCAATGAAGAACCTCCTTTTGACCTCCGGGTGAGGGCGCCCTACTGAACTGACGTCATGTACTAAGGTATATATTGATACCTCCCATCATCTCAAAAAAACAAACAAAAAAACACATACACACACTCGAGTCTTAAGATCTCTAAAAGAGCGCCCTATAATGTTGCCCATACAGCAACTTTTAAATACCAAGTGCGACCAATTGTCAGCAAATGATGGAACGGAAAATTTGTCTTGTTATTTAATGTAATATCGTTGGTACAAATTAACTATAGCTGTATTGTTTTGGGGAAAACATGGAATGAGACAAGAGTATCCACAGAATAATGGAATTATGGGAAAGTATACAAACTTCTACATCGACATTTTATACAAGATAATAAAACCATTATGGTCGCAGATGGTCGGAAACTCACACAGCTCATGAAGACTATGGAACGCCAAAGGGGCATTTAATAATCGATGATGGTCTTTTACAACCGGTGATCAAATTTTTAATCGGTGATGGTCTAACGCGATCGGTGATCAACTTTAGCAATCGGTGATGTATCACGATCGGTGATGGTCTTAAGCGATCGGTGGTCAACTTTAGCAATCGGTGATGCATATTTACGATCGGTGATGGTCTTTCGTGATCGGTGGTCAACTTTAGCAATTGATTAGTTCTGCAATATCGGTATTGTTGGCAGTATCCTTGTTATTGAAAGTGAAACTACAAAGTATGCTGATGTAACCAAGCGTTTCTTGGTTAATAGCGGGGAGGATGTATTTCCTTCCTCCATGGTAATAGAGACTACTTTGTTGAATTCCTATTGTTGAGATGTTTTACATTACTTCTTACATTGCTGACCTGTCTTTGTTCGTTCTTGTCCATTGTTCGTTTGTCGTGATCGGTTATAAACTTTCTATATGATGCATTATGTATATTACCATCAAATTGTTTTTTGTGGTCACACTAGTCTCATCTATTTGCACAGGGCTACATGTATGATTTCGCTTTTCCCCTTACACACATTTTAACACCAGGTTTGCTATCAAAATGAAAGAAAAGAGAAAGAACACGAAGGTTGTTGTTTAAAAAGTAAATAAAATAACACCAAGGGTGTTGGCATAGATACCGGGAAAGAGTACATGTTGACACCCTGTGGGTTACATTTTACATTTTTTTGTGGTCACACTAGTCTCATCTTTTGGTCTATTTGCACAGGGCTCATGTAGGATTTCGCTTTTCCCCTTTCCCCCTAAAGTTGATCACCGATCGCTAAAGACCATCACCGATCGTGAATATGCATCACCGATTGCTAAAGTTGACCACCGATCGCGAAAGACCATCACCGATCGTGATACATCACCGATTGCTAAAGTTGATCACCAATCGCGTTAGACCATCACCGATCGTGAATATGCATCACCGATTGCTAAAGTTGACCACCGATCGCGAAAGACCATAACCGATCGTGATACATCACCGATTGCTAAAGTTGATCACCAATCGCGAAAGACCATCACCGATCGTGAATATGCATCACCGATTGCTAAAGTTGATCACCGATCGCATAAGACCATCACCGATCGTGAATATGCATTACCGATTGCTAAAGTTGACCACCGATCGCTAAAGACCATCACCGATCGTGAATATGCATCACCGATTGCTAAAGTTGATCACCGATCGCATAAGACCATCACCGATCGCATAAGACCATCACCGATCGTGAATATGCATTACCGATTGCTAAAGTTGACCACCGATCGCTAAAGACCATCACCGATCGTGAATATGCATCACCGATTGCTAAAGTTGATCACCGATCGCGTAAGACCATCACCGATCGTGAATATGCATCACCGATTGCTAAAGTTGACCACCGATCCCGTTAGGCCATCACCGATTAAAAATTTGATCACAGTAAAAGGCCATCACCGATTGTTAAGTGCCTCTTTGGCGTTCCATAGAAGACAAACATACGGTATACGGATCAGTAATTGCTACGAATTCAGGTCACACATACTCATTAAATGCTCTTCCGAATACCTATTTGAATGGAACACTTAAATTTGAACAAACTTCAGTCGAAACTATTTTTTGAATCAAAACAATGTACTCTCAAGAAACATTTATTTGGAGCTTAACTGGTAAAGATATTTAGCATATCATCTTAACCATTAATTACCATTTCTTTTATGAGCTTTAATAGCACAATATGAGATCATGCGTTTGTTACGATTTTTGTCTTACACGACAAAATGCCGATAGTCTTTGTGTCAATTCGACAGAAATACACATTGCATAAACCTTATTCTTTCAAGTCGAACTTAGTTCCACTAAAAAGTAATAAATGCATGATCTCATTTTTTGTTATTAAAGCCCATAAAAGAAATGGTAATTATTTTTTAAACACAGTCTCAAACAGCCGTGTTTGTTTTTACAGTGCCATCTTTTAAAAACCACATCCCCCCCCAAAAAAAACACCCCAGAAAACCCACAAACCCCCCCCAAAAAAAACAAAAACAAAACAAACATTACAATATGGTGGATCGTTCATTTGGTTGGTAACGCAAACCTTTGGGTATCTACGAGCTAAGTTGAATGCAGCTGGCAAAACTTCGTATCAAATGATATTAGCAGATGACTGAATCAACCAAAGAACAAAGGTGATGCAATTGATCTTTAAGCGCTAGCACGCTGCCGCCATATCCATCAGGTTCCCTGACCGCACTAGCCATCGTATTATAATTAGATTATTTTTGAAGTCCCAGTTCAATTGATGATTTTTTTGTGTTCTATCGAATCCAGTAAAGACAATTGTTGAAGAATCTGCCCCATAATGAAGCTCAGTACGTCGAACCAAACAAACAAACAAACAAACAAACAACATGGAAAACACTCAATCATTTGCAATCTCGTATATAGGCTCTCTAAGACCTCAAAGTTCACCCCCCTTCAGGACGCACAACCAAACATGGAGAGTAAATGTCAAAACAAACTGCACTTAATGGCGTTGTGGTCAAACTGGCACACAGATACATGTCATGAGAGAGGACGCAGAATCAGTTACAGGGTTGATATCTCGAATGTAACTAGGGAGTTGATTCCAAAGGGATGGAACAGTAACGCGAGACAAGAATTATCCCACTAGGCCTACATATAGGCCTATATTGTAATGTACTTCAGTGTTTAACAAAATGCACAACATAACTCAGGAAGTTCTTCAATGTAGGCTGTTTCTATATCAGGCAATTAGAATAAGACCGCACACTGAAATATTCTGGTAGAACGGAGCCAGAAGCAGGAGCCGGAGCCTTCATAGCCTCCCAAGGTTTTTGGGAAAAACTAAAATACAGACCCTCACCATCTTTGTCGGGCTCCCTTTTCAAACTGTATCGTTGGTACTTCTAATTATATTTTCATATAGGGAACAGATTAGTCCTTTAAGCCTCTGTTTGGCTACAATGGGTTGAATTCGAAAAGCAAGATGGCTGTACATGACATACACTCCGTATATAGGTCTATAGGGGATTTGGCAATTTCCCACTTGAAATGATTGCGATCAATAATCCCGATAGTTTTCAAGAAAATAAACTTGACATCAAGCTCTATTGACCCATATTACTTGACGTCATGACACATACATTTTAAATGCGCCATTTTGAAAGTCAGATTCTCCAAGTGCTATACTGCGCAGTGCGCATTTTAGAGGAAGCGCGCAGTTAGATGCGTACCATACATTGATCTCTATTATTATTGAGATCAATGGTACCATACCGTACCGTATATCTTTTATGTAAACTTTGACTCCCAATAGGGCAGACCTACTGTAGCCGCGCGTGACGTCAGAGCAAGGGGTCAATACATTTTTACCGTAGGTGTGTTTTATGTCTACTCGGACACACTAACTTTTGTACTATAATTATATTTCACATAGGCCTACACTTTAAACCACACACATTTTGTACAGCAGATAAAGGTTACCAGCGTAAAAAACACACGTGGTGTGCAGTTTTGTTTGTGACTATAGTTCCCTTGTAAACTTTACTTTATAGCAAACAATGTCTTCAGCAATCATTTTCTAAACTTCAAGGGGTCAAATTTCATAAACTACTTCGCAAATACTAGGTAGGCCTATACAAGCGCACCGGCCGTTGAATGAGGTGCATGCGCTTGTCTAGTTATTGACAAATTTGGTCGCTAGAGACCCCAGCATGTACCTCATTCAACGGCTAAAGCATGCGCACTGAGTATGCTTAAATCAGCTTTATAAATCTGGGACCCAGTGATGGGCTTTCCCATTGAATCAGCTTCATTAGCATCTGTTTCCATCCACAATCAAATATGACACTTATACTTATGCAGCACGTGGTGAAATAATAGGTCAAGTTGAAATTGAGTAGCGATTAGAAAGATAATTTATTTGTTTGTTGTTCTGATCTGTCCACACAGCTGACACGGACCGAGACAATTAGCTCAGACAGGCGGTATCACATTAACCCAATTCTTTATATAGGTTTGGTAGTTCTCAGAAGCAAAAAATTGCCTATACTTCATTAATTTGAAAGCAAAAAATAAACTACGCTCTGTTGTATCAACCTTCCTGTCGTCCGGACCGATGTCAACCTCCACGGAGTTATGTTTGAATCTCCTTCATAAACTGACTGGTCAGGAAGTTTACAGGCATTCTGTAAAACTTGGGCATTCGTTTCAGTAACGTTGACAACTTAATTTGAAACAACATGATATAAACTATATGATACTCTGCTGAAGTGTGAACATAAATTTGAACTATTCCTTTACATTATGTGACAAAAATTGTGTTAAAGTTTTAAAACAGCATTTAATCACCGATTTATGATGATTCCAGTGTCTTTTTTGTTTTTGTTTTGTCGGGTTTTTATCTCCTTTTTTAGGAGTGAATCGTAACCATCCTCTACTTTTCCCAACAAACACATCACACAACCAACCAGTATAAATTTCATTAAAATGAGGTCGTCACGTTTTGTGTTAATAGTCAGTAGTTATGTAAATATTCATAAAGCACTAGTGCTTAATTTTGATGGTTGCAATTTAAAGGGACACATTGCCTTCGGATTGGGTACTTTAGGCCATAGTGTTTATTATGAAACGACTATGGTTGGAAAGTTGTTTTAAAAGTAGAATATAATGCTTCACACAAATATAAATCGAAATTGTGTGGTTTTCCTTTTCCTTCGTGAATCCGCCATTTTGTGGAGTCAAAAATTTGTTTCTAGAAAATGGCAGACCGTGTTAGTTCACGAAGTAAAAGGAAAGCCACACAATTTCGAGGTACATTTTGTGTTGATCATTATATTTTACTTTTAAAACATCTTTCCAACCATTTTCATTTAATAACAAACGCTTTTCATAGCTCAAAGCGCCCAATCCGAAGGCAACGTGCCCCTTTAACTATAGCAAATGGTGAATTGAGGGGGGGGGGGAGTCTTCAAATGCTATTTTCTCCACCTTTGCAGTATTTAACGTAACTAATTCACTGGATGAGTTGAGGGTTGTAACTGGTAAAAACTTTAAAATCGGCAAGCTTCAACAATTAAACCGAATCAATGTATACCAATCAATATTACCTTTAAAGGGAGTTTATACTTTTGGTAAATTTCAAAGACCAGTATCCTTACTTAGTGTATCCCAACATAAACATGAAACAACAAACCCCTGTGAAAGTTTAAGCTCAATCGGTCATTGCAATCACCAGAAAAAGTGGGGAAAAACCTTAAGTGTTTTCACTGTTTTCAAACATCGAGTTTTCGACTCATGAGATCAAAACTATTGTTTTACTCATTTCTCAAAAACTACAGCACCTCAGCCAGTAATATTTCAAGGGAAGCTTTCTATCATCATTATCTTTAAACCATGTAAGTTTAATGTAAATCTGTGAGCTTTTCTGTTTTGTGTTTTACCAGAAGTATAGAGACCCTTTAAGCGACTGATAAAATAAATATATGTGGGCGTTGACGTGACAGGAACAAGAATTGCACAAACAGCCTTCATGATCTTCGCTTTAGTGAACTCTTTTGAATTGTTATTCCAAGGCTCGTGAGCGGAATATAGGTGTCATTTAAACGTGTGAATGGCTCCGGTCCAAAGGTCGTACAGTGTCTTTATTCTACTCGTAGAGTCGTAGTGTTCAACGACGCATTGAAAGCAAATTCTTTCGTGGAAAATCATTCAGTTGCAATTCTTTCATTACGATACGCCACCCCCCCCCCAAACAAAAAAAACCAAAAAACCAAAACAAACGAACAAACAAACAAACCACCCCCAAAACCCCACAATTAGCATGTTAATCTGCAACAACAGTCTGAACTCTGATGTTATTAAACTGTTGCTGAAATAATTTGTATACCTTTAAAAAATGTAGAGTTCTACAAAATCATATCAGTGGATTTTTACTATTACGGAGCTCCATGCGGCCATGCACGTCATGTCCAGATAACGTGATCACTGATACAGCTTTATCTCACCAAGTCGACCAATTAATTTATGGAATGGGTCGAAATGGCGAGATACACCGAGACGACTTTCTGAAACTTAGAAGTCAACGTATCATCTCCCTTTAAAAGCTTCCGGGTCAGAATTAACAGGAATTCCCCAGGGGATTTTGACCCGGATTCCGTGTCTCATTTTGACCCATTTCTGGGTTATTTTGACTCAGATTCCGGGTCACACAGACCCAGAAATGGGTCAGGCCCCTTATGACTCAGATACGGGTCCATTTTGACTTGGGAGTTTTTAGAGTGTAGATTCAGGAAGTCGTCTTGGTGAAATAAATCTCATCAAGTCGACATCTTATTTTAAGTAAAGTCGTCTTGGTGAGATATAGGCCTTTCTCGGAACCTACCGGTCCTATAGTAGCCTACTGCACCCCTTCAGCTCCTTACTCTTTGTATTATTTGAGGGATACATTATGTCACAGTTACTCATTAAATAACAATGATGAATTACACATTCAGGCACACAATAGGCCCACTAATGGAGCAGATAGGGGAAATATTTGGGGAAATTGTGCTTTTGATGATACAAGCATGGCATTTAGAACGCCTTAACAATGTCACGAGAAAGATATTTGGCTACAGGGCCATCGCAGATTCGTCTTTGGAAGAAAAATATAGGCCCTAAGTATAGGATAACAGGCAATTAAAAAACCCCACTATATTTTTTGTTCAAAGGACACTCTCTGCGATGGCTCTATATAGTCAAATATCTTTCTCGTGACATACTCTGACTGTGTGCCGAGTTCCCTGCTTGCATATCAAAGGCACAATCCCACCACCTATCTGCCGTACTATGCTACGTAGAAAGAACAATATTTACCATGCCTTGGCTACATTAGTACAATCATTGTCAGTGAATTCCAAAATAATAAGATATGTAACCGTTAAATGGTTTACGCGATGGTGTTGCTATCATTTTAAGTACCGTCCATGTTTCATGCTGTTGAAGTATCAACAGACAAAGCATTTGCAAATAGCGGTAATAAAATAACCACAGAGATTAGCGCGGATTACATCGTTTATAACTATCACGAAGTACTTGTTTGACAAAGGACATGACGGTGATATTATATATGGTGTTTAACTGTTTACAGTGAGAGATAAAGAGACCTTGCGGAAAAAATTGTCAACTATTCTTTAGAAATTTGCATGTTTTAGCTCTACATACAACTGACTGAGCAATAAACAAACAACAGTTAAACAAATTTGAGCTGTGCCCCGATCACATACTATGAGCATACACACAACGTTTCCAGGAGGTCTCATTTTGAACATGAAATTATTAATCTTTAGCAAATGACTAGAACACGTTCTATTAAACCAAAAGATTAAACAAATCTTTGTTAAAACTAGACTTGTGCGGGTAGCTTTATCTTTCACTTACAGTTTGATGAATATTGTGTTGTGTTGTAGGGATGAGAACAATATTAAGTAAACATTATAATGACCATTGGCGTACTGCGTTATAACGTAAACAAAAAATGGATGGCATTTTGCAGGGGGGGGGCACTGGCATTTTGGGTCTATTCGCAGTTTACCTGTGCATTATTTAAAGGAACACACTATTATACAGATTTGTTACATCATGGAGGAAGAAAATGGTTTCCTTGCTCTATTGTTTGGGCACATTGCAATTTATTGAAGGATACTTCTTTTGGTAGTACACTGGATCTTTTTTTCTGTTTTACTTTTACGAAATTACATCTAAATACAATTATAGACCGACCCTCAAGGTTGGTTTAATATTACAATAACCCTAACTTCCTTAATTCAATTTCGTATTCCTAGAAAAGAGAAAATTATTTCCAAATATAGCCCCCATCACACAAACCTTCGTCAATGGTGAGAACGTGGTCCGGGTCGCATACCCAAGTTACGTTGAGGTCTGTCGTGGGCGTCACGGTGGCCGACCGGCCCGCTGAAAACCCGCAGGCTCCCGGCTGTGCTTGCGGGTCAGGGTAGTCAGCGGCTAGCCAGCCCGCCGTCTGGCAAAATGTCGATCGGGTAAGGATACTTAACACTAGAAAACACACCAGGCCGAAGGCATGTATAATACAGATGGCACGCTGTGGCATAGCAAAACACAAAAAGACGAAACGGTCAAAAAGGAGAGGGCAAGCATGGATGTACCGCTGCTGGTGCCAGTTCCGAGAGTCCGACAATCAATGTCCTTGTCAAACTCCTCTCGAAGTTCAGGCCTGTATAGGCCTATAACATGTATAAGGACAGTTCACTGTACAATGTCACAGTAGCACCTGCAGCAAACACAAAATGGTAAACTGTAATGATGTAGTGCTTTACTAATGTTTCTGGAACACAAGTGGTGCACAATGAATTACTATAGAAATTCCATGACTATTGTGGTTCACACAGTGACTTTTGTTGGTAGCTAGCAGAAGTTGGGCTGGTGGTAGTAGGAGTATGGTCCAAATTGTAGCCGCCCAGTACTGGTGACGCTTAGAACATCAAGCAACGGGTATCTCCAAACTATGTCCTGACCACACGCATGATATCTTGGGGGTTCGAACTGTCAAAAAAATACGATGTCAAAAACATAGATGATTCGTTCCGTTAGACGATGATATCCCAGCGGGAAACTGATGACTATACTGGTACCTATGGTTGACAGCATTGTACCATGGTTAACTGCACAGTCAGTTGGACACGGGCGTCCACATACCAATCATGATTGGAGAGCTCGCTGTATTTGCCCATAGCTAGGACAACGTTCTCTTTAACACCAACAGTTAAAATATCACCAAACAACACACCACGTTGCCTTGAACTTCCGTGCACATTGTGCTCAGCGGCGCAGCTTACACTCCAGCCATTGTTAACCGTTCCATCTGTTGAAGATGACGGCTCTCTGCCCGTGCATGCGACGCAAAGCCCCTAACAATAACCACCAGACGAATAGCATACTCTATTCCACTATGATCCATAGCCATACAACGAACCCTCTCTCTCACAGACAAGCTATAGCCTAATTATTCACCTCAAGCGCAAGAGGGGGTAGTTGAAAGCAACTCTGAATCAACTGAACTTGATTTTGAGTTTTGTGATTGAAATACTGACAGAAGTTAGAAACACTGTTTATTTTGTAACTTCAAGCGTTTTTAATACCTCTCCTTGTTTCACAATCATCACATTCTATTGTAGTTGTAAACACAAATCATAAAGTGCGGTTGGTTTTTCTAAGTAATCATATGGAGGTATTTCCTTCCTCCATGCTCTATTCATTGGATATGGTAGCCTGGAGTTAATTTTATCTTTACCGGGATGAGTCGACTCAAAGGGCGACTGGGACTACAACAAATGAGTTCAACAACAAATTGAGAACAAAACAGAGAGCAATGGAGAGAAAATAGTACATTTGACAATACGGGGTAAAGCCATAACAAAATACGAGAGAAAACAAAAGTCAAGGACATCATTCAACATGTAAAGGAGATCAAATGGAGATGGGCAGGCCATGTGTCAGGGGTCCAAGATAACAGGTGGACTGGACGACTGGCAGAATGGCAGACTGGAACAGACAAGAGAAACAACGGACGGCAAATAGGAAGATAGCGAGATGACATAACAGCACACATGGGCACAGCTATACACGGACCAGAGTCAAATGGAAGTTTTATGGTGAGGGCTTTTGTCCAACAGGAGTTGGCGAACTATACAGCCTTGATGACGGTGAAGGGCAACTGGAAGACGCGACCTTGCTTGACCCCATGAACATTAAACCCATTAGTTAAAAATCTATGGTTAATACTTATTGATAAGGTCAAGTGAGGTCAAGGCTACTGTTGCCCTTTAACGTGCGCTATCTAGATATTACAGACAGAGGACCAGCCCAAGGATCCTCATGACTTGTGTATGATGAACAATCGGAATTAGATTGGAGTGTAATGCGATTGAGGGCGCCATTTAGTAAATATTTTCAAGCAGTGTGTTCGTAAGGGTGCACCACACTAACAGGGTGTCCCTAATAACAAATGCTAGATGCTGGAAATACAAATATTACTCAGAAAATATGTATTATATGATTGTTTTCAAGCACAAGCTGATGATGACAGTTCTACGTCTGCCGCTTGTTGCAGCATTTCGCTTTGGGGTGGCTGGGCCGCTCATTGACTAAACGGTTAAAACTGATAATCAAGCCATTAGAAAGGGTTTTGTTCATTGCTTTTATAGTACACCCACTGATGCTTTAAACTCGACGACAGGTGGATTCAAATCACTACAGTTTAATCATTTATTTTTCTTACAAAGGATTTTTTTATTTGAGATGATAGGTTACATATAAACACATATCCATTACATGTTCAGACTTCAGAAAGCAATTGTCATTACCTATTTTAAAATTTCTAACTGTTTTTATTTTTTATATAATTACATTTTTAATCATAATTATTATATTGACCATCATTAGCAGGCTTTCTCTGATTTCTGACCGATATTTGTATCAAGCCACACCATGTATGAAAACAAACTACAAGCCATGGCTATTACTAAAATAAAACTATTTTTCCCCAAGCGTATTTATTATTGTGATACTATTTTTTTCCAGCACAATAAATTTGTCTAGCGACATACAAAATATTTGAAACAATCCATTGAAACTGAATTCTCTGAATATTAGAGAAAACGTAACAAAACTGTTTTTTTCTGCGTGTGTGTTTTTCCAAATTCAAATACCATGACTGTGATATAAATTAAAATTACTTTTAAGAATGTACTTTTCTTTTCTTTTCTTTGAATCCTGTCAAATAAACATAAGATGTGAGCAGGCAATTTTATCGCGACATTAATTTGCAAGACAAGAAGGAGGTGAAAAGATGGTTTCTTTTAAATCATGTTTAATAAGTAAAATGAATACCATAATCCAAAATGTCTTATTTTTACCGTAAAAAAGACAAAGTTTTGAAAAGCAAATTTTCCTGTATACAGTAATTCTATATTGTGTTTGACGCTTTATAAAGAATATTTACCACAATTCCATGATGTAGAATGAATTTTCATGCATAATAGTTCATAATTCAACGCCAAAAAACTAGCTAAAACTCGTCTCTTTCCAGAAGTTTGCTTTGAACTTCCTGCTTTTTGTTTCTATTCAAAACAATCTGGATTACATTTCACGTTGCCTATAAGGGATAACTTTAGTACATTTGTCGTACATCCATGCATATAATGGGTATAATTCAAACAATGCTAAGATTATGTTACTTTTACAGTGATATATTTGTTCATGCCGTCTAGATTTGTTTCCTTTAATTTACGTAGAATGCAGATTTCAGATACACACCAAATAAGTATTGAAAGGAACGAAGTCATTCTTTTTTGACGATCGCTTTTGTAACAAAAGTAAAACTCCAAGGCAAACTCTAGGTGGCGCACTATATTGTTAACCGTCTGAATCGAAAATAAATTTTCAGGAAAAAAGAGTATAACGAAATAAACACATTCCGTTACCTTACTAAGTTGTCTATTCTTATACAAAATGATCTTGACTTGCCGGTTGCAGGAGATTCTGCCCCCCGGGGATTCTGTGTCCCCCCCCCATACGGCGAACTGTGTACAAACTTCTTTTGATAGCGCCCTCTTTTGAATCATCCTCCTCCAGCCCATGTTAATTTCCCGTATGGGGACAGAATCTCCGGGGGACAGATTTCCCTGGGACACCGGCATTTTTGTTTTAATTGGTATATTAGGAAATGTTATCAAAATGACATCCTTAAACAAATATAAAGTAACAATTTATCTCAAGGTGTTTTTTCCTTGCACCTTTTTTTTTGCATTTTTTCTTTTTCATTAATTCTTAATTTTCATTTTACATTTGCAATTGGATTAATGACAATGTACTATGTCTTCAGTCCAAGCGATATCTTTCAATTACAAAATTTTACACGAACAAATGTCATACCCTGTTTATCTTATCTTACCATTTCTATTATTTGCAAGAGGTAGTTACTTGCACAAGTAGCAACTGAAATACTTTCCAGCATAATAATTGACTGAAACAAAGAGTTGAAAAGCCTCATCTTCAAACATTTGAACGATTACAAAATGAATACACTTTGATGAAACTATTCGTATTTATCTAGTTAACTCTTCATGCAAGTTCAAAGTATAGTCACTCATATTGTGACAACTATTTTTTGTCAACTATTTATATTTTGGAAACCGCCAATCTGGGTTAGGCTCAGGATCTGGCTTTGGCTGTGGGTAAGGCTTAGGCTCAAGCTTAGACTATCAGCAGGCGCGGATCCAGGGGGGCGTGGGGGCGCACGCCCCCCCTTTTTCATATTAAAAAAAAAAATGAGGGAGAAAAGAAAAAAAGAGGGAGAGAGAGAGAAGGGGGGGGGGAGAAATGGGGAAGGGAAGATTTTGCTGCTTGGTATATTTTCACGCCCCCCCCCGTTTGGAAAATCCTGGATCCGCCCCTGATTAGACTATCACCACGAGAGGCTTAGCCCAGCGATATTCAAGGATTAAGCTCTCATTTCAATCTGCCAAATCAACATAAGCACATAAGGAAATGCATAACATCCCAAACAAAATATATCTGGGTTTAAAATAAAATTGTTATGCAAATAACGGCATTTTCACAAGATGGTTGAATGATAATTTTTTTGTAATTTTCCGAAACTAAAAGGGAAAAGTTTTGGTTAGGAGGCAATCCATTATTGGTTCAAGTCCACGATAAGTACACGTGAATACCCCAACAAATAATAAACCAATTTCTTACAGAATTAGGAATTAGTCTTGGAAATTCCTAATTGGATCCCAAATTAATCCGTTCTATGGTAAATAAATGAATCTAATTCAAACAGTCGGTTAATATTTCAGCACTTTCTCTAAAATATTATACCAAGTCATCTATTTCATGCATTGCCACTAAATAGTAATAAGTATGATTAATGCTCATTATCATAAGTATTTATTTATGTACATGTCAAGATCAAAAAGTCAACCGGCATATTTTTGGTAAGCCTGAACAAAACAAATAATTTGTGTCCAACTTCTAAAAATAGTAGATGGGTTGGGGAGGAACAAAGAGGGGTCCCTCTATTTGCTAGGGTCAAGTTTAATAACACTTAAAGGCACTGTACACGTTTGGTAATTACTCAAAATATGTATTAGCATAAAAACTGACTTGGTAACGACCAACAGAGAGCTGTTGATAGTATAAAACATTGTGAGAAACGACTCCCTCTGAAGTAAAGTAGTTTTTGAGAAAGAGGCAATTTCTCACTAAAATAATAAAAACTTCTTGCAAGAAGTTTTTATTATCTGCAGAAATAGGGAGACCGCCAACATAGGGCTAGATAGCGCAGTTGGTAGAGCGCCGGCACGTTAAAGGCATCGTACACGGTTGGTAATTACTCAAAATATATATTAGCATAAAAACTGACTTGGTAATGAGCAACAGAGAGCTGTTGATAGTATAAAACATTGTGAGAAAAACTCCCTCTGAAGTAACGTAGTTTTTGAGAAAGAGGTAATTTCTCACTAAAATAATAAAAACTTCTTACAAGAAGTTTTTATTCCTATCTAAAAGCACACAAATTTGTACAAGGGTGTTTTTTCTTTCATCATTTTCTTGCAACTTCGATGGCCAATTGAGCCCAAATTTTCACAGGCTTGTTATTTTATGCATATGTTGGGGTACACCAAGTGAGAACACTGGTCTTTGACAATTTCCAAACGTGTACGATGCCTTTAACCCTTCTACTGTCTGACCATTTACCTACTGTGGTTCTGTATGTATATAAGCTATACAGCCTGCAATAATGATATAATGTGGTGAATGCACACAGTACACACAATGAACCTTATGCATTGACTTCATCACGCCACCATCATTGGGGTAAAACAGTAATGAAACAATGGAAACGCGCAGCATGTAGGCGCAGCACACAGGAATTGCCAATGAGTAACCTTCTTTTGACCCGTAGTAGAGGGCGCCCTACTCAAATGACGTCGTATGGATAAGATCTGTTAAAGTTCGTTCTGCACAGTTGTGCAAACATACATAACCCATGCATGGCTTAAAGTGTTTGGTAAACTTGTTGGAAAATGTTAAAAGAGTAACAAGTAATATTTGCAAAGTATAAAGCATTTATGACTAATAAAATAAATGACTTTGTGTACATGTATACAAGTACCTGTGCCAACTTGCTGACTGATGGTGTTACACTTTGCTCAATTGTTATGTCAGAGTTTGAATTAATCAAGAACAAATCACCATGGCAGTGAAAACATGAAAATAGCCTTTTCACGACACGCCTACAGCTGAAACTGCACGTATGTGGTATCTCAATGCATATATTTTGGATGTAGAAACCCAGTGGCTATGAAACACAACACTCTTTCATTGAGACTCATTTGTGCATAATAAAAAATGGTGATAAAACCTTTGTTATCACTTATGAAGTCATAACTCAACCTTTCTCAAGTATAAAGACTCAATAAACTGAATCTGTCAAGGGTCGGTTCATAACAGATCACTCAAAGCCACTCAACGACCCTGTATGTGTAAATTGGATGGTGGAACAACTGTGCCCCAAATTAACAGTATACCATTAGTCACATACCATTTATCATGCTGTACCTTGCCATTTGATTTATTAGTAAGACTATGGGCAAGGCGGGTACTGAGTACTTTGGTGAACCTCATTTACGCCAATGCTGTACCCTGATGTAATTCTAGGAAAAACACAAATACAAATATAAAAAGTAACCTTTCAGTTGGGAAAAGGTGTCCAAACAAGAAAAAGAGCGAATAATTATGAAGATACTTCTTCTCTTTAATAAAAAAGGTACAGCGTTCTTAGTTCTGAGTTGACGACTTCCCATTCATCAATGAAGTTATTAATGAAGCACTGTACACTCAGTCCTGCATTGGTGGATAGCAAAATTTAAAATATTATTGATCACAATGCAAAAATGACATCCTCCATTTGTGATGTTATCATCATCCATTGATGATGTTATCAGAACTGTTGGGTCTGGTCAGATACACATGCTTGCTCCGAACAAATCAAGATACTATACAAATATTGGATGCAAATGAGTATAATCTAGCAGTATATAATCTTGAGGTGGAATCTGGACAGTTTCATTTCACGAGGCGAAGCTGAACAATTTATAATTTTTTCAACAATAAGGTATTAAACGGCTGATAAAGACATAGCTGTAGCTGTTTAAAGGTATTGTACACTTTTGGTAACAGCTCAAAATCAGTGTCCACATTTTGTGTGATTCAACATATGCATGAACAAACAAACCTGTGAAAGTTTGAGCTTAATTGGTCACCGAGGTCACGAGAAAATAGTGAAAAGAGACCTTATGTGTTTTCTGATATTTCAAATTATCGCGCGTGATAAAAACTATTGTTTTACTCATTTCTCAGAAACGATAGCATTTTAGGCAGAAATATTTTAAGGAACCCTTTCTACCATTACTTACTTTAAATCATGTAAGTTATGTGTGAATCTGTGAACATTGTGTTTTTCGATCTTACCAATAGTATACAGGGCCTTTAAGACTGGTTGGCTAAAGTGTAGTCGACGTTCATAGCCATATGCGTGTTGGCAGGCAAGATTTAAGCCGGCCCTAATAACGCATAATGCAATCAATACATACGGTACTCAATGTAAAATCTATCAGTACGCACGAATCAATACATACGGTACTCAATGTAAAATCTATCAGTACGCACGAAGCATAGCTGCGAAGCATCCCAAGCGTCCTTTTGGAGTGTGGGAACGGTATACATGGAAAATAAAGTATGACCTGTGACGCGTGTTCCACCAATCAAATGACAAGGATCTGTAACTGCGGTATATAAAGTCTATTAATTCACAGCCGGAAGCTTTTATACTATTATCAATGCTAGGCCATATAATCACATTTTAAAGATTTACAAGTACACTTGTACATTAAAATTAATGATTACATTTACTAGAGAAAGGGCGTAAGCAATTGATATGTCAAATTACGTTTCAAGAAAATTGAGTGTGAATTTTTGCATGGTTATCTGCCATTCATAAGTCATTACAGGAAGGTTAAAATTTTGCATGGGATGAGAAAACATGTCTTTGGGGTTATTCTCGCAACAAAAACGTAACATTAATGCCATATTTTGCTTGTTAGAGGAGCTATTTTATTGCTTACGGCCTTTTGTTACTGAAAAAAACTACTTTGAGTGCCTGGAGGAAGTGCGTAGAGCCTTACGCCTTTCTTCCAGGCACACAACGACATGTAGATTATTATGAATTTTGTGACAGTAGCATGGTAAATCCTGTTTGTAAGTCATTCATTTGCAGGCCACGCCCAGTTCACACAAATTTGCTCCACTGATTACCAGAAGCCCACAGGAGCTGCACTGAGCTCGTTTTGCCTTTGAAAAGTTTAATAATTTGGACTTTGCTTTTACCGCGCTCTTCAAAGACAAAGGTCTTCTCAGAATTAAAGTCTTTATCATTTTATATGCTTTTGAACCATGAAACGGTAGTTTTTTGGTAAAATTACAGACAAACCTATGCCAGCTTTGGAGCTGGAAGTAGTTAACACTTTGGGTTAGCAGCAGATACCCGTGTGACGCAATGACTTAAAAACAGGGTAACAAACCCAGCTGTTTATCCAGTGTCACCATAGTCTTGGTGCTAGACGCCCTTAGCGTATTTTGCGATTCAGCTCTTTCATGATTTACCGATAGAGAGCGTTTTATACACATGCAGCTTTCAATCATCTAGCCTGCAAGTGCCCTCTACTGGTCATATATTAATCGTGAAAGAGCCTGACTCACTACACAGTGTACAGTGACCAATCTGGCAGCAAAATACGCTAAGAACATCTTGCACCAAGACTAGTGTTACCAACGAATGCCGTACATTCATATGTTATCTGGTGATACATGTATAACATGCTGGTTTGTTTAAACGTTTTTCCCCCCAAACACTAAATATTTGAGAGGGAACTTTATAACCTTTCATATTAGACGTGTACCATGCTGCCATCATCTTTGCCATGTTCCCTATTTAAAATGGCAATTTTTTTTATACTAGTTATCATTCTTTAAAAATGGCGTCTAACTTTTGCCATTCCAGCCTTAGGCCAGCTGTGTCAGAAATAGTGGCTGCGGCTTGATCATCACGTGAACAAGCATTGAAGCATAGGATGTACATAGCAACAACCTTAGCAACAGCCACAGCCGTAACTGTAGCCGCCTATCGGACACGGCCTTAAAAGTTTGGTTACATTGATTTGAACCACAACCCCCCCCCCAAAATAAATAAAAAATAAATAAAAATAAAAATAAGAATAAGATGGCTGCACTGTAACAAAGGTCTACTATGTCGGATCGGGGAAGTTGAACTTGAACTCCCCGTCTGCTTCCAACTGCATCTTCTGGTTGCCGGTGGCAACAGTTGCTTCTTTATCCCTGATCAAAGCCTGCTGCTGTTGCTTCTTCTTGCTTCGATTCCTCTTCCTGCTTCCAGGCTTCCTTCGTCCACTCCCTGGTGCCTTCTCAGGGGTGCTGCTCTCACTCTGAGACCCCTCAATGTTCTTATTGTTGGGGCCCCTCGACACTCTGGCATCTTGCTGGTCCAGATCGTCCTTACCAATGTTAAAGTTAAACGAGAAAGGTTTCATTCCCTTATTGAGATTCAAAGAAAGGTCAGATGGCTTTTCAATCTCTTTTGACAATTCCAGAGTGGTTTCCTTGGTAGAGTCCGCATCCTCTTGTGAAATTTTCCTTTTGTTTGCGACGTTTTGATTCTGAGAAATTTGCTCCCACTCATGGCTTCTGTTTTCATCACTGTTATCCAAAGTCTTCCTCTGAGAGTCTTTACACTCAGGGTTTAAGATATGCATATTCTCGGTGCTTTTTTCAAGGTCTTGCATTAATGAGTCATCCTCTTCATTTCTCAGTCGGTCGTTGCCCGACGACCCAAGCTCATGACCTCTTGTTCCAGGACAGTCCACTGTGGTGTCTTGATTGCCGGGCATTCCCTGATCCCCACCTGACGAGTCCTGGTTATGATCTGATGTCCCTAGTTCACGACCTGCGGACTCAGAGCTGTGACCGACTGATGACCTTGAGAAATGACCTGATGACCCTGCTTTTTCACTGAGGTCATTGCCGGTTGATATAATCTTTGAGGATGCATCTCCGCCAGCTGCCACGGACATTCTGAGGAACATACCACATCCTCTCTTCTTAGGGCTGGCTTGCTCCACACACATCTTTTTACTCATATCTGAATTATTGAATAAATGAGTAAAATTTAAATTGTAGTTTTACGTGTTATCAAGCCTGTAATTATACGAAGGCCAATGAGGCCATGGCCTCTGTTGCCCCCCTGGTCTTGGCCTCGGTGCCCCTTCAAAAGTTGCCCGTAGACTATAACACTTCTCAATGGAAGTGCCCTTTGCAAAATGAAATTGGCCTTGCCCTCTCAAAAAACGAAATTCTAGGCCCGTATAACGGTTTGAAAACTAAATAAATAGCTAATAAAAAAAAGGAATTTTCAGAATTTTTAGAGATACCTAAAGGTATGGTTTGTGTACTCAATAATTGGAATAATAATTTGCTGTCTAACAAGTATAAATGTCTAACTAAATAAATAGCTAATAAAAAAAAGGAATTTTCAGAATTTTTAGAGATACCTAAAGGTATGGTTTGTGTACATAACAATTGGAATAATAATTTGCTGTCTAACAAGTATTTAAGTCTTGCACTGCGCAACATCAAAATCAAAGATGTTCAACCAGTGTTTTGTATGAGAGTGATACAGTTGACAACTATATTTGTTATCAGATGTAGAGTCCCCCATGAGTACCGTAGATCCATCAACCGAGTTCTTTTCTTTTAAAATTGCCTTAATTTTGATTCGTCAATGGAATTTCTGATCCCTACTGCCACCATTTGCAGGTACACATATTGAAATCAACATTTGCCTCACAGTTGGGGTAACAGTTATCACTTGGGATAACAGTTCACACTGATATTTACAGGATGTGACACTCGAGAGGTTTACAGACTCGCTATATACTTCGTTTCAATTAACATGTGAAGGTTTAGTCAATAACAAGGTCGAGTCTCTTATCTCTGTGATGGCAATTTCGCCTCTTTGAAGAAGAAAAAAAATCTGTCTCTTCTTACTTGCTTTGTGCTGTCTCTCCTCCTGGTGCATCTTGCTTCTATAATCCCCAAACATTGCCCGCATCACTTGTCTCTTCTTGGCCATTGGTGCTTTGATGGACGTCAGGATCCGCAGAAGCTTCTGAGCTTCCTCAGCTGTGAATGAGAAAACAAAAATGTAACAAGTCAATATGATAGACAAAGTGTATAAAAACCGTGTCTCACGCAGAAAAGGCACGTATTGTAATTCCTGGGTCGGATTGCAATGAAGAAACGGTCTTAGGCAGCAGTCTAAGACCAGTCAGTTATAGCCAGCTATCTGCCTTAGACATTCTTAGCTTAGTCAGTCTTTAAGCCTGTTGCAATAATCCAGTCTTAGATAAGTCAGTGAGGGGTAGTGAATATATGTACGAAGAAGCATTCCTAAGCTTGGTTAGTTACGATGGCCGACATTATCCATAGCACACTGAGACAGTGACAATGGCTTTGAAAGGTAAACAAAGATCACACATTAGGCAACCAGCCTGCAGTCAAACAGAGACGTTGGCACGTGTAAAGGGTAACATATACATGAACTCACTGCAGAGAGGTTCTGCAGTCACAACTAAGCAATTTGGTGACAATGGAAGGAAAACAAAAAGCTTTGGACAAAATGACAGACTGAGTAAACACTATCAATATACGGTCTCATTGTAGGGCTCTTTTCATGCATCATCAACAACTAACAGAAGTAGCGCCATGTTTAAAAACAAAGCCAGCTCAGCACAGGCTTAAGATTTAAGACTGACTTAAAATATACCGAGGTATTGCAATCGGTCTATAAATAAAGACTGTCTAAGCACGTTTCAAGTTCCTGGTGTTACAAAATGAAGTCTTTGTGCCTGAATAAATCATGATACAAAAAGTGTCTTAAATTCAATGAAAATGAAACAAATCTCAGGGTCATTTATGTACTTGGGTCCTTTCCTCTCAACCAATTTCAGTAAAAACACGTACATATAAATAGCACTGGGCTCTGAATTTGTTGAAAAATCCTGTAGAAAGTAATCAGCTGTTAGGCCCTATATCAGATTGGCAAAAAAAAAACCATGCTAGCAAGCATACAAATAAGCTATACATAGACTTAATCATTTTCTATTACAATGTGTAGTGGGATTTTATTTATTTACATATATATTTTTTTTTCCAAACTGAAGTGAGAAGTTAAAGTTTGCACCACTATAGTGTCTATGAGGGTTAAACATTTTCCCAGAATAATTGTAGTTTATTTCAGATTGTTTCCTTTCCTTGGGTTTGATTGTTGTCTTTTCCAAAGACAAAGTTGTACAACCCCATGTGAGGCAGATGTTATGTACCTGCAAATGATTTCCTTCCAATATTGTATAGTATGCCCGATTTGTGGCACAGGTTGTCCCCCAGAGTATGTTCCTTTACTTAAAACACTTGATTCCTCTTGTACAGAAGAACCCCCCCCAAAAAAATATATATATAAAAAATAAAAATAAACAAATCCTCTAGAATTCCCAGAACATGATGGCAAAACAATAGGAAGGAGGGGGGGGGGGGTACAGCATGCAATATTGTATCTGATTAGGCTTATACATATGCAGAGGTGAGATTTTATGAAATACAAAATCCTGAGAATTGAATTAAAGTTTCCCCTTGGTCTGAAGACGAAGCCCCCTGACATTAAAGGATGTGACACTTGATAGGTTTACAGACTCTCTAACATTTCAATTAGATATAATGTGAAGGTTTAGTGATAACAGGTCGAGTCTCTCATGATGGCAATTTCCCCCTTTTCAAAAAAGAAATCTGAAGGCATGGGGAGATCAATGAAAAATCCTGACTAATCACTAAGTTTGCTTTCTTTTTAGCTTTCAAATCATCAGTTTAAAGGGATTGTATACGATTGGTAATTGGAGCCTATTGTTTGTTTCAATCCTATATAGTTGTAGATATATACCATAAAACTAACCAGTAAAAATTTCATTTCAATGAAAAATCCTGACATCAGGAAAAATCCTGACTAATCACAGGTATGACAAGTTCATGTCCATTTATAGAAAGCACTTAGTTTGCTTTCTTTTCAGCTTTCAAATCATCAGTTTAAAGGGATTGTATACGATTGGTAATTGGAACCCACAGTTTGTTTCAATCCTATATAGTTGTAGATATACCATAAAATTAACGTGTGAAAATCTCATTTCAAAAGGTGGTAGCGTTTTTGAGATAATGACGAAAAACTGGAGCGGTTATGTCCACGCAGGAACTTAGAAGAATAATCTGCAATTGGAATACACAATCTGAGAAATGTTTCTGACAGAAACGCTTCTCAGAGTTCACATTTGTTTGATAAAAAGTGATACATGTTTCCATAACCACGTTACTTCAAAGTGAAATGTTTCTCAAAATGCTTTATACTATCACAAGCTGCTGTACTTCTTACCAAGTACATGTAACTTTGTATTGCCCTTAAATTTATGAGTAATTACCAAACGTATACAGTCCCTTTAATTTTGGTTCTAAGTCTTGAAAATATTTGCTGTACTTTGAAAACATGGATCACTTTCAGCTCCGTCAAAACATCACAAATTAAGTTAACGGTTTCCATGCTATATGTTATACCGCCAGTGTTTCTGATCAATCAATTATAAAGCTTTTACCATGTCTATAGTTCATATATGCATTTGGACACTGTGTGCAGTCAATATTTATTTCAGCTCATGAAGAACACATAATTAGGTTTGATGAAGTGTTTACCAGACGTGAACGGTGATGCTTATGGTGCTCCATCATTGTTACCCCTGGTCACTGTGCCATTTATTTTATTCCTTTAACAATCTCAGCTCCCTGGGGAGTATACAACCTGTGCTGTAAACTATGTAGTGCACCAAGCTAAATCAATCACAAGAACCATCTCTGCCCTCATCAGGTACCCATCTAACCCTGGCTGATGAGACCATGTCCACAGAACACGATCCATCCATGGGGTTTCCACATAATAACAACTGTACAAACAGAAGAAACCCATGCACCCAAAGCTAGCCTAGAAGGTCTGGTACTTCGTGGCTGGTGTTCGCTCTACATGTATGTTACAACACTCCTATGTTATTGTTCCGACAACCCTATATTCTGAAAACCCTTTCGTAATTTACATGCTAGGGTTAGGGTTAGGGTTAGGGTTAGGGTAAGGAATGGAAAATACACTAGGTATGTCGGAACATAGGTGTGTAACCTTGTGGCTCTGTGGCCCCATTGCATCAGTGACCCAACTTTTTGCCAAAGTGTTGGTAAATAAATTGATTTGAACTTTACATGTAAATTGCTATTTTCCTTTAGTCCTTTCATTAGAGACACTGAAGGACAAAACCCATCCATGATTTGTAATACTTGTGGGGATAAATTCAGCTTCTTTGATTAAACAACAAATTGAGAGACCAGCTTATGTTTTTAGGGGCCACATTTTCATTCTCAAAGGCTCACCGTACACTTAAAAACATGTCTACACTACACGTTTAAACATGGCCTTGTGATCTCCCCTGACCAATAGAATGGATAAACTGTCCAAGGTTTTTATGAATTGCTAGTAAAAAAAAGATACAAATGAGTTTTTGTTTGGAATCTGACATCACCTCAAGTTACAACAGCCAATACATGTACAATGTACATACATACAAACAATTTGTATGTTCAAGTTTTTTGTCCATTGTGCATGGCATTCATGAAAGTATTGATGTTTTTTGTTATAAAAAGTAATCTTCAAACTGCCAAATTTCAGGGGAAAACAAAAGAAGGTCTTTCAGCAAAAAATGGAGAGATGTTACTTGAAGCAAACTCTGAAAGTTAACCCTGGAACTTGATACTGTAGCTGAACAATTTCCCCTT
Source organism: Plazaster borealis (assembly GCA_021014325.1). Classification (NCBI taxonomy): domain Eukaryota; kingdom Metazoa; phylum Echinodermata; class Asteroidea; order Forcipulatida; family Labidiasteridae; genus Plazaster; species Plazaster borealis. The sequence continues at coordinate 11,255,098 of CM037475.1, forward strand.
TTCTGAGATTAAATTTAAACCTTACAGAGAGTCATGCATCAAATTGTGTAACCAGCCTTCTGGACTCTGCATGAAGACAGCTAGCCACGTTAGGCAGCCAGGTAAGACAAGCTCTCTTGCATACATACATGCTTGTTTCAGAACATTACAAGACCGAGCCATTCTTCCACATGATTATTTAAACAGTTTGAGCAACCTTGGGATCCCACATGCATGCACGTACATTGCTTCAATAGCATGTGCTGTATTAAAGGAAACTTTAACAGGTCACATTGTTCTTTTATGCATGAAACGTGCATCTGTCTACATGTATGATAATTTGAATTCAACAAAAACATTGTAAATTTCCTATTTATTGCTGACTTGGCTTGTTCTTTGAAGCTTCAATTTTCAATCTTGAGGAAGCTTCAATTTTCAATCTTGAAGGGAGTTCATAACATGACGTTCATGATCGAATGTTGATTTTATTTATATCAGACTCAAAAAACAAACTGAAGGACATATTCTATTGATTTTGTCTATTTTTCATCAGTGAGGAATCATTTTATGTACAATCTGTTTACAGATTTTTCAAGGACACCCAGGATAGTAACATACTAGAAGTCTGTCCTCAAGAGAGTGTGGTGTTACAAAATGTATGTACATTCATGTCCATTCATTCATTTGTTCATTCACTTTCGTGATGACTTGATGAGTTGTGCCCATCTGTCCCTATCAAGCAAAGTGTTTGAGAGAGATGGACCACTTCGACCAGTGTCAGCCTCGATGGATGATTTTAAGGTCATGTTGGGACGACCTCTAATCCGAGGGGCAACAGGCTTCCAGAGAAGGACAGGGCTATGTAGCTGACTCATTATGGTGGGAAACGTGATCGGCTTGCCGAAGGCGACATTGTCTGATGATGGTGGAGGTGGGGGAAGGGCACTGTATTAAAGTGGACTTAGGGAGACGTTGTTGCCAAGAAACAGCATGGATAGGTGCCATTGATGGGTGTAGAGATTTCATGTGCATACAGTGTACATGACAATCCATGAGAGTGGCTGAACTATTGACTGTTGGTTTTTCAGACACACCATTAAAGGGGGCTGTGTCGTCTTGATCACAGCGAGTCTGTGGCCAGACATTGAATTCTGAACTCCCATCCAGTTACTGCAAACGCGCGCGATAATAATGACGGCGCCCTTTAAAGCTTTTGTTTGTGATGACGATCGGCACGCGCATGTGTAGTAACTGGGTGAGAGTTCATGCTTCCATGCCCAGCCACAGGCAGACTATGATCATGGCGACACAGCCCTTTTGAGGTGTAAACATGTTGATGTCTACGTTTTACTTACCAGAGCATTGGGAAACTGAAACACTTTTGAGGTCTTGAGGACACTCATCAGAGATATGTATAATATTTCCAGAGCAGTTTACAAAAATACAGTATGTACATTTTGTTTATTTAAGCGTACATTTCATTGTCACTGTATAATACTCAAATTCATAGGCAATGTAGAATTGTGCAAGTTCAATGTGTAGTGCTGTAATTAACATCTGTGCATGCAGCATAAGTTGATGCCATTTTCAAACTCGCACTGTAACAGGGTCGATTGTAAAATCGAACACCATAGAGAAGAAAAAACATGTAAAAAATACATACTGAAAAAATAACTAGGCATGGAGAATGTAAGCTGACTCTTTTCCCATCACATGCTCCATTCATTTTAATCAACCACGGATCCCAAATGTCACGAGTAAAAGACAAAACACAAACAGCCTGGGCAGACTTGAGGGACATTTACACCAAAGACTTAAAGGGTCTGTATACGTTTGGTAATGACTCTGAAAATGAAGGGCAATAAAAACTTACTTGGTAAGAAGTACAGCAGCTTTTTGGATAGTATAATGCATTTTGAGAAACTGTTCACTTTGAAGTATTGCGGTTATGGAAAAATATATCACTTTTGATCCCCCAAAAATTGAATCTGAATGCAGATTATTCTTCCTGCGTGGACATAACGGTAAACTGCTCCCGATTTTCAGCAATATCTCAAAAACGCTACCACCTTTTGAAATGAAATTTTCACAGGTTAGTTTTATGTTATACAATTATATAGGATTGGAACAAACAGTGGATTCAAATTACCAAACGTATACAGACCCTTTAAGACAAGAAAAGGGAAGGCTTGGCAAGGTGTGATCGGTTTTCCAGGTCGTATTACACGGCTCGCCGCCGATGAAGTTTTTTATTGCGGCTTCAGACATTTTTAAGTGAGATTGATTCTTCTTATCCAGGGCGAGCAGGATTGTTATCTCTGCCCACTTAGTTGTCTTTTTCATGCCCATAGGAAGAAACAAAAATTAGCCTTGATTTAAGTACACATAAGGCTTGGTAAATGTTGGATCCTCAGGCATCAGAGCTGCATAGGGTACACAATACGTGCCAATGTTTGGCACACTCACCCCTCACACATTGCAGAAGCTTCAGCACCCCTTCACACAGTGCTCACAAAATGCACTCGCTGCACCGAAAACCTGTCTACTCGATGATACTGTTATAATTCAAATTTAGTCTTGATATTCTTTATCCCCGATGCAAAATTAACATTATTAAATCATTGCGGTACCCACTGCTAAAACATAGGATTCGAACTGCCTCTAGCCACTGGGCTAGCTCGGTGATCTAGTGGTAAGACATCTGCTCTAGCAATGCAAAGGTCGTGGGTTCGAATCCCACCCGAGAGACTTACCTGTGTTTTTTTTCCACAGGAAACTTCTTGCAAGAAGTTTTTATTCCTATCTGAAAGCACACAAATTTGTACAACAAGGGTGTTTTTTCTTTCATCATTTTCTTGCAACTTCGATGACCAATTGAGCCCAAATTTTCACAGGCTTGTTATTTTATGCATATGTTGGGATACACCAAGTGAGAACACTGGTCTTTGACATTTTCCAAACGTGTTCAGTGCCTTTAAGTACCAGGCACATGTGTTTCCTAATTTTTATTTTTTATTTTATGAGATACACCATCACAATGATCCTGTCGGTAGTCATTATGATGTCACAGATGCAAGCAACTGATATAAGTTTTTGTCTATTTCCGTCTCCAAATCTGGCATATGTTTGAGTTAATTTCAGAGACAGAGACTGATAAGGACTTTGAAACTTTGCAAAAGCATACATGTTTGTGAGAGGAAAGTCAGTAGGATTTGAAAGTTTTCACAGTGAAGATAAAATCAAGTGAGGTTTGCCGAGACACCGTGTAATAAATCTCTCTTAAGAGCTGTGGTGGTTCTGAGAAGAACCGGTGGTTTAACAGTAAGCTCTGACCGTCTTCAGGACAGGAAAGCGAAACCCTTTTTTTTCATACATAAAAATAAAAGATGTTGTTCAGCGCTCTCTATGGACCCATTTCACAACGCGCAGAGCACTTACACGCGCCTATCTTGTCCTCCATTTGGGGAGAGAAAATCTACACAGAGGAATTTACTTCCAAAATAATGAACATGGTAGACGCGAATTGTGAGGAGGTGCGTTCCGCGTCTGCAAGGAGTCAATAGGCTTTTTGGCGATAGTCAGAGCCAGTTTGTGTGAAGTGAGCGTACTCAAAGTGCAAATACGTATATCACACTTAAGAACAAGATTGAGGAGGGGAAGCTGTGCAATCAGTACACGTACTTGTCTTTGAATCCAGTTAAGGTTTAAGGAAAAGTATACCTTTGGTTTGAGGAAATAAGCAAATTTGAATCATGGTGTGATCAAAATTATTTAGTGTTGAATACATCTAAAACAAAGGAAATGATCTTTGATTTTCGCACCTCCAAACGAGACCCAAACGTAAGCTAATATGGAGTTATTATGGAGTAATTACCAAAGGTATACTTTGCCTTTAAAGACCACAATGGCACACGCTGGGCTAAGTTTTTAGCTTACTGTAAAAATAAATATCTGTCCTTACCAAATTTATTCAGAGCTTTCATACTCATATACACAAGCATATTTCACGGGTTACTGTTTGCTTTGTTGGCTTGTGTTCTTCAAGTCCCAATGTGTAAATATTTCTTGTTTTCACAACAAGCATCTTCACATGTGAGGGAGAATGGTGAGCAAACTCATACTGTACATGTACACACACCTTTGCATGGCAGTTACCGGGTACTTCCATGTTGTTCTATTATTCCCTTTTCTGAAGAAATCCTCTGTAGGGTACCACTAGAACAAAGAAAAGCTTGTGGGGTAGCACTTCTCCATTATGTAAGTTGGCGTGTGTAAGGGCCTGCCTTGTGCACATGTACACCAGGCCTTGAACTTTGCCATGAAGGGGCACGGCAATTTTCCTCTGGTAAGGGGCACTTCTATGAGGAAAATGTAAATTTGTATTGGAACTTTGAAAAGGGCACCACAGCAAAGCACGGGGGAACCACGGCAATTGCTGTGGATTAATAGAACTTGCACATGACATCATTTGAGTAGGGCACCCTCGTCTAGAGGTCAAAACAAGGTTGTTCATTGGCCAATTCTGTGCACCGCGCATACAAATCTGTACGTTTTCCATTGTTTCATCAACGGTTTCCCCTCTAACATGATGGCTTGATGACGTCACTGCATAAGGTCTATTCGAGGCCTGTTTACTTGCACTAAATTATTCAAAATTCCTTGGTAAAGCTGCACAATGGAATTTGGCCCTAATGAGAAGACGGTCCAACTAGTCCATTTGGTCTGTGATACTTACTCTGAGGTTTGGCTTCCTTGGAAGAGGGTTTGATACTGGCCAGGCCAACCTTAGCCTGCTGTATACACCAGCATAACTCCTTCTGAAACTTCTCAGCTGCTGACTGCAGAAACGGAAAAGAAAAGTAGAACAAAGTAAGTTATAAAGACAGTGATCTGTGGTACATGTGCGTGGGGCTATTGTTGGAATTTCGGGGCCATCAAAAAGTAAAAATTTGCACCAATCACAATTACATGTAAGCACTCGGGAAAAAAGAACCTGGATTGTACTTGCATGTAGTGTACATTGACATAAGTGCAAGTACAATCTCACTTTAACCCTGCGCTGCAGTATTAAGGTCATGACCAGGTCACGACCTTTGGTCCCCTCATAGAACAGTCGCTGACTGCACCGTAACGCGTTCGTGTATGGGTTTTTTTTTAGCTCCTCACAAACTCTTCTAAAATGGTATCAATAGACTCAGAAAGGTTCACTGAATCCCCAGAACCCCTCAAAAAAGGCAAAAAAAATTTCCATGTGTGGATTGCAAAACCAAAAAACCCCTAATGTTACCCAAATCCAACTTTTTTTCGTTTTTTTTGCACTGCTTACCAGTCTACTGAGAAACAAGGTATCTTATTTATTTGGCCCACCCTGGCCATTTTATAATAAACATCTGGTCCTCTTGTGTAGGCCTGAGGTCTCCAACCACAAAGCCAGAGTGACAGGATGATTGATTGCCTGATAGTAGAGGCATATGGAACGCCAAAGACGCAAATAATCCGATCAACACATCGATCGGACTTTTCCATCCATCGATCGGACTTTCCATCGATCGATCGGATTTTTGCATCGATCGATCGGTCTTTTCCATCGATCGATCGATGCTGTTAACCGATCGATCGGTGCTTTCAACCGATCAATTGATGAAAAAAGAGCGGCCGAAAAAGAGCGATTTAAAAAGAGCGATCGGTTGAAAAAGAGCGATCGGTTGAAAGCACCGGTCGATCGGTTGAAAACACCAATCGGTTGAAAAGTGCGATCGATCAGTTGAAAAGTGCGATCGGTCGGTTGTAAAGAGCGATTGAAAGACCGATGTGCCTACATCGATGCGTATACGCCTCACACACAGCGGACCGCCGTGCACGTAGACCGCGTATACCGTGTGTGTAGACCGACATTCCTTTTCCTCTCCGAAGGACACAGTTCAGCCAATCATTGGTAAGATGCATATTCATGGCAAACATATTTCATTTGCCACCGTTGTACACGAAGCAGCACGTATATGGAGTCCTGTCAAATTTGTATGGTCAATCTTAAAGCAACTGCTAATAAGAAACAGCACAGTGAAGGTAGTCTACTGGTGAATTTTAATTAAGAGAACGCTGTTTGTATCAGGGAGGAGTAACAGTTCTATCGATTGCACCTAATCTGTCTTAACACATTATTAATAACGGTATAAAAATTAAAGAAATTAGACACCACTTTTAGTTCGGTGTCTATGATCTGTCATTTCAGTTCAACTATCTCTATGTATATTGGTTATGGTACAAATTACAGTGTGTTATATGTAAACAATGCATATAGATTAAATGATAAGTTTGGGCACTATAGTTTATATTTACTGGAATAGCTGTGGCTCATTGGTTATTCTTCATGACTTGACTCCCGCGCTTTGGGGGGGGGGGGTACTTTGGACTTGTTTATTTATTTACTTATTCACTTATGTAGTTCAACTGATGGTAATCACTGGTCTCCCATGGGGCCCAGCTTGTACAGAGATATACTTTTTACAAAGTTGTTTTAAAAATGCATATTTTAAAGACGCCAAACCTAGAAAATACTAATCTGGTTATTTAAAAGTTTAAACGACTGATGCTTTACAGGCAGACTTTTAAAGGGTGAATAGAACATTGATATTTATTATAGACCAATGGCACTCGGTGTGAACAAACATATACATGAACTTTAACAAACCTATGAAAGTTAAAACTCGATTCAGAGTTATTTATATGAGAAAACATTGAAAAACATATTAATGTTTATACTTTATTTCAAACATCGGATTTTAGTAGAGACTAATGTTTTACTTATTTTCTAAAAACTATGGCACTTCAAGCAAAACTATTTCAAGGGAAGTTTTTCTACCATAACCGTCTTTATACCATGTAAGGTATATGTGCAAGTCTGTACACATTTATATTTTCAATTTTAATGATGTTGTACACATCTTAAATGTGAACGTTTTTCTGTCTGCCTCTGTCCTGGGAAATGGAAGACCAATATTTAGGGCGGGTCAAAACAATTTGGAAAAATTTTGAAATTGTTTAACATTGACTATTATAAATGGCCCCTTATCAACACTCAAATCAACACTGGGTCTTTCCATAGAGCATCGGTCTTTCTACCCGTGTCAATCACTGTTCATTCATTTTTTGAAACGACTATGTCTTTTTCACCATGTGGGACTTAGTTTCACAAATTCATAAATTATATATTTTTACCTACTGCTCGATCCACATGCACTTAAAGGCATGAACGTTTCGCGTACGTATTAGTGTTTATTCAAATTAATCTGATTATAACTCGGATCGTTCATTGTTTATTCAAAAGGGGACACCAATCAGAAATATTGAGTAAAATATTCGTTGCTCACATTCACAAAATTAACCACGTTGTGCACCTGTAACAGGTGTAGGAAAACCTCTGTTCAGTTACCCTTCCACTGTTTATATTTCCAATTTAATCTCTTCTAGCACCCTGTGCAAGTTAATTTCTAGGAATGTTCTGTTTATAAACAACCCACTTGCTTAATCCTTAATCCTTGTACTGTAGTGGTGTAATTTACTACAGATAGCAGCCTGGCAGGGGAACACTCCACATTTATGTGTTCTCCCACCATCACGATTGTTTTTTATGTATAACAACTTCAAATTCTGAGTTTTGCCTGCGTCAAGTAATACACTGTATGGACTCGGTTTTAAAGCCATTTTGATTTTAATTTGTAACCTTCTTTGGCACTGTGTTTTCTTGTTTTTAGTGGTTTCTATAAATTCTGTTGGTTCAGTAGTGTTACTTTGGTCTTGGTTTAGAATTCACTTGATTTATTGCTGTACATCAATCACTGTGTTTTGTTGTTTTTAGTGGTTTAAATTCTGTTAGTTCAGTAGTGTTACCATTGGTCTTGGTTTAGAGATCACTTGATTTATTGCTGTACATCAATCACTGTGTTTTGTTGTTTTTAGTGGTTTAAATTCTGGTAGTTCAGTAGTGTTACTATTGGTCTTGGTTTAGAGATCACTTGATTTATTGCTGTACATCAATCACTGTGTTTTGTTGTTTTTAGTGGTTTAAATTCTGTTAGTTCAGTAGTGTTACTATTGGTCTTGGTTTAGAGTTCACTTGATTTATTGTTGTACATCAATCACTGGTTTTGCTTTTGGTCATCGCTTTATAATCAATAAAGGTTTTTTTATTTTTTATATTTTTTATATTGAGGAAACCTACAAATTGATTCACTGTCCCACTTCTTGCATTTCCTCGCGTCTTTATGCTATTCGATCCTTAGATTAAGGAGTTCCTTAACACTAAGCGTTTTTCTTATTTATTTATTATTCATTTATTCAAGGTGTCCCCATTTTCGGGGTTACACACCAAGTCATGAATAATGACGCCAATAAAAATGTCCGATACTTATTACGACAGTACTCCTTGCCACAACAAGTTGAGGTTAATATTGACAGCAATATTGACAGAAATGAAGACTAAATCGGGGCATGGACGAAGTAATAAGCAACAAAAGTGGCATCCCACCACTCTAAACACTTTCTCAACCTAATTCCCTTTTTGATAATAGTTGTGTGACAGTCACATCATAGAGATTCTCTATGGTCACATTTAGTTGTGTCATATGATTGTACTTGATATGAACTGTCATCAGCAGCGTATACTTAAAAGCTAATAGTGATAGTACCAATGGTATTTACTGCCAAATTTAATTAGTCCATTGTTGTTCATGTTATGGTTGACAACTTGATGAAACCTGGTCATTTCTCTATGATTAAACACTATTGAGGTACCCCCAAATTATCAAATTATCGATCGATATCCAAATAATCTCATTTCTGAAAAAGGAAATCAGGCTCTCGCATAGAGAAAGGTCCTTTCTCTATGCTCAGCGGAAATGTCAGCGAGCATTTTAAAAATCATAACTGTAAATCATCCCTATCAAGTTACAACTCCCCTCTGAAAAAATTACATTTTTATACAATCTACTTCTCAAAATCTTTGATTGTCAAATTTGGCAGGACTCCATCCCTGCTGCTTTATTGCTCCATGGTACAACGTTGGCAAATAAATATCTTGTTCATGAATATGCATCTTACCAATGATTGGCTGAACTGTGTCCTTCGGAGAGGAAAAGGAATGTCGGTCTACACACACGGTATACGCGGTCTACGTGCACGGCGGTCCGCTGTGTGTGAGGCGTATACGCATCGATGTAGGCACATCGGTCTTTCAATCGCTCTTTTCAACCGACTTTTCAACCGATCGGTGTTTTAAACCGATCGACCGGTGCTTTCAACCGATCGCTCTTTTTCAACCGATCGCTCTTTTTAAATCGCTCTTTTTCGGCCGCTCTTTTTTCATCGATCGATCGGTTGAAAGCACCGATTGATCGGTTGACAGCATCGATCGATCTATGGAAAAGACCGATCGATCGATGCAAAAGTCCGATCGATCGATGGAAAGTCCGATCGATCGATGGAAAAGTCCGATCGATGTGTTGATCGGATTATTTGCGTCTTTGGCGTTCCATAGAGGCACAAGATCAATGACCTTGTAGGGGCGTATGGTATGTCAATGGGTATACAATTCCCATGGGCTTCTGTGGGGCTTCGAAGTTAAAGGTGACTCACCCCAAGCTAAATAGACTTTTACAGCGTTGTAGGTGGGGGGGGGGGGTAGTCAAGGATTATGAAAAATTTCAAATTTTTTGAAGGTAAAATGGAGCAAGAAGCAAAAAATGTCATCATGTTTAGTTGGTCATCGGTCACATACAAAGAGATCTTGGGCGGTTCCATAATTTTTGAAACTGGTTTCGATTCAAGGAAAGGAACCAATTCAGAGTCAGAACCGATTCCAGCAGATTCTAAGCAAACACAAAGGAATAAAGATTTGAACATAAGTGAGTCTTCACACATCAGTGTTTCAGCAGGCAAGGAATTTGTTTATAATTGTTCAATGGCTTTAAAGACTGTGCCTCGCTTATTTCATTAAAAGACTAGTTTAGCCAAGTTTCCAAGCATCCAGAAGTACAGCATGCACCTCTGCACATGTTCAATGTACAAGAATCCGTGATCTGATAAGCAATCACACAGTTCATCTTGTTTGCTAGCTCTGTGGTTCCCTGTACTCTAGCAGAGCTGCCAACGTTTGCATCTTGCAATCAGGGAGATTTTGTACAGCAATCAGGGAGACATTTAGAATTACATTCACCATAATAGGGAAAAAGTTTCCACAATCAGGGTAATTTTTAAATTTGTTCTTCAGAACATGGAAAAATTGGTTTATACTCGGGGAACTTTCTGCAGAATCAAGGAGAGTTGGCGACTCTGCTTTAGTTCATAACACAGGGAGCGATTTCGTGTTTTTAAGATTAAGCTAAAGACTTTTCTTTTTAAACAAGCTTTTGGCTAATTCTGTTTTATATGTGTGTGATATAGTTTTTTTTACTCTTACACCCGGTTTAGACAGGCGCTCTAGAGTCGCGCCGAACCAAATTGTTGAATCAGGTACATGAAAAGTTTGACGTCTGAAATTAGGAGCGACTGGACGCGCTGAAAGTCGAAAGATCGACTATTGCAGTCGTTTGGAACGACTCTGGAGCGTCTTGGTTTCAGACGTCGATCTTGTAATGTAAATGTTATGTTAAATTCGCCCGTCTGAAACCAACATTTATTTGGGTCGACCTAGAGTCGCTCCTGATCTATTTGGTTCGCCGCGGCTCTGGAGCGCCTGTCTGAACTGGGTGTTAGCTGTTTACTCCATTGTGCTGACTTTTTATAATATTGTAGATTTGAAATAGCCAGGGTTTAGGTCGTCAAAAAACAACCAAAGATATTGAAAAAAACAGGGAAACCGCCATATAGAGCAAGATAGCTCAGTTGGTAGAGCGCCAGTTCTTTCATCTGGAGGTCGCAGGTTTGAGTCCAACCCAAAATTATTTTAAAATAAAACTGTGTACATGTTGTGAATCCCCAACAGGATCTATGTCTCTGCACTTCAATACATACTGTCTGTCCTTTTGTCTCATACAGTTTTTATCTTGTATAAACATGCAATTTTACAACCTGGGACAAAATCGCAGCATCTTGAAGGTTAGTTGTCAAATTTTTCTGACAGGCAGATGAATACGGAGTTCTCCCCAAACATGTCCCCGAGCATGAAGCATACAGGAAATGGCAGAGAATAATGTTTCCTGGCCGATCAGTCCCTTGAGGGCGAGTTTGTGAGTACAGCATATTGCCTGCCTGTTCATGGTAAATCCTCTCTGAAAGTCTGAATACAGCCCAGGGAATCAAGGGCCATGGAAGCTGCAGGAGGAACATCATTCCACATTATGGCATCTTCAAGATGGTGATTCTTTCCTTATTGATGACACAGATGGTGCAATGATGAAAAGAAGATTGAACAAAAATTTGTTTGTAGAGTTGTCCAAGATTACTTCAAAAAGCGGTGTCCAGAACAAAAACCTGTGATCCAATGATCCTGATTTGCACTTGGGGCCTAATGCCATGGCCTTGTTTACCAGGCAGACCCACTAAAGTTTGAATTCAGATAAAACTCTGAAATTTCACATCCCTGATTTACACAAAATTCAAAGTTGTGCGTCCAAAAAAATTACTTAATCATTGCTCGCACAGATGGCCTACTTTACTCTGTGTGACGTCAAGTGGGAACTAATCTAAACTAAAATTAATGGAAATACATATTGTGAGTGGAGTGCTTGTCCAACCAAATGTAACACTTTTAAAAGTTTACAATTCACATCCGACAGGAAATATTTTATGTCTGCCAACCAATCAAAAATATCATCAGCCAAGTCATTGTAGCCTAAGAAAGTAAATACATTAATGACAATTAGCTGCATTCCAGTGAAGTGGAATACAGGCATGTACTGATGTAGTCTTGATTTGCTGTTTTTTGTATTAGGCTGTGTCCGAAATGCTGGCTATATCTACAGCTACGGCTAGATTTCCGCGTCATCATGCATTGAAGTATAGGACGTACTTAGCAACACCCTTAGCAACAGCCGTAGCCGTAGCCGTAGCTGTAGCCCCCAATTCGGATACGTCCTAAGTCACCGGTAGAGGGTGCAACATAGACAGTCTCGGAGGCTGGCTCGGAGGGACTGGGCAAGTCTATGAATCTGGAGTGAGCCAGATGTTTGTGTGATATACATGCAGATCTGTTCCCCGTAATTTGTGGTGGATTATCGGCGAATACATGTACATACGAACGATGCCAATCAAGACTAGTACTGATCTGTTGCAATATCTAAGATAAGTGATATTGAGTTTCATTACACCTGATGACATTCCTCCTTGTAAATGTTCCCTCACTGTTCATTGACTGGTTAGACAAGCTCAGTTAAAATGTGTATCAACATCAATAGAACTTCACAATTACTGTAGATCCATACAAGTGGTTAAGACATCTGCTCTAGAATATTGGAGTTCTGGGTCGATTCCCAAATGAGTATTCTTTTATGGTTTTGGGGTTTTTTTTTTGCAGAAGACCCAGAAAGCACTGAGCATACAGTGGTTATATGACACACAGTGTGAGAAAGAGGTAATTTTTCAACAAATTTGAATCTGTTAAAGACTTCAGGCATGCAGCCTTTCTCAATATTCCCTTTTCTGAAGAAATTCTCTGTGGGGTACCACAGAACAAAGAAAACCTTGTGGGGTAGCAATGTTCCATTGTTAAAAGTACCCCCTAAGTTGGCGTGTGTAAGGGCACACACACACACACGTAAACACCAGCAGTCGTGGACCCTCCTTTGTTCAACTCTTTGTAATAGCAACCGTGAACCACAATGTTCTTCATTGTGATAGCAACCATGGACCTATTGTCCCTTTTGTTATAGGTCCACAGTTTGAATGTGGATACCTACACACACAATCCCGTAAATGAGAATCCTGTAAATCGAGGACTACTCTTTGTTCTCCCATTGTTTGGACTTATTTTTTGTTAACGCACCCCCATTGGTTTTGTACTCAAAGCGGGTTTTGTACTCAAAGTTCGCTTTGAGTACAAAACCAATGGGGGTGCGTTAACAAAAAAGGACATCCTCACTCTGTCAAACACCCGGATCCCTTTTGTTAAAGTCCTCGGTTTCAAAGGGTAGACACGCTCACACACACACCTTTGTGAATCCTTTGAATCAAGGACTTCTCTTTGTTCTCCCATTGTTCATTTTTAGGTTTTTTTCGATGTCCCCATTGGTTTTGTACACGAAAGCGAAGCGAGGACGTCCTCGCTGTCAAACACCTGGATCCCTTTTCTTAAAGTCCTCAGTTTCAATGGGTAGACACGCTAAAATTCTGCATTTTGTGCGCAAGAATGACTATGTACATCCAGTACGCTGACTTTACTGTCATGATGAAGCCATCCAAAACGATGTTTAAAACAAAGGAACTCAGGAAACGCATTGCGTATATATTTGCATTGTGCACATGGTTTAACAAACTTGTTTGCCACGGCGAGCGTTCACTCTTCAGTACACGATAAACACACAGAGGAGAATTTCATGATCAATCCTTCCGAACTCCTGTTGCCTTGGCAACAGGAGAGTCAACAGCTGTTTAATTAGACATGCACATTGAAATGCAGTGAGGTCTGGGGCACGATCTCTGCTAATAACGAGAGACCTTGGATAGTCTCTAATTTATACAGGAAGTGTTTACCATCAATTTTCTTCCTTTGGGGCACAAAATAATGGCATTAAGATGGTGACTGCGACCTGGGGAATCCGACTACCTGAGGCTTACTGCCATTACTACCATATTAGATTAGAGCTCTCTGCTGGAACCAAGCGAATCCTGACTGTCCATCCACTGTATTTTTTAACCCAAAGAAACACCTGCACACATGAAACTCAACAGCTTGTTAATTTGACTTATAGATTATTAGAGATAATTATAATTCTTCAAAGAAAGGCAAGGTATACCTTTGGTTTTTTGGAACCGTTTGATTGTTTTAACCCTTTATACATGTAGATATAAACAATCAAACTAACCTGTGAGAATTTTGTTTCAAAAATGAAGTCAGGATTTCATTGCTGACAACGATATTCTCAAAAACAAATTGTTCGAAAAATTAATGTGGCTCTGTGAATCATGGTGAGTGCCTACTAAATTTTCTCACACGACAACATCAAATCTTGGAACTTATTATGAGAAACTTTATTTTCTTTTCTTTGTCAAGTCAGGGTTTCATTGTGGCAATGATATTTTTAAAGGAAAACGATTACTCAAGAAGCTCCAAAAAGTTCCAAAAAATAATACTGTGGGAGGGCACAGACAATTCTTTAAAATATTGATGACGTGAAGTGGTTATTTGACAACTAGCAGATCACTGTACTCTGTCAAGCACTAATGGTAAAGTGTTTAGATATAGTTCATTACATTCATTTTACATGTAACCAGCTCTATAAAGTTTGACACGCAATATGGCCCAAGGTGTTCAATCAACATGCCTGTTCCCTTGGGTACACTATGTAAAGTACATTAGAAGTAAATTTATAGTGTGTTAATGACATATGGTGACAATCTGAGAGAGGACTTTTGGGTGTTTTACCTGTGCTTCAGTGTTCATGGTAATTGGGCATTGGAGGACAGAATGGAAAGAAGGCAACTGATTTACATACATGGTACATCTATTAAGGTACATGTACAGTCATAGGCCGTGTCCGAAACGGCGACTTCGGCTAGAGCTACGGCTAGATTTCCGCGTCATCATGCGTTGAAGTATAGGACGTCCTAAGCAACACCCTTAGCAACAGCCGTAGCTCTAGCCGAAGTCGCCGTTTCGGACACGGCTTTAGATTGGTTTTTGTCAACGTAAAGCTTAGGCGAAAATTATCTATAAAGATACATGAACAATACAAGTTGCCTGTGAAAGTTTCAGCTGAATACCTTGTCTGCTTGTTGAGAAAACAGCGAAAAACTGTCACAGTATTTTCATCGAGAATGTTGAATCCATCCATGATTAGTGAGGTGACAGCAAATACCAACCGCATCTGTGGCCGCAGCATTCACCAACGGATTTGACACAATGGAAATTTGAATCTCCAAAAGTCGTCTGAAGGCGATCTTTACTTTTATTGGTTTCTAATAAATGGGAGGCACTTCAGACAAAATAATTTCGCAGGATGCTTACTACCTTTACAACCTTTATAATAATATAATAATAATAATAATAACGGACATTTATATTGCGCAATACCTATATGAATATACTCTAACTGCGCATTCCAACATTATTACCCCTGGTCACTGGGCCATTTATTTCAATCCTAAAACCATCTCAGCTCCCTGGGGAGTATACAGCCTGTGCTGCAATATATGCGCTACTAGGCTTTCAGAAAGAAATTACACAATTTTGTTTCCAGGGTTGTTACAAAAGTATGACCCTACCTTTAACTACTTCATGTCGGTATTAAAAAAAAAAAGTGTAATTTTTCGAAACTCTTTGGAGCTTCTTGATGTAATCGTTTTCCTTTGGAAAGATCGTTGCCACATTGAAACCCTGACTTGACAAAGGAAAGACAGCAAAGGTTCTCAGATTTTCATGCTACATGCTATACACTGCAAAGTCCAGGTGGATATAATTGTCAGCAAAAAATTGAGGAAAATCTGAAATTGTTCTGGGCGCTCAAAAACATCCGCCGTAAGTCTGTCCAAAAAACAAATTGCAGATAAAGACGTCATCCGACGTGAAGTGGTTCACGCTACATAAAGTAAACATGCGTCAATAGCAACTTGGTACATGTAGCTCTTAAGTAGGCTAGTTGAACACGGTGATGATTGATGGCATAAGTTTTTACAGTTTCAGGCAGGTCATCCAGCTAAAGCTGAAATTGAAATTCTTCTTGTAAACCACGATTTACCAATAAAACTCCCCCACCCCCAACAAAAAGTAAATAAATAAATAAAAATAAACAAATAACAACTTAACAAAAAACAGTTCTTATAATACTACCGACTGCAGGCCTTGAACGGTGTCTTGAAGATACATGACAATCTCCTCCCGGTAAAGGGCACGATGAGGGAAAATGTCAATTTGTAATGACATTTCCTAAGGCATGAAATTGGTCACTTGAACTTACATTTCTGAAGTGGACAAGTGAAAGCTGATACATGTCTTGTTTGCAAAATTTTCCTGATGCAATTTAGTTTGTTTAAATTTTAATGAGGCAGACTTTCTGAATTCTGCCTGCTGACAATGACTGTTGAAAACAGTTGTTGTCCCTACACTATGCATAGATATAACAGATGCATAATGTATGGGCTAGGGACACCTGTTTCCAACAGTCATTACTTGCAGTACACATCAAATCTTTGTGATTTATTAAGTTAATTTGTAGACCCATTTTATGGCAAGCAGTTGGAATCCATCACCAGAGTTTGTCTTGATCTCTGTGACTAGCCATATATAGCTTGTTGTTTCAGCCAGCTTCTTTCACTAGTTCATATACTTAAAGGAACGTTACAGAACTGGTAATTAAAATTTTCATTAAGATCACAGATTTACATAAAACTTACAGTCTAATGATGCTGATAGTAGAAAACATCCCTAGAAATATTTCTGTCTGAAATGCCATATTTGATGAGAAATAAATAAAACTAATAAATAAAACTAATTTGGAGTTTAACGCTCATGAGCGTTTTATTCATGCATTGTATAACACATGCAAATTTGATGAGAAATAAATAAAACTAATTTCCGATTGGAGTTTATCGCTCATGAGCGTTTTATTCATGCATTGTATAACACATGCAAATGTGTAATCGGTTTTTCACTATTTTCTCGTGACCCAGATGGCCGATCGATCTCAAACTTCTACAGGTTTGTCAGTTTATGTATATGGTGGATTATATAAAGTGCTTACACTTTTTTGTTCGCAAAAACCAATTCTGTAATGTTCCTTAAATATTAAATAGGGATGCTTTTCAACACTTAACTAGCAAGGACCACTTGCAGAAAATTTTGTCCTCATGTACATGTACATTGTAGTCAGCGAACCACTGTTAAAAGTGTTAAAGGGTCTGTACACGTTTGGCAATGACTCTGAAAATCAATGGCAATAAAAACTTACTTGGTAAGAAGTACAATGTACAGCAGCTTTGGGTAGTATAATGCATTTTGAGAAACTTTTCCCTTAGAAGTACTGCGGTTATGGAAAAAGATATCGCTTTTTATCCCCAAAAATTTGAATCTGAGAAGCGTTACTGACAGTAACGTTTCTCAGATTGTGTATCCCAATTGCAGATTATTCTTTGTACGTGGACATAACCGCTCCGGATTTTCGGCAAGATCTCAAAACGCTACCACCTTTTGAAATGAAATTTTCACAGGTTAGTTGTATGGTATATATCTACAACTATATTATAGGATTGAAACAAACAGTGGGTTCCAATTACCAAACGTATACAATCCCTTTAAGGGAAAACAGCACATCAGTCACCCTAATTTACATTTATTTCCAAGCAAAACTTCTAAAACTCTTATCCGATGCTGCCGCTGCAGTTTACCTACATGTAGAAGATATTATTACCATAGAAGCCCCCATTAATCATCATCATCTCAGTGTGTGAACGATTGACAAACTGACAAACTGACAAAACTGAAATGAGACTAAAGACCACAAGACAAACATTTGTGAGCCGTTATGTTGTAATTGTACCCAGTGGAATGACTCTTGTTCGAAATGAGCAATGGTTTCATTTGCAGGCACCTGAATGCACTTAAGTATTAGTGCACACACTGCAATATCCGAATCTATTGAAATACAGCTTTATTAAACCACAAGCGGCTTGTACCAAAATGCCCATAGCGGCCGCATGCTTTGACCTACTTCCATTAACATAAAGAGGTCAAAGTAAAGGTCATGATCGGATATGAAATTTTCCAATGTAGTATGTTAACATAGTATCCCAATTTCTAAACACAAAACTAAATTTTCTATTTCATGTTAATTCTGTTGACATTTTTACTGACACAATTTGATTAAATAAATGAACAATATTAGCAATGTCTGGGCGTTTTGTGATGATTATACAGAAATGAATGGTCTCTAAAGGGTTAAAGGTATCGTACACGTTTGGTAATGACTCAAAACAAATATTAGCATAAAAACTTACTTGGTAACAAGCAACGGAGAGCTGTTGATAGTGTAAACCATTGTGAGAAACGACTCCCTCTGAAGTAACATAGTTTTTGAGAAAGAGGTAATTTCTCACTAAAATAATAAAAACTTCTTGCAAGAAGTTTTTATTCCTATCTGAAAGCACACAAATTTGTACAATAAGGATGTCTTTTCTTTTATCATTTTCTTGCAACACACAACCTTGTCACGGCATGGTCAGACAATGTATGTATGTATGTCAGACACGTACACGTAGCCTTTTCCAGTAGATCATGGCAAGAGATTTATGCATACACTACATTGTACATAAGTGGCATCCGAAGTGGCCCAATTCAAACATACACTGTAGCCCGAGATCAAACAGAGTCTGTAAGAGACATTGTAAGATGGAAAGCGTCTGAGCCCCTATGGAACAGTAAGAATCAATGCACATTTACACACTGAAGTACATGTACATCGTCACTGTTGCATACAGGGGCATGTTTTGGCGACCATATGACCGAAAAACAAGTATCTGATGCAAAATTCACTGACCGAAACAATTTCCGAAAGCTACGCGAAAAAGGGTCGATAACCAGAAACAGTTCATGATGTACATGTAGGTTCATCTCTTGAAAATTCATGTTCATAAAATATACAACATTCATTTTTATTTTCAAGTTTAATGGAACTTAGTCCTCGTAATTTTATCAACATTATTTAATTGAAGCTTTAAGGAATTTAATTTTTAAAAGAATTCCAATGAATTTTTTTTATAGTTTTTAGAGTCTGCCATCTTCAAACGGACAATTCGGTTAGGATTTGGTCGGAACAGCCGCTTCACCGCAGTTCAACCGAACACGCGAAAAACGCTTAACCAAAGACCAAGGCTCAAATATGCTTCTGACAGGGATCAAAACTAACAGTTTTTTTATGGTGGGCCACAGAACTAATAACCACAACAAATGTTATTATACACGTATATACCGCACAAACAGATCCGTGTCATATGACTGGTGAAACACGCGTCACGTGTCATCCTTTGTTTTGCCATACTGCCGCGACGCTCCAAAACTTAATATTGGAGTCCAATGGATAACTATTGGATGCTCCGTGAAGCCATTTCCCAAACAAAGCTTCCCCACCTGTTTGTCCAAACGAGGCATCATCAAGTCACGGCGGATAAGGTTGGTGTCTACATGGAGTTGTCCACATTGTTTAGAAGGTTTTTTTTGTAATATAATTTTTTGAGTGTGGGGAGGATGAGTTTCCATGTCTAATTTGTGTTTATGGTGAGAAAAATTCAAGTGAAAAAGATCTTTGTGTGAGTTTTATTAAAACAAGTATTGAATGCATTTAGTTCATGCATTGTCGCAGAATACAATCACTTGGTGAAATCTGGCTTATTCCATTTCACTCGGCTTCGTCTCGTGAAATAAAATAGTCCAGATTTCACCTTGTGATTATTCTGCGACAATGCACTTGCATGCATCAAATACTTGTATACCAGTCCTCCATGTTTGTTTGGCAGTCCACCTGGCATCGATTTCACAAAACACTAAGATTCATGTTTTAGACTAGTTGTCAATTTTGCCATAGTGATTTGTATTGTGACATCACACTTTACTTAGCAAGTTAGATTGATACACAGCTTAAGATCAATCCTAGCCCTTTGAGAAATCCACCCCAGGGCTTGATTTTAACAAAACACCAAGTCTCATCTTAAAATGAGTTGTCGGTATTGCCGCAGCGATTTGTATTGTGGCATCACACTTTGCTCAGCATTTAAGATGGATACACATGTTAAAGGGATTGTATACGATTGGTAATTGGAACCCACTGTTTGTTTCAATCCTATATAGTTGTAGATATAAAGACCATAAAACTAACCTGTGAAAATTTCATTTCAAAAGGTGGTAGCGTTTTTGAGATATTGCCGAAAATCTGGAGCGGTTATGTCCTCGCAGGAAGAATAATCTGCAATTGAAATACACAATCTGAGAAATGTTTCTGACAGAAGCGCTTCTCAGATTCAAATTTTTTGGGATGAAAAGTGACATCTTTTCCATAACCACACTACTTCAAAGTGAAATGTTTCTCAAAATGCTTTATACTATCAGAAGCTGCTGTACTTCTTACCAAGTAGGCTTTTATTGCCATTCATTTTATGAGTAATTACCAAACGTATACACAGACCCTTTAAGATCAATCATAATATTAATACGCTCTTTTGTAGCCAAACCCTGGGCTGGATTTCACAAAGCACTTAGATCCATCTTGAGTTGTCAGTATTGCCATAGTAATTTGCATTATTTGCATTGTGACATTACTCTTTGCTAAGCAATTAAGACTGATACACAGTTAAGCACAGTTTCAGCTCTTTGTGAAAATCGCCCCCTGGGCTCGCAAAGTACATGGTCACAATTTTAAATCACTATGGTGATACTGAATCTTAGTGTTATTGTAAATCCCCAACTAAACAAATTTAACTAATAGCAACGTTTCTCAGATTCAAATTTTGGGGGATAAAAACTTATATATTTAACCATTACCACATTACTTCAAATTGAAATGTTTCTCAAAATGCTTTACACTATCGAAAGCTGCTGTACTTCTAACCAAGAAGGTTTTTATTGCCATTATTTTTAAGAGTGATACCAAATGTATCCCTTCCCTTTCAAAAGAAATTTCCACATTTGAAATCAGAAACATTTTGAAAATGCTTTGTCTTATCCGAGACATGTTCAACTCTGGCTGATTATTCATGCAAAGATCATGAATCAAGTTGAGTGTCGGAAAACCCTGTGGTAATCCAACAGCAAAATTACTGTCCTCAGGCTGGTGTACTTCTGTTAATTTGGAGGCCCCCCCCCCCCTGATATAACCGAGAAGATGGGCACTTTAAAGTCAACATCATCATTATCTATTAATGTCCATCGAGCAAAATCCCTCTCTAGAAAGACGTACTAAGCAGGGTCATTTTACTTTGCTACTTTTGCTAATGAGTACCTTAATCACACTATTTACAAAAAGAGTGACCTTGCTCCAGGGCATTTCCGGCTGGCAATGCTGTGTTATATTGAGAAAATATACAATTATTATACTGTAAATAGTGTACAGACTTGAGTACCTTGCAAAAAGGAAACCGCACAAACCTTTAGATTCACTCCAAGGCCCCCTCAAGAAACAATCAATAATATTTTAGTCATTTGTATTTTTTAAATTGCTTTTTACATAGAAACCCCCCACCCATTCCTTTGACTCAATGGACTCTCTAAACATAAGATGTTACAAGTTCAAGCCATGAGTCATATTGTCTGTTATGTACAGATCCACCAGACATCACTTTTTCTACTCAAACAATCGGCTTATGTCAGAAACTTCTCTTGGTCTGCTTCTGGTGTTTTTGCTATACTTTGACACACCGTCAATGTACAATCGATGGTATTCTTGTGTATTTATTGATTCAATTTATTACTGTAGTTACAGGTTTAGACTTAATTAAATGTGTTTATTGATTGCTTCTCTTCTGTGAGATTCATTGCTGACACAAATCTCAAGCCAGTTTCTAAATTTAGGGAAGGTATGTTGAAATGATGGCGTCTCCACCTTTTGATCACCAAATGGTGGACATGAAATGAAATTGAACCAAATTTAACTGATATCAAGTAATAAACCACAAGGGAAACTGGATAAATTTGAATTAATTTTGGATTGAACAAAGAAAAACTGACTAGAGCTGTATTTGAACTTGTGACCTCTCGATGGACGTACGGGGGATCTACCAACTGGGCAATCTAGCCCAGTTTTTAACTGATACAGGTGACTGATTCAGTTAAAGGCACTGTACACGTTTGGTAATTACTCAAAATATAAATTAGCATAAAAACTGACTTGGTAATGAGCAATAGAGAGCTGTTGATAGTATAAAACCTTATGAAAAACGACTCCCTCTGAAGTAACAAAGTTTTTAAGAAAGAGGTAATTTCTCACTAATAAGAATTCTTGCAAGAAGCCTTTTATTCCTATCTGAAAGCACACAAATTTGTACAACAAGGGTGTTTTTTCTTTCATCATTTTCTTCCAACTTCGATGACCAATTGAGCCCAAATTTTCACAGGCTTGTTATTTTATGCATATGTTGGGATACACCAAGTGAGAACACTGGTCTTTGACAATTTCCAAACGTGTTCAGTGCCTTTAAATACATTTTGGGGCAATATAAGACCAATCCTATTGGTAAGTCATTACGTCACAGATGCGCACATCTGCTGCATGCCCAAAGTCTTCTATACGTCTCAAATACAAAGCTGGCTCACGTTTGTGTGTTTCTTTTCAAAAAATCACCAATGTTATCATCCATTTAGGGGCCATTCAGAGTAGTCAATTTTTTTATATTAATTGTTTTAACCAACCCACCCACCCCAAATTTTGATTTTAAAAATATTGAATGGCTTCATAATATAATTTTTACACAGAAGAAGAAAGTAGTGCCTCAAATGAAGCAGATTAGATCAAAGGTCTCCAACATCAGTAGTTTTCAATGGCTTTTCCTGGCTAAAACAAACAACTTTGTAGTTTAATCAGGAATGAAATTTACGATCTTGGCTAGCTGGGTATTTTTCCTTCTACTTTTTCATTTGTTAATATATATATATATATATATATATTTTAAATAAAACTGAATTTCGATTTTCAGTTATTTGTTACAACCCACCCACCCACAATTTTGAAAAAGAAAAGAAAGGAAAAAAAAAAAAAAAAAAAAAAAAAAAAAATCAAATTTGTTTAACATTGACTATTCTGAATGGCCGCTTAGACATTATAGTCTTTGAAGAACAAAATGTAAAAGCCAAATTCATTTATTTTTCAAAGAAAAACTAGATTTTAAATGTAATTCCCATTAGCCTTTTTTGATATATGGTGGATACTAGAGGAGTGCACTGTTTGCTTTGGGTGTATAAAGACAAATTTACCCAAACCTAATCAATAATGTCATAGAGAAC
This sequence comes from Plazaster borealis, assembly GCA_021014325.1. NCBI lineage: Eukaryota > Metazoa > Echinodermata > Asteroidea > Forcipulatida > Labidiasteridae > Plazaster > Plazaster borealis. The sequence goes on from CM037475.1 coordinate 11,278,211, forward strand.
TGCATCCACCATATCTCAAAATGGCTTTTTTATGGGCTTTCGGTAATCAGTGGAGCCAGTTCATATGAAGTGGGCGTGGCTTACAGTGGAATTACATCAATCTAACGTGCAACATGCCTTCGGAGAAAGGTTCTATGAAATTCCAAATCTTCATCCACACCATCAGTAAAAAGTACATGTACCCAACATTTGTTAATACCATCCAGAAGGAATGAAATAATTCCACAGAAAATACAGAACTTTTTATGTGTACATGAAATAAAAATTCCATAGAGCTGCGTAAGCACAAAAGAAGCTAAGCACAACAAAATTATGCTTACCAGAATATGGTTACCAGCCACACTACCATGTCACATGTACAATATGTGACTTGTATCCTGCTCATTTCTGCTAAGCAGAAATTTGTTAAGCAATATTTTGTGATTTTAGAAAGCAGCTCTATGAAAATGGGCCCTGTAAATGCTTCATTTTGATTAGAACATGATGGTTTTTCGAAAGGCGTAATAATAATGCGACGAAACGGAAATGATAAATGACTGACCTCTTGGATGTCTTCCAACTCCTCCTCCTTCTCCAAATCTTCAGGGATCAGCTCTTGACCAACGATGAAACGTTGTCTGTCTCGCTCCAAGGCCTCCTGAACATGTCCAACGAAAAACAGAAGATATGAAACATAAATCTTACCAGTAATCGGACACTGTGGAAAATAGCAGAGGTTTTTAAGTCCAATACCACTTACATCATGTACGTAGTTAGCAGAGCAGTCAACATTTGCATTAGCAATCAGGGAGATATTCAGAACAATCAATAGGGAAAAAACTTTCCATAATCAGGGAGATTTTCAAAATTTGTTTCTCAGAAAACAGAAAGATTAGTTTATTTTCAGGGAACTTTCCGCAGAATCAGGGAGAGTTGGCAGCTCTACAGACCTGGGCCCAATTTCACACAGTTACTTAAGCACAAAAAGTAGCTATTATTAATAAGCACAATAAAATGTTGCTTTACCATTAACCAGCATAAGGTTACCGGCCAAAGTACCATGTCACATGTACAATTTGTTACTGGTAACCTGCTCATTTCTGCTTAGCAATGTTTACTGATTAAGTAGCTCTATGAAATTGGGCCCTGGATTGTCCTCTTTGAGAGGGCAATTCTAAATTTCATTTTGCAAAGGGCAATTCTGATGGGAAATCTGAAAGTCTATGGGAAACTTTTGCAGGGGCACCAAGGCCAAGACCAGGGGCAACTGAGGCTATGGCCTCTGGGGCCTCTGTGTAATTCCAGGCCGGTCAGTAAGTGAAATTGAATTTATGTTTGCAGGCCTGGAATTTTATTTTTAAGAGGGCAAGGCCATTTTCATATTGCAAAGGGCACTTCCATTGCAAGATCTTAAAGTCTATGGGAAACTTTTGGAGGGGCATCAAGGCCAAGATCAGGGCAACGGAGGCCATGGTTTCTGAGTCATCATGCATTGAAGTATAGAACATTCTTAGAAACAGTCATACATGTAGCGGTAGCCGCAGTCGCCTATTCGGATGGCCTTATACTCTATAAACTTTCACCCGGGTGGGCCCAATTTCATAGAGCTGTTCAACGGCTGATGTTGTGCTCACTGTGGGATTTCTATTTCACAGCGCTGCTGACCGTAAGCTCAAGGACAAGGCATTGCTAACTGACTATAGCCTTCCCGTGCTTAAAGGCACTGAACACGTTTGGAAAATTGTCAAAGACCAGTGTTCTCACTTGGTGTATCCCAACATATGCATAAAATAACAAGCCTGTGAAAATTTGGGCTCAATTGGTCATCGAGTTGCAAGAAAATGATGAAAGAAAAAACACCCTTGTTGTACAAATTATGTGTGCTTTCAGATAGGAATAAAAACTTCTTGCAAGAAGTTTTTATTATTTTAGTGAGAAACTAACTCTTTCTCAAAAACTACATTACTTCAGAGGGAGTCGTTTCCTACAGTTCTCCGTTGCTTGTTACCAAGTAAGTTTTTATGCTAATATATATTTTGAGTAATTACCAAACGTGTACAGTGCCTTTAATGTAAGCAAATTTATGACGTAACAATGCACAAACAAAGTGAACGCGCAAGCTAGCCTCTTTAATTTCCAGCTAACCTGTAAACTACGCTTGCGCTTTAAAAGCAAATTTTTCTGCTAAAGTAAGCTTGAAAATTTACTTACTGTCAAGCAGCCAAATGAAAGTTGCCTCTGAACATGGTGTGAGTGTGAGGCATGCCAAATAATAATTAGCCATGCAGTCTTTGTGTGTCGAGTTGACCTTAATGATGCAAACACTGAGCTACATGTATACATGGAGGTAGTGTACATAAACATATGTAGGCCTACACAGTATGTATTGATTCTTCTCATGACTTCAGCATTCAAATAGACTTGTATACTGTAATTAGAAAACTATGTGGCTCGAGTCTTTACATCATTGAGGAAGGAATATCCATGGTTACATGTACCAGTATCTGGTACTCTTATCCTGATATACATGTATACTCAAACGTCAAGGTCAAGTTTGACAATTTTTGACTGACAACAACAGTTGATAATTTGTGTGTACAGTGGCCTCTAGAAGTCAAAACTTCCTACCCTACAACATACGAATTGTAGTCGTAGTAAGGTTTTATCAATTTCTTTTTAATAATTCAAAAGTACACATTGATTGGAATGGATTGATAATTTACGATGGTTCATCTGGTTTCTGCTGGATGACCCTACGTGTAAATGTAATGCAATCCTACACGGCTGACATTTTGCAGGTCTACACAGTGACGTCAGCAAGAAAGGACCACACTATATGCTATGCACAAGGCTAGTTCCTTCAAACAGCAAGAATGCCTACAAGGTTAGAATTGAAAGATACGTACATGTACTGTACATATGTAACTAATAAGGAAAATTGAAGATACATACATACATGTACTTCAACATGTATCTTGAGATGGATTCTTCTCATTTTCAACTTACCACTCGTCTCCGTTCCTTCTCCTTTCTTGTCTTGTCTTTCTGCAACTCCTGTCTCTTCTTTGTCTGCTTCTGGTTCTCCGAGCGAGTCTTACTCATTTCCATGGTAACCCGCCAAATAGGGTTCATGATTCCCACTTCGACAGCCCTCAAAGTCACTTACAAGTAACTAATGCATCTGGGACCTAAGATTTAACAGACAAGAAGAAATTCAACTACATGTAGTATTGTAGTTAAACATCCCATCTTAAGGTGTCTCTACAATAAGAAACAGTTTACTGTGAAACACTTTCAACGGTTACTTGGTACATGTATAAACTTCAGCGCATGATTTCTTGACGAGAATCCCAACATATCAAAGACACCCCAGTCTTTAAGAAAACCAAATTTTGGATTTAATGCAAGTAACTGTGGAATTGTGTAATATATAAACATTTATGCACGTGTACAAAACTTGAGATGTGTAAATGGTTGAGCAATTTGGCATCACCGGGCCTGACACTTTGCTCTTGTATGGCAAGGCATATTTTCCTGAGTAGCTCGGTTACCTCTATGAGTAAAATGTGCATTTCTACTGGAACATTTCAAGGGGCACCAGGGCAATGACCAGGGGGCATGGAGGCAATTGCCTCTGTTGCCTCTGTGATCAGGTCTGCATCACATCATCAGAACCTCACTGAAACTGCTTGGCACAACAAAGTTACATCTCTCCACACAGACCATCAGATCCATGTCACGGCGTCTTTGGGGGAGCTCCACAGGAAAACCATGTATGAAGTAAGGACGAAATATTCTACGCAGTTGAAAGATGTGATGGGAAAGTCTGTGGAGACTCAAGACAGAGGTCTGATGGCCCTGGAGATGACGATGAGCAATTCAATCAGCTAGACAGAATTCTTGCAACCTAAGATCTTGTCCTGATTGCAATCCAGAGATGAGATTGATAGAAAAGGCTGCTGCTGTGGAGGAGTTGTGTACAGTGTGGCAGCGGGCATCAATGTACAGTGCACTGTAAATGTATTGACAGAACGTGTGTACTGTATGTAGATGATCACATATAACACTGACACACACACGCACAGTATGCGCAGGTACAACCATACAGTGAATGTGCACGTACATGTAGTTAAATGCTTACGATGCATGTGGGCAGAGGTGTACAGTATGTAGTAATCATGACAATACTTTACAGAACTGTGCACAATGTATGTGTACCTTGTACAGTCAGTGTGCAAAGGCTGTTCATTCAAAGTAAATTAACTCAACACAAACAAAGTTTCATAAATGATCTTTGATTCCCCCTCAATTTTGTTTTAAATAATAATAAATAATAAATAAATAAATAAATAAATAAATAAACTTCAAAATGGTAACATTACATAATAAATAGAATTACATAACAAATTGTGTGGCTGATTTATTTTTCTCTGACACTTTCATAAAAGTGAACAACCCATGTATTCAGTTGTGAACAACATCCCTTGCCCGTTCCCCTCCTCCAACACACACCTCTTAAACAGCTTAACCCATCTTGACTGACAGTGACAAACATCTTTGTCAGGGTTACACTTTTTAAAATCCTTTTCACCATTGACAACCCCTGTTGAATTTCATCTTGACTGAAATCCAACGTGGCCCAGCTTCGACAAGTACTCTCCGGTTCCTGCCCCATCAGTAATTTTGCAAAGATCAAGTAATAAACCACAAAACATGCAAAGGTTACCAGTGTGGTTATACTTTCGATCTGGGACTTTGTAACAACTTCACATCGGTATTTTTACCATGCCTCTGCAATTCCGAAGCAATTTAAAAAAAAAAGAATATCATTGTCACAATGAGGCTCTGACTTAATAAAGCAAAACAACTAACGTTCTCGTAGGTTTTTTTTGGTTCTCTTGTGAGAAATTATGGAATGTCTTACCATAAACAGGCCTGAACCTTGGCCGAAAGCCACAGCCAATAACCTGCCAATGGTATGATTAAATCTTTGACTTGCCCCCCATATACCAAATGTAATGAAGAAAAAAAATGGCGGCAGCCTATTGATCTCTCATAATCCTTAATTGTAAAAAAAAAAAGATGAAGGTATGGAGTTAGGGATTACACCCAAAACAGAAAAAGGGAGATTTTGACCATGAATTCCAGTACCTTCTGTCCCTCTTTATTATAGAGTACGCAAGACACTGTCTCTCTCGTAATCCTCGTTTGTACATGATGTACAACAAAAGGCCGAAGGTATGAAATCGGGATTACACAATAACCCCCAGAAAAAGGGAGATTTCAATCATGAATTCCAGTACCGTCTGTCCCTCTTTATACATATTGTACTGGGAAATGAACTGATTGATTGTCCAGGGGCGTTTACATGTATTACATGTATGTCAGCCAATCAACTGACCGCAAAAAAAAAAAAAAAAATGCTCCATAGTTGGTTCCAGCTTGTTTATACATTAACCGACTTTCTACCCACAAATATTTTGCGTATTTATGTACATGAAGTTGTTAAATAGGTAGACAGTGCCTAAGCAGTGGTTTCCATAATGGCCCGTGTTACATTATGATTTTAAAGGGATTGTAAACGTTTGGTAATTGGAACCCACTGTTTGTTTCAATCCTATACAGTTGTAGATAGACCATAAAACTAACCTGTGAACATTTTATTTCAAAAGGTGTAGCGATTTTTGAGATATTGCTGAAAATCTGGAGCGGTTATGTCCACGCAGGAAGAATAATCTGCAATTGGAATACACAATCTGAGAACATTTCTGACAGAAACGCTTCTCAGATTCAAATTTGTTGGTATAAAAAGTTTTATCTTTTTCCATGACTCAGTACTTTGAAGTGAAAAGTTTCTGAAAATGCATTATACTATCCAAAGCTGCTGTACTTCTTACCTAGTAAGTTTTAATGGCCATTAATTTTCAGAGTCATTACCAAATGTAAACCGACCTTTAAGTCCCACTGAAAACTCATGGTTTCCCCATTAATAAGAGGCTTATCATCTATCATCTCAGGTTTGCTTCATTAAGTGGCCATCCATCTTCTTCTAAACAGACTTTGTTATGTTATTGCTTTAGCCTAAAGCCTACTAATCAGCCCTATACACACATCAACATCCAGTTAATCACATTCTTAAACCAAACATGTACTGGATATTTCATTACTGTAGTTTGGGCCAGTCTCTGCGCTATGGTTCACACTTTATACACTACACACTAATCACAACAGTGTGTGTGCATGAATCAGTCCAATATCCACGTACGTATCATACTTTTGTAAAGTGTACAAGCTTTGTAATTCATTTAACCCTTTCATGCACCATTTATTTAAGTAATAAATTGATCTAATATGGAAAAATTAACTGTTAACTTGTTTTTTGCAAATGGCGACCCCCCAAAAAACCAATAGCACCCGCTATTGCGATTTGTATTTTTCATGTTACAACTATTTTTTTAAAAGGGATTTAGAGGGTATGTACAACATTGGTAATTGCCAAAGACCTGTATCCAAACTCGATGTGACCCAACATATACATGAAATAACAAACCTGTGAAAGTTTAAGCTAAATCGGTCTTCGGAGTCATGAGAAAACAGTCAAAAACCCCCTTACATGCATGTGTTTTAACTTTTTTTTCAAACATCAGAATTTATCCTGCAGGATAAATACTATTATTTTACTCATTTCGTAAAAACTATGGCATTTCAGGCAAAACTATTTCAAGGGAAGTTTTCTATCATGACCATCTTTTTACCAGGTAAGTTATGTGCAAATCTGTGAGCATTTATATTTTCACTCTTACCAATGTTGTACACACCCTTTAAACCGGTCGGCGCAAGAAAAAGTTAAAACCTATTAAAGCAGGGTATTGTTGTCAAAGATCAGTATCCTCACTTGGTGTATCCTAACCAGTGTTCTCCAACCTATAGAAAAAGATTTTAAAAAATAAAATAAAAAAAAAAGAAATGCGGCCTCTAGTGAGTGCCTAAGATAAATTGGTACCAATAAATTAAATTAAATTGGTTTTTATTTCAAGTAAGTGTTTAGAAAACCAGTATTTTACTTTGTGTTCTTAAAAACTGTAAAAATATTTCCTCAAAAAAGTCTGAGGAAAGTGGCCATCATTCACCTTAGAATGCACCACAGAGCATCTAGGATCAAAGTTGGAGAACACTGCTAACATATGCATAATTAACGTTACAAACCTGTGAAAATTTAGGCTCAATTGGTCGTCGAAGTTGCAAGAAAATATTGAAAGAAAAAATATTTATTGATGCCTGAGAAAGGCTTCACGCCTGAAGCCTCTCTAAGATTCAAATATCTTGTGGGTGAAAAATTACCTAATTTCTCTAAAACTATAGTACTTCAAAGGGGGTTGTTTCTAACAATGTTTTATAATATCAACAGCTGTCCAGTGCTCTTTACCAAGTAAGTTTTTATGGTCAGTAATTTGATGAGTAGTTACCAAATATCCATCAACAGTATGGTAAATAAACAGCCAAACTGTTTGACTCTGATTATAGTATCGATGTTATATTGTGATCAGTTTACTATGAAACAGCCCGAAGGTCAACCTTGCAACGACACAGAACAGTCGGTGACTGACTTCTCAGGATGATGCTGTGCCTGTGCTAAGACCGTCAGGAGTGCGTTTTCGCGGTCTTTAGTCAATAACTGTTTCGTGTTGACTTGGCCAATGGTTAATCACTGGTCAGTGATCGAAACAATTATTGGTTACAGCCGCGAAAACGCACCCCAAGAACATATCAGTCGCCGATTGTTTACAATTGAAAATAACTACAACGATAATGAGACAATCGGCATCAGGTGCTGTAAGAAAAAAAACAAGAGTCGCAAAAGTAGAAAAATTCAAACTTCTGTGTTCCCACAGGCAGGAATCAATCGCAGTCGACCAGTGCACACATACCAGGCATGATATTTGGTTCTTGGAAAAAAGTAGGAAAATGTCATTGAGTACAATACAAGGGCTGACCTACATTACATGTACACATGGTATAGGCTTTTACAGACTTTTCAGGCTATTTGAAAATAACAGTTTTGCCGATTTTTGTGAGGGTTAAAAAACTCGGAAATCAGATTAAAGATAGGAAAAATATGCTTCTTGATATAAGTTGCTGCCAGCAAATCAGCGTTTGGCATAGTTAGCGACAATGGCAGCCGCCGAATGGACTAGCAATATCACATTACAAACGACATGTTTGTTTCTGTGTATAATCCAGGGAATGGTTTCATCCAGCAATTTTGCATAGCAAAATGTTTTGAAAAACATATTTTGTACACACTGAATGGTAACATTTAGTAGCAAATGATAATTTTTGAATAGCAACCGAGACATTTTGTATAGCATTTTGCTCCTGCTATACAAGAGAAATCGTTCACTGCAATAATTTAAAAAGAAAAATATTGGTTAAAGTACAGTTTGTCTTTAAACTTGTCGCACTTGTGTTACATCACGGAATCATTGCGCAGATTGATCGTGGGTGACTTGAGCGTGGTTGTGTCGGAATGGCGGTTGTTCCACGACATTCAGACGATTTCTCAGTTACTGGTGACCTGAATGTTTCTTTCTGCTTGATACCAATGATTCCGTCGCAGTGCAAGCAAATCGGAGATCAACCAGAGGATGGGTTAAGACAGCCCTTTGTCCAGCGGAATCACACAAAACATGCTGTTGGGTCTTGGGGCTATTCAACAAAATATAGACAAACAGTTGATGCATGTCGGCAAATCCAGTGGGGCCAACTTCATACATACATGTACATGTATGGCTGCCATTTCCTAAAACTTCAAATTTTCTTCAGGCTCAAATATTTCAACAGTCAAGGTTTGTAGTAACAAAGACACTCTCTTTAAAAGACTGAGTGATTTTGAATCAAACTGTGTAACCTTCATTCTACATTAGTAGGTTTGGGGCTGCAACCCATGTTGGATATGAATTAGGAGGACATCAGCGTGTGAAGCCATGCCTAAAAACCCTATTTGACAGAGTGGTTTGTCAATAATGCAAAATTAAAATGCATTAATTAAGACTCTATTTTTTCCAGTACAATACGTACATTGTGTGTATACGTACATAGTGAATCTGCCTGGAATGTAAAATTTAACTTGTTTTGTTAAATGACAGTTATTTCTTAAAATCACAATCACAATCCAATAAATGATGTGTCTACATAGTAGATTATGATTGCTTTCATGATGTGCCAGTTATTGCAGACACACAGGGCATATTAAGTGGGCTGGCTTCTTTCTCCATGTTTTGAAACAGACACGTATACAGTACAAGTGAAATGCAAGCAATTTGTATTGCTGTGTACATGATGGACTAAACATGCAATTATAAGTACGTCCATACATTGTACAACTGTGCACTTTCAACATTTAACGACATATTGATCCACGCGGTAATTTTCACTCTGACATTTACAGAACAAATTTAACAAGTTAAAGTGACACACACATTGTCCTCGTTGAAGATCTTGACCGAGTCGGGGCTCAAAATGAACCCTGGTTTAAAGCATCGGGCCAGTAAATCGGGCCAGTGGTCTTGTGTTTTTCAATTGAATAAAATACCTCATTGTGTACTATCTTTGTAAAAAAAATTGACTATGAATCTGATAAATAGACTACGTGTATCTTTCAATTCTGTTGAGTATCAAAGTATACAAGTTTACACATAGATCTTCTCTCAGTGCTTGTTCAACTTGTTTTGATTCTGGCCTTGTATATAAATACTGTTCCAAAAAAGAGCCGCAAGCCCTGCAGTCTTGTGGATTCTCCCCCCCCCCAAGAAAAAATATAATATAAAATTGGAGCTCTGCCAGTGTAGCAAAATTATTAGTCAATTATTTCATCACCATAATGTGTACAGGTCTATGTGTATTTTGAAGCACTGTGTTTTCGGGGTCCAGTGGGACAAAAATGTGAAGGCACCTCAAGTCAGAAAAAGCAATCAATTCTTATCAATAATTACACTTTCAGTGTCTGCTATATTTTTAGCATTTTGAAGCTAAAATTACCAGCTTTTTAAAGTTTTTTGAAATTCTGTATAAAAAAATGTAAAAAATGGAAGTCTTTCTCACCCCCAAAAATGTATCTTGCTGATTTGTGTTGCTTTGGTACATCCCAAAGTCAATAGTATTTCTTGAGTGAAAATGCCCTCTCGTGATAACATGTGTTATGGGTTTATACGATTGATGACACTTTTTGAGTACACAAAATAGATCGTACACCTTGGCACTGAAAGAGTTACGATCAATCATACATGTACGTACTAATTCATTTGCCTACAAAATTAGCTAAAGAACACAAAAAATGAAGCACAGTTTTTTGTTAAAGCTCTTTCCAAGAATTACAATATTTATGAATTCACTGTGGATCCACACGTATAAAGTGCTAATTTGTTGATACTTTTTAAAGGGTGTGTACAACATT